>CM034153.1:767039907-768514907 GCA_019776745.2 Taxus chinensis
ATTAGAGATATTGCCTCCTCTACGTGGCCTGAATTATATACTTTCCTTACTGATGATTCTCTCTTAGAATACATGTGGACCTAAGATCATATCCCCTCTAATCATCACAAAAAAATGTTTCGCATTTATTCTAGCCACTACTACCTTATTTTGGGTGCATCTGATTTCTCCTAATGTCAATATTCATACTCCTAACACCATTCCTACTGAGATTCATACATCAGGACTGATCCACTTTTTAAATGAAGAAATTGTTTTAGTATAACCTCGGCACTAACAACAACCACCGTATGGTTTTATTGGCTTCCTCTTTTATGTCTTCCGAATAGGATGACATTCAAAAAGTGCTTCATGAATTTTCTAAAATATTTCAGGGGACTATACTGACATGCCTGATATATATCCTTATGTTATTAGCACAATATCATTCTCAATCGTGGAGCTAAACTAGTACAATAAAAGATTCAAAAAATGTATCCTAAAGTATCATTACTCGTCAAGTAAGAAATACAATATCTTTTGGATGTTATCTTCATTTTTTCTATTGATAACCCTGAATGGGTATCTAACATAGTGCATTTTATGAAAATAGATGCAAAAGTTCGTTGCTCCACCAATTTTTGTGATCTTAATAAATCTTTCCCTAAATAAAGCTTCCCAGTACTACATATCGATGCTATCATTGATTCTACTGCCATTAGTGACATTCTTTCCTTCATGGATGGATTACTGGTTTATAATTAAATCAAAATCAACCATGTTGATCAAGAGATTACATAATTCACCACACCATGGGGTACAATTTGCTATATTGTTATGCCATTCAACCTTGGGAATATTGGGATCACTTATCAGTGTTCCATGACTCACATATTTCATGAATATATTCACAAAATATTGAGGATTATGTCAATGACATACTTGTAAAATATCAACACCCGCCTCCTATGCTCAAGATGTCCACACTCTTTTTGAATGTTTGCGCCAATATAAAGTATGTCTAAATGTCATTTGTATCATCCTATGAAGTTTTTTTAGGTCCTCCAAATGTCTTGTCTCCACTTAATGTTGTTATGTTACATGATTCAATCTAACCCTATTTAAACCAACGTGACCATTATCTCAACTAGGCCTAAGTGAGACTTTAGAGTAGAGCATAGAAAACTATCAAATCTTAATGGCAGGTTGATTTTGTATATGTAGTTTTTAGTGTAGGGGGTTGAAAGACCATGGGTGTTAGTCTTCTGTTCCACAACAACTTGCTACATAACAATAGAAAGGAAACCATATTTCAAAAATCCTTCATTACATTGAAAAAATGCTATTTTTAATTTTCATTGATCTAGGAATGTGATTTAACAAAAGTAAAATTTTGTAAAACTCTAATTACAGAGTCATGTATTATAAATGAATGTTAAAGTTCAAAAACGTGTATGAGCTTCAAAAATTATTCCTATAGCTCTGAGTATATTTATATTTCAAACAATATACCATTGGAAATCTAATTCAATGCTCTAAATTATAATGCTTTCATATGTTCCATAAGACCAGTGCATTTCTTTCCAAGGTCTATTTTTGGCAAGCACACCCTACCGTTTTAAGAAAAAAAATACTATTTTAAGGATGTTTCAGGAAGAATCGGATCATGGGACCCATCCCATTCTCCTCAAAAGGATTTTTAGACTCAAATTCGTATAAATAAGTTCCAAATAAGTCCTCCTGGAGCTCCAAAAAACTTCATCTTCAAGGTCTCTCTCAAGGTAAACTCTCAAAGCTGGAAATGTTTTAAAGAGGACACATGTCACTCTTAGGCTCAAAGCACACTTTATTGTCTTTACTGTCCCATCCCCTTGGGACAATTGGGACAAAAAAGTGTGCCCGTTAGCATTTAAGCCCTTCAATCCACCATATGACCCCGAAAAGATCCACAATGCAAGTTAATCTCCTTCTCACCTCTTTCTAGTCCCCCCTACCATCCTGCAATCACTAAGTCACACTAGTCAAGATAGGGTGAGGGAGGATTGTTTTTCACTAATTTTCACATCCCCTTGGGACATTTAGGACAAAAACATGTGCCCATGAGCAAGCCCCTTCTCAGGTTCCTCATATGACATAGTCTCAACACCCTGGACCTTTTTGCATGCTTTCTCTCTCTCATTTGCCAAAGGAAACATCATGCAACACTTGTCATGTTTTGGTGAGGGTGAATTTTTTTATATCAACTATCCTATCCCCTTGGGACAGTTGGAACAAAAAAGTGTGCCGATGAGCAAGATGATCAAAAACCAAAAATTGGCTAAGTCCTTCACTGTCATATGCTTCCTCTTTCAATCGCCCACTCCATAAATGAATTCACTCATGTTAACCACCACTCAAAAAAAAACATAACTTAAAAACATAAATCAACCTCATTAGCATCCATTAAATTAATTTTTGAAGCTGGTCATGACATTCAAATACGAAAAACCCTCTTTTGTGCCCTAATCTTCCAAATCATGTTTTTCTCATAACTTGTGTTCCTAAACTTTGTTTTCCACCAAATTTTAACAGTGGACTCCTAGAGAAAACACCTTTAAGAAGATTATTTTCATGCCCTATTTCATACCCTCATGTATTTTTATAGAGAAATGAATTTCTAGCAAAAAATCACCTTTTCTTAGATCTATAAGAACTTGTCGATCAAAATCTCTTGAGAATTGGAGCAAAGCCTTAAAATGAATTATGTAAACTTCTGCAAGTGGTTTAATTTGAATATGAAACTAGGAAAAAAAAATTATATATTTAGTAATTCCCTACCACATAGATTAATAAAAATCAGAAGTTTGAGGAAAATTTGGTTTCTAGTATTTGAAGACACTCCTTCAAGTGTAAAAAATTCAAAAGTGACAAATTTGGCAAAAATGGAAAAATTAGTAAGAATGGGCACCCATGTGTGACATGTTAAAAATATTAAATGGGTGAAATGAGCTAAAATTGATCACATTTCCGTCCATCACACATTCTCAAATGCTCCTAGTACTCATAGAGGTCTGTCACTCAATTTTCAAACTAACTCCCACATTTCCCTATGCGGTGAGCATATGGTTTCTCAAACAAAAAATGGCAATAGTGGAAGTTCCTATAACTCTCGACTTGTCACTAAGTGGTGACCATCTCTTTGGATATTTCCTCATGGGAATGGTAATGACAAATTCATACTTACAGTGTAGTGAGAGATGAATTATAATTTGTATGGGTTGGTTCCTAAGTTTAGTCATCAGCATCCTTGAGGTGGTATAATCATCATGATTAGGTCGTAAAAGAAGTTTTTTCAAGTTATCATTTATATGCATGACTAGTCAAGAATAAATGGTGGTGTTTCATGGTTTGGAATGGTTGTTTCAAGTGAAAGAAGGAATTCTTCATTGTATTCAATGGTATACTCAGTAGTGCTAATCACTTACCTTCTCGGTGTATCCAAGAAATGTGTAAAAGTGCATTATTTCAAGAAACCTGAAAAGGGGGAAAAGTGGACAAAAAGAATACATCAGATCTCTTCATCAATGGAGCATAAAAATGTTGCAAATTTCCATCATGGAGCAAGTTTCCATCTTCAACTTCTTCGGATTAGATTTTCAACAAAGGCGGAGGCATCTTGATCCATTTTTTGGAGCATACATTCTCTTATCTCCTCATTATTCCTCCTCTTCTCTACCTCCATTCTAATTCTTCATTGTAAACAATCATGACTTTTTTTTATTCATTAAAGTGACTATTTAATATTTGTACAATGTAAAAGTCCCTTTCACAGGTATAAAAATGGGACTTATTTTGTCCTTCCTAGAAATACAAAGAGTCACAAGTTGAATATGGACATGAACAGTCATGTGGGGGGTAAAGGAAGAGTTGCCATGTAAATCTATAAATTGAGAGAGTATCCATATCTCAAAGGATGGTTAATCTTGTTTACTAGCTACCATACTCCGTAGAAAATAGTGATCAAACTTCCTCTATTTCTCCAGCTTATCTTTTCCTTCATTTATCTTGTTGTACAACTTTGTAAATATCTCAGTAAAGAAAGGATTTTCTAATTTTCTGGATGAGTGAATAAGTGAAATTTTATGTTCATGGTTTCATCTTGTCTTGATATAGATAGTGAGGTTGTGATTCTTCCTAATTGTGTGCGATAAAATATCTTGTTAATCCTTGTAAGTATTTGATTTTCCCTAATTGCAGTATTAACCCCTTTTCCTAATTTCCCACTCCCACCTTCACACATTTCTTGCAAATTCCTCCATTGCACGAAATTGCAACATTTCACTATAGGTGCAGTGGAGAATTCATGTTGAGTCCCCATCCTCTGGACGAAAAAAATATCATCCCACATACAATAACGAAGCTGCCCATTCAATCAAAGGGAGCTTGTCCCAGAGTACTAGCGTAAATCCACTAATTTTTCCTATCAACAAATTATTTCATCAACACCAAGGTGGGAAACTTTGGCTAAAGTAATGCAAGTAACAAATTGCATTATATGTTCACCATATCCTTAATTTATAATTGTTATATACCATAGTACGAAGTTAAGTAATTAACTTTCATGGTAGACATTTAAGGATGGAAACATAGATTATCTAAACCTTATTAAAAAAGGTAAACTTGCACATACTCTCTTTGGGTGGACTGAAAGAAGGTATAAATGTTCTCTTCTCAGTTGCACAAGTTTTACACATGGAAGAGTTATCAGATGGATCGAAGTTAACTAAATGAATTGTTGTTTAAAAATTATCAACTAGTTGTTCTCAGTTAACTTTATTGTATACTTCATGAATGGATGTTAGAAGTTTAAAAAATTTACTTCAGTTTGAGAAAATAAATGAGGTATTACATATTGGAATGCATTGATATCTCTAAATTCCTATTTGTAAAAAGGGTTGGGGCCTTTGCAAATACTAACCGTTACTCTTATTTAATTTTTGGACAAAATCTATAAACACTACCATTGGGATCTCTATAAATATAATTATAATAAATATTGTTTACACCCTTTTAGATTGAGTAATTTAGTTGTTTATTGAATTAATTACACTAGGGAAGTAAGGGTAGATAAAGAGGTTATTATGATTAATTAACTTGTAATATTAATAACATAATATTTAAACAATGTATCCATACCTTAAACATATGATACAAGTAGAATATACAAGGGAATGAGTGTACATAGTTGATTACAAATGATTCTAGGAAATTATTGATGTATAGACTACTGGAATTGGAAGATATGAATACGATAATGCTTTTTTCATAGAACTATGACTTGAAACTAGTTTGGCAAAGAACTCTATGACTCTTCCAAGACCTTATGTATAGTCTTGACCCTACTACATGGGCTTGGAATTACTTGGATTCTAGTTCTGTAAATTTTTGGAAGTGTCTCTTACCTAGAAATTTCTGTCGCTATCACACCCTAGTTATCGGTCATGTTATGAAACCCTTTGAACATTCTGAATAAGATTCCAAACCCTAGTCATGTTGTGAAACCATTTGAACCTTCTAAATAAGTACAACATATCATCAACAGAGGTAGGTAAAGGCCTAATGTCAAGTAAACCATGTCAAGATTAGCCATTATGTTCAAAACATGAAAGCACATATCAGTACAACTAATGTGAATGTGGAATTTTGTATTACATTTGATTTATATAGTGTAAAAGAAACTGTTAGATCCACACATGGATTAATTAATCATTCGATGTACATATCATTTGGGAGATGTGTATACATAAAAATTCCTACGATCTAAGAAATAAGAAGTACAGTATTTTCTCGGAAACCAAAAGAAAAATGAATGAGCGTGTGTTTATTGAAAGAATGCATGAGAACACATAGACAATTTGACATTTTTTAACATGTAAACATATATAGATAGACAAATATGGTCATGAAAATGATATTCTTCCACATAGAGTTGTATTGTTCAATGTTAGATTGTTATTTTTGATGTAGGTGCATTTCTCAACAATACCTCTTTGACCAGGAAAAAAAGTGTTATGTAACTCTTTGTTCTTGATTACAAAAGAAAATAGAAACAAAATGTAAAGACTAGTTAATGGGCAAGAAGTTCACAATTTGAAAACTTCACCAAAAAAAAGTTACATTTCTTATATTAAACCAAAAATTTCACTTGATTCACAAGTAACGCGAGATGGGATGTAAATTCAATGTTTATACGGAATTGTATTACTATATAGCAAGTGATAAGACAATCTTAGTATACACATAAATCTACAAGTTTTAGAGATGGAGACGAACTACTTCTGAGATGCAAGACCTTCTTTTTGTTTTTACTCGCAAATACCTTCAAAGCTTTGGACATTTGATTGTAGCGCTAAAATCTAATTTCATGAGAGACATGTAATTCTACCAATGAGTACTCACATAAGACTACAATAAATTTGATAACTAGATCGGAAAACACGGGATATTAACTCTTGAAAATTAATCTCTACTAATATTTTAGCTTGCCTATCTTAGGAAGGAAAATCCTATTTGACTCAATAATAACAAGGTATAAGGATTCTAGTTTCCAATTTATATTTATTGATAGCTGGATGTTGGTTCCCATAATAAATTCACTGATAATAATATAAGTTCTTTGGAATTATTTTGTAAGTTAAATGGAAATTACTAGATAATTAGAGTCAAACTAGGCACTTAAAGTCTCTCATGTAAAATTATTTCCTACCTTTCATAGAAGTTTTGGGAGTGGAATGTAAAACTGCAAACATTTGAATTAGAGAAAATATCAAATATCAAATTGAAATCTAACAAACAATATAAATAATTCACAACCATATATAGATCTTCAAGGCTCGTGAAAATCTTGATGCCTTCTTCCCATGGCCCTTCTTCCCAATCCCATGGTTATTCCATCATCCAACTATTATTTTTTCTTTCAAAATACATTTGTTTGTGTCCTCATGTTTCCAAGCAATGAACACTAGAAGATTCGATGATCTTTATTCAACGTGAAGATATCTTTTGGTTACAACCAAGTGGTTGTGTACAACAAGGCAAGTCGTTTCAGTAACTAACACCTATGTACCATATAAACAATAATGTATTATTTTATGCTTGAATTCCCCTTTTATTACATTGTTGCCGAGAAAACGACGTGCTGCTTATTTCGTCAATGGTAGGCAATTTTATGTATTTACATCTCCCAAAGCACATATACATTGAATGGTTAATTAATCCATGTGAGAGTCCTAGTAGTTTCTTTTGCACTCTTATATAAAGCAAATGCAATACACAATTCTTCATTCATTCATTCATTCATATTAGTTGTTGCAGTGAGACGTGTGATTTCATTTTGTGAACAGAATGGCTAATATCGACATGATGATAGGCGTTTACCTGCCTCTGCTGATGATCATAAGTTGTTATATGTCTAATGGGGTTGGAGCGGATCCCGGTCCGTTGCAAGATTTCTGCGTTGCAGACCAGCAAAGCAAAGGTATAGGCAGAATTTGTATTATTATTGTTGTTAATGTGATCTGTGTATGTGTTTAAAACTAATGCTAGCAATATTGAGTAGTACAGTTTTGGTGAACGGGTATGCGTGCAAAGACCCAACTACGGTTACAGTAGAAGACTTCTCCTTTGCGGGTCTGCGGAAGGCGGGCGACACAAACAATCCGGTGCACACAAAGGTGACCCCTGCCTTTGTTCAAGAGTTTGGAGGCCTCAACACTCTGGGAATAGCGATGGGCCGCATCGACTACGCAGTGGGCGGACTAAATCCTCCTCACACTCACCCGAGAGCCACTGAAATTCTATTTGTATTGCAAGGCAAGCTTCGTGTGGGCTTTGTCGACAGTAACAATACCTTGTTCAGCAAAATATTGGAGAAGGGAGACGTGTTCGTATTTCCCAAGGCCCTGCCCCATTTCCAAGAGAACGTCGGCCATCAACATGCAGTGGCCATCGCTGCATTTAACAGCCAGTTTCCCGGTATTCTCACCATCGCCAATTCTCTCTTTGCTGCAAATCCTCCCTTCCCCGATTCCGTTCTCGCCAAGGCCTTCCGCATCACCCACAATATTGTCGATTACATAAAGGCCAAATTCGAGTTCGAATACACTAGTATCTTTTAATGTATTACCACGTTGCTACCACCCAGGGATTGATCAGGGATTTTAAATTAAAGTTAGTTTATACTCTCATTTCCGTATGATAACTCCCTCATATGTTTGTCAATGTTATTTTGTTTTTAATATTATAATGAAGGCGCTTGTAACATGAGGTATTTAATGAACATATAGGGGAAAAAACATCTGTATTCAAGGTATTTAATTCATTTTATGAGATTAAATATTTTCAAGGTATTTTGTTAAAAAATTAACATGTCTTTAATACAATTCCACATTTTGTATACATTTGTACAAGAGAACTTGCAACTACAACAAACAAAAATTAGATTCACTTTATATGTCCATGCCTTTCTCAAGATCCCATTAAGACGTTAGAAGGATTATGGAAAGCGTTGTAGATTGTAGCTCCACGCTGCCTATTGTGTATGCTGGAAAACTTCCAAGGCCTTTTCAACAAACCCCTTTTGTACATATCTCGTAATCATTATAGTCTATGAGACCACATTTCTACCACGAATTTTTGTTGAATAGTTCGCATGCCTTATGCATACTTCCACATTTTATGTATACAAATCTCAAGGGCACTTGCAACTAAAACATCCAACAAAGTCCCTTCTCAATCATGTGTTAGTTGATTTTCATACCCTACTTCAAGCCTCTCGTTTTCCTACACAAAGGATTTATCCTAGCAAATATGAACCGATCAGGTTGGACACTTGTTGACCTTACATTCAAAAATATAATGGCATTGCTTTATCAAGAGGCTAACTACCCAATTTTTTGTATTTGCTTGGTTCCTTGTTGACATTACATTCAAAATTATAATGGCATTGCTTTATCAAGATGCTAACTGCCTAATTTTTTGTATTTTCTTGATTCCTTGCCAACACATAGATGAGAAGCTATAGGAACATACCAATTCTAGAAAATGAACCTAATAGATGTAAATTTTGACTAACAATATAGAAACCAAAAAGATACCTATGTGTAGACATGATGCATATCTAGTGCAACAACGACGCAATCAAGGTTGTAAGATAGGAATGACATAATTAATATGGTGTAATACAAGAACTCTCATGATCTTTGAAATTCTATACAATTAATGAGAGAATATGGGATTGATCTTGTAAATAATTTCTCATTTAACCACAACTCTTATAATTAGGTAAGTGAGCCAATTTTTTTACTTGAATCTAGACATGCAAGTAATCCAAAGATAAATCCAACACCATTATAGAAGAATATTTTCCAATCATTTTGCGAAACAATAGCTTGATGGTAAGATATGTAAAATAGAAACATCTAGGAATAACATGCATAGAAGTGAGGAAAAGCTCTATTGGAAAGATTACGAAGAAACTTTATCAAAAACACAGGTGGTTTCCAATGCGGCACACTCAAAGAATGATTCATCTAGCATAAAGACACTCTTCTAATGTATGTTGGATTTGGAATAGATATCAAACATTTTAATAAATGAAACTACCTCAAAGATATGGAATCAATTTGAATATGGAAAAGTTTATGGGATATGATTTTATATTTCATACTTTATAGGAATTAGAGTTACAAAGGTGGCCAATGATGTTTTTGTCTTATTTTGTTGTTAAGGGAATATAATCAATGTAGGGTTTGAGTATAAGCTATTTTATGGGGACTCACGAAACAAAGTATTACCTATCATGTGAGTTCATATCAAGGTTTTAAATATTTGTCCAAATACAGGGAGACTCAATATATTTCCCCATATTAATGGGTATGACTTAAAATATAAAGATTTTTTAAAAATATATTAGGGGTGGGGTACATGGAGTAGTAAGGAGGCGTGGTGAGGAATAATCATGGGGTAGATGAAGGAGCCCTAAATTCATATCATTTTCATTTTGTATTTTTCAAAGTAGCGGCATGGGTTTTAAAGATGCGATATATTTCTATAAAATAATAACAATACATAGCTCTCAATAATTGAGACATCCTTTTAAGTATCATTGATATGGTATATTTCTTGTCATTTGATTCAATTTTTGTAGGATAACGGGTTTCATCAAGATTAATAGATCTAGCTTACAATAATGCAACCACAGGTGACCCTTCACATTACTATACAACGTTTCATTAGTGTGACAAATGTAAATAGAAAATAAAGGAAGAGAGACATCAAATGACACATACTATGGTTTGTAACTTCCAATTCTGATATGAATTTCGTCAAGTTTTATGTGGGAATACAATCAATTTTTTTGACACTACAAGGTATTGAATCCAGTGCTAGAAAGGTGAAAATAGAAAGGCGTATAAAAATGTCATAGGGAAAATGAGTAGTTTGCATATATAGTAAAATAAGGGGAATTTTATAATGAAATTTTTTTATTCGGAGTGGTTGTTAATAAAGGAAAAGTGAGATATAGATATGAAAACAGGGGTATTATTTATAATCATATGAATATACATGATAGGACATTATTTTGCATAGTGGATCCCCTATGAGTTATCTTCATCATGTTCATGGAAAGTGGAAATACCAAAAAATTATTCCTTGTTGCATTTATTTAAACATTTACAGCAGAGTAATGTATTTATATGCACATCAATAATAAATTGTCTAAATGGTATACGACTAGAAATTGCACATGAGTTGCAATGTACGCCAAAAGGGGTTCTAAATAAAGACTTGGTTTAGAGAAAACATGCATAATGGTGGACTTATCTTGTTTTCAAAGATGAAATGTCATTGATGGTGCAAGATTAGAAGTGAACCCAATTGATCATTCATTATACATCCTAAGTAAAAAAGAAAAATACGAGCTCATGTTTATGTCTCTGCTAATACTATTCCATTTTTTCAGCTTTGAATGTTCTTATCCAAGTTGCATATTTTATTTCTCGACTATTTCACTTGACCAAACATTCTTTATACTCTCTAACTCTTTTCATTTTACTTATTCTCATTTTAATTATTTATCCCACCTCTTCAGATTCCGTGTTTGGTAATTATCTTCTCCAATTAACCTTTTCATTTGAATGTCAACCCATGCTTTTTTTATGAACCTTGGACTACAATACTATAAAACAATAATGAAACATTCAAAAAATATGATTCAAAAATGAAGTATAAATAATTTTATTGCATGAAAGATCAATTTTTCTTTACAAGGTTATAGGCCACTTCAAGGAAGCAAGATCCTTTGAGAAAGATCAATATAATAAAATATGTGTATGCCTACTGTTGTCCACTCAAAATTCCCTGCTCTGTCAAAGGTAAATTTTCAAAATTTTGAGTCTAAGTGTCTTTTCTGTCAAGCTGGTAGCGTGAAAAAAAAAAAGTCTTGGAAGTCTAAAAAAAAAAATCTAAGTTTTGGGTCATTTTGTAAGTATTTCGGGCCTGTCGGATATTTTTGTCCCGGTTGTCCCAAGTACAAAAGTGCGAGTTGTTCTCCGACCGGCCGAAATCCCCGAAATTGTCCTATCTTCAGGCCCGTCGGAAGTTTTTGTTCCATGTGTCCCGAAAGCTTTTGTGCAAGTCGTTCCAATTCCGGCCGAACCATCCGAACCGCGTACTTCGCACTTTTCTGTCCCAAATGTCCCAAATCAAAAAGTGCAATCTGTCCCATTTTCGGCCGAAACCTCCGAAATTGTCCCATTTCGGGCCCGTCGGATATTTTTGTCCTAAGTGTCCCAAATCAAAAAGTGCGCTCTGTTCCAATTTCGCCCGAACCGGCCGAGTCGCGTACTTCGGAACTTTTTGTCCCGAATGTCCCAAGTTAAAAAGTGCAATCTGTCCCATTTTCGGCCGAAACTCCCGAGTCGCGCACTTCGCTCTTTTTCATCCCAAATGTCCCAAAATGCATTTGTGCGTCCTCTCCCCGTTTCACCCGAATCGTCCGAGCCGCGTGTTTCGCGCATTCGCGTCTCACATGTCCCAAGTGAACCTAATGTAATTCATACTTAGTTTTTCCCGCTCGACCCGGATGTGCTAAATTTGAATTTAAATTGCGAAGATCAAATTCAAGAAGCAGTTACGAAGGACGAATTTCAAGACGCCAGTTACACCATTTTTCAGGGATATCCATTGTCATCTTCTAGATGGAGATTCTGGTGTGTCCCTTGTGGTAAATACATGGCTCAGACGTGGATCAAATTCAAGAAGCAGTTTCTGAAGACGGTGGGTCCTTCTCAATGACTGTCCACCTGTCTCCTTCTTCATTCTTTTCTCTTCTTCCTATTTCTTTCGTATTCCTTGTAATTAGTTAAGGTATTGCAACCGACGATACTTAACTATTCTTTATTTAAAAGAAACGGTTACAAGACGTAACTGAATTGTAATCTATATAATGGCATTCTTTCCGCCATTCGCAAGGAGGAAGAACTTGGATATTTGCTGAAAGTGTAAATAGATCTTGAAGAAATCAATACAAAAGGGCTTTCCGTTCTTTGTCTATCTGATTCTGAAAGATAACTACCCTCTGCCTATGATGGATCAGATTTTGCAAGCGGTAACAGGCTCTGAGATGTTATCCATGCTTGATGGCTTTTCTGGATACAATCAGGTAGAGGTTGATACTGCTGATCAACATAAGACAGCCTTCACAACTCCTTGGGGTACCTTTGCCTACAAGAGAATGCCTTTTGGGCTGATTAATGCCGGTGCCACCTTCCAGAGAGCTATGGATCTGGCTTTTGGAAGTTTGAAAGGAAAATGTATAGTCATATACCTTGATGACCTGACAGTGTTCTCAAAGACTACAGTGGATCACTTCGACCACTTGGAAGCAGTTCTGCAAAGATGCCGAGAGCATGGGATTTCCTTAAATCCTAAAAAATTTGTCTTCTGTGTTACAGAGGGAAAGCTATTAGGACACATTGTCTCAAAAGATGGCATCAAGATTGATCCTGAACGAGTTCAAGCCATCCAACAGATTCCTCTCCCTACTAGTAAAAAGGGCGTGCATTCCTTTTTCGGTAAGATCAATTTTCTAAGAAGATTCATCCCTGATTTTGCTGAATTAACTTTGAATATTTCTCAGATGATGAAAGGAAAGCAAGCATTTGGTTGGTCTTCTGAAGGAAAGGAATCCTTTGAGGGTATCAAGAAAGCTATTGCTAAAACTCCAGTTTTGGCCTGCCCTGATTTCAGCAAGGATTTCATTATCTACTGCTACGCCACAGATAGTACTCTGGCTGCTGTCTTAACCCAGGAAGATTCTGATAAACATGAGCTACCAATTGCCTTCATGAGCTATATCCTGAAGAACCATGAGCTAAAGTACACCATGATGGAGAAGCATGCCTTTGCAGTAGTCAAAGCTGTCAAGCAGTTCCATTTCTATATCCTCAACTCTCACTCTACGGTGCTGGTCCCAGATACGACTGTAAAGTCAATTCTCACGCAACAAGAATTTGGATCCAAGAGGGGAAACTGGGTGGCTAAGGTCCAAGAGTATGATCTTGATATCAAACCAACCAAGCTGGTTCGGGGAAAAGGTCTTTGCGAGCTCATTGCGGAAGGAGCCCAACATGAGTTATTGGAGAAGAAAGCTGACCTTCCTACTGTTCTGTTCCTGAGTTCAGTTGATGAATGGTACGCTGACATCGCTCATTTTCTCACCTACGGGGAATGCCCCTCTCACTTAACTGCTAAAGAAAAGAGGACTGTTAAGTTGAGATCAGCACAATATGTATTGTGGGAAAATGCCTTGTTCAAGCGTGGTTTGGATGGGAGATTTCTGAAGTGTGTGGACAAGGAACAACAGAGAAAATTGCTCTCAGCTTTTCATGATCAGGCATGTGGAGGGCACTATTCATCAACAGTCACAGCTCATAAGATACTCCGTGGAGGGTATTACTGGCCTTCTTTGTTCAAAGATGCATCCAAGTGGGTGGATAAATGTGAGGCCTGTCAGACTTTCGTGGGAAGACCTAAATTGGCTTCTTTGCCTCTCAAACCAGTTGTGATTGAGGAACCTTTCCAACGGTGGGGTCTGGACTTCATTGGTGCACTCAACCCTGTTTCTAGCGCTAGACACACTCATGTGCTAACTGCTACTGACTACTTCACCAAGTGGGTGGAAGCTATTCCAGTCAAGAGAACCACTTCTGAAGTAGTATGCAACTTCATTAAAGAGAACATCTTGGTTAGGTATGGTGTACCTAACAAGATTGTAACAGATAATGCCTCAAACTTCTCCTCAACTGAGATAATGGATTTCTGCTACGGGTATGGCATCTCTCTGGCTCATTCTTCAGATTATTATCCCCAGGGAAATGGACAAGCAGAATCTACCAACAAGAATCTGGTGACTATCATAAGAAAGTTGGTCAATGAATCTCAGAGAAACTGGCATAAGAAACTTTACGATGCTCTTTGGGCAGATAGGATCACACCTAAAAGAGCCATTGGAATGTCCCCCTTTCAAATAGTGTATGGAGTAGAGGCTCAATTGCCAGTGACAGTGGAACTACCAGCCTTGCACCTGATGAAGGCCATTGAAGACACTAGTTTCAGTGATGCTCTGAACAAAAGGATCATGTACCTGCACAAACTGAATGAGGACAGATTGGAGGTTACTGACAGAATAGCTGCCCACCAGCAGAAGGTGAAGATTCTCTTTGATAAGAAAGCTAGGAGCAGAGAGTTCCAAGTTGGTGATACCGTGCTGTTGTGGGACAAAAGACACGAACCTCGTGGTAGCCATGGAAAATTTGATTCTCTATGGCTTGGACCTTTCAAGATAAGGCACTTTGCTGGTAAGAACTCTTTCTATCTTGATTACATGGATGGTTCCCCCCTCCCACTTCCTTACAGTGGGTAGTATCTCAAGTTGTTCAAGTCCTAGGTGACTAGGGAGTCCCTTGTATATTATGTACAGTGTTTCTGCTTTTGCTTTGGTGTGTTTCCCTTCTGTTGTTGTGTGTGTTGCCCTTGTATTGGTTTGTCCTTGACTCCGTTTGCCCAATGGATAAGGCACTGGTCTACTTCACCGAGTTGTCTAAGTTCTTGCCTTGTCTCATCCCATGAATTTACACCAAGTCATCCCCAGAAGGAGCCAGCTGTTGTCCACTCAAAATTCCCTGCTCTGTCAAAGGTAAATTTTCAAAATTTTGAGTCTAAGTGTCTTTTCTGTCAAGCTGGTAGCGTGAAAAAAAAAAAAAAAGTCTTGGAAGTCTAAAAAAAAAATCTAAGTTTTGGGTCATTTTGTAAGTATTTCGGGCCTGTCGGATATTTTTGTCCCGGTTGTCCCAAGTACAAAAGTGCGAGTTGTTCTCCGACCGGCCGAAATCCCCGAAATTGTCCTATCTTTGAGCCCGTCGGAAGTTTTTGTTCCATGTGTCCCGAAAGCTTTTGTGCAAGTCGTTCCAATTCCGGCCGAACCATCCGAACCGCGTACTTCACACTTTTCTGTCCCAAATGTCCCAAATCAAAAAGTGCAATCTGTCCCATTTTCGGCCGAAACCTCCGAAATTGTCCCATTTCGGGCCCGTCGGATATTTTTGTCCCAAGTGTCCCAAATCAAAAAGTGCGCTCTGTTCCAATTTCGCCCGAACCGGCCGAGTCGCGTACTTCGGAACTTTTTGTCCTGAATGTCCCAAGTTAAAAAGTGCAATCTGTCCCATTTTCGGCCGAAACTCCCGAGTCGCGCACTTCTATCTTTTTCATCCCAAATGTCCCAAAATGCATTTGTGCGTCCTCTCCTCGTTTCACCCGAATCGTCCGAGCCGCGTGTTTCACGCATTCGCGTCTCACATGTCCCAAGTGAACCTAATGCAATTCATACTTAGTTTTTCCTGGTCGACCCAAATATGCTAAAATATGAATTTAAGTTGTGGCTCTGATCCGAAGATCAAATTTCAAGAAGCAGTTACGAAGGACGAAACTTTCAAGACGTCGGTTACATCAGTTTTCAAGGATATCCATTGACATCTTCAAGATGAAATGTCTGGTGTGTCCCTCGTGGCAAAGACGTGGCTGAGACGTGGAGGAAAACTCAAGCGGCGGTTTCTGAAGACAGTGGGTCCTTCTCAGAACTAGACACCTGTCTCCTTCTCCTTTCTTTTCTCTTCTTCCCTTTCTTTTCGTATTCCTTGTAATTAGTTAAGGCATTGCAATTGGCGGTCCTTAACTATTCTTTAGTTAAAAGAAACGGTTACGAAGAGTAACCAACTGGCAAGCTATATAATGGCCTTTCCACGCCATTTTACAAGGAGGAAGAACTTGGATATTTGCTGAAAGTGTAAATAGATCTTAAAGAAATCAATACAAAAGGGCTTTCCATTCTTTGTCTATCTAATTCTTGTTATCTCTGTGATTGTCCTTTAATATCGTGAATATCATTTTGTTCCTAACTCGTTTAGTCTCTCTGATTGCATACTGTTCAGTTTTGCAAATATAGTGACCTTGTACAACCAAGGAGGAACTTTGTGTCCTTGATTAACAAATCTGAAGAAGGTTATTTATGGAACTTTGTGTCCTTAAATTTAATCTCATTCGAGCCAACGCAAATGATCTTGTCTTAAATTCTTTGAAGCTTCGCATACACGAAGAATGTATTCTGCTATCTATAATTCTGAATGTTGCTATTCTGCTCATCTTCTTATTCCCTTTCCTCAGTCCTTGTGTAACTGATGATCCTTGTGGAAAACACTTCCGTAATATCCAAGTTTAACCATAAAAAAATGTTCTGTACATTTGTAAATAAGTTCGTTTCTGAATAAGGGAACCTCTCCCATTAAAGAGGAGGGACTTTTTGTCCCCTGACTGTTGCTCTTCTAAAAAGTCCTATTTGAAAACCAACACCTACACACTAGACTATGCATCATATTGGGGACTCCAAGTCTAGAATAGGTAGCATTATCGGAATATTTTACAAGTTAAATGTAGAGTCATTTTGATCGCCACTATTTTTATGAAACTATCTTTAGGAAGGTAAACAACTTTAAAACCCTCTCAGAACCCTAGATTTTGTTTTAGCGACTTGTTGCCATATTTTATCCTTGAGTATAGCTGATCCAAGTAAATTATGATATTGCATTAAAATTGTTATGATTAAGATATTGATATACTGACTTCATCCATATTTCAGTTGATCAAAGATTTAGAGGTAATATGTAGTTTGTTTGGGCCCTTCTACTCAAAAATGCTATTTATTTCTAGTAGGAAAGTTTAGTTTGTGGAAATGATTTCTCCATTGAACCATATTGAAATAAAATTTAGAATTTATGAGACACATGAAATCATGAAGTCCCTCGTTAGCTTGCAAAGAACTTGGCCTTGAAATTGGGCTCGATATTTTAATATCATGTTTAGAGCCTTTAGGAGGTCAAGTACGTTGGACGAACTATTTTTTGTTTGTTACTGGGTTTTGGGTAGTTCATTCGTAGAATCCCATGAATCTGTTTGAGGTCCTCCAAATATCTTGTGAGATATTATATCCACTTCATTTTGGTAAATTAGGTGATTTGGTCTGAACAGGAATATTAGGATATTATCTCCACTTTATTTTGATAAATTATTTGTGATGAACATCATAGGATATGTTGGAGCTTCAACATGTACTGCAAGGTTGTTTGGATTAGCCCATCAAGGACCTAACAAGATCTCTCCTTCCTGGAGAGATGCTTGTTTGTGCAATTGGAAATCTTGAGTGAGCTATCATTGTTAACGCTAAGGACGATTCTTACTGTGTGTTTCAATGGTTTTTGGTGGTTTTTGAAGTACTTAGACCTAAAATGGTCTAAGTGTGATATCCAGGTGGATCTTGTAAATGGGCATGCAGTTTTGATGTCTAGGGAACATTCCTCTTATGGCCAGATTGCTTATTTTATGTGTTTTAAACGGTGACGTGAACTCGAGTCCATTTAGTATCGGTGACGTGAACTCCACACGGTGATGTGACGTGAACCCACACCATGAATAGTAACTGCAGGGAAGATGCTATCATCCGGCGTTGAGCTAACTGCAGGGAACTCCGATTATATCCCTTGCAAGTAACCAAAATCAAGCAGCAAGTCGCGAATGCAACGGTTTAAATATGTTAACTGGAAAGTTAAGATCACGATATGCTGATGCTGGTTAACGACCGTGTGGAGTATAGTTAACTATGGACTGAGGCGGATAGGACATACAGAAATGTTATATTGGAATAAGAGGGGATATTGTATATATATATATATATATGAAAGATGAATTTTTTGATAAATGGAATTCCGAATGTTATGTATGTAGGTGGACTTCCAACACTATCAAGAGTATCGTACTTTCAAGTGTATTTAGGTTTAAAGTATATATTAATCATTCACAATTAATCGTTGAATGTGTGGAAGATTTATTATATCTTAGACAAATGTATTTTTTGTTATTCGATGGCATATACTTTTAAAAGGTGTCGTTAGATAATCTAAAATTTACAGCAACATGGGAAGATGAAATTAAAGGCCTCAATTTTTCTGGTCTTGTGTTCATCTATTCTTGGTTCACTCCATTGGTATTACATGCTTGATTCATATCTTTAATGTACATAAATTCAATGATGGAAACCTCAAAACCCAATGAACTTTGCCAAAACATGTAGAAGGTTGATGAATGTTACCGTAGATGAAAGAATATGGCACATATGAATCTGTCAATGAAACCCATGGCATTTTCAACCCTTAAAAAAAAACATATTTCTTCTTCATTTCCTATGTAGCCTTTATAAAAGCATTACAATTTTAGGCATCACCACTTTATATATAGGGATGTTAAATACAAGTTGATTTTATACTCTCATTTCGATATTTTAATTCATTTTGTCCATGATCAAGTACTTCATGAGACTAAATGTATTCAAGGTATTTTATCAAAAAAATTCACATGCCTTCAATATGATTCCACATAATTTGTATACATTTCTACAAGGGAACTTACAACTACAACAAAACAAAAATAGATTGAATTTATATTTTGATGAATGTCCATACCTTTTTCAAGCTCGTATTAAGATGTTAAAAGGATTATGCAAAACATTGTGGATTCTAGCTTCATGCTACCTATTGAGTATGTTGGAAAAGAACCAAGGCCTTTTCAACAAACCCATTTTGTACAGTTCTCGTAATCCTTGTAGTCTGTGGGACCACATTTCTTCCATGAATCTTGGAAATGAAGAGGATTCACAGTAGATTTATATGCATGAATTGGCACATCAAAAATTACAAATCTCTAGGGAATTTGCAAGTAAAGACATAAAGGAAATGGAATATCAAGTCTGAAGTATGTGTTAGTTTATGTTCAAGAACAAGGAAGAAGAATGTGTCAAGATCAAGGCATAGATGGAAAACCTAAAGGCTAAATAGGGTTATTGCTATCAAATATGAACTGAATATGTTGAGATACTTATTAAGGTTAGAATTGGGGAAGGAATATAGAAATGTCATTGCTTTATGAGGATGCTAATTAGCCCTATTTTTGTTTTGTCATAGTTCTTTTCTAACACATAGATGAGAAGCTATGGGAACATACCAACTCTAGAGAATGAAACATATAGATGTAAATTTGGACTAAACATATATAGAAACCACAAAAATACCTATGTGTAGACATTAATATCTAGTGCAACAAAGGTGCAGTCAGTGGTGTAAGATAGGGCTGACATAATTAATGTGGTGTAATACAAGATTAACTCTCGTGATCTTTGAAATTATTTACAATTAGTAAGAGAATATGGGATTGATCTTGTAAATAATTTCTCATTAAACCACAACTCTTATAATTAGGTAAGTGAACCTAATTTTTTCTTGAATATAGACATGCAAGTAATCCAAAGATAAATCCAACACCATTATAGAATAATATTTTTCAAGAATTTTGTGAATCTATAACTTGATGCTAAGATAAAGTAAAATAAAAGCATGTAGGAAAAACATGCATAGAAGTGAGTAAAATCCATATTGGAAAGATTTCCTACAAAGCTTATAAGGATAGTGTTTTCAGACACATGGGTATTGATGTGAATCCAGCTGTAAGAGGTTGAAATACCTCAAAAACACACATAAACAGCTTTGCAAATAAAAACCAGGAGCTTCATAATAGCTTTCTTCTCATTCTAGAATCCACACTAATCCTTTACATCATTACAATCCTCTTTTTTCTTCACGTCTACTCTAAAAATCTAAAATGCTAAAAATTACCTACAATCAAAACAACTCGGATGGGCCCCAAAATTTGTGTGCCAAATATGCCTTCATAAATTAATGCTCACGCGAAATTTTGGACTTATTCTAACAAGTGAAACAAAAGTTATTAAAGTTCTAAGACCTAGTCAAAAGCAAAAAAAATGTTCGGAGCCAATTTTAGTCAACTAGATGAAGGAATCCGGGCCTAAAAATGTGTCAAAATGGCAACCAACCTTTTAGCTATGGTTAACCCTAACATAGTACTAATATACATCTACCACCCTGTAAAATTTCAAGACGATCCAATGGTCAGATCAAAAGTTATGGTCTCTGCAAGTTATGCTCCCACATCATTCTCCCCTGGTTGAAAAGAATTCAGCACCTGGGAATTTATTGACGAAATTCATTTAATTTTGCACTGTCAATCTTCTTCAATTCCCACTCAAGAATCCAAGTATTTTCTTCTTGCTGCAAACCTTCCCACTGTACCAAATATCTGTTGTAGCTCCCATGTCTAGTAGTGACTGTCTTTTGTTCCAAGACACGCATTACCCTTTCCTTTTTCTTCTTTGGCATCTTCTGCTCCCAATTTATTTATTCCTCCTCCACAAAAATTTCATCATGACCTGGAAACTTATATAAGTCAAAAACATTAAAAATGGTGAGATAGAAAAGTTTTCACGTAGCTCCACCTTGTAGGCATTATCACTCATTTTCTTTAGAATCCTACACGGCCAAATCTTCTTATACTTGAGTTTATTATATGTAACTTTTGGAAACCTCTCCTTTCTAAGATGAACCATCACCATATATCCTTCTTTGAATACACTTACTCTCCTACTGGCATATGCAGATGATTTATATTTTGCATTACTCACTTTCAGCTTTTCCCTCACTTCATCATGTAGCTGTAGAATATGTTCTGCAAATGCTTCTGCATCATCACTAGTTTCATCTTCACCAGGTAGCACAATGAGATCTAGGAGCCCCTTGGTATTCCTACCATATACAATCTAGAAAGGAGACCTCCCTGTTGACCTATTTATCGAGCTATTATATGCAAACTCAGCTTGTGGTAAAGCTAAGTCCCATTGTTTTGGCTTTTCTCCAACTATGCAACGTAGGAGATTTCCCAAGCTTCTATTCACTACTTTTGTTTTCCCATCAGTCTGGGGGTGATATCTACTACTAAACTGTAGTTGTGTCCCCATTTTCCTCCACAAAGTCTTCCAAAAGTGACAGAAAAACTTTGTGTCCTGATCTGAAGTGATCGTTCTTGGAACTCCATGCAATCTAACCACTTCTGAAAAAAAAACAAATTTACAACTCTGGAAGCATCATTAGTTGTTTTATAATAAATGAAATGTGTCATCTTAGAGAATCTATCAACCACAACAAATATAGAATCATTCCCTCGTTGTGTATTAGGAAGTCCTAACACGAAATCCATACACAAATCAACCCATGGTCCTGTAGGGACAGGTAATGGCATATACAACCCAATATTTTTTGCATGGCCCTTAGCCATTTGGCACACTCTAAATCTTGTTACAATCCTACTTATGTCCCTTTTTACCTTTGGCCAATAATACTTTTCTACAACAAAAGCAAGTGTCTTACTTATACCAAAGTGTCTAGCCAACACCCCACTATGCAATTCTCTTAGAATATTTTCTCTCATTGAACCAACAGGGATGCACAATTGTTTCCCCTTGAACAAATAACCATCCTGCATCAAATAATTAGAAGAACCACTACCTACTGTAGGATCCTTAAATTGTCTCACAACATCAACAAAATCTAGATCACCTTCATATAATTCCTTAACTGCCCCAAACCCTACTACTTCATTTTCCATTGTTGTCAAAAGTGCTACACACCGACTCAAGGAATCAACAACTTGATTCTGCTTACCCAACTTATTCTTTAAGACAAAAGTATATTCTTGCAAAAATGAAACCCATTTTACATGCCTATTATTTAGTTTCTTCTGTGCAGTCAGTGGTGTAAGATAGGCCTATCATAATTAATGTGGTGTAATACAAGATTAACTCTCGTGATCTTTGATATTATTTACAATTAGTAAGAGAATATGGGATTGATCTTGTAAATAATTTCTCATTGAACCACAACTCTTATAATTAGGTAAGTGAACCTAATTTTTTCTTGAATATAGACATGCAAGTAATCCAAAGATAAATCCAACACCATTATAAAATAATATTTTTCAATAATTTTGTGAATCTAAAACTTGATGCTAAGATAAAGTAAAATAAACGCATGTCAGAAAAACATGCATAGAAGTGAGTAAAATCCATATTGGAAAGATTTCCTACAAAGCTTATCAGGAAAGTGTTTTCGGACACATGGGTATTTTTCGATGGCACACTCTCAAAGAAGGATTCCTCCAACATAAAGAAACTCTTTTAATGTATGTTGGATTTGGAATAGATATGAAACATTTTAATAAATGAAACTATCTAAAAGATATGGAATGAATTTGAATATGAAAAAGTGGATGGGCTATGAGTTTAGATTTCATACCTTAAAGGAATTATAGTTGTAGAGGTGGCTAATGATATTTATATCTTATTTTGTTGCTAAGGGAATATAATAAATTTGGGATTTGATGATAGGCTATCTTATGGGGATTCAAAAAACAAAGTATTACCTATCACATGAGCTCATATTCAAGTTTTAAATATTAGTCAAAATAGACAAACACCCAATATATTTTCCCACATTAACAAGTATAATGAATTAAACTATAAATGTTTTTAAAAATTATTAGGGGTGAGGTACATGTAGTGGTAAGGAGGTGGCAGGAGTAATAATCATTGGGTAGATGAAGGATCCCTAAATTCATATAATTTTCATTGTGTTTTTTTTTCAAATTAGTGGCATGGGTTATAGAGATACAATACGTTTCTTTAGAATAATAACAATGCATAACTCTCAATGGTTGGGAAATCCTTTTAAGTATCATTGATAAGGTATATTTCTTATCATTTGATTCAATTTTTGTAGGATAACGAGTTTCCTGAAGATTAATAGATTTAGCTTATAGTAATGCAACCACACATGACCCTTCACATTACTATACAACATTTGATTAGTGTGGAAAATTTAAATAGGAAATAAAGGAAGAGAGAAGTCAAATTATACATACTAATGTTTTCTAAATTTCAAGTCTAATATGAATTTCAAGTTTTAAGTGGAAATACAAATGTTTTTTACACTACAAGGAATTGAAGCCTATAATAAAAAAGGTGGAAATAAAATGGGTATAAAAATGTCATAGGGGAAATGGGTAGTTTGCATCTATAGTAAAATAAAGGATATTTTATAATTAAAAGGTATTTTTGGGAGGGGTTGTTAATAAATGAAGATAGAGATGTAGATATGGAAGTAGGGGTATTATTTATGATCATATGAACGCACATGATAGGACATTATTTTAAATAATGGATCCCCATGAGTTATCTTTGTCATGTTCTTGGAAAGTGAAAATAAAAAAACATTCTTCCTTCTTACATTTATTTAAACATTTAAAATAAAATAATGTATTTATATGCACAGCAATAATAAATTTCCAAATGGTATAATAATAGTAATTGCACATGAATTGCAATGTATGCCAAAATGGATATCAATTTTAAGTTATTTTATAATATTATTATTGTGTAATAGCTCTATAATATATCTATCAATGTTGTTTTCTATTTTTACGTTGCAATGAATACGATTGAAGATTAATGTGTAGCAAAAAAATGTCTACAAAATGAAAATTGAAAATCCATTGAATATCACAACACTTACTTCATATTATAGTACAATTATTTAACAGATACTAGATCAATATATATAGGTATGATGCACATTACAAACTAATTATCATAGTCAATGAGAGTAGCTTTCTTTCAAGAACTCTATTAAATGGTTCACATGCCTTGTTCATGTTTCCACATTTTGCATACATATCTATAAGAACAATTGCAACTAAAATATTTGACAAAAGTTCCCTCTTCAACATAATGTAGTCAATATTATTATTATGTTTCATGATCCATTTTTGGCATAAATTGGAGTATGCTATAAAATTTGAATAGAACAAGGAGAATCTACTCTCCATGACCCCATGTATAGATTGTATCATCAAATGAAATATGATGAAGAAATTAAGACATAGATCCAACTACATATAATTTCCAACTTTATTATATGGCATTTCATCAATTAATTTTTACAACATATGTAGATTCTACTTCGTTAAGCTTATATCATATTTCATAAAAAATAGATTATAGATGAATCTTTCCTATATAAGGGTTATGTTCACAAATAAAGGATTCACAAGTCTTCCCTTCACTTAATTCCATTTTTGAAAGTAATGACATTGTGGCTTACTTCTTATTTGTCCCAATTTTAGAGATTATTAATAATATATTTAGTGCAAACAAATACATTTCAAGAATTCGCAAGCTAACTAAAAGACTAATAAACTGCTAGTTTCAAATATTGACTATTAAGATTCTCTAACTATTATTATAATATCCTCTAAGTAGCATGATATGCTTTTGGAATTCCTTGAATCAAATATATATATATAAGTGTATGTTTCCCATTTATCCAAAAGTGTAACAAATTTTCATTAATTCATCTATCAAGTATAAAATCCATCTTTCATTACATGTGAAATATTGGTTTCCTTTTACATAGTAGTTTTTTGATACAGTATAGTTCTCAGCATTCAATTACAATGTTTATAAAAATAACTATCAATATACAATACAATAGATATCACCATTTACAAATTAAAAAAAGTCATTTACGATGCAATTGATGTCAGTAATCAAAGATCCATCCTATTGTTAAACTATGTTGTAAGAGAAAGAGTATTATTGCATCACTTTACCTCCAACCACAAGCTTTACGGATCCCCACACACCTCCCACAAAGTGATAGAAGAGCTACCATTCACAATAAGGTCAGATAGAATACCATGTGTAATATAGTCACCCAGAAAGTGGTATAATTATGAACAGGGTAGGAATTTAAAAACCTAGAAATAATAGAAGCAATGAATATATTTTTGCCCAAAATACTTGGATAATAAAAGGTACACTTCTGTGAAGAAATATGATAATGTACCAAGGAAATAATTAATCATATCTTACTAATCCTAAGGATATATTTTGAATTTCTTTGCAATCCACCTTGAACCCCCTAGCACTTGCCATGTGTGATCCATTGCATTAGGTTATCTAACCCATATATACAAGTCATTGCATATTCCAATAACAAAGCTCTTAAATCATCTGTAGACACAAAATATATATACTTGGGTACATTTCTAGGTCTTAAAAGAATGCTAGTGTTTATATGATTCTTAAGTAAGAAAACTAGTAATTGACAACTCCCTTTAGCATGTTTCTTTGTCTTCTGCACTTTTACTGGATTTATACATCTTACACTCTTGTCAGCATTTGAATTTTTTTTATTTATATGGCCTCAGACACTAGCACTTGGTTTGGACACTAGCATCAAGTGCTCCTGTCCTCCTTAGGGATCCTGACCCTCTTTACATCTTTCTTACCCTTTTGGAACCCTTTCTCTTCTTAATTACTTTTTATCACTTTGGGTCAACCTTTTAGTTATCGATTACGAAATTCAAACACAAAAATCATATAAATATATAGTTATGTTTTCAAAATGAGGGACAAAGTACTAAGAAAATTACAAACTACCACCTTAGATTGCATTCAAAATGCGTAAGAGCATCAAAGGAATCCATCTAACATCCATTTAAGGGCAAGGGCTGCATATTTCTGCATACATGGGATAGGAAGGGGAATTCTATTCTATTCCATCCACACTTAATATATATATTCTACATTCTAGATCGATCCCAGTATCATTTTTGTAACTTGCACAAGGGCATCATACACACACACACACACACACACACACACACACACACACACACACACACACACACAAGAACTACATGGAGTCTGAGATGTGGTGCAACGCTTTTTCAGAAGATCACTCTTTAGGTGACCATCGGGGTCATTCAAACTCCCCATTCTACATTTTCCTTTTTAGGTTTGATGTGGTTTGTGGGTATATGAAAGTGAACTTCTCTCTTGTATGTTACAGGTATATTCAAAGATCAAACAATGAATCCAGAGCAAAAAATAGGGACCAACAACAAATATTATCTGACACTAAAAGACTCAGATCTAGAGCACCTATACAAACACCATAACCCAAATCTAGACACTAGTGCTTGGGCACTCTTTCCCTCCAATGGACACTCTTATACAACACAATTTCATGGTTATGAACCTCCAACAAGCCTATATGACGCTCTTCTACGTTTGTTCTAGTATTGCACCTACCAAGATCACTTCATGTTCACTTTGAAATCAGCTAAGTCCTCATATCCTTCCTTCTTGCTTAGGGTTTTATACCATTGCTTATGTCTCATTGTATATTAGTATTTATATATCATCAGGTACAATAGTTACTCGACAATAAGATTTAATTAATTCAAATTTTGTTAAATCATTTGGTGAACCCAACTTGTGATCAATCATTAAGATCTCTTTTCTATCAATTTCTATTTCATGGCTCTAAGGTTCATTAACTCTCCTTGTATCAGTTACTTCAAATTCACCAACCTTTAAAAGAAGCTCTTCAAAAATCCGTATACACACTATGTACATCGCCTTCCATACACCACCTTCACAAGTAAGTTCCATCTTCAATCATATTTCTGATGACTCTATGAGTCATAAGGTCATAACCAATCAATCCATTTGCATGTCAATTCAAGCTTTACTTTTTTTATCTCAAGATAAAATTCAAGCTATCAAAACCATGATTATGTCTCTCACATCTGAAATACAACATCTTAAGGCTACTTCTCAATCCCATGCTAGTTCTTTTTCTACATCTCATCCTAATCTAATGTTTACTACGTGTGCTCATATAATTGAACCCCAATTCATAACACTAGCAGAATCTCTCAATTTTGATCTAAATACTAAGTAACATGATATTCTTTCTAATCTCCCCAATACCTAGTTGATCAAATTTCCAACTACGCATTACTACCCTTCTTATCGACTTGTTAAATACATCAGTCTCCTATTTTGTAATTATCACAGACTTAATGGACATCATGAAAATGATTGAAATTATTTAAAATGAAGAATTAATCTCATTGAGCATCAGGGTTTTGTTTCATTTATTGCACAATATTCTACTACATGCTCATCTCCAATTTTTAAACCCCAATGGGCTCTCAAAATTGAATCCATCTATATCTAATGAAGATCATTCCATAATCACTAATGTTCCTTCTTTGGTTAGTCAATAGCTTCCTATCCAACCCATTCCAACTAAGAAACCTCCTTTAAAAAAATTCCTGCATCTCCTCCTCCTATCAATTCTTCTACAACGTTACCAATTCCAAATCAGAAACCACAAGCCAAGAAAGTTCAACCAATTCAGCCTATTATAGCTAACATCTTTAAACTTCCTCGTATCAACCCATTGACTAACCCTATTCCTACTGTTGCTTCTGCCTACGATTCTGATGACTATCTATATTCTCGTGACACATCTAAAACTCTCCCACAATTGCATGGTATCTCTCACGTCACCACATAAATCTTCATCATTGGTAAACTTGGGGGGAATCTCACTTACTCCTCCCTCCATCACTAGCAGTTATCTTTTGTTTCTACTACTCCACTATACGCTCTTTGCTTCATGTCTACATTTTATAAGAATTCTCACCTCTTGGTACAATCACTATACCATCGTTACCCTATGACACACTCTAGTTCCATGGTTCATACTCTACTGCTGAGGATCTAACTCTGAAATG
Source organism: Taxus chinensis (assembly GCA_019776745.2). Lineage (NCBI taxonomy): Eukaryota > Viridiplantae > Streptophyta > Pinopsida > Cupressales > Taxaceae > Taxus > Taxus chinensis. Next base: position 767,068,084 of record CM034153.1, read on the forward strand.
AGCCTCACATCATTCACCCTTCATGCTTTGTTCTTCATGATAAATCCTTTCTAACCTCTACTCTTCCATAACATACTAATTTCCTCATAACTCACTCTTGTTCTATGGTTCATTCTTGACTACTGAGGGGGAATTTATAAATGGACCTCATTTCATGCACATTTTTTGGGGGAATCATGACTCCTTCCATCTTCACATTTTGTATACCACACTATCACATTCATACACCATTTGCATATATTGGTTGCATTCATTCTTGCTTGCTTATATTAATTACATGTTGCACTTTGTTTATTATGCTTGTTAGATAATCAGTATGTCATTATCTTTTTATATACACATGTGCATTCACTTGGTCTCTGTAAGTGAACGTATATCTCTTATAGCTCCTTACATGATGCATGATGCCCGATACTGACTCCCTTGGAAGTATCATCGAGGCTCATAGGGGTGTCTACTTGTTCTATTCTCACATTCTACACATTACAGTTTATATTTCTAAATGTTTCACTACTTCTCATTATAGTTACTTTACTTTTCAATAATATACACACACTTTGACATACTATTTATCTTTCTAACATGCTAACGGGTACTTCATGTGTATCTTTTTCCTTGCAAGATTATCTACAACCATGGTTATCTGGTACATTTTGATTTATTTTGTTTTCGAATGTATGATTTTTTTGGCGGGCTATGCCCTATGTTTTGTATGATCGTTTTATGTTTTTGGCCGCTTTGGCCATGATAGTCTTATCACATTATTAGTGATGTTTTATGTATGAAACCCACTTCTCACTTTTCATCTTATTTGCACACTTGATTCTTACATTATTTTCTATTATATGCTAGCTACTTTTAATACTAACATTTTTTTCTAGCCTACATTGTTTGCATGTGCCTTTGTTTCTACCATGCACATCCCTTACCCCCTATAAATATCCCGTTCATATCAGCATCAAGTCCTCTTCTTTTGGCTGCATTCTCCTAAAGTTGTCTCTTGCACCCCAAATGAGGGGGCCATATATTGGGTTAAAAAATCATTGCTACAATAGCACAAAGCTATAGTTCATATTATCACAATACAGAAACAACATTGGAATACATTCACGTAATAGTACAGAATCATACTTGGATTTCACACACAGTACAAACCAAAATGCATGGGCACTTCTGTCCTCCCCTGGATGATAATGTCATTAGGGAAGAAACATTTAGTTTTCTCAATTTAGCACAGCCTTCAGTACTTTACAACATAGTTCTCTAATAGTAGACACTTGCCTCCAAATACAAACTAAATTCTATCTCCTACAAATAGTTACAACATGAAAAAAAACAAAACAACATGGAACAACATGGGACGTACCATCTGCAGTGGTGCTCATTCGGGAAACAGTCATGGAAAGAAAGTAAAACTAGACCTCTCTCCCCAACACTCTTCTCCCATGGTGAGAGATTGTCCAAAAAACTCGCATTTGGCATGATATTCTCACTCTTGGCATGATATTGCATGGAAAAATCACCCTTGGCATGAAATGGCCCATAAAACTCGTATTTGAAATGAGATCACCCAAAAAACTCATTCTTGGGGTGAGATCACCCAAAAAAATCATTCTTAGCATAATATTTCCCAAAACACTCACCCTTTTCAGGACATTATTCTATCCTTTTATACTCTTATACATCATGTGCACACTTTCATTTTTACATACTTTCACACTTTTACACATTTTATTCATATTTTTCATATACAAGACTTTGACTACTCTTTCACTCTTCTTTTATAGGTTTATCCGTAATACGCAACAATAAGTAGCCTACATCAGCAAATACACACACAACAATAGGTACAAGATACACTTACACTTCAACCCTAGTGTCCACTCCCATTTTCCTAGGTTGGATGCTTCACTTTGCGATCACTTCATGCTTCACTTGTCCACTGAGCATGTTATTTGTTGCACTCTCTATAGGATCATAAGGTACGCATCTTGTGACTAATTTATGCTATCGATTATTCACTCAACAACACAAATTATTGGCACAATGTAGACAAAACATGTATGCACTTGGGTATATTTATAGGTCCTAAAAGCATGCTATAATTTACATTATTCCTAAGAAAGAAAACTAGTAATTGACAACTCCCTTTAGCCAATTTCTTTATCTTCAAAATTTTTATTGGATTTATACATCTTGCACTCTTGTCATCATTAAACTATTTTAGCTTTCTATGGCCTCAGAAAATAGTGCCCAGTTTACACGCTATCACAGGAATTCCTATCCACCTGGGTGCTCATGTCCCTCTTTATATCACTCTTACCCTTTTGGACCCCTTTCACTTCATAATTACTTTTTATCACTTTATGTTGGCCTTTTAGTTGTAAATTACGAAATTCAAACAAGAAAATCATATAAATACATAGTTATATTTTCAAAATGAGGGACCAAGCACTAAGCATTACATACTACCACCTAAGCTTGCTTTTTTGAAGGATAATTTATTTTCATTAGATCAAGTTTTATCCTCTGCAGTTACTTTATCTTCCTTCACGGCGGAGTCCGCTACACTTGAGAATTATCGATATGGGCACCTTTCTATTGGCTCTCTCTATCATCTCACTACTAATAAGATGATGCAAGGACTTCCTCCAAACTCACATGCATTACCTATTTGTCCTAGTTGTTTGGAAGGAAAACGACATCGGGATCCATTCGATTCGAGTACATTTTATGCCAAGAATCATCTTGAGGTCATTTATACCGATATTTTTGGACCCTTACTTCATTATAGGGATTTTAGTACTTCTAGTTGTTCATTGATGACTATTACCACAATACATGGGTTTTATTTTTATAAAAGATGAATGAAGCATTTATAAATTTTCAGATCTTCTATAAGCGAGTTGTTCAGCATACCAGGAAGACCCTTCTTGTCCTCTACTTAGATCGAGGGGGAATTCACATCAAATAAATTATTGGAATTCTTGAAGGATCATGGAATCATGAAAAATTTGACTACCCCTTATACTCCTTTGAATAATTGCATTGCATAATGTCATAATTAGACTGTCATAGAGATGGTTCATTGCATGCTTTCACTATGAAGTTGGAGAACAGATTTTGGGAAGAAGTTGTCCAGACAGATGTATATCTTCTAAAGTGGGCATTTACAAAATTCTTATAGGAAAAGACACCGAGAGAGGTATGGAGTAATCATAAGCCTTTGATTTATCATTTGATCTACTATTTGGTTATAAAACATATATGCATGTCCTAGATAACAAGATGAAGAAGATTGATGTAAATACACTCCGGTGCATTTTTTTGGGGTACAATACTACCTCAAAATCATATTGTCTCATCGTTCCTAAGACAAACAAGATATGTGATAGTAGATATATAGTTTTTAATGAGTGATCTTTTAACTCATTTCCACATAAAGAAGAGTTAGTACCCACCTCCTCTCATAGATTTCTCTCAGATTCATATGATGAGCATGAGGATTCTTCACAGAAGAAAGATAATTTATAAGGAGTATTGTTTATTGATGTAGAAACTAAATCATGCACTTGGGTACATTTCTAGGTCCTAAAAATATACTAATGTGTACATGATTCCTAAGAAATAAAACTAGTGGTTGAAAACTATTTTTGGCCTCTTTTCGTTATCTCTTATCTTCTTTTGGGTGTTACACACCTTACAACCCTACCGGAACATAACTTATTTATCTTTTATATCCTTAGACACTAACATCCAGCCAGGAAACTAGTGCATAGACGATCATATCCCTCTTGGTCTCTCTTGACCCTCTCTATAATTTTCTCACTCTTTTTGGTCTCTTTTATCTTTTGGGCATATTTTACACTTATGGTTCGGCCTTCCTTTTGCGAATTACAAAATTCAGACAAGGGAATCATATATATATATATATATATATATATATAGTTAGTCAGTTACTTACTTACTTAATTATCCAAAATCAAAACCACAAACTAGCATTATCTACTATCACCTAAGCTTGCATCCAAAGGCATTAAATCATTACAAAGAATCCATCTAGCACACTCACTCAAGGGATGAGGGTTTTATCACTTTTTCATACAAAACATAGGAAGGGAAGTTTACTCTATTCCATTACACATGTTTTCATCTAGAAAATTCTAAATCTAGCATATTATCTTGGTACAACTTGTACAAGGGCATCATATCACACTCATAACTACATGGAGTTTGAATAGTAGTGTAGTGTTTGGTACTAAATTCACTCTTTGGGTGATCGTTGGGGTCAATCTGACTCCACATTGTACATATTTTTTATTATATTTTATGTGGTTTGTGGACATGTGTAAGTAGACATTATTTTTGCAAGTTACAAGTACAATTGGTGATCTAGGAGTGAAATCAGAGCAACAGACAGAGATAAATAGTGAATACCCTCCTTAAAAAAAAGATCTAATCTTGACTATTGACACATGAACTGGCACCCAAAATAAATATTAGTGCCCAGTCGCTCCTTGAATACACTAAATCACGCACTTTGGGTAAATATTTAGTCATTTTCTCATACTAATATTCATATGGTTCTTGAGTGAAAAAGAGTACCAGTTAACCCATTTCTTTGGCCATTTTAATTCACTTTCAGTCATTACTTTTGATCTTGCACCCACACTTTCCCAGTCCGTATTTTCATACTGCATTTTCCCTATTGTTGATTAGGGCACCCTGGGTGCCCTGATCCCCTATGGGGCACCCTGATCCTCTTTGCACTTTAATTTCACCTTTTAGGCACTTTCTAGCCATTTGATCTTTCTATCTTTCTGGTGGTTGGCCTTTTCAAGGTCAGTTACAAAATTAGATCAAGATAACCGTATAAATATAAAGTTATGAGACCATAATGAGGGACCATGCATTAAGAAATAGTATTTCCACCTAAGGTTGCATCCATTAAAGGCTTATATTACTCCATTTGCATCCATCTAGCTTCATCACAAGGGACAAATGTTGTTCATCTGCGTCACACTTCATAGGAGGGGAGTTAATTCTATTCCATGTATCATTTACTTATATTCTACCTCTGGTTATTGTTCGTTAATCACAAAGTGTGACTAACACGAGAGCACCTAGGGAACAATTTCACACACAGACATGTAGAACTACATTGTGTTTGAGATGTAGTGTAGTGGTCAGTGATAACTCCATCCATTTGGAAACTGAGGAAAATCTGACCCCTTCATATGCATATTTCTTTTCTTAGGGTTTTGATGCTTTATCTGGGGTTTACAGGTATTTCCTCCATCTCTAATTTGTAGCAACATCTAGCGAGGTTCAATGACATTCATGCAAGAGGAAGTGAACACAAGTGATCATTCAGTGACACCTTAGAGTAGGTTTCCTCATCATTTCCACTAACTAGGGTGCCCATATCTCAAACCAGTGTGCCCCATGCACCCCTATCCTTCTCCAAGTGACCCAGTCTTACCAAACAGTCCATATATGTACTTTTACAAACTCATGTGTGATTTTTTTCTCCTCTTCTCCATTTGATCTCCACTGCGACACAAGCCCGTGACCTTGATAAATCATCTAAGGCCTTTATAACCCTCTTTACACATTAGGGTTTCACATTTTTTTTACTTGGTTTCTTGGGTGTATTTACTACATTTTATTTACTACTTCTATAACATCAAATTAGGCATTTATTTTAATATTTAGCTTAATCACTCCTATCCTCCTATGGGTGCTCTTCTACTACATTTTTCTGAGTTCCAGAACCTCCATTAAGCATTAAGGACATTGTCTACAATCTGTTTTAGCTATTCACCTACCGAGATCACTTCCTGACTGCTCAAAAATAAGCTAATTCATTCTATCTCCTCCTCTTTCTTATGGTTTCATATTTTATATGCTTGTTTAATTGTTTATTTACTATATATTACCATTGTATATCATTCATTATAGTAGTTACCTTTAAATTAAGATTTAATTCAATTTATATTAAATCATTTGGTGAACCCATGCCCTCATTTGAACAATATTAGTTCCTTCTTTGTTGTCAGCTTTGATACCCTAGGATTCTATCACCATGTGTGTCTCCATCCCTACCTTCTTGTTGGCCACTAAAAAATTTTAAACTAAAATTAAATATTTTTTTCCAAAACTTATATTCATCCTCATACTTCTCCTAAATACGTGTATCATAATTTTTTTATAGAATTCTATTTTAAGGAAGAAAATATTACTATTACATCTATTGAACTTCCATCTCAATTTGTTTTAGATAATGATCCCCTTCTTTATATTCATGTTTGTATCATTAATGTAGGAGTTAAGTGAGCTTTAGTTAATAATGGATCCGGTCACAGTATATGTAATCTAGCCTTTGTTCACTAAATTATCCTTTATGAAGCCTCCTTGATTCCCTCATCTATTTCTATCCATGGATTTGACAACATCCCTAAATGTTTCTTAATTACTATCACACTTATTGTCACTATGAGCTCATGCATCTTTCCTATCCCATGTTATGTGATGGCTAGTAATCTTAATTATAATCTTCTTCTTAGGTGGCCTTGGATCCATACCATGCATGTGGTCCCTTCTACTCTTCATACTTGGCTTAAATTCCTCTATACATGTGTTGTTTATGAGGCTCTAGACAGATTCCTCCCCGTTCGCCTTTTGCACTACTATCGAACATTCACAAGAAGCTCCCATTTCCCCGACATCTCATCCCCATTTTTCTAAATATGGTTATGGTTACCATTATTTGCTTCATTAAAGCTTCATTGTATCCAGATTAGGCCAATATTGTCAAGGAGTCACATAACCATTGTCTATTCCTTCACAATCTACTAAAATTGGTATTGGTTATCGCCCTTCATCCACTTCTATAATTCACACAACATCTTCCCTTGAATTTTTTACTATTTCACATACTTCTCAAATTCCTCTACTATACCCACCACTTATTAGAGATATCTTTCCTCCTCTACTTGGCCTGAATTATATACTTTCCTTACTGATGATTCTCTCTTAGAATACATGGGGACCTAAGATCATATCCCCTCTAATCATCACAAAAAATGTTTCGCATTTATTCTAGCCACTACTACTTATTTTGGTGCATCTGATTCTCCTAATGTCAATATTCATACTCCTAACACCATTCCTACTGATTCATACATCAAGGACTGATCCACTTTTTAAATGAAGAAATTGTTTAGTATAACCTCGGCACTGACAACAACCACCGTATGGTTTTATTGGCTTCCTCTTTTATGTCTTCCGAATAGGATGACATTCAAAAAGTGCTTCATGAATTTTCTAAAATATTTTCATGGGACTATAATGACATGCCTGATATATATCCTTATGTTATTATGCACAATATCATCCTCAATCGTGGAGCTAAACTAGTACAACAAAAGATTCAAAAAATGTATCCTAAAGTATCATTACTCGTCAAGTAAGAAATACAATATCTTTTGGATGTTATCTTCATCTGTTCTATTGATAACCCTGAATGGGTATCTAACATAGTGCATTTTATGAAAATAGATGCAAAAGTTCGTTGCTCCACCAATTTCTGTGATCTTAATAAATCTTTCCCTAAATAAAGCTTCCCAGTACTACATATCGATGCTATCATTGATTCTACTGCCATTAGTGACATTCTTTCCTTCATGGATGGATTACTGGTTTATAATTAAATCAAAATCAACCATGTTGATCAAGAGATTACATCATTCACCACACCATGGGGTACAATTTGCTATATTGTTATGCCATTCAACCTTGGGAATATTGGGATCACTTATTAGTGTTCCATGACTCACATATTTCATGAATATATTCACAAAATATTGAGGATTATGTCGATGACATACTTGTAAAATATCAACACCCGCCTCCTATGCTCAAGATGTCCGCACTCTTTTTGAATGTTTGCGCCAATATAAAGTATGTCTAAATGTCATTTGTATCATCCTATGAAGTTTTTTTAGGTCCTCCAAATGTCTTGTCTCCACTTAATGTTGTTATGTTACATGATTCAATCTAACCCTATTTAAACCAACACGACCATTATCTCAACTAGGCCTAAGTGAGACTTTAGAGTAGAGCATAGAAAACTATCAAATCTTAATGGAAGGTTGATTTTGTATATGTAGTTTTTAGTGTAGGGGGTTGAAAGACCATGGGTGTTAGTCTTTTGTTCCACAACAACTTGCTACATAACAATAGAAAGGAAACCATATTTCAAAAATCCTTCATTACATTGAAAAAATGCTATTTTTAATTTTCATTGATCTAGGAATGTGATTTAACAAAAGTAAAATTTTGTAAAACTCTAATTACAGAGTCATGTATTATAAATGAATGTTAAAGTTCAAAAACGTGTATGAGCTTCAAAAATTATTCCTATAGCTCTGAGTATATTTATATTTCAAACAATATACCATTGGAAATCTAATTCAATGCTCTAAATTATAATGCTTTCATATGTTCCATAAGACCAGTGCATTTCTTTCCACGGTCTATTTTTGGCAAGCACACCCTACGGTTTTAAGAAAAAAATACTATTTTAAGGATGTTTCAGGAAGAATCGGATCATGGGACCCATCCCATTCTCCTCAAAAGGATTTTTAGACTCAAATTCGTATAAATAAGTTCCAAATAAGTCCTCCTGGAGCTCCAAAAAACTTCATCTTCAAGGTCTCTCTCAAGGTAAACTCTCACAGCTGGAAATGTTTTAAAGAGGACACATGTCACTCCTAGGCTCAAAGAACACTTTATTTTCTTTTCTGTCCCATCCCCTTGGGACAATTGGGACAAAAAGTGTGCCCGTTAGCATTTAAGCCCTTCAGTCCACCATATGACCCCGAAAAGATCCACAATGCAAGTTAATCTCCTTCTCACCTCTTTCTAGTCCCCCCTAACCATCCTGCAATCACTAAGTCACACTAGTCAAGATAGGGTGAGGGAGAATTGTTTTTCACTAATTTTCACGTCCCCTTGGGACATTTAGGACAAAAACATGTGCCCATGAGCAAGCCCCTTCTCAGGGTTCCTCATATGACATAGTCTCAACACCCTGGACCTTTTTGCATGCTTTCTCTCTCTCATTTGTCAAAGGAAACATCATGCAAAACTTGTCATGTTTTGGTGAGGGTGAATTTTTTTACATCAACTATCCTATCCCCTTGGGACAATTGGAACAAAAAAGTGTGCCGATGAGTAAGATGATCAAAAACCAAAAATTGGCTAAGTCCTTCACTGTCATATGCTTCCTCTTTCCATCGCCCACTCCATAAATGCATTCACTCACGTTAACCACCACTCAAAAAAAAAAACATAACTTAAAAACATAAATCAACCTCATTAGCATCCATTAAATTAATTTTTGAAGCTAGTCATGACATTCAAATATGAAAAACCCTCTTTTGTGCCCTAATCTTCCAAATCAAGTTTTTCTCATAACTCGTGTTCCTAAACTTTATTTTCCACCAAATTTTAACAATGGAATCCTAGAGAAAACACCTTTAAGAATATTATTTTCATGCCCTACTTCATACCCTCATGTATTTTTATAAAGAAATGAATTTTCTAGCAAAAAATCACCTTTTCTTAGATCTATAAGAACTTTTCAATCAAAATCCCTTGAGAATTGGAGTAAAGCCTTAAAATGAATTATGTAAACTTTTGCAAGTGGTTTAATTTGAATATGAAACTAGGAAAAAAAATTTTATATTTTTAGTAATTCCCTACCACATAGATTAATAAAAATAATAAGTTTGAGGAAAAATTTGGTTTCTAGTATCTGAAGAAACTCCTTCAAGTGTAAAAAATTCAAAAGTGACAATTTTGGCAAAAATGGAAAAATTAGTAAGAATGGGCACCCATGTGTAACATGTTAAAAATATTAAATGGGTGAAATGAGCTAAAATTGGTCACATTTCCATCCATCACACATTCTCAAATGCTCCTCGTACTCATAGAGGTCTGTCACTCAATGATTATGATCTAGAATATCAGAAGAACTCCCAATGGCATTTATTTATCTCTTGCATGAATATGGAAAAATAGCTGACAATAAAGCATAAGTATGGTCTAGTATAGTTCAAGTAAATGAGACTCCCAACCACGAGCCTTTAAGATCTATATATGGTTGTGAATTGTTTATATTTTTAGTTTGTTTCCAATTTATTATTTGATATTTTCTCCAATTATACCATTCCACTCCAAAAATTCTCTAGCGAGTAGGAAATAATTATCTATCAAATAATTTAAGTGTAAAGTTTGACACCAATTCTCTTGTAATTTCCATTAAACCTACAAAACAATACAGGCATTTTTCAATAAACACAAGCTCGTTCATTTTGCGTTTGGTTGCCGAGAAAACGACGTGCTGCTTATTTCGTCAATGGTAGGCATTTTTATGTATTTACATCTCCCAAAGCACATATACATTGAATGGCTAATTAATCCATGTGAGAGTCCTAGTAGTTTCTTTTGCACTCTTATATAAAGCAAATGCAATACACAATTCTTCATTCATTCATTCATTCATATTAGTTGTTGCAGTGAGACGTGTGATTTCATTTTGTGAACAGAATGGCTAATATCGACATGATGATAGGCGTTTACCTGCCTCTGCTGATGATCATAAGTTGTTATATGTCTAATGGGGTTGGAGCGGATCCCGGTCCGTTGCAAGATTTCTGCGTTGCAGACCAGCAAAGCAAAGGTATAGGCAGAATTTGTATTATTATTGTTGTTAATGTGATCTGTGTATGTGTTTAAAACTAATGCTAGCAATATTGAGTAGTACAGTTTTGGTGAACGGGTATGCGTGCAAAGACCCAACTACGGTTACAGTAGAAGACTTCTCCTTTGCGGGTCTGCGGAAGGCGGGCGACACAAACAATCCGGTGCACACAAAGGTGACCCCTGCCTTTGTTCAAGAGTTTGGAGGCCTCAACACTCTGGGAATAGCGATGGGCCGCATCGACTACGCAGTGGGCGGACTAAATCCTCCTCACACTCACCCGAGAGCCACTGAAATTCTATTTGTATTGCAAGGCAAGCTTCGTGTGGGCTTTGTCGACACTAACCATACCTTGTTCAGCAAAATATTGGAGAAGGGAGACGTGTTCGTATTTCCCAAGGCCCTGCCCCATTTCCAAGAGAACGTCGGCCATCAACATGCAGTGGCCATCGCTGCATTTAACAGCCAGTTTCCCGGTATTCTCACCATCGCCAATTCTCTCTTTGCTGCAAATCCTCCCTTCCCCGATTCCGTTCTCGCCAAGGCCTTCCGCATCACCCACAATATTGTCGATTACATAAAGGCCAAATTCGAGTTCGAATACACTAGTATCTTTTAATGTATTACCACGTTGCTACCACCCACGGATTGATCACGGATTTTAAATTAAAGTTAGTTTATACTCTCATTTCCGTATGATAACTCCCTCATATGTTTGTCAATGTTATTTTGTTTTTAATATTAAAATGAAGGCGCTTGTAACATGAGGTATTTAATGAACATATAGGGGAAAAAACATCTGTATTCAAGGTATTTAATTCATTTTATGAGATTAAATATTTTCAAGGTATTTTGTTAAAAAATTAACATGTCTTTAATACAATTCCACATTTTGTATACATTTGTACAAGAGAACTTGCAACTACAACAAACAAAAATTAGATTCACTTTATATGTCCATGCCTTTCTCAAGATCCCATTAAGACGTTAGAAGGATTATGGACAGCGTTGTAGATTGTAGCTCCACGCTGCCTATTGTGTATGCTGGAAAACTTCCAAGGCCTTTTCAACAAACCCCTTTTGTACATATCTCGTAATCATTGTAGTCTATGAGACCACATTTCTACCTTCTACCTTTCTACCACGAATTTTTGTTGAATAGTTCGCATGCCTTATGCATACTTCCACATTTTATGTATACAAATCTCAAGGGCACTTGCAACTAAAACATCCAACAAAGTCCCTTCTCAATCATGTGTTAGTTGATTTTCATACCCTACTTCAAGCCTCTCGTTTTCCTACACAAAGGATTTATCCTAGCAAATATGAACCGATCAGGTTGGACACTTGTTGACCTTACATTCAAAAATATAATGGCATTGCTTTATCAAGATGCTAACTACCCAATTTTTTGTATTTGCTTGGTTCCTTGTTGACATTACATTCAAAATTATAATGGCATTGCTTTATCAAGATGCTAACTGCCCAATTTTTTGTATTTTCTTGATTCCTTGCCAACACATAGATGAGAAGCTATAGGAACATACCAATTCTAGAAAATGAACCTAATAGATGTAAATTTTGACTAACAATATAGAAACCAAAAAGATACCTATGTGTAGACATGATGCATATCTAGTGCAACAACGACGCAATCAAGGTTGTAAGATAGGAATGACATAATTAATATGGTGTAATACAAGAACTCTCGTGATCTTTGAAATTCTATACAATTAATGAGAGAATATGGGATTGATCTTGTAAATAATTTCTCATTTAACCACAACTCTTATAATTAGGTAAGTGAGCCAATTTTTTTACTTGAATCTAGACATGCAAGTAATCCAAAGATAAATCCAACACCATTATAGAAGAATATTTTCCAATCATTTTGCGAAACAATAGCTTGATGGTAAGATATGTAAAATAGAAACATCTAGGAATAACATGCATAGAAGTGAGGAAAAGCTCTATTGGAAAGATTACGAAGAAACTTTATCAGAAACACAGGTGGTTTCCAATGCGGCACACTCAAAGAATGATTCATCTAGCATAAAGACACTCTTCTAATGTATGTTGGATTTGGAATAGATATCAAACATTTTAATAAATGAAACTACCTCAAAGATATGGAATCAATTTGAATATGGAAAAGTTTATGGGATATGATTTTATATTTCATACTTTATAGGAATTAGAGTTACAAAGGTGGCCAATGATGTTTTTGTTTTATTTTGTTGTTAAGGGAATATAATCAATGTAGGGTTTGAGTATAAGCTATTTTATGGGGACTCATGAAACAAAGTATTACCTATCATGTGAGTTCATATCAAGGTTTTAAATATTTGTCCAAATAGAGGGAGACTCAATATGTTTCCCCATATTAATGGGTATGAGTTAAAATATAAAGATTTTTTTTAAAATATATCAGGGGTGGGGTACATGGAGTAGTAAGGAGGTGCGGTGAGGAATAATCATGGGGTAGATGAAGGAGCCCTAAATTCATATCATTTTCATTTTGTATTTTTCAAAGTAGTGGCATGGGTTTTAAAGATGTGATATATTTCTATAAAATAATAACAATACATAGCTCTCAATAATTGAGACATCCTTTTAAGTATCATTGATATGGTATATTTCTTGTCATTTGATTCAATTTTTGTAGGATAACGGGTTTCATCAAGATTAATAGATCTAGCTTACAATAATGCAACCACAGGTGACTCTTCACATTACTATACAACGTTTCATTAATGTGACAAATGTAAATAGAAAATAAAGGAAGAGAGACATCAAATGACACATACTATGGTTTGTAACTTCCAATTCTGATATGAATTTCGTCAAGTTTTATGTGGGAATACAATCAATTTTTTTTGACACTACAAGGTATTGAATCCAATGCTAGAAAGGTGAAAATAAAAAGGAGTATAAAAATGTCATAGGAAAAATGAGTAGTTTGCATATATAGTAAAATAAGGGGAATTTTATATTGAAAATTTTTTATTTGGAGTGGTTGTTAATAAAGGAAAAGTGAGATATAGATATGAAAACAGGGGTATTATTTATTATCATATGAATGTACATGATAGGACATTATTTTGCATAGTGGATCCCCAATGAGTTATCTTCATCATGTTCATGGAAAGTGGAAATACCAAAACATTATTCCTTGTTGCATTTATTTAAACATTTACAACAGAGTAATGTATTTATATGCACATCAATAATAAATTGTCTAAATGGTATACGACTAGTAATTGCACATGAGTTGCAATGTACGCCAAAAGGTGGTGCTAAATAAAGACTTGGTTTAGAGAAAACATGCAAAATGGAGGACTTATCTTATTTTCAAAGATGACACGTCATTGATGGTGCAAGATTACAAGTGAACCCAATTGATCATTCATTATACATCCCAAGTAAAAAACAAAAATACGAGCTCATGTTTATGTCTCTGCTAATACTATTCCATTTTTTCAGCTTTGAATGTTCTTATCCAAGTTGCATATATTATTTCTCGACTATTTCACTTGACCAAACATTCTTTATACTCTCTAACTATTTTCATTTTACTTATTCTCATTTTAATTATTTATCCCACCTCTTCAGATTCCGTGTTTGGTAATTATCTTCTCCAATTAACCTTTTAATTTGAATGTCAACCCATGCTTTTTTTATGAACCTTGGACTACAATACTATAAAACAATAATGAAACATTCAAAAAATACGATTCAAAAATGAAGTATAAATAATTTGATTGCATGAAAGATCAATTTTTCTTTACAAGGTTATAGGCCACTTCAAGGAAGCAAGATCCTTTGAGAAAGATCAATATAATAAAATATGTGTATGCCTACACACTAGCCTAAGCATCACATTTACTCCAATTCTAGAAATGAAGCATTATTGGAGCATTTCCAACTTCTAGAGTCATGTCACACTTCCAAATAAACTTCTTGAGCTTGTAATCATCTTAGTGCATCCACTTGATTTTGTTTTTACCAATTGTTGCCATATTTTATCCTTGAAATTGCTAATCAAAGTACATTATGATATTGCATTATTTATTGTTAATTAAGCTATTGATATACCGCTTGTTGCTAACCCTTTGATCAATAGATAAAGAATAATATGTAGACCCTCTGCCCTTCCTATCATTTATTTATTTATTTATAGTAGGAACAAATCAATGGAAATGAATACCGAAAACCATATGGAAATAAAATCTAGTTAACGAGACACATGAAATCATGGTCCCTTGTTAGCTTGCAAAGAACTAGGCCTTGGAATTGGGCTCGACATTCAAATATTTGTTTTCCCTCCTTTACTAGGCATGTACGTTGGACGAACAATTATTTTGTTTGTTATGAATTTTTGAAAATTCATTCGTAGAATCCCATGAAACTGTTTGAGGTCCTCTAAATATCTTGTGAGATATTATATCCACTTCATTTTGGTAAATTAGGTGATTTGGTCTAAACAGGAATATTAGGATATTATCTCCACTTCATTTTGATAAATTATTTGTGATGAACATCATAGGATTTGTTGGAGCTTCAACATGTGCTGTAAGGTTGTTTGGATAAGCCAATCAAGACCCTAACAAGATCTCTCCTTCCTGGAGAGGTGTTGATCTGCAATTGGAAATACCAGGAGCTATCATTGTTAAAGCTAAGGCCAAATTTATATGTGCCATGGTAGGAAGATTTGATGTACTTAGACCTAGCATGGACTTTCTGAGATATAGGTGGATAAGGAAATGAGCATGCAGGGTTGATGTCAGGGAACTTTCTGGTGAAGATTTTGTTTTATGTTTCTAAGATGAATTGGAGATGCAAAGGGTGCATCTGGGGGAGTTTTGGTTTTATGGGAACTCTTCTCGTAGTCTCCACCATTGGGAACCTGGATTGCCACATGATTTTATTTTTCAGTTCCTTCATGTGTGGATACGACTCCCTTCTCTCCCCCTGGTGTTCAGGGAGCCCGAAAGTTTTTTGGGCATTACTTTATCTATATGGGTTTTGATTGATGTGGATACTGCTCCCACAACTTTGTCTAGGTTGGTATTTTCCCAAATGTGCATCAATGTTTCTGTGGGTTCCAAAATACCCAAAAGAATTTTTTTGAACTCGTCGGAAGGTAAATGGGAACAAATATTTAAAGTGGAGAGCTCACAGATCTTCTGTGGCAAATGAAGAAGGGTTAGATATAATTCAAAGACGTGTTATGTTGTTGAGGACTCCTCATAGGAGGAGATGTTCTAACCAAGTGGATGAAGAGTCAGGAGAGGAGGAGTCACATGCTAGTGGGTCTCAGGCCGAAGAAGAAAAGGATACTATTGCAAGAACGATGGAAGCCATTCAGTCGAACTTGTGCCCTGTCTGGTCTGAACTGAGGCGTCTAAAGGAATTTTCTGCGGTTGTGGAAAGTGAAGTGTTTCACCGGCCTACTGGTGATAGGGAGCACCAGTCCCCTAGCCGGGACGATTAAAATTTTGAAAGTAGTCGCTTAGCTGGAGGCTTAGGTCAGCTGACGGTTGGGGAAGGAGTGGGGGATAACTACGTGGAGCTATTGGCGCGAGAGATGGAAGCAACTTCTAATTGTAAATTTCGTTTGGCTTTGGTTCATGGAGGATAGTTGGATCATGGTGAAGGCCTGACGAAGAATTGTGGTTTGGGGGCTGATGTGGGAGGTTTGTTGATTGTCGATCTTGGGACGGAAGATGTGATGCATGGGGTAAAGCAGATGGGTGGACTACGGTCAATCCCAAGAATCATGATCGTCGAATTACTCGGAGTTGCTCTTAGGTGACTTTGTGATATGTTTTGGGTCAAGTCTTTTTGACCTAGCCTTCATTGTTGAAGGCGGAGGTTTTCTCGTGTGTTTCAAGCTTGTGGTTGTCTTTTTCGGGCTGCTGGTAGAAGCCGTCTCTTTTATTCCTCATTATAATATATTTTTTATCTTTTGGTATACAGCCTTTAGGAACCATAATCCTTGTTTTCTTACCCTATTTAATAATTTATTTTGGTTAAATAATGTACTTAAATATCTAGTTTTAATAACTAACAAATTAGCATCATCTTTGAATCAAAAAATCTAGTTTTCACCATGTACCCTTCGTTGGAGCGTGGAGAAATATTTTTGATGTAGAGAGTGGTATATTAGCCATGAAGATTGGAGAGCTTGATTGATGGAATTGCGTTTAATTGGAATATCGTGGGGCGTTGAGGTAAACGGTGACGTGAACCCACACCATTTAGTATCGGTGACGTGAACTCCATCACGGTGACGTGACGTGAAGCTACACCATTTAGTAACTGCAGGGAAGATGATATCATCCGGCGTTGAGCTAACTGCAGGGAACTCCGATTATATCCCTTGCAAGTAACCAAAATCAAGCAGCAAGTCGCGAATGCAACGGTTTAAATATGTTAACAAATCTAAGATCACGATTGCTGATGTGGTTAACGGCCGTGTGGAGTATAATAACTATGGACTGAGGCGGATAGACATACAAAATGTTATATTGGAATAAATATATTGTATATATATATATATATATATATATATATATATATATATATGACAGATGAATTTTTTGATAAATGGAATCCAAATGTTATGTATGTAGCTGGACTTCCAACACTATCAAGAGTATCGTACTTTCAAGTGTATTATTTTAAAGTATATATTAATCATTTACAATTATCGTTGAATGTGTAGAAGATTTATTATATCTTAGACAAATGTATTTTTTGTTATTTGATGGCATATACTTTTAAAACGTGTCGTTAGATAATCTAAAATTTACAGAAACATGGGAAGATGAAATTAAAGGCCTCAAATCTCTGCTCTTGTGCAATATTCTTAGTTCACTCATTGGTATTGCATGCTTGATTCATGTCTTTTTTGTACATAAATTCAATGATGGAAACCTCAAAACCCAATGAACTTTCCAAAACATGTAGAAGATCACCATTACAGTAGATGAAAGAATATGGCACATATGAATCCGTCAATGAAACCCATGGCATTTTCAACACTTAAAAAAAACATATTTCTTGTTCATTTCCTATGTAGCCTTTATAAAAGCATTACAAGTTTAGGCATCACCACTTTATATATAGGGATGTTAAATACAAGTTATTTTATACTCTCATTTTTATATTTTAATTCATTTTGTCCATATCAAGTACTTCATGAGACTAAATGTATTCAAGGTATTTTATCAAAAAATTCACATGCCTTCAATATGATTCCACATTTTTGTATACATTTCTACAAGGGAACTTAAAACTACAACAAAACAAAAATAGATTCAATTTATATTGTGATGAATGTCCATACCTTTTTCAAGCTCGTATTAAGATGTTAAAAGGATTATGCAAAACATTGTGGATTCTAGCTTCATGCTACCTGTTGAGTATGTTGGAAAAGAACCAAGGTCTTCTCAACAAACCCATTTTGTATAGTTCTCGTAATCCTTGTAGTCTGTGGGACCACATTTCTTCCATGAATTTTTGTTGAACAATTCACATGCTTCATGCATACTTCCACATGTTACATACATATCTCTAGGGAACTTGCAACTAAAACATTTGAAAAAGTCCCTTCTCAAGTATGTGTTAGTTGATGTTCATACCCTATTTCAAACCCTTCATTTTCCTATACAAATGGATTATGCTAGAAAATGTGAACTGATTATGTTGGACACTTATTGCTTACATTCAAGAATATAATGTCATTGCTTTATGAGAATGCTAATTGCCCTATTTTTGTTTTGTCATAGTTCTTTTCTAACACATAGATGAGAAGCTATGGAAACATACCAACTCTAGAGAATGAAACATATAGATGTAAATTTGGACTAAACATATATAGAAACCACAAAAATACCTATGTGTAGACATTAATATCTAGTGCAACAAAGGTGCAGTCAGTGGTGTAAGATAGCGCTGACATAATTAATGTGGTGTAATACAAGATTAACTCTCGTGATCTTTGAAATTATTTACAATTAGTAAGAGAATATGGGATTGATCTTGTAAATAATTTCTCATTAAACCACAACTCTTATAATTAGGTAAGTGAACCTAATTTTTTCTTGAATATAGACATGCAAGTAATCCAAAGATAAATCCAACACCATTATAAAATAATATTTTTCAAGAACTTTGTGAATCTATAACTTGATGCTAAGATAAAGTAAAATAAAAGCATGTAGGAAAAACATGCATAGAAGTGAGTAAAATCCATATTGGAAAGATTTCCTACAAAGCTTATCAGGATAGTGTTTTCAGACACATGGGTATTGATGTGAATCCAGCTGTAAGAGGTTGAAATACCTCAAAAACACACATAAAAATCTTTGCCAATAAAAACCAAGGAGCTTCAAAATAGCTTTCTTCTCATTCTAGAATCCACACTAATTCTTTACATCATTGCAATCCTCTTTTTTATTCACGTCTACTCTAAAAATCATAAAATGCTAAAAATTACCTACAATCAAAACAACTCGGATGGGCCCCAAAATTTGCGTACCAAATATGCCTTCATAAATTAATGGTCACGCAAAATTTTGGCTTATTCTAACAAGTGAAACAAAAGTTATTAAAGTTCTAAGACCTAGTCAAAAGCAAAAAAAACGTTCGGAGCCAATTTTAGTCAACTAGATGAAGGAATCCGGGCCTAAAAATGTGTTAAAATGGAAACAACCTTTTAACTATGGTTAATCCTATCATAGTACTAATATACATCTACCACCCTGTAAAATATCAAGATGATCCAATGGTCAGATCAAAAGTTATGGTCTCTACAAGTTATGCTCCCACATCATTCTCCCAGGTGGTTAAAAAGAATTCAACACCTGGGAATTTAGTTGACGAAATTCATTTAATTTTGCATTGGCAATCTTCTTCAATTCCCACTCAAGAATCCAAGTTTTTTCTTCTTGTTGCAAACCTTCCCACTGTACCAAATATCTATTGTAGCTCCCATGTCTAGTAGTGACTGTCTTTTGTTCAAAGACACGCATTACCCTTTCATTTTTCTTCTTTGGCATCTTCTGCTCCCAGTTTATTTATTCCTCCTCCACAAAAATTTCATCATGACCTGGAAACTTATATAAGTCAGAAACATTAAAAATGGTGAGACAGAAAAGTTTTCACGTAGCTCCACCTTGTATGCATTATCACTCATTTTCTTTAGAATCCTACACGGCCAAATCTTCTTATACTTGAGTTTATTATATGTAACTTTTGGAAACCTCTCCTTTCTAAGATGAACCATCACCATATATCCTTCTTTGAATACACTTACTCTCCTACTGGCATATGTAGATGATTTATATTTTGCATTACTCACTTTCAACTTTTCCCTCACTTCATCATGTAGCTGTAGAATATGTTCTGCAAATGCTTCTGCATCATCACTAGTTTCATCTTCACTGGGTAGCACAATGGGATCTAGGAGCCCCTTGGTATTCCTACCATATACAATCTAGAAAGGAGACCTCCCTGTTGACCTATTTATCGAGCTATTATATGCAAACTCAACTTGTGGTAAAGCTAAGTCCCATTGTTTTGGCTTTTCTCCAACTATGCAACGTAGGAGATTTCCCAAGCTTCTATTCACTACTTTTCTTTTCCCATCAGTCTGGGGGTGATATGTACTACTAAACTGTAGTTGTGTCCCCATTTTCCTCCACAAAGTCTTCCAAAAGTGACAGAAAAACTTTGTGTCCTGATCTGAAGTGATCGTTCTTGGAACTCCATGCAATCTAACCACTTCTGAAAAAAAAACAAATTTACAACTCTGGAAGCATCATTAGTTGTTTTATAATAAATAAAATGTGTCATCTTAGAGAATCTATCAACCACAACAAATATAGAATCATTCCCTCGTTGTGTATTAGGAAGTCCTAACACGAAATCCATACACAAATCAACCCATGGTCCTGTAGGGACAGGTAATGGCATATACAACCCAATATTTTTTGCATGGCCCTTAGCCATTTGGCACACTCTAAATCTTGTTACAATCCTACTTATGTCCTTTTTACCTTTGGCCAATAATACTTTTCTACAACAAAAGCAAGTGTCTTACTTATACCAAAGTGTCTAGCCACCCCCACTATGCAATTCTCTTAGAATATTTTCTCTCATTGAACCAACAGGGATGCACAATTGTTTCCCCTTGAACAAATAACCATCCTGCATCAAATAATTAGAAGAACCACTACCTACTGTAGGATCCTTAAATTGTCTCACAACATCAACAAAATCTAGATCACCTTCATATAATTCCTTAACTGCCCCAAACCCTACTACTTCATTTTCCATTGTTGTCAAAAGTGCTACACACCGACTCAAGGAATCAACAACTTGATTCTGCTTACCCAACTTATTTTTTAAGACAAAAGTATATTCTTGCAAAAATGAAACCCATTTTGCATGCCTATTATTTAGTTTCTTCTTCTGTGCAGTCAGTGGTGTAAGATAGGCCTATCATAATTAATGTGGTGTAATACAAGATTAACTCTCATGATCTTTGATATTATTTACAATTAGTAAGAGAATATGGGATTGATCTTGTAAATAATTTCTCATTGAACCACAACTCTTATAATTAGGTAAGTGAACCTAATTTTTTCTTGAATATAGACATGCAAGTAATCCAAAGATAAATCCAACACCATTATAAAATAATATTTTTCAATAATTTTGTGAATCTAAAACTTGATGCTAAGATAAAGTAAAATAAACGCATGTCAGAAAAAAACATGCATAGAAGTGAGTAAAATCCATATTGGAAAGATTTCCTACAAAGCTTATCAGGAAAGTGTTTTCGGACACATGGGTATTTTTCGATGGCACACTCTCAAAGAAGGATTCCTCCAACATAAAGAAACTCTTTTAATGTATGTTGGATTTGGAATAGATATGAAACATTTTAATAAATGAAACTATCTAAAAGATATGGAATGAATTTGAATATGAAAAAGTGGATGGGCTATGAGTTTAGATTTCATACCTTAAAGGAATTATAGTTGTAGAGGTGGCTAATGATATTTATATCTTATTTTTTTGCTAAGGGAATATAATCAATTTGGGATTTGATGATAGGCTATCTTATGGGGATTCAAAAAACAAAGTATTACCTATCACATGAGCTCATATTCAAGTTTTAAATATTAGTCAAAAAGACAAACACCCAATATATTTTCCCACATTAACAAGTATATGAATTAAACTATAAATGTTTTTAAAAATTATTAGGGGTGAGGTACATGTAGTGGTAAGGAGGTGGCAAGGAGTAATAATCATTGGGTAGATGAAGGATCCCTAAATTCATATAATTTTCATTGTGTTTTTTTTTCAAATTAGTGGCATGGGTTATAGAGATACAATACGTTTCTTTAGAATAATAACAATGCATAACTCTCAATGGTTGGGAAATCCTTTTAAGTATCATTGATAAGGTATATTTCTTATCATTTGATTCAATTTTTGTAGGATAACGAGTTTCCTGAAGATTAATAGATTTAGCTTATAGTAATGCAACCACACATGACCCTTCACATTACTATACAACATTTGATTAGTGTGGAAAATTTAAATAGGAAATAAAGGAAGAGAGAAGTCAAATTATACATACTAATGTTTTTCTAAATTTCAAGTCTAATATGAATTTCAAGTTTTAAGTGGAAATACAAATGTTTTTGACACTACAAGGAATTGAAGCCTATAATAAAAAAGGGTGGAAATAAAATGGGTATAAAAATGTCATAGGGGAAATGGGTAGTTTGCATATATAGTAAAATAAAGGATATTTTATAATTAAAAGGTATTTTTGGGAGGGGTTGTTAATAAAGGAAGATAGAGATGTAGATATGGAAGTAGGGGGGTATTTTATGATCATATGAACACGCACATGATAGGACATTATTTTAAATAGTGGATCCCCATGAGTTATCTTTGTCATGTTCTTGGAAAGTGAAAATAAAAAACATTCTTCCTTGTTACATTTATTTAAACATTTAAAATAAAATAATGTATTTATATGCACAGCAATAATAAATTTCCAAATGGTATAATAATAGTAATTGCACATGAATTGCAATGTACACCAAAATGGATATCAATTTTAAGTTATTTTATAATTTTATTATTGTGTAATAGCTCTATAATATATCTATCAATGTTGTTTTCTATTTTTACGTTGCAATGAATACGATTGAAGATTAATGTGTAGCAAAAAAAAAAAAATGTCTACAAAATGAAAATTGGAAATCCATTGAATATCACAACACTTACTTGATATTATAGTACAATTATTTAACAGATACTAGATCAATATATATAGGTATGATGCACATTACAAAGTAATTATCATAGTCAATGAGAGTAGCTTTCTTTCAAGAACTCTATTAAATGGTTCACATGCCTTGTTATGTTTCCACATTTTGCATGCATACATATCTATAAGAACAATTGCAACTAAAATATTTGACAAAAGTTCCCTCTTCAACATAATGTAGTCAATATTATTATTATGTTTCATGATCCATTTTTGGCATAAATTGGAGTATGCTATAAAATTTGAATAGAACAAGGAGAATCTACTCCATGACCTCATGTATAGATTGTATCATCAAATGAAATGTGATGAAGAAATTAAGACATAGATCCAACTACATATAATTTCCAACTTTATTATATGCATTTCATCAATTAATTTTTACAACATATGTAGATTCTACTTCGTTAAGCTTATATCATGTTTCATAAAAAATAGATTATAGATGAATCTTTCCTATATAAGGGTTATGTTCACAAATAAAGGATTCACAAGTCTTCCTTCACTTAATTCCATTTTTGAAAGCAATGACATTGTGGCTTACTTCTTATTTGGTCCCAATTTTAGAGATTATTAATAATATATTTAGTGCAAACAAATACATTTCAGAATTCGCAAGCTAACTAAAAACTAATAAACTGCTAGTTTCAAATATTGACTATTAAGATTCTCTAACTATTATTATAATATCCTCTAAGTAGCATGATATGCTTTTGGAATTGCTTTTGAATCAAATATATATATATAGTATAAGTGTATGTTTCCCATTTATCCAAAAGTGTAACAAAATTTCATTAATTCATCTATCAAGTATAAAATCCATCTTTCATTACATGTGAAATATTGGTTTTTCCTTTTACATAGTAGTTTTTTGATACAGTATAGTTCTCAGCATTCAATTACAATGTTTATAAAAATAACTATCAATATACAATACAATAGATATCACCATTTACAAATTAAAAAAAGTCATTTACGATGCAATTGATGTCAGTAATCAAAGATCCATCCTATTGTTAAACTATGTTGTAAGAGAAAGAGTATTATTGCATCACTTTACCTCCAACCACAAGCTTTACGGATCCCCACACCTCCCACAAAGTGATAGAAGAGCTACCATTCACAATAAGGTCAGATATAGAATACCATGTGTAATATAGTCACCCAGAAAGTGGTATAATTATGAACAGGGTAGGAATTTAAAAACCTAGAAATAATAGAAGCAATGAATATATTTTTGCCCAAAATACTTGGATAATAAAAGGTACACTTCTGTGAAGAAATATGATAATGTACCAAGGAAATAATTAATCATATCTTACTAATCCTAAGGATATATTTTGAATTTCTTTGCAATCCACCTTGAACCCCCTAGCACTTGCCATGTGTGATCCATTGCATTAGGTTATCTAACCCATATATACAAGTCACTGCATATTCCAATAACAAAGCTCTTAAATCATCTGTAGACACAAAATATATATACTTGGGTACATTTCTAGGTCTTAAAAGAATGCTAGCATTTATATGATTCTTAAGTAAGAAAACTAGTAATTGACAACTCCCTTTAGCATGTTTCTTTGTCTTCTGCACTTTTACTGGATTTATACATCTTACACTCTTGTCAGCATTTGAATTTTTTTTATTTATATGGCCTCAGACACTAGCACTTGGTTTGGACACTAGCATCAGGTGCTCTGTCCTCCTAGGGGATCCTGACCCTCTTTACATCTTTCTTACCCTTTTGGAACCCTTTCTCTTCTTAATTACTTTTTATCACTTTGGGTCAACCTTTTAGTTATCGATTACGAAATTCAAACACAAAAATCATATAAATATATAGTTATGTTTTCAAAATGAGGGACAAAGTACTAAGAAAATTACATACTACCACCTTAGATTGCATTCAAAAGGCGTAAGAGCATCAAAGGAATCCATCTAACATCCATTTAAGGGCAAAAGGGCTGCATATTTCTGCATACATGGGAGGAAGGGGAATTCTATTCTATTCCATCCACACTTAATATATATATTCTACATTCTAGATCGATCCCAATATCATTTTTGTAACTTGCACAAGGGCATCACACACACACACACACAACACACACACACACACACACACACACACAAGAACTACATGGAGTCTGAGATGTGGTGCAACGCTTTTTCAGAAGATCACTCTTTAGGTGACCATCGGGGTCATTCAAACTCCCCATTCTACATTTTCCTTTTTAGGTTTGATGTGGTTTGTGGGTATATGAAAGTGAACTTCTCTCTTGTATGTTACAGGTATATTCAAAGATCAAACAATGAATCCAGAGCAAAAAAATAGGGACCAACAACAATATTATCTAACACTAAAAGACTCAGATCTAGAGCACCTATACAGACACCATAACCCAAATCTAGACACTAGTGCTTGGGCACTCTTTCCCTCCAATGGACACTCTTATACAACACAATTTCATGGTTATGAACCTAAGCAAGCCTATATGACGCTCTTCTACGTTTGTTCTAGTATTGCACCTACCAAGATCACTTCATGTTCACTCTGAAATCAGCTAAGTCCTCATATCCTTCCTTCTTGCTTAGGGTTTTTTATACCATTGCTTATGTCTCATTGTATATTAGCATTTATATATCATCAGGTACAATAGTTACTCGACAATAAGATTTAATTAATTCAAATTTTGTTAAATCATTTGGTGAACCCAACTTGTGATCAGTCATTAAGATCTCTTTTCTATCAATTTCTATTTCATGGCTCTAAGGTTCATTAACTCTCCTTGTATCAGTTACTTCAAATTCACCAACCTTCAAAAGAAGCTCTTCAAAAATCTGTATACACACTATGTACATAGCCTTCCATACACCACCTTCACAAGTAAGTTCCATCTTCAATCATATTTCTGATGACTCTATGAGTCATAAGGTCATAACTAATCAATCCATTTGCATGTCAATTCAAGCTTTACTTTTTTTATCTCAAGATAAAATTCAAGCTATCAAAACCATGATTATGTCTCTCACATCTGAAATACAACATCTTAAGGCTACTTCTCAATCCCATGCTAGTTCTTTTTCTACATCTCATCCTAATCTAATGTTTACTACGTGTGCTCATATAATTGAACCCCAATTCATAACACTAGCAGCATCTCTCAATTTTGATCTAAATACTAAGTAACATGATATTCTTCCTAATCTCTCCCCAATACCTAGTTGATCAAATTTCCAACTACGCATTACTACCCTTCTTATCGACTTGTTAAATACATCAGTCTCCTATTTTTGTGGAAGGGAGTTAATCATCCATTACCACATGTTTTCAGCTAGAAAATTCTAAATCTAGCCATTATTATCTTGGTCAAACTTTGTACAAGGGAATCATATCACATTCATACACATGGAGTTTGAATAGTAGTGTAGTGTTTGGTAATAAATTCACTCTTTGGGGTGATCATCGGGATCAGTCTGACTCCACATTATACATATTTTTTATTATATTTTATGGGTTTGTGGACGGTGTAAGTAAACATATTTTTTTTGCAAGTTACAAGTACAAGGGACGTGATCTAGGAGTGAAATCAGAGGCAAACAGATAGAGAGAAATAGTGAATACCCTCCTTAAAAAAAAGATCATCTTGACTATTGACACATGAAACTGGCACCAAAATAAAAGATTAGTGCCCAGTCGCTCCTTGAATACAACTAAATCATGCACTTGGGGAAATATTTAGTCGTTGTCTCATACTACTATTCATATGGTTCTTGAGTGAAAAAGAGTACCAGTTAACCCATTTCTTTGCCCATTTTAATTCACTTTCAGTCATTACTTTTGATCTTGCACCCACACTTTACCAGTCCGTATTTTCATACTACATATTCCCTATTGCTGATTAGGGCACCCTGGGTGCCCTGATCCCCTATGGGTTGCCTTCATCCTCTTTGCACTTTAATTTCATCTTTTAGGCACTTTCTAGCTATTTGATCTTTCTATCTTTCTGGTGGTTGGCCTTGTCAAGGTTTGTTACGAAATTAGATCAAGATAACCATATAAATATAAATTTATGAGACCATAATGAGGGACCATGCACTAAGAAATAATATTTCCACCTAAGGTTGCATCCATTAAAGGCTTATATTATTCCATTTTCATCCATCTAGCTTCATCACAAGGGACAAATGTTGTTCGTCTACATCACACATCATAGGAGGGGAGTTAATTCTATTCCATGTATCAATCTACTTATATTCTACATCTGGTTATTGTTCGTTAATCACAAAGTGTGACTAACATGAGAGCGCCTAGGGAACAATTTCACACACAGACATGTAGAACTACATTATATCTGAGATGTTGTGTAGTGGTCAGTGATAACTCCATCCATTTTGAAACTGAGGAAAATCTGACCCCTTCATATGCATCATTCTTTTCTTAGGGTTTTGATGCTTTTTTTGGGGTTTACAGGTGTTTCCTCCATCTCTCATTTGCGGTGACATCTAGTGAGGTTCAATGACATTCATGCAACAGGAAGTGAACACAAGTGATCATTCAGTTACACCTCAGAGGAGGTTTCCTCATCATTTCCATTGACCAGGGTGCCCATATCTCAGACCAGTGTGCCCCAGGCACCCCTATCCTTCTCCAAGTACCCCAGTATTATGAAATAGTCCACATCTGCACTTTTACAAACTCATGTGTGAAGGTTTTCTCCTCTTGTCCATTTGATCTCCACTGTGACACAGGACCATGACCTCGATAAATAATCTAAGGCCTTTATAACCCTCTTTAAAAATTAGGGTTTCACATTTTATTTAATTGGTTGCTTGGGTGTATTTACTACATTTTATTTTACTGCTTCTATAGCATCAAATTAGGCATTTGTTTGAATATTTAGCTTAATCACTCCTATCCTCCTATGGGTGCTCTTGTACTACATTTTTTTAAGTTCCAGAACCTCCATTAAGCATTAAGGACATTGTCTACAATCTGTTTTAGCTATTCACCTATCAAGATCACTTCTTGACTTCTCAAAAATAAGCTAATTCATTTTATTTCCTCCTCTTGCTTAGGGTTTCATATTTTATATGCTTTTTTAATTGTTTATTTATCGTATGTTACCATTGTATATCATTCATTACAGTAGTTACCTTTAAATTAAGATTTAATTCAATTTATATTAAATCATTTGGTGAACCCATGCCCTCATTTGAACAA
The DNA here is from genome assembly GCA_019776745.2 of Taxus chinensis. Taxonomy (NCBI): domain Eukaryota; kingdom Viridiplantae; phylum Streptophyta; class Pinopsida; order Cupressales; family Taxaceae; genus Taxus; species Taxus chinensis. The sequence goes on from CM034153.1 coordinate 767,096,437, forward strand.
TATTAGTTACTTTTTTGTTGTCAGCTTCGATACCCTAGGATTCTATCACCATGTGTGTCTCCATCACTACCTTCTTGTTGGCCACTAAATAATTTTAAACTAAAATTAAATCTTTTTTTCCAAAACTTATATTCATCTTCATACTTCTCCTAAATACGTGTATCATATTTTTTTTACAGAATTCTATTTTAAGGAATAAAATATTACTATTACATCCATTGAAATTCCTTCTCAATATATTTAAGATAATGATCCCCTTCTTTATATGCATGTTTGTATCAGTAATGTAGGAGTTAAGTGAACTTTAGTTAATAATGGATCTGGTCACAGTATCCGTAATCTATCCTTTGTTCACTAAATTAACCTTTATGAAACCTCCTTGATTCCCTCATCTATTTCTATCCGTGGATTTGACAACATCCCTAAATGTTTCTTAATTACTATCATACTTATTTTCAGTATTCGCTCATGCATTTCTGCTATCCCATGTTATGTCATGGATAATAATCTTAATTATAATCCTCTTCTTAAGCAGCCTTGCATCCATACCATGCATGTGCTCCCTTCTACTATTCATACTCGGCTTAAATTCCTCTATGCATGCGTTTTTTATGAGGCTCTAGCATATCCCTCCCCATTCACCTTTTTGCACTACTATCGAACATTCACAAGAAGCTCCCATTTCCTTGGCATCTCATCCCCATTTTTCTAAATATGGTTATGGTTACTATTATTTTCTTCATTACAGCTTCATTGTATCTAGATTAGGAAAATATTGTCAAGGAGTCACAAAACAATTGTATATTCCTTCACAATCTACTAAAATTGGTATTGGTTATCGCACTTCATCCACTTCTATAATTCACACAACATCTTCCCCCGAGTTTTTTTACTATTTCACATACTTCTCAAGTTCCTCTACTATACCCAGCACTTATTAGAGATCTTTCCTCCTCTACTTGGCCTAAATTATATACTTTCCTTACTGATGATTCTCTCTTAGAATACGTGGGGACCTAAGATCATATCCTCTCTAATCATCACAAAAAATGTTTCACATTTATTCTAGCCACTACTACTTATTTTGGTGCATTTGATTATCCTAATGTCAATATTCATACTCCTAACACCATTCCTAATTATTCATACATCAAGGACTGATCCAGTTTTTAAATGAAGAAATTGTTCAGTATAACCTTGGCACTGACAACAACCCCCGTATGATTTTATTGACTTCCTCTTTTATGCCTTCCAAACAGGATGACACTCAAAAAGTTGCTTCATGAATTTTCTGAAATATTTTCATGAGACTATAATGACATGCTTGGTATATATCCTAATGTTATTATGCACAATATCATCTTCAATCGTGGACCTAAACTAGTACAAGAAAAGAGTCAAAAAAATGTATCCTAAAGTATCATTACTCATCAAGTAAGAAATACAATAACTTTTAGATGTTATCTTCATCTATTTTATTGATAACCCTGAAAGGGTATCTAAAATAGTGCATGTTATGAAAATAGATGGAAAAGTTCGTTGCTCCACCAATTTCTGTGATCTTAATAAATCTTTCCCTAAATAAAGCTTCCCAGTACAACATATCGATGTTATCATTGATTCTACTACCATTAGTGACATTCTTTCCTTCATGGATGGCTTAGTGGGTTATAATTAAATCAGAATCAACCATGTTGATCAAGAGATTACATCATTCACCACACTATGGGGCACAATTTTCTATATTGTTATGCCATTCAACATTGGGAATATTAGGATACCTTATTAGTGTGTAATGACTCGCATATTTCATGAATATATTCACAACATATTGAGGATTATGTCGATGACATACTTGTAAAATATCAACACCCGCCACCTATGCTCAAGATGTCCGCACTCTTTTTGAACGTTTGCGCCAATATAAAGTATGTCTAAATTTCATTTGTATCATCCTATGAAGTTTTTTGAGGTCCTCCAAATGTCTTGTCTCCACTTAATGTTTTTATGTTACATGATTCAATCTAAACCTCTTTAAACAAATGCGACCATTATCCCAACTAGGCCTAAGTGACACTTTAGAGTAGAGCATAGAAAACTATCAAATCTTAATGGAAGGTTGATTCTGTATATGTAGTTTTTAGTGTAGGGGGTTGAAAGACCATGGGTGTTAGTCTTTTGTTCCACAACAACTTGCTACATAACAATAGAAAGGAAACCATATTTCAAAAATCCTTCATTATATTGAAAAAATGCTATTTTTTATTTTCATTGATCTAGGAATGTGATTTAACAAAAATAAAATTTTGTAAAACTCTAATTACAGAGTCATGTATTATAAATGAATGTTAAAGTTCAAAAACGTGTATGATCTTCAAAAAAATGATTCCTAGAGTTCTAAGTATATTTATATTTCCAACAATATACGATTGGAAATCTAATTCAATGCTCCAAATTATAATGCTTTCATATGTTCCATAAGACCAATGCATTTCTTTCCACTGTCTATTTTTGCCAAGCACACCCTATGGTTTTAAGAAAAAAAATACTATTTTAAGGATTTTTTCAGGAAGAATCGGATCATGGGACCCATCCCATTCTCCTCAAAAGGATTTTTAGACTAAAATTCGTATAAATAATTTCCAAATAAGTCCTCCTAGAGCTCTGAAACACTTCATCGTCAAGGTCTCTCTACAGGTAAACTCTCACAAGCTCGAAATGTTTTAAAGAGGACACATGTCACTCCTAGGCTCAAAGAACACTTTATTGTATTTTCTCTCCCATCACCTTGTGACAGCTGGGACAAAAAAGTGTGCCCGTGAACATTTGAGCACTTCAGTCCACAATATCACCCCGAAAAGATCCATAATGCAAGTTAAGCTCCTTCTCACCTCTTTCTAGTCCCCCCTACCATCCTGCAACCACTAAGTGACACTAGTCAAGATAGGGTGAGGGAGAATTGTTTTTCACTAATTTTCACATCCCCTTGGGACATTTAGGACAAAAACATGTGCCCATGAGCAAGCCCCTTCTCACGTTCCTCATATGACATAGTCTTAACACCCTAGAGCTTTTTGCATGCTTTCTCTCTCTCATTTGCCAAAGGAAACATCATGCAACACTTGTCATGTTTTGGTGAGGGTGAATTTTTTTGCATCATCTATCCTATCCCCTTGGGACAGTTGGAGCAAAAAAGTGTGCCGATGAGCAAGATGATTAAAAACCAAAAATTGGCTAAGTCCTTAACTGTCATATGCTTCCTCTTTCCATCGCCCACTCCATAAATGCATTCACTCATGTTAACCACCACTCAAAAATAAAAAACATAACTTAAAAAAATAAATCAACCTCTTTAGCATCCATTAAATTAATTTTTGAAGCTGGTCATGACATTCAAATATGAAAAACCCTCTTTTGTGCCCTAATCTTCCAAATCAAGTTTTTCTCATAACTCGTGTTCCTAAACTTTGTTTTCCATTAAATTTTAACGGTGGAATCCTAGAGAAAACACCTTTAAGAAGAGTATTTTCATGCCTTAATTCATATCCTCATGTATTTTTGTAGAGTAATGAATTTTCTAGCAAAAAATCACCTTTTCTTAGATCTATAAGGAATTGTCGATCGAAATCTCTCAAGAATTGGAGTAAAGCCTTGAAATTAATTATGTAAACTTCTGTAAGTGGTTTAATTTGAATATGAAACTAGGAATACAATTTTATATTTTTAGTAATTCCCTACCACATAGACTAATAAAAATCAGAAGTTTGAGGAAAATTTGGTTTCTTGTACCTGAAGACACTCCTTCAAGTGTAAAAAATTCAAGAGTGACAAATTTGGCAAAAATGGAAAAATTAGTAAGAATGGGCACCCATGTGTAACATGTTAAAAATATTAAATGGGTGAAATGAGGTAAAATTGGTCACATTTCCGTCCATCACACATTCTCGAATGCTTTTGGTACTCATAGAGGTCTGTCACTCAATTTTCAAGCTACCTCCCACATTTCCCCTATGCGGTGAGCATATGGTTTCTCAAACGAAAAATGGCAATAGTGGAAGTTCCTATAAATCTCGACTTGTCACTAAGTGGTGACCATCTCGTTGGATATTTCCTCATGTGAATGGTAATGACAAATTCATACTTACAGTGTAGTGAGAAAGGAATTGTAACCTGTATGGTTTGGTTCCTAAGTTTAGTCATCAGCGTCCTCGAGGTGGTATAATCATCATGATTAGGTCGTAAAAGAAGTTGTTTCAAGTTATCATTTATATGTATGACTGGTCAAGAATAAATGGTGGTGTTTCATGGTTTGGAATGGTTGTTTCAAGTGAAAGAAGGCATTCTTCATTGTTGTCAATGGTATACTCAGTAGTGCTACTCACTTACCTTCTCAGTGTATCAAGGAAATGTGTAAAAGTGCATTATTTCAAGAAACCTTAAAAGGGGGAAAAGTGGACAAAAATAATACATCAGATCTCTTCATCAATGGAGCATAAAAATGTTGCAAATTTCCATCATGGAGCAAGTTTCCATATTCAACTTCTTCGGATTAGATTTTCAACAAAGGCGGAATCATCTTGATCCATTTTTTGGAGCATACATTCTCTTACCTCCTCATTCTTCCTCCTCTTCTCTACCTCCATTCTAATTCTTCATTGTAAACAATCATGACTTTTTTTTATTCATTAAAGTGACTATTTAATATTTGTACAATGTAAAAGTCCCTTTCACAATTATAAAAAGGGGATTTATTTTGTCCTTCCTAGAAATACAAAGAGTCACAAGTTGAATATGGACATGAACAGTCATGTGGGGGGTAAAGGAAGAGTTACCATGTAAATCTATAAATTAAGAGAGTATCCATATCTCAAAGAATGCTTAATCTTGTTTACTAGCTACCATACTTTCTAGAAAATAGTCATCAAACTTCCTCTATTTCTCCAGCTTATCTTTTCCTTCATTTATATTGTTGTACAACTTTGTAAATATCTCAGTAAAGAAAGGATTTTCTAATTTTCTGGATGAGTGAATAAGTGAAATTTTATGTTCATGGTTTCATCTTGTCTTGATATAGATAGTGAGGTTGTGATTATTCCTAATTGTGTGTGATAAAATATCTGGTTAATCCTTGTAAGAATTTGATTTTCCTTAATTGCAGTATTAACCCCTTTTCCTAATTTCCAACTCCCACCTTCTCACATTTCTTGCAAATTCCTCCATTGCACGAAATTGCAACATTTCGTTGTAGGTGCAGTGGAGAGTGCATGTTAAATCCCCATCCTCTGGACCAACAAAAAAAAATCATCCCACATACAATAACGAAGTTGCCCATTCAATCAAAGGGAGCTTGTCCTAGAGTATTAGCATAAATCCACTAATTTTTCCTATCAACAAATTATTTCATCAACAACAATGCGGGAAACTTTGGCTAAAGTAATGCAAGTAACAGATTGCATTGTATGTTCACCATATCCTTAATTTATAATTTTTATATACCATAGTACGAAGTTATGTAATTAACTTTCATGGTAGACATTTAAGGATGGAAACATAGATTATCTAAACCTTATTAAAAAAGGTAAACTTGCACATACTCTCTTCAGGTGGACTGAAAGGAGGTATACATGTTCTCTTCTCAGTTGCACAAGGTTTACACATGGAAGAGTTATCAGATGGATCGAAGTTAACTAAATGAATTGTTGTTTAAAAATTATCAACTGGTTGTTCTCAGTTAACTTTATTATATACTTCATGAATGGATGTTAGAAGTTTAAAAAATTTACTTCAGTTTGAGAAAATAAATGAGGTATTACATATTGGAATGCATTGATATCTCTAAATTCCTATTTGTAAAAAGGGTTGCGGCCTTTGCAAATAATAACCGTTACTCTTATTTAATTTTTGGACAAAATCTATAAACACTACCATTGGGATCTCTATAAATATAATAATAATAAATATTTTTTACACCCTTTTAGATTGAGTAATTTAGTTGTTTATTGAATTAATTACACTAGGGAAGTAAGGGTAGATAAAAGAGGTTATTATGATTAATTAACTTGTAATATTAATAACATAATATTTGAACAATGTATCCATACCTTAAACATATGATACAAGTAGAATATACAAGGGAATGAGTGTACATAGTTGATTACAAATGATTCTAGGAAATTATAGATGTATAGACTACTGGAAGTGGAAGATATGAATACGATAATGCTTTTTTCATAGAACTATGACTTGAAACTAGTTTGGTGAAGAACTCTATGACTCTTCCAAGACCTTATGTATGGTCTTGACCCTACTACATGGGCTTGGAATTACTTGGATTCTAGTTCTATAAATATTTGGAAGTGTCTCTTACCTAGAAATTTCTGTCGCTATCACACCCTAGTTATCGGTCATGTTATGAAACCCTTTGAACATTCTGAATAAGATTCCAAACCCTACTCATGTTGTGAAACCATTTGAACCTTCTAAATAAGTACAACATATCATCAGCAGAGGCAGGTAAAGGCCTAATGTCAAGTAAACCATGTCAAGATTAGTCATTATGTTCAAAACATGAAAGCACATATCAGTACAACTAATATGAATGTGGAATTTTGTATTACATTTGATTTATATAGTGTAAAAGAAACTGTTAGATCCGCACATGGATTAATTAATCATTCGATGTACATATCATTTGGGAGATGTGTATACATAAAAATGCCTACGATCTAAGAAATAAGAAGTACAACATTTTCTCAGAAACCAAAAGAAAAATGAATGAGCGTGTGTTTATTGAAAAAATGCGTGAGAACACATAGACAATTTGACATTTTTTAACATGTAAACATATATAGATAGACAAATATGTTCATGACAATGATATTCTTCCACATGGAGTTGTATTGTTCACTGTTAGATTGTTATTTTTGATGTAGGTGCATTTCTCAACAATACCTCTTTGACCAGGACAAAAAGTGTTATGTAACTCTTTTTTCTTGATTACAAAAGAAAATAGAAACAAAATGTAAAGACTAGTTAATGGGCAAGAAGTTCATAATTTGAAAACTTCACCAAAAAAAAGTTACATTTCTTATATTAAACCAAAAATTTCACTTGATGCACAAGTAACGCGAGATGGGATGTAAATTCAATGTTTATATGGAATTGTATTACTATATAGCAAGTGATAAGACAATCTTAGTATACATATAAATCTACAAGTTTTAGAGATGGAGACGAACTACTTCTGAGATGCAAGACCTTCTTTTTGTTTTTACTTGCAAATACCTTCAAACCTTTGGACATTTGTTTGTAGCACTAAAATGTAATTTCATGAGAGACATGTAATTCTACCAATTAGTACTCACATAAGACTACAATAAATTTGATAACTAGATCGGAAAACAGGGGATATTAACTCTTGAAAATTAATCTCTACTAATATTTTAGCTTGCCTATCTTAGGAAGGAAAATCCTATTTGACTCAATAATAACAAGGTATAAGGATTCTAGTTTCCAATTTATATTTATTGATAGCTGGATGTTGAATCCCATAATAAATTCACTGATAATAATATAAGTTCTTTGGAATTATTTTGTAAGTTAAATGGAAATTACTAGATAATTAGAGTCAAACTATGCACTTAAAGTCTCTCATGTAAAATTATTTCCTACCTTTCATAGAAGTTTTGGGAGTGGAATGTAAAACTGCAAACATTTGAATTAGAGAAAATATCAAATATCAAATTGAAATCTAACAAACAATATAAATAATTCACAACCATATATAGATCTTCAAGGCTCGTGAAAATCTTGATGCCTTGTTCCCATGGCCCTTCTTCCCAGTCCCATGGTTATTCCATCATCCAACTATTATTTTTTCTTTCAAAATACATTTGTTTGTGTCCTCATGTTTGCAAGCAATCAAGACTAGAAGATTCGATGATCTTTATTCAACGTGGAGAGGAAAATATATAGCAGATATCTTTTGGTTACAACCAAGTGGTTGTGTACAACAAGGCAAGTCGTTTCAGTAACTAACACCTATGTACCATATAAACAATAATGTATTATTTTATGCTTAAATTCCCCCCTTATTACATTGTTATTACAAATATACTCTCGAAACAACTCAAATTTCACCTTCAAAAGAGATTTAGTGAGAATATCAGCTACTTGAGAATTTGTTGTGCAGTATTGGAGTTGGATGTGGTGGTTCAAGACTTGTTCTCGAATGTAATGACATTCGACTTCAATGTGCTTAGTTCTTTCATATAAAAATGGATTCATCACAACCTTCAACACACTATGATTGTCGTAATGAATGATAGGTGGATTTTCTTCAGGATTGTCCATATTTGCAGGAATGTGAAGTAGCCAAATTTCTTCGCAGATAACTCCTCGTGTGACACAATATTCTACTCCAGTGGAAGAGAGAGAAATAATTGTTTGTTTCTTACTAATCCATGAGAAGGTTCAAATCTAAGATGAAAAACATATCATGTAGTTCAGTTCTTGTCATCAGTAGATCCGACATAGTCTGAGTCGGTATATCCATGTAAGAAGAAATGAGAGTTCTTCTGATATTCTAGATCATAATCATTTGTACCTAGGACATATCTAATAACATGCTTTGTTACTACCCAATGGCATTTATTTATCTCTTGCACGAATATGGAAAAATAACTGACAATAAAGCATAAATATGGTCTAGTATAGTTCAAGTAAATGAGACTCCCAACCACGAGCCTTTAAGATCTATATATGGTTGTGAATTGTTTATACTTTTAGTTTATATTTTTAGTTTATTTCCAATTTATTATTTGATATTTTCTCCAATTATACCATTCCACTCCCAAAAATTCTCTAGCGAGTAGGAAATAATTATCTATCAAATAATTTAAGTGTAAAGTTTGACACCAATTCTCTTGTAATTTCCATTAAACCTACAAAACAATACAGGCATTTTTCAATAAACACAAGCTCGTTTATTTTGCGTTTGGTTGCCGAGAAAACGACGTGCTGCTTATTTCGTCAATGGTAGGCATTTTTATGTATTTACATCTCCCAAAGCACATATACATTGAATGGTTAATTAATCCATGTGAGAGTCCTAGTAGTTTCTTTTGCACTCTTATATAAAGCAAATGCAATACACAATTCTTCATTCATTCATTCATTCATATTAGTTGTTGCAGTGAGACGTGTGATTTCATTTTGTGAACAGAATGGCTAATATCGACATGATGATAGGCGTTTACCTGCCTCTGCTGATGATCATAAGTTGTTATATGTCTAATGGGGTTGGAGCGGATCCCGGTCCGTTGCAAGATTTCTGCGTTGCAGACCAGCAAAGCAAAGGTATAGGCAGAATTTGTATTATTATTGTTGTTAATGTGATCTGTGTATGTGTTTAAAACTAATGCTAGCAATATTGAGTAGTACAGTTTTGGTGAACGGGTATGCGTGCAAAGACCCAACTACGGTTACAGTAGAAGACTTCTCCTTTGCGGGTCTGCGGAAGGCGGGCGACACAAACAATCCGGTGCACACAAAGGTGACCCCTGCCTTTGTTCAAGAGTTTGGAGGCCTCAACACTCTGGGAATAGCGATGGGCCGCATCGACTACGCAGTGGGCGGACTAAATCCTCCTCACACTCACCCGAGAGCCACTGAAATTCTATTTGTATTGCAAGGCAAGCTTCGTGTGGGCTTTGTCGACACTAACCATACCTTGTTCAGCAAAATATTGGAGAAGGGAGACGTGTTCGTATTTCCCAAGGCCCTGCCCCATTTCCAAGAGAACGTCGGCCATCAACATGCAGTGGCCATCGCTGCATTTAACAGCCAGTTTCCCGGTATTCTCACCATCGCCAATTCTCTCTTTGCTGCAAATCCTCCCTTCCCCGATTCCGTTCTAGCCAAGGCCTTCCGCATCACCCACAATATTGTCGATTACATAAAGGCCAAATTCGAGTTCGAATACACTAGTATCTTTTAATGTATTACCACGTTGCTACCACCCAGGGATTGATCACGGATTTTAAATTAAAGTTACTTTATACTCTCATTTCCGTATGATAACTCCCTCATATGTTTGTCAATGTTATTTTGTTTTTAATATTATAATGAAGGCGCTTGTAACATGAGGTATTTAATGAACATATAGGGGAAAAAAACATCTGTATTCAAGGTATTTAATTCATTTTATGAGATTAAATATTTTCAAGGCATTTTGTTAAAAAATTAACATGTCTTTAATACAGTTCCACATTTTGTATACATTTGTACAAGAGAACTTGCAACTACAACAAACAAAAATTAGATTCACTTTATATGTCCATGCCTTTCTCAAGATCCCATTAAGACGTTAGAAGGATTATGGAAAGCGTTGTAGATTGTAGCTCCACGCTGCCTATTGTGTATGCTGGAAAACTTCCAAGGCCTTTTCAACAAACCCCTTTTGTACATATCTCGTAATCATTGTAGTCTATGAGACCACATTTCTACCACGAATTTTTGTTGAATAGTTCGCATGCCTTATGCATACTTCCACATTTTATGTATACAAATCTCAAGGGCACTTGCAACTAAAACATCCAACAAAGTCCCTTCTCAATCATGTGTTAGTTGATTTTCATACCCTATTTCAAGCTTCTCGTTTTCCTACACAAAGGATTTATCCTAGCAAATATGAACCGATCAGGTTGGACACTTGTTGACCTTACATTCAAAAATATAATGGCATTGCTTTATCAAGATGCTAACTACCCAATTTTTTGTATTTGCTTGGTTCCTTGTTGACATTACATTCAAAATTATAATGGCATTGCTTTATCAAGATGCTAACTGCCCAATTTTTTGTATTTTCTCGATTCCTTGCCAACACATAGATGAGAAGCTATAGGAACATACCAATTCTAGAAAATGAACCTAATAGAAGTAAATTTTGACTAACAATATAGAAACAAAAAAGATACCTATGTGTAGACATGATGCATATCTAGTGCAACAACGATGCAATCAAGGTTGTAAGATAGGAATGACATAATTAATATGGTGTAATACAAGAACTCTCGTGATCTTTGAAATTCTATACAATTAATGAGAGAATATGGGATTGATCTTGTAAATAATTTCTCATTTAACCACAACTCTTATAATTAGGTAAGTGAGCCAAATTTTTTACTTGAATCTAGACATGCAAGTAATCCAAAGATAAATCCAACACCATTATAGAAGAATATTTTCCAATCATTTTGTGAAACAATAGCTTGATGGTAAGATATGTAAAATAGAAACATCTAGGAAAAACATGCATAGAAGTGAGGAAAAGCTCTATTGGAAAGATTACGAAGAAACTTTCTCAGAAACACAGGTGGTTTCCAATGCGGCACACTCAAAGAATGATTCATCTAGCATAAAGACACTCTTCTAATGTATGTTGGATTTGGAATAGATATCAAACATTTTAATAAATGAAACTACCTCAAAGATATGGAATCAATTTGAATATGGAAAAGTTTATGGGATATGATTTTATATTTCATACTTTATAGGAATTAGAGTTACAAAGGTGGCCAATGATGTTTTTGTCTTATTTTGTTGTTAAGGGAATATAATCAATGTAGGGTTTGAGTATAAGCTATTTTATGGGGACTCACGAAACAAAGTATTACCTGTCATGTGAGTTCATATCAAGGTTTTAAATATTTGTCCAAATACAGGGAGACTCAATATATTTCCCCATATTAATGGGTATGAGTTAAAATATAAAGATTTTTTAAAAATATATTAGGGGTGGGGTACATGGAGTAGTAAGGAGGCATGGTGAGGAATAATCATGGGGTAGATGAAGGAGTCCTAAATTCATATCATTTTCATTTTGTATTTTTCAAATTAGCGGCATGGGTTTTAAAGATGCGATATATTTCTATAAAATAATAACAATACATAGCTCTCAATAATTGAGACATCCTTTTAAGTATCATTGATATGGTATATTTCTTGTCATTTGATTCAATTTTTGTAGGCTAATGGGTTTCATCAAGATTAATAGATCTAGCTTACAATAATGCAACCACAGGTGACCCTTCACATTACTATACAATGTTTCATTAGTGTGACAAATGTAAATAGAAAATAAAGGAAGAGAGACATCAAATGACACATACTATGGTTTGTAACTTCCAATTCTGATATGAATTTCGTCAAGTTTTATGTGGGAATACAATCAATTTTTTTGACACTACAAGGTATTGAATCCAATGCTAGAAAGGTGAAAATAAAAAGGAGTATAAAAATGTCATAGGGAAAATGAGTAGTTTGCATATATAGTAAAATAAGGGGAATTTTATAATGAATTTTTTTTATTCAGAGTGGTTGTTAATAAATGAAAATTGAGATATAGATATGAAAACAGGGGTATTATTTATTATCATATGAATGTACATGATAGGACATTATTTTGCATAGTGGATCCCCTATGAGTTATCTTCATCATGTTCATGGAAAGTGGAAATACCAAAACATTATTCCTTGTTGCATTTATTTAAACATTTACAACAGAGTAATGTATTTATATGCACATCAATAATAAATTGTCTAAATGGTATACGACTAGTAATTGCACATGAGTTGCAATGTATGCCAAAAGGGGTGCTAAATAAAGACTTGGTTTAGAGAAAACATGCATAATGGTGGACTTATATTATTTTCAAAGATGACATGTCATTGATGGTGCAAGATTAGAAGTGAACCCAATTGATCATTCATTATACATCCCAAGTAAAAAACAAAAATACGAGCTCATGTTTATGTCTCTGCTAATACTATTCCATTTTTTTAGCTTTGAATGTTCTTATCCAAGTTGCATATTTTATTTCTCGACTATTTCACTTGACCAAACATTCTTTATACTCTCTAACTCTTTTCATTTTACTTATTCTCATTTTAATTATTTATCCCACCTCTTCAGATTCCGTGTTTGGTAATTATCTTCTCCAATTAACCTTTTAATTTGAATGTCAACCCATGCTTTTTTTATGAACCTTGGACTACAATACTATAAAACAATAATGAAACATTCAAAAAATACGATTCAAAAATGAAGTATAAATAATTTGATTGCATGAAAGATCAATTTTTCTTTACAAGGTTATAGGTCACTTCAAGGAAGCAAGATCCTTTGAGAAAGATCAATATAATAAAATATGTGTATGCCTACACACTAGCCTAAGCATCACATTTACTCCAATTCTAGAAATGAAGCATTATCGAAGCATTTCCAACCTGTAGAGTCATGTCACACTTCCAAATAAACTTCTTGAGCTTGTAATCATCTTAGTGCATCCACTTGATTTTGTTTTACCAATTGTTGCCATATTTTATCCTTGAAATTGCTAATCAAAGTACATTATGATATTGCATTATTTATTGTTAATTAAGCTATTGATATACCGCTTGTTGCTAACCCTTTGATCAATAGATAAAGAATAATATGTAGACCCTCTGCCCTTCCTATCATTTATTTATTTATTTATAGTAGGAACGAATCAATGGAAATGAATACCGAAAACCATATGGAAATAAAATCTAGTTAACGAGACACATGAAATCATGTTCCCTTCGTTAGCTTGCAAAGAACTTGGCCTTGAAATTGGGCTCGACATTCAAATATTTGTTTTCCTCCTGTACTAGGCATGTACGTTGGACGAACAATTATTTTGTTTGTTATGAATTTTTGAAAATTAATTCGTAGAATCCCATGAATCTGTTTGAGGTCCTCCAAATATCTTGTGAGATATTATATCCACTTCATTTTGGTAAATTAGGTGATTTGGTCTAAACAAGAATATAAGGATATTATCTCCACTTCATTTTGATAAATTATTTGTGATGAACATCATAGGATTTGTTGGAGCTTCAACATGTACTGCAAGGTTGTTTGGATAAGCCCATCAAGAACCTAACAAGATCTCTTCTTCCTGGAGAGATGTTGATCTGCAATTGGAAATACCAGGAGCTATCATTGTTAAAGCTAAGGCCAAATTTATATGTGTTATGGTAGGAAGATTTGATGTACTTAGACCTAGCATAGACTTTGTGAGATATAGGTGGATAAGGAAATGGGCATGCAGGGTTAATGTCAGGGAACTTTCTGGTGAAGATTTTGTTTTATGTTTCTAAGATGAATTGGAGATGCAAAGGGTGCATATGGGGGAGTCGTGGTTTTATGGGAACTCTTCTCTTAGTCTCCACCATTGGGAACCTGGATTGCCAAATGATTTTATTTTTCAGTTCCTTCATGTGTGGATACGACTCCCTTCTCTCCCCCTAGTGTTCTAGGAGCCCAAAAAATTTTTGGGGATTGCTTGATCTATATGGGTTTTGATTGATGTGGATCCTGCTCCCACAACTCTATCTAGGTTGGTATTTTCCCAGATATGCATCAATGTTTCTGTGGGTTCCAAAATACCCAAAAGAATTTTTCTGAACTCGTCGGAAAATAAATGGGAACAAATATTTAAATTGGAGAGCTCACAAATCTTCTGTGGCAAATGAAGAAGGGTTAGATATAATTCAAAGACGTGTTATGTTGTTGAGGACTCCTCGTAGGAGGAGATGTCTAACCAAGTGGATGAAGAGTCAGGAGAGGAGGAGTCACATGCTAGTGGGTCTCAAGCCAAATAAGAAAAGGATACTATTGCAAGAACGATGGAAGCCATTCAGTCGAACTTGTGCCCTGTCTGGTTTGAACTGAGGCGTCTGAAGGAATTTTATGCGGTTGTGGAAAGTGAAGTGTTTCACAGGCCTACTGGTGACAGGGAGCACCAGTCCCCTGGGCGGGACGATTAAAATTTTGAAAGTAGTCGCTTAGCTGGAGGCTTAGGTCAGCTGACGGTTGGGGAAGGAGTGGGGGATAACGACATGGAGCTATTGGGGCGAGAGATGGAAGCAACTTCTAATTGTAAATTTCGTTTGGCTTTGGTTCATGGAGGATAGTTGGATCATGGTGAAGGCCTGACGAAGAATTGTGGTTTGGGGGCTGATGTGGGAGGTTTGTTGATTGTCGATCTTGGGACGGAAGATGTGATGCATGGGGTAAAGCAGATGGGTGGACTACGGTCAATCCCAAGAATCATGATCGTCGAATTACTCGGAGTTGCTCTTGGGCGACTTTGTGATATGTTTTGGGTCAAGACTTTTTGACCTAGCCTTCACTGTTGAAGGCAGAGGTTTTCTCGTGTGTTTCAAGCTTGTGGTTGTCTTTTTCGGGCTGCTGGTAGAAGCCGTCTCTTTTATTCCTCATTATAATATTTTTTTTATCTTTTCGTATACAGCCTTTGGGAACCATAATCCTTGTTTTCTAACCCTATTTAATAATTTATTTTGGTTAAATAATGTACTTAAATATCTAGTTTTAATAACTAACAAATTAGCATCATCTTTGACTCAAAAAATCTAGTTTTCACCATGTACCCTTCGTTGGAGCGTGGAGAAATATTTTTGATGTAGAGAGTGGTATATTAGCCATGAAGATTGGAGAGCTTGATTGATGGAATTGCGTTTAATTGGAATATCGTGGGGCGTTGAGGTAAACGGTGACGTGAACCCACACCATTTAGTATCGGTGACGTGAACTCCACACGGTGACGTGACGTGAACCCACACCATTTAGTAACTGCAGGGAAGATGATATCATCCGGCGTTGAGCTAACTGCAGGGAACTCCGATTATATCCCTTGCAAGTAACCAAAATCAAGCAGCAAGTCGCGAATGCAACGGTTTAAATATGTTAACAAAACTAAGATCACGATTGCTGATGTGGTTAACGGCCGTGTGGAGTATAATAACTATGGACTGAGGCGGATAGACATACAAAATGTTATATTGGAATAAATATATTGTATATATATATATATATATATATATATATATATATATATGAAAGATGAATTTTTTGATAAATGGAATCCGAATGTTATGTATGTAGCTGGACTTCCAACACTATCAAGAGTATCGTACTTTCAAGTGTATTATTTTAAAGTATATATTAATCATTCACAATTATCGTTGAATGTGTAGAAGATTTATTATATCTTAGACAAATGTATTTTTTGTTATTTGATGGCATATACTTTTAAAAGGTGTCGTTAGATAATCTAAAATTTACAGCAACATGGGAAGATGAAATTAAAGGCCTCAAATCTCTGCTCTTGTGCAATATTCTTAGTTCACTCATTGGTATTACATGCTTGATTCATGTCTTTTTTGTACATAAATTCAATGATGGAAACCTCAAAACCCAATGAACTTTCCAAAACATGTAGAAGATCACCATTACCGTAGATGAAAGAATATGGCACATATGAATCCATCAATGAAACCCATGGCATTTTCAACACTTAAAAAAAACATATTTCTTGTTCATTTCCTATGTAGCCTTTATAAAAGCATTACAAGTTTAGGCATCACCACTTTATATATAGGGATGTTAAATACAAGTTATTTTATACTCTCATTTTTATATTTTAATTCATTTTGTCCATATCAAGTACTTCATGAGACTAAATGTATTCAAGGTATTTTATCAAAAAATTCACATGCCTTCAATATGATTCCACATTTTTGTATACATTTCTACAAGGGAACTTAAAACTACAACAAAACAAAAATAGATTCAATTTATATTGTGATGAATGTCCATACCTTTTTCAAGCTCGTATTAAGATGTTAAAAGGATTATGCAAAACATTGTGGATTCTAGCTTCATGCTACCTGTTGAGTATGTTGGAAAAGAACCAAGGCCTTCTCAACAAACCCATTTTGTACAGTTCTCGTAATCCTTGTAGTCTGTGGGACCACATTTCTTCCATGAATTTTTGTTGAACAATTCACATGCTTCATGCATACTTCCACATGTTACATACATATCTCTAGGGAACTTGCAACTAAAACATTTGAAAAAGTCCCTTCTCAAGTATGTGTTAGTTGATGTTCATACCCTATTTCAAACCCTTCATTTTCCTATACAAATGGATTATGCTAGAAAATGTGAACTGATTATGTTGGACACTTATTGGTTACATTCAAGAATATAATGTCATTGCTTTATGAGGATGCTAATTGCCCTATTTTTGTTTTGTCATAGTTCTTTTCTAACACATAGATGAGAAGCTATGGGAACATACCAACTCTAGAGAATGAAACATATAGATGTAAATTTGGACTAAACATATATAGAAACCACAAAAATACCTATGTGTAGACATTAATATCTAGTGCAACAAAGGTGCAGTCAGTGGTGTAAGATAGCGCTGACATAATTAATGTGGTGTAATACAAGATTAACTCTCGTGATCTTTGAAATTATTTACAATTAGTAAGAGAATATGGGATTGATCTTGTAAATAATTTCTCATTAAACCACAACTCTTATAATTAGGTAAGTGAACCTAATTTTTTCTTGAATATAGACATGCAAGTAATCCAAAGATAAATCCAACACCATTATAAAATAATATTTTTCAAGAATTTTGTGAATCTATAACTTGATGCTAAGATAAAGTAAAATAAAAGCATGTAGGAAAAACATGCATAGAAGTGAGTAAAATCCATATTGGAAAGATTTCCTACAAAGCTTATAAGGATAGTGTTTTCAGACACATGGGTATTGATGTGAATCCAGCTGTAAGAGGTTGAAATACCTCAAAAACACACATAAACAGCTTTGCAAATAAAAACTAGGAGCTTCATAATAGCTTTCTTCTCATTCTAGAATCCACACTAATCCTTTACATCATTGCAATCCTCTTTTTTATTCACGTCTACTCTAAAAATCATAAAATGCTAAAAATTACCTACAATCAAAACAACTCGGATGGGCCCCAAAATTTGTGTGCCAAATATGCCTTCATAAATTAATGCTCACCGCGAAATTTTGGCTTATTCTAACAAGTGAAACAAAAGTTATTAAAGTTCTAAGACCTAGTCAAAAGCAAAAAAAATGTTCGGAGCCAATTTTAGTCAACTAGATGAAGGAATCCGGGCCTAAAAATGTGTTAAAATGGAAACAACCTTTTAACTATGGTTAACCCTAGCATAGTACTAATATACATCTACCACCCTATAAAATATCAAGATGATCCAATGGTCAGATCAAAAGTTATGGTCTCTACAAGTTATGCTCCCACATCATTCTCCCAGGTGGTTAAAAAGAATTCAGCACCTGGGAATTTAGTTGACGAAATTCATTTAATTTTGCACTGGCAATCTTCTTCAATTCCCACTCAAGAATCCAAGTTTTTTCTTCTTGTTGCAAACCTTCCCACTGTACCAAATATCTGTTGTAGCTCCCATGTCTAGTAGTGACTGTCTTTCGTTCCAAGACACGCATTACCCTTTCCTTTTTCTTCTTTGGCATCTTCTGCTCCCAATTTATTTATTCCTCCTTCACAAAAATTTCATCATGACCTGGAAACTTATATAAATCAAAAACATTAAAAATGGTGAGATAGAAAAGTTTTCACGTAGCTCCACCTTGTATGCATTATCACTCATTTTCTTTAGAATCCTACACGGCCAAATCTTCTTATACTTGAGTTTATTATATGTAAATTTTGGAAACCTCTCCTTTCTAAGATGAACCATCACCATATATCCTTCTTTGAATACACTTACTCTCCTACTGGCATATGCAGATGATTTATATTTTGCATTACTCACTTTTAGCTTTTCCCTCACTTCATCATGTAGCTGTAGAATATGTTCTCCAAATGCTTCTGCATCATCACTAGCTTCATCTTCACCAAGTAGCACAATGGGATCTAGGAGCCCCTTGGTATTCCTACCATATACAATCTAGAAAGGAGACCTCCCTATTGAACCTATTTATCGAGCTATTATATGCAAACTCAGCTTGTGGTAAAGCTAAGTCCCATTGTTTTGGATTTTCTCCAACTATGCAACGTAGGAGATTTCCCAAGCTTCTATCCACTACTTTTCTTTTCCCCATCAGTCTGGGGGTGATATCTACTACTAAACTGTAGTTGTGTCCCCATTTTCCTCCACAAAGTCTTCCAAAAGTGACAGAAAAATTTTGTGTTCTGATCTGAAGTGATCATTCTTGGAACTCCATGCAATCTAACCACTTCTGAAAAAAAACAAATTTACAACTCTGGAAGCATCATTAGTTATTTTATAATAAATAAAATGTGTCATCTTAGAGAATCTATCAACCACAAAAAATATAGAATCATTCCCTCGCTATGTATTAGGAAGTCCTAACACAAAATCCATACACAAATCAACCCATGGTCCTATAGGGACAGGTAATGGCATATATAACCCAATATTTTTTTGCATGGCCCTTAGCCATTTTGACACACTCTACATCTGGTTACAATCCTACTTATGTCCCTTTTTTACCTTTGGCCAATAACACTTTTCTACAACAAAAGCAAGTGTCTTACTTATACCAAAGTGTCTAGCCAAACACCCTACTATGCAATTCTCTTAGAATATTTTCTCTCATTGAAACAACAGGGTTGCACAATTGTTTCCCCTTGAAAAAATAACCATCCTGCATCAAATAATTAGAAGAACCACTACGTATTATAGGATCCTTAAATTGTCTCACAACATCAACAAAATCTAGATCACCTTCATATAATTCCTTAACTGCCCCAAACCCTACTACTTCATTTTCCATCGTTGTCAAAAGTGCTACACACTGACTCAAGGAATCAATAACTTGATTCTGCTTACCCAACTTATTTTTTAAGACAAAAGTATATTCTTGCAAAAATGAAACCCATTTTGCATGCCTATTATTTAGTTTCTTTTATGTAGTCAGTGGTGTAAAGATAGGCCTATCATAATTAATGTGGTGTAATACAAGATTAAATCTCATGATCTTTGATATTATTTACAATTAGTAAGAGAATATGGGATTGATCTTGTAAATAATTTCTCATTGAACCACAACTCTTATAATTAGGTAACTGAACCTAATTTTTTCTTGAATATAGACATGCAAGTAATTCGAAGATAAATCCAACACCATTATAAAATAATATTTTTCAATAATTTTGTGAATCTAAAACTTGATGCTAAGATAAAGTAAAATAAACGCATGTCAGAAAAACATGCATAGGAGTGAGTAAAATCCATATTGGAAAGATTTCCTACAAAGCTTATCAGGAAAGTGTTTTTGGACACATGGGTATTTTTCGATGGCACGCTCTCAAAGAAGGATTCCTCCAACATAAAGAAACTCTTTTAATGTATGTTGGATTTGGAATAGATATGAAACATTTTAATAAATGAAACTATCTAAAAGATATGGAATGAATTTGAATATGAAAAAGTGGATGGGCTATGAGTTTAGATTTCATACCTTAAAGGAATTATAGTTGTAGAGGTGGCTAATGATATTTATATCTTATTTTGTTGCTAAGGGAATATAATGAATTTGGGATTTGATGATAGGCTATCTTATGGGGATTCAAAAAACAAAGTATTACCTATCACATGAGCTCATATTCAAGTTTTAAATATTAGTCAAAATAGACAAACACCCAATATATTTTCCCACATTAACAAGTATAATGAATTAAACTATAAATGTTTTTTAAAAATTATTAGGGGTGAGGTACATGTAGTGGTAAGGAGGTGGCAGGAGTAATAATCATTGGGTAGATGAAGGATCCCTAAATTCATATAATTTTCATTGTGTTTTTTTTTCAAATTAGTGGCTTGGGTTATAGAGATACAATACGTTTCTTTAGAATAATAACAATGCATAACTCTCAATGGTTGGGAAATCCTTTTAAGTATCATTGATAAGGTATATTTATTATCATTTGATTCAATTTTTGTAGGATAACGAGTTTCCTGAAGATTAATAGATTTATCTTATAGTAATGCAACCACACATGACCCTTCACATTACTATACAACATTTGATTAGTGTGGAAAATTTAAATAGGAAATAAAGGAAGAGAGAAGTCAAATTATACATACTAATGTTTTCTAAATTTCAAGTCTAATATGAATTTCAAGTTTTAAGTGGAAATACAAATGTTTTTGACACTACAAGGAATTGAAGCCTATAATAAAAAAGGTGGAAATAAAATGGGTATAAAAATGTCATAGGGGAAATGGGTAGTTTGCATATATAGTAAAATAAAGGATATTTTATAATTAAAAGGTATTTTTGGGAGGGGTTGTTAGTAAAGGAAGATAGAGATGTAGATATGGAAGTAGGGGTATTATTTATGATCATATGAACGCACATGATAGGACATTATTTTAGATAGTGGATCCCCATCAATTATCTTTGTCATGTTCTTGGAAAGTGAAAATAAAAAAACATTCTTCCTTGTTACATTTATTTAAACATTTAAAATAAAATAATGTATTTATATGCACAGCAATAATAAATTTCCAAATGGTATAATAATAGTAATTGCACATGAATTGCAATGTACGCCAAAATGGATATCAATTTTAAGTTATTTTATAATTTTATTATTGTGTAATAGCTCTATAATATATCTATCAATGTTGTTTTCTATTTTTACGTTGCAATGAATATGATTGGAGATTAATTTGTAGCAAAAAAATGTCTACAAAATGAAAATTGGAAATCCATTGAATATCACAACACTTACTTGATATTATAGTACAATTATTTAACAGATACTAGATCAATATATATATGTATGATGCACATTACAAAGTAATTATCATAGTCAATGAGATTAGCTTTCTTTCAAGAACTCTATTAAATGGTTCACATGCCTTGTTTATGTTTTCACATTTTGCATACATATCTATAAGAACAATTGCAACTAAAAATATTTGACAAAATTTCCCTCTTCAACATAATGTAGTCAATATTATTATTATGTTTCATGATCCATTTTTGGCATAAACTGGAGTATGCTATAAAATTTGAATAGAACAAGGAGAATCTACTCTCCATGACCCCATGTATAGATTGTATCATCAAATGAAATATGATGAAGAAATTAAGACATAGATCCAACTACATATAATTTCCAACTTTATTATATGGCATTTCATCAATTAATTTTTACAACATATGTAGATTCTACTTCGTTAAGCTTATATCATATTTCATAAAAAATAGATTATAGATGAATCTTTCCAATATAAGGGTTATGTTCACAAATAAAGGATTCACAAGTTTTCCCTTCACTTTATTCCATTTTTGAAAGCAATGACATTGTGGCTTACTTCTTATTGGTCCCCAATTTTAGAGATTATTAATAATATATTTAGTGCAAACAAATACATTTCGAGAATTCGCAAGCTAACTAAAAGACTAATAAACTACTAGTTTCAAATATTGACTATTAAGAGTCTCCAACTATAATTATAATATCCTCTCAGTAGCATGATATGCTTTTGGAATTCCTTGAATCAAATATATATATATAAGTGTATGTTTCCCATTTATCCAAAAGTGTAACAAATTTTCATTAATTCATCTATCAAGTATAAAATCCATCTTTCATTACATGTGAAATATTGGTTTCCTTTTACATACTAGTTTTTTTTATACAGTATAGTTCTCAGCATTCAATTACAATGTTTATAAAAATAACTATCAATATACAATACAATAGATATCACCATTTACAAATTTAAAAAAGTCATTTACGATGCAATTGATGTCAGTAATCAACGATCCATCCTATTGTTAAACTATGTTGTAATAGAAAGAGTATGATTGCATCAATTTACCTCCAACCACAAGCTTTATGGATCCCCACACACCTCCCACAAAGTGATAGAAGAGCTACCATTCACAATAAGGTCAGATAGAATACCATGTGTAATATAGTCACCCAAAAAGTGGTATAATTATGAACAGGGTAAGAATTTAAAAACCTAGAAATAATAGAAGCAATGAATATATTTTTGCCCAAAATACTTGGATAATAAAAGGTACACTTTTTGTGAAGAAATATGATAATGTACCAAGGAAATAATTAATCATATCTTACTAATCCTAAGGATATATTTTTAATTTCTTTGCAATCCACCTTGAACCCCCTAGCACTTGCCATGTGTGATCCATTGCATTAGGTTATCTAACCCATATATACAAGTCATTGCATATTCCAATAACAAAGCTCTTAAATCATCTGTAGACACAAAATATATATACTTGGGTACATTTCTAGGTCTTAAAAGAATGCTAGTGTTTATATGATTCTTAAGTAAGAAAACTAGTAATTGACAACTCCCTTTAGCATGTTTCTTTGTCTTCTACATTTATTACTGGATTTATAAAATCTTACACTCTTGTCAGCATTTGAATTATTTTTATTTATATGGCCTCAGACACTAGCACTTGGTTTGGACACTAGCATTAAGTGCTCTTGTCCTCCTTAGGGATCCTGACCCTCTTTACATCTTTCTTACCCTTTTAGAACCCTTTCTCTTCTTAATTACTTTTTATCACTTTGGGTCAACCTTTTAGTTATCGATTATGAAATTCAAACACAAAAATCATATAAATATATAGTTATGTTTTCAAAATGAGGGACAAAGTACTAAGAAAATTACAAACTACCACCTTAGATTGCATTCAAAATGCGTAAGAGCATCAAAGGAATCCATCTAACATCCATTTAATGGCAAGGGCTGCATATTTCTGCTTACATGGGATAGGAAGGGGAATTCTACTCTATTCCATCCACACTTAATATATATATTCTACATTCTAGATCGATCCCAGTATCATTTTTGTAACTTGCACAAGGGCATCACACACACACACACACACACACACACACACACACACACACATACACACACACACACACACACACACACACACACACACACACACAAACACACACACACACAAGAACTACATGGATTCTGAGATGTGGTGCAACGTTTTTTTAAAAGATCACTCTTTAGGTGACCATCGGGGTCACTCAAACTCCCCATTCTACATTTTCATTTTAAGGTTTTATGTGGTTTGTGGGTATATTAAAGTGAACTTCTCTCTTATATGTTACAGGTATATTCAAAGATCAAACAATGAATCCAGAGCAAAAAAATAGGGACCAACAACAAATATTATCTGACAATAAAAGACTTAGATCTAGAGCACCTATACAGACACCATAACCCAAATCTAGACACTAGTGCTTGCGCACTCTTTCCCTCCAATAGACACTCTTATACAACACAATTTCATGGTTATGAACCTCCAACAAGCCTATATGACGCTCTTCTACATTTTTTCTAGTATTGCACCTACCAAGATCACTTCATGTTCACTCGGAAATCAGCTAAGTCCTCATATCCTTCCTTCTTGATTAGGGTTTTATACCATTGCTTATGTCTCATTGTATATTAGTATTTATATATCATCAGGTACAATAGTTACTCGACAATAAGATTTAATTGATTCAAATTTTGTTAAATCATTTGGTGAACCCAACTTGTAATCAGTCATTAAGATCTCCTTTCTATCAATTTCTATTTCATGGCTCTAAGGTTCATTAACTCTCCTTGTATTAGTTACTTCAAATTCACCAACCTTTAAAAGAAGCTCTTCAAAAATCCATATACACACTATGTACATCACCTTCCATACACCACCTTCACAAGTAAGTTCCATCTTCAATCATATTTCTGATGACTCTATGAGTCATAAGGTCATAACCAATCAATCCATTTGCATGTCAATTCAAGCTTTACTTTTTTTTATCTCAAGATAAAATTCAAGCTATCAAAACCATGATTATGTCTCTCACATCTAAAATACAACATCTTAAGGCTACTTCTCAATCCCATGCTAGTTATTTTTCTACATCTCATCCTAATCTAATTTTTACTATGTGTGCTAATATAATTGAACCCCAATTCATAACACTAGCAGAATCTCTCAATTTTGATCTAAATACTAAGTAACATGATATTATTTACTAATCTCCCCAATACCTAGTTGATCAAATTTCCAACTACGCATTACTACCCTTCTTATCGACTTGTTAAATACATCAGTCTCCTATTTTGTAATTATCACAGACTTAATGGACATCATGAAAATGATTGAAATTATTTAAAATGAAGAATTAATCTCATTTCAAGCATCAGGGTTTTGTTTCATTTATTGCACAATATTCTAATACATGCTCATCTCGAATTTTTAAACCCCAATGGGCTCTCAAAATTGAATCCATCTATATCTAATGAAGATCATTCCATAATCACTAATGTTCCTTCTTTGGTTAGTCAATAGCTTCCTATCCAACCCATTCCAACTAAGAAACCTCCTTTAAAAAAAAATTCCTGCATCTCCTCCTCCTATCAATTCTTCTACAACGTTACCAATTCCAAATCAGAAACCACAAGCCAAGAAAGTTCAACCAATTCAGCCTATTAAAGCTAACATCTTTAAACTTCCTCGTATGAACCCAACAACTAACCCTAGTCCTACTGTAGCTTCTACCTACAATTCTGATGACTATCTATATTCTCGTGACACATCTAAAACTCTACCACAATTTCGTGGTATCTCTCACATCACCACATAAATCTTCATCATTGGTAAACTTGGGGGGAATCTCACTTACTCCTCCCTCCATCACTAGCAGTTATCTTTTGTTTCTACTACTCCACTATACACTCTTTGCTTCATGTCTACATTTTAAAAGAATTCTCACCTCTTGGTACAATCACTATACCATCGTTACCCTATGACACACTCTAGTTCCGTGGTTCATACTCTACTGCTGAGGATCTAACTCTGAAATGAGCCTCACATCATTCACCCTTCATGCCTTGTTCTTCATGATAAATCCTTTCTAACCTCTACTCTTCCATAACATACTAATTTCCTCATAACTCACTCTTGTTCTATGGTTCATTCTTGACTACTGAGGGGGAATTATATAAATGGACCTCATTTCATGCACATTTTTTGGGGGAATCATGACTCCTTCCATCTTCACATTTTGTATACCGCACTATCACATTCATACACCATTTGCACATATTGGTTGCATTCATTCTTGCTTGCTTATATTAATTACATGTTGCACTTTTTTTATTATGCTTGTTAGATAATCAGTAGGTCATTATCTTTTTATATACACATGTGCATTCACTTGGTCTCTGTAAGTGAACGTATATCTCTTATAGCTCCTTACATGATGCATGATGCCCGATACTGACTCCCTTGGAAGTAACATCGAGGCTCATAAGGGTGTCTACTTGTTCTATTCTTACATTCTACACATTACAGTTTATATTTCTAAATGTTTCACTACTTCTCATTATAGTTACTTTACTTTTCAATAATATACACACACTTTGACATACAATTTATCTTTCTAACATGCTAATGGGTACTTCATGTGTATCTTTTTCCTTGCAAGATTATCTACAAACATGGTTATCTGGTACATTTTGATTTATTTTGTTTTCGAATGTATGCTTTTTTTGGCGGGCTATGCCCTATGTTTTGTATGATCGTTTTATGTTTTTGGCTGCTTTGGCCATGATAGTCTTATCACATTATTAGTGATGTTTTATGTATGAAACCCGCTTCTCACTTTTCATCTTATTTGCACACTTGATTCTTACATTATTTTCTATTATATTCTAGCTACTTTTAATACTAACATTTTTTTCTAGCCTACATTGTTTGCATGTGCCTTTGTTTCTACCATGCACATCCCTTACCCCCCTATAAATATCCCATTCATATCAGCATCAAGTCCTCTTCTTTTGGATATATTCTCCTAAAGTTATCTCTTGCACCCCAAATGAGGGGGCCATATATTGGGTTTAAAAATCATTGCTACAATAGCACAAAGCTATAGTTCATATTATCACAATACAGAAACAACATTGGAATGCATTCACGTAATAGTACAGAATCATACTTAGATTTCACACACAGTACAAACCAAAATGCATGGGCACTTCTGTCCTCCCCTGGATGATAATCTCATTACGGAAGAAACATTTAGTTTTCTCAATTTAGCACAGCCTTCAGTACTTTACAACATAGTTCGCTAATAGTAGAAACTTGCCTCCAAATACAAACTAAATTCTATCTCCTACAAACAGTTACAACATGAAAAAAAACAAAACAACAAGGAACAACATGGGACGTACCATCTGCAGTGGTGCTCACTCGGGAAATAGTCGTGGAAAGAAAGTAAAACTAGACCTCTCTACCCAACACTCTTCTCCCATGGTGAGAGATTGTCCAAAAAACTCGCATTTGGCATGATATTCTCACTCTTGGCATGATATTGCATGGAAAAATCACCCTTGGCATGAAATGGCCCATAAAACTTGTATTTGAAATGAGATCACCCAAAAAACTCATTCTTGGGGTGAGATCACCCAAAAAAATCATTCTTAGCATAATATTTCCCAAAACACTCACCCTTTTCAGGACATTATTCTATCCTTTTATACTCTTATACATCATGTGCACACTTTCATTTTTACATACTTTCACACTTTTACACATTTCATTCATATTTTTCAATATACAAGACTTTGAGTACTGTTTCACTCTTCTTTTATAGGTTTATCCGTAATACGCAACAATAAGTAGCCTACATCAGCAAATACACACACAACAATAGGTACAAGATACACTTACACTTCAACCCTAGTGTCCACTCCAATTTTCCTAGGTTGGATGCTTCACTTTGTGATCACTTCATGCTTCACTTGTCCACTGAGCATGTTATTTGTTGCACTCTCTATAGGATCATAAGGTACACATCTTGTGACTAATTTATGCTATCGATTATTCACTCAACAACACAAATTATTGGAAAAATGTAGACAAAACATGTATGCACTTGGGTATATTTATAGGTCCTAAAAGCATGCTATAACTTACATTATTCCTAAGAAAGAAAAACTAGTAATTGACAACTCCCTTTAGCCAATTTCTTTATCTTCAAAATTTTATTGGATTTATACATCTTGCACTCTTGTCATCATTAAACTATTTTAGCTTTCTATGGCCTCAGAAAATAGTGCCCAGTTTACACGCTATCACAGGAATTCCTATCCACCTAGGTGCTCATGTCCCTCTTTATATCACTCTTACCCTTTTGGACCCCTTTCACTTCATAATTACTTTTTATCACTTTATGTTGGCCTTTTAGTTGTAAATTACGAAATTCAAACAAGAAAATCATATAAATACATAGTCATATTTTCAAAATGAGGGACCAAGCACTAAGCATTACATACTACCACCTAAGCTTGCTTTTTTGAAGGATAATTTATTTTCATTAGATCAAGTTTTATCCTCTGTAGTTACTTTATCTTCCTTCACGGCGGAGTCCGCTACACTTGAGAATTATCGATATGGGCACCTTTCTATTGGCTCTCTCTATCATCTCACTGCTAATAAGATGATGCAAGGACTTCCTCCAAAATCACATGCATTACCTATTTGTCCTAGTTGTTTGGAAGGAAAACGACATCGGGATCCATTCGATTCAAGTACATTTTATGCCAAGAATCATCTTGAGGTCATTTATACCGATATTTTTGGACCCTTACTTCATTATAGGGATTTTAGTACTACTAGTTGTTCATTCATGACTATTACCACAATACATGGGTTTTATTTCTATAAAAGAAGAATGAAGCATTTATAAATTTTCAGATCTTCTATAAGCGAGTTGTTCAGCATACCAGGAAGACCCTTCTTGTCCTCTACTTAGATCGAGGGGGAATTCACATCAAATAAATTATTGGAATTCTTGAAGGATCATGGAATCATGCAAAATTTGACTACCCCTTATACTCCTTGAATAATTGTATTGCATAATGTCATAATCAGACTGTCATAGAGATGGTTCATTGCATGCTTTCACTATGAAGTTGGAGAACAGATTTTGGGAAGAAGTTTTCCAGACATATGTATATCTTCTAAAGTGGGCATTTACAAAAGTCTTATAGGAAAAGACACACCGAGAGAGGTATGGAGTAATCATAAGCCTTTGATTTATCATTTGATCTACTATTTGGTTATAAAACATATATGCATGCCCTAAATAAGAAGATGAAGAAGATTGATGTAAATACACTCCAGTGCATTTTTTTGGGGTACAATACTACCTCAAAATCATATTGTCTCATCGATCCTAAGACAAACAAGATATATGATAGTAGATATATAGTTTTTAATGAGTGATCTTTTAACTCATTTCCACATAAAGAAGAGTTAGTACCCACCTCCTCTCATAGATTTCTCTCAGATTCAAATGATGAGCATGAGGATTCTTCACAGAAGAAAGATGATTTATAAGGAGTATTGTTTATTGATGTAGAAACTAAATCATGCACTTGGGTACATTTCTAGGTCCTAAAAATATACTAATGTGTACATGATTCCTAAGAAATAAAACTAGTGGTTGAAAACTATTTTTGGCCTCTTTTCGTTATCTCTTATCTTCTTTTGGGTGTTACACACCTTACAACCCCTACCAGAACATAACTTATTTATCTTTTATATCCTTACACACTAGCATCCAGCCAGGAAACTAGTGCATAGACGATCATATCCCTCTTGGTCGCTCTTGACCCTCTCTATAATTTTCTCACTCTTTTTGGTCTCTTTTATCTTTTGGGCATCTTTTACACTTATGGGTCGGCCTTCCTTTTGCGAATTACGAAATTCAGACAAGGGAATCATATATATATATATATATATATATATATATATATAGTTAGTCAGTTACTTACTTACTTACTTAATTCTCCTCCAAATCAAAACCACAAACTAGCATTATCTACTATCACCTAAGCTTGCATCCAAAGGCATTAAATCATTACAAAGAATCCATCTAGCACACTCACTCAAGGGATGAGGGTTTTATCACTTTTTCATACAAAACATAGGAAGGGAAGTTTACTCTATTCCATTACACATGTTTTCATCTAGAAAATTCTAAATCTAGCATATTATCTTGGTACAACTTGTACAAGGGCATCATATCACATTCATAACTACATGGAGTTTGAATAGTAGTAGTAGTGTTTTGGTAATAAATTCACTCTTTGGGTGATCATCGGGATCAGTCTGACTCCACATTGTACATATTTTTTATTATATTTTATGTGGTTTGTGGACATGTGTAAGTAGACATTTTTTTTTGCAAGTTACAAGTACAATTGGTGATCTAGGAGTGAAATCAGAGTAACAGACAGAGATAAATAGTGAATACCCTCCTTAAAAAAAAGATCTAATCTTGACTATTGACACATGAACTGGCACCCAAAATAAATATTAGTGCCCAGTCGCCCCTTGAATACACTAAATCACGCACTTTGGGTAAATATTTAGTCGTTGTCTCATACTAATATTCATATGGTTCTTGAGTGAAAAAGAGTACCAGTTAACCCATTTCTTTGGCCATTTTAATTTGCTTTCAGTCATTACTTTTGATCTTGCACCAACACTTTCCCATTCCATATTTTCTTACTACATTTTTTCCCTATTGCTGATTAGGGCACCCTGGGTGCCCTGATCCCCTATGGGGCACCCTGATCCTCTTTGCACTTTAATTTCACCTTTTAGGCACTTTCTAGCCGTTTGATCTTTCTATCTTTCTGGTGGTTGGCCTTTTCAAGGTCAGTTACAAAATTAGATCAAGATAAACATATAAATATAAAGTTATGAGACCATAATGAGGGACCATGCACTAAGAAATAGTATTTCCACCTAAGGTTGCATCTATTAAAGGCTTATATTACTCCATTTGCATCCATCTAGCTTCATCACAAGGGACAAATGTTGTTCATCTGCATCACACTTCATAGGAGGGGAGTTAATTCTATTCCATGTATCATTTACTTATATTCTACATCTAGTTATTGTTCGTTAATCACAAAGTGTGACCAACACGAGAGCACCTAGGGAACAATTTCACACACAAACACGTAGAAACTACATTGTGTTTGAGATGTAGTGTAGTGGTCAGTGATAACTCCATCCATTTGGAAACTGAGGAAAATCTGAGCCCTTCATATGCATCTTTCTTTTCTTAGGGTTTTGATGCTTTATCTGGGGTTTACAGGTATTTCCTCCATCTCTAATTTGTAGCGACATGTAGCGAGGTTCAATGACATTCATGCACAACAAGAGTGAACACAAGTGATCATTCAGTGACACCTCAGAGGAGGTTTCCTCATCATTTCCACTGACCAGGGTGCCCATATCTCAAACCAGTGTGCCCCAGGCACCCCTATCCTTCTCCAAGTGCCCCAGTCTTACCAAACAATCCATATCTATACTATTACAAACTCATGTGTGAATTTTTTCTCCTCTTCTCCATTTGATCTCCACTGCGACACAGCCCGTGACCTTGATAAATCATCTAAGGCCTTTATAACCCTATTTACACATTAGGGTTTCACATTTTTTTTTACTTGGTTGCTTGGGTGTATTTACTACATTTTATTTACTACTTCTATAACATCAAATTAGGCATTTATTTTAATATTTAGCTTAATCACTCCTATCCTCCTATGGGTGCTCTTGTACTACATTTTTCTGAGTTCCAGAACCTCCATTAAGCATTAAAGGACATTGTCTACAATTTGTTTTAGCTATTCACATACCGAGATCACTTCCTGACTGCTCAAAAATAAGCTAATCCATTCTATCTCCTCCTCTTGCTTATGGTTTCATATTTTATATGCTTGTTTAATTATTTATTTACTGTATATTACCTTTGTATATCATTCATTACAGTAGTTACCTTTAAATTAAGATTTAATTCAATTTATATTAAATCATTTGGTGAACCCATGCCCTCATTTGAACAATATTAGTTCCTTCTTTGTTATCAGCTTCGATACCCTAGGATTCTATCACCATGTGTGTCTCCATCCCTACCTTCTTGGTGGCCACTAAAAAATTTTAAACTAAAATTAAATCTTTTTTCCCAAAACTTATATTCATCCTCATACTTCTCCTAAATACGTGTATCATAATTTTTTTACAGAATTCTATTTTAAGGAAGAAAATATTACTATTACATCTATTGAACTTCCTTCTCAATCTATTTTAGATAATGATCCCCTTCTTTATATTCATGTTTGTATCAATAATGTAGGAAGTAAGTGAGATTTAGTTAATAATGGATCCAGTCACAGTATATGTAATTCTAGCCTTTGTTCACTAAATTATCCTTTATGAAGCCTCCTTGATTCCCTCATCTATTTCTATCCATGTATTTGACAACATCCCTAAACGTTTATTAAGTACTATCACACTTATTGTCACTATTAGCTCATGCATTTTTCCTATCCCATGTTATGTGATGGCTAGTAATCTTAATTATAATCTTCTTCTTAGGTGGCCTTGGATCCATACCATGCATGTGGTCCCTTCTACTCTTCATACTTGGCTTAAATTCCTCTATACATGTGTTGTTTATGAGGCTCTAGAAGATTCCTCCCAGTTCGCCTTTTGCACTACTATCGAACATTCACAAGAAGCTCCCATTTCCCCGACATCTCATCCCCATTTTTCAAAATATGGTTATGGCTACATTATTTGCTTCATTACAACTTCATTGTATCCAGATTAGGCCAATATTGTTAAGGAGTCACATAACCATTGTCTATTCCTTCACAATCTACTAAAATTGGTATTGGTTATCGCCCTTCATCCACTTCTATAATTCACACAACATCTTCCCTGACTTTTTTACTATTTCACATACTTCTCAAGTTCCTCTACTATACCCACCACTTATTAGAGATATTTCCTCCTCTACTTGGCCTAAATTATATACTTTCCTTACTAATGATTCTCTCTTAGAATACATGGGGACCTAAGATCATATCCCCTCTAATCATCACAAAAAATGTTTTGCATTTATTCTAGCCACTACTACTTATTTTGGTGCATCTGATTCTCCTAATGTCAATATTCATACTCCTAACACCATTCCTATTGATTCATTCATCAAGGACTGATCCACTTTTTAAATGAAGAAATTGTTTAGTATAACCTCAGCACTGACAACAACCCCCGTATGGTTTTATTGGCTTCCTCTTTTATGTCTTCTGAATAGGATGACATTCAAAAAGTGCTTCATGAATTTTCTAAAATATTTTCATGGGACTATAATGACATGCCTGATATATATCCTTATGTTATTATGCACAATATCATCCTCAATCGTGGAGCTAAACTAGTACAACAAAAGATTCAAAAAATGTATCCTAAAGTATCATTACTCATCAAGTAAGAAATACAATATCTTTTGGATGTTATATTCATCTGTTCTATTGATAACCCTGGATGAGTATCTAACGTAGTGCATTTTATGAAAATAGATGTAAAAGTTCATTGCTCCACCAATTTCTGTGATCTTAATAAATCTTTCCCTAAATAAAGCTTCACAGTACTACATATCGATGCTATCATTCATTCTACTGCCATTAGTAACATTCTTTCCTTCATGGATGGATTAGTCGGTTATAATTAAATCAAAATCAACCATGTTGATCAAGAGATTACATCATTCACCACACCATGAGGTACAATTTGCTATATTGTTACGCCATTCAACCTTGGGAATATTGGGATCACTTATTAGTGTGCCATGACTCACATCTTTCATGAATATATTCACAAAATATTGAGGATTATGTCGATGACATACTTGTAAAATATCAACACCCGCCTCCTATGCTCAAGATGTCCGCACTCTTTTTGAACGTTTGCGCCAATATAAAGTATGTCTAAATGTCATTTGTATCATCCTATGAAGCTTTTTTCGGTCCTCCAAATGTCTTGTCTCCACTTAACGTTGTTATGTTACATGATTCAATCTAACCCTTTTTAAACCAACATGACCATTATCTCAACTAGGCCTCAGTGAGACTTTAGAGTAGAGCATAGAAAACTATCAAATCTTAATGGAAGGTTGATTTTGTATATGTAGTTTTTAGTGTAGGGGGTTGAAAGAACATGAGTGTTAGTCTTTTGTTCCACAACAACTTGCTACATAACAATAGAAAGGAAACCATATTTCAAAAATCCTTCATTACATTGAAAAAATGCTATTTTTAATTTTCATTGATCTAGGAATGTGATTTAACAAAAGTAAAATTTTGTAAAACTCTAATTACAGAGTCATGTATTATAAATGAATGTTAAAGTTCAAAAACGTGTATGAGCTTCAAAAATTATTCCTATAGGTTTGAGTATATTTATATTTCAAACAATATACCATTGGAAATCTAATTCAACGCTCTAAATTATAATGCTTTCATATGTTCCATAACACCAGTGCATTTCTTTCCACGGTCTATTTTTGGCAAGCACACCCTACGGTTTTAAGAAAAAAATACTATTTTAAGGATGTTTCAGGAGGAATCGGATCATGGGACCCATCCCATTCTCCTCAAAAGGATTTTTAGACTCAAATTCGTATAAATATGTTCCAAATAAGTCCTCCTGGAGCTCCGAAAAACTTCATCTTCAAGGTCTCTCTCAAGGTAAACTCTCACAGCTGGAAATGTTTTAAAGAGGACACATGTCACTCCTAGGCTCAAAGTACACTTTATTTTCTTTTCTGTCCCATCCCCTTGGGACAACTGGGACAAAAAAGTGTTCCCATTAGCATTTAAGCCCTTTAGTCCACCATATGTCCCCGAAAAGATCCACAATGCAAGTTAATCTCCTTCTCACCTCTTTCTAGTCCCACCTACCATCCTGCAATCACTAAGTCACACTAGTCAAGATAGGGTGAGGGAGAATTTTTTTTCACTAATTTTCACGTCCCCTTGGGACATTTAGGACAAAAACATGTGCCCATGAGCAAGCCCCTTCTCAGGGTTCCTCATATGACATAGTCTCAACACCCTGGACCTTTTTGCATGTTTTCTCTCTCTCATTTGCCAAAGGAAACATCATGCAACACTTGTCATGTTTTGGTGAGGGTGAATTTTTTTACATCAACTATCCTATCCCCTTGGGACAATTGGAACAAAAAAGTGTGCCGATGAGGAAGATGATCAAAAACCAAAAATTGGCTAAGTCCTTCATTGTCATATGCTTCCTCTTTCCATCGCCCACTCCATAAATGCATTCACTCATGTTAACCACCACTCAAAAAAAAAACATAACTTAAAAACATAAATCAACCTCATTAGCAACCATTAAATTAATTTTTGAAGCTGGTCATGACATTCAAATACGAAAAACCCTCTTTTGTGCCCTAATCTTCCAAATCAAGTTTTTCTCATAACTCGTGTTCCTAAAATTTGTTTCCCACCAAATTTTAACGGTGGACTCCTAGAGAAAACATCTTTAAGAAGATTATTTTCATGCCCTATTTCATACCCTCATGTATTTTTATAAAGAAATGAATTTTCTAGCAAAAAATCACCTTTTCTTAGATCTATAAGAACTTGTCGATCAAAATCTCTTGAGAATTGGAGTAAAGCCTTAAAATGAATTATGTAAACTTCTGCAAGTGGTTTAATTTGAATATGAAACTAGGAAAACAATTTTATATTTTTAGTAATTCCCTACCACATAGATTAATAAAAATCATAAGTTTGAGAAAAATTTGGTTTCTAGTATCTGAAGACACTCCTTCAAGTGTAAAAAATTCAAAAGTGACAAATTTGGCAAAAATGGAAAAATTAGTAAAAATGGGCACCCATGTGTGACATGTTAAAAATATTAAATGGGTGAAATGAGCTAAAATTGGTCACATTTCCGTCCATCACACATTCTCAAATGCTCCTAGTACTCATAGAGGTCTGTCACTCAATGATTATGATCTAGAATATCAGAAGAACTCCCAATGGCATTTATTTATCTCTTGCATGAATATGGAAAAATAGCTGACAATAAAGCATAAGTATGGTCTAGTATAGTTCAAGTAAATGAGACTCCCAACCACGAGCCTTTAAGATCTATATATGGTTGTGAATTGTTTATATTTTTAGTTTGTTTCCAATTTATTATTTGATATTTTCTCCAATTATACCATTCCACTCCCAAAAATTCTCTAGCGAGTAGGAAATAATTATCTATCAAATAATTTAAGTGTAAAGTTTGACACCAATTCTCTTGTAATTTCCATTAAACCTACAAAACAATACAGGCATTTTTCAATAAACACAAGCTCGTTCATTTTGCGTTTGGTTGCCGAGAAAACGACGTGCTGCTTATTTCGTCAATGGTAGGCATTTTTATGTATTTACATCTCCCAAAGCACATATACATTGAATGGCTAATTAATCCATGTGAGAGTCCTAGTAGTTTCTTTTGCACTCTTATATAAAGCAAATGCAATACACAATTCTTCATTCATTCATTCATTCATATTAGTTGTTGCAGTGAGACGTGTGATTTCATTTTGTGAACAGAATGGCTAATATCGACATGATGATAGGCGTTTACCTGCCTCTGCTGATGATCATAAGTTGTTATATGTCTAATGGGGTTGGAGCGGATCCCGGTCCGTTGCAAGATTTCTGCGTTGCAGACCAGCAAAGCAAAGGTATAGGCAGAATTTGTATTATTATTGTTGTTAATGTGATCTGTGTATGTGTTTAAAACTAATGCTAGCAATATTGAGTAGTACAGTTTTGGTGAACGGGTATGCGTGCAAAGACCCAACTACGGTTACAGTAGAAGACTTCTCCTTTGCGGGTCTGCGGAAGGCGGGCGACACAAACAATCCGGTGCACACAAAGGTGACCCCTGCCTTTGTTCAAGAGTTTGGAGGCCTCAACACTCTGGGAATAGCGATGGGCCGCATCGACTACGCAGTGGGCGGACTAAATCCTCCTCACACTCACCCGAGAGCCACTGAAATTCTATTTGTATTGCAAGGCAAGCTTCGTGTGGGCTTTGTCGACACTAACCATACCTTGTTCAGCAAAATATTGGAGAAGGGAGACGTGTTCGTATTTCCCAAGGCCCTGCCCCATTTCCAAGAGAACGTCGGCCATCAACATGCAGTGGCCATCGCTGCATTTAACAGCCAGTTTCCCGGTATTCTCACCATCGCCAATTCTCTCTTTGCTGCAAATCCTCCCTTCCCCGATTCCGTTCTCGCCAAGGCCTTCCGCATCACCCACAATATTGTCGATTACATAAAGGCCAAATTCGAGTTCGAATACACTAGTATCTTTTAATGTATTACCACGTTGCTACCACCCACGGATTGATCACGGATTTTAAATTAAAGTTAGTTTATACTCTCATTTCCGTATGATAACTCCCTCATATGTTTGTCAATGTTATTTTGTTTTTAATATTAAAATGAAGGCGCTTGTAACATGAGGTATTTAATGAACATATAGGGGAAAAAACATCTGTATTCAAGGTATTTAATTCATTTTATGAGATTAAATATTTTCAAGGTATTTTGTTAAAAAATTAACATGTCTTTAATACAATTCCACATTTTGTATACATTTGTACAAGAGAACTTGCAACTACAACAAACAAAAATTAGATTCACTTTATATGTCCATGCCTTTCTCAAGATCCCATTAAGACGTTAGAAGGATTATGGACAGCGTTGTAGATTGTAGCTCCACGCTGCCTATTGTGTATGCTGGAAAACTTCCAAGGCCTTTTCAACAAACCCCTTTTGTACATATCTCGTAATCATTGTAGTCTATGAGACCACATTTCTACCACGAATTTTTGTTGAATAGTTCGCATGCCTTATGCATACTTCCACATTTTATGTATACAAATCTCAAGGGCACTTGCAACTAAAACATCCAACAAAGTCCCTTCTCAATCATGTGTTAGTTGATTTTCATACCCTACTTCAAGCCTCTCGTTTTCCTACACAAAGGATTTATCCTAGCAAATATGAACCGATCAGGTTGGACACTTGTTGACCTTACATTCAAAAATATAATGGCATTGCTTTATCAAGATGCTAACTACCCAATTTTTTGTATTTGCTTGGTTCCTTGTTGACATTACATTCAAAATTATAATGGCATTGCTTTATCAAGATGCTAACTGCCCAATTTTTTGTATTTTCTTGATTCCTTGCCAACACATAGATGAGAAGCTATAGGAACATACCAATTCTAGAAAATGAACCTAATAGATGTAAATTTTGACTAACAATATAGAAACCAAAAAGATACCTATGTGTAGACATGATGCATATCTAGTGCAACAACGACGCAATCAAGGTTGTAAGATAGGAATGACATAATTAATATGGTGTAATACAAGAACTCTCGTGATCTTTGAAATTCTATACAATTAATGAGAGAATATGGGATTGATCTTGTAAATAATTTCTCATTTAACCACAACTCTTATAATTAGGTAAGTGAGCCAATTTTTTTACTTGAATCTAGACATGCAAGTAATCCAAAGATAAATCCAACACCATTATAGAAGAATATTTTCCAATCATTTTGCGAAACAATAGCTTGATGGTAAGATATGTAAAATAGAAACATCTAGGAATAACATGCATAGAAGTGAGGAAAAGCTCTATTGGAAAGATTACGAAGAAACTTTATCAGAAACACAGGTGGTTTCCAATGCGGCACACTCAAAGAATGATTCATCTAGCATAAAGACACTCTTCTAATGTATGTTGGATTTGGAATAGATATCAAACATTTTAATAAATGAAACTACCTCAAAGATATGGAATCAATTTGAATATGGAAAAGTTTATGGGATATGATTTTATATTTCATACTTTATAGGAATTAGAGTTACAAAGGTGGCCAATGATGTTTTTGTTTTATTTTGTTGTTAAGGGAATATAATCAATGTAGGGTTTGAGTATAAGCTATTTTATGGGGACTCACGAAACAAAGTATTACCTATCATGTGAGTTCATATCAAGGTTTTAAATATTTGTCCAAATAGAGGGAGACTCAATATATTTCCCCATATTAATGGGTATGAGTTAAAATATAAAGATTTTTTAAAAATATATCAGGGGTGGGGTACATGGAGTAGTAAGGAGGTGTGGTGAGGAATAATCATGGGGTAGATGAAGGAGCCCTAAATTCATATCATTTTCATTTTGTATTTTTCAAAGTAGCGGCATGGGTTTTAAAGATGTGATATATTTCTATAAAATAATAACAATACATAGCTCTCAATAATTGAGACATCCTTTTAAGTATCATTGATATGGTATATTTCTTGTCATTTGATTCAATTTTTGTAGGATAACGGGTTTCATCAAGATTAATAGATCTAGCTTACAATAATGCAACCACAGGTGACTCTTCACATTACTATACAACGTTTCATTAGTGTGACAAATGTAAATAGAAAATAAAGGAAGAGAGACATCAAATGACACATACTATGGTTTGTAACTTCCAATTCTGATATGAATTTCGTCAAGTTTTATGTGGGAATACAATCAATTTTTTTGACACTACAAGGTATTGAATCCAATGCTAGAAAGGTGAAAATAAAAAGGAGTATAAAAATGTCATAGGAAAAATGAGTAGTTTGCATATATAGTAAAATAAGGGGAATTTTATAATGAAAATTTTTTATTTGGAGTGGTTGTTAATAAAGGAAAAGTGAGATATAGATATGAAAACAGGGGTATTATTTATTATCATATGAATGTACATGATAGGACATTATTTTGCATAGTGGATCCCCAATGAGTTATCTTCATCATGTTCATGGAAAGTGGAAATACCAAAACATTATTCCTTGTTGCATTTATTTAAACATTTACAACAGAGTAATGTATTTATATGCACATCAATAATAAATTGTCTAAATGGTATACGACTAGTAATTGCACATGAGTTGCAATGTACGCCAAAAGTGGTGCTAAATAAAGACTTGGTTTAGAGAAAACATGCAGAATGGAGGACTTATCTTATTTTCAAAGATGACATGTCATTGATGGTGCAAGATTACAAGTGAACCCAATTGATCATTCATTATACATCCCAAGTAAAAAACAAAAATACGAGCTCATGTTTATGTCTCTGCTAATACTATTCCATTTTTTCAGCTTTGAATGTTCTTATCCAAGTTGCATATTTTATTTCTCGACTATTTCACTTGACCAAACATTCTTTATACTCTCTAACTCTTTTCATTTTACTTATTCTCATTTTAATTATTTATCCCACCTCTTCAGATTCCGTGTTTGGTAATTATCTTCTCCAATTAACCTTTTAATTTGAATGTCAACCCATGCTTTTTTTATGAACCTTGGACTACAATACTATAAAACAATAATGAAACATTCAAAAAATACGATTCAAAAATGAAGTATAAATAATTTGATTGCATGAAAGATCAATTTTTCTTTACAAGGTTATAGGCCACTTCAAGGAAGCAAGATCCTTTGAGAAAGATCAATATAATAAAATATGTGTATGCCTACACACTAGCCTAAGCATCACATTTACTCCAATTCTAGAAATGAAGCATTATTGGAGCATTTCCAACTTGTAGAGTCATGTCACACTTCCAAATAAACTTCTTGAGCTTGTAATCATCTTAGTGCATCCACTTGATTTTGTTTTACCAATTGTTGCCATATTTTATCCTTGAAATTGCTAATCAAAGTACATTATGATATTGCATTATTTATTGTTAATTAAGCTATTGATATACCGCTTGTTGCTAACCCTTTGATCAATAGATAAAGAATAATATGTAGACCCTCTGCCCTTCCTATCATTTATTTATTTATTTATAGTAGGAACGAATCAATGGAAATGAATACCGAAAACCATATGGAAATAAAATCTAGTTAACGAGACACATGAAATCATGGTCCCTCGTTAGCTTGCAAAGAACTTGGCCTTGAAATTGGGCTCGACATTCAAATATTTGTTTTCCTCCTTTACTAGGCATGTACGTTGGACGAACAATTATTTTGTTTGTTATGAATTTTTGAAAATTCATTCGTAGAATCCCATGAATCTGTTTGAGGTCCTCCAAATATCTTGTGAGTTATTATATCCACTTCATTTTGGTAAATTAGGTGATTTGGTCTAAACAGGAATATAAGGATATTATCTCCACTTCATTTTGATAAATTATTTGTGATGAACATCATAGGATTTTTTGGAGCTTCAACATGTACTGCAAGGTTGTTTGGATAAGCCCATCAAGAACCTAACAAGATCTCTTCTTCCTGGAGAGATGTTGATCTGCAATTGGAAATACCAGGAGCTATCATTGTTAAAGCTAAGGCCAAATTTATATGTGCAATGGTAGGAAGATTTGGACTTTGTGTACTTAGACCTAGCATGGACTTTGTGAGATATAGGTGGATAAGGAAATGGGCATGCAGGGTTGATGTCAGGGAACTTTCTGGTGAAGATTTTGTTTTATGTTTCTGAGATGAATTGGAGATGCAAAGGGTGCATCTGGGGGAGTCG
The DNA here is from genome assembly GCA_019776745.2 of Taxus chinensis. Lineage (NCBI taxonomy): Eukaryota > Viridiplantae > Streptophyta > Pinopsida > Cupressales > Taxaceae > Taxus > Taxus chinensis. The sequence continues at coordinate 767,137,879 of CM034153.1, forward strand.
TGGTTTTATGGGAACTCTTCTCTTAGTCTCCACCATGGGAACCTGGATTGCCACATGATTTTATTTTTCAGTTCCTTCATGTGTGGATACGACTCCCTTCTCTCCCCCTGGTGTTCTGGGAGCCCGAAATTTTTTTGGGGATTGCTTGATCTATATGGGTTTTGATTGATGTGGATCCCTGCTCCCACAACTCTCTCTAGGTTGGTATTTTCCCAGATGTGCATCAATGTTTCTGTGGGTTCCAAAATACCCAAAAGAATTTTTCTGAACTCGTCGGAAGGTAAATGGGAACAAATATTTAAAGTGGAGAGCTCACAGATCTTCTGTGGCAAATGAAGAAGGGTTAGATATAATTCAAAGACGTGTTATGTTGTTGAGGACTCCTCGCAGGAGGAGATGTTTAACCAAGAGGATGAAGATTCAGGAGAGGAGGAGTCACATGCTAGTGGGTCTCAGGCCGAAGAAGAAAAGGATACTATTGCAAGCACGATGGAAGCCATTCAGTCGAACTTGTGTCCTGTCTGGTCTGAACTGAGGCGTCCGAAGGAATTTTCTGCGGTTGTGGAAAGTGAAGTTTTTCACAGGCCTACTGGTGACAGGGAGCACCGGTCCCCTAGGTGGGACGATTAAAATTTTGAAAGTAGTCGCTTAGCTGGAGGCTGAGGTCAGCTGACGATTGGGGAAGGAGTGGGGGATAACGACATGGAGCTATTGGGGTGAGAGATGGAAGCAACTTCTAATTGTAAATTTTGTTTGGCTTCGGTTCATGGAGGACAGTTGGATCATGGTGAAGGCCTGACGAAGAATTGTGGTTTGGGGGCTGATGTGGGAGGTTTGTTGATTGTCGATCTTGGGACGGAAGATGTGATGCATGGGGTAAAGCGGATGGGTGGACTACGGTCAATCCCAAGAATCATGATTGTCGAATTACTCGGAGTTGCTCTTGGGCGACTTTGTGATATGTTTTGGGTCAAGTCTTCTTGACCTAGCCTTCACTGTTGAAGGCGGAGGTTTTCCTCGTGTGTTTCAAGCTTGTGGTTGTCTTTTTCGGACTGCTGGTAGAAGCCGTCTCTTTTATTCCTCATTATAATATATTTTTTATCTTTTGGTATACAGCCTTTGGGAACCATAATCCTTGTTTTCTTACCCTATTTAATAATTTATTTTGGTTAAATAATGTACTTAAATATCTAGTTTTAATAACTAACAAATTAGCATCATCTTTGACTCAAAATATCTAGTTTTCACCATGTACCCTTCCTTGGAGCGTGGAGAAATATTTTTGATGTAGAGAGTGGTATATTAGCCATGAAGATTGGAGAGCTTGATTGATGGAATTGCGTTTAATTGGAATATCGTGGGGCGTTGAGGCAAACGGTGACGTGAACCCACACCATTTAGTATCGGTGACGTGAACTCCACACGGTGACGTGACGTGAACCCACACCATTTAGTATCGGTGACGTGAACTCCACACGGTGACGTGAACCCACACCATTTAGTAACTGCAGGGAAGATGATATCATCCGGCGTTGAGCTAACTGCAGGGAAGATGATATCATCCGGCGTTGAGCTAACTGCAGGGAACTCCGATTATATCCCTTGCAAGTAACCAAAATCAAGCAGCAAGTCGCGAATGCAACGGTTTAAATATGTTAACAAAACTAAGATCACGATTGCTGATGTGGTTAACGACCGTGTGGAGTATAATAACTATGGACTGAGGCGGATAGACATACAAAATGTTATATTGGAATAAATATATTGTATATATATGAAAGATGAATTTTTTGATAAATGGAATCCGAATGTTATGTATGTAGCTGGACTTCCAACACTATCAAGAGTATTGTACTTTCAAGTGTATTATTTTAAAGTATATATTAATCATTCACAATTATCGTTGAATGTGTAGAAGATTTATTATATCTTAGACAAATGTATTTTTTGTTATTTGATGGCATATACTTTTAAAACGTGTCGTTAGATAATCTAAAATTTACAGAAACATGGGAAGATGAAATTAAAGGCCTCAAATCTCTGCTCTTGTGCAATATTCTTAGTTCACTCATTGGTATTACATGCTTGATTCATGTCTTTTTTGTACATAAATTCAATGATGGAAACCTCAAAACCCAATGAACTTTCCAAAACATGTAGAAGATCACCATTACAGTAGATGAAAGAATATGGCACATATGAATCCGTCAATGAAACCCATGGCATTTTCAACACTTAAAAAAAACATATTTCTTCTTCATTTCCTATTAGCCTTTATAAAAGCATTACAAGTTTAGGCATCACCACTTTATATATAGGGATGTTAAATACAAGTTATTTTATACTCTCATTTCGATATTTTAATTCATTTTGTCCATATCAAGTACTTCATGAGACTAAATGTATTCAAGGTATTTTATCAAAAAATTCACATGCCTTCAATATGATTCCACATTTTTGTATACATTTCTACAAGGGAACTTACAACTACAACAAAACAAAAATAGATTCAATTTATATTGTGATAAATGTCCATACCTTTTTCAAGCTCGTATTAAGATGTTAAAAGGATTATGCAAAACATTGTGGATTCTAGCTTCATGCTACCTATTGAGTGTGTTGGAAAAGAACCAAGGTCTTTTCAACAAACCCATTTTGTATAGTTCTCGTAATCCTTGTAGTCTGTGGGACCACATTTCTTCCATGAATTTTTGTTGAACAATTCACATGCTTCATGCATACTTCCACATGTTACATACATATCTCTAGGGAACTTGCAACTAAAACATTTGAAAAAGTCCCTTCTCAAGTATGTGTTAGTTGATGTTCATACCCTATTTCAAACCCTTCATTTTCCTATACAAATGGATTATGCTAGAAAATGTGAACTGATTATGTTGGACACTTATTGCTTACATTCAAGAATATAATGTCATTGCTTTATGAGAATGCTAATTACCCTATTTTTGTTTTGTCATAGTTCTTTTCTAACACATAGATGAGAAGCTATGAAACATACCAACTCTAGAGAATGAAACATATAGATGTAAATTTGGACTAAAAATATATAGAAACCACAAAAATACCTATGTGTAGACATTAATATCTAGTGCAACAACGGTGCAGTCAGTGGTGTAAGATAGGGCTGACATAATTAATGTGGTGTAATACAAGATTAACTCTCGTGATCTTTGAAATTATTTACAATTAGTAAGAGAATATGGGATTGATCTTGTAAATAATTTCTCATTAAACCACAACTCTTATAATTAGGTAAGTGAACCTAATTTTTTCTTGAATATAGACATGCAAGTAATCCAAAGATAAATCCAACACCATTATAAAATAATATTTTTCAAGAACTTTGTGAATCTATAACTTGATGCTAAGATAAAGTAAAATAAAAGCATGTAGGAAAAACATGCATAGAAGTGAGTAAAATCCATATTGGAAAGATTTCCTACAAAGCTTATCAGGATAGTGTTTTCAGACACATGGGTATTGATGTGAATCCAGCTGCAAGAGGTTGAAATACCTCCAAAAACACACATAAACAACTTTGTAAATAAAAACCAGGAGTTTCACAATAGCTTACTTCTCATTCTGGAATTCACACTGATTCTATTACATCATTACAATTCTCCTTTTATCTTCAAGACTACTCTAAAAATCCTAAAATGCTAAAAATTACCTACAATCAAAACAACTTGGATTGACCCCAAAATTTGCGTGCCAAATATGCATTCATAAATTAATTGCTCACACGAAATTTGGACTTATTCAAACAAGTGACAACAAAAGTTATTAAAGTTCTAAGACCTAGAGAAAAGCAGAAAAAACATTCGGAGCCAATTTTAGACCACTAGATGACGGAATCCGAGCCCGAAAACGTGCCAAAATGAGAAACAACCTTTTAACTATGGTTAATCCCATCATAGTACTAATATATATCTACCACCCTGTAAAATTTCAAGACGATCCAACGGTCAGATCAAAAGTTATGGCCTCTGCAAGTTATGCTCCCGCATCATTCAATAACATTTTAAGGTTGAATAAGAATTCAACACCTGGGAATTTAGTTGATGGAAATTCATGTAATTTTGTATTGTAAACAATTATCTTCAATCTCCCACTTATGAAATCCAAGTATGATTTCATATCTTATATGCAAACCTTCCCACTGTACCAAATATCTGGATTGTAGCTCCCATGTCTTAGTAGTGACTGTTTTTGTTCACAAGACATTGCATGTACCCTTTCATTTGTTCTTCTTTGGCATCTTCTGCTCCCAGTTTATTTATTCCTCCTCCACATTTCATCATGACCTGGAAACTTATATAAGTCAGAAACATTAAAATTGTTATAAGACAATAAAACATTTTCAGCGTAGCTCCACCTTGTAGGCATTATCACTCATTTTGGAATATGAATCCTACATGCGGCCAAAAACTATCTTATACTTGGAGTTTATTATATGTTAACTTTTGGAAACCTCTCCTTTCTAAGATGGAACCATCACCATATATCCAAATAAACTAAATACATTTACTCTCCTACTAAGCATATGAAGAGTTTATTTATATTTTGCCATTACTCAACTTTCAGCTCTATTCCCTTACTTCTGCTACCACATTTAGCTGAGGTGTTACTGCAAATGCTTAAGCATCCTCACTTATTTTATCTTCACAGGTAACACAATGAGATCAAGGAGCCCCTAAATATTCCTACCAATCTACGCACGAATCTAAAAGGACACCTCCACTGTTGACCTATTTTCGAGCTATTATATTTAAACTCGGCTTTGGTAAAGTCTAAGATTTTTTCATTGTAAAAAATACCAATTTTACTAAAACTATGCAACGTATGAAGATTTCTACAAGCTTCTATTCACTACTTTTGTGTTTTCCCATCAGTCTGGGCCACATGATATCAACACTACGGTAACTGTAGTTTTTTCCCCATTTTCCTCCACAAAGTTTTTCTAAAAGTGACAGAAAAACTTTGTGTTTTCCTGAATACAACCTTGACAGTGATCATTCTTGGAACTCCAACAATGCTAACCACTTCTGACCAATAAAAAACAAATTTGCAACTAGGAAGCATCATTAAGTTCGCATTTTATAATAAATTCATCATATGACATCTTAGAGAATCTATCAACCATGAAAGTTATAGGGGAACATTCCCTTGTTGGGAATTCAGGAAGTCCTAACATGAAATCCATACACAAATCAACCCATACCTTTCAAGGGAAAGTAGTGGATGAGGTATTGGCAATATAGCAACCCAACACTAAGTAAAGCCATGGCCCTAGCCATTGAGGGCAAAGTAAAGATCTTGAAATACAATCTTACTCTAATCCCTATTAACCTTTGGCCAATAATCTTGTTTTCTGCAACAAAAGCAATTGTCATGTATTTATACCAAAGTGTCCAGCCAACATCCACTATGAATCTCTTAGAATATTCTTCTCTCTTTAGAAGTTCAATTAAGGATGCACATTTGTTTCCCAAGGCAACAATTTCAGGAATCCAATGCATCACACCATAATTATAAGAACCACTATCTCCATAATAACTGTTCAACTTGATCCTTGAGAAATAGAGTGTCACAAGCACCACCAAAATTAGAGTCACCTTCATATAATTTCTTAACTGACTTCAAACCTTTCTTGGTACTTGAGCTTGAGTTTTCCATTGGAGTTGTCAAAAGTTCTACAAGCTAAAGAAATTGGCATCATTTGGACTTGATTCTGCTTACCCAAACTTAGTGATTTAGGAGGTCATAATGAGTGATATCTATTTCAAAAATGATTGTACATGGGATACATTTTTAGTTTCTTCTGTGTGTTTACATACCTCCATTTTCCCAATGGTCAGTGAAAATTGTTTATTATCATTTCTTTGCTATTAGTAATGTGTATAGTGCCTTATCATGAACAACGAAGATAAATTTCCACTCATAAGTCAGAATTTCATTCCTCCTTTTCTTTTGGATTTAGCATGAAGAAATGCTACCAAAGTCGTCCTAAGATGTCGCGCTTGGCTACAGCTTCTATCCCAAGCATGTGAGGAATCACTTCAACCTCAAACACTGTTTGCTAGTACAATATTAAAGATACCAAAACAGTGTGCAACCAATATAACTCTCTTACCTAGTAAGAAATTCAGAAGATTCAACTATTTTCCTTAATCCATAATCCATGTCATACTCCCTCCTATTATTCTGTACACTTTGCTACCCCCATGGGTGCAGCAATGGTAATGAAATTCCTGATATAAATTTCCTATGAAAAAATTTCTTTATGGTCAAAAAACTATGAAATTTTGTCACATTCCTTGGAATAGGCCACTCTTCTAATGTGTGCAACATTTCAATAAACCTCATTATCTTTCATTCCAGCTTCTGATATGCTTTAAAAATTCAAAAGCATTTATTTTAAGAAAAAAATATTTTTCTTCTACTGAATCATCTACGAACTTCTTTAAATGAGATAAGGTAGACTCTCTTTACATAACAAGTGTTTCACCATTGGGGCCTCATATGTAGACAACATGTTCTCCACTCAAGAGGATGAATATCAGAATATCATCAAAATAGAAACAAGGTCTTACCATTGTACTCTCGGATTACTCAATTCATTGGTTCCTCGATGATAAGGTATTGGAGAAATTAGGAAGCCCAAATCATCACCATTAATTTAATGACAAAATCCAAAATTTGTTTTGAAATGTCACTTTATTTCTATTTCTTCTCCCTTCAATAGGAAAAATGTACCCATTCATAGGTCAATTTTGCTAAAAAGGGGATAAAGAAATATTATATCAAGGAAACTATTAAATGAGAGGAACAGAAACTTAATTGTGATCTTTTTTAGGAAAAAAGCCCTAATGTCTATACAAATAAATGGTCACCATGCTTTTTAGGAGTTAGTAGATCTTTTTTGCATCTTATCAATTCATGAATTTTGGTCTCACTTCAAAGCCTCGCCGGTATTAACACATAATATCAACTTGTCTATTCAACAACTACAGAAATTTAAGTAGAATCTTGAAATCCAATAGGAAACTGCCTGAATGGAAGGGCCGATCCTGGGATCAAATCTAAAATGTGGTGTTTCATATATGGGGTAAGTGCATGAAGTTGGGGGTCCCAAAAAGTGGACAAAAACCTGAAAAAAAATAAAAAAAATGTGTACACTTTTTATTATAACGTGACCACGTTTCAAATTCTGCAGGTTTGGGATTTACCAAAGCATACACGCATGCACGTTATGCCTGCTATAAATTAAAAAAGAGGCCCGAGCCTCTATCATTTTATCTCCCTTAAACACAAGTTTCAGATCTTAACTGCCACTCACATTTTTTCATTCAACTGGATCTCAAAGCTCAAATGATCGTTTCTGGATTCTGGGAAGATCTGAATCGACGATGGCACCACAGAGAAGAGGTAGGCACAATTATTTTCTCAAAATTGCATTGAAATATGATAATTATAGAGTAAGAATTTTAATTGAATACATTTTTTTTATTGTTATGGTTCAGAGGTCGAGGGAATCAACCACAACCAAACCCAGGGTTATTCCTTTCATCCCTCCCATCCCTCCCAGAAGTTTCTCAACATCCCCCATGCAGTCAAGAAGATTTAGTAGCCCACATAGACTGAAAACAAAATTGAAATTGAGGATTTAATCAAAAGAATGAGGGATTCACAATCTACAAACCACCACCATGCCTCTCTTGCAAACACATTGGAGGCATTACTTGCTCGAGTTGACGCAGAAATGGGGCAAATTGATCGATTGGACAACTTACACAGAGGGTTGTAGGGTTTATTATTCCAACAAATTGTCATATGTGGATGTAAAGAAAAAAATTACAAAAGACCTCATATGTGCCTTATTCACAGACCCCCACACTAATTTTCATGTTCCGTTGTCATATAAATGGTTTCAACCTATCCATTGGTGCAATAATAATTTGATTAAAAATAATTTTTGGGACCAATGGTGGATGGTGTTTGATTTTCCACCTGATTTTTACAATAACAATGAGGTGCCACTATACTTTCTGAGGAAACTCTATTGCTATTTTATCCTCAACGAGATCCCAAATTATTTTGATATTCGAGATTTCTAGGGCCAAGGAAAGGATCTGCACAAGATCAACGAGGTGCATAACATGCACCTATTCAGCAGGGTAGAGTCCCCGCACAAAAGCCCCCTCACCATGAGATTGTTTCTCAAGCAGTGAAGGTGTTATCTCAATTTACCCCCCCCAGTAAAATTGATCAAACATGAACCCACATAGAAGAAAACCTAAGGGTCGGCTCTATCCTAAGAACTCACATTCAAATCCAACAATTAGATAACATGTGGGACTCTACAATGGAGGAATAGGGTCTGCAAAGGATCAAATGACAAAAAGGAGGCTAGAGGCTCACAAGAGGAGAATGGGGAAGACTCAAAGTTTTCGGACTTAGCCATATACCAGTCGACTCAGGGCCGAACAACAAACTCATAGAAGGTGTCATGTGTCATCTCAACACAATTCCAAAAGACGCATCAAAAACGTAGATCCCAAATGTGCGATGAGCCTCCACGCATCCAATAGGTGAAACTTTAGGAGTGAGACCCAAGGGACAATCCCTAAATGAGCGTGAAGCTTCCACATGTCCCAAGTCCAAAATGGAGACATCCAATAGTTGAAAAGTCCCAGGGAAGCGGAAGCTTCCACATGTCTTAGCTGCGCACCTTCAAGGGTCGAAGCCAAAGGCGGTTCCCCAAACAAGCACGGAGCTTCCACGTTTCCCAGGGCCAAAGAAAAAAAAGAAGAAGTCAAAAGGAAGAATCGGCAGTTAAAAATTCTAAACAGAGAAAATTCACGAAAGGAACCACGTGTCTCTTCGGTGCAACTTCAAAAGAAAAATCCAGAAGTGGTCCCCAAACATGTGTCAGCTCTACATGTGGCCATGCTTCAAGTCAAAGCAGGAAGGCGGGTCACCGGAGGCAGTTTGTGTCTTTTGGCTTTTATTTCAAAAAAGGCATAAAGTATAAAAGTAATCCACACCTCTACCGATGCCTAGAGAAGCCACGTGTCAAGCCTAAATTACATGCAGGCTGGCAGGCCTAGGGAAGACTTTTCGCCTAAGTTGAAAATGTGGGCCAATGAGCCCGAAGATGACTTTTGGGAAATATGAATATGCAGCACTGCCAGAGAAATTTTTCCCAAGTGTATTTTTAGGCCTACAGGACTGCGGGGGGCTTTGTGATTTTTTTCATCTTTTCAAAAAAAGTGAAATTTTTATTTTCGGGCCCGTGGACCCGCTTTGCAAAGATTACGTTCCCACCATTTTACACAGTCTCGATACAGAATCTTTAGGTGGCCATATCTATTGACTGGAAGCTTGGATTTGAGCAAGAGAAGACTTTTTGGAAAGGCCTAGACCTCCTCTATGCCATGGAATCCTGAAACTTTAATTTTGACAAGGTTAGGTGGGTGAAAATTACAAAAACGTATTTCATGTCATTAATGAAGGATCCGATTGCTTCAACTACCAGATCAAATTTGATTTTGATCCACCTTTCTTCCTTCTTCGAAATTCCAAATAGGCATGGGGAACTAGAATTGATAGATATTAGGTGGACTTATAGGGCATTAATGGTTGGTGGTTAGACTTTAAGAGAAAATTCAAATTTCTCTTCTTTCTCTCTAGTCTTCATCATCTATAAATTGTAAACATTTCTCATTTGAGAAAGGGAGAGACATTTGGGTGTGGGAAAACTCTGTAAAATTTGTTTCCCAACTCCATTTTGAGTTGTAAGCCCTCTCTCACACCTGGCAAGCGAATCTTACGCCTCTGAGCTTTAATGTAATAGTTTGTGCACCTTATAGAGAAATAAAATCATGTTTTTGTGGTGTCTTTCAACCCTTTGCATTGTTTTTTTGTTTCTTCATTCCTCTTTATCCTGTGTTTTCTCCCTATGTATGTATTTCACATTTCCAGGTGTAGGACGTTGTGCTTCATGGAGTTTCGATGGCAGATTTATATCTGGGACTGTGTCACTTTTATCTGACCTCCCTTAGTCCCATTTTCCCTATCTCATTCTCCCTCAGCAGAGTATCTCGCCACTTCCTTTTCTGGTGTATCACCACTTATTATAGGCTCTCTTTCACTCTCTCTCTCTCTCCCTGTCCCATTAGAATGGTTAGATTAGGATAGGTTATCTCTTCCTGCACTAGAGTACCTTGTGGTAGGAAGTTTAGGAAGAAGGAACCAACCTTCTCTGGAGGGCCATCTCAAGTTTTCCAAATCCCACAACTTGAGATATGGTCCAATGTTGTGTAATCACACCAAATGCACCACTCAAACTTGAGGACATTCAGGGTGTTGAGATTCTGCACTAATAGTTTTGGCATGCCCGATGGGACGGGTCTGAAGCACCTCACCACTTTATCTTAGTAGGTTGGTGTGTTCCTATTAAGATTCGGCCTTCTAAGGCACATGCAAATCACATCTGGCGACTTGATCTGGTCAATAACCCATCTCTGAAGTTACAGACCTTCTCCCATCTATTTTTATCCATCTTTCTTCCATCTCTTTCATCTTCTTCCATCCCATGAATTTGTGTAATCATGACTTCATTTCCATCTTAGAACTCACACTTGCAGCAGCAGTGCATTCCACCTCCAATGTATTTCTCAACTCCTCCATATCAGCATCATGACAAATCTAAAACCATTATGCTTACCCATATGAGTAGTGTCAAAACCATTTTGGCCAAAGAGCTTATCAAGAGTAAGGGTGTGCGTTTGATGGTGATGGTTATGTGGAGAATGTTGGTTTGTTGGAGAAGATATAAAGAATGGAGGCTATCATGGTGCAATCCAAGGCTACGACACAAATGAATGCATTCAAAATTGGCTATAGGGCACCTTGTCCAAGGGCTGACCCTATGCCAAGACATTATAGCCCTCAGGAGAAGCTTGAATTCATGGTTGAAGTTCTGCCTCAACTTGCAAGGTGGATTGAGGATATTGAGGCATACAAGTAAAGTGTGAGACAACCTTTTCAATGGGTAAGTCAATCACCAACTCTGTGTCCTTCATTTTCTCTTTCACAAACTCCATCATTTCAGCATAATCAAGAGTCAAGTCCCTCACTTGCTACCCCAAGTATTGATTTCCCTTCTCCATCTCCTAGTCTTCCATCCCATCTCAATTCTTCTACTCTTTTCCCTTCTAAGAAGTCATCCCCTCCAAAAAAAACAAGAAGTTCCACTTCCCTCTCCACCACAAACAATAGTAAAACTGGTTGAATCCCAACCTACCACTCCTCTTACTTTCCCAAGTCCATGTTGGGAAGAGACTCAGGAATCCAATCAAGGAGAACAACAAAGAAAAAAGGAACCCAACAGAGAAGAAATGATAGAAAATATGAAGAATTGGGCTGCTAGATTTGAGTTTATAAAGATCCCCTTGATGGTTAAGCCCACAGGGGAGGTCAAGGTTGAAGAGCCAGTGGTGGCTGAGGCTGAGTTTGCAGCAAAAGAAGAACAAGAACAAGAAGGATAAGATCAGCAATCTATTTACTCTTAATGTAATGTCCATAATGGCACTTTGTCTGAAAAGGATGTTGATCTAATCCAAGCTGCATAACTAGTTAAGGAGGAAGAACAACCAGCTCCAAGTCCCATTGAAGAGGAGTAGCTGGGAGAGATCAAATCAAAGTTGAGGCCACTCAATGAAGAAAGCATCATTGAAGATTTTTTACTTTCATCTCAAGGGCCTGATTTGATTGATGAACCCATGATAGAGGAGGACCATACAGCTTCAAATGCTCCAAGTGTGTAGTAGGCCACAGAAGAACCTTCAGTTCTTCCTCCCACTCCATCCCCTTCAAGATCTAATGTTGAAGAAGATTTTGATCTTTCAAAATTCATGTTTGAGGATGAAGGGAACCATAGTGAGAAAGTTTCAAATCAGGAGGACACCATGGAGGAGGTTAAGCACATGTAACAGGACAACAAGTGGGAAGACTGTTTGTCAGACTTGGAAGATTTCTTTGATGGAGAAGATCCTGAGGAGATAACATCATTTACTCCTCCATCATCCACTTTCCAAGCACATGAGCTTGCTGCCATGAAGGAGAGCATTCAAGTACAATAGCTTGCACTTCATAGCATCTCTCTGGAACCAAGGTTAGAAGATGTGAATCTTCCATGTTCTTCATAGGAGAAGGAAGGGAAAAGGAAAGAGGATGTCATCATCTCTCTCACGCCATCCACCCAGGAAGGTCCACAAGAAGACTCCATTCTTGGAGTTGAAGTTCAGAGAAATGGGCACATACAAAGGATCAAACCATGCCCAATCAGGTACTTGGCTTCATTGGGGCCAAGTGAGAAGATAAAACCAGTCATGCCCACTTCAAGGCATGAGGATGAGCTCCAAAGTACCAAGGATCAGCTGTAATGCCTCTTCAATACAAATGAAGAGAAACTAAAAGAGTCATTTGTCTTGTTTCTAGTTGAAACCTTGATTATTTGGGTGGAGGACCAAATTTTAGTCATTTTTTCACTCATACAAGCAACCATATCCAGTGTCAAATCATTTGCATGGCTACCCCTCTTGAGGAAGGGAAGCTAATTCTCCCTACCAGTTGCAGGATTTTTTTGAGTTCCCTTTCTCTTTGGTTTTTATAGGAGTAGGAGTAGATTTTTCTTTCAGTAGAAGAAGTGTTTTTACACACTCTACATTTCTTATTTGAGGCATGTATGATTTAGTATTTGAATTTAAGTTTTGATTCGTATTGCTCCGGAGGTACCACGTGTCAGGACCTTCAGTGTTAATAGCAGAGAGACCCATAGTTGCCTTTAACAATTTCTAATCTCAAATGAAATAAATGCAGAGTAATTAAAATTGTTTTTAAGGGAGTCCATTTCTAGGGATAGGTGAAGGCCCCAGGTCAAAATAGTGTTCTACTCTCAGAATCTCATCTCCATAATTTTCTTGAATTGGAGAGTGTAGACAACAGGGCAGGTTCAAGGTTAGCAAGCGCAAGTAGTCAGGCTCACGGTTTTAGGGGCAAGATCAGTACTAGGCTATCAATTATGACTCCATGCCCAATGGATTATTTAAGGCAACTAATCTCTTCATCTAGCAAGCAGATGTCCCCATGATTCGCCAAACTATTATCTCAATTTTTCCCCCAAAAAAATTAATCAAACACAACCCCACATAGAAGAAAACCTAAGGTTCAGCTCTGTCCTAAGAACTCACATTCAAATCCAACAATCAAGTAATAAGTGGGACTCTACAATGGAGGAGCAGGGTCTATGAAGGATCAAACAACAAGGAGGCCAGAGGCTCATAGGAGGAGAATGGGGAATACTCAAATTTTTTGGACTTAGCTACATACGATTCAACTCGGGGCTGAATACAAGATTCGCGGAAGGCACCATGTGTCAGTTCAACATAATTCTAAAAGATGCATAAAAAAGGTAGGTCCCAAATGTGCGCTAAGCCTCCATGCATCCAATCAGTGCAACTTTAGGATTGAGACCCAAGGGATAGTCGTTAAATGAGCGTGAAGCTTCCACGTGTCCCAAGTCCAAAAAGGAGACAGTCGGCGGTTGAAAAGTCTCAGGGCAGCAGAAGCCTCCACGTGTCTTAGTGGTGCACCTTCAAGGGTCAAAGCCAAAGGTAGTTCCCCAAACGAGCGCTGAGCTTCCAAGTGTCTCAGGGCCAAAGAAAAAATAAGAAGTCAAAAGGCAGAATTAGCCATTGAAAATTCTAAATAGAGAAAAGCCGCAGAAGGAGCCGCATGTCTCTTTGGTACAACTTCAAAAGTAAAATCCAGAAGTGGTTCCAAAACACACTCCAGCTCTACATGTGGCCATGCTTCAAGTAAAAATAGGAAGGTGGGTCACCGGAGGCAGTTTGAGTTCATTGGCTTTTGTTTCAAAAAAGGCATAAAGTATAAAAGTAAGTCGTGCATCCACCGACACCTAGAGAAGCCACGTGTCAAGCCTAAATTACATGTGGGTCGATGGGCTTGGGGAAGACTTTTTGCCTAAGTGGAAAATGTGGGTCGGCAAGCTCGAAGATGACTTTTGGGAAATATGAATATGTAGGGCCGCATGGGAGATTTTGTCCAAGTATATTTTCAGGCCTGTGGGGCTGTGGGGGGTTTGTGATTTTTTGCATCCTTTCGAAAAAAGTGAAATTTTTATTTTCGGGCCCACAGACCCGCTTTACAAAGATTACGTTCCTGCCATTTTGCACAATCTCGATACAGAATCTTCAGGCGGCCATATCTATTGACTGGAAGCTCATATTTGAGCAAGAGAAGACTTTTTAGAAATGCCTCGACCTCCTCTACACCATGGAAGCCTGAAACTTTAATTTTGACAAGGTTAGGTGGGTGAAAATTATAAAAATGTATTTCATGCCATTAATGAATGATCTGATTGCTTCAACTATCAGATCATATTCAATTTTGATCCACCTTTCTTCCTTAGTCGACACACCAAACAGGCATGGGGAACAAGAATTTACAAATTATAGGTGGACTTGTAGGGAATTAATGGTTGTTGGTTGGACTTTAAGAGCAGTGTCGACTTTCTCTTCTTTCTCTCTGGTCTTCATCGTCTATATATTGTAAAAACTTCTCATTTGAGAAGGGAAGAGACATTTTGGGTGTGGGGAAACTCTGTAAAATTTGTTTCTCGACTCCATTTTGAGTTGTAAGCCCTCTATTACACCCATCAAGTGGATCTTATGCCTCTGAGCTTTAATGTAATAATCTGTGCACCTTATAGAGCAATAAAATCATATTTTTGTGGTGTCTTTCAACCCTTTGCATTGTTTTGTTATTTCTTTGTATCTCGTGTTTTCTCCCTATGCATGTATTTCACATTTGTAGGTATAGGACGTTGTGCTTCATGGATTTTTGATGGCAGATTTGGATCTGGGTCTGTGTCATTTCTATCTAACCTCCCTTAGTCCCCTTTTCCCTATCTCATTCTCCCTTAGTAGAGTATCTCACCACTTCCTTTTTTTGTGTATCACCGCTTATTGTAGGCTCTCTTTCACTCTCTCTCTCTCTCCCTGTCCCCTTGGAATGGTTAGATTAGGATAGGTTAGCTCTTCCTGCACTAGAGTAGCTTGTGGCAGGTAGTTTAGGAAGAAGGAAATAGCCTTCTCTCGAGGGCCATCTCAAGTTTTGCAAGTCCCGCAGCTTGAGAGATGGTCCAATATTGTGCAATAACACCGAATGCCCCACTCAAACTCAAGGCCATTTAGGGGTGTTGTGATTCTGCACTAACAGAAGGTGACAGTAGAGATTGATACACTCCACGTGCTTCAGGGGGTATCTGCGACCCTTGTTTGACATACGAGGGAGATTTCTAAGCTATATGCTCGAGGAGGTACACAGAGTATTCCCTCAAGGAATACTAACATGAGGCCACATCTTTTCTCGTCATGTGGTAGCATATGTTTGGGGCCCGAGGAGGACAATACTTTCATGCGTACTGATTTTGGTTTAGTTGGTGCTAGGGGTGCACATGATAATGTCATTATGTCAGATGCCTTTCTGAGTGATACATTTAGATTACATTCATCGGCGTCACCTTCGCAGGTATTTGTTATGTTTTATTATGTGTACCACAAAAAGTTTGGAGTACTTCATTTACTTAAATATATATGTTAAATTTTTGAAATAATTCTATGTGTACATGTACATGCATTGATATTACAGCATGTGGGAGGCGCATCTTCATCCCAACCACAAGCAGTGAGCACCATGCATACACATACATTCACAGAGGTAATTTAGAATGTTAATTGTGTAAAATTTTCACATACATGCAATGATATATATATATATATATATATTAGTTTTGAAGTCAAATTTATGTATGTTCTTGTATGTCCATCTAACTCACGTGATACATGTTTGATAAAGATGTTGACTTCACTAGACACCCCACTAGATCTGTGACAAGTAGAGAAAGGTGTTGCCGCTGTGCCGCTGGGATTTCATCTACGCAACAACTCACTGATGTATTCAAACAACATGTAAATTTTTTTAAATTTCTCGACTAATTCATATTATGTTAAATTACATGTTAGTAATATATTTCATTTTAAAACTATTAAATTATGTTAATAATGTCCTTAATTATGTATATGCAAGAGTTACCTGCGACAGGTAGTACCCTTGTTCATTTGATTCAAAGGCATGGCGAGGTAAAAACAATAGTTCTATATTGATAAAATTAGTTAAAATATTTCCATTACACATACATGTACTTAGTTCTATTTTCATTAATTCTGATGTTAGATTTTCTGATCTTATGTGTATGCAAGGAACTTTTTCCCCCTCCATTTTGACTTCAAGGGCATGGACTCCTCCATCTCGTAGTCTTCGTACCCCTGTTCATACTCCAGGAGCTCCCGATTACTCATCTGAGCATGAGATGCAAATTTGGTGTGATCAAAAACTTGTGGTAATTTTTGTATTTATGTAAATAATTTCATTCTAGCATGGTCTTAAATAGATATTGAAAACATATATAAATTAAGTTTTGACAAAAAAACATTGTTTGTATTTACAGGCTCATCTAGAGGAGAGTATTCAGTGGAAGAGGACTCATAGCATGGGCTTGGACGATCCAAAGTCATCTCATAGATCTCCATCTTTCTCTAAGGGAGGACCTTCTTCGAGAAAATCCAAGAGAGGGATAGATTGTGATGATTAGGAAATATATATGTCTTACATGACTTTTGTTTTGTATACCTATGTGCATGGCATTGTATGTACGCCTATATGGCATTTGAACTTGATGGTATATGACCTATTTGGGAATTTTTATATTTATTATGCACATTAAAATACTATTTGGAACTTGATATTTTTGTATGGGACCTTACATTTCTGATATTATTTTTGCATGAAACTAATATGATGTGCACTTGACAATATTTAAAACATTATGGATTATTTTTTAATTTATTGGTGATGTACATGTACTAGCATTTTTAATGTATAACATGCATCAAACTTTGGAAATAAATATTTATATAATGTATGTATATAAAGAGTTACCTAATCTGAGTAATTATTCATTCAATTTATCAATGTGTATACGTGTATTTACCTTACTTGTGCTTCTTCTTGCTCATGGTCTCTTTGTACTGGTTCATATCTTATCATGCACTTAGTACATTCTTCTATGCTTCTTAGTCTTCTCCCCTATTAAAACACCTAAGATTCGTCATAATTTTTATGCCTTTCATCTGTTGATATTTTGATAATGTCTCTCCATATGCATTACTCCAATGCATGAGAATGTCTCCAAATGCAATGACATTCTGATTCGAACACTCAATGATTCTTGATTGTCTAATCCTGTCCAATTCATGTTATTACCTCTAAATCTATATGTATTTCAAATTTTTTGGAAATCACATCACACCCTTCACTATTCTTGATGACTACCCCTATCCTTTTGAAGGTGCTTTTGAATGCATCCATGGGTTTATCATAGCATAAATTATCAATGAATGGAAGGTCACTAAGCCATAGGATAGCTAACTCCCATTTAGAACTAAAAAAGAAAGATTTACTTGGTGATTGCTAACTTCCATGTGTTCTTAGACATTCCCCTATCAAATTCATTCTTAAGCCAATCTAGTCATTCATGGCTCTTAAGGGCCTATGCCCAGACGAGGTAGTCTGAAAGAACGCGGAGCATAGGGAACCAAAAAAAATCCTCCCCTAGCATTCACCAGGCCATATGAATGTGTTGGCGTAGTTGGTTCGGCGCCAAGAGCTTCCGTTTGCAAAGTATTACATCTGGCAACTTTACACTGACTCAGACTGCAATATTTCACATGTTTACAAACAATAGGACAGCAAGAGAACCGAATGGATATGGATAAAACTGCGATAGGATTTTGTAGAGGGCTCTGATGTGGAGGTTTAGGATCTGATGAGACATCTCTAGGTGTCATGGAGTCCAATAAATCACCCGTCGAAGATATAGCATGTTTTGGTCTCAGGGATCTTAAGGGCCTACGCCTGGACGAGGTAGTCTGAAAGCACAGGGAGTGTAGGGAACTAAAACAAATCCTCCCCTAGCATTCACATGGCCACCCCAACATGTTGGTGTAGTTGGTTTGGTGCCAAGAGCTTCCATTTGCAAAGTATTGCGTCTGGCAGCCTTATACTGACTCAGAGTGCACTATTTCACATGTTTACAAACAATAGGACAGCGAGAGAACCGAATGGAGATGGATAAAACCACTATATTATTTTGTAGAGGGACATGATGTGGAGGTTTAGGATCTGACGAGACTTCTCTAGGTGCCACCGGAGTCTGAGAAATCACCTGTCGAAGATTATAGCGTGTTTTGGTCTCAGCGCTCTTAAGGGCCTATGCCAGGACAAGGTAGTCCAAAAGCACAGGGAGTGTAGGGAACCAAAAAAAATCCTCCCCTGGTGTTCACCTAGCCACCCTGACGTGTTGGATTAGTTGGTTCGGTTCCAAGAGCTTCCGTTTGCAAATTATTGCATCTGGAAGCCTTATACTAACTCAGACTGCACTATTTCCCATGTTTGCAAACAATAGGATAGCGAGATAACCAAATGGATATGGATAAAAATGCAAATAGGATTTAGTAGAGGGCCCCGACATGGGGTTTTAATGTTATGCCTGGTTACAACAACCCACTTAAGAACCATGAACAACCTAGGTTTAGTTAGAAAATTATGGAATAATTTTTTAATTTATTTTTAATGAGTTAACGACCAAAGTCTCAAAGACAAATAAATTCAAAAAATCACTTTTCCCATTATAATAATTACAAATTTCACATTATAGAGATCAACAAGTGCAATCAGTCCACCCTAGCTCAAATCTCTCTAGGGATTAATTTAATTTCTGATTACATTAAAATTTTAATTAAATATTCCCTTATTGAAATTTTAGGGTCAAGGGATGCAAAAAAATTAAATTCCCAAGGTATTTAGTTTCCACCAGATCAAAATACAAGAGCAAGGGTTTAATTATAGTGAGGAGAGGAATACATTTTTAAAATCAACAGAGTAAGGTCTCACTTACCCACTCCTAGAAATTTCTTAGGAGTGTCTACAACTAGGTTGCTAGGCAATAGCTACCCCTAATATATTTTGGAACAAATAAAATCCACAAGAACAAAATTATCTTTTATTAACAATTCTCAGAGGTCACAAGGTCTAAAACTTAGGGCTAGAAGTTTCAGTTAGGTTCAAGGAGTAATTTTCCCCCATACCCACTCTCTAGCAAGCTCAAAGTTTCAACTATATTTTTCTCTTATTAACACTTCCAAAATTTCCCTAAACCATTCCCAATGGATAGGAAATTTTCTCACCTATCTGGTGATATAGATAATTCCTCCTAACTCTTTAAAGAACTCAAGATATGAGCAGGTGGAGTTTTTGGGTCAAATTTTCCCCAAGGGGACACGTGTCAAAGGAGGAGAAAACCACCTCCAACGGGTTGGTGGGTTGTGGGGTGGCTTAGGGAATCTTTCCCATTGCATGGGAACAAATGCAAATTTTCTTTCGTGCCTCCATGGGTCCCTGGTGGACATGTGTCGCCCTCAGAGACAAAGCTCGGGAAAAGGGAAGGGCAAAATGACAGAAGGATTTAGTGCATTGCACCCAATAGAAAAGGAAAAGTCAATGGTGCCCATGCACCTGTAGTGCCATCTGAGGATGAGTCACATGGCGCTTGACAAGCCACTAGAGATGAAGGAGAGGGGAGGATGGAGTGGCAAGCGGATAATTTCTTATGATTTTACGCTGAAGGGAGGACAAAAATCAGAAAGGGACACGCGGGTCCGTGATCCCTTTGTTACGAAAGGAAAATCCTGAAGTGGGGGCAGTGGTTCGGGGCCGTAGGGGATTTTATTAAAATTTACCAAGGCCAAAAACCAAAGAAATTAAAGGGGTCCTCCCTCCCTGCTGCCACCCCCCAAAAGTTGCAAACGTGGCCCTTCTCATTGGTTGCGGGCCGATGTGGGTCAAAATGAAATTTGTTTTCCCAAAAAAATTTCAAGAGGGCTAAGGGTCAAAAGGAGGTCATGCAGAGGAACACATGGTGCCCTCTGAAATGGATTGGCCCGACGGACAAAAATGGAAAATTTTTCCCAAACCAAATTTTTTTCAAAAACTTTTCTAAGGGCCAAAATTAGGTGGGAAATTTTTGGGTTGCGGGCCACCAGGGAAAATTTTCCCAAATTTTCCTGCCAAGGCACAAAAACTTCAAAGTGTCCATAACTTGAGCTAGAAAGCTTAGTTTTGGGAAAAATGAGGACTTTTTGGAAAGCTCTCGATGCCCTCTTTACACAAAATCATAAGTTTTACTTTTTGATAAGTTTTTAAGGGTCAATATTTGACAAAAAGGATCTACAGGCTTTAAATTAGCAAACTGACAATTTCTAACTTCTCAATTTGGTTAAATTAGATCTCCTCCTTCACTCAACATGTCAAACAGACATGGAGGATTGGTCTAGGGAGGGTTTAGAGTGTTTTAGAGAAGTTGATTTGTTCAATTGATTCAAAATTGAATTTTTCCAACAAATGACAAGAAATGGTTGAGGAAGAGATTAAGCTCAATTTTTCAATGTACACTACTTGTTTTCTTAAGTTTCCTTTATCAATTTGAATTCCTTTACGTATTAGCATACTAGTTTTTAAATTTTTAAGTTTATTACTAAATGCAGGTCTGTACTATATAATTTTTTGCATTTCTTTTTGCAGGTTTAAAATTATACATAATGATCAGTGATCCGTTTATTTGAAGGAGTTATTTATCATTTGTCATTATAGGTTTTTATTTACTACCTAAACTAATCCATTACATTCAGTTGATTCTAAACAATTCATTTCCATGTTAAATTACAAAGTTTTGATTTCAAATTTAATATATTTTAAAGAGAAACCAAACAATATAATCCTTCCTTCGTGTTTCTTCATCTTGTAATTGAAAAAAGATTACATTTATAATAGTAATTTAGTTCCAAATAAACAATGTGAATTTGAGAAAGTAGATGCATTCCTTTATTGATTTCTAACAACAATTTTAGAACTTATTCCTTTCTTTTAACTTCAAAATATAATATACAATACATGTAACATTATTTCACATTCCTTTTAAAAATAGAGAATGTAATAGAACTGTTTACATTTCACATTTCACTTTCAAAATCAATTCATCAATACAAGCAACTTCTCATTTACAATAATTATACAATTTCATCCACTTCAAAGCAGGAAGGAATATAATAAACTTTCTCATAAGAAGGGACTATCAAACTATACATTTCTCTTGGCTCCAAAACGGGAACATGCATCCATTTCTTTTTCTCCAAATTGATCACAACAAGAGATAGGGGTAAAGGCAATGCTCTCCACCCAACCAATACATCCAATGAAAGGAGAAGCCTTCCTTCATCATTGGCCCCCGAGCCCCAACCAAAGTACAATCAAAGGTGCAATTCAACCCATGGCAACAACTGGCTTTCACAACACAACATTCTTTCACACATGCACATTTCAATATAAAACATAACTCAATAAAAAATAGTAGTTTACAACTGCAATAGAAAACATTCAAATCACAACTTAGGCTTGATCATGCAAGCCACAGGAGCAAGGACTATGGGGGAAGCTACTTATGCCTCCCAATTGGGAATTGGGCATCCACCTATAATCATTCCACCAAAATAAATATCATATCCCATAAACCTTATGCCTCCAAATCCCTCCTTATGCCCCCCCAAACAGATTTCCCTTATGCCCCCCCACAAAGTAAGAAATGCAAGCTATTTCTTTTCCATGGTGGATCCCAAAAATCCCTCCACAAAATGAAACTGATGCCACATGGCATTCCCTTATGTCCCCCCACATGGATTCCCCATAGCCTTCTCCTACACCTTCCCTAAGGCAGTCTACCCAACCAGCCAAAAAAAAACAATCATGCATTCTCCATACACACAACACAACAAGAAAATAACAACAATAAAAGAGGAGTTAAATTCCTACCTCTCCCTGGAATGGTTATTTTGTCTCCACACAAAAAGCTTCAAATGCCAAAAATATAGTCCAAAACAGCAATGGGAAAGTATCAAATGCTCTCCAATTTCCTTAAAATCAGCAAGATCTCTAATCAAGAAAAATATGCCCCCAAGGAACATGCAAAAAGGTTCAACAACCAAATAACAGTCTTCACCAAATCTTCCCCAAATAAAGATCTCCAATCACAAGAAAAATGTGCCCAAGGATGCATGCAAAATGTTTTCAACAACCCCCAAAACAAGAAGAGAGTTTGAGTTAAATAGAAGAGGGTAGAGAAGAGGATGATGTGGATCCATGTAGGATGCCACATCATACATCCTCACATTCAAACACAAAATATAAACTCCAAAATCTAAGGCTCAATAAAGAGGTGGGTGAAAATGACAAGTTACTTGCACACTAAAAAACAACCCACACCTCAAGGGACAACCATTAATTTAAAAATGTAAGTAAAGTGCAATTAAAACAAGCACAAAAAAGAATAAAAATGCATTATAAAAGTCACAAATCACATCTCCAACCATAATTATGGTTGGTAACATAAATTTAGAGGCATGAGACAAGTTTTACTTGTCCCACAAGCTTCCAAAAACAGCCCCCAAGGTACAAATTCGAATTTTCATGGAGGTGGAGTATTTCTTACTCCAAAATCTGACTTACACAATCTCTTACACATCTTACACATATCTTACAAATTAATTACAAACAGCCAACAACTCTAATAATTACTTTCCCATATCCCAATTTAATTTAATTAAACTTTAAACATATGATCTCTCACATTAATCTATCATAATTAATTAATTAAAAGAGGAGAACACATTATAAATAAAATACATACAATAATAAATAAACAGAAACACATTAATAAAATACACAAACCCATGGTCACATATAAGGATGAATCTCCCCCATGGGAATA
The DNA here is from genome assembly GCA_019776745.2 of Taxus chinensis. Taxonomy (NCBI): domain Eukaryota; kingdom Viridiplantae; phylum Streptophyta; class Pinopsida; order Cupressales; family Taxaceae; genus Taxus; species Taxus chinensis. The sequence continues at coordinate 767,160,926 of CM034153.1, forward strand.
TCTAACAAAACAACACACAACATAATAAAACAAGTTGCCATGGTGACCTTGTTGAATTCACCTAGAATTCCATTTTGGTTGGTCTCTAATCCCTCGATGTTTTGTTGTGATATGTTTAACCTGTAAAATACAAATACCTCCTTCAGCCTCGTGGCCATATCAGAACATCCAATGATGATACAAATAAAATCACAAAACCAACTATATAAATAAATCACAACAATCATCGAAGTAACAACTATATCATTTGCATTTTTAATCAACAACTATATCAGTATCATAAAATATTCATTTTCTAGATCTATTCATAATATCCAAAATCACATATCTGACAACATCCATAAAATATCCATGTCAATAGTATATCATCATCCACATGTGGGTGTCTCTAATAATCACCATGCCAGATTCAACAATAATCTAGGATATGCCATCTAACACCATACTAAATCAAAACTATTTAAAATGTCGGTGATATAGAGTATCATGGTAATAAAAATTGCCAAAGGGAAGTAAAACCTTAGACTAACTTCCTCCTAGAATCACAGGAAAGAGGGACGATGTGCACATCAACAAGTGTGGGTCTACAGAATTCTGTTTGGTTCAACATTTTAACATAAGGGTGAAGATGATCATTTAGATCTAAGGAGCAATATCAAGCATCACACCAAATGTGCATGCAAAGATTTCAGGGAGACTTGAGAGATTGAAATAGGGCAAAGAACACTGGTTAAGCCATAAAATCTCGAGAGGAGTGAGCATCCGAATATGCATGTAAATATTTGAAACTCATAGATAAGCCAAAAGGGTGGGGTATACATATAGGAGGTGTTGAGTAACCCCCAGTGCTACAATCATGACAACTCGAGTAGAGAGGGGGAGTTACATTCCCATAATAGAAGTGTAACTCCAATGATGCATATGACGCACTAATGCACTAACGCACTGACGTGCTAACGTGTTGATGCACTGAAACATAAGAGAATCTCATAATGACCCCTAAATGACACATGGACCTATGATCTCACCTAAGTGAGATGACTCACCTAATGATGTGGAAAATACACACACCAACACCCCCCCTTCATCGTAACTTAGGATGAGGTGACAAGTCAGAAATGAGAAATGGGTCCCTGGCACAAATCCTGATGAGGTACCCATGTACAAGAAAGAAGGTCCCAAGAAGTGAAGGAAAACCCAGTGGGAAAAACATCCACCACAAGAGAAAAAAACACTCTCTAATCTAAGAAAGATGCCAAATATGGGTCCTGGCCATAGATGAGCCTGAAAGGGTACCCATGTACAAAGAGGCAATCTCTCGGAAAGAAGAAGAAGAGAGAAGAAGAGGGAGAAAAGAGGAATGCAGAATATGCCATGGATAGATCTGAACTCTGCAGCTCTAGGAGGTCTCCCAGAAGAATGTCGATGATGAGATCCTCTGCCTCTAGACTGAAGAAGAGCCATCCGTAATGAACTGTGTGCCTACCCTTAGGAAGGAAATAAATGATGTGCTGGAAGTCCACCCACTCCACAAAGGAAACTGAAGGTAGCAACATGAAGAACTCTGAGTCTGGTGCATGGAAGTGTGACATAGGTCTAGCGAGTGAGTGCCAAGGAACCGAAGGTAATGCCACGTGCGTAGAACTGTCGGAGTGAAAAAGAGGAACACCCATAGAAAGGATGTCCAAGTGATGTGAAGGGAACAAAACATCCTCCACAACAAAAAAGGGATCCATAGCTGAGGGTGGATCAATGAAGGTCTCTAGAAATGTGGAAGTGATATGATTCCCAGAAGGGTCACTCCCAACAACAGAGATGATGAACTCCTCTGAAACACCTGTAGATGGATGAGGGACCTGTAGTGCATCACAAGTAGACTCTATGAAAAGATGACTAAGGTCAGGTAGATACTCGTCCCAATGAGGGGGCTCAACAAACAGAAGAGTGATGTCAGATAGGTATGAGTCATCCAATGAAGGTAAAGGAGTGAAGTGGGCCTCACACATTGAAAGTGGAAAGGAGGCTGGGTGTGATGAATGTATGACACTGAGTATAGGAGACTGCTCGATATCTGATGAGATGTGGGATGTGCCAACACTCTTTGGAATAGTGAGAGAAAGAGGAGAAGAGTCCTCTGTAGTACTCTCAACATCAGAACTGGGTGCACAATCCTCATCATCAGAAGTAGAAACAAATGAGTCTATGTTAGTGGAACTACCATCACACAAAGAAATGGAGGAGACAACTGAATCAGGAACAAAAACAATGGCAGTAGTATGTGAAGGGTCTCCATAGAGGGACTGAAGAATGCTCCAAACATGGTGAGGTGGATCTGAGTCTGCCACGTGAAACTAGAGAGAATGATAGACATGCATCATCATGTGACCAAATACATGGTCACAAGTGTCAAGGAAGTCCTCTAGATGATGATGATCAGTGGGTGTAGGAACTGGCCCAAGTAAGAAGGGTGAAAGACCCTCGTGAGTGAAGTAACGTTCCATGGAAGCATGCCAAGCTGAATAGTTCCCTCTCCCGGTGAGAAGTGATGGAGGCTGTAAGGTGATCCTATGATGCTCAAGTCTGGAAAGAGCACTCTCCATGATGAAAAATGCAAGATGCACAAAAGCAAGACGTCAGACTCGGCTGATAATGCATCTGCGTGTGAAAGCCCAAGAGTACAGTCAACCCCCCCAGAATGTGGCACTTTATAATGTAGTGCATTTACAAAACTGATAATTCCATCATGTAATGTGTGAGAAATCATGCAACTTTGACTAAAGAAGCGCTAAAAAACGAGTTGCGAGTCAAAAGTTATGGCATTATTAAGATTCCCGCAACTGATGGAAAAAGTCAATAAACGCTGCAAACTGATTAAAAAAGTACTTGAAATGGGTGCAAAGGGTATCATGTGGGTACTCGTTGGAAATGGCATCAAATTTTAGGCATAGTTTGTTTTGACTGCGAGGGGGGATTAGCCTCCTGCCAACCCCGGACCTCGCCCTCCGTCTTCGACGCTCGTAAGGAGGGTGAACAATACAAGCCAAACTAAAACCCAAATTACAATGCCAAGCTGAATGTTTTAATTTTTAAACACCTTAAAACATAAAAAAAAGGTGGAGGAGGAGGGGGGGCCCACGTTATTGAGCCATGGTCTGTTGTGTTGAGTAGGTTGGAAGTGTTCCTGTAGACCCCAAAAAGTTTGCAAGTTGTGAAAACCGCCAAAAAATGCCAAAATAAATGGCCATGGAGTGGGTAAAGAGCAGTGCTGGCAGGTCTGTTGATTCCAATGCAGGTTGTAGCAAGGAAACACCACATGTGGAGGAGCTAGCAGGTACTAGAGTCAACAGGGCCACATGCCAAGTCTGGAGTAGTGGAGCTGGAGAGGGACATGGTGTGTTGGGTGCAACAGCCAAAATGTGCTTTGAAACCGCTCAATGTGCAAAATACCCCACTGTCCAAGATGAGAACTCCAAATAGATGGAAGAACCACTAAACTGAATATTCTCTACAAATGAGAAATAACTTGAGCAGAGTAAAGGGATTAGCTAGTGTAGGAGATGGCACAGCTGGATAGGCCATGCAGTAGAACACCAAGAAAAAACCAAGGAACGTTCATGTGAGTGCAAAACTCGAGTCACCAAGGTTGAAAAATGCACGTAATCCTTGAGCTGGTCAAAGGTCCAAGGATTGAACAATCACATGCACAGGCCACGATAGTAAAAGTGCATATAGTTGAGGACCAAAGCATGAGCCAAAGTGCTAGTCCTCCCAAAGCACAATCCCATAGGGAGTTGTCGTTAAACAACCACAAATGTAAAAGTAAAATCCAATGTAAGCACAGATAGTGAAATCAGCGACTCAATGCAAAAAACTAGTATAGGTAAACCTGAAAGTTACTGCAATGTTCATGCAAAGAAGGACTGAATCGTCAAGCTATTCCAACTCGAGCCTCCAATAAAGAACATGAGGAGGATGTATGTACCAAGCAAAGGTGTAAGCAGGCTAGAGACCTTAAAACTCGAAAAAAACTGCGACACATGAACAACAAACCCACAAGAGGTATGAAACTATGAATCCGTGCAAGAAGAGCAATGTACCATTATGACACACACTGAAAGATGCATACTGATATCACAAAAGCCAGAAAACACGCACAGAAACCGATGAGTGCATGATCCACAAGATCCCTCTGATACCATGAAAGAGGGTTTAAAATCCCAAGCGAGGATCATGAGGGACGACGTGCACATCAACAGACGTGCAGGAAACGTGAAGAGATCTCATTATGAGGAGCGAGCATCAATCGAAATGTGCATGCAAATATTCAACAAAACGGGTAGAACCGTTAAGCCATAAAACTCTCCTCTATCTCATAGATCAAATGCGTGTACATATAGGAGGATTGAGTAACCCCCAGTGCTGCAATCATGAAACTCGAGTAAAGAGGGGGTTTACATTCCCAAATAGAATTGTAACTCCCAATGATGCATATGACGCACATACTGACGCACTGACAGATGTGTAAGAGAATCTCATAAGCGTGAAGAGATCTTGGGGGGAGTGAGCATCAACCAACATCATCATGTACAATGATTTGAAACCATGCATCATGAACCTAGATTCTAAAAATAAGCCATAAATCTCTCGTCTATCTCTATAGATGCCCAAATGTGTTGTACATATAGAATAAAGGTGCTGAGTAACCCCCAGTGCTATTTCTCCCTCTTGACAACTTCCTCTGAGTATTTAAAAGATGGGGAGTTACATGCCTAGAATAGAAGTGTAACTCTTCCAATAGACACATATGATCCAATATAATTCGCACTAATGCAGATTACGTGTTCTGACTTTCACTGCACGAACACGTACATAAGAATCTAAGGATAATTACCCCTAAATGACACATGGACCTAGAAAGTTCTCACCTATCATCAAGATAACCTCCTAATGATGTGGAAACATACACACACCAACAGAGATGACCACACAGTTTCCTCATGATACACATACCACATTAATAAGAAGTTAAGGTTTCTACATGTCTAAGCCATGATTTCAAGGTTCATTTTTTAGACAAGGCTAAAAAATCAACTATGACCAAATTTGTACATGAGAAACAAGTCTACTCAAGGTCCCATAAATTGAGATCACACAAGATGAGGTTAACCAACAAGGACACTAAATCAGCAAAGCATTTAAAGAAAGGAACTATTCAAGGAAAACACTTCTATAACTTGAGAGGGCATAATTAATTTTCATGGTAATGCAAGTGAAGTCAAGACAACAAGGTTTTCCGATATTCTGATTTTTACACTTTTGTTTTAAGAATCAAACACACCAAACAACCAAACTAAAGAAGTCAACCATTTAGCAAAAGAAAAAATATACATATACATATTATATCTCCCCTAACAACTAACATATCAATTCAAGTACCATACCTTAAATCACAATGAGATTTATCTATCTTATTTCCTACTCAAGCTTCGGAATAACCATAAAGAGAGCGCAAGGAACACCAAGGACCAATCAAGGTTTCTAGGGAGTAGAGCAAGTAACATGGGGTCCAATCAAATCCAAGGGTGAACAAATCATCTTGCACTTTCCATCCTAATGGGAAAAAGGGCTACAACAACAAGGTGACCCAAGAAAATATGAAGAAAACAAGACTTTCCAAAGTTATTTTATATCCTTAACATATGTTTCCTTAAAATTACAATACTTAGGTCTCCAAGGACAAGATAACACGCAAGGAGGTTACTTCTCAAACAATAGATAAGTCTCAATCCAAAAGGGGCCACAACTCACATCCGTCGAGCTATGGGATGATAAGGGTGTGATGACCCAAAACTCCCACAAGAAAGGCAATACATCCATGGAAAAGAAGTAATAAGCAACTAGAACACATTACTATTCACCAAGGTGTTTTCCCAATTTAGGTAGGTGACATAACTACAAATTCAACTATATATTGCACTCAATACACATAAATTTTACCCATTTTATAAATCAACTTATTAAGTCAAAAGTTATGGCTTTGCTTGATAAGGACATTCCTTTCATGCTTCCTTAGTTACAAACTTCCTTCTATTATGACATCATCAGTTTACGTTATAAAGAGCACCACTAAGGTGGGCATGATGTCTCACCATTTTATATAGGTAAGAGCATTTAGTTTACTTGCAAGGAAGGTGGATGGACAAGATTTCCTTCTATTCTTCTACATGGCTTTTTTTATTTCTTCTTTAATCTACCAAGGGTATAACCAGGATCACTTCCCTTTTCTATGCTCCAGTTTATTTGTTAAGTTCCAAGGTCAAATCTCCTTAATTATAGTTTTATGGTGTTTCTGGTTGAGTCATCTTATCAATCAAATTTTGATGAGAATGATGGTTCAAACACATCACAAAATTACTTTTATGGGAAGGAGATACAAATCAACACACCACATTTTGATTCTAAAGGAACAAGAGACATTCAACAATAGAAAACACATTATTAATTTTTCTGTAAGAACTAGGAAACAATGAACCAACATGAATCACACCAAGATTTCAAAAATTCACTGAATAATTTCAAGCATCATTAACACATTCTTAGTGGGTCTCCACAAGTTTCATAAGAAAATTTTCAAGGAAGGCTCATTAAAGAGGTTTAATCTTACTTTTACGAATCTATTAAGGTTTAACAAATTTTTTTTGTGGTTTAGGATGGTAACATTTTACTCTCCTAATAACCAAAGAAGGTTTTCCAATCAATACTCATGTCCCCACAAGATACCACCAGCCAAGCAACCAGATGACAATGCAACTTTACTCCAAGGAACCACATCCACACTAAAAGGCATCCAATGCAATGGGGAAACCAAATAATTTACCAATCATGGACTTTACAGCCAAGAGTTATAGTTTTTAAAAGAGGAAGTACAATATAAGCACCACCAAGATTATCTATTAAGATCTACCAAACTAACATTTCTAAGAGAAAGATCCAAAAGACCCAAAGCATCCATAAGTGTTTTCAAGTAACCCAAAGATTAATAGGTCATAGAATGTTATTCATAGTAAGGGAAATTTAAGGTAAGGGTAAACTTATTTATAAGTCAAGAGAGTAAAACAAGTACACTTAAATAAACACACTACCTGAAAGGCTTAAATATATCCATAATTACCAAGATGCATACATTCCATGAGTCAAAACTTTCTATGATGCAACCAGGAACCCAAGATACAATTTAACATGCCATCGATGAAAAGTCACTATCAAAAAAAACCACTTTTCTAGTAACATTTACAGTCAACCAAAGAGCAATCCAATCCTAACAAAATCTAAAATCCCATAAATAAACACTTCTACTCCATGACGAGGGTCAAGCTCTTACCAGATTGAAATAGAATCACCACTACCACTGTCAAACTGCCCTCTAGACCACACTACACAACAAACTTTCTTTCTAGCAAGGTCAAGCAACAAAAAGGGTCACTCTAAGATCTTAGACACACTCAAGGTTCCATGCATCCATAACCAAGGCATGACTTTAAGCACCTACAAGGACCTTCAAGACACCCAGGGTGTACCCCCATATGAATAATTTTCACCATACATGAAGCATAGAACTAGCTCAAAAAAATGCAAGAAGGAAACCACGTAACGTTTAGCCAAGTAGCCAACAACATCATGAGCTCTAAGTCATCAATCAAATAAAGTCCAAGAAATATCGGCCAATCAATAAAAGTGCTAAGTAGTTGCATTGCAAAGTTTGAAAATTCTTGCAAGAATTATAATTAAATAAAATATCCTCAGAGCTTCTTTAATCCAATCATAAAATAAGATGTTGGTCCTTGATAAAATACACAAGATTACGAATGTAAAAGACAAAATTTAACACCACATTCACTCCACAGCCTTTCATGGCCACCAATAGGGGTACTCTACCTCGAGATTAGTTCCAAGAACACATACACAGGATTGGGTCCTAGACAACACACAGACTTAGTGTCCACCCTCTCATATGGGTAACAACATGGAAAACTGACAACCAGACCCTCTTTCTTAACCACTCAAGGAAGGAAGCTCTAAACAACTTCTAATTAACTCTTCCTGACCCAGAACACAACCACTACTTCCAACCACAAGGATCACATCATACAACTCATCATTCCAACAACTCCAATAAGGAAGGGTCTCAAAAAAGGGCTTAATGCATCATACAATTAAATCAAGTTTTAGGACTTGTAAAACAACACATTTTCAAAGGGGAACCAAGTTTCCATTATACTAGAAGTTCACAAAATCAATTTAATCTGACATTCTTAGTTACCCAATCGGTTTAGAAAAAATGTCACTAAAAAAGCACAACAACTCAAACAACTTATTATTATTTTATTATCATTTTAATTCTAGCAGTTCAAATGAACAGAGTAATGTAATATTTCTTCATGCTTATTTCTTTTCTTCAATTTTCAAACAAGTTTGTTTTCTTAGATTCAAAAGTGTGCTAGGTTTACAGTTCATGTCTCAATTTTTCTAGTGTGCCCAATGGTTCCAAGCTTTCGAACCACTGCTCTGATACCAAGTGTGATGCCTGGTTAAAACAACCCACTTGAGAACCATGAACAACCTAGGTTTAGTTAGAAAATTATGGAATAATTTTTTTTTTATTAGGAGTTAACGACCAAAGTCTCAAAGACAGTTAAATTCAACAGATAACTTTTCCCATTATAATAATTACTAATTTCACATTATAAAGCAACAAGAGCAATAAGTCCACCCTAGCTCAAATCTCTCTAGGGATTAATTTAATTACTGATTACATTGACATTTTAGCTAAATATTCCCTGATTAGAAATATTAGGGTTAAGGGACCCAAAAAAATTAAATACCCAAGGTATTTAATTCCACAAGATCAAGACAAGAGAAGGGTTTAATTACAGTGAGGAAAGGAATACATATTTAAAATCAACAGAGTAAGGTCTCACTTACCCACTCCTAGAACTTGATTAAGGAGTGTCTACAACCAGTTGTTAGGCAACAGCTGCCACTAATAGATTCCAGAACAACTCAAATCCACAAGAACAAACTTCTCTTTTATTAACAATTCACAGAGGTCACAAGGTCCAAAACTTAGGGCTAGAAGTTTCAGTTAGGTTCAGGGAGTAATTTACCCCCATACCCAACTCTCTAACAGGCTCAGAGTTTCAACTGATTTTTCTCATACTTAATGCTTCCAAAATTTCCCTAAACCATTCCTAATGGATAGGAAATTTTCTCACCTTTCCGGTGATATAAATAAGTCCTCCTAACTCCTTACAGAACTCAAGATATGAGCGGGTGGAGTTTTTAGGTCAAATTTTCCCCAAGGGGGACATGTGTCAAAGGGTGGGGAAAGCACCTTTGGCGGGTTGGCGGGTCGCGGGGCGGCTTGGGGAAAATTTTCCATTACGCGGGCACAAATTTCCAATTTTTCACGTGCCTCCACGGGTCCTCCAGTGGACACGTGTCAAGTCCTCAAAGACAAGCAGGAAAGGGGTGAGGGGTTGGCGGAGTGGCGAGAATTTAGAGGCATTTTCCCTAATTGAGCGCAAAGTGCAATTTACATTCACACCCATGAGCCCTATGGTGGGGAGACATAGGTGGTGTCACACCTACGGGTTGAACATAGGATGGGTGCAAAGGGCGGTGGAGGAACTTAAGGCGATTTAGCCAGAAGGGGAAAAAAGGATCAAAAGCCACGCGCGGGCCTACGCATCCACGAAAGGATAAATTCCAAGGCACAGCGCTGGAGTAGGGCCATGGGGACAAAGGGGAATTTTCACCAAAAAGGGAACAGAGGTGCTAACTCTAAAAAATGGGTATCCCACACTTCCACCTAGCCACGTGTCGGCACATGATTGGACCTGGGTTAGCGAGGGATGCGGGGAAAAGTGGGAAAATTTTCCCAAGGTAAAATTTTCAAAAAAGACAAGTTTAAATTTGGTCTGCCCCTGAGGTGCCACGTGGTAGGTCCTGATTGGTTGCAGGATGGCGGGGGCCTGTGGAATTTTTGAGTGGAAATTTTTTTTCCAAAGTTAAAAATTAAATTTTTAACAGTTAGATTTATTTATTATTATTTTTGAACGCCAATTTGAAGTAAAACTTCAAATGGCCATAACTTTTGATAGGAAGCTCAGATTTGGGAAAACTTGGACTTTCTGGAAATATCTCGAAGCCCTCTTTACACAAATTAGTCATCAATTTTGTAATTTGATGAAGTTTGAGAGGTCAATTTTGAGAAAAAATCTGCAGGGTTTTGTAAAGCAAACTGGAAATTTCTAACTTATAATTTTTTTTATTCAATTTTGAATTCCTACTTTCTTAACATGTCAAACAAGACATGGAGACTTGTTTTTAGATGAATTTAGGAAGGTTCCAAGATTTAATTTATTTAGGAGAGTTACAATTGAAATTTTTCATCACTTGACAAAAAGGATGACTACACAAGCTTTGATTTTGATTTTACAAGTACTGAAAGGTCTTTCTTAAGTTTTATTGTCAAATTGAGTTCCTTAGGACTTGTTAAGTCTCAAATTTAATGTCTCATATCTTATTGCTTGGTGCAAGTTTGAGCTGCTCATTTCTTTGATAAATTTGATTCCAGATTTAGAAAATAAATGCCAGAGATCAAACATTAAAGGTTCTTAAACATTTTATCCATTATCCAAGTATGGGAGTTCATTCCATACAAGTCTATTAAATTCCATCAAATTCACACAACATTTTAACAGTCAATAAGCAAATTCTGATTTCCAAATTTCAACTCATTTCAAAGAGAACAAAGCACTTCCTTTTTCCTTCATACTCATTCTTCTTTCAAATAGAGATTTTAATTCACAATAGTAATTCAATTCCAAGCAACAATGCAAGTTTGAGAAAGTAGTGCATTCCTTTATTGATTTCCATCAACGACTTTACAACTTATCCTTTCTTTTAACTTCAAAATACAATATACAATATATATAACAATTCTTTCACGTTCCTTTTCAAAACAGAGGATGGAATATAACTCTTTACATTTCACATTTCAATTTCAATCTTTCATCATCAATACAAGTATTTTCACATTACGAATAATCTATACAAATCATCCACTTCAAAGTGGGAAGGGTTATAATAAACTTTCTCACAAGAAGGGACTGTCAAACTATATATTTCTCTTTGCTCTAGGACAACAACATGCTCAATTTCTTTTTCTCCAAGTTTGATCACAACAAGAGAGGGGGAAAGGTAATGCTCTCCACCCAACCAAGACATCCAATGAAAGGAGAAGCCTTCCTTCATCATTGGCCCCCCGAGCCCCAACCAAAGTACAATAATAGATGTAATTCAACCATGTCAACAACTGGCTTCCACAACACAACATTTTTTCACATACACATTTCTTTTTTATGAAACACAACTGCAACACAAAACAAACAGTTTCACAACTGCATTTAAAAACATTTCAAAATCACAACTCAAGCTTGATCTTGCAAGCCAAAGGAGCAAGGACTATGGGGGAAGCTACTTATGCCTCCCAATTGGGAATTGGGAATCCACCTAATAATCATACCTACCAATATAACATATCATATCCCATAAAATGCTTATGCCCCCCAACCCCTCTTTATGCCCCCCACAAATGTTCCCTTATGCCCCCCACAATTAAGAAATGTCAAGCTATTTATTTTCCATGGTGGATCCCAAACCAAAAGCTCCCTCCACAATGAAACTGATGCCATTGGCATTCCCTTATACCCCCCCACATGGATTCCCCATAGCCTTCTCCTACACCTTCCTAAGGCAGTCTACCCAACCAGCCAATAAAAGTAATAAAACATTCTCCATACACACAACACAACAAGAAAATAACAGCAATAAAAGAAGGAATAATCTCCTACCTCTCCATGGAAGGATTTTCTCCACACAACAAGCTTTGAATGTCAAAAATACACTCCCAAAATATTAGTTGCAAAGTATCAAATGCTCTCCAATTTCCTCCAAATCAAGAAGAGCTCTAATCACAGAAAAAAAAATGTGCCCAAAGGATGAATGCAAAATGTTTCAACAACCAAGCAACATTCTTCACCAAAGCTTCTCCAAAGTAAGAGCTCCAATCACAAGAAAAATGAGCCCAAGGATGCATGTAAAAATGTTTCAACAATGCCCAAAACAAGAAGAGAGTTTGAATTAAATAGAAGAGGGAGAGAAGAGGATGATGTGGATCCATGTAGGATGCCACAGCAAACATCGTCACCAATTCAAACACAAAGACAAAAATCTATCCTCCCAAGCACAATAAAGAGGTGGGTGAAAAATGAAGTTACTTGCACACTCAAAAGAGCCCACACCTCAAGGGACAACAATTTAAATGAAATGTAAGATAGTGCAATCCAAAACAAGCAACATTATGAATAAAATGCATTATAAAAGTCACAGATCACATCTCCACCCATAAGTATGGTTGGTGAATTAAATTTAGAGGTATGGGACAAGTTTTTCTTATCCCACAAGCCTCCAAAAATAGATCCTAAGGACAAATTAGAATTTTTCATGGAGGTGGAGTGTTTCATACTCCAAAACGGACTTAAACAAGCTCTTACACAACTTACACATCACTTACAAATTAAATACAACAGCCAACAACTCTAATAATTAATTTCCCATAGCCCAATTTAATTTATTTAAATTTTAAACATATGATCTCCTCACATTAATCTATCACAATTAATTTATTAAAAGAAGAGAACACATTACAAATAAAATACATACAATAATAAATTAAAGAAACACATTAATAAAATACACAAGCCCATGGTCACATGTAAGGATGATCCCCCCCCATGGGAATTCCTCTAACAAAAATACACCACACAACATAACAAAACAAGTTGCCATGGTGACCTTGTCGAATTCACCTAGAATTCCACTTTGGTTAGTCTTCAATCCCTCGATGTTTGTTGTGATATTTTAAACCTGTAAAACATGAATACCTCCTTCGGCCTCATGGCCATATCAGAACGTCCAAAATGAATATATAATAAATTCATAAAACTAACTATATAAATGAATCACAACAACATTGAAGCAACAACTAAATCATTTGCATTTTTAATCCACAACTATATAAGCATCATAAAATATTCATTTGCAAGATCTACTCATAATATCCAAAATAACATGCTCCGAATAAATTCCATTAAACATCCATGTCAATAGTATATCATCATCTAAATATGAGTGTCTCTAATAATAACCATGCATCATACATAATTAGATTCAACAATAATCTAGGATCTAACATCTATCACCATACTAAATCCAAACTATAAGGATGTCCTTCATAGAGTCTACGGTATCATGATCAGAATAAAAGTGTCGAAGGAAAGTGGGCACTACATTTAGGATCTGACGAGACATCTCTAGGTGCCACGGAGTCCGAGAAATCACCCGTCGAAGATATAGCGTGTTTTGGTCTCAGGGCTCTTAAGAGACTACGCCCGAACGAGGTCGCCTGAAAGCACGGGGAGTGTATGGAACCAAAAACATCCTCTAATAGCGTTTACCAATACATACGAACGTGTTGGCATAGAAATTTTGGTCCCACGAGCTACCGTTTGAAAAATATAGCGTCTGGCAACCTTGCACTGACTCAGAATACACTATTTCATGTGTTTACAAACAATAGGACAACGAGAGAACCAAATGGATATGGATAAAACCATGACATGATTTTGTAGAGGTCCCTGATGTGGAGTTTTATGATTTGACGAGATGTCTCTAGGTGCCATAGAGTCTGAGAAATCACCCGTTGAAGATACAACGTGTTTTGGTCTCAGGGCTCTTAAGGGCCTACACCCAGACGAGGTAGTCCAAAAGAATGGGGAGCATAGGGAACTAAAAAAAAGTCTCCCCTAACATTTACCTGGCCACCTCAACGTAGTGGCATAGTTGGTTCGGCACCAAGAGCTTACGTTTGCAAAGTATTGCATCTAGCAGCCTTATACTTACTCAGACTACATTATTTTACATGTTTACAAACAATAGGATAGCAAGAGAACCAAATGGATATGGATAAAACCATGATAGGATTGCATAGAGGGCCCTGACATGGATGTTTAGGATCTAATGAGACATCTATAGGTGCCACAGAGTCTGAGAAATCACCCGTCGAAGATATAACGTGTTTTGGTCTTAGGGATCTTAAGAGACTATGCCTGAACGAGGTAGCCCGAAAGCATGGGGAGCATAGGGAACCAAAACAAAGCATCCAATAGCGTTCACCTAGCCATCTAGACATGTTGGCATAGACAGTTTGGTCCCACGAGCTACCGTTTGCAAAATATAGCATCTGACAGCCTTCTACTAACTTAGACTACACTATTTCGTGTGTTTGCAAACAAATGGACAGTGAGAGAACCAAATGGAAATGGATAAAACCATGAAATTATTTCATAGAGGGACCCAATGTGGAGGTTTTGGATCTGACGATATGTCTCTAGGTACCATGGAGTCTGAGAAATCTCCCATCGAAGATATAGCATGTTTTGGTCTTAGGGCTCTTAAGGGACTACACTGATGTGATTCCTCAGACTCAGTGGCACCTAGAGACATCTCATTAGATCTAAAACCTCCATGTCAACACCCTCTACAAAATTCTATCTCTATTTTATCCATCTCCATTTTTCTATTGTTGTCCTATTGTTTGCAAACGCACGAAATACTACAGTTTGTGTCAATGTAAGGTTGTCCATTGCCAATCACCTGAATAATATAGGTGGATCATACAGTATAGGTGGTGAAATGAGAATTTATGTTTGTTTTTCTATTCTAATATTTAATTTTTTTAACTTCACTTGGCTTCAAGAATAATAAATTCTCTATTGACAGTGTCAACCACGTGAAGGTGGAAGATTTTTTGGAACCACTAACCTACATAAACATGTTAGTAAGCATTAAATAGAATTTTAAATCATACAGAATTTAAACAAAATAATTTAAGTAAATATTCAAATTAAATTCATGAAGAACATAACTTTCCAAATTCAATCTAATGAACTGTAAGGATCAATTCTACTCTTGACAGTAGCAAGAATTGCTTCATGATCTGATTCATGAACCTTCCACATATTCTTGTTTAATGGCCAACCTCGATATTTGATCAATTTAATATTTGTTGCAAGGACCAAATGTGAATAGTGAAGTATCTGTCGATGTACTTCATAGTCTTCAAACAACCAAATGTTTGATTTTTTGATAGGATATCATCAAAGCCAAGTTCCAGTAACTACCACTAACCCAGTGGGATACTCAAGGTCTTCACCATCAATGACTGTGGAAGTAAAAAAAAATCCCCTCTATACAACGAGACAAGAAGTATTTTGTTCCCTCTTTGTTAAATTCTGTCGCAATAACTACAAAAACGTGCCCTACATCACAAAGTAAAATTGTTCAGTCAAATTTAAAATACATTAAGAGTTGACCATTTAATAATTTATAAATCTAAAACATGGCATGTACATATATGTATGTACCTGTTATCTCAATTTTGCCCCCCCAGAAAAATTGGTCAAACATGACCTTGCATAAGAAAATCAGAAGGGTTGTTTCAATCCAGCAAGCTCACAATCAATCCCAAATCTGAGGGGCATGTGGGCTCAACAATGGAGGATCAAACAACGTCAAAGGAGATAAGAGAAAATAGGAGAAAAATGGAGAAATGTAGTGTTCACTCGAGGCCCTGAATTGGCTAAGGATAATAGAGTTAGCAGAAGCCCCCACGTGTCTCAATGACACAACTTCAAAGGTGAAATATAGAGTGGGTTCCCAAATGAGCATCGGCTTACCACATGGTCTGAGTCTAAATGGGGGAAAACACGTCCGTTGAATTGGCTAAGTACATAAAAGAGTTGCGGAAGGTGCCACGTGCCTCATTGGCACAATTCCAAGGGCAGAATCCAAAATGGAGACCCCAAAAAAGTACAGGCTCACCACATGGTTAGAGTCAAAAAGGGGAGTAAAGTCAGCCATTTAATTGAGTAAGTATAAGAAGGTCAGTGCAAGCCTCCACTTGCCTCATCGGTGTAACTTCAGAAGTGAGACCCAAGGGACAATCCCTAAATGAGCGCGAGGCTTCCACGTGTCTCAAGTCCAAAAAGGAGACAAATTCAACAATTGAAAAGTCTTAGGGCAGCAGAAGCCTCCACGTGTCTCATCGGCGCAACTTCAAAGGTGTGGCCCAAAGAGAGACCCTGAACTAGCGCTAGCCCTCCACGTGTCTAAGGTCCAAAAAGGGGGCAGAGCTAGCCGTTGAATTGGCTAAGGAAAGGAGAACTACCGGAAGCCTCCACGTGCCTCGTCCATGTAACTTTAAAGGCGCAACCCAAAAGGAAGTCCCCAAACGAGCACCAACCCTCCACGTGTCTAAGGCCTGAGAAAGACAAAGTCAGATGTTGAAAATTCTAAAGATAGGCAGAAGCCTCCATGTGTCAGCTTGACGTAACTTGAAAGTAAAAATCCAAGGGAAGTTTCCAAATGAGCACTGGCCCTCCACATGTCTCGGGTTAGATGTAGTACCCCGCCAAACAGGAGGAGCTTAGGAAAATTAAAAAAGAAACAGAGCAGGCTTGCGGATGGCGCCATGTGTCAGCCCAACATAACTTCAAGAGTGTAGAGCAGGGGGTGAAACCTTGAGACGCGCGGGGCCTCCAAATGGATATGCACGAATAGACTCCAGACCTGAAGAACCTTCAGGTGTCCATATCTTTCGATCAGAAGCTCGGAATCAAGTAAGATGGGACATTTTAGAGAGCTCTACCCACCTGCCACCATTAATATTTCGACCCACTATTTTCAAGGCCATTAAGTCTCCTACCTGTCACCATGATGAAGAATGGGTTTCCTTTCCTACCCAACAAGGAACAACAACAGGGGCATGTGTGTTGTAGCGGGACTCATCATTGTGGCAGGGGAATTCAATGATCCTTCAAGGGTGGTTGGAACAGGTTCAGATTTTTTCCCCCTTTTCTCTCTCATTCTTCCTATATATTGTACAATAGGGACAATTTTAAAGGGTTAGACATTTCTGCTTTGCACCCTCCCTTCTTCTCTTGCCCGTAAGCGTATTTGTGGATTCCAAGCCTCCCATTCAAATTGTAATGCAAGTTCATGCCTCTTGGCTATTGTAATGCACTGCATCAACTTTTGGAGCGATAATGCATGTTTGTGGATGATTTTCAACCCTCTTTTACGTCCTTTATGATGTCTCATTGCAATGTTGGTTATTTGTGCATGGTGATTGTATTGCATTTTTATGGTTTGTTTTTTGTGCAAAGAAGGTGTTTCAGCATTCCTTTGGTGCATCACCCTTGTTAGGTTAGGTTTTATTTTCTTGCATCTTCTTAACCATGTCTCCTTGGCAAGTTAGAGTAGGATTTAAAATGACCCTCTGTAATCTAAACATGTGCACCTGAACAGAGGAATAGGAGTTGGCCTTCATCCGGAGAGCTCTTGGCTCGCAAAGTCCCACACTTTGAGACATGCTCCATGTTGTACAGTCATACTGAGGATCTCAACCCATCAAGTTATAGATTTCAGGGGTGTTTTGATTTTGCTACAATAGTTTTGGCATGCCCAATGAGACAAGAAGTCTTCATTTTTACTACAGCAAGATTGATGTTCACTTGTTGTAAGTTTTTAGCATATAAGGAGCTTTGAAATTACACATCTGGCGACTCCAAAAGAGGCAGAGTCCACTGGTTTCAGTAGTCTAGGCTTGGTAGATTCATGAGAAGAATTCAGACTAGATCAAGAACTAGAGAAGAAGGATTGTTTTTCTATCTACACTTGTTCCCAGACAGAGGGAGAAGGGGAAGAAGAACTCAAAGGTCTCCATCTCCACCAAATAGAACTTTTTCAACACCTCCCTCTGGTAGGCCTTTCATTTAATCAACAAGGGTTCTTAGGCCAATCATAATGGCACATCCACAACCCAATCCCTATGCCAACTTCACTGGCAGTATCCCACTCTGTAATGCCAGTCCATTGTTTAATCCAGGCAGGCAGCCTGTCCCCACAGCGTGGGGCTCCAAAAAACAAAAAGATAAAATAAAAAATTTTATGCCATGGTAGCTGGCAGTGGGTGAAAGTTTATGCTCTGTCCTTGCGTGAGGGAGACGGGAGTGGGTGGAGTCACATTTTTCCTCGCCATGATCTCTTTGTGATCCTCTTTCAATGCATACACATGGGGGTTAGGTGCGTTTGTTTTTTCCTTGGGCGTTTTTTTTTCTTCTTCCCTGGCACGTTTTCTCTGCCCTTGGGTGCTGTGGGATGTGTTCTGGTCGGGGATCCATAGCACGGCCTGTAGCAGTCTCTTAGCCTGGTGGCAGGCTTGTTGCAGGGTAGTAGAAGCCATTATGAGCACTTCCAGCAAGCAGGTCGACCAACTATGTCGTTAGCTGCTCAGTTCCGACTACATCCTCAATTCAGGATTTCTCCTTCAAGATATTTTCATCAAAATCGATTAAGTGATAGTGTGAGTGTTACCAGGAGACCCGATGGAAAATATTACAGAGATCCTCTACTGAGACCTTGCTTGTTCCATGATGTAGCTCATGGAAGAGGGTCTCTTGGAGATGGATCTGTTTCAGATCAGAATATTCGTGAAGCACGTTTGCTTTGTTGTTTTATTGGCGCATGCGTTTTGTGTAGGTGACAGATCACACCCCCAGGCACAGGAGATCTATGCAGTGTTGGAGAGAACATCTTGGGAGATGAAGGTAGCAGGATATTTATCAGATTCAGAGCATGTACTGAGTTCTTTTTCTTTAAATCGACTATGTGACAGTGAGAGTGCTTCCAACAGACCTGAAGAAATTTATTTATTAAGATTCTCTATTGATTTCTTGCTTGTTCTACGATGTAACCCATGGAAGAGGACCTCATAGGTATGGATCTGTTTCATATCGGAATATTCATGAAGCACTTTTTGCTTTGCAAATTCTATGAACTTCTTCAGCGAGTCTCTAAGCTGGCAGGCATAAAGGTTTCTGTGGAATTATCACACCTTCAAGCTGCAGCTGTAATGTTTACACCGAGAGTTTGATGTTGTCCTCAAATCTGAAGAAAGAAAGGTTTATATATCACTACGGTTGATGCCTTTTAGAGCCAGGAGCGTGATGTAATCATTATGTCTTGTATCTGAGCTTCAAATCATGGAAATTGCCTTATATTGGATGCCTGCGTTAAGCATGGTGTGAGGAGACTTATATATATACAAGCACATATAATGTTGTGTATGCGGGAAAGGAGATTGTTAATGGCAATGAAGCATTGCGATATTTTTCCTCTGGAGGATCATGTTGACCCTTGTTGGGCATAGTAAAGATTTGGCTGAACAGTCAGTCCTCAAAAGTAATGGTAGATCGTTGAAGTATGTCTAACAGCAGCATCAATGCAATTGTTTGGTGAGTTAGTTGTCTTTCATTGCGATTGACAATAATATGAAAATAGTTATTAGTAAAGTCAATAGCGAAATATTTTGAGACATATACAGCCCAAGCGACATTATGTACAACATATCTCCTCTATTACAAGCTGAAGTATGTTCATCTATTCTACCAACCTAAGATTGGATGTCGGGGGTGCCAGATTATTTTCCATCTTGTGAGTGCGTGCATGGCCAACAAGTTGTCACCATTGAACTCCCTCATGGCTCTTCTTTATATGGCACTGGAGAAGGTAGTGGTTCCCTCGAGCGAACAGGAAAGCATGTTTTTACATGGAACACTGATACTTGGGGTTATAGTGATAGTACGACATCTCTATATCAGTCCCACCCGTGGGTGTTGGCTGTTTTTTTTTTTCCAAATGGGGAAGCTTATGGGATTCTAGCTGACACTACGAGGCAGTGTGAGGTGGATTTGCGAAAGGATTCAACTGTTAAATTTTTTGCCCCATTAGTCTATCCAGTTATCACATTTGGCCCATTGACATTGCCAGCAGTAGTACTCACATCCTTGTCTCATGCTATTGTTTTTATGCTGGCCCATGTGGAGTTTGTACGACCTGTTGAAGCTGGAGAAACAGGCAAGATATTTCTACACTTTTCTACTGTTATTTTATTTAAAATTATCGTGAAATCGAACCACTTTTCCTTACATTGATTTGTCAGTTGGATGTCATGATGGGAGATTTTCCCTTTCTGCTAGTTTCTTCTTGTTTTAGCTTTTATCATTGACAGTATGTGGGTCGAAAGGATGCATGTGCCCTCTCCTTTGAATGTTATATTACTCGAATGATAGAACTTCGTCTGTTTGTTTATGTGTTTATTCTTCTCTGCGATTGGGTTGTAAGTTATTATGTTGATTAAGCTCGTATTTTCGATATCATGGAAGTAAGTTTACAATAACTATGAAAACCCCCCCCTTCCTAGCACCCAAGTTTGTCCTTGATGTTTTTGTTAGCTCCTTCGAAAATCCCTTTGATAACCTTTTTGCATCGAGGAAGAAAGGTTGTAGGATTGTGTGAGCAATGCGTGGGCTAGCCAGTGTAGTGATTTGGTATTAAAAATGGTAGAATGAAAAGGTTTGTGTGTAATGTGTTTTTTCCGTCTCGCGTGTTTAGACTCTTATACTATCTTTCATCTTGTCTCTAGACTTTTAAGGCCATCCTCAGGAAGTACCTTGACTATCCCTGGCAACTAGAACCATAACTAGCCTTACGGATTAACTAAGCTTGAGGTTCTTTATGCGCATCTAGTACCCTCGTTAACACTGGAATAGTTCTGGTCTAATCCCCCTTCCAGAATTATTGTTGATGGCACTCTTCTGTTTTTCCTAATTGGCATTATTTTCTCCCTTGTAATGTTAACGCTATTAATTAATATTGGTCAATTTTTATGCACGTAATTACTGTAATAGTTTGTGATGGAGATTTCCTTAGATGTGATTGACCTTCGGGAAAAACTCAGCTTTCATGTGATAATCTTATGAATTCATAGCGGAAGGTTTTGTTTTGATAAAGTCACTAAGAAATTATGTTTGTATCTTTTTGTGCAACGGTTGACTGCGTTACCAAGGGTTGCCGTAAAATTTGGTTGTTTTGGGATATGGGTAATTTATTTTAAATTAACCAATCATTATTACTATAGTGGAGGTTGCAAACCTTTAGTGTTATTAAAAAATAAAATAAAATTTGTTGACGACATTATGGTATAATCTTTTTGGACGAAACCTCCCCCCCCCCCCCTCTTCTCTCGCGTGTTTGCTACTAGCCTGTGAGACTTTGACCCTTCCTAGATGATTGGTAGATCTCTTTGTAGTTAATGGTCAAAACTAGTATACTATGCCTTCGCTTCGAAACTTGTGTTGTGTGTATACACTAATTGATTTCCGGTTTGAAACTCTATTATCCATGGCTTTTTGTGTTAATTTCTGAAACCCGTGTTTCCCCCTTCTTGGGCCGATCAACTCTTGTTCTCTTGGAAAAATATTATTTCAGCCTATGCGTTTGGTTCCTTTGATAAAATTCTAGATGACTGGTATATAGATCAATTCTCAATCTTGTAATTATTGTTTAATTACTTACTTGATGGGGATACTGTCTTTGCTAGATTGTTCATTTTCTCCTTATAGGGCCAAGGGCCATTCTCATATGATTGTTACTTTCGTTGCATTTACTCCTAACTGAAGTACAAGGTCTTCTCCTTCTTTGATCGACATGTTATAGACTTTATTATAACTTTATGTGCTCATAGTGTTTAGAGGTTTGACCCAATTTCTTGTAATAAGGTGCTTCTTTTCATGATATTGTTAGATAGTAGTTATGGTGGTTTTGTGTAGCCTTATCTTGCTAAGTTCTCGTGAATTGACTCTTGTAGAAAATTTGCTGCAGATGGATTTTGCGTATAGATGAGGGATATATTTGTAGACTTTTGTCATCAACCTCAGTTGAGAAGATCCTTTGCTCGAAACCTTTTTATGTTGTTCAACTTTTGTTAACGTCCAGTGGAAAGTTTAAAAGAGGATTAATGTCTTAGTATAATGTATTGTGGACTTGTCATCTAAACTTTGGAAACCTTGTATTGTTTGACCATCATTGAAATTATAAGAAAATTTGGTTATTGTTGTTGAGTGACTTGTGGAGTATCAATATTTTGAGAAATGATGAAATCTTGTTTGTTCTCATAAATGAGTGTTGCTTCAACTTTGCCTTGAGAATAAATTTTGAGTTAAACCTTGCCATGTCTTGGTATTAAAGTGTCATAAGTAAACTAACATAGGATTGTTTAATACTTCAGGAAGTTAAATTAAAAGTTGTATTCAAATAAAGTAACGTAGGGGTCACCAACTTGAGAGCAAGAAATTCTTTAAGTAAACAAGGGCAAGACTATCATTGTAGGTAAACTTTATAACTTGATATCCCTAGCTAAACTAGTGAACACTACTCTTTTTGGTGAACGCTTAAAACAAGCTTAAAGGAAAACAATGGTTAGCTCCTAATAAGATTTAACAAGTAAGAGAATTAAATTTAGAAACCACTCAATTTATCTCTCAGCCTTTTGGAAGTAAGTAGTTCCCTTTTGGATAAGCTCTTTCGGTGAAGCCTAAGTAAAAGCATTAATACTTACGTATAAAACCCCAAGCTCCAATTAAACCTTGGTAATAGCTAATGACGTCTTAAAGAGGAATTTAACTCGGCCTTATCTCCTTAACTCTTTCACAGAATACTTTGTAAGTCATCTTGATTTTGTTGAACACGAAATCTTGTTGTAGCAAGGTAATGAGCAATTTTTAGTAATGTAAATATGGACAGATAGCCTTGTGGAATCAAATTAGTCCCTTATTAAATAATGGAACTAAACAACTAATTGTCGTAAAGTGAAGATTTTTAGTGAACTTCTCTTCTGTGTATAAGAAATTAACTCTGTTGGTAAGATGAATTTGTGCGAATCATATATTGAATCTTTCTGAAAACATAAGTCATGAG
Source organism: Taxus chinensis (assembly GCA_019776745.2). NCBI lineage: Eukaryota > Viridiplantae > Streptophyta > Pinopsida > Cupressales > Taxaceae > Taxus > Taxus chinensis. The sequence continues at coordinate 767,183,927 of CM034153.1, forward strand.
TTAAAGGGTGTTATATCAAAATAAGTAACCTTCAATCATTCTTACTGTGGCTTGCCCTATTTGTTAGAGTGGTCTGTCGTTGGACTTCTATGTTGTCTGGTCAAAAACTAAGAAAGGTGTATTATCCTTGGGGTGTGAACGTTCCCGTGCTGACCTTGTTGTCCCTCCCCATAACAAGTGGTTCCTGGTGCTGGTTGTAACCTTGTGATGACATGTTGTGTTGTGTTATGTGTCAAGCAAGTAAAAAAAAAATTTCCTGTCTTTTTCCTGTGTTGTCGTTGTGTGGTGATTTTGGGTCGTTACACACTCACTCTCAATGCAAAAAATCCAATTCCAGTTGCAATATTGAAGAGCATTCCATATTTCACTGGAGAGTAGCAGACTACTCCTAGTGACCACATTCAAGACATTGAAAATGTCTGTGTAATTCATGAAATCATTGAGATGGACATCGCAGTCAAATTGTTAGCCTCTTCATTCAAGGGTAAAGCTTTGCAATGGTTTAGGACTTTAATAGTAGGCTCCATTCAGAATTGGGACCATCTGTGCACAGCTCTTCACAATCAATTTGGAGAGAAGGGAGATAATCTATCCTTGTTGAAACAACTGACAACAATCAAGAGGGATCCTAATGAACAGTTGACCAACTTCAACTTCAGATTCCAACAGATGTGGGATAGGATTCTGGTGGCCGTGAAACCAATAGACGAAGGTTCTTTTTTATACTTCCTTAGAGCTTTAAATTTTGATATTGCCATGATGATTCAATCAATGGGAGGTATAACTTTACCCCCATCATATAACATTGCTATTCAAGCTTAAAATTTCTTAATCCAGGCTTGTAAACTTGCACCTAGGACACATATGCTTCTATATCTAGAACTAGGAGCTCCAAGCACTAGTCAACCACCCACATTAGCTCCCATACCTGCTCCAAGGAATTAGATTTTAGCTGAGGCTTCCACCGCATCTTCTGGCTCCTCAAATGAGCTCTAAGAAGTATTGAAATAGTTGTAGAACCTAGGAAACAAGATAGTGACTATCAAGAGACAACAAGCTCAAAGTTCTAGGCCATATCAGCCTCAAACTCAATATCAAGTTAGGCCCCCATACCAGAGAAATAAACCACCAAGTCATGCCACAAATCAAAATTTAAACCAAGGAAAACCTCAAGCTGTCAGGCCATTTCGACCATATAATCCAAATGTAGCTTCAACATCAAAAGCATTAGTTCCAACACAAAATAACATGGCTTAGGAGTATGACTGGTGTTACCCCTGCAGTCTACCTCACTCTCAATCAACGTGTTTCAATGGTGCACTAAACTAGGCCTTGATGGTACAGACCATTGGTGTGTCCCAAGAACCTAGTCAAGAGGAAAATCAGCAGCAAGAATCTCAGCAAGAGACACCTCCAACTGAAACTATGTTGGTTAATTGGCAAAAATAAAACTTCTATGGAGTTAACCAAACCCCTTCTCAAGGTGTAGCTGCCAATACATGGTCCAAGAAAAGTAATATTGGAGAGGGAAAATTATCAAATTCAAGTAATCCACAACCCTCTATTACTCCACAAGGTATTGGCAATCAAAGTGCAACTCCCAATATGCAAGGTCATCCCAAGCCACCCCCTAGACCAGCTCAAGTGCTGGTTGTAATGACCCATGTGCAATAGAATAATGCACAAGGAAAGGGACAAAAGAGAGATAACTCATCTCCATTCAAAATCATTGAGAAAATGAAGAAAATGAATATAAACATCTCAATGTGGGAGTCATTGGTTATCCCAGGATAGAGATATCTTTTACAGGATGTTATGGCCAAATGGTTAGCCTCAAATCAGCCACCCAATCAACAATAAAAGGTGCTTACCAATACAACTTAGTAGGAAGGAAATCGTAGAGATTAAAAAGGTAAGAATCTGAAGCCACCTCCCTTTTATGTCTCATTGATCATTAGAGACAAGCTAGTGCATAATTACAGGATTGATTTAGAAGCAAGTAGCTCGATAATGCCAAAACAAATAGCTGATCAACTGGGTCTTCAATATGAAGTCATTTCCAAAGGTGTGGTACAATTGGATGGTACAGTAGTAACAACTGTTGGAGTAATCAAAGATTTGAGCCTCACATTACATGCATGTTTCAATGTGACCATCTTGCAAAATGTATCAGTCATAGACTTGCCACCACACTTTACATTGTGTTTGTCAAGAGACTTCACTGCTAAAATTGGAGGTTATTTTTTTTGTTGATTGGTCACACATGTTATTCAGAACAAAGTGTGGAGCTAAGGCTACAATCAGATCTGAGCCTATTACAAAATTCCATATTGAGCCTCATACATCGATTCCAATCAATGCGAATTTTTCAACCCTTGATCAAGAAGATTATCCAAGCACCCACGAATCTGGTACCAAGGTTGGATGTATTCCAGACTTGACCCTTGATGAATGGGTGAATGTTAGTGCAAATTCACAGCACCCCCAAAATTACCTATGGATCTACTTTTCTAAGGCAATGTCATTTAGTGTGAATGCACAACATTGATGTTTCCCAAAGTGTGGAGACCTTTCAAATGGGGAAATGATCTCCAGAGATGGTTGGTTCCTCTTCTTAAACTACCTACCACAAGTTATTCTAGTGCAGGAAAGCTAATATAATCCTAATCTAACTATGCCAAGGAGACAGCGAGAGAGAAAAGAGGAAAAAAAAGAGCCTACACTAAAATGGTGATACACTAGAGAAGGAAAATGTTGAACATCTATCAAAACTGTCATGGAAACAAAAAGAGGTGAGCAATGGAAAGGATGGAAAAGTGCATCACAAAACCAAGGATGGATTTCATGTATAAAAAATGTTCCAAAACTCCATGAACATAGCCCCAAAACCTACAATAGACATTAAAACATGCAAAAATACCTACAATGAAGAGAGGCAAGAAGAAAACAAGCAAAAACGAGCAAGGATGGAAAATGGCATCACAAAACATGTTTTTCATTACTCCAGAAGTTTGTACAAAACATCATTTCACTGGTAAGAGGAAAAAAACACCATTACAGAGCAAGGGAGGAGGTTCAACACTCAATTTTCAACCCTAGGGAAGAAATTAAGGGAGAGGTAGAGAAGAATGATGAATAAAGCATTACAAATGAGCAAAAAATTGGCTTTTAACCATCGAGCAGAATGGAAGAAATGTGAGAAAACGTGGGAAAATTCAGTTGGGAATTCCAAACACAGATAATATTCATCTAGTCTCACCTAAAAAATTATGGATTTCCATAAAAAAAATCTCATACTTTGAAGTACATTATTTTACAAAGCAAAAATAGAGGCCCATACTTCATTAATTTTGGTGGTTGGAGTCATTTTCTATGTTTTTTGCATGCCAGATACGGTTTTCCAATTTTTATCCTATGAATCCATCAATAGAAGAAATTGAATATTCCATCGTGTAGAGGATTTCAGCATCTTTCCAATGATATAAAGAACATGAAAATCTGAGCTCAGGATCGAAATTTATGCCCCCTCTGAAGATTTAGGGGGGGAAAATAGCAATTTTAGCAAAAAATTCGGGTTGGCGGGCTGAAACTTGAAATTTTTCCATTTATTCAATTTTTAAAAATTTCCCAAAAATTCCCTGCACCCCACTGCTCCTCTGCCACATGGAACTTTCCCATTCGCTGATGGAAAAATGGGCTCAAACCTCACTTTTCCCCTTTGATTTTTTTCTCGGGAAAAATTCTGAAATTTTCCCCGCGCTCTGCCACTCCGGTGACATGTGTCGGATTTTGGTTTCTTGGTGGGGGCACGACTTCTTTTTCTCCATTTGTGACTCTGTTGGTTTGGTAAAAAAACCAAAGTTTCCTCTGTGCCTTTGACTCCCGCCACTGTCATGGACATGTGTCGCTTCCTCATTGGCCGCGGCCCTTCCACAACTTTTTCTCCATCATCCTTCATGGGTCTGCAGTCTGCGGGCAAAATTTTCCCTTTGTGTGCTTTTCCCTCTTTGGAAAATTTTCCAACTTTCCTTTTCCGGCCTGACCTCCACTTCCACGTGGCACCTTCTCATTGGCCGTAGGCCTGTTAAGGGAAAAATTCCCCAAAAAACTCCATCGAGCCATAACTTTTGAAATATTTGGAGTTAGGAGGAAAATTTTTACCTTTCTTTAAAGGGGAAGAAAAATCCTATGTGATGGATTCATTTCTAGAAACCCTTTAGTGATTGAAATGTGTGAAAATTGAAGTTGAATCACAAAGAAGGGAAGAATGAAGAAAAGTAAGCCAAATTCAGCAAGGGGCTCATTTTGGATAACAATTTGGTGACTCTCAGGGGTCATCTACCTGCTAGATGAATGATCAGTAGCATTTGAAGCATCCATTGGGCATGGATTCAAACTTTATACACTGATTTTGATCTGAACTATGAAAATCTGACCTCTGAGCCACTTGGTAACCCACTGAAACTTGGAGCTGATCTTCACCAAAACCCACTGAAATGGATTGTGCAATAGCAACATAACAACACCAAAAAACTATCTACAAAATATGGAAATCATACATACCCCAAGTGGGATATGTAGAGTGTGCACAAGCACTTCTTCTGCTGAAAGAAAACCTACCTACTCTACTCTAATTTGAAGCAAAGGTGAGCTAAACAAACCCTGTAACTGGTTGTGTAAAATAGCTTCCTTTCTTCAAAATGGGCAGCCATGCATTTGATTTGGACATGATCATGGCTATTAGGATGAGTGAAAAATCAACAAGAAGCTAGTCTTCTACCCATATCAACAAGGTGTCAATTGAAAACAAGTTATATACCTCTTTTTGTTGCTTTGCATTTGGATTTTAAAGGTATTGCAACTAATCCTTGGTGCTTATATGCTCATCCTCATGCTTAGAAGCAAGCATGACTGGTTGTGACTTCTCCTTTTGCTGAAATGAAGCCAAATACCTTATTGGGAAAGGTCTGATCTATTTGATATACCCATTGCTCTGATTTTCAAATCCAAAAATGGAGTCCTCTTGTAGACCTTCTTGGATGGAAGATGTGGGAGAAGTGATGAAGTTCTTCTACCGTTTTCCTTCTTCCTCCAATGAATAACGTGGAAGAATTAATATCTTCCAATATTGGCTCCAAAGACGATGTTATCAAGATGCAGGTTGTTTCAAATGAAAGTTCTCCTCCATGACAACAGGCTCAAGTGTTTGGAATGTGGATGATGAAGGAGAAAATGGTGTGATTTCAACTGGTTCCTCTTCATCAAAACAATCCTCCAAATATGACAGACCAAACTGCCTCATTGTTGTCCTACTGCAAATGTTCAACCTTTCCCATGGTGTTCTATTAATCTGCAACTTGATCACCATGGTTTCTTTCATCCTCCAACACTGAGTTTGAGAGATCAAACTCTTCTTCAACACTAGAACTCGAGAGAGTTGAAGTAGAAAGAAGAACCGAAGGTTTTTCTATAGCCTGATTTTTGCTCAAAGCTTTTTGATCTGCACTTTTCTCCCCCATAGCTCTGGAATGTGCTCCTCTTCTTTTGGATTTGGAACAACTTCTCCTTCCTCTGCTGTTTGAAGACAAGTCTTTCTCTTGATCGAACTCTTCCTCTAGAATGAAGTTTTTCAAGTTAAACTCTTCAATCTATTACTCTAGAGGACAAGTTGGGGCTGCAAGATCTCTTTTAGAGATTTCCTCTTCCACAGATGATTGTGCAACTTGAATTGGATCAACATCTTCTTCAAGTAGAGTGCCAACATGGACACTACATTCTGAGAAAATTGATTGCTGAACTGCCTCTTCTTTTTACTCTTCTTCTGCTGCAACAAAATCAGTCCTAACCACCACTTGTTCTTCAACCTTTACCTCCTCTGTAGGCTTCACCAACAAAGGAATTTTCTCAATCCCATATCTAAGAGCCAAACTTACTAAGTTGTCTCTTAATCATTCCTTCTTTGTTTGGTTCTTCCTCTTACTATCCTTCATGACTGATTTTTGGAATTTCTTCTTCCCAACATGGATTTGGGAATGCAAGAGGAGGGGTGGGTTGTGACTCAACCATTTTTTCATTTTTTTGTGGTGGTGGAAGAGATGAAACTTCTTGTTTCCTTGGAGTGGAAGGTATTTCTTTTTTCTCTTGTGGAGGGGATTTAGATTTGGAAGGGAAAAGGATAGAATAATTGAGATGAGGTGGAAGACTAGGAGATGGAGAAATGTGATCAACATTTGGGGCAGCATATGGGAAACTTGAAGCTTGACACTACTGAAATGATACAGATTGAGAAAGAGGAAAAGAAAGAGTATGAGATGGTGTGCTTACCCATTGACAAGGTTGCTGAATACTCCTCTCATACACCTCTATTCCCTCAGTCCACTTTGCAAGTAATGGCAGTGTTGCAATCATGAAGTCAAGCTTCTCTTGAGGGATGTAATGCCTTGGAAAAGGTCCCACCCATGGACAAGGTGCTCTAGAACTGATTCAAAATGCTTTCATTTGTGCTTGCAGCCCTAGATTTCACCATGCCAATCTCTAGTTTTTGGATTTTCTCCAACAAATCAGCATCTTGCATTTGATTTTCTTCATTGTATGCTTACCCCTGCTCTTGGAAAGAACCATAGCCAAAATTATTTTGGCACTGCTGCTCATATGGGTATGCATGTTGATCTTGAATCTGATCAAAATGCTGATTTGAAGGAGTTGTAAAGCATTTTGGAGGTGGATTTGGATGGCACTATTGTTGTAAATGTGAATTCTATGATGGAAATGAAGTCATGATTGCACAACTTCATGGGATTAAATAAGATGCAAGAGATGGAAGGAATAATGGATGAAAAATGAATGAAAATGAATGGAAAGAGGGTATGCAACTCATAGAATGAGTTATTTACCATAGATGGAGTCACCAGATGTGCTTTTGAATATGCCTCCAAACCCTGAATCTTTAACAGGAAAACACCAACTTGTCAAAAATAAAGTGGAAGACCGCTAAGGTCCCATTGGGCGTGCCATAAATATTAGTGCAAATTCACAGCACTCCCCAAAATGACATCTAGATCTGATTTTCTAAGGCAATTTCATTTGGTGTGAATGTAAAACATTGAGCTTTCCCAAAGTGTCGAACCTTTGTAAATGGAGAAATCTCTCCAAAGAAGGTTGGTTCCTCTTCCTAAACTACCTGCCACAAGCTATTCCAGTGCAGGACAAGATAATCTAATCCTAATATAACTATGCCAAGGAGACAAAGAGAGATAAAAGAGGGAAAAATAGAGCCTACACTAAAATGGTGATACACTAGAGAAGGAAAATGTTGAACATCTATCAAAACTGCCATGGAAACAAAGAGAGGTGAGCAATGGAAAGGATGGACAAGTGCATCACAAAACCAAGGATTTCAAACAAAAAATGTTCCAAAACTCCATGAACATAGCCCCAAAACCTGACAATCAACATTCAAACATGCAAAAATACTTGCGATGAAGAGAGGAAAGAATAAAACAAGCAAAAATGAGCAAGGATGGGCAAATGCATCACAAAACACGTTTTTTATTGCTTCAGAAGTTTGTACAAAACATCATTTGAATGGTAAGAGGAACAAAATGCCATTACAGAGCAAGGGAGGAGGTTTAAATTCCATTTTCAACCCTAGGGAAGAAAATAAGGGATAGGCAGAGAAGAATGATAAACAAAACATTACAAATGAGCCAAAATTAACTTTTAACAATCAAGTAGAATGGAAAGAAATGTGAGAAAATGTGAGGAAAATTGATTTAAAAATTCAACCACCAACAAGATAAATTCTAATGGGAATTAAAACTTATGGGCATTTTTATGGAAAAATCTGATACGCTCGAAGTACATTGCTTTACAGAGAAAGAACATAGGCCCATACTTCATTAAGTTTGGTGGTTGGGGTCGTTCTCTTTGTTTTTTGCATTGCCAGATACGTTTTTCCTATTTTTATGCTATAGATATCCATAAAAAACTAAAAAATTGAATATTCCATTGTGTGGAGGATTTCAAAAATATTTCCAATGATATAAAGAACATGAAAATCCGAGCTCAGGATTGAAATTTATGCACCTTTGAAGATTTAGGGCAAAAATTGCAATTTTAGGCCAAAATTTGGGTTGGTGGGCCGAAACTTGAAAATTTTCCATTTTTCAAATTTGGAAAAATTTCCAAAAAATTCACTGTGTCCCACCGCTCCTCTTCCATGTGGAACTTTCCCATTCATTGATTGGAACACGAGCTCAAACCAAGCTTTTCTCCTTTGATTTTGTTATCGGGAAAAATTCCCAAATTTTCCCCGCGCTCCACCACTCTGGTGAGACGTGTCAGCTTCTGGTTGCTTGGCAGGGGCACAGCTTATTTTTCTCCATTTTTTCCTCTGTCCCTTTGACAAAAAATCAAATTTTCCTCCGTGCCTCTGACTCCTGCCACTGTCATGGACACGTGTCACTTCCTCATTGGTCATGGCCCTTCCGCAACTTTTTCTCCATCCTCCTTTCGGCGGGCCTGTGGGAAAAAAATTCCCCTTTGCACCCTTTTCTCCTCTTTGGAAAATTTTCCAACTTACCTCTGTTAGCCCGACCTCTATGTTGCCACCATGTGGCACCTTCTCATTCGCTGCACGAGCCTGTCAAGGGAAATTTTTCCCGAAAAAATCTATCGGGCCATAACTTTCAAAATATTTGGAGCTAGGAGGAAAATTTTACCTTTCTGGAAAAGGGAAGATAAAATCCTATCTAATGGAGCCATTTCCAAAAACCCTTGAGTGCTTTAAATGTGTGAAAATTGAAGTTGAAGCAAAAGGAATGAAGAATGAAGTCAAGTTAGCCAAAATAAGCAGGGGGGTCATTTTGGATAACACATCCTCTCCCTAGCATCATCAAGCCAGACCACAAGGATGATAATGAGGTATGGAAATTATTCTTTTATGGCTCAAGAAGTAGACAAGGTGAAGGAGGATGAGCTATGCTTGTTTCACCTTGAAGCACAAGATATTACTCATCTTTTTGCTTCCAGTTTTCTTTCTCAAACAGCACAACTGAGTATGAGGCTTTGATTCATGGACTTCATTGGGCCAGGAGGAGAGGCATTAAGAATCTAAAAATATTTGGTGATAGTGAACCAATTTAGAGGACAACATGCTGCAAATAATGACCTACTCAGGAGCTATAAAAACCAAGTATGGGACCTCATTAAGGACTTTGAATATTTCAACATTGTGTCCATACCCAAGAAAACAAATGAAGTAGCAGACAAATTGGCAACAATCGGGGTGGCATTTGATGTTGTAGAAAGTATCAAGAGTGAGAAATATCAGCCCCATATTAAAGTGGTTGTAAGACCAGTTGTTACAGATAACAACACAAGTTGGAAATTCTTTGAGCATGATTAGCAAATTGTCATTTTTTTACAAGAAGAATCTGAGTTCTCCGCTAGAAACCAAGACAAGTTTGAACAGTGGTATGGTGACCAAGTGATGTTATTGAGAACCAAGAAATTACCAAAGGGTTTTATAAATTTGGATTCAATCTTCAACCCAAATGATCAATTCCGGAAGGAGAAAGAAAATATTCAGGTAAAGGGTGAAGATTCATAGCCCATTTCCATATATGAAGGCAAAACATTGTGAATTGGAAAGGTAAGTACCCAACAAGAAAAATATGAGTTTATTCAACTTTGTCAAGAATTCCCAGATGTCTTTGCTTAGACTTACAAGGATTTAAGAGGTTTCAACCCAAGGTTGGCACAACACTCTATCGAGTTAGATCCGGGATCTAAGCCTTTCAGACAGAAGAAAAGGCCAATAAACCCTCACATTGAACCTCTCATGAGAATAGAGTTGAACAAGCTAATTGAGGCTAGCTTCAACTTCCTATCAAGCATTCATGTTGGGTTATAAACTTGGTGCCTGTGAGGAAAAGAAATGGAGAAATCATATTGTTTATAGATTTCTGTGATCTAAACAGAGCATCACTCAAAGATCACTACCCACTTCCATCGATGGAGAAAATATTACAGGTTATAGCTGGTTCTGATAGGTTTTCATTGCTAGATGGCTACTCAAGCTATAATTAGATAATGGTAAAAGAAGAAGATCAGTTCAAGACATCCTTCACCACAAAATGGGGTACATATGCTTACAAGAAGATGTCATTTGGACAATCCAATGTCGGAGCAACATTTCAGTGAGCTATGGATATGGTGTTCAAAGGCTTGATCAACAAGATGGTGTTGATATATCTAGATGATATCATTGTCTTCTCAAAGAATGCAGCAAACCACCTCTTTCACCTTAGGAAAGTATTTCAAAGGTGTATAAGACTTAGAGTGTCATTGAATCCAAAGAAATGTCTATGTTTGGCACACGAGGGAAAGTTGTTGGGCCACATTGTCTCAAGAGAAGGGTTGATAATTAACCCTGAAAGAGTTGAAGCCATTATAACACTACCACTGTCACATCATAAGAAATCCCTCCAAAGATTCTTAGGAAGGATAAAATTTTTCCACATATTTGTGCTTGATTTTTCCACTCTTGTAAAGCCTTTAACGATGATGCTAAAGAAGATTCTTGCATTCAAATGGACAGCAGAAGGCAAAGAGAGTTTTTAGGACATCAAGCTTGCAATATCATAGACCCTAACTCTTATTAACCCAGACTTTTCAAAGGACTTCATGTTGTATGCTTTTGGAGGGTTAGAAAAAATCTCAGCTATCTTGGTTCATCCTAATAAGGAAGGTTTAGAACAACCCATAGACTTCTTGAGTCAGATCTTGGAAGATTACGAAGTAAATTATTCTTTCATTAAAAATCATGTCCTTGTTGTCATTAGGAGTTTGAATAAGTTCAGACACTTGGTCTCGAACAACAAGATTCAACTGCTAGTATCTCATATTGTGTCAAGTACTTTCTCCTAAACAAGGACTTGAATGAGAAGATATCAAGTTGGATCACTCATATAATAGAGTATGATATTGAAATCAAAGCGGTCAAGCTAGTTCATGGCAAGATTTTGTGTGAGAAGCTCACTTCCAAGCAACAAATTGAGTTAGTGGATAAAGAAGAGGTTGTACTATTAATGTAGAATGAGCTAGAGAATCCAACTAACAATGCACCCATTCCATGTTGGACTCAAAATTTGGTGCATTATCTCCAAATAGGTCCATGCCCTCCAGAAATGAGCAGAACATAAAGAAGGTACTTTAGATTATAACCCATCCTGTATGCGCTTGTTGATGGTGTTTTGTTCAAAAAGGACATCAATGACATCCTATTAAGGTGCATTGGGATATTCCAAATTGAGAAGGTGTTACATGAGTTCCATGATGGAGAAGATGGAGGCCACTTTGTTCCATGGGTAACAATGCTCAAAATTATGAGGGTTGGTTACTAGTGGCCTACAGTGTTTAGGGATTGCTACTCATGGATCAATAAATGCAAGAAGTTTGATTTCTTCACAGGGAAAGAAAGATTAGCAGCCTTACCCCTTCGTCCAATTTTAGTAGATCAGCCATTCATGCAATGGGGATTAGACTTCATTAGAGTAATCAACCCAAATTCAAGCCAAGGCCACAAGTGGATACTCACAGTGGCTAACTATTTCACCAAGTGGACTGAAGTAGTGGCACTCAAGGAGGCAAATGAATCCAACATTTTGGACTTCTATGAAGAGATAGTCACGAGGTTTTGTGCCCCTACTACTATCATATAAAACAATTCATTCGCATTCCTTGGCGCAAAAATTACTGAATGGGATATAAATAATGGTGTATATCTTAGCACCTCTTCAAACTATTACCCTCAAGGTAATGGCCAAGTAGATTCCACAAAAAATAACTTGTTGAGAATCATCAGAAGGACCCTTGATGAGAATCAGATAACTTGGCACACAAAACTAAAATCAGCTCTTTGGGAAGATAGAGTCACCCCCAAGAGGTTTACAGGAAGCTCTCCATTCAAACTTGTATATGGAAAGTTAACATATCTACCCATATCACTTGAGTTTCCAGCATTAGAACTCATGAGACAACTAGAACTAGATGAGTTTGAGCATATGGAGATCAAGTATGCAAAGTTGATGGAGTTAGAAGAAGAAAGAAGATATGCAGTGCAGATCATGGAGAAGGATCAAGCATCAACCAAGAGGAGATTTGACAAGGGAGCTAGAGCCAGGGCATTCCAAGTTAGAGACTTGGTACTGAAGTGGGATGCAGATCGGGAAAAACTGGGAAGGAATTCCAAGTTTGACACCATTTGGAGTGGCCCCTACATGGTCATATGATGCAAAAGTAGTAATTCCTTCCGATTGTTCACATTGGATGGATCCATCTTAAACATTGCTACTGAAAAGGAAGGTTTCACCCTTGTAAGTATTGATATAGGATTTTAATTCCTCTAAGTGCGTGTGCACATTATCTTGTTAAAGCATAGGTTTTTTTTCCCTAAGTTCCCTAGCATAGGTTTTGTTGCTCCAGGTTTACATCATTGTACAATTTGATGTACCTCCAGGTGAATGTGCCAAGCCCTTTAGCATTTACAACAGGGAGACCCATAGTTTACCGTAACAGTTGTTAACTTAAAAATAGAAAAAATATAAAGCAACTAAAATCAGGCCTCAAGGGAGTCCATTTCCAGAACAAGTAAAAGCCCCAGGACAAAACAATTTTATACTCTCAGAAATCTCATCTTCGAGACTTTCTTGTGAAAAATGAGAGTTCACTCTAACGGGGTAGGTTCAAGGTAGCCAAGTGCAAGCGTCAGATTCAAGTTTCAGGGACAAGATCAGTATCAAGATATCATTCTTGACTCCATGCCCAATGGATACTTACAAGGCTATTGGTCTCTTCATCTAGTAGGTAGATGTCCTCGTGAGTTGCTAAACAGTTATCCCAATTTTTCCCCCCCAGAAAAATTGGTCAAACATGACCTTGCATAAGAAAATTGGAAGGGTCGTTTCAGTCCAGCGGGCTCACAATCGATCCCAAATCTGAGGGACAAGTGGGCTCAACAATGGAGGATCAAACAGCATCAAAGGAGATCAGAGAGCATAGGAAAAAAATGGAGAAAGGTAGTGTTCCAAGTTTGACGTCATTTGGAGTGGCCCCTACATGGTCACGGGATGTAAAAGTAGTAATTCCTTCCAATTTTCCACATTGGATGGAGAGGAACTTCCAATTCTGGTCAACGGGATCCATCTTAAATATTTCTACTTAAAAGGAAGGTTTCACCCTTGTAAATATTAGCATAGGATTTTAATTCCTCTAAGTGCATGTAGACATTGTCTTGTTGTATCATAGGTTTTATTTCCCTAAGTGCTCTAGCACAGGTTTTGTTGCTCCAGGTTTGCACCATTGTATAGTTTGATGCACATCTAAGTGAATGCGATAAGCCCTTTAATGATTACAACAAGGAGACCCATAGTTACCCGTAACAGTTGCTAATTTAAAAATATAAAAAATACAGAGCAACTAAAATCGGGTCTCAAGGGAGTCCATTTCAAGAACAAGTAAAATCCCCAAGAAAAAATAATTTTCTACTCTCAGAAATCTCATCTTCGAGACTTTCTTATGAAAAATGAGAGTTCACTCCAACGGGGCAGATTCAAGGTTTCCAAGTGCACGCATCAGATTTAAGTTTTAGGGACAAGATCAATATCAGGCTATCATTCTTGACTCTATGCCCTAGGCTACTGGTCTCTTCATCTAGCAGGCAGATGTCCCCATGAGTCACCAAACTATTATCCCAATTTTTACCCCTGGCAAAATTGGTCAAACATGACCTTGCATAAGAAAATCAAAAGGGTCGTTTCAGTCCAGTGGGCTCACAATCAATCCCAAATATGAGGGGCAGGTGGGCTTGACAATGAAGGATCAAATGACATCAAAATATATCAGAGTGCACAAGAAAAAAATGGAGAAAGGCAATGTTCACTCGAGGCCCTGAATCAACTAAGGATAAGAGAGTCAACGGATTCCCCCACATGTCTCAATGGCACAACTTCAAAGGTGAAATACAAAGTGAGTTCCCAAATGAGCACCAACTTGCCACATGGTCAAATTCCAAATGGGGGTAGAGACGGCCGTTGAATCGGTTAAGTACAGAGCAGAGTCACAGAAGGTGCCACGTTCCTCATTGGCACAATTCCAAGGGCAGAATCCAAAACGAGGACCCCAAACAAGCGTAGGCTCACCATGTGGTCAGAGTCAAAAAGGGGGGTAGAACCGGTCATTTAATCGACTAAGTATAAGAAGGTCGGTAGAAGCCTCCACATGCCTCATTGGCACAACTTCAGAAGTGAGACCCAAGGGACAGTCCCTAAATGAGTGCAAAGTTTCCACATGTCCCAGGTCTGTAAAGGAGATAGAGTCGACATTTTAAAAGTCTCAAGGAAGCAGAATCCTCCACGTGTCTCATCGGTGCAACTTCTAAGGTGCAACCCAAAGAGACACCCTGAAATAGCGCCAACCCTCCACGTGTCCAAGATCCAAACAGGGGGTGGAGCCAGACGTTGAATCAACCAAGGAAAGGAGAACCAGCAGAAGCCTCCATGTGCCTCGTCCGCGCAACTTCAAAGGCGTGACCTAAAAGGCAGTGCCCAAATGAGCACCAACCCTCCACTTGTCTAAGGCCTGAGAAAGACAGAATCAGGTGTTGAAAAGTCTAAGGACGGGCAGAAGCCTCCACACATCTGCTAGGGAAATCCTAATAGTCAGTGTTATTGACTAACTCAAGACATTTGTGTCTCTATATTGCTTTCATTAGTGTTTTTTTGTTTAGCTTCAAAGTACTACTTGTTTTTCTAATCAAGCATTTATTAACTGATTTATCATTTACTATATAATTAGTAAGTGCACGTCGTGTAGCATTATTATCTTTGGTGCATCTTTTTCCACCTACAGTTTGGTATGCTTTATGTATGTTTTCAATAATTGACACATTTTGATCAACAACATTAGATGTTCTTAACCCAAGGTCTTCATTATAGGTCTCATCTTAATTAATTCCATAAATGTAACAAATAATTGACATCTTTGTGTGTCATTTAAATTCTCAAAGTAATTATCCCGAATTCCACTAGCTTTTCTTCTCGTATTTCTTTTAGACATTTTGTTAGGATTTTTTTATAATGTTTTCATCAATTTCAATTAAGTGAATTGGTTTTCTTCACAAAATGGAAGGAGGTGTTCTTAGATATGAAGATTAGTTTACAAAGTTACTTTCTTCATTCATTGTTTTCATACAAATTTCGGGGTTAACATTTGGAGTCTCAGGTAAGGGTTCAACAATTGGATTCATATCAATTTATTCATCCATACCAACATTGTCATTTAATTCAATGTCATTATTCATTGCAAAATCATTATTCTCTACATTTTCATTATGTATTTCATCCCCATATTCTAATACATTAGCTACATTTGATATAGCAAATGTACCTTGCCCTACACAAAGTTTTTGCATTCTCTTCAATTTCTTTATTCTCATCTCTTGCAATTGCTCCGGTGTCTTGTTCTTGACTTTCCTCTTTTCCTTAGCTTGAATTTTATCACCCATGATTATAAAAAGTCAACTAGTGGGGTAGGGGACAAAATGAACTACTAAAACATCATGCAAGAATGTACAGAAAATTGTAGACCAAACAAAGTGTATGCAAAATTCCTGTGAAAGTGATGAAAGGGATATTGGGGGGGCACAATATATAAACAAATAATAATGCATACACGTTATGATTTTTACATTTTCCAACACATTCCTCAAGGATTGGTATCCAGTTTGGATCCCCAAGCCTGAGGCATGGACCTGCACAAACACAACAAACCGCATGTTTTTGCAGAAAAACACAAAAATCCAACTTTCATCATGATAAATCAACATCAAATGATCGATTTGTTTAAAAATAATTATACCACAACGTAAATCAGAGTTTATTCTTTATATAAATATTATTTTTCAATTTTTCTAACAAATACAAGGTTTCCATATTATTTATTTTCTTAACTATGCCTTTTTATAGCTATTTTTTAAAGTTTAAACATGTTTATCTTTATTCATGTATCTTTTTTTGACTCATCAAAATTGAATAAAAATTTATTAGGCACAAACTAGGCATAATTCTATACATATTAAAAAAAAACTCTAATTTTTGATATTTTTTAAGATAGTTAGGGGGGGGCACGGTCAGAGCTCCATTATTTTTCAAAACATAAAATTTTTGTACTATAAAAATCATAAATAAAAAAATATTGGCTAAAAAAATCTAAAATAAATTATAACAGCATGACTCCACAATGCATCTATATATGAATCAAAACATGATCTACGCAAGTAACGTTATCATTTCTAATTTCTAACAACATGCTCAATTATACATGGTCATCAATATCCATATGTTCACAAGATTATGTTTCAATTGTTAAGGTCTACTCAAAATGACGAAAGTATCACAAGTTCATAAAATAGTTACATGAACCACTGTCAACAACATATCAATGATCAATATAATTTGTCTCTAATAATCTACATACAATACTTAAGAATCAAAATCAACAACAATCTCAGTATCTCTACAACATCTAACATCATGCTAATTGTAAAAATCTGTGATAATATCCATAAGTACAAGTCGATGGTATCGGAAATCAATAGATAAAATGTGTCTAAGGGAAGTGAGCACTACATCTCTAGTGGGTGTCGAAGCTTGATGCACTCTACCCGATCTTTAGCTGGGTTGGTCTGTTAGTGAATCAAACAACTTCCTCATCTACTATGACATGTGTGACATTGCACCTATTTATATCAACCAGGCATTTACCGCATGGGATGGGAGGTCTGGGAGATTCCTCTATTTCCACCTATGTTTGATATCATTGCATACCACCAATTAGCTTCTTCCAGGTGTTTCCTCATCAGATCCATAACTCTTTTTTGAGCTGCGAGATATCCCCTCTACTCTTCTCTTCTTTGGTGAAGGGTAATTCATCTTGACCTCCTTCTCAGAATCATCATGCCCAAAGGTATATGTATGCTTTCCTTCATCATGTGTAAGACTTCCTATCGTACTACCAAGTGATCCCCAGTAATAGTAGTTGTCCTGCGTCCGTGGGTGTTGTTTTGATAGACATGACACCACACTCTTCGAAATTATAGATAATTCTGCTATTGTGGAGACTGTTGTTGTGGCTATTTCTGGGGATTTTTCATCTAGGGCTAACCTTGCATTAACTTTCTTGAACCATGATGTGGCTTCGAGATAAGGGATATAGGTGCTTGTAACTCATCTTCAAACTGAGTTGATGGCAACCTTCTTACTCAAAAGCATAGGTTCACAAGCTACTTCGATCAAGAATAATGCCCACTTGGAGATGTTCAACGTCGTGATGAACATCTTAGAATTGGGAAGGGAGAGATTTTTTCTCAACCACGAATTGAGACCAATAGAATCATGTTCTTTCTCCTTGATTGTCTCACTCGTTTTGCTAACAATTCTCATTTGCATTTCAACCAACTCTGACAGTAAGAATTCCAAGAATTTCTCGTCGGACCCCATAGATCAGGGTGTGAAGCTTTGATTGGACTCATGGAGGATCTTCCTTGTGATCTTTCACATCATAGGATAGTGCAGACACTCAATTTAGGCCCATGCTGACCTTTGTTGTCTCTGCAGCATCTGTAACATGAGGTTGCACGTCATTATGGATGCTTAACATGAATATTCCAGTCAAGGTTTTGACATTATAGAATTCTTCCCATACTGAAACCAGCTTACCTCAGAGTTGGTAGGAATCAACGTAGGCCTTTTGACCAGAATGCTTCGAGAGTCCCTTCTAAATTGAGAGGATGGTACACATATTCATTTTCCAGATGGCATAATCTACCCCTGAATCTCTTTGAGAAGTTGGGTGTTGGACAAAAGTAATTTTGGGGAAGACATCTTTAAAAAGAAATTCCTCTTGTTATTTTATTGCTTCCTATGGGATACTATTTTATAATACATCATTGAGGTTGTTGATCGAGAGCATACTCAACTCGTCTTGAAGATGAGCTTGTCGAACTCAATCCAGGTTGTATAGTGTCATGGAGGGCTTCTATTCAAGGAAACTCTCCATGTTCAACCCTAGATCTGAAAAATTGTAGCATTCATAATGGTGTAATCCTCGCGGCTTGGGAGTATTTCTACATAGGATTTTGATACCTATGATTTGTGTGCCTTTGAGTCTAATCTACATGAAGAAATTTGGGTATTTCAGCTTCTTTACCATTTTATTCCAGTCTCGGATGTTGCCCTTTTCCATTCCTTTATCTTTCATTTTTGTAGGTGATCCCACCAGATTAATGCACGTCTGGCCAACTTAGTGCATGAAAATATATAACCTTCTTCTCCTTTGAAAGGGTTTTCCACTCAAATAATTTTCCCATGCGATTCAACCATTCAATCAACTCTTTCTGGTCGCAACCCTCCACCATAATCAGGAACATTAATCTTGATGTTTTCATTCTTTCCTTGTAAATCCTAGATCAATCTCTCCTCAAATGGCCTCTCATTCAAAATTTCTTCATCTCCCTCCTTTTTTTCTTCATCTCCTTTATTCATTATTGGAGGGTACTTCTTCAGTATCACTATCTAGGTCTAGATCCCCATTTACATGTCTCCTTCTAAGGTGGATAACTTCTCCTATGAGCTCAGAAACCTATCTCTGTAGCTTCTGCATATGCCTATTCATCTGGGCATAACCTCCCCTACGCCACGTCTAGACATGATTATATTAAATAGAGGAAAAAATTACATAGAAAAAAAATGTAATATGTTACCTTAAACTATTTATGCAAGATCAAAATCCGGCTCTGATACCAATTGATGTGAATCAAACTGCAAGAGGTTGAAATACCTCCAAAACACACATAAAACTCTTTACAAATAAAAAACCAGGAGCTTCAAAATAGCTTTCTTCTCATTCTGGAATCCACACTAGTCATTTACATCATTACAATCCTCCTTTTTCTTCACGTCTACTCTAAAAACCCTAAAATGCTAAAAATTACCTACTAGCAAAACAAATTGGATGGGCCCCAAAATTTGCGTGCCAAAAAATTCTTACATAAATTAAGGCTCACACTAAATTTTGACTTATTCTAACAAGTACAACAAAATTTATTAAAGTTTTAAGACCTAGTCAAAAAGTGAAAAAATGTTCAGAGCCAATTTTAGGCAACTAGATGAAGGAATGCGGGCCTGAAAATGTGTCCGAATTGGAAACAACCTTGCAAGATAAGTTGAGCTCAACATAGTACTAATGTATATCTACCACCTTGTAAAATTTCAAGACGATCCAACGGTTGGATCAAAAGTTTATGGTCGCAAGTTATGCTCCCCGCATCAGGTATTTTTCGATGGCACACTCTCAAAGAAGGATTCATCCAACATAAAGACACTATTTTAATATATGTTGGATTTGAAATAGATATGAAACATTTTAATAAATGAAACTATCTCAAATATATGGAATGAATTTGAATATGGAAAAGTGGATGGGCTATGATTTTAGATTTCATACTTTAAAGGAATTATAGTTGTAGAGGTGGCCAATGATATTTCTATCTTATTTTTGTTACTAAGGGAATATAATCAATTTGGGATTTGATGATAGGTTATCTTATGGGGGATTCAAAAAAACAAAGTATTTACCTATCACATGAGCTCATATTAAAGTTTTAAATATTAGTCAAAATAGATGAACACCCAAATATATTTTTCCCCTATTAACAAGTATATAAGGACTTAAACTATAAATGTTTTTAAAAAATTATTAGGGGTGGGGGTACATGTAGTATTAAAGGTAGGTGGCAGGAGTAATAATCATGGGGTAGATGAAGGATCCCTAAATGAAAAGTCATTAACCTGTAGTTTTATTTCATGTCATCAACATTAATCCAACATGGGTTCTAGAGATACTGTATATCACTGCTTTAGAAGAACTGAACAGTTCTTATGACACTCCCAGACTGGTATGTCAAAATTACCTTTTAGAGTATCATTCACAAGACATGCTTTAGTGCTACCAAATGATTCAATATTCTGTCGGCTAATGAGTGTCCTGCATATGAATAGATATAGCTCACAATAAAGTAACCAGGTTTGACCCTATGGCATAGGGTTGTAAAACGGAGGAATGACGAAGATCTGGAGGGAGTGACATGCAGCACCAATGAACGTGTGCACTCAACCGTGAAAACGATCTCGGTAGTTTCAAGCATCAAAGTCAAGAAATGTGCATTCATGGAAGCAATGTGCATGCATTGAGGAAGAACCAGGCTGAAGCCAAACCAAACTCTATTCCATTCTCCCATGTGTTGATCAAGATGAAAGGGTGTACAAATAGCAGTGGGGTGTGTAACTCCCCAGTGCTTGCAATCATGTAGTCAACTCGAGTAGAGAGTGGGAGTTACATTCCCGGAATAGCCGGTCAAATGTAACTCCCAATGATGCATACGATGCACTAATGCACTGACGTTGTAAGAGAATCTCATAATGACACCCTAAAGGACACCTAAGACATGGTGATCTCACCTATGTGGAGGTATTCCATGTATTTAAAATAAATACATAGAAAATAATACTACACCAGCACCCCTCCTTGAAGCATAAGCTTAGGTGGATGACATAGATGGAAAGTCAAAAAGGAGAGAAGTGGGTCCGCGGCACAGAAGCCTAATGAGGGTACCCACGTACAAGAAGAAGTCTCTCGAAAAGTGGAGTAAAAGGAGAAAACCCAGTGGGAAAAACTATCCCCTCAAAAGAGAGACAAGTCACACTCTCTAATCTAAGAAAGATGCCAAGGATGGGTCTCAACCACAGACGAGCCTGATAAGGGGTACCCATGTACAAAGAGGCAATCTCTTGGAAAGAAGAAGAAGAGAGAAGAAGAGGGAGACGAGAGGAATGCAGAAGATGCCATGGATGGATTTGAACTCTGCAGCTCTAGGAGGTATCCCAGAAGAATGTCGATGACATGAGATCCTCTGCCTCTGGACTGAAGAAGAGCCACCCGCACCGAATTGTGTGCCTGCCCTTAGGGAAGGACAGAAATGACATGCTGAAAAGTCCGCCCACTCCACAAAGGAAATTGAAGGCAGACAACATGAAGAACTCTGAGTCTGGTGGACTGAAGTGTGACATAGGTCTACAGAGTGAGTGCCAAGGAACCGAAGGTAATGCCACGTGCGTACAGAACTGTCAGAGTGTGAAGAGAGTGAACACCCGCAGAAAGGATGTCCACAGTGATGTGAAGGGAACAAAACATGCCTCCACAACAGAAAAAGTGATCCACGGGCTGAGGGTGGATCAATAAAGGTCTCCGGAAAATGTGGCAGTGGTACATGATTCCTGGAAGGGGCACTCCCAACAACAAAGATGATGAACTCCTCTGAATATACCTGTAGATGGATGAGGGACCTGTAGAGCATCACAAGTAGACTCTGTGAAAAGATGAATAAGGTCAGGGAGATACTCATCCCAATGAGGGGGCTCAATAAACAGAAGAGCAATGTCATATAGGTATGAGTCATCCAATGAAGGTAAAGGAGTGTAAGGGGCCTCACACACTAGAATTGGAAAGGAGGCGGGTGTGATGAAGGTATGAGGCTAAGTAGAAGACTGCTCGATATCTGATGAGATGTGGGGGGGTGACAACAATGTCTGGAATAGTGAAAGAAAGAGGATAAGAGTCCTCTGTAGTACTCTCGACATCAGAACAGGGTGCAAAATCCTAGTCATCAGAAGTAGAATCAAGTGAGTCTATGTTAGTGGAATGGCCATCACACAAAGAAATGGAGGAGACAACTGAATCAGCAGAGTAGAGCAATAATGGTGGTAGTATGTGAAAGATCTCCATAGAGGGACTGAAGAATGCTCTAGACACAGTGAGGTGGATCTGAGTCTGCCATGTGAAACTAGAGAGATCGAGAGACATGCATCATCATGTGGCCAAAGACATGGTCACAAGTGTCAAGGAATTCCTCCAGATGACGATGATCAGTGGGTGCAGGAACTGGGCCAAGCAATAAGGGTAAGAGACCCTCATGGGCGAAGTAACGTTCCATGGAAGAACACCAAGTTGAATAGTTCCCTCTCCTGGTGAGAAGTGGCAGAGGTTGTAAGGTGATCCTACAACACTCAAGTCTTGAAAGAGAACTCTCCATGATGAAAAATGCAAGATGCACAAAATCAAGACGTCGAACTCGGTCGATAATGTGTCTGCATGTGAAAGCCCAAGAGTACAATCAACCCCCCAGAATGTGGCACTTTATAAAGTAGTGCATTTACAAAACTGACAATGTCATCATGTAATGTGTGAAAAATCATGTAACTTTGACTAAAGAAGCGCTCAAAAATGAGTTGCGAGTCAAAAGTTATGGCATTAAAACGATTCCTGCAACTGATGGAAAATGCCACTAAATGTTACAAACGCATTAAAAAAGTACACGAGATGGGTGCAAAGGGTATCGTGTGACTACTTGTTGGAAATGGCACAGAATTTTTGCAGGGGTTTGTTTTGACTACGAGGGGGGATTAGCCTCCTGCCAACCCCAGACCTCGCCCTCTGTCTTTGAAACTCAAAGGAAGGACATAATACAAGCAAAAAACAACCTAGAAAATTAATTACATGCCATTACAATGAAATTTTTTATTTTTTTGAACACCTTAAAACATTAAAAAGAAGGTGGAAAAGGATTGGGCCCACATTTGGAGTGGGAATGTAGCTGAGGAGGGTTGACTGAGTGGTTGGCTATTCATGCTACGTGCCTGGAGATATTGGAAGGATCCCGTAAAATCCACCGAGCTCCTCCAGTGTGTGAAGACCTACAACACTCTCCACGGTTTCACCTTGCTGCATTCTACCCCAGAAAAAAACGTTTGAAGATTCCAAGGTAGGTGGGAACGGGCTATGCACAGAACGATTTCAACGCAGGTGAAGGGGAGAGGAAACATCCATGAAACCAGTGAATAAACACATGCTGCTAGAGGGGCTCCAAAAAATAAATTGTAGGTGGACCGAGAACACCAAAAAATGGTGAGAGGCAGCAAAGTGGGAGGGCAATGAACAGAGCAGAGGTAGTGAAGGTTGAAAACATGAGCCACAAAGTGCTGAAAACATCCACAAAGTGCAGAAAACGTCCACGATAGAGAGAACCCGCCACGTCCACACAAAAGCGTGCAGGATGAAGGAGCTGATATGGTTCCTTTACGCAAGTTGCAAGGAAGGAACTCAAGCTCCAAAAAATGTATAGGTTTTGATGCGCACGAGAGGGACCCAAGCAATGGAGAGCAACAAAAAAAAAACTAGGCTGATTAGGGGATATGCACAATTTGAGCTCAACAAAAAAGACCTCTAAAGGAAAACCCCGAGTTAAACCTCCATGTCCACACCAAAAAAAGTGTAGAAGAAAGGAGAAAAAACTGAGCCTCTAGGTAAAAAAAAAAATGCTGACGAGCAAGAGCATTCAACATGAGCCAAAGAACAAATAGCCCCAAGACTGTGTAAATAGCAAACAACCACGTTTAGACTGCAAACATGCCTGAGTCCAAAGTTAGCGAGAGATCCAATGCATAGGTGGATGGAATGCATGAGTTAATAATGAACCACAGGTCCACGCCAAAGTAAAAAATGAGCTCACGAATAGAAGCAATCATGAACTTAGCAATGGATAATGCAAACTTGATACAAAACAACACGGCAACCTCTAAAGACTACATGCAAAAGTTGTAAAACCACGAACACCCCAAAAACACCAATGATCAC
Source organism: Taxus chinensis (assembly GCA_019776745.2). Taxonomy (NCBI): domain Eukaryota; kingdom Viridiplantae; phylum Streptophyta; class Pinopsida; order Cupressales; family Taxaceae; genus Taxus; species Taxus chinensis. The sequence goes on from CM034153.1 coordinate 767,207,735, forward strand.
ACAAACAACCCAAAGAGAGGTATGATGCCAGAATCAGTGCAAGTAGAGCAACGATCAGAATCGCCATTACAACACATGCATGAAATCTGTATATTGAGCCAGAAGCTGAAAAACACGCACATATATGCCAATGAGTGCATGGATCCACAAGATCCACTCTGATACCATGAAAGAGGGTTTAAAACCCAAGAGAGAGGACCACAAAGGGATGATGTGCACATCAACGGATGTGTGAATGAAAGCGTGAAGAGATCTCAAGAGGAGCAAGCATCAACCAAAATGTGCATGCAAAGATTTGAAACAATGGGCAGAACTTGGTTAAGCCATAAAACTCTCCTCTATCTCATAGATCAAATGGGGGTGTACATATAGGAGGTGATGAGTAACCCCCAGTTGCTGCAATCATGAAAAATTGAGTAAAGAGTTGGAGTTACATTCCCAGAATAGAAGTGTAACTTCCAATTATGCATATGATGCACTAACGCGTAAGAGAATCTCATGTTGACCCCTAAATGACACGTGGACCTATGATCTCACCTAAGTGAGATGACTCACCTAATGATGTGGAAAATAATACACACCAAGACCCTTCACTTTACTAAACAACGTTTGATTATTTTGGAAAATGTAAATAGCAAATAAGGAAGAGAGACATCAAATTATACATACTAAGGTTTTCTAAATTTCAAGTCTAATATGAATTGTAAGTTTTAAGTGGAAATACAATTTTTTTTGGCACTACAAGGTATTGAAGCCAATAATAAAAAGGTGGAAATAAAAGGGGTATAAAAATGTCATAGGTAAAATGGTTAGTTTGCATATATAGTAAAATAAAGGATATTTTATAATTAAAAGGTTTTTTTGGGAGGGGTTGTCAATAAAGGAAGATAGAGGTGCAGATATGGAAATAGGAGTATTATTTATGATCATATGAACACACATGATAGGAAATTATTTTAAATAGTGGATCCCCATGAGTTATCTTTGTCATGTTCTTTGAAAGTGAAAATACAAAAACATTCTTCCTTGTTACATTTATATAAACATTTAAAATACAATAATGTATTTGTATACATATCAATAATAAATTTCCAAATGGTATAATAATACTAATTACACATGAGTTTCAATGTACGCCAAAATGGATATCAATTTTAAGTTATTTTATAATTTTATTATTATGTAATAGCTCTATAATATATCTATCAATGTTGTTTTCTATTTGAATGTTGCATTTTCCATTGAATCCCGATTGAAGATGGTAATATATAGCAACAAAATGTCTACAAAATTCAGAGTTGGAAATCTTTGTGATGCATCACATAGACTTACTTGATATTATCTGACAAGTCTTTAACACATACAACATCACCTATGAATAAATGAGAGGCAAGAGAATGCACATTACAAACTAATAACTCATAGGCAATGAAACTAGATTTCCTTCAATAACTCTATTAATATGGTTCACATGCCAAGAAATCATGTTTCCACATTATGCATCACGATATCTATGAGGAACAATTGCAATTAAAACATTTGACAAGAGACATCCGTCTCCGACGGCATGCGGCTCTTAGATATTACTTGTGTATGCCTGAAATGATGCCCTCGATATTGGCATAAATTGGAGTATGCTATAAAATGTTGAATAGAACAAGGCGAATCTACTCTCCATGACGTCATGTATAGGTAGTATCATCAAATAGAAAAGTGATGAAGAAGATTAATACATAGATCTAACTACATATCGAATTTTCAACTTTATTATCTGACATTTCATCATTTAATTTTCTGAAAAGATCTAATGTATTTTTGCTAATTCTACCTCCCCACACCACTTATCTTTGTTTGATAGAAGGAACGGAGCCCATTACTACATTTAATTCTGGTGGTCCTGAGTCATTATGAGTATACCTGTTTTCAAATGTTGGAGACATCACCCCTTTGCTTCACCCACCTACCACCTACATGATTCAATGAGATTGTATCTTACTTCTTATTTGTCCCAATTGGAGGAGCTTATTAATAATATATCTAGTGTAAAATAATACATTTCGAGATTTTCACAAGATAGCAAATCATCAACTAATAAACTCCTAGTGTCATTTTACTGACTATCCACAGAAAATTGTATAACTTTCCTTTTATAATATGGCTTTTCTAAGTAGCCTCTACATGATTTGTGGAATTCCTTGAATCTGCAATATCTATATATATATATATATCGTTATATACCCTATGGTATATCTGATGTAAGTGCGGCTTCATGTTTGACATTCTATCGGACTACCTATTCTTCACCCTACGGCTTTGCCTTGATCTCTGTCATCTATCAAGTATAAGGCCTTCACATCCTTGGCCATGGCACACTGTAAACTTCTCTGCGTTTCCTTATTCCATAGTAGTTCGGTGATACCATTAGTTGCTATCAACATTCAATTGCAAGGGGTGCATAAAATAGACAATTATCATGTACAATAGCAAGTAGATTTGGGTGATCTACAAATACACTAAGTAGTGAGTTTACGATGCAATTGATATCACGTAATCAGAGATGCGAGTCCTATTGTTAATGATCTCACGTTGTAAGAGAAAGGGTATGGGGATTGCATAGGTCTAGTGTTACTCTCCTTCCATGACTCTGCCCAATAAGCATCCACTCGCACAATGGTACGTCACTTAATTTGTTCCTATTCCTGATTTATTCATGAATTAGTTTCAAGATAAAATACCAGTGTGTAATATAGTCACCTAGAAAGTTGTAGAATTATGTAACTGCATGATTGTGAATTGTAAAAATCTGTGAAACTACTAGAAGTAATGAAGATATTTTGTAGAATATTGTCGATCTGATAAGCTATTTGTATCTGCCCCCATGACATTAGCACTTAGGGGATGATGTACCAAGGACCTAATTAATCATATCTATACTAATGATAAGGATAGCACTTGTGTATGTGTTGTGCTGCAGGACCACCATTCAAATTATTAGCAATTGCCATTTGTGACTGTATTGTATCAGTGTTGATTCTATATTGTTTTATTTTATAAGTCACTAGCTATTCCAATAACAGATGTCTGTAGGGGTTATTTGTAGACACCCAATGTATGTACTTGCCTACATTTCTAAGTGCTTACGTGCATGTCTATCATGGAGAATGATGGCCCAAGTAAGAGAGGACCTGATGTTGATCTAAAGATAACTACCTGTAAGGGGTAGGAAGTGTGTCATGGTAGAAACTTTTAGGCTAGCATGCAAACAAAGTGCACTATTGTCGGCATGTGTTAGTAGTTTTAAAAGTAGATAACATGCAGAAAGAAGACAATGGTAATGAGCAAGTGTGCAAACAAAGTGGACCATGAAAATTGGGTTTCAAACATGGGACATCGCTCACAATGTCATAAGACAATCAGAGTCAAAGCGGCCAAAAGCATACAATTTGTAAACAAGACATAGTTGCATAGCACACAAACAATAGCAAAAAATAACAAACAATGACAAGCAAAGTGTATCAGATAACCATGGTGGTATGTAATCCTGTAAAGTAAATGTTGCACATGAAGCACCTATTAGCATGTTATAAAGATAAAAATCATGTCAAGACATGCATGTATCAGTGGAAAGTAATGTGTAGAAATTAGATAATGAAACAATGATCCAAAAATGGTTCCTACCCTCTAGGTACTATTTTTTTAATATTTTACGAATACTTTAAAAAAAAAAAAAAATTCAACTTTCGTGATTCAAACGGAAATATTACAAATCCATTATAAATTGATCAAAAGCTAAATTTATAATGCACTCAATTTGATTAAATTCATCTGAAATTGATTTGTGCACACATTTTTCTATTGTGGATAACAGATTCTGAAATTTAACTTAATCATTTTTCTAGTTAATTACTTTGTTTATTCAGTTATTCATTCCATTATAATTAATTTTGATCTAATAATAAGCAGTAAAAATAGACTAAAATAATTGAATCCACAGTTATAACAGAGTTCACCCAGTTGGGCTATGTCTCCAGAGTCACTTAATCGTGAATCAATCTCTTAATTAACACTTGAAGTACAATTTTTACCTTCCAAATCTAGACACTAATAGCTTGGGCAATCTTTCACCTACAAATGAGCTGATTCTATATTTGTACACAATATGTAATTTGTCAAAAACACATTCATGGAATCCATTTATGGCTCTGCAATATCTCCACAGTGTGATATCTGTGTAATTGTGTCAAAAAAACACCTACACCTTGAAAACTATAGCACTTCATGAAAAATGAATAACATTAGCTAGAATCATCTTAGAATTCCTGAGGATCTTCTTTAGGGTTTTACACCAAGCGCTGATTTGGCTCATCTAATGGCTAAAAACATCATATATGTGAAAACTACCACTTTAAGCCTCATGGCTACTCTACAATAAAATTTAATTAATTCAATTCTCGTTAATTCAATTGGTGAACCCGAATCGTGATCAGTCATTCAGATCTCTTTTCTATGGGTTTCTCTTTTATGGCTCCTAAGGTTCCTTAATTCTCCTTATATCAAATACTTCAAATTCACCCACCTTGAAAAGAGGCTCTTCAAAAATCCATACACACTATGTACATCCCCTACCATACACCACCTATTGATGCCGAATTACATCACCCTTCAATTTTCACAAGTGTGTGTGCTTGAGATCATGGTGTGATTGGGTAACATGGGTGCTATCTCCAAGTTATGGGACTTTTTACTTGAGATAGACCTCCAGAGAAAGCTAGTTCTTACTCTTAAACTACCTACCAAAATCTACTCAAATGCAAGAAAAACCATCTTATCCTAATCTAACTTTCCAAGGGACCAGGGAGAGAGAATGCATGAAAGTATTTAGCCTACACTAACAGTGGTGATACAGTCAGACAAAGGAGGGAATGATAATATCTTTCCAATGTGTGAAAAATGAAAGTGAAGTGCATATTAAAGAGGGTGATAACAGTTCTCCACAGTCTAACAACTGCATTCACAACAATATTTCATACTCACACAATGATAATGAATCCATGCAAGAGCATAAAATAGACACAATATATCTACAATAAGATTGAAGAGGCAAAAAGAATGCAAACAACACAGCAAGGGAAGATACATCCACAAACTTGCATCTATTGCTTCAAATGATATACATAAATTCATTATTCTATTACAAAGTAAAGAGCCTGGATCACCATGCAAGGAGTCCACTATAAGGGCTTGCAGTACATTGGCTTCACAAAACCAATTTTGAAAGAGTTTTGCTACTCAAAAACTATCTCCCTTTACAATGAGCCCATCATTCTTATTTATAGAAGTTCTGAGAGGAGAGAAAAAGGGAAAAATGAAAATCTCAAAATCTTCCTTCCAACCAGTTGTCAATATGTCATAAATGAGATGAAATGATGTTTTTTTACTTGCAAAAGGCTCCCCATGTTGTCCCATAACTTGCAGAAGTGAAAATTGTATGCCCATGCTTTATTAAATGTTCTCACAACCACCAATAAAATAAGTTTTCTGAACCTGTCCATGTTTTCAGAAAAATCAGCATAAAAAATTCATTAAATTTCTAAATTTCTTGGTTTATGTGTGTTAGGCTTGGAATCTCAATTCCGACGAGACCAATTTTGTGTGTTTTTGTTGAAAGTTGCAAAAGTTATGGCTTTCTGAGTGTGAGAAGCCATTTTGAGTTTTCCAGGGATTTCATTTAAAAGTCAGGTTTGTGAAAATCAAAGCTCTAGGTCAAAATTTATTACCATTTGAATTTCAGGGGTTGGGCATGTAAATTTTCATATATTGTGGGTTTTTGGGGAACTCATGTGTAGTGCCCACTCCTCTTTTGACACTTAGTATATTTTGATGGTCAATCACTTTTGACTATAGATATGGATGTTATTATATCATTTTGGTATAGCATGATGCTAGATGATAGAGGTATTCTGATTATTGATGGATTGTGATTCATAGTATGATTGTGTGGATTCTTAGATACATAGAGATCCATTTTTATGTGATGATGATGATGTGTTGTTGGCTTGTATATTACTGACATTCAGAATTCTTGTCGTGTTGACTAGGATTTAGATTTTGAACTAATCTCATGATCTTGTTCCATATTCCAATAAAAGATGGGATTGAGATGTTGTTAAAACTTTATACAAATGATAACATTGTTTAGTAGAGATGATGATTCAAAGCTCCCTATGCAACTGATTATTGACCTTTATGTGTGTATATTTTATCTTTGATGTTTTTTGATGCGGCAACGAGGTCGAAGGAGGTAATGTGTGATTTTACAGCTAATTAATATCACATTCAATCAAAAGGGGGATTGGAGACTATATGTACCAAAAATTATATGTAATGTACAATAATAAATTAGGTTACGGAAACCCCAACGATGATTCAGATCTCTTCGTAAGGTGTTCGGAATCCAGAAAATCTCGCCAAGTATACATTTGCATCCTAAAAAGCCTTGTCCATCTTTTGCATGCTTTGTTCTAACCTCTACCCCCCTTTTCCTTGCATTTTAGTCATTAGTTACAGGACTGCTGCCCTACCTGGGCAGCAGTCCCATGACCACCACCCTGGACAAGGTAGCAGTCTTGTAATCGCCACCCTGCACAAGGCGGTGGTCCTTGTGCGTGTTTTCCAGAACTTTTTGACACTTTCGTCAACATAAAAAATCAATTGGCGCTCCACATTTCTCAACCAATCTTGCTTGCATTTATGTTTTAGCTGCCTAGTAAATAGTGATTTCTCTTTGTTTATAATAGAAGAGTTCAATTCAAACTTACACTCTGGTAAATCAAAGATGCTATAAATACCCAACTTGTTTACAAGAAAATGGCCCCTCTCTCTCTATGAATTATTATTACAGTGTGTTTTGAATTTCTCCCATAAGTTTCAATAGGTTTAGATTTTGCATGAATTCTCATCCTCTCCTTTCTTTCATCTTGCTCCATTTCTATCCTACATAGTCAACTTAGCATAAGATAGTTTCTGTTCTAGATTAGAGTTCATTTGATAATCTTAGAGTTGTAGGTTGTTGTTTTGTCACAAGAAATAGATCCAAAAATTCTCAGTATATTTGCGTTGTATCCCCGTAACAATTCCTACTAGGAATTGCATAGTCAATCTCTGTTCACTTGCATTATCCCTCTCCTACTTGCATTTTATTCGATTTATATCAAAATCTGCCATTGTTCGAGTATCTTCTCTTACTGACCACTATCACATTCACACTTTTCTGGATTCATGAGAACATGAAGAAACAAAGAGATCACACTGAGGGGATAAGTCACGAAACAACTAGATTTACCACTATTTCTGTAAAACTCCAGGTTTGAACTATCAAAGTTGTAGTTGTAAACATATCAAATAAAGTAGTGAATCATTTTATTTCAGTTAAAGCTCGCTTTCAATATTGCCAGGGAAGCTGTGGATGATGATAGTTTCTGAGAAGCTATGATTTGTTCCTCACTTCTCGAGGTAAGATTGAAGGTTTTCAATTAAGTTAATTAGTTGTCTTTCATCTAGATTCACACAGTAGGAATAACCACACCAGGTTATCTTGTTTGTTTAGTTTTAGTATAAAAGTATTTTAATTGTTTTTTGTAATTATAATGTTTCAATCGTGTATTTTGTTTAGATTAGTTTCCCTTTCAGCAGTAGTATAAATTATTATTTTCAGTTTAAGTTAATTTAGAGACTTCAAAACTAGATTAACACTTAGATCCTAGTTAGGAGGATAAACCATAGGGAATTTATGCTACCCATTCATAGCCTCTAAATCTCCCCTTTGTCATTCCAGCTACCAGGAGATCACACTACCAGATCTTAGTCACTGATCCTCCCATAGTTAGCTATAGGAAAGTTGCTTAATGATTCTCATCCTTTCCTGTAGCTTTTCTATCATAGAAAACTGACCATAATCACTGTGAATTCATCTAAGTCACCCGCATTTCAAACCACCATCTTTCTCAGCACGACCTCGGGAGGTTGGGTAAGGGGAAGGTCACTTGCCAATTATCATCCTCGCATGTCACTTTTCTGTCGTATAAAATTGGTGAACCCGATGTGAAACAAACTAACTATTCCCCTTTTATTCTCATTTCTTTCATCCATCTTCACTCTTTCCCATTATTCTGTGGGTATTTATATACTCCCCGAATATGTCGAGATATGACGCATATGGCAAAACTTTCTCAGTTCTCAAAGCATATTATGGTCAAACAAATAGACAACCGTCACCCTTGGTTTCTGCATGGGCTAACAACTATTCAAGTAACTACTTGTCATCACAAACTCCTCCTTAAAGAACTAGCTCTAGTTCTTCATTCTAAATTGAGGAATTGGATCAGCTCACACAAATGCAATAACCAGAGCCCTTAGGGTCTAATAATATGAATTTTACTGGAGAATCCATTTCATCTCCTCAGATTTTGTTCAGACCAAAAATTAGTAGACAGTTAAATCCACTCCCATTTTTGGATGAGGAGTATTTAGCACGCTATGCTAGAAGTGAACAACACTTCCAGAACATGTACCCACCTATAGGATGTTTGTAAACACAACCCGATACCCTACTCCAAGAAAACACCCCCATTCCTCCACCTATTGGAAATACTCTCAGTGAAGGTTAGCAGGTTAATGATCAATTCATAATAGGGTATCATACCCCTTTACAACCTCAAGGTGTAAAAAAACCACCATTAAGGAAAAACACTATGTCTTCACCAATCGAGGTCATCTCATCCTTAGTTGAGAAGGTTAGAGGATTAGAACTTGCTCAAGCAAATCAAAATTCACATTTTGGGCAAGCAGGAATTCCCAACCCTCCGCATCATCCAAGCCAAGTTGACCTCCTCATAGGAACAAGCATGTTAGGCATGCCTCCTCTACATTCATATAACTATCCACAACAAACACCAACTAGAATCGTGTTTTCAAATGCTGCTCCAGTTGAAAATATGATACCTCTTGGCTTAGCACCAAAAAACTTATACGAGAGCAATGCTCCTCCCTACTTAAACATTTATTCAAAATCACCATAGGGAGACGTTCTCCTCTCCTAGGATGTTCACTCAACCACATGGATTTCCTTATGTCTCTATAAATACATATGCTATGCCATATCAACAACCCATTCCACCTCTACCCCCTCAGCAGGCACCATTGATGGTCGAAACCTATGCGGTAGGAACTTACTCAGAATATTTAAAAGAGCCTCTAGATTTCACCATACGAAGTGTCATGCTTCCAAGACCTCTTCCTGATTTTCCTAAATTCAAAGGTGAGAGAGATCCAAATGCACATATCAAAGCCTATGCCACAGCCATTCGAGAATTGCTCCCTTGGGATGCAGTTGTTGCTAAGATATTCCCTAAAACCTTAGAGGGTATAGCCCTTGATTGGTATTATAGAATACCTGAAGCCTCAATATGCTCATTCAAACAACTTGTGTTAGAATTTATCCAAGCTTTTGATATGAACAAATTGTTAAGAACAGGAATCAGGGAATTCTTACATATTAAACAAGAGCATTGTTGGTGCCCATTTTAATCCTTTGTTATATTTCCATTTTTCCCCTTTCGTTTGATTGCTCTAAAAAAAATTTCTTTCAAATGTGGTGGTCTGCAAACTTTCCCTCCAGATTGGGTTCTTTGAAAATCTCATAACCTTATTATTTTTCCCCAACTTAAAAGAAAAATACATGTATACTTTGTTTTATGCCCTAATTTTCCAAATCCACGGGCCTCTGTTATTTTTTCCACTTTCCCCAGCCTTTGGAGCTCGTGATTGTTCATTTCATGCATATTTTCCCTCAAAATCCTTTTCCATGGTTGAAAATTTCCTAGAATCATTTCCCATTTGTTTTTTGACCAAAAAAACCTTCACCCACAAAGAAAAAATCAAATTCAGGCATCTCTGGAAAATTCTATATTTTTTACAGTCATACGGGTGTACTTTTCCTATCAAATTCTATGTCAAACAACATCTCCTACATGGCCATTTGTAATTGGATGAGGATCAATGGGTTTGTTCAAAAAACTTAGCATTTTTTTGTGTTTTGGAAAAAAATCAAACTTTCCCTTGCAACCCCGCAGGTCCCAGAAGAGGACACGTGTCACGCTCTTATTCAAAGGTGGGATGGAAGGCTGGAGGGGGACTTAGAAGATTTTTTCCTTTTTGCAAAAAGGGATGAAAGTTACAAAGGGGGTCATGGGTCTGCCAAATGTAGAAGGGAGACACGTGGTGGATGTAGAAGGAAGTGCGGGCCGCCAGAGGAAAAGGGGATTTTTTTCCGTTTTAGCATAAATGAGTTAGAGAAAAAAATTAAGCTGCGGGTCCGCAATGAACCACAGGGAGACACGTAGTGGGCAGAGCGGGTCGGCAGGCTGTCGGAGGAAAAAGGGAATTTTTTCCCTTTCTGCAAAATGAGTCAGAGTGAAAATTTGAAGCGCTAGCCCGCAACGAAGCAGAGGGAGACACGTGGTAGGGAAGGAATCGGAGGCACAAGACGGTGGAAGAAAAGTGGGAAAATTTCCCTCCATGAAAAAGGGGAGTTAAAATGTGATTTGAGCCCACATATTCTCAGTGATAGAGGAGGTGACACATGTCAAGGACAGAGGCGGAGGTGTGGGCCCGCAGGAAAAAAAGTGAAAAATTTTCAAATTTCCAAAAAAGGTGGAAATGTGTAGAATTGAGCTGCGACTTCAATGGGACCCACCATATGCCACGTGTCAGCACCAAATTTCAAGGGTAGAGGGGCAGAGAAAATTGACGAATTTTTACATTTTTACAAAAATGTTGCAAAGTCAAAAAGTGATCCCAAATCCGTTCCCAATCATAGTTTGACATGTGGAGGGCTTATATTGAAGGGAGAAAGGTAAAATCAATGGTAACTATGCATTTTTCATTTTGGCAACCATTTTTTCTCTAGGAAGCTTCGAGATGTGAATTTTGCATCAATTTTCATCAAATTGTTGGCAAATTCATTTCGTTTGTGCCTACAAGGACCAATGCAAGTGGTTTTAGGGATCAATTTGTAGATTTGAGGTGTTTTTGAAATAATTTTTGCTCCATCCCATCCAAAACGTGAAATATAAAATCAAGGAGTTGCATAATCAAATTTTGGAGGGATAAGGATGAAATGATGAAACAAAAGGGGTCTGCATGCTTTGAGGATGAAAAATGTGTCTCCACAATGGATAACAATGAAGGATTTGTAATGATTCACCTTTTTTGAAACACCTAGCAACTTTTGTTACAAATATGTTAAACGTCCCTATCTACGAATCATGTCGGAATTTTGTAACAAACTTGATGCTAGGCATATTATTTTCTTGGGAAAGAAGGATCAAATGTAATAGAGTGTTATATAATTCATGTTTTTTAACATGCAAAAGGTCGGAGAAACTTAGAATTTCACAGGAAAAACTAGGAAGAAGCCCATTCTATGAGAAACCGCCTCAGAACCATTTCTAATTCCTTTTTACATCAGATTTGTATCATGTTAAGATGGTTTCAGTTGTAAATCATCAACAAGCTCTGAGATTTTTCTTATAACATTCCCCTACTGATAAATTTGGTCATTCTTGATTATTTTGTGTTGTCTCTTGGCAAAATTTTCATATACTTATATTTTAGAATGTTTTCAATTTGTGTTTTTTGCTCCTGTTGCAGTCTTGTATTCAAAATCTCTCTTGATCATACATGGTCTCATTTTTTGTTGATAGTTTAGTGGCATTTGCAATCTCACATTCAGAAGAGCTTTCATCTGATAAAGTGATAAATAGATTTAAAATCACTTTACCTTCCTTGAATTTAGAGATTGTTTGTAAACCTTTGGGGTGCAACTTAGGTCATGATAAAATAGAGGTTTCTGGATGCTTTGTTGGTTCATCTATTTCAAGTTTTTGTGGCAGGTTGTCAAAGATGGTGTGGAAGAGTGTAGATCTAGGCCTCCATTTGGTGCACATATCCTGGTTGAAGGAGTACCTTAACCCTTTTGAAGCATTCTATTGTTTAGGTCTTAAAAATTTCTTGCGAAGGTCCTTAAAGAATTTGGCAAATTCTAGTTAGTCTTTTCTAAAAATATCCCACCAAAATTTATTCAAACAAACTAATCCTACCCATACTACCCATGCATTGCATTGTGTGTCAACAAAATAATACAATCCATTTACAAAAATTCACAAAGCAAATCAGGATCATACAATGTCTTCAGTAACCCTTGCCTTGCATTGAAAATATCTCCATAATCTAGGAGTGATAACTTGTGAAATTTAGATTTGGAGTGTTGATCATATTTTCCCAAGGCCTTTTCATACTATTTACATGGATTGAGGGATATCTTCATCTCCTTCACCATTTGAGGGTTACAAAATAGGTCCTCTTACCCTGGTTGAAAGGCACATCCTAAAACAGTTAGGACAAGATCAAGTCCTATTTGAGTGCTATCCATATCTCCACGAATTTGAGTGCCAGTTAGATCACATTCCTGGATACAAAACAACACACATCATGATCTATCTGACTTCAAGCTTCATGCCATATCTATGATGCTTCTCAGACTGAAAAGGAGAAAAAAATTGGGTACCAACACTTTCTTGGCACCGTTATCAGGGACATTATTCAGTATTTTAGTATATCATATCCTTGGTAATACTTCTTATGTGATTTATGTGCAATTACAAATATGAGTATCATCTTCTAATCAGATTTATAAGGCTGGAATGAAGAGTAGAGTTCTGAGTTTGATATTTTCTTAGTTCAATCTGATTCATGTGCATACATATTTGAGATATTTGAATGCATATCAAACCCTGGTAATGTCCCTTGCAAGTTTTGCATGCAAATACATTGTTGAAGCATCATTTTATGATCATATTTTTAAGGATTAAGTGAAGATATAAGTTCTGCCTGTAATTTTTTTAGTTTCCAGCAGTTGTTGCACTTCATTTGCATTTGTGATTGATAAATTCAAAGAAAGGAAGGGCTGATCTATAAATTTTCGCAAGATTTTTAGTACTGATAGATATTTGACAGAGTATTTTAGTGTATTTGCATAACTAAGGTGAAAATCCTTAGTGGCAACTCCATGCTGATTTGATCTTGATAAATACCAGTGTCTTAAGCTTTATGTCATTTATTTTTGTGTTGTTAATCTCTGCAAAACTGGAAGGAAGAATATCTCTCTTCATTAGAGACTCTGCTAAGAATTTGTTTTCAGATTCAGGGAACTCAAAGTTAGAGGAGAGAAGAGTTTGGAAATTTGTTAAAGGTTAGACATCAGGAAAAGATATATCCATCGGTGAGAGAGATAGGCCTTTGGTAGAGGATTATCACTCTTCTTCCAGTGATTCTAATTCAAGCAATCCTCTCATAAACTTGTTTACCTCAGCTAGTGAAGGTCCTTCTGCTGTACCTGGTGAGTTCCTTCTTCAATCTACACCTCTGTGTTTCAATTCAAATAAAACTTTCCAAGAAAATTAGAACTTAGAGAATACCAGTCTTGTGAACCACATTCTTGAGCCCCAAAGACCTTGCACTCCCCATCAGCTTGTGTAACCCCTAAGATCACCTCCACCAATCAATATGGCTCAGCCTAGACCTCCATTTGTTGTTAACACATTTAGTCCTATAGAATTTAGAGGAATGGATGGTTACCCAAATGATGTCCCACAAGATGTCAGAAATAGGTTGCCAAAATTCCAAGGTAACAATGTGATAACTGGTGATCGGCATCTCAAGATTTTTGTTAACATGATGGAGGATTTTGAAATAGAGTTTGAATATGTGTATGTCAAATTGTTCATTCATACACTAGAAGAGGTTGCTAGGGATTGGTACAAGGATTTTCCTGCTAATTCTATTGATTCATGGACTGAAATGAAGAATGAATTTAGGTTGCAATACAGTGATAAGACTGGTCCTAGATTTCTCTTGTCTGAATTTGAGAATATAAAGAAGAATCCCAATCAATCAGTCCATGACTTCAACACAAGGTTTAACAAAACTTTGAGAAGGCTTCCTATTAGTCTGAGGCCTTGTGATGAGTCTTGTTTAATAAAATATGCAGATTCATTTGATAAAAAGGCAGACTATTACATAGAGACAAGAACCCTACTAATCTAAGACAAGCTTTCATGATGGCACTTCAAATTGAAAACAATATCAAAGCAATTGGGAAACCACTCAAGAGAGATGATGTAAATTTGATAAACCCAGAAAAACCTTAAGCTAGCAAGGGTGCTGATTTGGAGGAGGTTGTGAAAACTTTGGTAGGGGTTGTCAAAGAAATCTCATACAATTTGGTAAGAGTTGAGAAAGGAATTGGGTAGACTTCACAAGGTCAGCCAAGAGCACAAAACCATGACAAATTTTCCAATCATCCTACAGGTGATCAAAGGGTAGATGATAGAGGGAAAAGACCCATGGGGTTTGCAAATAGACATCCTCAAGCATGTGAAGGAAGAGTGTTACCTGATCCCCTAACTATCAAGGTTGTTGTTGTTAAGGAAATTGCTGATATTGGTTGGTGTGATAGGTGTTTTCTACCCCATCCTCCATGTGAAGTGGACCAGCAAGATGGTGAAGCTAATAATGAAGATGGAACTGATGATGATATCTGCATGGTGGGTTGTTCTTTAAGCTCACAAGGAGGAGCAACATCTACTGAAGTGATAAGTGCAAGGACAATTGCTACCTTTTGGGATTACATCAAATGGGTATAAGTATTTCTTCCTCCTCATACTCTTGAAGTTTATGTAGTGCAATATTTTTAAATTCCTAACAATGACTTTGAATACTTAAGAGCTTTGATGATTAAGAGGTATGATGGTGGTATCCCTTCGAAGGAAGATAGACAATTTTTGATGAATGTTGTTGTATCTCAAGAGAAAGACTATAACACTAGAAGTAAAGTTGTTAAGGGAGTTTGGCCTCAAGTGAAACCTAAAACACACTTGCTTACAATTATTCCCAAAGAAGCTCCTAGAAGAGAAGCACTTGCCAAAGGCTCTGCTGTCCCAGGAAAAAATTACAATCCTCCTCATGCCCAAGCTGCTAAGAATCCCTTGCCATCTGATGAATTTGTTTTTCTCCCCTCCAATGCTGCTTTGCCAAAGAGTTTTCCCTATGACATAGCCCAAGTATTGAGCCAAATAAAAGTGAGTGTTCCAATCATTGAGTTTCTTAGGATTCCCGAGCATAAGAAGAAAGCATTTGAGTACTTGGGATTGAAAGAGGAGAAGACTACTCCAGGTAGAAATGTAAATGTTGTCAAAACTCCTCCTCAGATCATTGCAGACTTTGAAACACCACTAGTAGTAGGGGATTTTGGAGAGACACCTGAGGTATACTTGGGGACATCCTTGGTTGATTCCCAATTGAATGTTGATCTATTCTTCAAAACTTTGATCATAAAGGATATACTACTTCACAATTGTATGTTTGATTCCGGTGCATCATGTAATGTCATGTCCCTAGAAGTCATGAATGAGTTGGATATCAAAGTGATAACAACCAACATTGGGACATCCTTGGTTGATTCCCAATTGAATGTTGATCTATTCTTCAAAACTTTGATCATAAAGGATATACTACTTCATAATTGTATGTTTGATTTTGGTGCATCATGTAATGTCATACCCCTAGAAGTCATGAATGAGTTGGCTATCAAAGTGAAAGTTTACTGCCATGGACTCAACGGAAGTTCCGGTAGTTAGTTGTGTGAAGGGTATGGTGGTGCAACTTGCATATTATCCCGGGAGGAATTTAAAATTGGATGTTGTGATTGTTGATTACCGTTGTAAATGGGGTATGTTATTGTCAATAAAGTGGGCTGCAAATGTTGGAGGGAGTGTCCAAATGGATATGTATTTTTCCACCATTCCCATTGAGGGCAGCCTTGTCAAGCTCTATGGAGAAAAGAAGATGTTGCATCTAATTGAGGATCCAAATAATGCTTCTTATGAGGTGTTGTTTGCTAATGTTGATGATGATAATTTTATTGGGTTTGCTGATGGCAAAGAACACAAGATCGATCAGTCAAAGTTCCTTGATCAGGTAAGTTCTCCTTGGACCTTGCTATTTGACGGAGCTTGCTCCAGATTTGGAAATGGTGCTAGTATAATTCCGATTTCTCCTAGCTTGGAAGAATTTGTTTTTTCCTTTGAGCTTAATTTTGAATGTACTAACAACATTGCTGAGTATGAAGCCTTGTTGTTGGGTCTAAGAATTGCATGGAAGTATGGTGTTAAGAACATCATTGCAAAGGGATATTCAGAGCTAGTTGTAAAACAAATAAGAAAATTGTATGCTACAAAAAATCAGCAGATGAAACCGTATAAGCATGCAATTTGGGATCTAATTGAGATGTTTGATTCTTTCAATATTGTGCATCATGAAATTTTTTTGAATGTTGTTGCTGAAAATTTGGCAATGTTGGGGTCTAGATTTGGAGATTGCACCATTTCACCTTATTGTGAGTACAATGTCGAAGTGTTAACTAGGCCAGCTATCCCTGACAACATCAAGCATTGGCAAGTGTTTGATGATGATGCTCAAGTGAAAAGGTTCTTACAAAATCAAGGTGAGTTTGTAGATCAAAATATTGATTGGGAGTCAATGGTATGTATGACTGAAGGAAGAGAGACTTTGTTTGGAAAGGATATTATCTAATTGAAAACTAACACCATTCCTAGAGGTATTGTTGCTCTTGAGTCAAATTTTAGCAATGTTGATTGTATCATAAATAGAAACATGTCTGCCTCAAGGGATGTGGAAGAGCATGACTTGGGAACTAATGATAAACCAAGAAAATTTTAGTTGGGTAATAGTTTAAGCAAGGAAGAAAAATAGTCCTACCTCCAATTGTTAAAACAATATCAAGACTGTCTTGCCTGGTCATATTCAGAGCTGAAAACATATAGAGAAGACTTATTCCAACATGAGATCCCTCTTGAGAAAAATTCAAAACCATTAAGATAGAAACAAAGGAAAATTAATCCACTCCTCTCCATGAAAATGCAAGATGAATTGAAGAGATTGAAAGAGGGAGGGATCATTCAACCCACAAGGTATTCATCTTGGGTTACAAACCTTATGCTAGTCAGAAAGAAAAATGGAGATATTAGACTTTGTGTAGACTTCAGAAATCTAAATAGAGCTTCTTTGAAAGACAATTATCCTTTGCCAAACATGGAGAACATGCTGTAGCTAGTAACTGGATCTGAATTGTTTTCCACCTTGGATGGTTTCTCTTGCTACAATTAGGTTGTTGTCAAGGAGTCAGAAAGATTTAAAACTGCCTTTACCACTCCTTGGGGAACATATGTTTATGTGAGAATGCCTTTTAGTCTCATGAATGTTGGAGCTAACTTCCAAAGAGTAATGGATGTTGCTTTCTAGTTACATAAATGACTTCATTGCAGTTTATCAGGATGATGTGACTGTGTTTTCAAGGAGCAGAAAAGATCACTTGCAGCATTTGGAAAGAATGTTGATCAGATGTAGAGAATATGGAATTTCTCTCAATCCAAAGAAGTGTCATTTTGGGGTGCAAAAGGCCAAGATTTCTCGGTCATATTGTTTCAAAGGATGGTGTCATGATTGACCCTAAGAGAGTAGAAGTAATCAGTAAGGTTCTAATTCCAAGAACAAAGAAGGGCATCCAATCCTTCTTTGGGAAAATCAACTTCATTAGAAGGTTTGTGTCAAATTTTTCTGAATTGACTCTTCCTATTACATGCATGTTAAAGAAAGATCAAATTATCAAGTGGGAGAAGGCTTCCCTTAAATCTTTTGAAGGAATCAAAGAGGCATTGAAACATGCACCTATCTTGGCAGCTCTAAATTACAAGAAGCCTTTCCAAATCTTTTCTTTTGCTTCTGAAAATACTATTGCATTTGTTTTGCTCCAAAAGGATGAATATGGGGCTGAGAGGCCTATTGCCTTCTTTAGCAAGGATTTACAAGCTACTGAGTTAAAGTACACAATCATGGAAAAACAAGCATTTTCCTTGGTGAAAGCAACAAAGGTTTTCAAGCCTTATATCTTAAGTTCAAAAGTTTTTTCTTATGTTCCCCACACCATGGTAAAAGACATCTTATCAGAGATGGAGATCTCAAGAAAAATGATGTAGATGGGTGAACAAACTGTAGGAGTATGACATGGACATTCAAACCACAAAGTTGGTAAGAGGTTTGTGTCTTGCTAAGCTCATGGCTGAGAGCAACTTGCAGACTGTGGAAGTGAATGAAGTAGAGGAAGAAAGGGCAGATGTTCTTGAGAAGTTGGTAAGTTCTGAGTGGTACAAGGATATAATCTTTTACCTCAGACACCTATGTTGTCCTGATCATTTAAATAAAAATCAGAAAAGAGCCCTCAAGCTGGGTTCTCAAAAATACATCATCACTGACTTTTGGCTAGCTTGGAAGAACCCTGAAGGTGTCCTCTTGAAATGTATAACTGAAGATGAAGCTCCCAAAGTAGTTGTTGATTTCCATGGGGGATTTTGTGGAGGAAACTTTGCTGGAAGGGTTACAACACACAAATATTTTGAGAGCTGGTTATTGGTGGCCTACTCTCTTCAAAGATGTGACCATGTTGGTTAGAAAATGTGAGAGATGTCAGCATTTCTCTGGAAGAATGAAAGCTTTAGGCTCCCTTCCTTTACATCCTGTATCAATTAAAGCTCCTTTCAAACAATGGGGGATGGACTTCATTGGTGAGATCTCAGACCCTTCCAGTGATGGACATAAGTGGATCCTTGTAGCCATAGATTACTATCACGTCGAAATGGGTAGAAGCAATCCCCACCAAGAAATCAAATCTACCAAGTGACTGTTCCACGTACCCGACCTCCCGAGGTCGTGCCAAGACATATCGGTGGGGATGCAGATTTGCGTGGGATGTAGTACAAACTAGTTAGGCAATATACATGTCTTCGAGCTACACACTAATGGAATTTGTGAATCTAAGGATGAAGAAGGCTTCCTCTAACTTGGACTGGTGTGATAGATCGATTGGCGAGGATGACTGCTCGAAGGCTCCAATCAATATCGAGCTCTAGCGTGATTCGATCTATGGGTTGTGGAATACGTGGGAAATGACCTGGGATAGTTTCGTGTATGTCTCCAGATAAGGTCCATCATGGTGGATGGTGGAATACAATTGACTCTACGTTCATTTGATTCTCTGGCCTAGTCCAAAATTCTCTAGCTTCGTTAGCCACTATATCTAGTAATTGACAATTGTTCTATGATGATGGGTGGAAGTGGAGTGGATTGGAATACTAGTGTGCATAGGCCAGTGCTTATATCTCACCTGACTTGTGGCCTTCGTTAGGCTGTGGGATCTGTGGATCACAACCGTTAGAATAGTGGTTGTTGCGGCCCTGCTATGGTCATGTACGAAATCAAGTCCTAATCCCTAGTATCATTAGTAATCAAAATTGCTGAAAATCAGCTTCTATGTTCTCAGGAGCAATAACTGCGCAATCTTCTCAAATTTTCTATTAAGACAGGCGTTCGTGCAACCTGGATCCTTAAGCTAGTATCTATATCTGTGAGAGTGTCTCCTGCACCTGGCTATGGGACCAAAGGATCACTAACCAAAGGTTTTTTCTCTTTCAGGAACCCTTCTACATCTTGTCAATGTGAATGTCACTTGCCAAGGGTAATCTATAGCTTGGTTGATTTGACCAAAACGTAGTGTAGCTAAAGTCGACTTATATATTTAATTCTTCTCAACTGAGAACTGATCAGTTGTAAATCTGTTGTTGTTTGGAATACTTGTATTCTAAGATTCTGCAATCTATGTCAACTATTGCTAGTGATGAGGTTTGGTTGAGGCACGATTGGCTCAAATATGTATTCCCTAGGCTCCCGGGGTCCCGTGATTGTCATACAAAACAAAAATGTAAATCTAACTGTAACAAAGCAAATTCTAACTACGTGGAATAAATGCTAAAACATATATAGCTTCTATTTTTCTGAGAAACCTTTTAAGAATTTAAGAAAAGCAACTATTTAAACGACATCTAGGAATAACAACTAATGGACAATTTTTAAAAAACAAGATAACCGAGTGTAGTTATTTTCCTGTGTGATTTGTAGATTTAGGATTCTAAACAAATGAAATAGCTCAGCTATCTACAAGATTCTCGATCCTACCTTAGATATTGTGAGGAAGTGAATTCATAGTTTCTCAGAAACTATATTCATTCCTCACAGCTTCCCTGGCAATATCGAGAATAGAGGTTTACTGAAATGAAGCAATTATCTACTCTATTTGATATGATTCTAACTAGAACTTTGAAAGTTACAACCTGGATTCCACAAAATGGTGGCGAATCCGATGGTGAAGTGTGTGATCTTGTCCCCTCAGTGTGATCTCCTTGTTCTTTCGTGTTCACGTGGATCCATTAAAAGTAGTGTAATGCTAACATCACCGGAAGTAGATTCATGGGGACAAAGGCAGCTCAGAATGCAGACCAAATAAAACGCGAGTAGGAGAGGGATAGCACAAGAGTACAGAGCTTGGCTTATGCAATTCCTAGCGGGATTCACTGCGAGTCATGCAACATAAAGTGTCCAGAACCTAAAACTATACCCTATTTGAAGGGCAATGCACCTACAACTTTAATGGCTTCCTAAGCTATTCTACTCCAATGGATTGGATAAAACAACACCATTTGCACACAGCTAGATATGTGGCTTACCAACAGATGAACAATTTTAGGACTAAGCATCCAAAGGAAAAAAAATATGGCTTATAAACAGAATAAAAGACTGAACTATGAAAATGAAAGGTTGAAAGTGGATGAGGGGCAGACCGTAATGACAGCACTTGCACAAGATGGATATGTGGCTTACCAATTGCAAACATACAATGCTAACTAAGCATATCATGAACTAAACTATTGAACTCTAAGCAAAATGAAAGCTAAATTTAAAGCAAAGAGGAATTCAGAGTATGCATACCTTGAGGGCCACAACTGAAATAACAGCACTGCCTACACAAGATGGATATGTGGCTTACCAACATCTGAAGAACACTAACTAAGCATACGAAAGAATTGAAACTATGGCTTCTAAGCAAAACGATAAACTGAACTATGGAAAATGAGAGGCTGAGAGCAAAAGATGAGAGACCATTTGCTTGAGCACAAGCCATTTATTTATATCTTTTCATTCACCCATAGGATCAAAACCAAACTAAACTCTAAAACTATAAACAATGGCCAAACACTATTCCAGGGGACCAAAAACATAAATGCAAGCCCAAGTCAGGCAAGGAAAATCTAGTGAAACGTTGATCTTTATGTGAGTCACGTCACTTCCAGGGCCTTTCAATAAGAACTTGGTTTTGTGTAAAGGACTACAGATAAGCTCTGAGTAAAGGGTGGTGGTTAGTCCAAGACCGCCACCCTGATCAATGGCGGGGCAATCATGAGACCGCCACCCATGCAGGGTGGCGGTATCATCACTGAAGAGTGAAAGGCCAAGAAAAGAGGGGAAAAGGGAAAAACAAAGCACACAGGGGCTAAGCAGGGCATGCGGGATTGTTAACGCATACTCGGAGAGGTTTTCCGGATCCAGAACACCTTGCGAGGGGACCTGTATCAATCATTGGGGCACTTCATTTACACTGTTCCGATAGTACAGTACCTTACAATTTTGGGTACGTACAATTACTTCACCACGTGGGTAGAAGCAATCCCCACCAAGAAAGAAACACACCAAGTTGTTATGGATTTCTTGTTGAATAATATCATATGCAGATTTGGTGTGCCAGTCAAGATTGTGGCTGATAATGCCATGTGTTTCAGAGCTAAGCCTTTGATGGAAATGTGCAAGGAAGTATGGAACCAATCTGACTTATGCTTCAAACTATAGCCCCCAAGGGAATGGACAAGTTGAGTCCAACAATAAGAACTTATTGAAGATCATTAGGAGAACCTTGGAGTTGACCAAGAGAAAATGGGGTGAACAACTGAAATTTGTAGTTTAGGCTGATAGAATCACTGCCAAGAGAGCTACTAGTAAGAGCCCATTTGAGTTGGTGTATGGAACTCAAGCTTTTTTGCCCTTACATATGCAATTATCTTCATTTTAGTTTGTTTAACAACTTGAAGATCAGGAGGTCAGCCCATATGAAGTAAGGATTAATCATATTGTAGAGCTAGATGAAGAGAGAAGAGAATCCCACCAAAGGCATGTCAGATTTAGAGAGAAGTTGAAGAGGTTGTTTAACAAGAAGTTCACTCCTAGGGCCTTCAATATTGGAGATCTGGTTTTGTTGTGGGATAGCAAAAATGAAGATAAGGGTAAACATGGAAAATTTGATGCATTATGGATGGGCCCTTACTCCATTTATATCAGAATTAGTGAGAATACCTTTTTTCTCAAGGAATTAGATGGGGAATTTCTTGAACTGCCTGTTAATGGCAGACATTTGAAGCATTTCTTGGATTAATCCCCAAATTTGAGGTATGCACCAACTTGTACAGTGTATAGTGTTTGGCTTTTGCTTTTTTTTTGGTGTTTTGGTGGTTCTTGGTTTTCCTTGGTGTGTGGCAGCCATTTTTGTCAATTTCTCAGCTGGTTTTCGGTGGCTTTGGCTCATGAATCCATTTTTCCAATGGATTATTTTGGCACTTGGTCTACTTATTGTTCTTATGGCACTCACTAGGAGTGTCCATCCCTGAGCAGGAGCCGATGTTGGTGCCCATTTTAATCCTCAGTTATATTGCCATCTTTCCCCTTTGGTTTGATTGCTCTAAAATGTTTTTCTCTCAAATTTGGTGGTCTGTAAACTTTCCCTCTAGATTAGGTGCTTTGAAAATCTCATAAACTTATTATTTTTCCCCAACTTGAAAGAAAAATACATGTATACTTTGTTTTATGCCCTAGTTTTCCAAATGCACGGGCCTATGTCATTTTTTCCACTTTCCTCAGCCTTTGAAGCTCGTGATTGTTTGTTATATGCATATTTCCCCTCAAAAATCCTTTGCCATGGTCAAAAATTTCGTAGAATCATTTCCCATTTGTTTTTTGACCAAAAAATCCTTCACCCACGAAGAAAAAATCAAATTCGGGCATCTCTAGAAAATTTGGTATTTTTGACGGTCATACGAGCATACTTTTCCCATCAAATTCTATCTCAAATGACATCTCCTACGTGGCCGTTTGTAATTGGACGAGGATCGGTGGGTTTTTTCAAAAAAATTAGCATTCTTTTTGTGTTTTGGCAAAAAATCAAACTTTTCCCCGTAACCCCGTAGGTTCTAGAGGATGGACACGTGTCACACTCTTATTTAAAGGCGGGATGGAAGGCTGGCGGGGGACTTAGAAGATTTTTTCCATTTTTGGTGAAAAGGGATGAAAATTGCAAAGGGGGGCCATGAGGTCTTCCAAATGTAGAAGGGATACACATGGTGGATGTAGAAGGGAGTGCGGGCCGTCGAAGGAAAAGGGGAATTTTTTCCCTTTTAGCAAAAATGAGTTAGAGAAAAAAATTAAGCCACATGTCCACAATGAACCACAGGGAGACACGTGGTGGGCAGAGTGGGTCGGCAGGCCATCGGAGGAAAAAGGGAATTTTTTCCCTTTTCACAAAATGAGTCAGAGTGAAAATTTGAAGTGCTTTCCCACAACGAAGCAAAGGGAGACACATGGCAGGGAAGGAATCAAAGGTGTGGGCCAGTGGAAGAAAAGTGGCAAAATTTCCCTCAATAAAAAAGGGGAGTTAAAATATGATCTGAGCCCGTAGATCCTCAGCGATAGAGGAGGTGACATGTGTCATGGATAGAAGCGGAGGTGTGGGCCCATGGGAAATAAAGTGAAAAAATATAAATTTCCAAAAAAAGGTGGAAATGTGTAGAATTGATCTCCGACTTCAATGGGACCTACCATATGCCACGTGTCAGCACCAAATTTCAAGGGCGGAGGGGTGGAGAAAATTGTCAAATTTTTACATTTTTCCAAAAATGTTACAAAGTCAAAAAGTGATCCCAAATCCATTCCCAATCATATTTTGACACGTGGAGGGCTCATATTGAAGGGAGAAAGGGAAAATCAATGGTAACTGTGCATTTTTCATTTTGGCCTCCATTTTTGCTCCAGGAAGCTTGGAGATGTGAATTTTGCATCAATTTTCATCAAATTGTTGGCAAATTCATATCGTTTGTGCCTGCAAGGACCAATGCAAGTGGTTTTAGGGATCAATTTATAGATTTGAGGTGTTTTTGAAATAATTTTTTCCCCATCCCGTCCAAAACGTGAAATATCAAATCAAGAAGTTGTAGAATCAAATTTTGGAGGGATAAGGATGAAATAATGAAATGAAAGGGGTCTACATGCTTTGAGGATGAAAAACGTTCCTTCACAATGGATAATAATGAAGGATTTGTAATGATTCACCTTTTTTGAAACACCTAGCAACTTTTGTTGCAAATATGTTAAACGTCCCTATCTGCAAATCATGTTGGAATTTTGTAACAAACTTGATGCTGGGCATATTATTTTCGTGGGAAAGAAGGATCAAATGTAATAGATTGTTATATAATGCATGTTTTTTGACATGCAAAAGGTTAGAGAAACTTAGAATTTCATGAGAAAATCTGGGAAGAAGCCCATTCTCTGAGAAACTGCCTGAGAACCATTTCTAATTCCTTTTTGCATCAAATTTTTATCATGTTGAGTTGGTTTCAATTGTAAAGCCATCAACAAGCTCTGAGATTGTTCTTATAACATTCCCCTGTTGATAAATTTGGTCATTCTAGATTATTTTGTGTTGTCTCTTGGCAAAATTTGCATATACTTATATTTTAGAATGTTTTCAATTTGTGTTTTTTGCTCTTGTTGCAGTCTTGTATTAAAAATATCTCTTGATCATACATGGTCTCATTTCTTGTTGATAGTTTAGTGGCATTTGCAATCTCACATTTAGAAGAGCTTTCATCTGATACAGAGATAAACAAATTTAAAATCACTTTACCTTCCTTGAATTTAGAGATTGTTTGTAAACCTTTGGGGTGCACCTTAGGTCATGATAAAATAGAGGTTTCTAGATGCTTTGTTGGTTCATCTGTTTCAAGCTTTTGTTGTAGGTTGTCAAAGATTGTGTGGAAGAGTGAAACTCTAGGCCTCCATTTGGTGCACATATCCTGGTTGAAGGAGTACCTTAACCCTTTTGAAGCATTCTGTTGTTTAGGTCTTAAAAATTTCTTGTAAAGGTGCTCAAATAATTTGGCAAATTCTAGTTAGTCTTGTCTAAAAATCTCCCACCAAAATTCATTCAAACAAGCTAATCCTACCCATAATTACCCCTACATTGCATTGTGTGTCAACAAAGTAATACAATCCATTTATAAAAATGCACAAAGCAAATCAGGATCATACAATGTCTTCAGTAACCCTTGCCTTGCATTGAAAATATCTCCATAATATGGAAGTGACAACTTGTGAAAGTCAGATTTGGAGTGTTGATCATACTTTCCTAAGGCCTTTTCATGCTATTTGCACTGATTGAGGGATATCTTCATCTCCTTCACCATTTGAGGGTTACAAATAGGTCCTCTTACCTTGGTTGAAAGGCACAACCTAAAACAGTTAGGACAAGATCAAGTCCTATTTGAATGCTATCCATCTCTCCACAAATCTGAGTGTGAGTTAGATCACATCCTCGGCTACAAAATGACACACATGATGATCTTTCTAACTTCAAGATTCATGCCATCTCTGATGTTTCTCAAACTGAAAAGGAGAACAAATTTAGGTACCAACAAGCACAATGAATCCATTGCTCATTTTATTCAAAGATGGCATACAGTCCTCTACTCATCAACAAGTGCTCCAAACATGGATTAGATGGAACTATGTGATTTATTCCTTCATTCTTGCAATAGAAAGATAAAGGAAGAAGTCTAGAATTCCCACTAAGGACTTTTGATGAAGTACTTGAGAGTGCCCTCCGAATCAATCAATCGACAATAGATAGTGGTCGTAATACATATGGAATAAACGAGAACTTAATCACTCCCAATCAAAACACTATGACCTATCCTAATGCCGGGAATACCAATCAAGGACCCAAGATCCTTAACAAAAAACTATGGGGGTTACAACAGATGGAGTACCAAACCAGGTTAAAAAGGGAAAATGTCATAAACATTTCAACACCCATTAACAATCAGTGAAATAACAAATTTACTCCAGCAATCAACG
The DNA here is from genome assembly GCA_019776745.2 of Taxus chinensis. NCBI lineage: Eukaryota > Viridiplantae > Streptophyta > Pinopsida > Cupressales > Taxaceae > Taxus > Taxus chinensis. Next base: position 767,233,997 of record CM034153.1, read on the forward strand.
CGGTGGATTTTAATCATCCATCACGGCAGAAACAACAACAAAAACAACGGAAAATCTAGACACAAGGTCCAAATCAAAACCCAACTGGATATCAAAATCAAAACCAAAGGAAGCAGCCTCAAAATTTTAACTCTAACAGTTGGCAACCTAATTAGGGGTTTTGGACCACAACAGGTTTCAAATCAACAAACTCGAAACTATAATCCCAACTTGTATTGTGGTTTCTACGAGATTCAAGGCCATGATACTAGGACTTTCTGTGACTATGATAAATTCATGCAACCTTTTCCAGAAGACAAAAGACAACTCTTTATAGATATGTTTTTAGCCAAGACCAGAAGTTCCGGTCCGAGAGGTACAAAGTCAACCACTTGTCGACCGTCTATTGGATTATCAATAGTTTTTTGATATCCACTCTTTTCTTTACGTGCAATTTTACTTATTCTACCCGTTGCTGAAGCGTTATATACTGTATTGTTGCTCTTGCTCCCATCGCTTCATTACTCATCTTATTTGATGAGTATTAAGTATTGATCGGTTTAAATCTGGTATTTGCATAAAAAGGATGAAAAAAGGTCAATGGAATATTAAATTGATGGGATCCCATCCCATATTCTATCATTCTTCTTAGAATGCGACCTATTCTTTTTTTGTCATTTTCTTCCGGATCTAGTGTCTGTAGTACCCATGCCAAACACTTATATGGGAGCAATTTCCCCTCAAAATGCACCCCTCAAGATTTTTAACGATCCACTCCCAAACCACTCAAACAATAATAGGTTAGATCCAAATGGGATGAACAATGGTGTTGTGACTGGAAATAACGATCATGAAGCCTCAACTTCATTAAATCCACCGGTCGCACCCCCAATTAGGAACTCGACCACAAATCAAGATAGTTAGTCTAGTAGAGTTAGATACCGAGATACACATAGAAACTATAACAAGAACATGAGATTATTCTTCTCAACCAATTCCAAACTATCCATTAGAACCAGACAACATTCAACAAACATTAGTAAAACCCATAGGCGCTTATGATATAATTAGTGACCCAACAAAGACCTTCTCTCACATTTCCTTCTTAGATTTGTTGAATAACTTTCCCACTCATAGGGCTGCTCTCTTAGAAGTATTAGGTCTTGGTCTTCTAATTAACATCACTCCTCTACCTGAAACACAAGTAAACCATGTAGAATTTGATGTCTACCCTCCAGGGTAGCCAGATAGGGATACTGAGTTTATATTTGATATAAGCAAAATGCCAACAAACACTAAAATTACGAGTAGAGGCAACCCAACATTGCATTTACAGGTATGGGTTTACAATAATTATGTTAAGCATGCAATGATTGATGATGGGGCAGCAGTTAACATAGTACCCTTCTCTTTTTTTCAAAATCTAGGATATGGAGAAACAAATTGTTCCACAACACGAAATACGCTAAGAGGTTATGATAGCCTTAAGGCCACTTCAATTGGGACCATAGTTTTACCAGTCACTTTAGGACCCAAGACAGTCCTCACTGAATTTTATATTATAGATCAGGAAACCAACTATAATATGATCCTCGGTCAACCATGGATACACTGCATGAAAGTAATTCCTTCCACATTATTCCAGGAAATAAGATTTTTTTCACCTAGGGAAAATATTTGTGGCATAAGGTGACCCAAAACCATTCGATATACACCTAGTAGGACTTGAAGAAGAGACCAGGCATTCACTTTGAGTTTGAACTCCCAACGAATCAACTTAACAAACCAATCAATTCAAAACTAGAAGAGAAGTTGATACCTACAACAAAATTAGAAATTACAAATCAAGGCATTCCAACACTTAAGAATGAGACTAACGTCATAGAAAATGGTATGATTAAGGACTACCACAAAAAATTTTGAGTTGCTAGAAAAGGATTTTACCTATTCTCATACCATTTGATTATATGGGTATAGGATGCACCCTAGGATTTATCTCCCTTCAAGTAGACAAATTTTGTATGGTAGAAGTAACTGAGGTAGAAGAAATAGACACAAAGAATGTCCCAACATCCATTCTTCCAAGAAAATATTAGACTCCCCACTTCGATGGAGCTAGATTTTGTTTTGGATCTAGGGCAGGTGTGATATTTACTTCTCCTGAGGGAAAGATCCTACCTTTTGCCTTTACGTTAAACTTTGAATGTACAAATAATGGGGTTAAGTACGAAGCCCTCCTCCTTGGCCTTATCATAGATAAAAGGATGGGCGTTGATAACATTAGAGTGCTAGGAGACTCGCAACTAGTCGCAAACCAAGTATCTGAGGTATATGAGACTAGAGCAGAACACTTACAACTCTATAAAAATGATAGTATTATATCTAAACCAAAGGATTCGACTTCATATCAATTGAAGCAATCCCACGATAACAAAACCTTCTCGATGATTCAATAACAACCTCAGCTTCCCGTTTCACTCCAAGTAGTGAGTTGGAAAATACAAGTTCCATGGTATCACTTCACACTGAACCATTGGTGCATAAAATACCAACGAACCCAATCATGACACGTATAGAAGCTGAGAATGATTTTTCTATTCTAGATCACTTTGATAGCGAAAGAGTCACTCTTGGATATCTAAACACCTATGCGGAGTTACATCTCACTCATCACATAGTAGATTTTTCCCTAATCCCACATTCCTCTTCCTATTTTGGAAATCCCATGATAGAATCTCCCCCATAAAAGAATCTTGATATCTATGAGGTAGAGAATGGAGAAAGTTTGGAACTACCTCTGGCCCCGCCTGAATTTGAAGAATGCAACTCTTCCTTAATCGAAGGAATGATTGACATAAATATTGGAATGGAGGAAGAACCAAAGATTTTGAAGTTGGGATCCTTGTTAACTCCATAGGAGATAGAAATAAAAACTCAGATCCTCAAGGAACATCAAAAGGATTTTGCATTTAATTACAAAGAAATGAGGGGAATTGCACCACATATCATGGTACATAATCTTGTCACCAAACCAGATGCAAAGCCAATTAAACAAAAGTCAAGACCAATGAAACCAAAAGTGGCTCTCATGGTGAAAGAAGAAGTAAAATGAAACTTCTCCAGGTGGGATTCATCAAACCAGTCGACTATTCACAATGGGTATCTAATATCGTCTTTGTTCTAAAAAAGAATGGGAAGATACGCATTTGCATAGAATTTCAAGACATTAACAAAGCTTGTCCCCAAGATGACTTCTCATTACCATCTATTGACGTTATTGTTGATGCAACAGCTGGATTTGAGTTGTTGTCGCTCATGGATGGGTTCTTAGGGTATAATCAAATTAAAGTATCTAAGGAAGATCAAGCCAAGACCACGTTTATAACTCCTTGGGGAACTTATTGTTACGTTGTCATGCCATTCGGTCTTAAGAACACTGGCGCTACATACCAGCGGGAAATGAAATACATATTCCATGACCTTATTCATGAAATTTTGAAATCCTACATGGATGACTTGTTGGCCAAGGCCAAAAAGCACTGTGATCACCCAGAGGTACTGTTACGTGGCAAATTCATAGCACCCCCAAAATGACCTATGGATTTGCTTTTCTAAGGCAATGTCATTTTGTGTTAATGCACAACATTGAGCTTTCCCAAAGTGTGGGACCTTTGCAAATGCGGAAAGCTCTCCAGAGAAGGTTGGTTCCTCTTCCTAAACTACATGTCCACAAGCTATTCCAGTGCAGGCAAGCTAATCTAATCCTAATCTAACTTCCAAGGAGATAGGGAGAGAGAGAAAAGAGAAAAAATAGAAGCCTACACTAAAATGGTGATACACCAGAGAAGGAAAATGTTGAACATCTATCAAAACTACCATGGAACAAGAAGAGGTGAGCAATGGGAAGGATGGACAAGTGCATCACAGGCCCAAGGATAGATTTCACACAGAAAATGTTATGAAAACTCCATGAACATAGCTCCAAACCTACAATGAACATTCAAACATGCACAAATACCTGACAATGAAGAGAGGCAAGAAGAAAACAAGGAAAAAATGAGCAAGGATGGACAGATGCATCACAAAACATGTTTTTTGTTGCTCCAGAAGTTTACACAGAACATCATTTTAATGGTAAAAGGAAAAAAATGCCATTACAGAGCAGGGGAGGAGGTTCAAACTCCATTTTCAACCCTCGGGAGAAAAGAAGGGAGGGCAGAGCAGAAAAGATAAACAACCACCTTTTACAAATGAGCCAAAACTAGCTTTTATCACGAAGCAGAGTGAAGAAAAGTGAAAAACCGCAGGAAAATTTGATTTGCAATTCCAACCACCGAAAAATCCTTCTAATTATCCTGCAAAATGATGGGTTCCCATGGAAAATCCCCATACTTCGAAGTACATTGCTCTGCAGATCTAAAAACGACCCATACTTCATTAAATTTGGTGGTTGGGAACCATTTCTACGTTTTTTGCATGCCAGGGACATTTCTCCATTTTTCTCCCACAAATCTCCATCAAAATACAAAATTGAACCCTCTCATCATGTAGAGAATTTTACCAGCTTTCCAATGACACCAAGAACGCAAAAATCTGAGCTCTTGATCAAAAGTTATGGCCCTTTGAAGATTTAGGGAAAAATTAGGGCAAAAATGGATTGGCGGGCCGAAACTTTGAAATTTTCCCTTTTTGAATTTGGGAAAATTTCCCCAAAAATCTCCATACCCCACCGCTCCACTGCCACGTGGCACTTTCCTATGTTGGTCCGCGGGTTCAAATAGACATTTTACACTTTTTTGAATTTTGGAAAATTTTCCAAAATTCCTCCGCTGCCCCGCCGCTCCGGGACATGTGTCATCCTCCTATTCGCTTGCACGATCCTTCAACCAAAATTTCCTATTCCTAATCCTTGGTGGGCCTGCTGGGCCAATTTTTTTCCTTTGTGCACCTTTTTAACTTACTTTGGCAAAAATGACCAAATTTTCTCACGCCCCTCCGCCTCCCACTAGACTCGTGGACACATGGCAATATTTTGATTTGGCGACGGGGTTCCGGGCAAAAAAAATTCTTTTGCACCCCTGACTATTTTGGTGAAAAAGCCAAAAATCACTCTACCCCCGCTCCGACTCCCATTGGCCTTATGGACACGTGGCGGCCTCCTATTCATGCGTGGGCCTCAAGCCACTTCTTTCTCCGCGGGCCCGTGGGTGAAATTTTTTCCTTTGCACCCCCGCCGCTTCCTTGGTTAAATTTTCAAATTACCTCCACTGACCTACCATTCTTCCACCACGTGGCACATTCCTATTGGCCGCGGGCCTTCTCAGGGAAAATTTCCCTTAAAAACTTCACCGAGCCATAACTTGAGAAATACAAGGAGTTAGAAGGAAAATTTTACCTTTCTGGAAAGGTGAGAAAATTTCCTATCTGATGGAGCCATTTCTAGAAAAAATTGAGTCCCTGAAGCATGTCAAAAATTCATTTAAGTGCCAGCAAAGGAGAAGAAGGAGGAGTTAGCCAAAAATAAGCATGGGGCTTATTTTAGATAACAATTTGGCGACTCAGAGGGGTCATCTACCTGCTAGATGAATGATCAGTAGCCTTTGAAGCATCCATTGGGTATGGAGTCATGAGTAGTAGCCTGCAAACTGATTTGAACCTTGAAGACTTCCCTCTGAGCCACTTGAAGCCCACTGAACTTGGAGTTGTTTCCACCAAGATGCCACTGAAATGGACTGTGCAAGAGAAAAACCAGCACCAAAACTATGTACAAAACTGAAAATCATACATGCTCCAAGTGGAACATGTAGAGTGTGCACAAGCACTTCTTCTGCTAAAAACAAACCTACCTACTCTACTCTAACTGGAAGCAAAGGTGGGCTAAACAAACCCTGTAACTGGTTGTGCAAAATAGCTTCCTTTCTTCAAAATTGGCAGCCATGCAAATGATTTGGAGCTGAGTATGGCTGCTTGGATGAGTGGAAAATCAACAAGAAGCTGGTCTTCTACCCAAATTAGCAAGGTGTCAGCTGAAAGCAAATTGAATACCTCTTTTAGTTGCTCTACATTTGGATTGAAGAGGTATGACAGCTGATCCTTGGTACTTTGTAGCTCATCCTCATGCTTAGAAGCAAGTATGACTAGTTGTGACTTCTCCTTTGGCTCCAATGAAGCCAAGTATCCTATTGGGCAAGGTCTTGATCCGTTGAATGTGCCCATAGCTCTAAAATTCAACTCCAAAAATGGAGTCCTCTTGTAGACCTTGTTGAATGGATGGTGTGGGAGAAGTGATGGAATTCTTCTGTCATTTTCCTTCTTCCTCCAATGAAGAACATGGAAGATTTAAAGCTTCCAATCTTGATCCCAAAGAGCTGCTATAAGATGCAGGCTGCTACAAATGAATGCTCTCCTCCATGACAGCAGGTTTTTGTGTTTGGAATGTGGATGATGAAAGAGAGAATGGTGGAAACTCAACCGGTTCTTCTCCATCAAAACAGTCCTCCAAATCTGATAGATAAACTGCCTCATTGTTGTCCTGCTGCAAATGCTCAACTTCCTCCATGGTGTCCTCTTGATCATGGTGTCCTCTTGATCAACAACTTGTTCACCATGGTTCTCCTCATCTTCAATCATTGAGTTTGAAAGATCAAACTCTTCTTCAGCAATAGAACTCGAGAGAGATGAAGTAGAAAGAAGAACTAGAAGGTTCTTCTATAGCCTGCTTTGTGCTCAAAGCCTTTGGATCTGGACTTTTCTCCTCCATAGCTGGAATGTGCTCCTCTTCTTCTAGATTTGGAGCAGCTTCTCCTTCCTCTGCTGCTTGAAGACAATCTTGCTCTTGATTGAACTCTCCCTCTAGCATGAAGTTTGTCAAGTCAAACTCTTCAATCTGCTGCTCTAGAGGACAAGTTGGGACTGCAAGATATTCTTTAGAGCTTTCTTCCTCCATGGCTGATTGTGTAACTTGAATTGGATCAGCATTCTCTTTGGGAAAAGTTCCAACATGGACACTCAACTCATCACAAACAAGCTGTTGTTTTTCTTGCTTCACTGTTGTTATAAAATCAGCCTTGTTTTCCACTTGTTCTCCAACTCCAACCTCTTCTGAAGGCTTAACCATCAAGGGGATCTTCTCAATTCCATATCTAAGAGCCAAACTTACTAAGCTCTTAATCATTCCTTCTTTGCTTGGCTCTTTCTCTTGCTGTCCTTCATGACTGATTTTTACAATTTCTTCTTCCCCACATGGAATTGGGAATGCAAGAGGAGGGGTGGGTTGTAACTCAATTGATTTGGCAATTATTCTTGGTGGTGGAGGAGATGAAACCTCTTGTTTCTTTGGAGGAGAGGGTATTTCATTTAGCTCTTGTGGAGGGGATGATTGTTTGGAAGGGAAGAGGACAAAAGAATTGAGATGGGGTGGAAGACTAGGGAATGGAGAAATGGATTCAACACTTGGGGCAGCATTCAATGGGAAGCTTGAAAATTGAAGCCCAAATTGAGATGGTGCTACTTGAGGAATGGAAAGAGAAGAACCAGATGATGGTGTAGAACTTACCCATTGACAAGGTTGTTCAGCACCAAGTTTATAGGCCTCTATCTCTGTTGTCCATTGTGTAAGTTGGGGAAGCATCTCAATCATGAAGTCCAGCTTCTCCTGAGGACTGAAGTGTCTTGGAAAAGGGCCTCCCCATGGACAAGGAGTCTAACAACCAATTTTGAAAGCCTTCATTTGAGTTGTTGCTCTTGATTGCACCATTTTTACCTCCATCTTTTGGATTTTCTCCACAAAATCAGCATCTTACATTTTATTGTCTTCATTGCATGCGTACCCTTGCTCTTGATATGCTTCACAACCAAACTAATTTTGGTATTGCTCATATGGGTAAGCATGTTGACCTTGAATTTGATCAAAATGCTGATTTGGAGGATTTGTAAAACATGTTGAAGGTGGAATATACTGCTGTTGTAAATGTGGATTCCATGATGGAAATGAAGTCATGATTGCACAACTTCATGGAATGGAAAATAATGAAAGAGATGGAAAGAGGAATGAATGGAAAATGAATGAAAATGAATGGAAAGAGGGTCTGCAACTTCAGAAATGGGTTGCTGATCAGATGGAGTCGCCAGATGTGTTTGTAAGTGCCTCCAAAGGCTGAAATATTTACAGGAACACACCAACATACAAAAGATGAAGTGGAAGACCTCTAAGGTCCCACCGGGTGTGCCAAAAATGTTAGTGCAAATTCACAACACCCCCAAAATGACCTATGGATCTACTTTTCTAAGGCAATGTCATTTGGTGTGAATGCACAACATTGAGCTTTCCCAAAGTGTGGGACCTTTACAAATGGGGAAATCTCTCCAGAGAAGGTTGGTTCCTCTTCCTAAACTACCTGCCACAAGATATTCCAGTGCAAGGAAGCTAATATAATCCTAATATAACTTCCAAGGAGACAGGGAGAGAGAGAAAAGAGAAAAAATAGAAGCCTACACTAAAATGGTGATACACCAGAGAAGGAAAATGTTGAACATCTATCAAAACTGCCATGGAACAAGAAGAGGTGAGCAATGGGAAGGATGGACAAGTGCATCACAGGCCCAAGGATAGATTTCACATAGAAAATGTTCCAAAACTCCATGAACATAGCTCCAACCCAAACATTTGCACAGATACCTGTAATGAAGAGAGGTAAGAAGAAAAAAAGCAAAAATGAGCAAGGATGGATAGATGCATCACAAAACACATTTTTTGTTGCTCCAGAAGTTTACACAGAACATCATTTTAATGGTAAAAGGAAAAAATCACCATTACAGAGTAGGGGAGGAGGTTTAAACTCTATTTTCAACCCTGGGGAGAAAATAAGGGAGGGCAGAGTAGAAAATATGAATAACACTCCTTTACAAATGAGCCAAAACTGGCTTTTATCACAAAGCAGAGTGAAGAAAAGTGAAAAAACACAAGTAAATTTGATTTTGCACTCCAACCACCTGACAAATCCTTCTAATTATCCAACAAAATGATGGGTTCCCATGGAAAATCCCATACTTTGAAGTACAATTCTCTGCAGATCCAAAAACGACCCATACTTCATTAAATTTGGTGGTTGGGAACCATTTCTACGTTTTTTGCATGCCAGGGACGTTTCTCCATTTTTCTTTGATAAATATCCATCAAAATACAAAATTGAACCCTCCATCATGTAGATAATTTTACCAACTTTCCAATGACACCAAGAACACAAAAATCTGAGCTTTGGATCAAAAGTTTGGCCCTTTGAAGATTTAGGGAAAAATTAGGGCAAAAATGGATTGGCGGCCGAAACTTTGAAATTTTCCCTTTTTGAATTTGGGAAAATTTCCCCAAAAATCTCCATACCCCGCCACTCCTGCCACGTGGTGCTTTCCTAGTTGGTCCATGTTGGTTCAAACAGACATTTTACGCTTTTTTTTGAATTTTGGAAAATTTTCCAAAATTCCTCCGCCCCGCCACTCCTCTAGGACACGTGTCATCCTCCTATTCACTGCGCAGGCCAAAACTTCCTTTGGGCAGACGTTTTTCTCCAAAAAAAAAATTATTTCCTCCTTGGTGGAATTTCAGGCCAATATTTACATTTTCACCATTTGCTATTTTGGCAAAAAGCCAAAATCTTCTCTGCCACTCTGACTCCCACCGGCCTTATGGACACGTGGCGGCCTCCTATTTGCGCGGGCCTCAAGCCACTTCTTTCTCCGCGGGCCCACAGGTGAAATGTTTTCCTTTGCACCCCTGCCACTTCCTTGGAAAATTTTCAAATTACCTCCACTGACCCACCATTCTGCCACCACATGGCACATTCCTATTGGCCATGGGCCTTCTCAGGGAAAATTTCCCTTAAAAACTCTATTGAGCCATAACTTGAGAAATACAAGGAGTTAGAAGGAAAAGTTTACCTTTCTAGAAAGGTGAGAAAATTTCCTATCTAATGGAGCCATTTCCAGAAAAATTTGAGTCCCTGAAGCATGTCAAAAATTCATTTAAGTGCCAGCAAAGGAGAAGAAGGAGGAGTTAGCCAAAAATAAGCATGGGGCTTATTTTACTGATGTCTCATTAGCCTACATGTTGGCTCAAGAAGACAATGGTAAATAAGAATGTGCAGTCTATTTCATTAGTCAGACTTTGCTTGATTATGAAACATATTACACACAGGCAGAAAGAGAATGCCTTTCCATAGTCTTTGCAACGAAACGTTTAAGACATTACATGTTAAATCAAGAAACAAGGGTCATTATAAAAACAGATCATTTACGGACATTCCTCATGCAAGGGTCTTTATCTAAAAAGGTTAGATGTTTCATAACCTTAATGGGTGAGTTTGAATTAACATTTGTAAATGAGAAATTCATTATGGGACAAATCATTACAGACTAGTTAGCTGATAATCTGTTAGATGGAGGTGATGAGGTAGATCTAGACTTTCCTGATGAATGTATATATTTTTTCGAAACCATACCCCCCATCTCTATATGTCTTTGGTACATTGACATTGTCAATTTTATCATGGGCCATACATACCCAGAAGGTGACACATCACAAAAAATAAGGTTGTTACGCATTATCGCTACTAAATATGTTATTTTAGAATAGGTTATCTATCATAAAGCCTTCAATGGAATGCTTTTAAGATGTGTTGACACGTAAGAATCCAAGAAGATTATTTATGAATCCCACAACGGGATATGTGGAGGCCACTTTGGTGGTCATACCACTGCTCACAAAATACATCGAATGGGCTATTTTTGGCCCACTCTAGAACATAACATAGTAGAATGTGTGCACAAGTGCCATAAATGCGAAGACTTCTCCCACGAGATTCATATGCCAGCACAAGCTCTACAACCAATTGCAACCCCATGTCCCTTTTCCACATGGGGCCTAGATTTGATAGGGAAATTCTCTCCCTTGTCAACAGATGGCCATAACTTTATAATCATGGCCACAGAATATTTTACCAAATGGGTAGAGGCCATGCCTCTCACCACTGTACCAAGTTCTATAATCGCTAAGTACATTTTGAATCAAATCATTTACAGGTATGGTGTCCCGCAAGTCATTATCTCAGATAATGGCACATCCTTTAAGAATGATGAGGTCCATGAGTTATGCAGCAAATTTAAGATAAATCATCATATAGCCTCTCTTTACTACCCTCAAGCCAACGGAAAAGCCGAAGTGACAAACAAAACATTAAAAGCTATTCTCCTCAAAACAGTTAAGGAGAACAAATGGGATTGGCATTTAAAATTATACCCAGACTTATGGGCCCATCAAACCTCAATAAGAACACCAACAGGGGCAACCCCTTTCTCATTAGTATTCAGGGCAGAAGCAGTTCTCCCGCTTGAGGTCAAAATACCCAGTCTCCACATCTCATTACAAGGTATTTTGGGCTATAGAGAGGCATGCCTCTCTCAACTAGAAAGCCTTGATGAGGCTAGGCTAAATGCCAAACAATGGCACATAGCCTATGTTGACCGAATGTGCTAGCAATACAAAAAAAGGGTCTATGAATGAGAAATATATGAGGGAGATCTAGTTCTAAGACTAGATAGCTGGATTGATAAGAAAACCGGTGAAAGGAAGGAAATTATGGCCCAAGTGGTTGGGCCCATATCGAGTCATGAAAGACTGTAGAAATGGTGTGTATCTCTTGTGTACACTAGAATGTGAGGAATTCAATGAAACAGTCAATTTCTTACATCTTAAATGGTTTTATGCATAGGTCATTAACATCACCATTTGTATATTATATCTACCTACATTGGATTAGTCACTTAGTTGTTTCATTTTGTTCACTTCATTTCGTAAATTTTGTGGTTAAGGAACTTATTCTTAAGTAATTCATTATAAGCTTCTAAAAACTATTGACAAAAGCATTCAAATAATATCTCTTCAATTTTCATAATATCATCAAATAGTTTTCGAAATCATTTCATCAATTCGACAGAAAAAGTCTTGACAAAAACCATACTAAGGCCTACATACTTGGTCATACTCATTCTTTTCCACTATCGTTAAGTTGTTCTTACCTACAGTCTATTCTAGAAGCTTCTTGGTGTCACATCTATCCTTCTTACATCTCTTTGAAACAAGGATACTCCAAAATCACAAAATTAGAAATGTCAAATTAAATAAAAAATACTAAACAAAATAGAATATTTTATTTTTACACACTTCTTTTCCCCACCAACCTTCGATGATGAGCCCACATCTCTTACTAGTGATGCGAGGTTTAGAAAGGAAAGAAGTGCCCTTACTCACCTATGTCCTGCCTTTGGTGATGAGCCCATACTTCCTACCAATAGTATGAGACAGGGTGTAGGGGGTCCATTCACACAAATTAGTGAATATTAATATTTTAAAGCAAGGTATATAAAGTGAAGTTTAGTATCCAAATTCCAAAGAGATCAAATCCATAAAACCAGATTTTGTCAACCAAGTTGCCATCCATGGATCTAAGTCTAGATAAACTGGAAAATAAGTTGCATTATGAACTATGTAGTAGTTTTGAGTAAGAGTAAGTACAGAGGTCTAAATTTGATTTCTGTCAATACCTTGTCTTTCTCTCATCATTTCCATTCAGTCAAACTTATACAATTTGCACCCTTCCCAACTCTTGGTGTTGAGCCCTCGCATCTCACTAGCTGTGTGGAGTTAGGAGTGGGGCAAGTTCATCTCGTTATCACTACATGTTCATCACGTTTTGCCAAAATAAGAAGAAGCAACAAACATTTCCCAAATAAGCCAAAAGTTCAGTGCTATAATATGTTTGCATCATCACATATCAGCATTACAAAAACAAATAAAAGAGAAACATTATGTTCATCATTTGTTATCACTTGTCATCCATTGCATACATTCTGAAAAGCATATAAAAACAAAGACTCTAAAAACATCTAGTGTACACATAGGAAATGAACTCACAAAATTCTAGTTACAAGAAGATCTAGATCCAAAAAGGGATATATATATATATATATATATATATATATATATATATATATATATAAGTCATGTTCTTCATACAATGCCATCATGCACTAGGCATGGTGAAAATGCTCAATGATCCTTGAATATACAAAAATAACCCATATAAACATCTAGCAGAATCACTACAAAAAGATACCAAATGGCCTCTCAGTCCCTATGGGATCCCTTAGAGGGTGCACAATCACACCTAGGACTCCTACTATGACGATGCTCTGAATGAACTGAGTGCTCATGATCACGGCCACTAGTTGTGGTCTTACTACGAGAATGACTCCACCTCATCAAATGCTTAGCAGTCCTATATCTGGCTACATCAACACGAAGGGAGATCACTAACTTTTCCACCTTCCAGACAGGGGAAAACACATCAGTATGTTGGCCAATTGCTGAAGGCTCTCCAACGTCCTCAGTTAGCTCAGTCCTGAGTACTCTCCGAAGGGGAGCAACAGGGTGTCTATGCACACACTCAGCGAGTCAAGTCTCGCCATCCCTCAGTAGTCACTGTAAATAAAAAAGAGGAATGACAAGTTAGAAAATTGCACCAAATAAATTCAAAAATAAATGAAACGACAAAAATGGGAAATATCAACTAAACATTTCTAGATAAATCAAAATCGAGAAAATATTAGTGACTCACTTAGATCTCTAGGAATCTAGGTGGGATCTCTAGGATCTGTGCCTGTTACTGATGCTGCTGCATGGAATGCGGAACCTCCCCCAAATCTAGGAAAGAAGATGACATCCTGCCAAAGACTCATCATCTCCCCTAATGTCCTAAGAAGGCAACTCCTTTGAGATCAGGGTCACCTTCTCCACACTCTCCTCTGCCCTCTCGGCCCTCAGGATATCTTGAGTGTCATGCCACTCAGAATCAATCTCATCCTCCTTGGTAATCCCACTGGTCTCATGCCTCCTATTGTCTCCTCCTCTATCTCCTCTCTGATGAACTCCTTAGAGTTCTGAGTCAACATTAATGGGACTCATCTCCCTATCCATTATGAGAAGGAGTAGATCCTCAATCATAAGTAATGGTGCTTCAAGGAGCACTAGCTGCCCCTCGAGCACGAACCACCCGCCTAACTATAATGGGAACTCTGGGAGTAACTGTGGTTTAACCTCAGCCTCTGGGACCTCCCCTGGCCTCACGAATAGACCTATACACACTGGTCCACACTGGAGGAAGTATATCGACGTAAGGGAGGCCAAACTGTTGAGGTATTCTATCAAACGGGTGAGTCTCCAACCTCCATATCCTATCTACTAGCTGACCTGTGGAATATCAGGTAATCAGTGTATGTGTCTCCTCTCCCCATAACCCTGCCATGGCCTTATAAGGAGTGGCCTCCATGTATGTAATAGTCAAAGAATCCACTAGCTGGTGTGGTTTCCTGAGTATAGTCATCCCTATCCACCTTGATGCCCTGACAGCCTCTGGATCCTCTACCTGTACACTTCTCCCATAGGGAATGATGCACTCATACACCCAACTCATAACTAGAGTAGGGTGACTCAATGACTACCCTGTAATCTGACCACCCTATATAAATCATGGTAGGTGGTCCCAAGAATGTCTTCTCCCCAAGCATAAACATAGCCATGGGCTTCAATCTGTACAATAATGGGAGCCCAACAGTATAAGTGAGTATCCCCTCCCTTATCCCCAATCAACCAAGAGGCCAAGATACCCATAATATCCTTGCGGATCATAGGGACAGGAGAAAAAGAAATGGAACAGACCTTCACCCCCTTCTTTGAGCCCATGGAAACAAAAAAATCTCCTATGTAGGTATCCCACTGAACTATATGAGACCTAGATATTGATGTCTTAAGAGACAGCCGCCTCCTAAGAATCGGAACCCCCAGTATGCGATAGACATCCTCCAGGTTAATAGTCCACTCACCCCTAACACCTAGAACTAGAAGGTATTCCAGTCTACATCCCAGTATGAAAATAAGTCACACAATATGTGACTAGTAGGCACAACATGAGGAACCTGTGCAATCCTCCAAATATTGGCCCTCTGCAGAGTGTCTCGCTCTGTCTAGGTCAGTGCCTCTAACACTGCTAGGAGCCAACCACACTCCCTCTCTCTACTCCATCTGATATACTCCTCCTTCTTCTGCATCCACCCAAAATAGAGAAAAATAGTAAGTTAGTAACATAATTCAACTGGAAAAATCATCAAAAACATATAAAAAAAGTCAAAAATGCAAAAACAATTAAATAATACATATTTTTTGCATTCTGTTCAGAACCGCCGCCCTGTGCAGAGCAGTAGTTTTGTAACCACCACCTTCTAAGGCGGTGGTCCTATAACCACTACCTTATGAGGTGGCAGTCTTGTAACCTCTACCATCATAGGGCAGTAGTCCCATGACTGCCACCCTGTGCAGGGCGGCGGTCCTGTCCTGAATCGGCAAACGCCCCCAAATCCCTAAAACACTTAAAAAGGAAAAAATACATCATTTTTGAAAAAATAAAGACCTACCCTATGGGCATCCCCCCCAGAGACTCATTTAAAACTAAAATTTCCAAAAATAATCCCCCCAAGACAAATTTTTCAACATTTCTATATTTTAGGTTTTAAAACAATAAATTGAGAAGAACTAACCTGAGACTTCGCAGGTCGATCTCCTACTCTCGAAGGCATGATCATGATATCTCAATGAATGTTTTGAATATAGCCTCATCGAAAATGGTTACCGTGGATCCCAGAGCTCAAAAACCACCAAATCGATACGCATAAATGAATAGTAAAATGAGCTCATTATATATATATATATATATATATATATATATAATATTCTAATCTTGTTTTGAGTGTTTTTACGTAAAGTTGGAGCACCGACAGAGCTAATTTCTTATCCTCATGCAAATGGTAAGTCCTCATTTCATTTTAATTTAGTATTTATTTTTCAATTTATTTTATCTATCTACATTTAAGTCCCTTTTTCATTTTACAGATAGCGAGAATTTGGATGACGACGTTTCAGCACACGAGCATGTCAGGTATAGCTTCTAACTCCCCATTTTAGGACCGCCATACTCAGACCCACCATTTTACACCTCTTCATGGTTAAAACACTTCTCTGAGGGGGCAATATATATGTACCCAAAATTGTATGTACTGTACATTCAGAAATTGGTTACGAAAACCCCAATGATGATTCAAATCTCTTCGCAAGGTGTTCGGAATCTAGAAAATCTCACCAAGTATACATTTACATCCTAAAAATCCTTTTCCAGCTTTTACATGTTTTTTCCTAACCTCTACCCCCTTTTTCTTGCATTTTAGTCGTTAAGTTACAGGACCGCCGCCTAGGACAAGGCGGTGGTCCTATAATCACTTCCCTGCACAGGGTAGCAGTCCTGTGCACATTTTCCAAAATGTTCCAACACTTTTGTCAATGTAAACATTCAATTTGCATCCATATTTCTCAACCACTCTTGCTTACATTTATGTTTTGGCTGCCTAGTAAATAGTGATTTCTCTTTGTCTATAATAGAAGAGTTCAATTCAAACTTACCCTCTGGTAAATCCAGATGCTATAAATACCCAACTTTTTTACAAGCAAATGGCCCCTCTCTCTCTATGAAATATTATTCAGTGTGTTTTTAAGTCCTCCCATAAGTTTCAATAAGTTTATATTTTACATGAAGTCGCAGCCTCTCCTTTCTGCTTTAGAGATCATTTGATCTTCACACTTTCATCTTACTCCATTGCTATCCTACAGAGTTAGCTTAGCATAAGATAGTTTTAGTTTTAGATTAGAGTTCATTTGATAATCTTAGAGTTGTAGGTTTTTGTTTTGTCACAAGAAATAGATCCAAAAATTCTCATTATATTTGTGTTGTATCCCCGCAATAAATCCTGCTAGGAATCACATAGTTAAGCTTTGTTCACTTGCACTATCCTGCTCTTACCTACATTTTATTTGGTTTATATCCAAATCTTTCATTGTTCGAGTATATTCTTCTACTGACACTATCACATTCACACTTTTTTGGATTCACAAGAACATGAAGGAACAAAGAGATCACACTAAGGGGACAAGTCACGAAACAACTGGATTTACCACTATTATGTAAAACTCTAGGTTTGAACTATCAAATTTTTAGTTGTAAACATATCAAATAGAGTAGTGAATCATTTTATTTAAGTTAAAGCTAACTTTCAATATTGCCGAGGAAGCTGTGGAGAATGATAGATTTTGAGAAGCTATGATTTATTCCTCACTTCTGAGGTAAGATTGAAGGTTTTCAATTAAGTTAATTAGTTGTCTTTCATCTAGATTCACACATTTGCACAGGTGAATAACCACACCAAGTTATCTCACTTGTTTAGTTTTAGTATAAAAGTATTTTAAATTTTTTTGTAATTATAATATTTCAATCGTGTATTTTGTTTAGATTAGTTTCCCTTTCAGCAGTAGAATAAATTATTATTTTCAATTTAAGTTAATTCGGAGACTTCAAAACTAGATTAACACTTAGGTCCTAGTTAGGAGGATAAACCATAGGGAATTTATGCTACCCGTTCATAGCCTTTAAATCTCCCCTTTGTCATTCCAGCTACTAGGAGATCACACTACCAGATCTTAGTCACTGATCCTCCTATAGTTAGCTTTAGGAAAGTTGCTTGCCGATTCTCATCCTCGCCTGTAGCTTTTCTATCGTAGAAAACTAACCATAATCTCGGTTGTGACTTCATCTAAGTCACCCACATTTCAAACCACTGGATTTCTCATCACGACCTCGGAAGGTAGGGTACGAGGAAGGTCACTTGCCGATTATCATCCTCGGATGTCACTTTTTTGTCGTATAGAGACCAACCACAATAGACTACTATATGGATACAACAAAGGTCACCATGGCAAATTGTGTAATGTTGTTGTTTTATTATTTGATTGTTAGGGGGTCCCCATGGGGGGATGATCCCCAATTGTGACCATGGGCATGTGTGCAATTATTTTCCTTGCATTGTATTTATTGTAGAGTATGTGATTTATTTTGTGATGTAATTTATTTAATCATTGTTGATTAATGTGTTTTTATTAAGTGAATTAAATCATGTTATTAAGTTATGTGGGGATGTGACAAAAGGAGGTCATTTATTAGAGTTGTTCTTTTGGACTATGTGAATGTGATTGAGTGTAAGTGACTTTGAGTGTTTTAAACTCTACCCTCCCTTGAAATTTCGGATTTGGGATTAAGGGCCATTTTTGGAGGCTTGTGGGACAAGCTAAACTTGTCCCACACCTCATAATTTCTTATACCAACCCTACCTATGGATTAGAGGGTCAAAAATAGACCCCATTATGCATTTTGTAAGACAAAAAGTAAAATTTATTGCACTTTCCTTACATGGGTTTTAAATTTTGTCCTTAAAGGGTGTGGGTTTGGATTGGGTGTGTAAGAGGCTTGTCATTCCTCTTAACCAAAAATTTATTGTGCATTGCGGTTAAGGCTTGACATGTGATGTGGAGTTGAGGATAAGTGATGTGGCATCCTACATGGATCCACCTCTTTCTCCTCTCTCCTTTTTCTATAAATGCAAGTTTATTTGTTTGTTTGGGGGTTAATTCATTTCATTTGTGCTCTTGTATTTTTGGAGTTGGAGGATTTTTGAGTTCTTGTTGAATCTTGGAGATTTTTGGAGTTGGTTTGAGTTTGTAGGATCTTGGAGAATGATTATTTGGTCAAGTTCTACCATGGAAAGGTGGGAATTACACCGTTGATCAATTTTTT
The DNA here is from genome assembly GCA_019776745.2 of Taxus chinensis. NCBI lineage: Eukaryota > Viridiplantae > Streptophyta > Pinopsida > Cupressales > Taxaceae > Taxus > Taxus chinensis. The sequence goes on from CM034153.1 coordinate 767,252,755, forward strand.
TTCTTTTATATGTGTATATTTGTATGTTAGTAGTGAATGGTTGTATGTTTGTTGGGTTCTTGGGTAGAATTCCTAAGTATCATGTAGGAGAAGGCTATGGGTATTATCTATGTTTGGAGGCATAAGAGTTTATTTCATGTTTTGGGAGGGAGTTGGGTTGGGTGCCCCACCTTAGATAAGAAAATGCTTGCATTTCTTACTTGGTTCTTTTGAGGCAGACATAAGATATCGTAGGGAGGCATAAAATAATGTGGGAGGCATATGAGGATCTTGAGGGAGGCATAATATTTTTGTAGGGATTTTTGAGTTGTCTTTTGGAGGAATTTATGGTGGGAATCTAATCCCATTGGGAGGCATAAGTGATCTCCCTGTAGATCCTTGTTCCATTGGTTTTGCATTTCAAGCCTTGTGTATGTTGAAATTTGTATTCTTTTGATTGTTTTCTGGTGTTGAATGTGTGTTATATGGTTGTGAATATTTGTATTGTGATGTTTAACCATTGTGTAGTTTCAATGAGTTAGATCCATCCTTTATTGCATTTTTTGGGACTCAAGGGCTGAAGGAGTGTAGGACGAGGGTCTGGAAGGAATACACATGCACTAAACAGCTGCACTTCACCAAGAAAGAAGTTGCAAGATAAGGCAAGCATACTTGTAAGAAGCAATGTACATGCATAGAAAGATCAAGATTTGAAAATGGAGTGGAATAGAATGCTCTTGGATCGCCATGGACCAAAAAGAGGAGGAGTACAAATAGGGGAGTGAATGTGTAACTCCCATGTAAGAAAATATTCCTCCATAATGGAGAAGAGGAGTTACTTTCCCAAATGGGAATGTACCTCCTATGACACACTTACACATATGATAGATTCTGTAAGAGAATCTGTCATAACTAAAATGACACCTAGATCCATGTCCACCTAAGTGAGATGACTCACATGGTGTAGGTGGAAATAACACTAAATAATTAAATAAAGTGTTCAAGAAACACCTACACCAACACCCCCCTTCATCGAAACTAGGATGGGGAAAGGTAAGTCAGCAAGACAAATAAGAAATGGGTCCCAGCAATAAGCCTAATGAGGTCCCCATGCACAAAAGGTCTCAAGTAGTGAGGGGAAAACCCAGTGCGAAAAACCTCAACTTACAAGAGATAGCAAAAAAACTCTCCTAAACTACTAAGAAGAAGGAGTGAAGAAGGATTCTATCCTGCCTCCCAAGAAGATGATACAGTCATGAGCCACCCTGTGCTGAGTGAAGAGGAGGAAGAGGACTCCCGAAGTGCCAAGGTGTTGTTCCAATCAAGGGAACAATGCTCTATATGTGAGGTGGAAAATCTAGCTGCTCCATGAAGAAGTGTAGATCTAGAAGTAGTGGCAATGAAGGAAGGTGGAATGCTCTGAACCTATGAAGAAGTGTACCCAATACCTGATGAGTCCTGAATCATTGTGCCTACTCCCTGAAGTGTTTGAAGTGGGCCAAAAGTGGGTAGATCAAGATATAACTCCTCAAGATGTGTCAAGTGATAAGTGGATGGTGGAGGTGGGTCCCTATCATCATGGCAATCAACTATGCTAGAAGAGATGTCCAAAACATCATAAATGGGCTTAGAAGTATCCTCAAGTCTAGCTAAGTCGGATGAAGAATCTAAAGGAGGAGCAAAGTGAGAGAATGAGTATAGTCGAGTGTGATGGTCAGCTATACCAACTGCAACAATAGCATCACTGTGGAGCTCCCTAACATAAACTGAGTCTGGAGTGAACTCAACTCGCAAGACCTGTCCAAGATGAGTGATCTGATAGACTGAAAGAAGGTTTGTTGAAATTAAAGGGATACTTAAAACCTTATTGAAAGTACCACCACTTACTTCAACTGATCCTCTTCCAAAAACCTGTGTAGTGGTGTTGTCACTAAGCTGAATAGAGGACATGTCACATGGCTCAAGTGAATCAAACTCAATGTCTGATGATGACATGTGATGAGTTGCACCTGAATCAATGATCCATGTAGGGGTAGGTGGCACAACTGTCACTAAATCTCTTCCCTTTAGTTTCTCCTTGTTGGATTCTTTTACTTTTTCTTTCTCTTGTACTTTCTATTTTTCACTCTCTTTTTCCTTAGAATTTTCATGGGATAATGAAGGTGTTTTGAGAGAATCTGGGACTCCAATATTGTGCTTCTCAAGTAGATCCGTGAGGAGAGAAATCTTTTTCTTCAATCACTTTTATTCATCATGCATGCCATGGCAGTATCCACATTTTAGTCGTTCTTTGGAATTTCGGGAGGTGGAAGAGGAGGTGGAAGAGTTGTTTTGGGGTTGTCCTTATTTTGATGATCTGGTTTCTTCTCCTTAAAAGCTCTCAGTTTTTCCTTTTCAACAATGAGAGCATGGGATTTTGTGGATTTCAAGCTACCCATTTGAATCAATTTACTTTGTTCCCTGATCAAATCTGCAATAAACTCATCAAGAGAGGGCATAGACCAACTTTTTCCAAGTGCACTTTTTGTTGCATGGAAGGTGGAGATAAATACAGAGTATTCGGGACCAAGTTTGGTAAGGACGGATAAAATGAGTTGAGATTCCTTTTTCTGTATTCCACAATCTTCTAACTGCAATCTGAGTGATATGAATTTGGAGAAGAAGTCTTGAAGGGTGTCAAAATCATTGGGACTAAGGCTTATTAGGCTATTCTCAAGTTCATGTCCCCGCATTTCATCCTATTTCCCAAATTTTTTTTGGAGAGTATCCAGAACCTCTTTGGGTGTGGTGGAAGAGGAAATGTGAAAACGCAGCTTTGGAGATACACACATGGTCATGAACCCAATGGCTTCATCACACTTATCAAGCCACTTTTCTCTGTCTCTTTCATCATCAGGTTCAACTTGCAGACCGGTGGAAATGCAGAACAATTTCTTTCCTTTTAAGGTAGTGTTCATAGCATTCATCCATTATTGATAGTTGAATGGGGTGAGCAAAGGAACACCATGATTATCCATGACAGAAAAGAAATGTGCGAAAAAAGGAAAGATACCCCCCCCAAAAAGTGGCACTTTATAACACAATGCATTTTACAAAACTAATATTCCCATCATGTAGATTACAGAAAAACATCCAATTTTGACTAAAGAAGGGCTCAAAAAGGAGCAACGAGTCAAAAGTTATGGCTTAAAGAAACTCCCACAACTGATTAAAAAAAGCTAGTTAGCCCTGCAAAACATTAAAAAGTGCTTGAAACACATTCAAAAGGTATCGTGTTTGTGCCCGTTGGAAATGAAATCAAATTTCAGAGGGGGTTTGTTTTGACTGTGAGGGGGGATTAGCCTCCTGCCAATCCTAGACCTCACCCTCCATCTTTGACACTCGAAGGAAGGGCCACCAATACAAGTAAAATGCCCAAATTGTAAGATAGCCAATAATATGAAATGTTTTAATACCTTAAAACATTTAGAAAAAGGTCTGATCTGACTTAAATTACCTTCAGATACTCCAGGCATTTAAAATCCATTTAACTTGGTTTTTGTTTGACCGAACCAAGTCAGGTGCTCAACTTGGTTTTTGGTTTTACTGCTGCGCTGGAAGGTGAACAGCCACGTGTTCAACAGGGACAACCACATGTTGGACCACGTTTTTTTCAACAGGGAATGTGCAGCAAAACATCCACGAGTAGAGACTAGTCAATAGTGGATTAAAAAATGCCCAATGTGCAAACACTTGTTGCTGAAATAGATTAAAAAACACTGAGTTTTGTGCTTGTTATGTAGCAAAAAATGTCCACGAGTAGTTGGTAGTGCTACAACAAAAACAAATTCCCACACAACAGTTGGTTGGCATGTGTAGACACTGCTGTAGCAAAAAAATGCGCACACAGAAGGTTGTTGGCACGTGTAGACATAGCTGTAGCAAAAAAACACCCACACAGAAGGTAGAAGGCACGTATAATACTGCTGCAGCAAAAAATGACCACACAGAAGGAATAAACAACAACCACGAGCCAGCAATGAAGGTTGTAAACATGATTTGTAGTCGATGCTAAAGCAGGTTACAAGAAAAACACATTCTCAATAATGCAAGCCACAAAAACATGAGTTTATCAATAAGACAGTGAGCTGTTTGGACAGAAAGAAGTATACAAAACAAACCACTGAAAAATAACCATTAGAATCTTGAAATATGCAAGTAAACACATGCAGAAAGTGAAACTTGCACAAGCAACTACATGGTGGAGCAAAAATGGCGAGCAACGTGATTCCAATCCCCAATATATAATACCATGAAGGAGTGTAGGACGAGGGTCTGGAAGGAATACACGTGCACCAAACAGTTGCACTTCACCAAGAAAGGAGTTGTAAGATAAGGCAAGCAAACTTTTAAGAAGCAATGTGCATGCATAGAAAGCTCAAGATTTTAAAATGGAGTGGAATAGAATGCTCTTGAATCACCATGGACCAAAAAGAGGAGGAGTACAAATAGGGGAGTGAATGTGTAACTCCCATGCAAGAAAAGATTCCTCCATAATGGAGAAGAGGAGTCACTTTCCCAAATGGGAATGTAACTCCTATGACACACTTACACATATGATAGATTCTGTAAGAGAATCTGTCATAACTAAAATGACACCTAGATCCATGTCCACCTAAGTGAGATGACTCACATGGTGTAGGTGGAAATAACACTAAATAATTAAATAAAGTGTTCAAAAAACACCTACACCAATAGGGGCCAATCAGGAGGATAGTTTCTTCTCCTCATTGGATTATTGGTTGAGTGGAGAGTGTTCCCTCTCCCCCATTTTTGTTGTTGTTATTAAAGTGAAGAAAGGTGGAGATCTTTTGTAAGACTTGGTACTTGGAGTATTTGTTGAAATCAAATGAAATCATTCATGTAGAAAGCATCTTGTAATTCCCACTTAAGGTGGAATACTAGTAGATTGTATTGAAAGAAAATTTGTACTGTATATTTTTTTATTAAGTTGTAATATCATATTTGAAGAAATCTCATTAAAGAATGTTTATTTTCCTTCCTCTTTAAATTTTTGTATGTAATGGAATGAATTGTAATAGTTATCATGTTCAAATTTTACCTTGTATTGAAAGCAAAAAAAGTTGAAAATTTTAATGTTTGATCACAAAATGAATTGGAAATGTTGTCATAGCTTTATTTTTGTTTGAAACAGTTAAATACTCTCATGTTTTGATATATGTAAAGTTAAATTTATTTCTCGATATCTATTTTCCTTCAAACATTTATTTTTAGAGCTTTATGGCCTACACAGTGACCGGAACCGATCAGTATCAACCGGCGTCAGTGTACTCAGTACGGACATCAATCATTGTTTCATGTTTACAGTTTTGAAATTTTAACTCCATGTTTGGTTATCAATTTAAAGGATATCATGACTTTCTCATAAACCCAAATTTAATGTATAATTATGGAAATGTCATTTAGAAAAGTGTAAATCTCAAAATGTAAAAGATATGCTAAAATTTATAAAAATAGACTCAATTGACAATAATCGGCATCGACGACTGAACCATTTTCGGCATTCCTGTTACCGACATTGGTCACTGTATATTGTATAAATTGTAATTTTTCAAACTTGAAAGACATTTGTTGTGCTTTTGTTGAAGTAGATACCTTTGAGACTATTATGTCGTCATGAAATTGAATAACAAGTTACTCCTAGTAAAAATCTGATATCCTTTGCATTTAGAATAATAATCTAAAATATAATAATGCCACATGAACCAACACCGGTAGTGGAGCTGATGTCAGTAGAATAGTGGTTATTGCGGTCGGTCAAGCGACCTTCATTTGTCACCTGTGCGTGGACTATTTTTTAAAAAACCCTAGATCCGTCCAAATCATTGGCTCTTATGGATCTAAACTTCCCCTAAATGTAGATCCAGCCTATATGGTTCGTGTATGCATTTCTGGACCCATATTCCAATTTTCATATGGGGATTTAAATGCATTAATCTCTTGATCTACAAAATGGATTTCTTCCCATTAATGAAAATAAAAAAACAGAGTACTAATAAACAATAGATCTCAAACCAGATCTAGGATATATGTTTGCATCTAAATTAAATAACTATGAATGCATGATTAAATCTATGTTCTAACTATTCCTAAGGAGGATCCATTTGGATGGAATCCCCTTCTTCTTGCACATTCAATCCTAGAAGAATCCTTCATGGGTTTCCCTTGATCCATGGCATCCACTCCTTCAACTTGTAAACTAAAGAGAAACAAATGAGGAGGCTAGGGAAAGAAAAATGATTAATAAAATTTCATAAGGATAGTTAGGGTTAGTATGGAACCCTAAGATCTAGTGGCCACAATTGATTTGATCCAAGTGTTGATAATCAACCATAAAATTGTTAAGTAAGAATAAATAGTATGGGTTTTTTAGATAATTTAAAGGTATGTGTAAATAGGTGAATGAGGCCATTTTATACCCTTGTATGTTAAGTTAATTATTTAGTTCCTAGTATGTCTTAGTAATAAATTTATTATTATTATTATTGGTAAATAGTTTTAAAGGAACTATACCCTGTTATTAAAAGGGATCAACAACTTGATATAACTATGTAGATGCAACAAAAAAGGATCAAAATATAGATAGAACACTATTTCCATAAGTAACCAAGAGATAATTACAACCAAGAAACAAAAAAGGACATAGACTGCAATAGAATAGCAAAAAGGTAGCAAAGTCACAGCAAAAAGACCACAAAATATCATCATCTAAAACAACTCCCACTAGCCCAAGTGAGTTTACTTCTTGGATGCTCTTTCAATTCTAGACTGGATCGTTTGCAGTGACGTGAACAACACCAATGTGGTGATGTGTGTTGGGTCTGAAGCATTCAACTATGAGATGGTCAGAATCCTCTCTTTATCATTCCCCCAAATAGTTGTAGGGATCCCACTGAGCATGGAAATGCTCTCAACTTGTTGCTCTAAAAATTCACTTATGGCTTTGAAGATAGCCATGTTGTGATCATGTCTATCTTTAGCTCTCCCCAGTCTATTGTCTAGAGATTTCAGCTTCTTATAAATATCAGCAATCTAATCCTTGCCATTTTCATTATCTTCATCAATTTTTATTTTCCCTTTCTACTTTTCCATACGCTAAAGGTCCTTCTTCAGCCGCTTCATCTCTTTCTCCAAAGACTCCAATCTATGAGGCACATGATTCCCCTCCTGATGTAGGGCCATATCAATACCAGCATTTCTAATATGCATCAAGTTTTGAGTAACCTCTAACTCTTTGGTGCTTCTGAGAATCCTGGCAGTGTGTGGGGTGTCTATTTTTGAAATCTTGGGGTTCTTGGTTTTGGATTTGGAAGGGGTATCAAGAATGGGAGTGGGAGCAGAGGAGGTGGTAACATGTGGATCACTGGGAGTAGTCAGGAAGCTAGGGAACTTGGACACAAAAATCTTGTACAACAGGAAGATAAGGCCCTAATGCAAAGGATTTAAGAGAACCAAGATAACTATGGATAAGAGTTGATTAAATGTGAGCTAAATCTTAATTCCTAAGGGGGGAACTATTTAACCTAGTGAAAGGAATTATTGAACACTTCTCTAGTGATGATAATTAAATTGACTTTAGAACTGGATTAAGAATATCTAATTTATAATCTAGATTGGATCTATCCTATGAAATGTAACTTTGCTAGTTAAAATTAATTAAACGTATATCAAGGTTTGACACCGTTGTAACTTAAAATAAAACAAAAAAATTTCACAATTTTCTAGATAATTGTTTAAGTATTAATGTGGTTTTAAAACGTCAAAATTGTGGGCGTTACACTTGGTATCAGAGCCATGGGTTCAACGCTTAGACCCTGGACACACTTGGAAACATAAGGCATAACAAGAAAACATAACACAACTCTAAACCTAGATCACACAACTTGCAAGATATCTTAAATGAAGAAAACGTAGAAAAGTGAAAAAAAATATAGAGTAATAAAATAACACTCGCCTTGGTCTATACAAGAGGCATGGACCAGATGAGGGGTTCTTGCACATGGACCTAGACTTATGACCTCCAGATCAAGCTGTAGTAGCCATATTACCTCACATACTTCAGACGTTATAGGATGTTAATGCTGATATATGCAGAGGATCCTTCTGAGGGAGACACAACAGACAAGAAAGAGATCCATCAATAGAGACTCGTGCACCTTCCTGATGTAGTGATGAGCATAGGGTAGAGAACTCCCACGTGGAGTCAGTTAGACAAGATTCACCAAAGCAAGGTCATGGAGATAGGGCTACAGGACATAGGGATAGATCTAGAAACCTTAGGTAGAATGATGAGCGCATTGACAGACCTAGAGGAAGACAGTATACAATGATAGATCACATCAAAGAGATCCCAAAACTCCATCCATCTCATTTTTCTGGGGACACTAGGGGATTTCAGGTAGAGACATGGTTGGTCAACTTCAGTGGATACTTTAAGCTATGTTTGTGTGCCAGCAACACAAAGGCTCGTGTTTCCATCCACCTTCTGAGAGACGGAGCAGGGGTTTGGTGAAGGACTGAGGAGCAAAAAATCCATGTGGATTATGAGACATTCACTATGGACCTCTTCAAGGAGTGATTAAAGAGCAAATACTTGTCTATGAGGTTCATTCAGTAGAAAATAGATTAGTTCCATGACCTTCATTAGGCATCCATGATAGTGGCAGAGTATAAGAGTCACTTTCTAGACTTGCTCCAATACGTGGAATACATGTAGGATGAGAAGGTGATGATCCATAGGTTTATCTAGGGCCTGAACATCAACATTAGATGGGAAATGTGCATTCATTTCTCATAGACATTAGCAGAGGTTGTTGAGAATTCCTACATCACGGAGGAGACCAGGGGGAAGACACAGTAGGCTAGAGATAAAGTGGAAAGCCATATCCAATAGATGTAGGATAGTAGGTTGAGGGGGTCATCTCCTCCTCTTTGTGGTGGACATGGTTCTGTACAGTCTTCATTCATACCACCATAGCAGTGACAGGAGTAGACTCACCCTCTATTTATGCCTCCATAGAGATACGATGCTCAAAGGGGACATAGTATGGGGCCTCCTCCTAGAGGGCCAGTCAGGACTCAGACACCACCTAGAGCTTAGTCAGTAGGATCTCATTAGTAGTGCTATCACCCTTAAAATTCCCCTCTTTGTGAAAAACAAAATTTGAAAATTTTGAGTTGGTCCCCTTTAGATGTGTTTAAGTAAAGTAAGAATTTTAGAAAGATTAAAAAAAATTCTCTCTGAAGTCTTTTTAGTGTTGTGCAGGTAAATTGGATATTTCTATCCCTCATGTCCCAAGTACTTTCGGGTCCCCAATTCCCCGATTTACCGCTTTCTCTGCAATACTATGCTTGTGCAGATTTTTCAGATACTTTTGTTCAGTATGTCCTAAGTGCGCCTGAGCCTTTTGTTCACCGATTCATTATTTTTCCCGCACTACTTCACTTATCATCTTTCTCAAGTTTGTGCATCTTTCATGTCCTTGCGTCCCATGGACCATATGTGCTCTCTAGATCCACTTTTCCCGCATCATCCGAATCAGCTCCATGCATCCCAATTTCCCATGGACCATCTGTGCTCTCTGGACCCACTTTCTCCACACTCTTCTTAGAATGGTTATTTCAGCTTTTCATGTCCCTCGCATCCCAATGTCCCACTGGATGTTTGGGCTAAGTTTTTCCACTTTTGCCTTTTTGAGTCGGTACGAGGACTATTAATTGCACTTTTATGATTTTCTCTCTCCTTGCGGCTATTTAAAGGGGATGACTATTCATTCATTTTTCACCTTACCTACTTATTTCTCCTCGCTTGTATTTATTAAAAATTAAACCATTGCTCACTTGTGTCTATGCTTCCATATCTTCTCTTGTATAGATTATTTTGAGACTGTGTTTTCACTCCGTTAAAATATTTTCCCTCCTACCTCTATCACGATGAAAAGGTAATATCAAGGGAATGAACACCTCTCTTCCTTGGAAACCTTTATACCTAAAATTGGTGACAGCAAAGCTCAACATCTAGATCTTGATGATTTCTAGAATAGATTGGGATACGACAACCCTACCCCCATTGCTTAGATGATCAAAGATAGCGGGATTACATTTGCTACAGGATTTCCTATTTTTGTGCAATGTGTGGATATTATACTCGCGTGTGGTGCTCATTTCAGTCCTGAGTCAAAATAAATTAGCAATATTCATGGCGAAGTGGTTACACGCTTGGATTATGAGGCCATCAGTACTGCCCTACACATTTCAATAGTGGAAGGAGCCAACACCCTCACCCTCACCTAAGCACAAGTGTTGTTCGATCATGACAGTGAGAAATACAAAGCTAGGGTGGCCAAATCTTGGTTGAAGAACCCTAAAAAGGGGGAATCCTAACTTTCAAAAACATTGTTTAGGTTTGACTTCGAAGAAGAGCTCTCAAACATTATCACCCTACTTGCTAGAATCATGGGGATGCCTTCTATAAATGAATTTCACTATTGGATGTGTCCTTTCATCAATATCATTTGTGAGGGTAAACAAAATTTGAATTGGAGTGAGATCATTTGTGAGAATTTGACACACCAGCTGGGGAATGTTCATAGAACCTGAACATTCTATATGACCTCCTACCTCATGTACACCCTGGTGGCCTCTAGGGAATGGCTTGGCTTCACTTTTTTTACAAACAAGAAAGATGCCCCCATATATGAATACTTCCCTCAGTTCACCCTCAAAGTCAGCAACCATAATTTCAGGAGGGTTAATGATGCATTCACCATGTACATTGTGAGACTTCTTGAGGGTAACACTACCAAGAGATTTTCTAAAGAAGCCAAGACTTTGATATCTAAATATTAAAGCTTCTTCACTCAATACAGAAAGTTCTCATATATCAGGATGGCCTGTTTTGAGGGAGAACCCTTAAAGTTACCCATGTTCTATAATGATAAAATGGCTCTAGTTGAGCTTTGAAGGTAGATGGATAAACTTCACCAAACCTGCAGAGATAAGAAGATTTCTAGCATTCATTTCCCTATCTCCTTGGGAAATTATACATGCAATATAGTCTTGGATGCATAGAATATTGATATGACCATTGTTCCTCTCACCGTTTATTTCTTCAAATCCAGAACTTGTTTTGACATCAAGGGCTATATTACCAAGAACCTCAAAATAGTTTACTATCATCGTCACAACACTGAAGATTACTGGGCTGACTGTGCAGATGATTTTGAGGCAAGAAGAAGATATTTCAGTAGATTCTCTCTTTAACAATTCATAGACTTAAACCTCTATAAAGTTCCTAAAGGGCTCGAAGATGATGATGAATTTTTGTAGTCTATTGAATATGAAAGGTCTATTAAACACACCCCTCTAGAAACCATTGATTGGTTTATAAAAGAGAAAGATGATTTGAAGGAGGTAATGAACCTTGTCATTATAAGAACCAAACTCTAGTTTGATAGGAAGATGTAAATCTTCAGGATGAACAAGGCCAAGTCCTCTTCATGAGAAAATTCCTCTCCTATGAAGGAGGATCATACACCCAGTGTGGAAGCACCTAAACAATCTACCCCTTCCTCTTTGGTAAAGGTTCCTGAACAGTCTACTCCATCTTCTTCAACGAAGGTATATCTAAAGAAAGGTAAGGCCATTAAGCAAGAACCAACTGAAGAAGAAGTTCTCATGGAGCAGCCTGAAGTCCCTATTGAGCTAGAAAATATTATTGTTCTGAGTGAAGATGATAGTGAAGGGATGAAGGGAAAAGAGACAACCCCTGTCATTGCTATTGATATTGAAAATGAAGAACAAATGACTGAATCTCTCAGTTTGGTTGATACTTCTTCCAAAGATCTCTATGAAATTATGCCAACTTCTCCACTAGAGACATCAGTATTACAAATACTAAGTACAATGAGTTCACTTGCACTTGGACATATTGTTCCTGCTTCTTCTTCTTCTTCCTTTGTTTGGGTTCCACCTTTTGTTGATAACAAGAAAAGGAAATCCTTTTCTTAGGTGATAGTTCCCAATTTTGATGTTGTGGCAGCTCTACTCGGTACTACTCCTCCTCCTCCAACAAATAAAGAAAATACCACCTCAAGGTTGGTGATAGATTCAAAGGGTCAGTATCTCATGGAGATAGCTAAGCCTAAGGTGGATAAGGAGGAGAAAGATATTTTGTTTTCTGACTTGGAGCTTACAAGAGTTCCACTGGGAGAATCCACACCTAAAAGTGAGGTCCAAAACCTCAGAGAAACCATAACCAGAGTCATTGAATGAGTGGAGAAGGGCAAGCAAACTATGGAGCAATTGGAAAAAAATAACCAAGTTCTTTCCAACTTTATAAAATCAGTATTGGAAAAATATGAATTCTTGGATCCAACTCCATTGGCCACTCTTCCACCTCCCATATTTCTCAACAAAGATGAAATCCAGAATATCAAGGACATTCGCAAATATACCACCTATGGGAAATCCATCAAAGCATTGATGGATGATATGACAATATCTGGACTTAACTTGATTGGGGAGGCCTTCAAATCATATGAGAAGGTGTACAATTTGCAGCTGAAGTTCACTGCAGCAATCAATGGCTTAGACAAAGAATTAAAGCTCTGGTGTGGATGTATTCAAGATCTTCATTTGATGGACTAGACAGATGAACAAATCCTGTTGGCCAATAAAGTGTTTGATGAAGCCAAGATCAACTTGTCAAGAACATAGATTTTCAGCATTGAATGGAAGATTAAGGTTTTGGAAGAAGCACTAGGGGAAATGAATAATATGTGGTAAAAAGGAGAAGATTTCAAGGCTTGTGTTTTGCCTGCCTTCAAAGATGTTAACTGTAAAGTTCAGAATGAAGCTACAGGTGTTCATTTTTCCATTCAGGAGAGCAAGGCTTAGTTTAATTCCTTCATCAAAGAAGATATCTTCAAAGAAGATTCGATGACCAAGGAAAAGATGAAGGATGTTTTCTCTCTCGAGTCAGCCATCACCGAAGCCAACAAATAATTTCTGCAGAATAAAAAATTTGATAAGGATATGGAGAAGTATCTTGGCACATGAACTCATGCCACTTCCAACACTACCATTCCAAAATGCATGGAGATAGCTGAGGTGTTGAATAGGTTCAGGCATCGAATTCTTAAGTCAGTTGGAACCTCTAGGCCTCAGTTGGATGTTTCTACTTCGGGTTCTTGATACACTTCTTTTATTTTAAGGTTGTGAAACCTTTGATGTAATTTTAATTAAAGAATTTCTCTTGATGTATTTCTTAATTAGTCTTTAATCTTTTGATTAAAAGAATTTGTAACCAAACGTAACTGTTTTGTAAGCTATATAATGGGCTCTCCATGCCATTGTTGAGGGAGACTCTGATACTTCTGGAAGTGAAAATAGAATTAAAATCCATCAATACAGAAGAATTTTCCTCTTTTCTTTATCTTCATTTGTTATCCTTTCTTTCTCATCTGAAATATGTGGATCATTAACCTTTAATGTTAAGAAACTTTGTGTTCTCATGGATGTGATTTATAGAACTTTGTGTCTATGGAATAATATCTTATGATTGAATGTGAATGATTATGTTATGTATCACCCTTTCTCAATACGTATAAGGTTATATTTTGCTATCTATATCTCATGAAAGTATTGATATATTCTACTCTTCCCATTTCTTAGTTCTTCTATTCTTTTTTATTGATAATCTATTTTCGTATAAAAAAATTCAAGATATCAAAGGTCCTCATTAATATGAAAGTTGTACATTTGTATGTAAGATTTTTTTCTTTCTTTCAATAAGGGAACCTCTCCCATAAAGAGGAGGGACTTGTTTTCCCCTGACTACGGATCACTATAAAAGTGCTAAATAAAAAACTAATAGTTTTTGGCAACTCTACTGGGGATTACATTTCCAACATATTCCTTTCTAAAAGACAATTTAAAGATCATTTTATGATTTGATGACTCTACGGTATAGACGTGGGAAGAAAGCTCTCATCGGTAGAAAATTCCCATTTTCAACTTCTAGAGCAACAAAACTTTCCTCTTCTTCCAGCACGAAGGAATAGGAGAACTCATTCTACAAGTACACCTCCTATTAAAGATAGGGTTCCTCGAGAATAACTCAGTCCTAACCTCCGTGCTCTAGTGATGGCTAGACTTATAGTTCCCCTACAGTCAATCTTCCCAAATATGGACACACCTTTGCCTTGGGGACAACAGGTTGGGCCTCTTTCTCTTCCTCAGCCATTGCATGAGTTACCTATGGGCAACAAGAAAAGCTTTCCTAGATTCTGAGGTGATGGGAAAGTGCACCTAGATGAACACATTGCAGCCTTCATTGTTACATGTGGGATTCTTGGGATTGAGCACAAAGATTTCTCTGTTAGGATTTTCATTGAAACATTGCAGGACAATGTTGCTCATTGGTTTTATGATCTTCCTGCTGGATCGATTACTAATTGGACCACAATGATAACTCAGTTTGAGAAATGTTTCAAACTTGCTGAAGATGTTCATGCTCTTTTAGCTCAAATATCTCATATCAAGAAGGAACCTTACGAGCCTATGAGAGATTTTATGGCCAAATTAAACAAGCTAATTCATAAAATTCCACATAACACTGTCCTATAGATCAAATCCAGAATTTCTTATTCCTCAATGCCCAGTTACCTAAAGTAAGTTATGCTTTAAGGATAGATAACCTTGCGACTCTGAGGCTGATCAGCGATTGGCTGTCAACGTTGAGGATGATCTAATCATGTCTAGAAAATTGAAAAGAGAACCCTCTAATTCTAAAGCATCTTCTTCTTCCTCCTTTGGAGACAACTCTAATCAGTTAGTGCAGAAATTGGAAAATGATATCATTGTTATCAAGAAACAATTGGCTCAACATACTCCTTACCAAGATATTCCAAGAAAGAATTTTTAGCGTAGGAATCGTTTACCCTCTTCTCAGACTAGATTGGCTATTGAAGGCCCACCCATCAAGGTTTCGATCAATGCAACTTGTGAAGTTCAAGAACCTGATGAGGAGGTTAATGAAGACTATGAAGAACCAGAAGAAGAGATTGATGAAGAATAGGAGGAGCTTGGTGAGTCTCAAGTTCATTTCCTCACTAGTGAAGGTATTGATGATGAAGATGAATATGATGAAGTAGTGGTAATTATGAATAGTTATTCATATGTTGTTATGACTCGAGAGAAAATGAACAGAAAAGAAAAATTTATGCAGCGTGCTAAAAAATCCAAGGAATTTCCTATAACTATTCCAGCAGTTGTGAGAAGAGGAGCCCCTATTCCCACCACCTCCACACAAAAGGTAAGTAATGATAATTCTTCTCCTTTTACCTCTGCTTCCAAAACTTCTTCTCCTTCAACTCCTAAACTTGATAAATTGAAAGTTTATCCTATTCCTAGTAATGATGCCCCATCCAACTTTGGGTCTTTTGATATCATTAACCACCTTAAGAAGACAAATATCAAAATTTCAGAGGCAAAATTTTACCAAACTCATCCGAATGCTTTTGCTAAAGTAGTAAAGTTTGTCAATTCCAAATCCAAAAACTTCACCCAATACTTATAAAGGTATTTTACCCACTCCCCCTCCTCCCAACCAAGTCTTGTATCTCAATCACTTCACCTAATGAGAAAATTAAACCATTCTATGTAACACTTCTCATAGTTGGCCATAAACTTAGTAATTGTGTCATTGACTCAGGAGCATCAGATAATGTAATGCCTGTAAAAGTATCTCATGCTTTGCACCTAACTCTAACACGTACTTTTGGTTCTTGCTACTCCATGGAGGGTAGGGAAGTACCTTTGGTTGGAAGGATTAAAGATGCACAAGTAGCCTTCGCTGCTTTTCCAAAGAAAAGAGTTAAAAGCCACTATTTTAGTAGCTGATATTCCTCCTTCGTATGGTATGTTACTGAATAGAAATTTTTGTAGGGAGGTAGGAGGTGAGATCCAAATGGACTGGTCACATTGATCTCATCCTAGTCAATGGAAAAAAGAATAATTTGTTACCAAAGAGAGCAGACTGAGTATCATTGTACAAAAGACTGATGATCCAAAAGCACAAATACTTTATGAAGATATAGGGCATGGTAACTATATGATAATGTCAGAGGATTGAGGACAAAACTTCCTAAAGAAGTGATTCAAGATCCTAATCACATTTGGACTTTGGAGTTTGATGGAAGCTTCTCTTCATCTGGTTCTGGAGCTAGCGTGGTGTTAATCTATCTAGAAGTGAAGGTTGACCCAGTTTCATTTAGGATCTTTATTTTGAAAATACAAACAACATAGCTGAATATGAGGCATCTCATACTTGGATTGAACATGTAGCAAAAGAAATGGAAATGAATAATATTTGTGCTCATGGAGATGCATAGTTAGATTTTGAAATAGGCTAGGGATATTTTTCAAGTCAATATTAGGAGACTGAAGCACTATATAAGTCTTGTCTGGGATTCTATTGAATTTCTCGATGCTTTCTCAATTGAAGCTGTGCCAAGGGAAAAGAATACTATAGCTGATTCTCTATTTGTCTTAGGATCTTTGTTGATTCCTCATCCAGATTTATCTTAAGATAAATTTACCATTGAAATGATTCATAGGCCCAATGTGTCAGATAATGTAAGAAATTGGTAGGTTTTCAATGAAGATAAACACTTTCTCTCTTTCTTTGAACTTAGGGATAAATTTCAATCGATTATATTTCTAAAGGAAGGGAGACTTTGTCCTAGAGAGTATGTACCCTCTAATGAAGAAGGTATCAAGGAAGAAAATGGATCAGGATGGTTGTATCAAGTTGAAAGGTAACAAGACACCTAAAGGACTAGTAAGCCTAGAAGACCTGTTTGATAAACATAATAAGTGTATCAGATCCAAAGCTTCTCAAGGAGCTCGTCAATCTACTGAGTACGAAAATGATTAACATTGGAAGTAATGATGAACCCAATATGGTAAACATTGGGAAATATTGCACTCAGGAAGAAAGAAAGAAAGTGTCAAACCTATTGAAGAAAATATGATCGATGTCCTTGCTTATTCATATGATGATCTCAAATCCTTTCAACCAAAATAAATGCAATACTGTATTCCTCTGAGATCTGGGATCAAACCTTTCAAGAAGAAGCAAAGGCAATAAAATCCTAAGATTGTTGATACAATTTTTCAAGAGATCCAGAAACTAATGAAAGTAAAGATTATTTTTCATATACATCATTCAAAATGGATTTCCAACATTGTACCAGTAAGAAAAGAAATGGTGAGATTGGTATCTGTGTAAATTTCAAAAATTTAAATCGGGCTTCTCTCAAAGATAACTATCCCCTCCCCATGATGGATCAAGTCTTGCAGGAATTCATAGGCTCTGAGATGTTGTCCATGCTAGATGGATTTTTTGGATACAATCAGGTGGAAGTCAGCACCCCATATCAGCACAAGACTACTTTTACTACTCCTTGGGGCACCTTCACCTACAAGAGAATTCCATTTGGCCTTATCAATGCTGGCACCACTTTTCAAAGAGAAATGTTATTAGCCTCTGGTATTCTAAAGGGAAAATGCATTGTTATATACCTTGATGATTTGATTGTTTTCTCTAAGTCTAGAGCAAATCATTTTCAACATCTTGAAATGGTCTATAGTGGCATCATTGGAGAGAGTTACCTTAGAACCCTAATAATAAGGGTAAGGCACCGGTTTCAAATCCTACTGTAGGAGACATGGCTAGGAGCCACAAGATCTATGTAGTGGTTCAGAAACACTAGGCCAAAGACCAGAGCATGGTGATCAATATGACAGGTAGCCTTGATGGCATTTAGACTCTTTTTTATTTGACTCAAACTCCTCAGATTCTTTTATTTCCCCATTTTTTATTAAAGTGATTCCGGCTTGTGGAAATTAGGCAGAGTCATAGTTGGGATGTGGAGATGGCTTTTGGATCAAATCTCAGTGGACTCCTTAGTCAAGGAGTGTGTAGTTGACCTAGGACCCTTTTCCATGACCCTGGATCTTTGTATCCTTCCGTTGGGTTCCTAGGGGATTATTTTGGGCATGGATTGGTTATCTGCACACAGGGATAGGGTTTATTGTTACAGTAAGGTAATATTATGTGTAGATGATTTGGGAGTGGAGTCGGTGATAGTTGGGGTCTGGAGACCCACCTCTATTCACACCATATCTGCTATGCATCTTAAGTGGTGTGCATGATGAGGTTTCTAGTTGTATGTTGTCATGGTTAGTGACAGATCAGAGGATGAGTCTAGTGGGCCATCATTTTATGATCATCATATCTTGAGGGATTTTTCCAACATCTTTCTAGGGGAGCTATCAGGGTTACCTCCCCCATGTGAGATAGATTTTCACATTGATCTAGTTCCAGGAGCAGAGCCTATCTCACGAGCACCTTATAGGATGACTAACCTTGAGATTTGTGAGCTCAAGTTATAGTTGGAGGGCCTTCTTGAGAAATGCCTAATTCATCCTAGTGTATCCCCTTGGGGTGCACCTGTGATTTTTGTAAAGAGGAAGGATGGATCTCTGTGATTGTGTATTGACTATCATCAGTTGAACAAAGTAACGATCAAGAATAATTACCCCCTTCCACGTATTGATGATGTGTTTGATCATATGAAAGGGGGATATAATATTTTATAAGATAGATCTTAAGTCTGGATACCATCATCTGAGGATCGTAGAGGAATATATTCATAAGACAGCCTTTCGTACGAGATATGACCACTATGAGTTCACAGTAGTGTCTTTTGGTTTGATGAATGCCCCCGCAGTATTCATGAGTTTGATGAATGGGGTATTCTAGACATTTTTGGATCGCTTCATGCTCATTTTTATTAATGACATATTTATTTACTCACGTATGCATGATGAGCATGAGGGGCACCTTCGACGGGTTCTGCAGTGTCTTCGTGAGTAGTAACTTTACAGGAACCTAGAGAAGTATGAATTCTTTCAGTTAGAGGTGCATTACTTGGGTCACATCATTTCTGGGGAAGGTATTGTCGTCGATCCTTCCAAGATTTGAGATATTATGGATTGGCCCATGCCAACTATTGTGACCGAGGTGCTTGCAGTTTCATGGGGTTTGCAAGTTACTATAGGAGATTTATTCAAGACTTTTCTTGGATTGTGCACCCCATCACTTCTCTTAAGTAGAAAGGGAAGAAGTTTTTTTGGTCCAATAAATGTGATTAGGCCTTCAGTACACTGAAGGGATTCCTTACGATCAACACTTATTCTTGCAGTGCCAGATCCACATGGATAGTTTTTCATTTGTATAGATGCTTCCTTGGTAGGACTAGAAGGTGTTTTGATGCAGGAGGGCCGTGTGGTTTCCTTTGAGTCTTGTAAACTCAAATATCCTGAGATCTATTATTCAACTCATGACCTTGAGCTTTCATAAGTTGTGCATTCTTTGGTTCGGTGCAGACTTTTACTTTTGGGTAGGATATTTATTCTAATAATAGACCATGAGCTTATGTCACCTCTTCACACAACCCAATCTCAATGCTCATCAACGGAGTTGGACAGAGTTACTATGTGAGTATGACATGGAGATAAAACATGTGAAGGGGAAAGAGAAAGTGGTTGATGATGTTCTAAGTAGACGTAGGCATTTGGCTATGGCTACTTTAGTGGGTACATATTTGCGGAGCAGGATTTGGCAGCAGCTTCCTCATGACAATTTCGATGGTGCAGCTAGATCAGATATTGAGTCTCAAAGACCTCTTGAGGGGAATTTTGATGGTTTTACATTAGAGTTAGATGGAATCCTCTGACGCAAAGGCCAAATCTATATACCTAGGGATAGAGGTTTGAGATAGGATATCTTGGTAAAGGCTCATCATGTACCTTATTCATCCCATCCAAGGGTGAAGAAGATGCATGCCACCTTGAGATAACTTTACCATTGGAGAGGTCTTCGAAGAGATGTAGCTCAGTTTGTGTTGCACTATTTAGAGTGTCATAGGGTGAAGGTAGAGCATCAACATCCAGCTGGCCTTATTTACCCACATGTTATTCCTGAGTGGAAATAGGACACCATTTCCATGGATTTTATAGTAGGGCTACGGACCTCGAGATACCACAACGATGTTATCATGGTCACAGTGGATAGATTGATGAAAGTGGCTCATTTTTCTCTGGTAAAAACCACCTATACAGCTAGTGTAATAGCGAGAGTGTACTTAGATGAGATTTTGAGACTGCACAGGATTCTATGGAAGATCATCTATGACCACGATCCCTTATACACATCACACTTATGGCCTACTATGCAGCAGGCCCTTGGGGCAAGTATCAACTTCAGCAAAGCCTATCATCTAGAGATAGATGGAAAGACAGAGCAGGTGAATCATATTTTAGAGAACATACTTTGGATTTATGTCATGGATCATCAATTGAAGTGGGAGGAGTACTTGTATTTAGTTGAGTTTGCATACAACAATAACTTCCAGAGTTCTATTGGGATGACACCTTTTCAGGAACTTTATGGAAGGGAATGCAAGAACACCTTTGAGTTAGGAGCAGACTTGGACGACTGAGTATCCATTGGCCTAGACTTTGTTACAAGACATGGTGCACCAGGTTATTTTTATTCTGACTGGATGTTGTAGGAGGAACATGATAGGAAAAATAAGTATACAGATAAGAGGAGAGTTGACCATAGTTATGAGGTGGGCACATGAAGATATTTCCTTCATTTCAGACCTCATAAGAGTTCTTATCAATTATGGAAAAGGATCTAAGTTGTCTCCTAGATTCGTGGGTCCATTCGAGATCCTAGAGTGGATCAGGTCATTTAGCTTATCATCTGGCCTTTCCACCCAACTTGTCTCACATACATGATGTGTTTCACATATCTATTCTTAGGATATATATCCTAGATCCATCTCATGTATTGGATTGGACCACATTGTAGGTGCAAGAGTAGGGGTAGATGATGGTGGAGCCCGTACATATTTAAAAGCATAGGACCTTGGGCCTTTGAGGCCAAGAGATTGATCAGGTGTGATTCTAGTGGGATAGGTATGATGAGATTGTTTCTATATGGGAGTATGCTATGTTGCTACGAGTGCAGTATCCACACTTATTTCAGTGACTTCTAGGAGGAATTCAATTCTAACGAGAGGGGTATGTAGCACCCACTCCTCTTCAACACTTATTATATTTTTATTTCGATCACTGTTGACTATAAACATGGATGTTATTGTATCATTTTTTTTTAGCATGATGTTAGATGATAGAGATATTCTGATTATTGATGGATAGTGACTCATAGTATGATTGTGTGGATTCTTAAATACATAGAGAGATATTTATATTGATGACGATGATGTGTTGTTGGCATGTATGTTACTAACATTTAGAATTCTCTTCATGTTGACTAGGATTTACCTTTTGAACTAATCTCGTGATCGTGTTGATATTGATAAAATATGTAATTGAGATGTTGTTGAAATTTTAGACAAATGATAACTTTTTTAGTAGAGATGATGATTTAGCTATATGTGAATGATTATTTATTTATGTGTGTATATTTTTTCTTTTATTTTTTGATTCGGCCATGAGGCTGAAGTAGGTATTGTGTGATTTCACAGGTAATTATATCACAACAATCAAAACGGGGGTTAGAGACCAACCACAGTAGAATATTATATGGATACAACAAAGGTCACCATGACAACTTATTTAATGTTGTGTTTTTGTTATTTTATTGTTAGGGGGTCCCCATGGGAGAGATGACCCCCAATAATGACCATGGTAATGTGTGCAACTCTTTCCCTTGCATTGTATTTATTATAGAGTATGTGATTTATTTTGTGATGTAATTTATTTAATCCTTGTTGATTAATGTGTTTTTATTAAGTGAATTAAATCATGTTATTAAGTTTTGTGGGGATGTGACAAAAGGGGGTCATTTATTAGAGTTATTTTTCTTTTGGAAAATGTGACTGTGATTGAGTGTAAGTGACTTTCAGTGTTGTACACTCTATCTTCCCTTGGAATTTCGGATTTGGGCTTAAGGGCCATTTTTGGAGACTTGTGGGACAAGCTAAGCTTGTCCCATGCCTCTTAATTTCTTATACCAACCCTACCTATGGATTGGGGGGTCAAAATAGACCCCATTATATTTTTTGTAAGACAAAAAGTAACATTTATTGCACTTTTCTTACATTGGTTTTAAATTTTTTCCTTAGAGGGTATGGGTTTGGATTGTGTGTGTAAGAGGCTTGTCATTCCTCTCAACCACCAATTTATTGTGCATTGGATTTGAGGCTTGACATGTGATGTGGAGTTGAGGATAAGTGATGTGGTATCCTACATGGAGTCACCTCACCCTTTTCTCTCCTTTTTCTATATATGCAAGTTTATTTTTTTGTTTGGGGGTTACTTCATTTCATTTGTACTCTTGCATTTTTGGAGTTGGAGGATTTTGGAGTGCTTGTTGAAGTTTGGAGATTGTTGGCGTTGGTTTGAGCTTGTAGGATCTTAAAGGGTGATTCTTTGGTCAATTTCTACCATGGAAAGGTAGGAACTACACCCTTGTTTTATTTTTTTCTTTTATATGTGTATATTTGTATGTTAGTAAATGGTTGTATGCTTGTTGGGTTCTCAGGTAGAATGCCTAAGTATGGTGTAAGAGAAGGATATGGGGATTAATGTGTGGGGAGGGAATAATATTTAATTTCATGTTTTGGTATGGATTTGGGTTGGGTGCCCCATCTTGGATAAGAAAATGCTTGCATTTCTTACTTGGTTATTTTGAGGGACACATAAGAGATTGTAGGGAGACATAAGAGAATGTGCGAGGCATAAGAGGATCTTGAGGGAGGCATAAGAGTTGTGTAGGGTTTTTTGAGTTGTGTCTTGGAGGGATTTAAGGTGGGCACCTAACCCCTTTGGGAGGCATAAGTGATCTCCCCATAGATCCTTTCTCCATTGGCTTTACATTTCAAGCCTTGTGTATGTTTAAAGTTGTATTCTTGTGATTTTTTTCTTGTGTTGAATGTGTGTTATATGGTCATGAAGATTTGTATTGTGATTTTGAGGAATTATGTAGTTGTCATGAGTTGGATCCATCCTTTATTGAATTTTGGTTGTGGCTCGGGGATCAAGGAGGAGGATATCTTCTTCTCCTCTTTGGATTATTGGTTGGGTGGAGAGTGTTGCCTCTCCCTCATTTTTTTTGTTGTGATTAAAGTGAAGGAAAGGTGGTGAGATCTTGTGGAAGACTTGGGACTTGGATTTTTTGTTGAAATCAAGTGAAATCCTTCATGTAGAAAGAATCTTGTAATTCCCACTTAAGGTGGAAGACTAGTAGATTATATTGAAAGAAAAGTTGAATTGCATTTTTTTTATTAAGTTGTGATATCATATTTGAAGAAAGCTCATTAAAGAATTGGTATTTTCCTTCCTCTTCAAATTTTTGTATGTAAAGGAATGAATTAGAATGGTTATCATGTTTAAATTTTACCTTGTATCGAAAGAAAAGAAATTTGAAAAAATTAATGTTTGATCACAAAATGAATTGGAAATGTTTTCATAGCTTTATTTTGGTTTGAAACAGTTAAATACTCTCATTTTTTGATATATGTAAAGTTAAAGTTATCTCTTGATATCTATTTTCCTTAAAAAAATTATTTTTAGAGCTTTCTAGCCTACACAGTGACCGGCACCATTCATTCTCAACTGGCGTTGGTGTACTCAGTACCGACATTGGTCACTGTTTCATGTTTACAGTTTTGAAATTTTAACTCCAAGCTTGGTTATCAATTTAAAGGATATAATGACTTTCTTGTAAACCTAAATTTAATTTATAATTGTTGGAAATGGCATTTAGAAAAGTGTAAATCTCAAAATGTAAAAGATATGCTAAAATTTATAAAATAGACTCAATTGACAGTAACCACCGTAGGTGATTGAACCATTGTCGGCATTCCTGTGACCCACATCGGTCACTGTATACTATATAAATTGTAATTTTTCAAACTTGAAAGACATTTTTGGTGATTTTGTTGAATCATATACCTTTGAGACTATTATGCCATCATGAAATTGAATAACAAGTTACTCCTAGTAAAAATCCAATATTCTTTGCATTTAGAATAATAATCTAAAATATGCTAATGTCACAGGAACTGGCGCTGGTAGTGGAACCGACATCAATAGAATAGTGATTACCATGGTCAGTCAAGAGATAGTCATCGGTCACCTGTGTGTGGACTATTTTTTCAAAAAACATGGTTCTGGCCAAACCATTGGCTCTTATGAATCTAAACTTCCCCTAAATGTAAATCCAACCTATGTGGGTCGTGTATGCTTGTTTGGACCCATATTCCAATCTTCATATGGGGATTTAAAAGTGATAAACTCTTGATCTACAAAATGGGTTTCTTCCCCATCAATGAAAAAAAATAGACTGCTAATAAATAATAGATCTCAAACCAGATCTAGGATATATGTTTGCATTAAAATTAAATAACTAGGAATGTATGATTAAATCTATGTTCCAACTATTCCTAAGGAGGATCCATTTAGATAGAATCCCCTTCTTCTTGCACATTATATCTGAGAAGATTCCTCCATGGGTTTCCCTTGATACATGGGTTGATATTATCACAATATAGAAACAACATCAGAATACATTCACGGAATAGTCTAGAATCAGACTTGGATTTCACACATAGTACATATCGTAGCACTTGGGCACTCCTATCCTCCCCTAGGCACTAATGTCATTGGGGAAGAAACATGCAGTTTTCTCAGTTTAGCACAATCTTCAGTAATTTACAGCATAGTTCTCCAGTAACAGACACTTGCCTCCAAATTAAAACTAAATTCTATCTCCTATAAATAGTTATAACACAAAATAGAACAAAACAATATGGAACAACATGGGATGTACCATCTGCAGTGGTGCTCATTCAAGAAGTATTCATAGAAAGAGAGTAAAACTAGGCCTCTCTCCCCAACACTCTTCTCCCATGGTGTGAGATTGTCCAAACAAATCGCATTTGGCATGAGATTTCATGAAAAAATCGTCCTAGGCATGAGATGGCCCAAAAAACTCACATTTGGCATGAGATCACCCAAAAAAATTGCTCTTGGCATGAGATCACCCAAAAAACTCGTTCTTAGCATAATATTTCCCAAAACACTCGCCCTTCACAGCATTTCAGGACATTTTTCTATCCTTTTATACTCTTATACATCAAGTGCACACTTTCCTTTTTACATGCTTTATTCATATTTTTCATAGACAAGACTTTGAATACTCTTTCGCTCTTATTTTGTAGGTCTTTCCTTAATACGCAACAATAAGTAGACTACATCAACAAATACACACACAATAATAGGTACAAGATACACATATGCTTCACCCCTAGGGTCCACTCCACTTTTCCTAGTCTCCATGCTTCACTTTGTGATCACTTCATGCTTCACTTGTCCACTCGGCATGTTATTTGTTGCACTCTCTACATGATCATAAGGTACACATCTTTTGACTCATTTATGCTATCGATTATTCACTCAATAGCATAAATTAGGGGGAAAATGTAGACAAAAAATCTATGCACTTGGGTATATTTCTAGGTTCTAAAAGCATGATAGCATTTACATTATTCCTAAGCAATAAAAATAGTAATTGACAACTCCCTTTCTCCTATTTCTTTGTCTTCATAATGTTTTTTGGATTTATACATCTTGCACTCTTGTCATCATTTAACTATTTTATCTATCTATTTCCTCAGACAATAACACCCAATTTAGATGCTATCGTAGGTGCTCCTATCCTCCTGGGTACTCATGTCCCTCTTTATATATTTCTTACTCTTTTGGACCCCTTTTGCTTCTTAATTACTTTTTATCACTTTATGTTGTCCTTTTAGTTGTCAATTACGAAATTCAAACAAGATAATCATATAAATAAATAGTTATATTTTCAAAATGAGGGACCAAGCACTAAGCATTACATACTACCACCTAAGCTTTATTTTTTGAAGAATCATTTATTTTCATTAGATGAAGTTTCATCGTCTATAGTTACTTTATCTTCCTCCATGGTGAAGTCCACTGCACTCTAGAATTATCGATATGGGCACCTTTCTATTGGCTCTCTCTATCATCTCACTTCTAAGAATATGGTACAAGGACTTCTATCATCTCACATCAAAGAAATTCTTAGAACTCTTGAAGGATTGTGGCATCATGAAAAATTTGACTACCCCTTATACTCCCTTGAACAATGGAATTGCATAACATCACAATCATATTGTCATGAAGATGGCTCGTTGCATGCTTTCAATATGAATTTGGAGAATAGATTTGAGGCAGAAGCTATCTAGACATCTATATATCTTTTGAAGTGGGTAATCATAGAGGAAAAGACACTGGAAGAGATATGGAGTAATCATAAGCCTTTGATTTATAATTTTATCTAGTATTTTGTTGTACAACATATATGCATGTCCCATATAAGAAGATGAAGAATATTTATGCAAAGATGCTCCAATGCATTTTTTTGGGGTACAATACTACCTCAAAATCATATCGTCTCATGGATCCTAAGACAAAGGAGATATATGATAGTAGAGATATGTTTTTTAAGGAGTCATATTTTAACTCATTTCCACATAAAGAAGAGTTAGTACTGACCTCCCCTCATAGATTTCTCTCAGAGTAAAATGATGAGAATGAGGATTCTTCACAAAAGAAAGATGAGTTGTAAGGAGTATTGTTTATTTATGTAGAAAACAAATCATGAACTTGGGTCCATAATGCTAGCCACTTCCCATTACAACATATAATAAGGAAGAACATCTCTTGCTACTATAAAATTTGTAGGTCCACAACTCACGAAACTAAAGACTACCGGCTGATTGGTCAAATCCATGATGTTATAGATATTGGTGTATAACAAACAGGAGTATCAGATAACTCTAAAGGAAAGATTGAGCATCGGGATCGGGATCACAATCAAGTGCACTATGATTTGAATGAAGGTAATTTTGAAGGAGGTTGGGGTGGAGGTCGAGGATACCATGCTAGATTCGGAGAACGAGGCCGTGGTGGTGGATGAGGTGATTTTCCTCACGGAACATGTTATACATACGGATCTCCTGACCACTACAGGTGTGAATGTCCTCAGAATATTACATGTTCTTTTTGTGGAAATAATTATAGTTATGAGGAATTCCTGGACTTATATGAGCATCTTAGTAAGTAGCATAAACAAGAAAAGAAGGGCATATGGATGGTTAGGATACAACGCATTGTGGAAAATCAATGGATGCCCAAGTTGGAACTAAAATCCAAGTCATTTCCCATAAATATCACTACCCATGCTGAAGTTGTGCACACCAAAGAAGCATTGCAATAGAATCCTACCATCACTAAGCAGGAGGTTCTACATGCACGGTACCTAGATCCTTCCCATCATAAGGAGGTTTATCAGGAAACCATGGAGGTACTCAGAAATCTTCAAGGTGAAATACAATATTTAAAGGAGCAATCACAGAAGATGGAGCAAAGGAAAGTAGTAGAAACAATCCAATCTAATATGGATGACTTGAAAGAAGTGTGCAATATGTTGCGTAAGGAGAATATCATCCCACTATTAGGGAAGTGGTTAAAGGGAAACACCCCACACGTAAGTATTGAGACTAGATGGAAAATATTGCATACAAATCTTCCCCCTCATAGCTTATATTATGATAAGGAAATCACTCTGAATGTTGTTGTGGATGGGTGGATTTTGAGTAATATATTGATTGATACAAGCATGGAAGTCAATTTTCTTACTCTATATGTATGGGTACAAATGGGGAGATATCCATTACAACCATCTTCAAATGTATTGTTCATGGCTAACCGAACTAAGGCCACTCCCATCGGAGTTTTAAAAGATGCATCCAGTACCATATAGGGAGCCAAGTTCACTGGAGATTTTGAGGTTTTAGCACAAGGAGAAGAAGATAGCTTCCTAGCTCTACTTGGGCATCCTTGGTGATATGCAAATAATGTTGATCTTCAGTTTAACAAGGGTTATATCAGTTTTTAAAACAAGGAGGAAAGAGCTATTATCCCTTTAACTAATGGAAAATGTGTGCCCTATGTTGAGCCTTTAAGTGAGGAAGACCTGAATAGGATTTATGTATGCACCATTCGGGACCCAAAGGTACTTAAGCCATCTAAAGAAGGAATCCTTTAGTGGGAAGATGCATAGTCTATTAGTGATACTATAAGTGTTTCTTGTGATAATTGGGCTCATAGTACTTATGAGTTGGTAGGGCATGAAGTAAAGAGAACATTTGCTTGGGACAATATACCTCGGTGTATCAGGAGAATAGGTAACAACTTGTTACCTCGTTACACTAGATAAGGATATCCTACGGTATTTTTGCGTGACATGGAGGAACATTTGATATACCAGTTAGAGAGATGAAATATACTAGTATATACCCTACGTCGTACAGAAACGCACTAGTTGCTGGTTCACAAGGATAATTTTGTAGGATGGAATGAAATTAGGATTGCTTTTACTACTAGGTTCTTAAGGAGTAATGCACATACTCAAATCTGCAATTATCATGGTAATCAACCTGTTTAGCACCATGTTCATTAGTGTGAGAGACTCTAGATAGAGGTCAGGAAGCTTTACCACCTTCTCTCTAGGTGCAAAAAATTTATTCCACTTTACAGGGATGCGCGTGTGCTTGGTATGTATATGTGGAACTCCACAGAGAGACTAGAAATTGGAAGGATTTGATTTCATGAATGGTCCAAATGTTTGAATATTTCTCTACTAAACCTCCAGTAGCAGAGGAATTAAAGGTTATAAAGTTATTAATTATGGGAGATAGTGCCAAGGTGGAAGAACTCATTGAGGAGTTGTTTGATGAAGAAGAATGAGGAGTGTTTTTTGTTGAAGAAACAGAGACAGATGCCACACTACTTACGAGCACTTGCTTTGAGAAGGAAAAAGGAAAGATGGTCTACTTAGTGGATGATGAAGAACTAGAAAATCTAGATGTAGACCATTCAACAGGTAGGCGTGAGGTTTTGGACAGTGCATATAAGACCACACATGCCTATCATGAACCTATGAATACCAAGAACATGAATATTGGGTCAGAAGCAGAGCCTAAGGAGGCCATAACTAGGGACTATTGGTCTGAATCTGAAGTGGAAAAAAACATTGAGTTACTATGAGATTATTAGAAATTATTCCCTTGGGGATACCATGAACTCAAAGGCATGCATGAATCATTAGGAGAAATGAAGATAAATCTTGTGCCCAATCAGAAAGAGACCCTATAGGATGAACCCCAACTTGCACGAAAAGTTCAAAGAAGAGATTGAAAAAATGTTGAAGTCTGGAATCATCAATCCCATAGATGAGTTAGAATGGGTTAGCCCAATGGTGATCAGTATCAAGAAAGATGGTCAGATTAGGATTTGTGTGGACTATAAGAAATTAAATGTTGCATGTGTGACTGATCCCTTTCCTATGCCATTCACCAAGGAAATACTAGAAGGTTTTACAAGGCGTAAAATCTATTCGTTTATAGATGGATTCTTTGGGTATCATTAGGTTAGGATTACACAGGAGGATCATGAAAAGACTACTTTTACTGCTGAATAGGGCATATTTTCCTATTCTCTGATGCCTTTTGGTTTGAAAACGTGCTTGTTGTATTTTCACTCATAGTTGTTCAAGCGTTCAAAGATTTTATTCACAACTTCTTATAGGTTTATTTAGATGACTGGATGGTGTATGGACTTGTTAAGTATTATTGTGACAATTTATGCTTAATGTTTGAAAGATGTCACCAGTTAAGCATATCTTTGAACATCAAGAAATTTGTATTTTCTAAACCCTTCAAAACATTATTAGGGAACATCATCTGCAAGGAAGGTTTGTTGGTTGATCCAGCTAAGATTGCAGTCATTATCATCCTAGAAGAGACTACCAATCAAAGTGAGGTGCGTAGATTCTTGGGACATACTTGGTATTATATAAAATTTATAAGGGGGTATGCTAAGGTTGCCACACCCTTAGAGGAGTTACTAAAAGGAAAAGGGACATTCTATTGGGGATAACCGCGGCAATGCACATTTGAGACATTGAAGTAGAAACTTACTACAGTGCCTATTCTGCGCTTTCCTTCATGGGACCAACCGTTTCATGTACATGTGGACACCTCTGGCACGGTGTTGACTCAGCCTGGAGAAGGTATTATAGATCACCCTATCTATTTTTCTAGTAGAAATTTGACTCCTGCATAGTAGAATTATACAACTACAGATCACAAAGCTTTGTCGATGATGTATGCACTACATAAATTCATACAATACATGCTAGAAAATCCATTTTTATTTTATACTAATCACATGGCATTGAATTATTTGGTAAACAAGCCCATTTTACAGGGGCACATATGTAGATGGGTACTCTTATTTTAAGAATTTGATTTCACAGTTGTGGTAAAACCAAGGAAAAGTAATTCTGGACCAAATCATCTATCTAGAATACAGCCAGGAGAAGAAGCACGGGAAATTTAAGATACAATGCCTGATGCATTGTTATATAGGTTACAACACACCATTGGAATTAGAGGACATTGTTGTCTTTCTACAAACAGGTATGGTGCCAGATGGGATGAAATCATTAGAGAAGAAACAACTTATTATTCATGAGGCACCATAGTGCAGTGACCTATACAAGTTAGGATGGGATGAAGTATTGTGCAGCTATGTACTAGAGCATGAGCTCATAGATATCATTGAGGAGGCTCATAGTGGTAATACAGGTGGCCACTATGTAGGTGATGCCACTGTGCACAAGATTCTACTTGTTGGATTATGGTGGGAGACCCTTTATAAAGATTGTAAGGCATATTGCAAGGCTTGTGATCATTGTCAACACATTGGAAAACCAGGTCAAAGAGATGAAATTCCTCTAAGACCTATTACTAATGTAGAACCATTTGAAAAATGGGCTATAGAATTTGTGGGTCCTATTTCACCAGCCACGCATAGAACTGGATCACATTATATCATCACTTGCATAGACTATCAGACAAGTTGGGTAGAAGTAGAGCCTACAAAGGATTGTACAACAGCTATAACATCCAAGTTTCTATGGGAAAATATTATTACAAGGTATGGGTGTCCGTTGAGTTTGACTAGTGATAGGGGCACACATTTTCTGAATGAGATAATCATGATTTTGTTGGATGAATTCATGATTGCACACCATAAGACTACACCATATCATCCTCAAGAAAATGGTATTGTCGAGGCTTTCAACAAGATTTTGAGCTAGACTTTGACAAAAAATTGTGATGTTGGAAGAAAGGATTGGGATGATAAAGTTTCTGCAGTAATTTGGGCATATAGAATAACATACAAGTGGTTAAACAAGTCCACACATTTTCAATTGGTCTTTGGTGCATAAACAGTTCTTCGTATGGAATTCATGTTACCTTATTTGCATATTGCACAAGCTGGAGGTCTAGCTGATGAGAAAGCATAAGAAGAATGAATTGACAAGTTGATTAAGTTGGATGAGCAATGAGCAATAGAAATCTAGAGTCAGAAGAAAGAAAAATCTAGGCAGAAAGTGTGGCATGATAGGCACATTAGGGATAAAAAGCTTGAGATGGGGAAGATGGTGTTTCTTTATGATTCTAAGTTTCAACGCCATCCAGGAAAACTCAAAGTACATTAGTTAGGATCATATGTTATCACTCACATACTTGAAACAGGAGCTTATCATTTAAGAATTCTTGATGGAATACGGTTACTTCAAGGGAGTAGGCTGAAGCCCTACTATAAATAAATCTTCTTGGTGTTTTTAATAAGGTAGTATTGCCATTTAGATTAGGTTTTCAATTATGTATTCCCTTAATGTGTTTCCTTCTTCTTCGCTATGTTTTGTCAATTAAGTTGGTGTTTTGTGAAATAAGCGTGTTTGCATGCCAAAAGATAATTACCATTTAGAGTATTTTGTATGCGTAGAGGACTGCACATACCATTAGTGTGGGGTGGTTATTGAGAAATGGGTACACATAAAGAAACGACCTGCTACAGGTACTATTCAAAGTTGAAGAGTTGGTGAACAGAAAATTTCTTCCAAATAAGGACCATAGATGGAGATAAATAAAGGAACAATATAACACAAGGTAAGCAGCGGCCATGGAGACTACTAGGAGAAGGCACAGTGATGAGGTACTCAGGTGCATGGAAGCACGCTAAAGAGAAGCCTGTATCCAAAAGGTAGGAAGGCATGCTAAAAGGTTATAACTGAGGTGTGAAGATATACCATGCAGAAAAATGTGAAAAGGGTCAATAAATGAGGATTGTTGGTAGGTGAAGGAGAAATAAATGTACCAAATTTTTTAAAATCTATATAAGGAAGGAATACGAGTTCATTTTACTATTTTAAATTGCAAAAATTTGAAAGAGTTAAGTGTGACCGAGATGAGAAAATCATGTTGAGGTGTAAAGAGTGTGAAACCAAACATGAGGAGAAGATTTGTGCTCATGAGAAGCTTACGTCCCCATTGATGAAGGGTTTGAGTGAGGCATAGTGTTGTGAAATAGCTAGGGCACATGATTTCAACTAGGGCATGTGGATTTGAGCTAGGGTTTTAGTTTACACGTTACAGAAGGTAGAAGGAAAGACTTTGCACACTACAAAGGAAAAACAGTTATGATTTATAGATGGCACCAAATAAAGCACTTGTTCTATGAGCCAAAGAGAAGAAGAAGGTGAAAGTAGAGGTTGAAATTTCTCCTGAGAGAAATTTTTCAGAGATGCAATACCCAGAAGGCGTGATAGTGGGACAAGAATGGGATTCTCATGTCCAGAAGTGCAAGATAAGTGACTACAACCACTGCACATTAGATAAAAAAATGAATTGGATGCGTTGTTGAATATGAAGACAAAAAAATGCATAGCAGAGGAAATTCCAGTGTATGATGATACTAGAGAGAAGCTACTAAAACATATTGGAGTTTACCAGGAGTTTATCGGTTGTATGAACTTCCATATTTTGAAAAGTATAAACCTTTGTACCAATTTTTTATGAGCAGGGTACATGAATACTTTTTCTATTTCGTCAGACACAAGGTAAGGATTACAGACACTTTGATTTCAACTATAACAGGATTAAGGGGCACATGAGTGGATCTAAATATTGACTTGACAGATAAAGAAGCAATCCTAGAGATGCGGAAGGAGCTAGGGTACACCAAAAGTATGCGCAGAATGGATATAGAAAAACTAAAGAAGTACCCAGTGGTACAGGTAGTTGCACATTTAGTCACCAAATTGAATGAT
Source organism: Taxus chinensis (assembly GCA_019776745.2). NCBI lineage: Eukaryota > Viridiplantae > Streptophyta > Pinopsida > Cupressales > Taxaceae > Taxus > Taxus chinensis. The sequence goes on from CM034153.1 coordinate 767,286,170, forward strand.
CAAGAAAGATGGTCCTGGGTGAATACCATGTGGCTACACATTACAAGGAGAATTTCACAGAGAACAATTTACAACATATCAGGCTACATTATAAACACTATCATCGAGGAAGTTCGCACAAGTGAGAAAATTAGTTTCGACGTTGTCTTATTATCCCTGGTATTTACAGAAATCAAAGTGGCTGATGAGCCAAAGAACAAGATCTGGGAGTACCCCATATAGAATAAATCCCTTGCGGAGAGATTTGATAAGTAATTGTGTGAAGGTTCAATGAGTGGGACGTTCAAGAAGAGGGCAGAAATGTGGTATGACAGTCTCCACATGGCGTTTGGAGAGGAGTGGCGCATCCCCAAGGAGTTTCCTTCGGTGGTGGGCAAGGAAATCTAGTCTATGGTATATCATCATTTCTTCATTGCACGATTTATCATGAAGGATGGGACTTGGAGCCCCTAGTGTAAGCTACCATATGCCTTCACAACATGCTACTTCAAGTCATCAGTCCATCAGTTCAATAATGTGTGACGCCTGAATTTTGTTGCAGACAAGGTAAATTGTGACTACCACACTCTGCGTAAGACTTATGTATATCCAAGTCAGACTGCCTACATTGAGAGGCTAATTTTAGATGTGATAAGCATAAATCCCATGAGTTTGGTGATTGGAGATAGTGGGGCTGTGTTTATCTACCTTCATCTTAAGCCTAAGTTGGAGGGTAAAAAATATGTGGAGAATGATTTTACGCTCCCAGGGCCACCTAAGGGAAAGCATACAATGGAGAATGTACCAACTCTGAAGCCAACTGAACCTATAGAGGTAGATGATGAGGAGGAAGAGCATGAATACAGTGGTGGCCTAGTACATAGAGGACAAAGGCAACCCTTGGACATGGTAGAACTTTAAGAGTGCAAGTACTCCACCCATGGCACAAGAAGAAGGAGATGAAGAATTGGAGCTAGAAGCAGACCCTAAAGAACGCCACTTTAAGAGGGTGTTCAAATGAACTATAACTCAAGGCACTACTCCCCAATCAGTATGGAGGTCCTCGTACCTCTCTCCACAAAAGGAGATAGCTAATAAGAGAAGGAGAAAATTTAATTTGAACAAGGAGGTGAAAGAGTTTGGAGAGAGCGCGCTCGTATCTCCTACACCACCAGACGACATGGAAGAGCTGAGGGATGAAGAAATGAAATGTGAAGATGTGAATAGTGAAGGAGAAGGGGTAAAGGAAGGAGAATTAGAACTAGATAATTCTCAAGACATAGAAGATCCAGCTCCAAATCTAGGCGCTCCAATTCCTAAGGGGCCAAGAACTAAAATAACAAGTGGAGATTATATTGTTCTATTCTTGGGCTATGCTGAGGACATAAGAAAAATTGTTTGCACCCATTTTCAAAGCATGGTGAGCCTTAAGTAGTTATATGGATGGGAGTTGATGGATGAGGACATGGCCACCATGCGCACAAGGAAGCGATTATCTTGGTCTATGCACACACACATGGACGAGCCAGACTTCAATGTATATGAAGAATCATGTGTGTCAAGAAGGTTAAAGAAGGTGCCTCAGGCCAGACATATAACTATAAAACCCACTGTTATGTCTGATGAACAGGTTAGTAATGCCTTGGTAAAATTATCTACATAGGTGGTACTGAGGAACATAGACAAATCTGTCACTATCAAATTACTAAGAGAATAGATCAAGGCCAAAGATGCAGAGATCGCATGCTTGAAAGGAGATAAGGACCTAGAGAAGAAGAAGAATGGAGGCCTTATCAGCATGGTAGAGGAGATTGGAGACCATGTACTAAAAGCAAGACCACACTTGGAGTCCAAGGTACCTGAAAATTTCCCTTCAGCTATGCACTATGTGCATACCTTAGTTGATTTGGTGATTGAGGAGGGATCAGTTCGTATGCTAGCACCAAAGTACCCTGAGCAGAGGGTAGAGAGGGAAAATTCTATAGTAGTTCAAAATATTTCATCATACGAGGAATTTCCTAAAACCTTGCAAGAGGATATGAAGAAAGCGGACTAGGAACTGAACATATGTGCAACTCCAGAGGCAGTAATAAGGGTCAATACAATGAAGTTTTAAAAGCAATGAAGGATGACACATTGGAATGTGTAGAAATATTGGTGATATTCAAGAAGAAGTGTGAGGCCCTTGTAGTAGCACTAGACCCCCATAAGGAAAAATTGGATGAGATTGGGAAACGAATATCATAGAAGATGGATATGGTAGAAGGGAAAATGTCTGCTATGTCCAACATTGTTCTAGTGCTACAAAATGAGAAGGGAGAAATTTCCTAAGATAAGTTGGAAAGTATTGTAGCAGGAATCCTAGGAAAGATAGAAGTTGTGCTAATTGAGTGGTATACGTTGAAAGTGGAGATAAAAGAAGAGTATCCAGAATTGATTCTTCTGGTTGAGACAGAGGATGTTACACAATGAGAATTCATCCTTTATGCAAAAATTCTTTCATTCCTTTTCATTTTTTATTCTTTATTGTTCAAGGAGTAGCCATTGTTGGGGTGGAAATATAGTTTAGTGTGGGGTAATGTTGAGAAGATAAGAGTATGGTGTGAAGGAGAGGGTGTATAGAAGGTTAGCGCATGAAAACAGGGCACATTTAAAGGCATGGAAGGATAGGCAAGGACACACATGCAGAAGACAAGGGCAGATTTGGGACTTAGCTGTTTTCACATATACGGGCTATTTTTAGAGATGGTGTGTAGAGCACACAAACCAGATAATGAATTTCACGACACACATGGGCTATTTTTGGAATAATGACTACTAAGCACTTTACATGGGTTTGGAATAAGAATAGAGTTGCTACTACTAGTTAACTAGAAGATATTTTTAGCATACTTGCATGTGTGGCTAGTATTGAAAATGCGCATGGCTATTTTCAGCATACAACATGTTTTTGGGAGTTATAAAAGTGGTGAAGGGCAAGTTCCCACCCTTATAAATATGTAGTGATCTGTGTAGTACAGTAAGACTGTGTGAGAACCAGATTACTATGAAGTTATGATGCTAGATCTAATGCACACATAAGCTTCTGGTATTACCTATTGTAATGATCTTCTATGTATTTATTGTGTTTAATATAATGGATTATATTGGCTAAATCAGAGTATTAATCCTAAGTATAATTGGTTCTTGCATGATTGACTTCATTATGGATATTATTTAAATCTGTTATTCTTTAGATCTAGATCTGGACATGCTCTGTGGAATATTATATTAATTATGGATCAAAATACATTAAGTCTTCATTATGCTAAGATTCTACAATAACAACCCTAAAGAGGGTCATATTACCTTTGTGCGCTTTGGGTGAGTGTTCAGTCTAGGCTGAGTGATGTGCCAACATGCCTGGGTTATTACTAGTAAATTCTAGGCTGCATCATTATTGAACTTCCAAAGTGCAACATGATTAGTCATATATATCTTCAAGTTAAAAATTAAAAGAGATGAGAAATAAGTTGTTGGAATCCATTCATTTTCATTGGTGTTATCATTTATGTCAAGTGGCATGGATGGCAAAAAGGGTTTATTGGTGAAGTGAAGAAGTCACGGACATGAAGGTGTATTGGTAGTACCCTTTTAGGATAGTTTTAGGAGCTTGATGAGGTGTGACAGGTTGGTATAGGTCAAAGTAATGTAATTTAAGCATGGCAGAATCCTAGTAATACTATCTATCAAATGTGTGACCTAAAACAAGGCTCAGTTCAGCTCCTAGAGTCAAAATTCAAGAATGCACAGAAAGTGGCTTTGAGAACTGGATATTTTATTGCATGAAAATGGGATTGGTCAGAGATTCATAGGAAAAACTATTAATATTCAACACATAGAAGGTGTAGAGTGATGTCTTGTAGTGCTCCATGTCAAATTTCATCAGATTCTAAAATGGGAATTTTGAGTTATTCAAGTTTCTTAAACATCCTTCTTGAAAAATGTGTTTTGAGCTACATGGATTCTTACATCTCAAGAAAATTTATGAGGGCTTATTTTTATAAATAGTAGAAAAAAAAATTGTAGTAAACTCCAAGCTTGAGATAATGCAAAATTTTTCAAATTAATTGGACTTGTTTCAACAAATTTATAAACAATCTTCTGAGCAAGTTCCTTTGGTGTCCAAGTAGTGCTCTGAATAGATAAGAGCAAAAAGGTAAAATTGGTCTCAAATGTCTTGTTTGATCACTACTAAATATTTTATTAGTGCATTTATGATGTTTTCAAGGCTCACATAGTAATTGAAGGACATTCTTTTGGGATTTACATGCAGTAGGTCAGTCTTGGACTTAGTTTGAATGGTTACTCCCTGTATAATCTTGTACTTGACTCCAAAAATAATAAAATGACTGCAAAAATAATCACAAGCCCTCTTCACAAGTCATTTTCAAGGTTTTTGATCAATTTAATTGGTTGATAGATGAATATTAAGGTGTAAAATAATCTTACTATGTTGTCCTAGACTCTTGGAGTCTTGACATGCTCACACTCAGGCTTGAAACTAAGTTTTTCTCTAGGGAAAAGGTACAAATATGGTCATTAGAAAAGGAGTGGAGAGCTATGCTAGACTCAAAAAATATTCTATGATCTCTTCAATTCATTCAATGATCTAAATTTGTCTCATTGCAATCATGAGCCTTATACACATAACTATGTCACACAATGAATTATTACTTGTCTGAGTTTCTTGAAGGTTTGGAAAAGGTTGAAATTTTTCATTCAAAGAATATATTTGAGAGGGTTCCATATTTATCCACTATTCCTTCAAAATTCTCCAAATATTTCCTTCAAGTATCCATGATAGATCTCAGACTATTAAATTGGTCACGGTATAACCCTGACAAAGTGTTTAAAGCACTGCAACTTGTTTTCATACATAACTGGCAACATTTCAAGGTCTTGCAATATATTTTATCAATGGAGGATGGTAGATAATGTTTTCTCAATCATCTTAGAAGTGGAATCATCCAATTTCATTATTTTTCAAAGAAGTTATCAAATTTTGTTAGTCCTCGGGCTTTACTGTGTTAATACCCTAAACTAAGGTTTCCACAAAGATGTTTTTCTTGAATAAGAAGCTTCCACCGGAAAAAATTCATAAAATTTTGAGGAAATATTTGTGGAAGAGATACAAATCATTTGTAAAAAGAAATTTGAGTTTTCATTTCGTGTGCTGAGAAGAGGACCTCACAGAAATTCCTAAAACTATTTTCTTCATAGTTTGTCACTATGAAATTGTGTTTTTGATCGTTTCAAAGAAACTTCATGATCTGAAACTCGTTTCTCTAGGTGATTCAATTTTAATGAATATCTTTATTTCTTACAAGATTGTGTTCTTGGTTTGAAAGGTCTCCAATCAATGACTGAAGATATCCCTTTATATGAACAGTTGTATTTGACAATTGAAGCACTTACAATATTAATTTTATATTAACTAGAATCCAAATGATTAAAATTAAGGGAAAGGTCAAATGTGTGAAGAGTCTAAATTTTGTCTTGAATGCATAAGGTTATCCTTTAGGCTCAAAATGGAAGGTAAAAGGACTGAGATCTATTTTTATAAGAACTTGAAGTTATCAAGTTTTGTGAGACAAACTTCCAAAAGGAAGACTATGTACTAAAGAGAACACTTTGCATTTGATAGTTGAAGAGACATAGTTTGAAGTTGAAGAGTATTGTACCAAAAATTTAAGGTTGTTGTTGTATTTTAGAAAAATGCTTGAGGTCAAGGTCAGAGAAGAAGTATAACTGCCATAGGTTAAGTTTGTGAAGAGTCCTATGCTTGAAGGTTAAGAGTCAAAAATGTGATTCTTTGAAGTGGGTATAAATATAGTTGTATGCATGTTTAACAAAAAACAAGGAGAAATCTTAGAAGATAAAAATAGTAGAAGTCTAAGATCATGAGATGTAACAAATTCAATAGAAGGTATATGGAAAGATCTCTTCAAGTCTTGAAGATATTAGACAAAATGTTGGATGAGACAGTGAAAAAGCAAGGTACTTGAGAACAAGAGAATAAACATAGAAAACAAAGCAGATTGAAGCATTATATAGAAATACATTTACAAGAATTGAGATGATAACAGTGAACATGCGGAGACATATCTAATAAGGAATAGAAGTGAAATAAGCAAAGAGCAGAGGGAAGAACAATAGATAACACAGGATATAATGACCTGAGATCATAAAAAAAATGAGCAGTGAATTGAAAACAAAAGGAGAAAAGTGGGAAAACAGGGAAGATAAGGTGTTTCTCATCAAAGCAAAAATAATGAATCAGTGGAAAGAAAGAGATGAACTTGTTAGTTGAGAAATAAGTTTAGAACAGAGGTCATAGTCTCATTTGGTGTTGCTGATATGAGCTTAAATTAGGATCAGTTTCATGATTTATGAACTGAGTTTAAGAATACTATTGAATAAACAGGGAATTGACAAGTGAATTGTAATCAAGAAAATTTATCATAATTTATTGATGAAGCAATAAGGAACTATATAATAAAATTGTAAAAATTGATATTGTATTTTCCTAATTGGGTGCTTGGGTGATAGGAGTAGATGTTCCTTGCAATTTATAGCTTTCTAAATTAGCCTAGTTGGTGTTTCGAAACCTTCCAATGGGTGTTAGGACTGTGATGTAGGTGCTTCTCATGTTGAGTAAGTGCTCAACCAAGCTGAAAATCATTATATGTTAAGAATGGGTGTTCTTAATAAAAGGCCTTGATTTCAAGTGGTTTTTCTCCCTCTAAGGGTTTCCCACTATAAATTTGGTTTCATGTATACTTATCTTCTTGCATGCACCTTAATTTTTGTTTATGGTTTGATTAATAATTATATTCAAGAAGTTTTAGAATTTTTTGATTTTATCAGCACTTATTCACCCCCCCCCCCTCTCAGTGCTTGTGATATCCAACAATTGGTATCAAAGCGTGGTCCTCTAGAGTTAATCCTAATAGCTTGGAGGTGATCCTAAAGACACAAGCATAAGTTATTTTAGCTGAATCAATCTTGAAGAGAAAGTATGAGATTTCTCAATCTTTGATAGAAGATCTAAAGAATGAGATTAAACTTACATGGAATTCAAACCATGTTGAAGAACTAAATGAAGTGGCTTCATTGGATAGATAATGTTTCAAGATCTCTAAACAAAAGGAGAATGACTACCTTTTATTAAACTTGAGGAAGTAAAGATACTTCAGAAGGATTGAACTGGAACAATGTAGTTAAATTTGATGACACATCAAAGAAAACTAATGAGAAATTAGGTCTGGATGTAAAAATTAAACCCAATGAAATAGCATGCATATAGTCATTCAAGCCAAAAGGATGAAGAATGTGAGACTAAATGAATACTGATTTGAATACTCTTAGAGAGGAACTGGAGCAAGCAAGCCAAATAAATTTTAAGTTGAATCAAGAATGAATGTTGAAAAGGTGTTCAGAAAACAAGGAATATGAAAATACTAATCCCAGTAAGCAAACAACATCAAGAATCATTTAAAGGAAAAAGACAATCAAATAGTCCAAGTCAATTAGACATCCAAATGCATCTAGGTATGAGAGGAAATTTAATGGATATTGTTTCTCTTGTTATGAATTTGGACATAGAGCTAAAGAGTGCATGAAAAACTATGACAAAGAGCACCCATGGAGATCTTGTGCTACTAAATATGAAAGGAACATGATATGTTTCAATTGTAGAAATAAAGGTCATATTTCCAAGCATTTCTTAGAAGAACCTATAAGTCAAGTTAGTAATGACAGTCATTACTTAAGAAAAATAATAAATCATGTCATATGTTATACATGTCATGAAGTTACAAATTTCTCAAAGAATTTCTATAACTACAGAAACCTAAGCACAACAACAAGTTCTATACCTTCAAATTGAAAGAAAATAAATCCTCTAACATGAAGATAAATTCTAGAAAGGAGACAAAATTAGTCAAGCATCAATCAACTCTTGGAAAGAAGGAAATGAAGTGGGTATACATGATCAAGAAATAAAAGTCAAAAGTTGAAATAGCAAAGACTGAAAAGAAGGTGACATGGGAAGATATGCAAGAGGCACAGCAAGCTAATACTGTGATAGGAGAAACTACCTTACATGAGATATCAAAAAAGGATGACAAAGGAAAGAAATAAGGAAAAAAATTCCAGTATAAAGGATGAAGAAATTCTTCCTCAAGAAGTGGTAGAATAGGTGTATGAATTACAACATGCATATTTGTCAAGCTTCCAGACAGAAGATGAGATCTCAGGTAATGAAGTTATCTTACCTATAAATAGTAGCCAAGAAAGTCAACAAGATTGTGAGGACAAGGAAAGGGAATATGGAGTCATCATATGGTTTTGATGACTTCTTTCCTATTTTGAGATGATTCAAGGCTCATAGTTATGCCTTCTCTAAGCTTCTAGGAGGCATATTCACTTAAATGAAGCATTGGAGTCAGAATGAGTTTTCTCCATGATGCATAAGGTATGTAATCCTATTATTTTTCAAGAGGTATGTTATGTGGTCCAAGTGTAACATCAAGTTTGTCGAATTTCTATTCTAAGTCATGAATTCTTTGTCATCATCAGTCTAAGGTATCAAAGGTCTAAAGTCAAAAATGAGCATACTCCCAGGTCAAGTTAGTTGATTCATGAGGTATGAGATTCATATTTACCAATTCAAAGTTATGTTTCTCTATAAGGTGTCTGATATCCATATCACAGTCATAAAAAATGAAAAATTTCTATATTCAAATGTGATGAAGTGTTTTATAAGTTTGTCAAAGCATAAAGTCCTGTATTTTCATGTGTCTAAATGTAAATGTGTGTCTTGAAGAAATTATCAGTTATATTGGTCTAAGTTCAAATGAAAAAATGTTATGCAACAAGTCTAAAGAGAGTGTTTTAGTTCAAAATGATTGACTCACATGTCTTGGAGCAACAAAGAAAATTTTATGGAATCTTGAAGGACATTACTATGAGTTATGGAAGTTAAGGAAACACATGTATGGAAGTCATATTACTTGCAGAATGCCACTAATTTAGTCTCATTCCTAGCACATAAAGAGGGGTATGACTATGTTTATATGTCAATATTTTCATTATGTGATGTATTATCTATCTGAGATGACCTTGGTGTGTACTTGTGTTTCATTATGGGTGTATAGTGTTATAAGCCCATAAGGATAGTGTTCATTTTGGTTGAGTATGTGTCTTTGTGTATGGAATATATTTCATACTGTCAAGGTCTATGGGGCTTATGGTGTCAATTGTAAATTCTATGGAGTATCATGAATTCAACATGTGTTTTTGTAGCTTGAATTCAATGTGTTCATGATTCCATCAATGTATGGAGTCTTTAAAGATTCCACAGAAGTTGTCAAGTATCATAATGCATAAGTATTATATAATGAGCTATTTGAACATGAGCCTTGGTCTGTATCATAAATTGTACAAATGTGGTGTATAGACCCCTAAAGCCCCTTTGAAGGTGGTTTAAGGATATCAAGTCCTACTTGATCATGTTTGGATCTCAAATAGCTTGACTGAGACTAGTGATGTGATCAAGAAATCATATTATCAGGATTTTCCAAGAAAATTGAGGTACAACAGGTATGAGATTGGGTTGTGCATGATTAATATTCTTTTGAAAAGGTACTCTATATGGTTACAGATGTTTTTTCAAGGTGTGGACACTAGTTTGGAGGAGATAAGAGAAAAATTAAGACAAAATGCTACCTCGTTTCCTTGATTGTTTCTGCATAGTCTTCCAAAGAGGTATCCATGGAAACTCAGTTTTGAATGGTCAAATGAAGGTTTTAAGTTAAAATTTTGAAAAATCATCTAATCTCATAGGGATGAGGATGCAAAAGTTATTAGGCTTCAAGTAAGTGTATCTTTTCAGTTATACATGATAGAATTAGAGTGCTTACTCATGATCAGTAGTGATGGTGACTCAATTGTGGAAGATGGTATCTCTTATTCTTGACATGTTTCTTGAGGTATCTATATTGATGACGTGTTTTCAGTGTTTGGAAGATATTTTGTGGTGATGAATATTAAAATGGTCTTCACTATTTGGTTTAGATGAATAGCATATAGAGACAGTGTTTTCATGGGTCATTGATTATTTTAGCCTAAAGTATGGTCATTATCCTCAAGTGAAGACTGAGACACATATACAGGTTAAAGACAGAATGGTATGAATGTTGAAGACTATTTTGCTTAACTTTTCAGTTTGAAATGATGATATATAGTTGTCACAGTTGAGAATAAGGTAAGTCACTCTCTCAAGAAAGAAGCTTGAAATTCAAATTTTCAATAAGGAAGCTCTCATGCTCTATGATGAATAACCAAGAATAATTATTCCATGAAGTTGAATGAAGTGTTCTAAGACATTATACCAACCCCATGAAAGAATGATACCCTCACAGTATTTTGATAAAGGCATGTGAAATGACGTCTAAGATGAAAGCAATCATAATAGACCATCCTCATGAATGATCAAAAATGTTAATTAATATTAGCTGGGAGCCAAAGAATTGATAGAGTATTGAATTATTAATGATCACATGTTCATAGGTAAATGTTAGTATGGTTACAAAGTCACAAAGATCAATAAATTAGTCTAGGAACATATCTAAATGAGACTGTCTTTTTGACTAAAGTTGCAATGTTAAATGTAATGAATAGTTTAATTGTTTTGGAGTGTAAGGAAATGGAAATAATTTGTAAGAATAAATGTTCCTATTCTAGCTATGAAAGCTTATGAATGAAAGTGTTGAGATAGGACAATTATTTACAATAGGAAGAGTGCTTGTGCTCGGGGGGAGTTCAAGACATGTACATGATCTCATAAAAGAGAAACACCATCCAAGGGGAAGCTTATGGACAGGTAAGTATTTTTCTCATGTTTCCTTGTCCTTAACCTATCATTAGTTCATGTCAAGTTATCAAGAGCCCTTTGTCAATGATGCCAAATGGGGAGAGATATAAGTTTGCAATCAGAAACCAGGTATGCAAATGATTTTTCCATCAAATTTTGTAGGTTTATAAAGCATTGACATCAAGGGAAAATGGGGATTTTGTTGGAATCCAATCATTTTCAATGGTGTTTTCATTGATTTCAAGTGGCAGTTGATGGTAAAAAGGTTAGATTTGTGAAGTGAAGAAGTCAGGGACATGAAGGTTTATTTGTAGTGCCCTTTCAGTATCATTTCAAGTGCCTAATGAGATGTGACATGTTGATATAGGTTATAGTCAAGGTCATGTAAGAATGGGAGAATCCTATGGATACTGTCTATAGCATGTGTGAGCTAAAACAAGGCTCATTTCAGCTTTTAGAGTCAAAATTCATTAATAATGCAAGAAAGTGGCTTTGAGAATCTGGTAATGTTCTTGCATGCAAATGAGATTGGTTAGAGCTTCACAGGAAAACATATGGCTAACCAACATATGAAAGGTGTAGAGGGATTTCTTGCTAATGCTCTATGTCAAATTTCATCAGATTCTGTAATGGGGATTTTGAGTTATTCAAGTTTTTCTAAAACAACCTTCTTGAAAAATGAATTTTGAGTTGCCTAGCTTCTTAGGTCTCAAGAAAAAATATGAGGGATTATTCAAATAAATCATAGAATAACTTGTTGTAATAAAATCCAATCCTGAGATAATGCAAAAAAATTCAGATCAATTGGACGTGTTTCAAGAAAGTTATGAACAATATTCTAAGAAGGTTCCTCTGGTGTCCAAGCAATGCTCTTAATCGATAGGAGCCAAAAGGTGAAATTGGTCTCAAATGTCTTAATTGATCACTGCTTAATATTTTATTAGTTTATTTATGATTTTTTCAAGGCTCATATGGTAATTTAAGGATAATATTTCTGGAGTTGCATGCAATAGGTCAGTCTTGGACTTAGTTTGAATTGTTACTATTGGTATAATCTTGTACTTGACTCCAACATTAGTAAAATGAGTGCAAAAAGAAACCCAAACCCTCTTCACAATTCATATTCAAGGTTTTTGATCAAGTGAATTGGTTGATAGGTGAATATCAAGGTGTAAACTAATCTTATTATGTTGTCCTAGACTCTGTGAGTCTTGACTTGTTCACACTCAGGCTTGCAACTAAGTTGTTGTCTAGGGAAAAGGTGTAAACACGTTCATTACACAAGGAGTGGAGGGCTATGATAGAATAAAAACACCTTCTATGATTTCTCCAATTTATTTAATGGTACTAATTTGTCTCTTTGCAATCATGAGCCTTATACATAGAACTTTTTCACATAATGAATCATTGCTTGTTTGAGTTTCTTAAAGGTTTGGCAAAGGTTGCAAGGTTTCATGAAAATAATATATTTGAGAATGGTTCCATAGTTATCCACTCTTCCTTCAAAATTCTCCAAAAATTCCCTTCAAGTATCCATGATAGATCTCAGACTAATAAATTGATCATGGTATAACCTTGACATTTTTTTTAAGCACTGCAAGTGGTTTTCATGCATAATTGGGAACATTTCAAGGTATTGCAATATATTTTATCAATGGAAGATAGTAGATAATGTTTTTGTTAGCGTAGTAGTTGAATAACACAATGAGATCCCTCTCCACCATAAGTTTGAGCTTTTGGTGTGACGGCAAGTCGTGCATCTCTGATACCATACAGTTAAGTGCGCCACCCCCAGAGTAGTTCTGGGATGGGTGACCTCCCGAGAAATTCCCGGTGTCACTTCCTCTTAATATGTCATTGGGCCTAATTGGGTGTATACCCAGCTCCATCGTGTGGGAGGGTATTGGCGTAACAACTGATTAACATGATGAGATCCCTCTCCACCATCAGTTTGAGCTTTTGGTGTGACGGCAAATCGTTTGGTATCAGAGCCAGGCAGTTAAGCGCGCCGCCACCAGAGTAGTTCTAGGATGGGTGACCTCCCAGGAAATTCCCGGTGTCACTCCCTCTTAATATGTCGTTGGGCCTGATTGGGTGGATACCCGGCTCCATCGTGCGGGAGGGTATTAGCGTAGTAACTGATTAACACGATGAAATCCCTCTCCACCATAAGTTCGAGCTTTTGGTGTGACGGTAAGTCGTGTATCTATGATACCAAGTAGTTAAGCGTGCCAACCCCAGAGTAGTGCTGGGATGGGTGACTGTACACCGAAAAAGTGATAAGCGAGCTTGAGAATCTATAAGTGACTCTTCTGCATACCTGACCTCTCGAGGTCGTGCCGAGACAGCCGGTGGGGGTAGAATATGCGTTGGATTCAGACAAACTAGTTAGGCAGTCTAATGTCTTCGACACGCACTAGTGGAATTTGTGAATCTAAGGCAAAGAAGGCCCTTCTAACTTGGACTGGTGTGATATATCGATCAGCAAGGATGACTACTCGAAGGCTCCAATCAATATCGAGCTCTGGCGTGATTCGATCTATGGGTTGCGGAATACGTGGAAAATGACCTAGGATAGTTTCGTGTATATCTCCTGATAAGGTCATATGGTGGATGATGAATATAATTTGACTCTACGGATGATTTTCTGGCCTAGTCCAGAATTCCCTAGCTTCGTTAGCCGCGATATCTAGTAAGGACAGTTGTTCGATGATGATAGGTGGAAGTGGAGTGGACCTGAATACCAAGGTGCGTAGGTTAGTGTCTATATCTAATTGACTTGTGGACTCATTGGGGTGTGGGATCTGTGGATCACAACCATAGACTCTCGGTTGTTGCGGTCCTGTTATGGTCATACGCGAGATCAAGTTCTAATCCCTAGTATCTAGTAATCGTATGCTTTCTCAGCTTCTATATTTAGAACCAATAGTTGTGCAATCTTCTCAGAATACCTTATAAGGCGTTCTCGCAACCTGGATTCTTAAGCTGGTATCTATATCTACGAGGGTGTCTCCAACATCTGGCTGTGGAACTAAAGGATCGCACCCGAATGTTTGTTCTCTTTCGAGCCCTTCTACAGTCATGTGAGTGCTGTGCCTAGGGAAATCTATAGTTTGGTTGGTTCGACCAAAATGTGTGTGCTTGGTCGTCTTCTATGTTTAATCCTCTTAATTGAGAACTGATCTGTTGTAAATCTGTGGTTGTTCAGAATACTTGTATCCTGAGATTTTGGTCTATGTCAACTATTGCTGTGACTAGGTTTGGTTGAGGCACGATTGGCTCAAATATATATTCCCTGGGCTCTTGAGGTCCCGTGATTGTCATACGAAACAAAATGCAAATCTAACTGTAACGAAGAAAATTCTAACTATGTGAAATAAATCTAACTGTATAACTTTTATTCTTCTAAGAAAACTTTTAATAATTTTAAGGAAAGCAAACTATTTTAAGCGTATCTAGAAATAATAACTAAACAATAATTTGAAACACACAAGATAACCGAGTGTAGTTGTTTTCCTGTGCGATTTTGTAGAATTACTCTAAATAAATAAAATAGCTTGTCTAATCTACCGGCAAGATTCTCGATCTTACCTCAGAAGTGAGGAGTGAATCATAGTTTCTCAGAAACTATCAATCCCCATAGCTTCCCTGGAAATATCGAGAATAGAATTTATTGAAATAAAGCGATTAACTACTCTATTTGATATGATTCTAACTAGAACTTTGAAATTTAAAACCTGGATTCCGCAGAACAGTGGCGAATCCGATGGTGTATGTGATCTCGTCCCCTCAGTATGATCTCCTCGTTCTTTCGTGTTCACGTGGATCCAAAAAAGAGTGTGATGCTAGCACCGATAGGAGTAGATTTTGGGACAAGGACAGCTTAGAATGTAGACTGAAAATGCAAGTAGGAGAGGGATAGCGCAAGAGTACAGGGCTTGGCTTATGCGATTCCTAGCGGGATTTTACTGCGAGCCATGCAACATGAAGTGACCAGAACCTGTAACTATCCTATACGAAGAGAAAAACCTGCAACTTTAATGGCTTCCTAAGTGATTCTGTTCCAATAGATTGGATAAAATAAAGACACTGCTTGCACAAGTTGGGTATGTGGCTTACCAATAGCTGAATAAAGCTAACCAGGCATATAATGAACTGAACTAAGAACACCAAGATATGATGAAAGAAAATCTACAGCAAAGAGAAACTCAGAGGCAAGCTTCTAACTGGATTTGGATGAGATAACAGCATTGCCTGCACAAGATGGGTATGTGGCTTACTAACAGCTGAACAATACTATCTAAACATGCAAGGAATTAACACTATGGCTTCTAAACAGAATAAAAGACTGAAAAATGAGAATCAGAGTATGAAATTGAATGAGGGGCAGACCATTTGCTTATGCACAAACCATGCATTTATAGGAATTGAAACATCCAAAAACCAAAACCAAATGGAACTCCTAAACAATAAACAAAGAAAAAAACACTATTCCAGGGGACCAAAAACATAAATGCATGCTCAAGTCGGAAAAGAAATCTGGTGAATCGTGATATTTCACGCGAGTTGCGTCAAAGAACGTTCTGGAAAAATCACACAGGACCGCCGCTCTGAGCAGGGTGGCAGTTACAGGACCGCCGCCCTGATCAGGGGTGGCGGTCACGAGACTGCCGCCCTGTAGGGCGGTGGTTTCGTCACTGAAGAACAAAAGGCCAAGGAAAGAATAAAAAGGGGGAAAACAAAGAGTGCTGGGGCTAAGTGGGGCATGCGGGATGCTAACACATACTCCGAGGGCTTTTCCGGATCCCGAACACCATGCGAGGAGACTTGTATCATCATCGGGGCACTTGTTACACTGTTTTGGCAGTACAGTACCTTACAATTTTGGGTACATACATATTGCCCCCCTCAGAGAAGCGTTTTAGCCATGAAGAGGCATAAAACGGTGGGTCCGAGTATGGCAGTCCTGAAATGGGGAGTTAGAAGCTATACCTTACGCGTCCGTGTGCTGAAATGACGCCATCTGAAATTCCCGCTACTTGCAAAATGAAACAAGAGCTCAAGTGCAGATAGATGCAATAACTTGGAAAATAAACGCTAAAATAATAGGGAATGAGAACGTACCATTCGTGTGGGGATAGAAACTTACCCTCCGTCAGCGCTCCAAACCTGTGAAAAAGGCATTTAAAACGAATCAGGGCTCTATATATATGAAAGTGGGCCCATTTTCCTATTCATTTGTGCGAGTCGATGTGATTGATTTTGAGCTATGGGACCCACAGTGACGGTTTCTCACGTGGATAGAGTCGAGACGTTCACAGCGAAATCGTGATCATGCCTCCACGTGCGGAACACCGACCTCAGCGATCACAGGTTGGTTTTCTTCCATTTTGTGTTTTTCCCTCTTTAAAATTTGAAATGGAAAATTCTTTGCAATGAGGGGGATTATTTTTGAAAATGTTAGGTTCAAAAGGTCCATCTAGGGGGGGGCGCCTACTGGGTAGGCTTTGTTTTTAGGTTAAAATGGTCTATTTTTTACTTGCTTTTGGGCTTTTTAGGGTTAACAACCCGCGTGGGTTTTCGGACCGCGACCGCCACCCTGGCAAGGGCGGCGGTTACATGACCGCCGCCCTATTCAGGGCGGCGGTTACATGACCGCCGCCCTTAAGGTGGTGGTTACAAAACCGCCCCCCCTGCTCAGGGCGGCGGTTTTGCATAGAATGCAAAAGAACTTAACTTTTGGAGATTGCACTTGTATTTTTTATCATTTCTATATGCTTTTATGACTCTCTCGATATTGATTCAGATACTAACTTGCCCTGTTTTGTGTGTTTTTGGTTGTATGCAGGCGAGAGCAGGAGTATATCAGATGGAGCCGAGAGAGAGAGTGTGATTGGATTTCGGGGGTATTAGATGCCCTTTCTCAGGATGAGGAGGATACATTACAGAGGGCCGGTATATTGCGTATATCGCGTGTGCCCCATGTCACACCGTCTAGTCACATTCTTTGTGACTTGTTCTCATATTAGGATGTAGATCGGAACACTTTCCGACTGCCAGGGGTCCGTGGTGAGTGGACCATCACTTTGGAGGATGTTTACCGTATCCTAGAGGTCCCGATCATCGGGAGGAGACTCACACTGGAGATGGCAGGGTCTCGAGCACAGATTACATAGTGGGCAGGCGTACATGGGGGATGTAGCCATCTCCACGGGGTCGAAGAAGGGAGTGAGAGTTTGATCCATTCCTTCTTTGCCCATCCCCGTATTTTGACAGCCTATCGTGGGGATCCTTGCCTCGAGGCTTATCGGGGACAAGGGAGGAGATACTTTACTATACTGCTGGGCCCCCCATCATTGCATAAATAGAGGAGCATGGCCGGATATATGCCTGGGGCGCAGATATTCTGGGGACCACCTACCATGACTTATACAGGGTGGTCCATCTATGCAGGGACAATCATTGAGCCACCCGGCTCTAGTCATGAGTTGGGTGTATGAGCATTTTATTCCTTACGGCAGAGGGCGTAGAGGTGGCAGACCCAGGGGCTGTGAGGACAGCCTAGATGGTCAGATATGTCGGTGCTTAGAGAACCTCACCAGCCATTTGCCTCCCTTACCACAGTAGATATGGAGGCGACGCCGTATCAGCTTATGGCCGGCATATGGGGCTAGGAGACCCTTACATTGATCTCCTACTCCACCACAGGGCAGCTTATCGACCGTGTGGGACGGGTGGAGGTACACCCTTTTGGTAGAGTTCCTCAGCAGTTCGGCCTTCCATATACGGGCATGCTTCCCCCAGCGGCACCAGTTTATAGATCAGTCTGAGAGGCCAGAGGGGGGCCTAGAGGCCGTGGTTGGACAGCAATCACTCCTGGCACTCCTATTGCAGCCAGGAGGGTAGTTCGGGCTAGAGGCCGAGCTGGTGCACCTCGGGCATCTTTGCTTCAGATTGCTGTGGGTCCTGCTCATAGCAGTGATGACCCTATAGATATCGACTCCGATTCTGAGGAGCTTACAGAGGGAGGGTCGGACGAGTAGACAGATGATAGCGATCTTGAGTGGTATGACACTCAGGATATTTTGCAGGCAGAGTAGGGCAGAGCAGAGTGCAGAGAGAGAGACTCTAGCTTCATAGGAGCCACTCTCCCAGGGCCATGGTGGATAGGATAAGTCAGTTGCGGGGTGATCATGTTGCCCCTGCCACAGGAGCAGCTCCAACAGTCGGCAGTAGCATCCGCAGCGGGTGCCAGCCCTAGCGATCCATCTTGGAGGCCCGGTGATCCGAGTAAGTTATCCTCTCCTCCTTTCAATGTTTGTCTAATTTAGGATTTGTTTTAATTGCTATGTCTCTCCTTGTGTTTGTGATCTTGTATATTTTAGTCTCTTGCCTAGCTTCTAATTCATTTTTCTTCTTTGTTTTGCAGAGACTATTGACGAGTGGCGGGATCTAATCCGCAGGGTATGCACTGATTCTCTGATGATCCCTATGGATAAGACCCGTGCGGAGCTATCTGTAGATGCCGGGGAGCCCTCAGTAGCTGGTAGGCATACTCGACGTCTTCGCTCCCGTTTGGCACGTGGCTAGGATGGTGTCGACTCTTCGTACAGAGTTGGCGGGCTATAGGACAGCTGAGCGTCTTATGAGGAGCCATTCTCGTGTGCAAGACCGTGGCTGCTCCTCAAGTACCCTGAGCCCTCCGTGCATTCAGAGCACCGGCGTAGCCGGAGTCCTAGGCGAGGGCACGCACACCTTCGGAGGGGTCGGGTAGGGGTTGAGAGGTGACTTGGCTCCTGTGTATTTTGTACTGTAGATTCTTTTGTATATCACGGGCTCTTTGAGCATTTTGACCATGCCTAGAGCATGATGGCATTGTATATAAACATTGATTATTTACATATATGCATTCGTTTTTGGATCAAAACTTTGTCACTCGTGTTTTCCCTTTCTGTTTCCAGCTTCCTCGTGTATACTACGATGTATGTTTTATATGCTTTCTAGAATGTATGTAATGGAAAATAGATGATGCAAATGTTTGCTTTCTTTTTGTGTTTCATGATGCTGATGTACGTGATATTGTAGATATACTGTGATCTTAAATCTTAGTTTCTGTGAGCAATTTGGATACCTCATGATTGTTTTG
Source organism: Taxus chinensis (assembly GCA_019776745.2). Lineage (NCBI taxonomy): Eukaryota > Viridiplantae > Streptophyta > Pinopsida > Cupressales > Taxaceae > Taxus > Taxus chinensis. The sequence goes on from CM034153.1 coordinate 767,305,213, forward strand.
GAAAAGTGATGAAAATAACCAGTATGATGAACAGATTAACTTGCCCCACTCCTAACTCCACGTTATCCAGTAAGATTCGAGGGCTCATCACTCAAGGTATTTTGGTAAGGGCGCATGTTATAAAATTCTTAAGTCCCAAGCAATTATATTGATTCAAGGAAAAAAGTCGATGTTTCTAGGCGTCCCCTCAGAAATTGGGAGCTCCAAGCCTACCCGTGTCCAAGAAGGAGAGAGCATAGTTCTGGAAGCAACTTGCTTTGTAAAAAATCTAGACAAAAAACAGTAGCTCGGGCACATAGTAGAAAAAATCATGGGTTTTTAAAATGGCTAAGTCCTAGTCCTCGCAATATTCGGGACATGATCTGATTCATCTGGGCGTTGAACCGGCCGAAAGGGCGCATAGTTTTTCTGCGCAGCATTTGGGACGTTTGCTGGGCCAAAAGGACGTGCGGGACGTGGAAATCTGAACTGGCTGAAAAATGGAAAAAATTGGCTAACTAGCTGAGAGAGACAGTCTGGGACATTTATCACAAATGGACACGAACCGGCCGGTTCGGCCGAGTAAGGGGATTTCAAATGGTCTCCCAACCAAATGGGACTAGTAAGAGGCCGCGAGCTCATCACCAAACCGGCTGAACCGGGCAAGGAAAAGAGTAAAATTAAAATTTTCTGTTTAAGCAACTTTTTGACTTGACTTTTGGGACAGTAAAATGGCATGTATACCGGCCGGTTCGGCCGAAATTAGCACAAAGAGCACTGTACCAAATGGGATAGAAGGGACACCGTGAAGGGATGCTAGAACAGATCTGAAGGAGCCAAGACACCTAATCAAATCTTGCCACGTGTCCAATGCAAATCAAGGTGACAAGGAAGCCCATTTCGGGCGGATCGGAGGTTTTTGATACCATTAACGACTTTGGGACATCCGGGACTAAAAGACACGAAGGGCGCAAAAGAGCCGGTAGACCCCGTCGACCAATCAAGATCATCGTGACGTGTCATAGGAGAGATATGAGTAGAACGTTTGGTCTGGAAACTTCAAACGGCCATAACTTTTGACTCTGAGCTCCGATTTTGATAAAATTAGACTTTCTGGAACGAGCACAACGTCCTCTATGCCACAAAAGAAACATATTCGGCTCCAGTCACTCCAATTTTATATGGAAAATGCATCTAAGCCATGTTGCTCCTACTATACAGGAGCATGCCTCAATTTGGCAGGCAGCATCTTGCGGCAGGTGCCTGGCCCTAGCGACCCATCTGGAGGCCCGGTGATCCGAGTAAGTTATGCTCTTTCTTCCTTTCAATGCTTGTTTAAGTTTAGGATTTTGTTTTAATTTGCTATTTCTCCTTGTGTTTTGATATTGTATCTTTTAGCCTCTTGTCTAGTTTCTAATTCATTTTTCTTCTTTGTTTGCAAAGACTGTTGACGAGTAGTGCGGGATCTAATCGCGGGGTATGCACTGATTCCCTGATTATCCCCTATGGACAGGACCCGTGCGGAGCTGTCCGTAGATACCGGGGAGCCCTCAACAACCAGTAGGATATCGACGTCTTCACTCCCGTTTGGCACGTGGGCCAGGATGGTTGTTGACTCTCCGTACAAAGTTGGCAGGCTATAGGACAGCCGCGTGTCTATGAGGAGCCATTGTAGTGGACTCCTTGCATGGTGATCCATGCCCTTATCTTGTAATAGATTGAACTGTGCATATCATGAAGCAATAAAATATCAGTTTGTGGATATATCTTCCCCTGTTGTGTTTCCTTGCATTCTTCTTGCCCCTTTAATCTTTCTACAAGTATATTGTGTCTATTTATTATGTTCTTGTAGGAATTCATTATCATTGTGTGTGCTTGGAATATTGTTGTGAATGCATTTTGCTGGATTTATGGTGAGTATGTCATCACCTCTTCTAGTGTGACCAAAACTTGTACACTCATGTATTTCACACATTTGGAGATTACTCTCACACCCTGCTTTTTCTGGTGTACTCACCGCTTTAGTGTAGGCTTTCATTTTATGCATTCTCTAGAATCTCTGGTCCCTTGGAAATTTTAGGTTAGAATAGCAAATGTTTGCTCCTGCATTAGAGTAGATTGTGGCAGGTATGCTGATACGTGAGCACCGTAACCAGCTTTCTCTGTGAGGTCTTGATCTCAAGCTAGCAAGTCCCAGCAACTTGGAGATAGTACCTCATGTTATCCAATGGACACTAGATGCTTAGAGTGATCATAACCAGAAATCTGATCAACATCCAAGGGTGCTGTGATTCGGTGACTAACACTAACTCCACGCAACTAGTAAGATGCGAGGGCTCATCACCAAGAGCCAAGAAGGGCGCAAGTTATGAAATATGGTGAAATGATAGTGATCAAAGACAGACAAAGCTTTGGTGGAATCAAATTGAAAACTACAAGCTTACTCTACGTGAATGACTTCATAGTTTTGGATGTAACTTGCCTTGCGGTTTATCCAGACTTAGACCCGTAGATGGCCACATAGTAGACAAAATCTGGTTTTTTTTTAGGATTTTTAACTCTTCTTAGAATTTTGAATATCTGATTCATTCGTTTTTGACTCAAAGTTTGAATTGTTTTTTTATGACCTTTTAAACATTTACTTTGTCTAGAGGACCCCCTACACTTTGCCCCATGCTACCTAGTAAGAAGCATGGGTTTATCACCGTGGACAAGGCATAGGTGAGTAAGGGCATTTCCATCCTTTCCCAACCCTACGTCACTAGTAAGAGATGCAAGCTCATCACCAAAGGTTAGTGGGGCAAGGAAATGTGTAAAAATAAAATTTTCTATTTAACCACTTCTTGACTTGTCTTTTTTTTTTAGTAAAATGTCAGTATATGCTTATTTCCAAAGAGATGTGTATATGGGATAGATGTGACACCATGAAGCTTCTAGAATAGACCATAGGCAAGACACCTATCCTAAGAAGAAATCAAAGCGAGAACAAGACTTGCAAATCTTGGTATGATTACCGTTAAGACTTCGTCATGTCTAATTTTGTTTGATAAAAGATTCCAAGATGATTCGATGATATCATGAAGATGGAGAGGTATGATTAGAAGAACTTTATGCCAGACAACATCATGAGCTTGTAGTAAATTTCTTTGAGAATAGATTTCTTGATCACAATTTATGTAAGAAACGAAGTGGACAAAATGATCCTAATTTATATAAAAATGCAATGTAGATAGTTATATAGGTAGCGTTAGCTACTTATGCGTAGAAACGCTTGAGGTGCAAGGAATTGACTGTTTCGCCAAACTCCTCACCTTCTAACGTACATAAGAGATAAGCACCATTTCCGTAGTCCTTCATGACTCGGTATGGGCCCAGACCATTTGGGCTGGAACTTCCTTCCTTCGCCGGTCTTCTTGTTGATCCGGCTGTCTAGTCTTAGAACTAGATCACCTTCGTATATGTCACGTTCATAGACCTTCTTGTTATACTGCCGGAAACATTCTGGTCAGCATAAGACTCTATGCCGCTGCTCAGCATCTAACCTAGTTTCATCTAGGCTTTCTAGTTGGGAGAGATGTGCTTCTCTGTAAGTGTCTTCATCCAGAATCTCCTTGTAGTGAAATGTGGAGACTGGGTATTTTGACCTCAAGCGGGAGAACTGCTTCTGCCCCAAATACTAGCGAGAAAGGAGTTGCTCCCATTGGTGTTCTTATTGAGGTTCGGTGGGCCCACAAGGCCGGATATAACTTCAAATGCAAATCCCGCTTGTTTTCTTTCACCATTTTAAGGAGAATGGCTTTCAGCGTTTTGTTTGTTGCTTTAGCCTATCCGTTAGCTTGGGGATAATACAAGGAAGCCGTATGATGGCTTATCTTAAATTGATTGCATAGCTCACGAACCTCTTCATTCTTAAAAGAAGTTCCATTATCGGAGATAATGATTTGCGGGATACCGTACCTGCAAATGATTTGGTTTAAAATGAACTTAGCGATTACAGAACCAGGTACAGTAGTAAGAGGCATGACCTCCACCCATTTGGTAAAATATTCAGTGGCCTTGATTATAAAATTATGGCCATCTGTGGATGAGGGAGAGAATTTCCCTATTAAGTCTAGACCCCATGTAGAAAAGGGCCATGGAGTTGCGATTGGTTGTAGAGCTTGTGCCGGCATGTGGATCTGATGAGAGAATTCTTGACATTTATGACACTTGCGTGCAAACTCTATCGCGTCACGTTCTAGAGTGGGCCAGAAATAGCCCATTCGATGTATTTTTCGAGCGGTGGCATGGCCACTGAAGTGGCCTCCACATATACCGCTGTGGGATTCATGGAGAATCCTCTTGGACTCTTCTGTGTCAACACACCTTAAGAGCATTCCATCGAATGCTTTTTGATAGAGCACCTGCTCTATAATGACATATTTAGCTACGATTATGCGTAACCACCTTCTTTGTTGCGGTGTAACTACCTCCGGGTACGTATGGTCTATGATATAATTAATGATATCATTGTACCAAGGACACTCAGAGATAGCGGGTCGAGTTTTGATGTAGTATACGCACTCATCTAGAAAATCCAAATCTACTAGATCGCCTCCATCTAATGGATTATCAGCTAACCACTCCGCAATGATTTGTCCCTTAACTGACTTCTAATTTACAAATGTTAATTTGAATTCTCCCATTAAGGTTATAAAACGTCCAGCCTTTTTAGACAAGGACCCTTGTGTGAGGAAAGTTCGTAAGTGGTCAGTTTTCACCATGACCCTCGTTTCTTGATTTAGCATGTAGTGTCTTAGGCGTTTGGTTGCGAAGACTATGGCGAGGCATTCTCATTCTGCTTGTGTATAGAGTGTTTCATAGTCGAGCAGTGTTTGGCTAATGAAATAAATGGCACTTTCTCTCTTGTTATCGTCTTCTTGGGCCAACATACAGGCTAGTGAGACATTGGTAGCTCGTGAGTATAAAATCAACGGGTGATCTTGCTTAGGTGGCATTAGCGTAGGTGGTGATAACAGAAAATGCTTAACTGCATCAAAAGCTTCATTGCAATCTTCAGTCCAATCAATGCTATAGTCCTTCTTGAGTAAATTGTTGATTGGATGAATGGCGAAGCTTAGGTCCGAGATGAATCTTCGGATTGCACCTAGCTTTCCGAGAAATGACCTGATTCCAGATTCGTCCGAAGGTGGAACCATTTCGAGGACAGCCCGAATTTTGGTTGGGTCCACATCTATTCCCCGTGACGATATGATGTAACCTAGGAGTTTTCCTCCTGTTACACCAAAGACGCATTTCTCTGGATTTAGCGTGACTCTGTATTCTATTAGGCGTGAAAGAATGACGCGGAGTACTTCGGGATGGTCACAACGCTTCTTGGCTTTGGCCAATAAGTCATCCACGTAAGATTCCACGATTTTATGAATTAGATCGTGAAATATGTATGTCATAGCCCGCTGGTAGGTAGCACCGGCATTCTTGAGACCGAATGGCATAACAGCGTAGCAATAGGTTCCCCAAGGAGTTATGAACGTGGTTTTAGCTTGATCTTGCTCAGATATTCTGATTTGGTTGTATCCCGAGAATCCATCCATGAGAGACAAGAGTTCAAAACCAGCTGTTACATCAACAATAACGTCTATGGATGGTAATGGGAAATCGTCTTTAGGACACGCTTTGTTGATGTCTCGGAAATCTATGCAAATGTGTATCTTTCCGTTCTTCTTGAGAATGGGAACGATGTTAGATACCCATTGGGAGTAGTCAACTAGCTTGATGAATCCTACCTGAAGGAGTTTTATTACTTCCTCTTTTACCATGAGAGATACTTTGGGCTTCATGGGTCTTGATTTTTGTTTAATTGGCTTTGTATCTGATCTAGTGATGAGGTTGTGCACCGCAATGTGGGGTGCAACTCCCGTCATCTCCTTGTAATTAAATGCAAATGCCTTCTGATGTTCTTTGAGAATCTGAGTATGTATTTCCACTTCTTCTGGGGTTAATGAAGAACCTAGTTTCAATATTCTTGGTTCATCTTCTGTCCCGATGTTGACATCGATTGTTTCCTCGATCAAAGAGTCGTTACCCTCTTCGAACTCAGGTGGTGCTGGAGGTAAATCTAGATCATCCCCATTTTCTATTGCGTATATGCTAGGTTCCGTTTGTGAGGGAAGATCCGTTACGGGATTTCCGAAGTAGGAAGACGAATGCGGAATCAGGGATAAATCTAGCATGTGATAGGAGAGATGTAGTGCTGCATAGGCATTTAAGTAATCCAAAGTAGCCGCATCATTTCCAACATGGTCTAGGATGGTAGATTCACTTCCACTTGAAAGAGGATTTGTCATTGTTTTTATCAATGGTTTGTCACGAATGAATACTGTGAAGTGAGTATCTTTTAACTCATTACTTAGAGTAAAACGTGATGCTGAGGTTGCTATTGAATCGGCGAGAAGATTTTTCTCTCGAGGGATTGCTTCAATGGATATAAAGTTAAATGCCTTGCTTAAATCTAATACAACATTTTTATAGAGTTGCAAGTGTTCGGCTTTAGTTTCATATACTTCAGAAACTTGGTTTGTCACTAATTGCGAGTCTCCCAGGACTTTGATGTTATCAATACCAATTCTTTTGGCTAAGGTAAGGCCAAGGAGGAGGGCTTCGTACTCAGCGCTGTTGTTTGTACATTCAAAGTTTAATTTAAAAGCGAATGGGAGGACTTTCTCCTCGGGTGAAGTAAGAATTATACCTGCCCCCGCTCCATAACGACATTTAGCTCCATCGAAATGGAGAGTCCAATACTTAGCCGGGAGTATAGATGTTGGGGCATCTGTTGCGTTTGCGCACTCTACTTCTACCATACAGAGATCTTCTGCTGGCAAGGAACCAACACCTAGGGAAAATCCTATGCCTACTGAATCGAATGGTAAGAACATTGGTGAATCTTGTTCTATCAACTCAATGATTTTCGCAGTAGTCCCTAATGATATTGTTTCTTTAGTTTTATCTTTAGGGGTTGGAATTGTTTTGGCTACACTGGTAGTTTCAAGATCAGTCATAGGTACCAACTTTTCCTCTGGCTTTGGGTCAGAGGGTTTATTAAGTTGGTTTGTTGGAAGTTCAAATTCTGAGTGCACCCCTGGTCTTTTCTTTAAATCAGCTAGGTGTAAATCAAAAGGTTTTGGATCACCTTTGGCTACAAATACCTTTCCTAGATGCAAGAATCTTACTTCTTGAAATAAAGTAGAAGGGATTGCCTTCATTCGATGTATCCAAGGTCGGCCGAGGATCATATTATAGTTAGTTTCCCAATCTATAATATAAAACTCAGTCTAAGATGGTTTTGGGCCCTAAGGTGACCGGAAATATTATAGTTCCTATCGAAGTGGCTTTAAGGCTATCATAGCCTCTCAAGGTATTTCATGTAGTGGAACAGTTTGTTTCTCCATATCCAAGTTTTTGGAGGAAAGAGAAAGGGACTATGTTAACTACGGCCCCATCATCAACCATTGCCCGTTTTACATAGTTATTATAAACCCACACTTGCAAGTGTAAGGCTAGGTCACCTCGGCGTGCGATCTCAGCATCTATGGGCATTTTAATTATTTTGAAGATGAATTTGACATCCTTGTCCGGCTGCCCCGGAGGGTGGATATCAAAATCTACGTGATTTACTTGTGTTTCGGGAGGTGAAGTGATGTTAATTAGATGGCCTAGACCTAATGCTTCTAAAAGAGCAGCTCTGTGAGGGGGAGATTTCTTTAGTAAGTCCAAAAATGAAATGTGTGAGAAGGTCTTTGTTAGGTCACTAATTAAATCATAGGCACCGATGGGTTTTTCAACTATTTGATGACTCTTATCTGTCTCTGGCAGATGACTTGGGTTCGGTTGAGAGAAATACTCTCGTGTTCTTGTTATAGCCTCGATAGGTAGTTCAGCGTCTAATTCTACCAAACTGACTATCTTGGGTCTCGGTTGAGCTCCCAACTGTGGCGCAACTGACGGATTTAATGAAGTCGAGGCTTCATGATCATTGTTTCCCGTCACTGCACCTTTGTTTGTTCTGGTTGGATTCAACCTATTGCTATCATGATTTGGGAGCGGATCATTAAAGATCTTGAGAGGAGCATTCTGAGGAGAAACTGCCCCTGCAAGAGTATTTGGTGATGATGAGACGGGATCCGCCAAAAACAGGTCTGTGAAGAACTGTCTTTGTTCTTCTGGCAAGCGTTGCATAAATTTATTGTAGTCATGGCACGTTCTAGTATCGTGACCCCGAATTTTATGGAAACCACAATAAGAATTGGGGTTGTAATTCCCGTTTTGTTGGTTTGGTGTGTATTGTGGCCTAAAATTCTGATCAAACTGTTGCCTATTAGGACTAAAGTTTTGGAATTGTTGTTTTTGGTTTTGACTTTGGTTTTGGAAACCAAATGAGTTTTGGCTTGGCCCTTGTATGGGATTTCACCGTTGTTGTTGTTGTTGTTGTGGATGGTTAAAATCCATTGTATTGATTGTTGGGGTAAAGTTGTTGTTTTGTTGGTTGTTTGTTTGTGACGGAGCATTAACAACATTTACCCTCTTGGGCTGGTCGGTTACCCCATCCGTTGTTACCCCACGATTTTTGTTAAGGATTTTGGGTCCTTGATTGACATTTGTGGTAGTTGTAGTGTTTTGAGTGGAGGTGATTAACCTCCCGTTTGTTCCATATGTCTTACGACCACTATCTATCGCTGCTTGATCTATTCGCAGAGCACTCTCAAGTACTTCATCATAAGTCCTTAGTGGGAACTTCTAGACTTCTTCCTTCACTTCTCTACTGAGAGAATGAAGGAATAAATCACATAGTTCCATCTGATCCATGTTTGGAGCACTTGCTGACGAATAAAGAACTGTACGCCATCTCTGGATGAAATGGGCGATAGATTCGTTGTGTTCTTGTTTGATATGCAAGAATTCCCTGATTCCTGTTCTCAATAGTTTGTTCATGTCGAAGGCTTTGATGAACTCTGACATGAGTTGTTTAAATGAATGTATGGAAGCCTCAGGTATTCTATAATACCAATCGAGAGCGATGCCTTCCAAGGTTTTGGGAAATATTTTAGCAACCACCCCATCCCATGGGAGTAATTCCCGAATGGCTATAGCGAAAGCTTTGATATGCGCGTTTGGATCTCCCTCACCCTTGAACTTGGGAAAATCAGGGAGAGGTCTTGGAAGCATGACGCTTCGTATGGTGAAATCTAAGGGTTCCTGTATGTCGGAAAAGTGACAGGCGAGCGTGAGAATCAACAAGTAACTCTTCTGTGTACCCGACCTCCTGAGGTCGTGCCGAGACAGCCGGTGGGGGTAGAATATGCAGACAAACTAGTTGGGGAGTCTAATGTCTTCGACACGCACTAATGGTATTTGTGAATCTAAGGCAAAGAAGGCCCTTCTAACTTGGACTGGTGTGATAGATCGATCAGCGAGGATGACTGCTTGAAGGCTCCAATCAATATCGAGCTCTGGCGTGATTCGATCTATGGGTTGTGGGATGCGTGGAAAATGACTCGGGATGGTTTCGTGTATTTCTCCTGATAGGGTCATATGGTGAATATAGTCAACTCTATGGACGATTCTCTGGCCTAGTCCAAAATTCTCTAGCTTTGTTAGCTGTTGTGTCTAGTAGGGACAACTGTTGAATGATGATAGGTGGAATCAGAGTAGATTGAAATACTAATGTGCGTAGGCCAGTGTCTATATCTAACTGACTTGAGGATTCGTTAGGCTATGGGATTTGTGGATCACAACCGTAGACTCTTGGTTGTTGCGGTCCTGTTATGGTCATACGTGAGATCAAGTTCTAATCCCTAGTATCCAGTATTCATAAGCTTTTTCGGCCTCTATGTTTAGGATCAGTAATTGTGTGATTTTCTCAGAATACCTCACAGGTGTTCTAGCAACTTGAATTCTCAAACTGGTATCTATATCTATGAGGGTGTCTCCAGCGTTTGGCTATGGAACTAAAGGATCGCACCCAAATATTTGTTCTCTTTCAAATCCCTCTACAGTCATGCGGATGTTTTCTAGGATAACCTGTAGTTTGGCTGATTTGACCAGAATGTGTGTGCTTGGTCGTCTTCTACGTTTAACCCTCTCAACTGTGACCTGATCTGTTGGAAGTCTGTTGTTGTTTGGAAGACTTGTATCCTAAGGTTTTGGTCAATGTCAGTTACCGCTACTACGATATTGGGTTGGGGCACAATTGGCTCAAAAATGTATTCCCTGGGCTCCCTAGGTCCCGTAATTATCATGCAAAAGCAGTAATGAAACAAACTATAATAAAGTAAAATCTAAGTACACTCCTAGCATATATAATTTCTTTTTGTATTTTCTGGTAATTTATGAGAAAGCAGCTAACTAAAATATTTAGAATTGACAACTAAACTAATAACATAAAACAAACAAAATAGCCGATTGTAGCTATTTGTCTGTGCAATTTCGTATATCTATTCTAAACAACGAAATAACTAATCTATCTGCAAGATTCTCGATCCTACCTCAGAAGTGAGGAATGAATCATAGTTTCTCAGAAACTATCAATCCTCACAACCTCCCTGGCAATATCAAGAATGGAAATAACTGAAAATAAAGTGATTAACTACTGTATTTGATAAGTTCTAACTAGAACTTTGAAAGATGGAACCTGGATTTCGCAGAACAGTGGCGAATCCGATGGTGTGTGTGTTCTTTGTCCCCTCAGTATGATCTCTTCGTTCTTTGTGCTCACGTGAATCTAGAAAAGTGTGGAATGCTTGCATCAACAGGAATAGATATTTGGATCAATGGACAGCTTTCAGAATGCAGACAGAATAGAATGCGGATAGGAGAGGGATAGCGCAAGAGTACAGAGCTTGGCCTATGCAATTCCTAGCAGGGTCTACTACGAATCATGCAACAAAAGTGTCTAGAACCTGAAATTAGTCTGTGTGAAGAGCAAAACCTGCAACTTTAATGGCTGCCTAGACTATTCTACTCCAAAACAATAATACTATTTGCACAAGTTGGATCTGTGGCTTACCAACAGCAACACAAAGCTTAAAACAAACCTGCAGCAAACTATGCTACCAATCCTAAGCAAACTAAAGGGACACAGCACTGAAAACATGAAAATAGAGTGAAAATGGTGGCCCAAATAATGTTTGCACTTGCACAAGTTGGATATGTGGGCTTACCAGCTGCAACACAATACTAACCAAAGCACTCAATGAGAAAACTAAGAATCCTAAGCAAAGGAAAGCTAAATCTACTGTAACAAGAAATTGAAAGCAAACTTTGGAGCAAAATTCAGAGCCAATTCAGAGCTAAATTTTGGGGCCATTTGCATGTGCACAAACCATGCATTTATAGGAATCCAAACATCCAAAAATCAAATCCAAACTGAACTCCTAAACATTAAACAAAAGAAAAACACTATTCCAGGGGACCAAAAACATTAATGCATGCTCAAGTCGGCAAGAAAAGCTGGTGAGTCATGATATTTCACGCGGGTCGCGTCAAAAGAGCGTTCTGGAAAATGCGCACAGGAACGCCGCCCTGCCCGGGGCGGCGGTTACAGGACCGCCACCCTGTATAGGGCGGCGGTTTCGTCACTGAATAACAAAAAGCCAAGAAAAGAGGAAAAAACAGGGAAAACAAAGCACGTGGGGGCTAAGCGGGGCATGCGGGATGTTAACGCATATCTGTAAAGCTTTTCTGGATCCCGAACACCTTGCGAAGAGACCTGTATCATCATTGGGGCACTTATTACCACCGTTCCGCATTACAGTACCTTACAATTTTGGGTACGTACATATTGCCCCATCGGAGAAGCGTTTTAGCCATGAAGAGGCGTAAAACGGTGGGTCTGAGTATGGCCGTCCCGAAATGGGAAGTTAGAAGTTATACCTTACGCGTCCGTGTGTCGAAATGACGCCATCCAAAATTCCCAGCCACCTGCAAAATGAAAAGAGAACTCAAGTGCAGATAGATACAATAACTTGGACGATAAACGTTAAAATGATAGAGAAAGAGGACGTACCATTTGTGCGAGGATAGAAACTTACCTCCGTCGGCGCTCCGAACCTGTGAAAAAGTCATTTAAAATGAATCGGGGCGTTATATATATGAAAGTGGGCCCATTTTCCTATTCATTTGCGCGAGTCGATTTGGTTGATTTCGAGCTCTGGGACCCACGGTGACGGTTTCTCACATGAGTAGAGTCAAAACGTCCGCAGTGAGATAGAGATCATGCCTCCATGTGCGGAACGCCACCCTGCGAGATCACAGGTTGGTTTTCTTCAATCTTGTGTTTTTCCCCCTCCTAATTTGAAATGTTAAATTCTTTGCAATGGGGGGGTTATTTTTGAAAATGTTTGGTTTAAAGGGTCCGTCTAGGGGGGGGCGCCTACTGGGTAGGCCCCATTTTTGATTAAAATAGTCATTTTTTTGACATTTTTTGGGCTTTTTAAGCCCAAAAAAACCGCGCGGGTTTTCGGACTGCGACCGCCGCCCTGGACAGGGCGGCGGTCACGAGACCGCCGTCTTTAAGGCGGCGGTTACAAAAACGCCCCCCTGCTCAGGGCGGCGGTTCTGAACAGAATGCAAAACAACCTATTTTGAAAGCTTGTACTTGTATTTTTAGCATTTGTACGTGTTTTTATGCTTCTCTTGATATTGTTTAGATACTAACTTACTCTTCCTTGTGTGTTTTTAGGTGTATGTAGGCGAAGGAGGAGTATATTAGATGGAGCCGGGAGAGAGAGTGTGACTGGCTGCCTGGGGTATTGGATGCCCTCTCAGCAGATGAGGAGGACACATTGCAGAGGGCCGACATATTGCGTATATCGCGTGTGCCCCACGTTGCTCCATCCAGTCACATTCTTTGTGACCTATTTTCATATTGGGATGCAGATCGGAACACCTTCCGACTGCCAGGGGTCCGTGGTGAGTGGACCATCACTTTGGAGGATGTTTACCGCATCCTGGGGGTCCCGATTATTGGGAGGAGACTCACACTTGAGACAGCTGGTTCCAGGGCACAGATAGCTCAGTGGGCTGGTTATATGGGAGATGCAGCTATTTCCACGGGGCCGAAGAAGGGAGTGCGAGTCAGATCCATTCCTTCTTTGCCCATCCCTATCTTTCGACAGGCTATTATGGGGATCCTTGCCTCGAGACTCATCGGGGACAAGGGAGGGGACACCTTATTATACCTTTGGGGCCCCATCATTGCACAGATAGAGGGACATGGCCGGAAATACACCTGGGGCATAGATATTTTGGGGACCACCTACCATGACTTATACAGGGTGGTCCGATTGCAAGGATAGTCCTTGAGCCACCCCACTCTAGTCATGAGTTGGGTGTATGAGCGCTTCATTCCGTATGGCAGAGGCGTGGAGGTGGCAGATCCCGGGGCGGTGAGGGCAGCCCGATGGTCAGGTATGTCAGTGCTCAGAGCACCTCACCAGCCAGTAGCCACCCTTACCACGACAGACATGGAGGCTACACCGTACCAGCTTATGGCCGGTATATGGGGAGAGGAGACCACGACATTGGTCTCCTGCTCTATCACAGGGCAGCTTATCGATCGTGTGGGACGGGTAGAGGTACACCCCTTCAGCAAGGTTCCTCAGCAGTTTGGCCTCCCATACGTGGCTATGCTTCCTCCAGTAGCACCTGTTTATAGATCAGTCTGAGAGGCTAGAGGGGGGGCCTAGAGGCCGTGGTTGGACAGTGGTTACCCCTGGCACTCCTATTACAGCCAGGGGGATAGTTCGGGCCAGAGGGAGAGCTGGTGCACCTCAGGCACCGTTACTTCAGATTGCTGCAAGTCCTGCTCATAGCAGTGACGACCCCATAGATATTGACTCCGATTCTGAGGAGCACACAGAGGGAGGGTTAGAGGAGCCAACGGACGAGAGCGATCCTGAGTGGCATGATACTCAAGACATTCTGTGGGCAGAGAGGGAGGAGGAGAGTGCAGAGAGAGAGACCGTGGCCTCTGAGGAGCCACTCTCCCGAGGCCATGGTGGAGATGATGAGTCCGTTGTGGGGCGCCATGTTGCCCCAACTACAGGAGCAACTCCTCAGTCGGCAGCGGCATCTGCAGCGGGTCCTGGCCCTGGCGACCCATCTTGGAGGCCTGGTGATCCGAGTAAGTTATCCTCTCCTCCTTTCAATGCTTGTTTGTTTTAGGATTTGTCTTTGAATGTTAACTCTCCTTATATTTGTATTGTATACACTTTAACCCCTTGCCTAGTTCCTAATTCGTTTTTCTTTCTTTGCTTTGCAGAGACTGTTGATGAGTGGCGGGATCTAATCCGTAGGGTTTACGTCGATTCTCTGATGATCCCTATGGATAAGACCCGTGCGGAGTTATCTGTGGATGCCGGGGAGCCCTCAGCAACCGGCAGGCACACTGACGTCTTCGCTCCCGTTTGGCATGTGGCCAAGATGGTGTCAACTCTCCGTACAGAGTTAGCAGGCTATAGGACAGCCGAGCGTCTTATGAGGAGGCACTCTCATGGCGAGACTACGACTGCCCCTAGGGACCCCGAGCCCTCTGTCCATTCAGAGCACCAGCGTAGCCGAAGTCCTAGGCGAGGGCGCGCACCTTCAGCGGGATCGCGCAGGGGTTGAGAGGCCACTTGGATTTCTGTATTTGTATTTAGATTCTTTTGTGTATTACGGGCTCTTTGAGCGTTTTGACCATGCCTAGTGCATGATGGCATTGTATATAAACTTTGATTATTTATATATATGCGTCAGTTTTGGATCAAAACTTGTCATTTGTATTCTATTTTCTTTATTTCCAACTGCTTCGTGTATACTATGATGTATGTATTATATGCTTTCTAGAATGTATGCAATGGAAAACAGATGATGCAAATGTTTTCTTTCTTTTTGTGTTTCATGATGCTGATACATGATTTTGTAGATATATTGTGATCTTGAATCTTAACTTTTGTTTAGCAATTTGGATACCTCATGATTTGTTTTGGCAAAGTGATGAAAATAATCAGTATGATGAACAGATTAACTTGCCCCACTCCTAACTCCACGTAACTAGTAGGATGCGAGGGCTCATCACCAAGAGCCAAGAAGGGCGCAAGTTATGGAATATGGTGAAGTGATAGTGACGAAAGACAGACGAAGCTTTGGTGGAACCAAATAAAAACTACAAGCTTATTCTACGTGAATGACTTCATAGTTTTGGATGGAATTTGCTTTGCGGTTTATCCAGACTTAGACCCGTAGATGGCCACATAGTAGACAAAATCTGGGTTTTTATGATTTTTAACTCTCTTGGAATTTTTGAACATCTGATTCATTCGTTATTGACTCAAAGTTTGAATTGATTGTTTATGACCTTTTAACATTTACTTTGTTTAGAGGACCCCCTACACTTTGCCCCATGCTACCTGTAAGAAACATGGGTTTATCACCGTGGGCAAGGCATAGGTGAGTAAGGGCATTTCCATCCTTTCCCAACCCTACGTCACTAGTAAGAGACGCAAGCTCATCACCGAAGGTTGGTGGGGCAAGGAAATGTGTAAAAATAAAATTTTCTGTTTAATCACTTCTTGACTTGTCTATTTGAGTAAAATGTCAGTATATTCTTATTTCCAAAGAGATGTGCATATGGGACAGATGTGACACCATGAAGCTTCTAGAACAGACCATAGGCAAGACACCTATCCTAAGAAGAAACCAAAGTGAGAACAAACTTGCAGAGATTGGTATGGTTACCATTAGGACTTCGTCATGTCTGATTTTGATTGATAAAAGATTCTGAGTTGATTGATGATATTGAAGACGGAGAAGTATGATTAAAGAACTTTATGCCAGAAACATCACGAGTTTGAAATAAGTTGCTTTGAGAATAGATTCCCTGATCACAATTTGTGTAAGAACAAGTGGACAAAATGATCCTAATTTATATGAAAATGCGATGTAGATAGTTATATAGGCAGCGCTAGCTGCTTACGCGTAGAAACGTTTGAGGTGGAGAGAATTGACTGTTTCACCAAACTCCTCACCTTCTAGCGTGCATAAGAGGTATGCACCATTTCCGTAGTCCTTCATGACTCGGTATGGGCCCAACCATTTGGGCCGGAATTTCCTTCCCTCGCCGGTCTTCTTGTCGATCCAGCTGTCTAACCTTAGAACTAGGTCACCTTCGTATATATCACGTTCATAGGCCTTCTTGTTGTACTGCCGGCACATCCGGTCGGCATAGACTCTATGTCGTTGTTCAGCATCTAACCTAGTTTCATCCAGACTTTCTAATTGAGAGAGATGTGCTTTTTTGTAAGCGTCCTCATCCAGAATCCCTTGTAGCGAAATGCGGAGACTGGGGATTTCAACTTCGAGTGGGAGAACTGCTTCTGACCCAAATACCAATGAGAAAGGAGTTTCTCCTGTTGGTGTTCTTATAGAGGTTCGGTGGGCCCACAAGGCCGGATATAACTTTAGATGCCAATCCCGTTTGTTTTCTTTTACCGTTTTAAGGAGAATGGATTTCAACGTTTTGTTTGTTGCTTCAGCCTGCCCATTGGCTTGGGGATAATATAAGGAAGCCGTATGATGGCTTATTTTGAACTTACTGCATAGCTCACGAACTTCTTCGTTTTTGAAAGAAGTTCCATTATCTGAGATAATGATTTGCGGGATACCGTACCTGTAAATGATTTGGTTCAAAATGAACTTAGCGATTACAGAACCAGGTACAATTGTAAGAGGCATAGCCTCTACCCATTTAGTGAAATATTCTGTGGCCGTAATTATAAAATTGTGGCCATCTGTGGATGAGGGAGAGAATTTCCCTATTAAGTCTAGGCCCCATGTAGAAAAGGGCCACGGAGTAGCGATCGGTTGCAAAGCTTGTGCCGGCATGTGGATCTCATGAGAGAACTCCTGACATTTATGACACCTGCATACAAACTCTATTGTGTCATGTTCTAGAGTGGGCCAGAAATAGCCCATTCGATGTATTTTTCGAGCAGTGGCATGGCCACCGAAGTGGCCTCCACATATACCGCTATAGGATTCATGGAGAATCCTCTTGGACTCTTCTGTGTCAACACACCTTAAGAGCATTCCATCGAATGCTTTCCGATAGAGCACCTGCTCTATAATGACGTATTTAGCTACGATAATGCGTAACCGTCTTCTTTGTTGAGGTGTAGCTCCTTTTGGATACCTATGGTCCATGATATAGCTAATGATATCAGCGTACCAAGGGCACTCAGATATAGCAGGTCGGGTTTCGACGTAGTATACGCATTCATCTGGAAAGTCTAAGTCTACTAAGTCGCCTCCATCTAGTGGGTTATCAGCTAACCAATCTGCGATGATTTGCCCTTTAACTGAATTTTGGTTTACAAAAGTTAATTCGAACTCTCCCATTAAGGTTATAAAACTTCCAGCTTTTTTGGACAAGGACCCTTGTGTGAGAAAAGTCCGTAAATGGTCCGTCTTTACTATGACCCTTGTCTCTTGATTTAGCATGTAGTGTCTTAGCCGTTTAGTAGCAAAGACTATGGCAAGACATTCTCGCTCTGCTTTTGTATAGCGTGTTTCGTAGTCGAGCAATGTTTGGCTAATGAAATAAATCGCACGTTCTCTTTTGTCATCGTCTTCTTGGGCTAGCATGCAAGCTAACGAAACATCGGTAGCTCGTGAGTACAAAATTAAAGGGCGATCTAGCTTTGGTGGCATTAGCGTAGGCGGTGATAGCAGGAAACGCTTGACTGCATCAAAAGCTTCATTGTAATCTTCAGTCCAATCAATGCTATAGTCCTTCTTGAGTAAATTGTTGATTGGATGAATGACGAAGCTTAGATCCGGGATAAATCTCCGGATTGCACCCAACTTTCCGAGAAATGATCTGATTCCAGATTCATTCGAGGGTGGGACCATTTCGAGGATAGCCCGAATTTTGGCTAGATCAACATCGATCCCTCGTGACGATATGATGTAACCTAGGAGCTTTCCTCCTATTACACCGAAGACGCATTTCTCTGGGTTTAGGGTAACTCCATATTCTATTAGGCGTGAAAGGATGATGTGGAGTACTTCAGGGTGGTCACAACGCTTCTTGGCCTTAGCCAACAAGTCATCTACATAGGATTCCATGATTTTATGGATTAAATCGTGAAATATGTATGTCATGGCCCGCTGGTACATAGCACCGGCGTTCTTGAGACCGAATGGCATAACAGCGTAGCAATAGGTTCCCCAAGGAGTTATAAACGTGGTTTTAGCTTGATCTTGCTCGGATATTTTGATTTGATTGTATCCCGAGAATCCATCCATGAGAGACAAGAGTTCAAACCTACTGTTGCATCAACAATAACGTCTATGGATGGTAATGGGAAGTCGTCCTTAGGGCAAGCTTTGTTGATATCTTGAAAATCTATGCAGATGCGTATCTTTCTATTCTTCTTGAGAACGGGAACGATGTTGGATACCCATTGGGAGTAGTCAACTGGCTTGATGAATCCTACTTGGAGGAGTTTTATCACCTCCTCTTTTACCATGAGAGCTACTTTGGGCTTCATGGGTCTTGATTTCAGTTTAATAGGCTTTGCATCTGATCTAGTGACGAGGTTGTGCACCGCAATGTGGGGTGTGACTCCTGTCATCTCTTTGTAATTAAATGCAAATGCCTTCTGATGTTCTTTGAGAACTTGAGTATGTATTTCTACTTCCTCTGGGGTTAACGAAGAACCTAGCTTTAAAATTCTCGGTTCATCTTCCGTTCTGATATTGACATCGATTGTTTCTTCAATTAAAGAGGCATTACCCTCTTCGAACTCAGGTGGTGCCGGAGGTAGATCTATATCATCCCCGTTTTCCACCACATATATATTAGGCTCTTTTTGTGAGGGAAGATTCATTACAGGATTTCCGAAGTAGGAAGATGAATGTGAGATCAGAGATAAATCTAGCGTGTGATAGGAGAGATGTAGTGCTGCAAAGGCATTTAAGTAATCCAAAGTAGCCGCATCATTTCCAACATGGTCTAGGACGGTAGATTTACTTCCCTTTGAAAGAGGATCCATCATTGTTTTTATCAATGGTTCGTTTCGAATGGATATTGTAAAATGAGTATCTTCTAGCTCATTGTTTGGAGTAAAACGTGATGCTGAGGTTGCTATTGAATTGGCGAGAAGATTTTTTTCTCACGGGATTGCTTCAATGGATATGAAGTTGAATGCCTTGCTTAAATCTAATACAGCGTTTTTGTAAAGTTGCAAGTGTTCGGCTTTAGTTTCATATACCTCTGAAACTTGGTTTTCCACTAATTGCGAGTCTCCTAAAACTCTGATATTATCAATACCAATTCTTTTGGCTAAGGTAAGGCCAAGGAGGAGGGCTTCGTACTTAGCGCCGTTGTTTGTACATTCAAAGTTTAATTTAAAAGAGAATGGGAGGACCTTATCTTCGGGCGAGGTAAGAATTATACCTGCCCCCGCTCCATAACGGCATTTAGCTCCATCGAAATGGAGAGTCCAATACTTAGCCGGGAGTATGGATGTAGGTGTATCTGCTGAGGTTGCACACTCTACTTCTACCATACAGAGATCTTCTGCTGGCAAGGAACCAACACCTAGGGAAAATCCGATACCTACTGAATCGAATGGTAAGAACATTGGTGAATCTTGTTCTATCAACTCAATGATCTTTGCAGTAGTCCCTAATGATACTATTTCTTTAGTTTTACCTTTAGGGGTTGGAATTGTTTTGGCTATGTTGGTAGTTTCAAGATCCGTCGTAGGTATCAACTTTTCCTCTGGCTTTGGGTCAGAGGGTTTGTTAAGTTGGTTTGTTGGAAGTTCGAATTCTGAGTGTATACCTGGTCTTTTCTTTAGATCAGCTAGGTGTACGTCAAACGGCTTTGGATCACCTTTGGCTACAAATACCTTTCCCAGATGCAGGAATCTTACTTCTTGAAATAGCGTGGAAGGGATTGCCTTCATTCGATGTATCTAGGGCCGGCCGAGGATCATATTATAGTTAGTTTCCCGATCTATAATATAAAACTCAATCAGGATTGTTTTAGGTCCTAAGGTGACCGGTAGTATTATAGTTCCTATCGATGTAGCTTTAAGGCTATCGTAGCCTCTCAAGGTATTTCGTGTAGTAGAACAGTTTGTTTCTCCATATCCCAATTTTTGGAGAAAAGAGAAAGGGACTATGTTAACTGCAGCCCCGTCATCAACCATTGCCCGTTTTACATAGTTATTATAAACTTGTAAGTGCAAGTGTAAGGCTGGATCACTTCGGCATGCGATCTCAGCATCTGTAGGCATTTTACTTATCTCGAATATGAATTCAACATCCCTATCCGCCTGTCCCGGTGGATAAACATCAAAGTCTATATGATTTACTTGCGCTTCCGGTGGTGGAGTGATACTAACGAAATGACCCAGACCTAACGCCTCTAAAAGAGCAGCCCTGTGAGCAGGGGAATTCTTTAGTAAATCAAGGAATGAAATATGCGAGAAGGTTTTTGTTAGGTCATTAATTAGATCGTAAGCACCCATAGGTTTTGCTACGGTTTGCTGGATGTTATCTGTTTCCGGAAGGTGGCTTGGACTTGGTTGAGAGAAATACTCTCGTGTTCTCGTAATTGCTTCAACGGGTAATTCAGAGTCTAACTCTACTAATCCAACTACCTTAGGTCATGGTTGACTTCCTAATTGTGGCGTGACTAACGGATTTAGTGAAGTCGAAGCCTCATGATCGTTGTTTCCTGTTATTGCACCTTTGTTTGTTCCAGTTGGTTTCAACCTATCGCTATCATGATTTGGGAGTGGATCATTAAAGATCTTGAGAGGGGCATTCTGAGGGGAAACTGCCCTTGCGAAGGTATTTGCCGTTGGCGACGTAGGATCTGCTAAGAACATATCCATAAAAAATTGTTTTTGTTCATTTGGCAAGCGTTGCATGAATTTGTTGTAATCACGACACGTTCTAGTGTCATGCCCTTGAATTTTATGGAAACCACAATAAGAATTGGGATTGTAATTCCTGTTTTGTTGGTTTGGTGTGTATTGTGGCCTAAAATTCTGATCAAACTGTTGCCTATTAGGACCAAAGTTTTGGAATTGTTGTTTTTGGTTTTGACTTTGGTTTTGGTAACCAAATGAGTTTTGGCTTGATCCTTGCATGGGATTTCGCCGTTGTTGTTGTTGTGGATTATTAAAATCCACCGTATTGATCGTCGGGGTAAAGTTGTTGTTTCTTTGGTTGTTTATTTTTGACGGAGTATTAACGACATTTACCCTCTTGGGCTGGTCAGTTACCCCATCTGTTGTTACCCCACGATTTTTGTTAAGGATTTTGGGTCCTTGATTGACGCTTGTGGTGGTTGTAGTATTTTGAGTAGAGGTGATTAACCTCCCGTTTGCTCCATACGTCTTACGGCCACTATTTATCACTGCTTGATCAATTCGCAGAGCGCTCTCAAGTACCTCGTCATAAGTCCTTAGTGGGAACTTCTGGACTTCTTCCTTCACTTCTCTGCTAAGAGAATGAAGGAATAAATCACATAGCTCCATCTGATCCATGTTTGGAGCGCTTGCCGAGGAATAAAGGACTGTGTGCCACCTTTGGATGAAATGGGTGACAAAATCGTTATGTTCTTGCTTGATGTGCAAGAACTCCCTGATTCCTGTCCTTAATAATTTGTTCATGTCGAAGGCCTTGATGAACTCAGACACAAGTTGTTTGAATGAATGTATGGAAGCTTCAGGTATTCTATAATACCAATCGAGAGCGATGCCTTCCAAGGTTTTGGGAAATATTTTAGCAACGACCCCGTCCCAAGGGAGTAATTCTCGTATGGCTGTAGCGTAGGCTTTGATGTGCACGTTTGGATCTCCTTCGCCCTTGTATTTGGGTAAATCGGGAAGAGGCCTTGGAAGCATAACGCCTCGTATGGCGAAATCTAAGGGCTCCTTTAAATATTCTGAATAAGTCCCTATCGCATACGTCTCAACCATTGATGGTGCCTGTTGAGGAGGTGGAACGGATTGTTGATATGGCATAACATACGCGTTGCCAGGGGCATAAGGAGGTCCCTGCGTTGGAGCAAACATGCCGGGGGATGAGTACATATCTCCTTGTGGCGATTTGGAGTACATGTTTAAGTATGAAGGTGTACTTTCCAGGAATGGATTGCTTTATACTGGACCAGGAGGAACTGTGCTAGCGATAGTGGGTCTAGTTGGAACTTGTTGCGAATATTGAGGAGTCATACCTAACGTGCCTACTCCTGTGAGGAGATCTACTTGGCTAGGATGGTGCGGAGGATTGGAACTCCCTGTTTGTATGATTCTCGAATTTTGACTTGCTTGGGCGAGTTCTAATCCTCTAACCTTTTCTATTAGAGTTGAAATGACTTCGTTCGGCGAAGCCACGATATTGTGCCTTGGTGGCATTTTTTGTATATCCTGGTGTTGTATAGGCATGTGATAGCCTGTCATGAACTGATTGCTATCTTGCCAAGTTTCTCTGAGAGTATTTTCCATACGTGATGGCATAGGGGAATTTTCTTGAGGAGAGAACTCGGGCTGTATTTGTAAAATTCCTACAGGTGGGTACATGCCTTGAGAGCGTTGTTCACTCCTAGGATAACGTATTGAGTACTCGTCATCTAGAACTGAGTATGGATCCAATTGTCTACTAATAGGTGGTCTGAGTAATACCTGAGGATATGAAGCAGACTCTCCAGTTAATGTCATATTGTTCGAGCCTGAAGGCTCTGTTTGTGTTTGAACAAGTTGCTCCAACCCCTCTGTTTGGAAGGACGAGTTATATTTAGTCCTTGGTGTTTGTGTTGACAACTGATTAGTTGAATAGTTGTCGCCCCACATTGAGAGTGAGGGTGATGACTGCCTATTCTGTTGGGCGTAGCATGCCTCAAGACCCAAGAGGGGTCTGCCGTATGCATCGAATCCTGACATATTCGGGGGGTATATGAATACCCGCAGAATAATGGGAAGGAGCGAAGGTGATTTGGAGAAGATGAAACTTCTCAAAGAGAAGGTGAAAGAATTGTTTGTTTCACATCGGGTTCACCAATTTTGTACGTTGGAAAAGTGACAGGCGAGCGTGAGAATCAACAAGTAACTCTTCTGCGTACCCGACCTCCCGAGGTCGTGCCGAGACAGCCGATGGGGGTAGAATATGCAGACAAACTAGTTGGGGAGTCTAATGTCTTCGACACGCACTAATGGTATTTGCGAATCTAAGGCAAAGAAGGCCCTTCTAACTTGGACTGGTGTGATAGATCGATCAGCGAGGATGACTGCTCGAAGGCTCCAATCAATATCGAGCTCTGGCGTGATTCGATCTATGGGTTGTGGGATGCGTGGAAAATGACCCGAGATGGTTTCGTGTATTTCTCCTGATAGGGTCATATGGTGAATATAGTCAACTCTATGGACGATTCTCTAGCCTAGTCCAAAATTCTCTAGCTTTGTTAGCTGTTGTGTCTAGTAGGGACAACTGTTGAATGATGATAGGTGGAATCGGAGTAGATTGAAATACTAATGTGCGTAGGCCAGTGTCTATATCTAACTGACTTGAGGATTCGTTAGGCTGTGGGATTTGTGGATCACAACAGTAGACTCTTGGTTTTTGCGGTCCTGTTATGGTCATACGTGAGATCAAGTTCTAATCCCTAGTATCCAGTAGTCATAAGCTTTTTCGGCCTCTATGTTTAGGATCAGTAATTGTGTGATTTTCTTAGAATACCTCACAGGTGTTCTAGCAACTTGAATTCTCAAACTGGTATCTATATCTATGAGGGTGTCTCCAGCGTTTGGCTGTGGAACTAAAGGATCACACCCGAATATTTGTTCTCTTTCAAATCCCTCTACAGTCATGCAGATGTTTTCTAGGATAACCTGTAGTTTGGCTGATTTGACCAGAATGTGTGTGCTTGGTCGTCTTCTACGTTTAACCCTCTCAAATGTGACCTAATCTGTTGGAAGTCTGTTGTTGTTTGGAAGACTTGTATCCTAAGGTTTTGGTCAATGTCAGTTACCGCTACTACGATATCGGGTTGGGGCACAATTGGCTCGAAAATGTATTCCCTGGGCTCCCTAGGTCCCGTAATTGTCATGCAAAAGCAGTAATGAAACAAACTATAATAAAGTAAAATCTAAGTACACTCCTAGCATATATAATTTCTTTTTGTATTTTCTGGTAATTTATGAGAAAGCAGCTAACTAAAATATTTAGAATTGACAACTAAACTAATAACATAAAACAAACAAAATAGCCGATTGTAGTTATTTGTCTATGCAATTTCGTATATCTATTCTAAACAACGAAATAACTAATCTATCTACAAGATTCTCGATCCTACCTCAGAAGTGAGGAATGAATCATAGTTTCTCAGAAACTATCAATCCTCACAACCTCCCTGGCAATATCGAGAATGGAAATAACTGAAAATAAAGTGATTAACTACTGTATTTGATAAGTTCTAACTAGAACTTTGAAAGATGGAACCTGGATTTCGCAGAACAGTGGCGAATCCGATGGTGTGTGTGTTCTTTGTCCCCTCAGTATGATCTCTTCATTCTTTGTGCTCACGTGAATCCAGAAAAGTGTGGAATGCTTGTATCAACAGGAATAGATATTTAGATCAATGGACAGCTTTCAGAATGCAGACAGAATAGAATGTGGATAGGAGAGGGATAGCGCAAGAGTACAGAGCTTGGCCTATGCAATTCCTAGCGGGGTCTACTGCGAATCATGTAACAAAAGCGTCTAGAACCTGAAATTAGTCTGTGTGAAGAGCAAAACCTGCAACTTTAATGGCTTCCTAGACTATTCTACTCCAAAACAATAATACTGTTTGCACAAGTTGGATCTGTGGCTTACCAACAGCAACACAAAGCTTAAAACAAACCTGCAGCAAACTATGCTACCAATCCTAAGCAAACTAAAGGGACACAGCACTGAAAACATGAAAATAGAGTGAAAATGGTGGCCCAAATAATGTTTGCACTTGCACAAGTTGGATATGTGGCTTACCAGCTGCAACACAATACTAACCAAAGCACTCAATGAGAAAACTAAGAATCCTAAGCAAAGGAAAGCTAAATCTACTGTAACAAGAAATTGAAAGCAAACTTTGGAGCAAAATTCAGAGCCAATTCAGAGCTAAATTTTGGGGCCATTTGCATGTGCACAAACCATGCATTTATAGGAATCCAAACATCCAAAAATCAAATCCAAACTGAACTCCTAAACATTAAACAAAAGAAAAACACTATTCCAGGGGACCAAAAACATTAATGCATGCTCAAGTCGGCAAGAAAAGTTGGTGAGTCGTGATATTTCACGCGGGTCGCGTCAAAAGAGCGTTCTGGAAAACATGCACAGGACCGCCGCCCTACCCAGGGCGGCGGTCATGAGACCGCCGCCCTTTAGGGTGGCGGTTTCGTCACTGAAGACCAAAAATCCAAGAAAAGAGGAAAAAACAGGGAAAACAAAGCACGCGGGGGCTAAGCGGGGCATGCGGGATGTTAACGCATATCTGTAAAGCTTTTCTAGATCCCGAACACCTTGCGAAGAGACCTGTATCATCATTGGGGCACTTATTAGACCATTCCACAGTACAGTACCTTACAATTTTAGGTACGTACAGTTCCTTTAGGTATTCTGAATAAGTCCCTATCGCATAGCTTTCGACCATTGATGGTGTTTGCTGAGGGAGTGGTGGTGGGATAGGTTGTTGATACGGTGCAGCGTATGCATTGGCAGGGGCATAGGGAGGTCCCTGCATTTGAGCAAACATGTCGAGAGAGGAGAACATATCTCCTTGTGGTGATTTAGAGTATATGTTTAAGTAGGACGGGGTATTGTCAAGGAACGGACTGTTCGACACTAGACCGGGAGGAATAGTGTTAGAGATGATAGGCCTTATTGGCATTTGTTGTGGATATTGAGGAGGCATGCCTAACATGCCTACTCTCGTAAGGAGATCTACCTGGCCAGAGTGGTATGGAGGATTGGAACTTCCTGTTTATATGAAAGGAGAATTTTGACTTGCTTGAGCCAGTTCTAACCCTCTCACTTTTTCTACTAACATTGAAATGACTTCATTTTGTGAAGTCGCGGTACTTTGCCTGAACGGAGTTTGTTGTATACCTTGGTGTTGTAAAGGTACGTGATATCCTGTCATAAACTGATCGTTATCTTGCCAAGTTTCTCCAAGAATATTTCCTGTATGTAGTGGCATAGAGGTATTTTCTTGAAAAGAGATTTCGGGTTGTATTTGTAAACCTCCTATAGATGGGTACATTCCCCGGGAGCATTGTTCACTCCTAGGATAATGTGTTGGCTGTCCATCATCTAATACCAAGTATGGATCTGATTGCCTACTAATTTGTGGTCTAAGTAGCATTTGAGGAGATGACCCAGATTCTCTGGTAAACGTCATATTGTTTGAACCTGAAGGCTCTATTTGTTGGGTTCGAGGGGGTTGATCTAACTCCTCAGTTTGAAAAGACGAACTATATCTGATTCTTGGGGTTTGTGTTGACAATTGATTAGTTGAATAGTTGTCACCCCATACTGAGAGTGAGGGTGATGATTGCCTATTCTGTTGGGCGTAGTATGCCTCCAGACCCAGGAGGGGTCTGCTGTATGCATCGAATCCTGACATATTCGGGGGGTATATGAATACCTGCAAAATAATGGGAAGAAGTGAAGGTGATTTATGAAAACTTAATGAAGCGGTTCTAAGAAGGCGTACTAAAGTGAATGTGTAATACTATGACTCAAGACAAGAAAGTAGGCAGTTTATGTCAGTTTTACCAATCTTGTTTGCTTCATGTCTGTTGGTCCGAAAATCTGTCACGTAGACAGATCTATGGATAGACGGGCCAACGGTGTTGTAGGGCTTAGCCCCTCTTTGAGACAGCAAAGTGAAACTGGTTTATTGCTACTTCTACTAGCAGGAACCTATGCAAGTCTCACAGATTTTGCCTTCGGGGGGTTGGGATCTCATCCCAGTAGAGTGTTCCAGGCTGCGAAGAGAAAGGAATGAAAGAGGGAGAAGAGAAAGAACAGATCCGAAGGAAGAAAAGAAATGAGTTCCAAAGCGGAAGGGTCAGAAGATCTATGCTTTGGGCTTGGTAGTAAACAGAGCCAAACCTACTTACATAAATAAACAAAGCAATACTGATAAACAAGTGACGGAAAAGTAGATATGAATTCAACAGAATAAACACATGCAGATCTAACATAAGAAAGATCTTCTGTATAACACAACTATTTAGCACAAAGTCTGAATAATTGTATTAATTGTTATTTTCTGTTACAAGAAAGCTCCAAGTCTTTCTCTCTTCACCTCTATTTCTATCTGAAAAATGTTCACCCTTGAATACAACAAGTATTCCAATATTTATAGAAGATGAGGGAGAGAGAAGACAAAAAAGGAGCCAACCACTTATTTACAAGATATTTACAAAATATCCAAAAGTCATGTTGACTTTGACAACTTGGATGGATGACATCATCCCATGATGCAACATGAATGATGTCATCATTTGTGCCAACTTACTTCAGATATCACGAAAAGAAAGTTGGAGAATAGAGAGGAGAAGAAGAAGAAGAAGAAGAAGAAGCTATTCATCATCATCATCCTGTGGCCTAAAAGGGGTCGCCTGTTTCTGATGCTGATCAGGAGATGAGATGTGGAACTGAGCGCGGTATTCCAAGACCTTGCTGATCATCAGCCCAAATTGATCCTGTGATGGATCCTTGTGCCGTTCACTGATTGCTTCGCAAGTTTCCCGCTCATCTATGAGCTTTTCTGGGATCTTGGAATAGTCTTTACCCACCTCGATTAGGGACCCGATGAAGTCTCTACAGGCCAGTAGGTTGTTGATGGATTCGATGTCGAACGTGACTTCTGGCCCTGTCCCTTGAGAAGCTATCTCCTTGAAAATCCGGATAGTGTCATCAGCTGATCTCAAGGTAAGGGAAGGAGTGAGCAACCCTGGAGTCATAGATAAAACAATTTTCTCCATTTGATGCATCGCATCCAGGGCCTCTTCCTTTACCTTGTCTATCTTTTCCAGAACAAATTCTAGCTGATCTATCCAATAGTCCAGAGTGGACATAGTTTTATTGAGGGCCCTTGGGTGGCCGAAGACTCCGAACTTAACCAGATCTTCGACTGAACAGTCAAACATTTGTTGGAAGGCTTCGTGCTGGAGTCTAGCATGCTCTAATTCTTCTGATACTGGACTTGCTAATGCTTGGAGTTCCTTATTCACCTTCTCGATGTTCAGGTATAAACTGATATACTCGGCGATCACCTTTTCACTATCTTTGAGGATCTGGCTCCTCCAAGCAGAAACAGCCATACCCTGCTCGCCGATCTTTGAATATTCATTGATCTTCTCCTGACTAAGCAGCTCAGGAGTCTCGGCGGCAGTTTTGGGAGGTGCACTTCCCATCTTCTGTAAGTCTTGAAGCAGGTATTTATTCTGCTCCTTCAGTAGCCTCTTTTCTTCCTTTGTTTCTTGAAGCTTTTTGCAGAGTGCATCAACTGCGGAAAGAGCTTCCCCCTGGAGACTTTCTGAGGATGTCCCCATTGTGACTTGAGTCACAGTGAAATCTGTTGGAGACAGATCTTCTTTCTCTTTGGTGGGATCGGGGTAGGCTATTTCCATAACCCTCTCACCTGCAGCGCTCTTGGAGAAGCGTGTAACCGGCTTGTGCTTCTTTGCTCCTTTAGCCGGAATGACTGAAAAGTCCATCGGAGCGATGGGGACTTTCCTCTTTGGTTGGCTCAGCTGATGAGAGATCCAAGCTGGTCCTATTGAAGAAGGACCAGAGACAGAGGGGGAGGCAAGCAAACGGTAGAAGAAGGGGGAAGAACTTGGAGACACGCGGCGGCGGCATTGAAAGAACAGCCGCGGAGATGTCCACGGGGGTGAAGGGAAACCTGCAGCTGCAGAAGACATGGGAAGCGAAGGGAGCCCGGAAATGAGGGAAGAAATGGAGGAAGACAAATCAGCGAGAGAGGAGAGAGATGGACGAAGATTGAGAGGCAGGGGAGAGAGTAGAAGAAGGGGGAGAGGACACAACCAAAGTAGTGGTTGTCGACATCTGAGGAAGGGGAGGAAGAGAAGAAGAAGGGATAGAAGGGACCTCTGAAGTTGTAGCGATGCCGACATCCTGGGTGGTATGGGCGTATAGGGACTATCCTCTATCAAATCCTCATCAAGAGTTATGACTTGTTTCAGGATCTGAAGGAAGAGGACTTTCAGGGGCTTCCTCCTGAACGGTGCTAGGTTCACCTTCTGCATCCTTGCCTTTCAGCTGCTTCTTTGACCTTGGAGGTGCGTTGCCCAAAAGGGGAAGTCGTGAACATCTACCCCGAGGTAGATTAGTCCGTTCCATGCGGCACCAATGCTCCATTCTCCGCATAGTTTCTTTTACCCTCTCCTCAATTATCCTGAGGAGCCTTGCTTCTATCAATGGCCGGGAAGGGCCAATTGTCCCCATCTGTGTCATTGTACACCTTGTCTACTTCATCTTCCGAAGTTTGGAAGCCTTTGGGGACGATGGCCACTCCATACTGAATAATTTCTGCCAATGCTAAGCGGGAGTGATCCTTTCTTCTTAGCGACACCTCATGGATGACGTCGATGTAAATGTCCTCAATTTGAGGGACATGGATCGGATCAAGCTTAACCCTTGGCAAGCAGCCCCTTGGGTCGAATGTAGGCCTTGCTGGGAAATCATGCTTTAGGTTGAGCAATTCTAGCTCAGCAAACATCTCCTTCGCCTTGTGATAGCTGGAGCATGTGTAACGGCCTACTGTGAGGGGGAAAGGAGTTCCGCCCTTCTTTCTCTTGAGGCACTTTTTATGGTATGTGACGAGCTGTCTTGATAGTTCCAATAAAATCAGCTTTGGTCCAGCATACCTTGGCAACCTGGTTGGTTCGCCCAAAAAGTTGACCGCCCTCAGATAGGTGAACGTGGGAAACTGGGTGAACAAGGGCCCCCACTTCTCCACGGCTGTCACTGTGTTCTTGGTCGTGTGGCCATGAGCTAAGTTCGGGTGCAACATGCACATGATGTGGTAGAAGAAAACATCATTGATCTTAGCGAAGTGTTGGATGCTGTTCTCCAGCTTCAGCTCTTGATAGTATTCATATATTTTGGCCTGAGGCCAAGTTCCACTTCGGTGAAGCCCTGGATAATCTCTTTCAGCTGCGGCAGCATAGACGACGTAGGAGTTCATGTGGAATACTCCTGTCGTAGCGAACTGTTGCAGTTGCTCGGATATTGTGCTGCTTATTATCTCACCCCAGCAGAAACGCTGATCGGGCAAATTCTTATTCATTGTTTCCAGGTACCGCAGCATCCACTTATGGAAGTAGTGAGCATCTGGAAGACCGAAGACTCTGCTTAGGAAGGTGATTGTATCACTGAGTTCCTCTGAGAAATCACTTCGGTGGATAGTTTGAGGCCACCGGGTCACTACCTTCTTATTCTTGAGGTAGACCTCATTCATCAATTGCATTCACTTGTCTTCGTCGTCTTCCCAAGCCTTGATGCATTCTTGTTGGCTAACAGCCACATAGTTCCGGTGGTGAGGGATGCCAAGCATCAACTCAAAATGACGGGCAGTGAGGTTTATGACTACCTCGCCCTTGCTATTCTCGACACATCTCATGTCTTTGTTGAAGGATTGTGCAACAACCATCATAAACTCGTTATTCACAGCGCTGACAGGGATTCCTCCGGCAAAGTGCAGGGCACTGCCTATTAGCCTGTCCATCCATGGACTTCTTGTCACTTTTTGAGTTCTTACCCAGAATTCTTCCATGTCAATGTGACCCAATTCAGAGTCCCTGACATCCATATTACATTCTGCCTGTGATTCGGGCATTCTGACCCTTTGGTATTTATACTTCATTTCTTCTTCTGTCAGCTTAGCCTTTCCTCTTGGTTTGGCGGGTCTCTTGCTTGACGTAGACATGTGTTCTTCAAGGCTTATCTGATGATCTGCATGTAGAAGGAGCGAAACCCAATCCAGGAAAGTTGAATTAGTCATTTGATTTTCCATTGGAACGTTAGCAGAAGAAAGAATTTAGAGATTTAAAGGGCCAGGGCGTAGGGCGCATGAAAAATGCAACTGGCAGGCCAAATAGATAAGGGCGCACAGAAAGTGCATGTTACAGACTGCATTTTATAGAAGGGCGCACAGAAAGTGCATGTTACATTGAGGTTCGGTGCGCCCTTTGATACATGGGAAAGATTGTGTAACATTAATAAATGGTGCGC
This sequence comes from Taxus chinensis, assembly GCA_019776745.2. Taxonomy (NCBI): domain Eukaryota; kingdom Viridiplantae; phylum Streptophyta; class Pinopsida; order Cupressales; family Taxaceae; genus Taxus; species Taxus chinensis. The sequence goes on from CM034153.1 coordinate 767,336,554, forward strand.
CAAAGGAATATGGCGCGGCGCATGAAGGGTCTACACAACATTATGTTACTGCAATGGAGGATGCGCCAGTGCCTTATCTAGCTTTATACTTGCGCGAATAAAGTTTTCGTTACATGAAGGCTAGGTGCGCCCTTTGGCACATGGAAACATGATGTAGCATGGAGAAAAGGCGCGCCAAAGGTTTAAAGGAGGCACAAGTTTTGAACGTGTAACAGGGGCTGATAGATGCACCGAGGGGCGCGACTGTCTTTATTGCAACATGACGCAACGGTGCGCCATGGAAAACACTTAACCATTTAAACATTTTTCAACTCTATCTTCCACTCGAAAGGATGCTTGGTATAACAGGGTTTTATAAAGAGGATCACAGACCAAGCTAATGCAAAACCACCCCCCTTTTTCCAACAAATTCAGAAAGAGGGAGGGAGAGGAGGAAGAAAACACAAACTTGACAGGATAGGGGAGAAACAAGCCCAACATATTTCATTTTTAAAACCGACTAGCCACTTAAAGAAACAGACTACGCAAGCAACAATCAGACCAGACAAAGAAATAAGCTCAAAGGAGAGAAAACTCAGGCCAAGAACGTGAAAGCATTCAAAAAACAAACCGGGAGAACCACCTACCTCGAATATATACTGAAAATTTGTGGCGAGTGGGTCCACAGAGCAATGACAGCGACAGAGCAGAGCTGACAAATCCAGAGCGATCACGTGCTCGTCAAAATGGAATGAAAATGACATGGCGGGGCACTGGTATTTATAGAAAAAACTTTGTCATTAATGCGCCAACCACTTATGAAATGGCGCATGAAAACTCCTGTCGAGAGAGAAAAGCGTGCGCCCTTTGGCGCATGGAAGTAATTGATGACAGGAGAATGGATGCGCCTTTTGGCGCACCAAATGAGTTGTCGACACGAATCTATGTGCGCCCTCTGGCACACCAAAAACTTGGCGTAACATAGATATTTCGTGCGCCCTTTGGCGCACCAAAAACTTACTCAACATCCTTTGGCACACCGAAAGGAGTGACAACATGGAAAACCATGCGCCTAAGGCTTTTTAAGGGGGCGCATCAAAAATTGATGTTGCAAGGCAAAACCATGCGCCTAGCCAAAAAAGGCTCAAAAAAGACTAAGTTCAAAAACTGAATTTCCCGGGAAGGGATTTTACAACATTTTGAACATGAAGGATCCTCAACAAGGGGTCCAAACAAAATTTTCGGTATGGTTATCGGTAAAATTGCCCTTGTCAATTTTTTACAGGATAACAGCTGGCTCTTTCTGGGGACTATCCTTCGAGCAAACTCGGGGGTAGAGAATCCCAGATCACATGTGCCTATCCATTGGGTACGGAGTCAAAAACAAGGGGGACTGGAGGGAGAACAAAGAAAACACACAACAAACCGAAAGCAAACACACAACAAAAGCAAACACACAACTAAAATAAACTGTACAAAGAAGAGAGCAAGCTCTACTTCCTGAAGATCTTGAGATGTTGCCCACTAAAGGGAAGTGGGAGTTCAGCTCCATCCAGATATGAGAGATAGAAACTATTCTCTCCATTGAGTTGCTTGATTTTGAAGGGCCCTCTCCATAGGGAATCAAATTTTCCGTGCATACCCTTTGGCTCTCTTCGCTTGTCCCAGAGAAGGACGAGATCTCCTACTTCAAAATTCCTCTGCTTGGCTTTCTTGTCGAAAAGCTTCTTCACTTGATTCTGATGTTCAGTGATCCTGTCGACCACCCTTACTCTCTTTTCTTCAAGTTCCGCAAGGTACATGATTCTCTTTTCTAGAGAACTCTGAAAAGTTTCATCTTCAATTACTTGTGCCAGGCGTAGAGCAGGAAGTTCAGCGGAAACGGGAAGTTCGGCATCAGTGCCATATAACACTTGAAAAGGTGACATGCCGAGAGACCTCTTGGGAGTAATACGGTCCGCCCACAAAGCATCGTACAAAGACTTGTGCCACATCCGCTGATTCTCATCTACTAATTTCCGTATGATGGTCACCAAGTTCTTATTACTGGATTCTGCCTGACCATTTCCCTGAGGATAATAATCCGAGGCATGTGCTAAAGTTATTCCATATTCATAGCAAAAACTAATAACTTCCCGCGAAGAGAAGTTAGAAGCGTTATCAGCAACGATTTTGTTTGGAATGCCAAACCTGACAATGATATTTTCTTTGATAAAACTGCAAACCACCTCAGAAGTGGCATGCTTGACAGGTATGGCTTCCACCCACTTGGTGAAGTAATCCATTGCTGTAAGGACATAGCTATGTCCAGCACTCGATTGAGGATTGAGTGCACCAATAAAATCAATTCCCCATTGCCTGAATGGTTCATTGACAATGACCGGCCTAAGGGGAAGGGCAGCCAACTTGGGCTTGCTGACGAACTGTTGACAGGGTTCACACTTTGCCACCCAGGTAGCCGCATCTTGAAAGAGCGTCGGCCAAGTAGTACATGGCTCGAATGATCTTGTGTGCTGTCACGGAAGAAGAAAAATGGCCTCCACAGGCTGAATTGTGAAAACTTTCCAGCAGTTTTACTTGCTGGGGCTTGTCAACACATCGCAGGAAAACACCGTCTATCCCGCGCTTGTATAAACCTTCATCCCAGATGACATATTTAGCTGCCCTGAGCTTTACAGTACGCTTCTCCTTTGTAGTCAGGTGCGTTGGGCATTCGCCGTAGGTAAGAAAGAAAGCAATGTTGGAGTACCATTCATCACTAGTTGGCACAAATAAAACCAGAGGTTAGAGAATCAGGCCCTTCTAGAGGGGTTTGCTCTTCATTGGTACAACCCTCTTTCCCTTTAGGGTTCTCTGAATCTTCATTTTCAGCAATTAGCTGACACAGGCCTTTGCCCCTCACCAGCTTGGTGGGTTTAATATCCAGGTCATATTCCTGGACCTTTGCGATCCAATTTCCCCTCAAACTTCCTAACTCTTGCTGAGTTAGAATGGATTTCACCGCGGCGTCAGGAACCAGCACCACCGTATGCGAGTTCAGAATGTAATACCTGAAATTCTTCACTGCTTTGACAACGGCAAAGGCATGCTTTTCCAATTGAGTCATCTTCAACTCGTGAGGCTTGAGGGGAGAACTCATGAATGCAATCGGGGATTCAATATCCTCTGAATTCTTTTGCATTAAGATTGCAGACACAGTATGCTCTGATGCGTAGCTATACATGATGAAGTCTTTAGAGAAGTCGGGACATACCAGGACCGGTGCATGAGCAACAGAAGCTTTTATTTCTTCGAATGACTTTTTCCCTTCCTCATTCCATCTGAAAGTTGGTGATCCTTTCATCATGTTCAGTATGTGGCGAGTCTTTTCGGCAAAGTCAGGAACAAAACGCCTAAGAAAGTTCACCTTCCCAAAGAAAGAATGAACACCAGTCTTGCTTGTGGGCAGAGTAAGGCTCTGAATGGCCTTAACCCTTTCAATGTCTATCTTCGTCCCTTCTTTGCTAACCACATGTCCTAGCAACTTCCCTTCAGTAACCCCAAAAACAGACTTTTTGGGATTTAGGGAAATCCCATGCTCTCGGCACCTGGCCAGTACTTGCTCCAAGTGATCACAATGATCACTTCGCTGTTTAGAGAACACGGTTAAGTCATCTAGATAAACTACAATGACTTTTCCCATCATACCTTTAAATGCAAAGTCCATGGCCCGTTGAAAAGTAGCACCTGCATTAGTTAGGCCGAAAGGCATCCTGCTGTAGGCAAATGTACCCCAGGGAGTAGTGAATGCTGTTTTGAATTGATCTTCAGGCGAGACTTCAATCTGATTGTAGCCTGAAAAACCGTCAAGCATAGACAACATTTCTGATCCAGTTACTGCTTGCAGAACTTGGTCCATTATCGGGAGAGGGTAGTTATCTTTCAGTGACGCTTGATTCAAGTTTCGGAAGTCTACGCAGATGCGTATCTCTCCGTTTTTCTTGCGTACCGGCACAATGTTCGCCACCCAAGTGCTGTGATGGATAGGGAAGATGATTCTCGCATCCAGCATCTTCTGAATTTCAGCCTGAATGGTGCCCGAAATCTTGGGATTATAGTGCCTTTGCTTCTGACGGAAGGCTTTGGCATCTTCTTTCAGCGGTATATCATGCTGAACGTCCTTTGGCTTGAAGGACTTTAATCGGCATAGGACCATGCCAATACATCCATATATCTTTTCAGCAACTTGACAAATTTCCGCTTTTCTTCTGGCGTGCAACATTTCCCAATGTTCACGAATTGCGGATGTGCCTCAGAACCTATATTGACTGGTTCCGTCTCTGGGGACGAATCAGGATCATTTTACTTCTTCTTTTTTATAAAACGGTCGTGCCTGTCAAACAAGCGTTCCAGAGAAACTAGGCCTTTTGGAATCTTATTACCCTTGAGCTGACATATGCCATCGTTCTCTCCTGATTCATGGTTTTGACCGTTGATTGATTCACGGCATGGAGAGGTGGATCCTTCAAAATACAACTCATCAAAATTTTCTGATTTTTCTAGAAAGGCAATGAGGTGATTATCATTATTGAATACCTGCCAATGCTGAGAGTTGTCTGGCACGCTCGGGCGGAAAACCACTTCAATGGTGTATTTGTTCGTTTTCAAACCCGGGTGCGGGAGCATAAGAGATGCCGAAACGGCCAATGAATCGGCCATATCATTTTGAGCTCTTGGAATTGCCCCTATTGAAAAGGCATCGAATTCTTCGATGCTGTCCCATACTGCATTACGGTAGTGCCTGAGCCTCTCATTTTTCACTTGGTAAATCCTTTTGACCTGATTTACAACTAGCTCGGCATCACCTTGTGCCTTTAGATTTTTTATTCCTCTTTCCTTTGCAGCTTGCATACCGAGTAACAGAGATTCATACTCAGCAGTATTGTTAGTGTTGAAAAACTGCAATTTGAAAGAAAGAGGAATGACTTCTTCCTCTTTGGGAGATATCAGCACAACCCCAGCGCCACATCCACTAGTTGCGCAACTGCCATCAAACTGCAGGGTCCAGACCTCATTACAGATCCTTTTCTTGAACAAAAACACCCTTTGTACCCGTCTCGGTAGATAAGAAGTAGTTCCCCATCCCTGATGATTCAAAAAGGATTTGGGCTTTGGGGTCTTCAGAGCTAGTGACCAAGTATTTCTTTTGCGATTCTGGCTCCAAAGTTTGCATTACGCCTTTGACTGGGTATTCTAGCTTTGGACCAGTCCATGTGAATTTCTCCACCAACTTCGCTGCAAAAGCTCCTTCCCAGCAGAATTCCATAGGCTGCCGGAATGTCAGCGACAAGGACGGTCATTTTTACTCTTTTATCCGGGAAGGCCGCAAACGCAAATTGCGCGTCTTTGATTTGGCCAATCAATGGCACTTGCTTGGTCTCCAATGAATAGCATCTGCCGAAAGGTTTGGTAAGAGTGAGGCCCAAAGCATGGGCGACTTTCGCCGGCATGACGTTATCGGAAGCTCCGGAATCAATTATACAGTTGCTCAACTTATGGCCATTGATTAGGAGGGAGAGATAGAAAGGTTCTATCTTGCCTGATGCAGATGTTGAGGCAACATTTATGTGGGATTCAGGAGGAGTGGAAAGGATTCCTTTAGGGGAAGCCTGATTAGATATAACAGCTTGACTTTGGATATACTTAGTCAATCTTACAAGCTGTTCGGGGTTTGACTGAAGATACTCAGCTTCAGACATCTGGATCTTGGTCTTTTTTGCATGATCTATTATATCGAACGCGGCCAAGGGTTGCGTTGGTAAAGGAATGAGTCCCTCACCTCGCAATGATGGAATAGGGTTACTGATCTTGATAGGAATATGAGAGGGCTGATTCGGAGGAGAGATAGGTGGAAAAGACTTCTTTGCAAAAGATTTAACAGGGAGTTGAGTGGGAAGAGGATTACCTCTTTTAACAATGGTTGGAGGCGCGTTTGACACGGCCTTCTCTTTCTGCGTATGGGCAGCAACTTCTGCTTCTTTTCCTTGCGAGCGGGTAAAAACAGCGTAGGATTGTCCGCTTGCATAGCCTTGAGTACTCTCTTCTTCATCAGATTCATCCTCGTCAAATTCCATGTATCCAATAGTAGAGTCGCCAGTCGGTTCACCGACATCTTGATCATCTTCGCCTTGGAGCGAAGGTTCTTCATAGTACTGCTCTTCCTCTTCAATTTCGGCCAAAGCATTGACCGGAGGAGCTTCAAGCGCCAACCGTGGAGCAGTTGCAGGTAAGCGCGGCCTTTGTGAAGCATTGTTAGGAACAAAATTCCTCCGCGGGGCATCCCGATACGAGGAACTAGGAGAGGCCTGGGCCAGCTGCTTCTTTAATGCAAGCAGATCATTCGCCATCTTTTGGAATGCTGGATCAGACGAAGTAGTAGGCGAGGGATCTGAAGATTTGGACTTGGATGATTCCTTTTTCAACTCGCCAGATATTATCAAATTGTCTTCTATCCGGATGGCAGCAGCCTGAGCGAGAGGTAGAGTAGCTACTCGCTCTTGAAGGAGCAAGAAGCTGACTTTTGAGCTCATGGCGTTCACGAAGAAACACTTCTGATTCTCCGGTGTTGGAAGCATGGCAGTGGGGACACGGTTGATTAATGCATTGAACCGGGTGACAAAATCACGCATGGTCTCATTGACTTCCTTTTTTAGGTGGGTGATCCGTGATAGCAACGCAAATGCATCTTCTGAAGGCTTATATCTGTCTTCAAAAGCTTCCCGCAAGGTTGCCCAACTGGTGATAGATCCGGCCGGCAAATGCTGAAACCATTCAGCTGCGGGCCCTTGTAGAGTTTCCAGAAAAAGGCGAACCGACACATCTTCGTGAGTCACGTCCAAAATACTGCATGACATAATGAAAGCAGATATGTGGGAATCCGTGCTTTGATTTCCGCTCCCGTCAAATTTAGGAAAATTCTTTCGGTTCCCATGAGGGAGTGCGTGAACTGGATGTGGTAGTGCGAGAGGACCCATAGCATTTCCCCATGGTACTGCCATTTGAAAGGCTGGAAAAAGCACACGAACTGGGAGGGTGGTTCCACTGAGCAGCAAAGCACTACAAAGGGATGTAGATGCTCCTTGTAAAAGACTTTTTCTTCGTGGAGGTGAGACACTCCTGGATGACCACCTAGCCGAGCTTAACGCTGAAAAACGTGCCGGTGTTACGCTGAAATTGTGCCTTTGAAGCAGATCGAAAGTAGGATCAACTTCTCCACGGGCTCTCCTGCTGCGCGTAAAAGGTTCACTTGCCAGTGTACCTTCAGATCTGCGATATTAAGGCGCAGATTTAAACTTTGTTTTTGGGTGTACTTGCTGATTTTCTGGTTTTTCTGTCAAAAACCAGCAGCACGCACTTTTCTGAATATTTAAAAACTCGAAAATCTGTCGCGTGGACAGATCTATGGATAGACGAGCCAACAGTGTGCAGGGCTTAGCCCCTCTTTGAGACAGCAAAGCGAAACTGGTTTATTGCTACTTCTACTAGCAGGAACCTATGCAAGTCTCACAGATTCTGCCTTCGGGGGGTTGGGATCTCATCCCAGTAGAGTGTTCCAGGCTGCGAAGAGAAAGGAATGAAAGAGGGAGAAGAGAAAGAACAGATCCGAAGGAAGAAAAGAAATGAGTTCCAAAGCGGAAGGGTCAGAAGATCTATGCTTTGGGCTTGGTAGTAAACAGAGCCAAACCTACTTGCATAAATAAACAAAGCAATACTGATAAACAAGTGACGGAAAAGTAGATATGAATTCAACAGAATAAACACATGCAGATCTAACATAAGAAAGATCTTCTGTATAACACAACTATTTAGCACAAAGTCTGAATAATTGTATTAATTGTTATTTTCTGTTACAAAAAAGCCCCAAGTCTTTCTCTCTTCACCTCTATTTCTATCTGAAAAATGTTCACCCCTTGAATACAACAAGTATTCTTGTATTTATAGAAGATGAGAGAGAGAGAAGGCAAAATGGAGCCAACCACTTATTTACAAGATATTTACAAAATATCCAAAAGTCATGTTGACTTTGACAACTTGGATGGATGACATCATCCCATGATGCAACATGGATGACGTCATCATTTGTGTCAACACATTTTTGATATTTCGAAGAGAAAGTCGGAGAATAGTGAGAGGAGAAGAAGAAGAAGAAGAAGAAGAAGCTACTCATCATCATCGTCCTGCGGCCGAAAAGGGGTCGCCTGCTTCTGATGCTGCTCAGGAGATGAGATGTGGAACTGGGCGCGGTATTCCAGGAACTTGCTGATCATCGGCCCAAATTGATCCTGTGATGGATCCTTGTGCCGCTCACTGATCGCCTCGCAAGTTTCCCGCTCATTCATGAGCTTTTCGGGGATGTTGGAATAGTCTTTACCCGCCTCGATTAGGAAACCGATGAAGTCCCTACAGGCCAGTAGGTTGTTGATAGATTCGATGTCGAACGTGACTTCTGGCCCTGTCCCTTGAGAAGCTATCTCCTTGAAAATCCGGATAGTGTCATCAGCTGATCTCAAGGTAAGGGAAGGAGTGAGCAACCCTGGAGTCATAGATAAAACAATTTTCTCCATTTGATGCATCGCATCCAGGGCCTCTTCCTTTACCTTGTCTATCTTTTCCAGAACGAATTCTAGCTGATCTACCCGATAGTCCAGAGTGGACATAGTTTTGTTGAGGGCCCTTGGGTGGCCGAAGACTCCGAACTTAACCAGATCTTCGACTGAACAGTCGAACATTTGTTGGAAGGCTTCGTGCTGGAGTCTAGCATGCTCTAATTCTTCTGATACTGGACTTGCTAATGCTTGGAGTTCCTTATTCGCCTTCTCGATGTTCAGGTATAAACTGATATACTCGGCGATCACCTTTTCACTATCTTTGAGGATCTGACTCCTCCAAGCAGAAACAGCCATGCCCTGCTCGCCGATCTTTGAATATTCATTGATCTTATCCTGACTGAGAAGCTCAGGAGTCTCGGCGGCAGTTGTGGGAGGTGCACTTCCCATCTTCTGTAAGGCTTGAAGCAGGTATTTATTCTGCTCCTTCAGTAGCCTCTTTTCTTCCTTTGTTTCTTGAAGCTTTTCGCAGAGTGCATCAACTGCGGAAAGAGCTTCCCCCTGGAGACTTTCTGAGGATGTCCCCATTGTGACTTGGGTCACTGTGAAATCTGCCGGAGACAGATCTTCTTTCTCTTTGGTGGGATCGGGGTAGGCTATTTCCATAACCCTCTCACCTGCAGCGCTCTTGGAGAAGCGTGTAACCGGCTTGTGCTTCTTTGCTCCTTTAGCCGGAATGACTGAAAAGTCCATCGGAGCGATGGGGACTTTCCTCTTTGGTTGGCTCAGCTGCTGAGAGATCCAAGCTGGTCCTATTGAAGAAGGACCAGAGACAGAGGGGGAGGCAGCAACGGTAGAAGAGGGGAAGAACGTGGAGACACGCGGCGGCGGCATTGAAAGAACAGCCGCGGAGATGTCCACGGGGGGAAGGGAAACCGCAGCAGCAGAAGAGATAGGAAGGGAAGGGAGCTCGGAGATGAGGGAAGAAATAGAGGAAGACAAATCAGCGAGAGAGGAGAAGATGGACGAAGAGGCAGGGGAGAGAGTAGAAGAAGGGGGAGAGGACACAACCAAAGGAGTGGTTGCCGACATCTGAGGAAGGGGAGGAAGAGAAGAAGAAGGGATAGAAGGGACCTCTGAAGTTGTAGCGATGCCGACATCCTGGGTGGATGGGCGTATAGGACTATCCTCTGTCAATTCTTCTTCAAGAGTAATAACCTGTTCGGGCTCCGAGGATGGAGGACTTTCAGGGGCTTCCTCCTGAACGGTGCTAGGCTCACCTTCCGCAGCTTTGCCTTTTAGCTGCTTCTTTGACCTTGGAGGTGCATTACCCAAAGGAGAAGTTGTAAAATCTACACCGAGGTAGATTAGTCCGTTCATGCGGCACCAATGCTCCGTTCTCCGCATAGTTTCTTTTACCCTCTCCTCAATTGTTTGAGGAGCCTTGCTTCTGTCAATGTCCGGGAAGGGCCAATCATCCCCTTCTGTGTCATTATACACTTTGTCTACTTCGTCTTCCGTGGTTTGGAAGCCTTTTGGGACAATGGCCACTCCGTATTGGATGATTTCCGTTAATGCCAAGCGAGAGTGATCCTTTCTTCTGAGTTCTACCTCATGGAGAACGTCAATGTAGATATCCTCAATCTGAGGGACATGAATCGGATCAAGCTTAGCCCTTGGTAGACAGCCCCTAGGGTCGAATGTAGGCCTTGCTGGGAAATCATGCTTTAGGTTGAGCAATTCTAGCTCAGCAAACATCTCCTTCGCCTTGTGATAGCTGGAGCATGTGTAACGGCCTACTGTGAGGGGGAAAGGAGTTCCGCCCTTCTTTCTCTTGAGGCACTTTTCATGGTATGTGACGAGCTGTCTTGATAGTTCCAATAAAATCAGCTTTGGTCCAGCATACCTCGGTAGCCTGGTTGGTTCTCCCAAAAAGTTGGCAGCCCTTAGATAGGTGAACGTGGGAAATTGGGTGAACAGGGCCCCCCATTTCTCTGTGACTGCCACTATGTTTTTGGTTGTCCGGCTATGAGTCAAGTTCGGGCGCAACATGCACATGATGTGGTAGAAGAAAACATCATTGATCTTAGCGAAGTGTTGGATGCTGTTCTCCAGCTTCAGCTCTTGATAGTATTCATATATTTTGGCTTGAGGCCAAGTTCCACTTCGGTGCAGCCCTGGATAATCTCTTTCAGCTGCGGCAGCATAGACGACGTAGGAGTTCATGTGGAATACTCCTGTCGTAGCGAACTGTTGCAGTTGCTCGGATATTGTGCTGCTTATTATCTCCCCCCAGCAGAAACGCTGATCGGGCAGATTCTTATTCATTGTTTCCAGGTACCGCAGCATCCACTTATGGAAGTAGTGAGCATCTGAAAGACCGAAGACTCTGCTTAGGAAGGTGATTGTATCACTGAGTTCCTCTGAGAAATCACTCCGGTGGATAGTTTGAGGCCACCGGGTCACTACCTTCTTATTCTTGAGGTAGACCTCATTCATCAATTGCATGCACTTGTCTTCGTCGTCCTCCCAGGCCTGGATGCATTCTTGTTGGCTAACAGCCACATAGTTCCGGTGGTGAGGGATGCCAAGCATTAACTCAAAGCGACGGGCAGTAAGGTTTATAACTACCTCGCCCTTGCTATTCTCGACACATCTCGTGTCTTTGTTGAAGGATTGTGCAACAACCATCATAAACTCGTTATTCACAGCGCTGACAGGGATTCCTCCGGCAAAGTGCAGGGCACTGCCTATTAGCTTGTCCATCCATGGACTTCTTGTCACTTTTTGAGTTCTTACCCAGAATTCTTCCATGTCAATGTGACCCAATTCAGAGTCCCTGACATCCATATTACATTCTGCCTGTGATTCGGGCATTCTGACCCTTTGGTATTTATACTTCATTTCTTCTTCTGTCAGCTTAGCCTTTCCTCTTGGTTTGGCGGGTCTCTTGCTTGACGTAGACATGTGTTCTTCAAGGCTTATCTGATGATCTGCATGTAGAAGGAGCGAAACCCAGTCCAGGAAAGTTGAATTAGTCATTTGATTTTCCATTGGAACGCTAGCAGAAGAAAGAATTAGAGATTTAAAGGCCCAGGGCGCAGGGCGCATGAAAAATGCAACTGGCAGGCCAAATAGATAAGGCGCACAGGAAATGCATGTTGCAGAGGTTAAGTTGGCGCCAAAAGCGCATGGCGCATGGATGAAGTAGGTTGCATTTTATAACAGGGCGCACAGGAAATGCGTGTTACATTGGGGTTCGATGCGCCCTATGGCGCATGGAAAGATTGTGTAACATGGACGAATGATGCGCCAAAGGAATATAGCGCGGCGCATGGAGGGTTTACACAACATCATGTTACTGCATCGGAGGGTGCGCCAGCGCCTATGTAATCTTTATACTTGCGCGAATAAAGTTTGCGTTACATGAAGGCTAGGTGCGCCTTTGGCGCATGGAAACATGATGTAGCATGGAGAAAAGGCGCGCCAAAGGTTTAAAGGAGGCGCGGGTTTTGAACATGTAACAGGGCTGATAGATGCGCCGAGGGGCGCGACTGTCTTTATTGCAACATGACGCAACAGTGCGCCATGGAAAACACTTAACCATTTAAACATTTTTCAACTCTATCTTCCACTCGAAAGGATGCTTGGTATAACAAGGTTTTATAAAGAGGATCACAGACCAAGCTAATGCAAAACCACCCCCTTTTTTCCAACAAATCCGGAAAGAGGGAGGGAGAGGAGGAAGAAAACACAAACTTGACAGGATAGGGGAGAAACAAGCCCAACATATTTCATTTTTAAAACCGACTAGCCACTAAAGAAACAGACTACGCAAGCAACAATCAGACCAGACAAAGAAATAAGCTCAAAGGAGAGAAAACACAGGCCAAGAACGTGAAAGCATTCAAAAACAAACCGGGAGAACCACCTACCTCGAATATATATTGAAAATTTGTGGCGAGTGGGTCCACAGAGCAATGACAGCGACAGAGCAGAGCTGACAAATCCAGAGCGATCACGTGCTTGGCGAAATGGAATGAAAATGACATGGCGGGCACTGGTATTTATAGAAAAACTTTGTCATTAATGCGCCAACCACTTATGAAATGGCGCACGAAAACTCCTGTCGACAGAGAAAAGCGTGCGCCCTTTGGCGCATGGAAGAAATTGATGACAGGAGAATGGATGCGCCCTTTGGCGCACCAAATGAGTTGTCGACACGAATCTATGTGCGCCCTTTGGCGCACAAAAACTTGGTGTAACATAGATATTACGTGCGCCCTTTGGCGCACCAAAAACTTACTCAACATCCTTTGGCGCACCGAAAGACGCGCTAACATGGAAAACCATGCGCCAAAGGCTTTTAAGGGGGCGCATCAAAAATTGATGTTGCAAGGAAAAACCATGCGCCTAGCCAAAAAAGGCTCAAAAAGACTAAGTTCAAAAACTGAATTTCCCGGGAAGGGATTTTACAACATTTCGAACGCGAAGGATCCTCAACGAGGGGTCCAAACAAAATTTTCGGTATGGTTATCGGTAAAATTGCCCTTGTCAATTTTACAGGATAACAGCTGGCTCTTTCTGGGGACTACCCTTGAGCAAACTCGGGGGTAGAGAATCCCAGATCACATGTGCCTATCCATTGGGTACGGAGTCAAAAACAAGGGGGACCGGAGGGAGAACAAAGAAAACACACAACAAACCGAAAGCAAACACACGACTAAAGCAAACACACAACTAAAATAAACTGTACAAAGAAGAGAGCAAGCTCTACTTCCTGAAGATCTTGAGATGTTGCCCGCTATAGGGAAGCGGGAGTTCAGCTCCATCCAGATATGAGAGATAGAAACTATTCTCTCCATTGAGCTGCTTGATTTTGAAGGGTCCTCTCCATAGGGAATCAAATTTTCCGTGCATGCCCTTTGGTTCTCTTCGCTTGTCCCAAAGAAGGACGAGATCTCCCACTAGAAAATCTCTCTGCTTGGCCTTCTTGTCAAAAAGCCTCTTCACTTGATTCTGATGTTCAGTGATCCTGTCGACCACCCTTACTCTCTTTTCTTCAAGTTCCGCAAGGTACATGATTCTCTTTTCTAGAGAACTCTGAAAAGTTTCATCTTCAATTACTCGTGCCAGGCGTAGAGCAGGAAGTTCCGCAGAAATGGGAAGTTCGGCATCAGTGCCATATAACACTTGAAAAGGTGACATGCCGAGAGATCTCTTGGGGGTAATACGGTCCGCCCACAAAGCGTCGTACAAAGACTTGTGCCACATCCGCTGATTTTCATCTACTAATTTCCGTATGATGGTCACCAAGTTCTTATTACTGGATTCTGCCTGACCATTTCCCTGAGGATAATAATCTGAGGCATGTGCTAAAGTTATCCCATATTCATAGCAAAAACTAATAACTTCCCGGGAAGAGAAGTTAGAAGCATTATCAGCAACGATTTTATTTGGAATGCCAAACCTGACAATGATATTTTCTTTGATAAAACTGCAAACCACCTCAGAAGTGGCATGCTTGACAGGTATGGCTTCCACCCACTTGGTGAAGTAATCCGTTGCTGTAAGGACATAGCTATGTCCGGCACTCGATTGAGGATTGAGTGCACCAATAAAATCAATTCCCCATTGCCTGAATGGTTCATTGATAATGACCGGCCTTAGGGGGAGGGCAGCCAACTTGGGCTTGCCGACGAACTGTTGACAGGGTTCACACTTTGCCACCCAGGTAGCCGCATCTTGAAAGAGCGTCGGCCAGTAGTACCTGGCTCGAATGATCTTGTGTGCTGTCACGGAAGAAGAAAAATGGCCTCCACAGGCTGAATTGTGAAAACTTTCCAGCAGTTTTACTTGCTGGGGCTTGTCAACACATCGCAGGAAAACACCGTCTATCCCGCGCTTGTATAAACCTTCATCCCAGATGACATATTTAGCTGCCCTGAGCTTTACAGTACGCTTCTCCTTTGTAGTCAGGTGCGCTGGGCATTCGCCGTAGGTAAGAAAGAAAGCGATGTCGGAGTACCATTCGTCACTAGTTGCCACAAATAAAACCAGAGGCAGAGAATCAGGCCCTTCTAGAGGGGTTTGCTCTTCATTGGTACAACCCTCTTTCCCTTTAGGGTTCTCTGAATCTTCATTTTCAGCCATTAGCTGACACAGGCCTTTGCCCCTCACCAGCTTGGTGGGTTTAATATCCAGGTCATATTCCTGGACCTTTGCGATCCAATTTCCCCTCAAACTTCCTAACTCTTGCTGAGTTAGAATGGATTTCACCGCGGCGTCAGGAACCAGCACCACCGTATGCGAGTTCAGAATGTAATACCTGAAATTCTTCACTGCTTTGACAACGGCAAAGGCATGCTTTTCCAATTGAGTCATCTTCAACTCGTGAGGCTTGAGGGGAGAACTCATGAATGCAATCGGGGATTCAATATCCTCTGAATTCTTTTGCATTAAGATTGCAGACACAGTATGCTCTGATGCGTAGCTATACATGATGAAGTCTTTAGAGAAGTCGGGACATACCAGGACCGGTGCATGAGCAACAGAAGCTTTTATTTCTTCGAATGACTTTTTCCCTTCCTCATTCCATCTGAAAGTTGGTGATCCTTTCATCATGTTCAGTATGTGGCGAGTCTTTTCGGCAAAGTCAGGAACAAAACGCCTAAGAAAGTTCACCTTCCCGAAGAAAGAATGAACACCAGTCTTGCTTGTGGGCAGAGTAAGGCTCTGAATGGCCTTAACCCTTTCAATGTCTATCTTCGTCCCTTCTTTGCTAACCACATGTCCTAGCAACTTCCCTTCAGTAACCCCAAAAACAGACTTTTTGGGATTTAGGGAAATCCCATGCTCTCGGCACCTGGCCAGTACTTGCTCCAAGTGATCACAATGATCACTTCGCTGTTTAGAGAACACGGTTAAGTCATCTAGATAAACTACAATGACTTTTCCCATCATACCTTTAAATGCAAAGTCCATGGCCCGTTGAAAAGTAGCACCTGCATTAGTTAGGCCGAAAGGCATCCTGCTGTAGGCAAATGTACCCCAGGGAGTAGTGAATGCTGTTTTGAATTGATCTTCAGGCGAGACTTCAATCTGATTGTAGCCTGAAAAACCGTCAAGCATAGACAGCATTTCTGATCCAGTTACTGCTTGCAGAACTTGGTCCATTATCGGGAGAGGGTAGTTATCTTTCAGTGACGCTTGATTCAAGTTTCGGAAGTCTACGCAGATGCGTATCTCTCCGTTTTTCTTGCGCACTGGCACAATATTCGCCACCCAAGTACTGTGATGGATAGGGAAAATGATTCTCGCATCCAGCATTTTCTGAATTTCGGCTTGAATGGTGCCCGAAATCTTGGGATTATAGTGCCTTTGCTTCTGACGGAAGGCTTTGGCATCTTCTTTCAGCGGTATATCATGCTGAACGTCCTTTGGTTTAAAAGACTTTAGATCGGCATAGGACCATGCCAATACATCCATATATTTTTTTAGCAACTTGACAAATTTCCGCTTCTCTTCAGGCGTGCAACATTTGCCAATGTTTACAAATTGCGGATGTGCTTCCGAACCTATATTGACTGATTCCGTCTCTGGGGACGAATCAGGATCATTTTGCTTCTTCTTTTTTATAAAACGGTCGTGCCTGTCAAACAAGCGTTCCAGAGAAACTAGGCCTTTTGGAATCTTATTACCCTTGAGCTGACATATGCCATCGTTCTCTCCTGATTCATGGTTTTGACCGTTGATTGATTCGCGGCATGGAGAGGTGGATCCTTCAAAATACAACTCATCAAAATTTTCTGATTTTTCTAGAAAGGCAATGAGGTGATTATCATTATTGAATACCTGCCAATGCTGAGAGTTGTCTGGCACGCTCGGGCGGAAAACCACTTCAATGGTGTATTTGTTCGTTTTCAAACCCGGGTGCGGGAGCATAAGAGATGCCGAAACGGCCAATGAATCGGCCATATCATTTTGAGCTCTTGGAATTGCTCCTATTGAAAAGGCATCGAATTCTTCGATGCTGTCCCACACTGCATTACGGTAGTGCCTGAGCCTCTCATTTTTCACTTGGTAAATTCTCTTGACTTGATTTACAACTAGCTCAGCATCACCTTGGACTTTCAGATTTTTTATTCCTCTTTCCTTTGCAGCTTGCATACCGAGCAATAGAGATTCATACTCAGCGGTATTATTAGTGTTGAAAAACTGCAACTTGAAAGAAAGAGGAATTACCTCCTCTTTGGGAGATATCAGTACAACTCCAGCGCCACATCCACTAGTCGCGCAACTGCCATCAAACTGCAGGGTCCAGACCTCATTAAGATCCTTTTCTTGAACAAAAACACCCTTTGTACCCGTCTCGGTAGACAAAAAGTAGTTCCCCATCCCTGATGATTCAAAAAGGATTTGGGCTTTGGGGTCTTCAGAACTAGTAACTAAGTACTTCTTTTGCGATTCTGGTTCTAAAGTTTGCATCACACCTTTGACGGGTATTCTAGCTTTAGACCAGTCCATGTGAATTTCTCCGCCAACTTCGCTGCAGAAACTCCTTCCCAGCAAAATTCCATAGGCTGCTGGAATGTCAGCAACGAGGACGGTCATTTTTACCCTCTTTTCGGGAAAGGCCGCAAACGCAAATTGTGCGTCTTTGATTTGACCAATCAATGGCACTTGTTTGGTCTCCAATGAATAACATCTGCCGAAAGGTTTGGTAAGAGTGAGGCCCAAAGCATGGGCGACTTTCGCCGGCATGACGTTATCGGAAGCTCCGGAATCAATTATACAGTTGCTCAACTTATGGCCATTGATTAGGAGGGAGAGATAGAAAGGTTCTATCTTGCCTGATGCAGATGTTGAGGCAACATTTATGTGGGATTCAGGAGGAGTGGAAAGGATTCCTTTTGGGGAAACCTGTTTAGATACAACAGCTTGACTCTGGATGTATTTGGTTAATCTCACAAGCTGTTCGGGATTTGACTGAAGATACTCAGCTTCAGACATCTGGATCTTGGTCTTTTTTGCATGATCTATAATATCAAACGCGGCCAAGGGTTGCGTTGGTGAAGGAATGAGTCCTTCACTTCGCGATGGTGGAACAGAGTTACTGATCTTGATAGGAACATGAGAGGGCTGACTCGGAGGAGAGATAGGTGGAAAAGACTTCTTTGCAAAAGATTTAACAGGGAGTTGAGTGGGAAGAGGATTACCTCTTTTAACAATGGTTGGAGGCGCGTTTGACACGGCCTTCTCTTTCTGCGTATGGGCAGCAACTTCTGCTTCTTTTCCTTGCGAGCGGGTAAAAACAGCGTAGGATTGTCCGCTTGCATAGCCTTGAGTACTCTCTTCTTCATCAGATTCGTCCTCGTCAAATTCCATGTATCCAATAGTAGAGTCGCCAGTCGGTTCACCGACATCTTGATCATCTTCGCCTTGGAGCGAAGGTTCTTCATAGTACTGCTCTTCTTCTTCTATTTCGGCCAAAGCATTGACCGGAGGAGCTTCAAGCGCCAACCGTGGAGCAGTTGCAGGTAGACGCGGTCTTTGTGAAACATTGTTAGGAACAAAATTCCTCCGCGGAACATCCCGGTACGAGGAACTAGGAGGCCTGGGCCAGCTGCTTCTTTAACGCGAGCAGATCATTCGCCATCTTTTGGAATGCCGGATCAGATGAAGTGGTAGGCGAGGGATCCGAAGATTTGGACTTGGATGATTCCTTTTTTAACTCGCCAGATATTATCAAGTTGTCTTCTATCCGAATGGCAGCAGCCTGAGCAAGAGGTAGAGTAGCTAATCGCTCTTGAAGGAGCAAAAAGCTGACTTTTGAGCTCATAGCATTTACGAAGAAACATTTCTGATTCTCCGGTGTTGGAAGCATGGTAGTAGGGACGCGGTTGATCAACGCATTGAACCGGGCGACGAAATCGCGCATGGTCTCATTGGCCTCCTTCTTCAGGTGAGTGATCCGTGATAACAACGCAAATGCATCCTCTGAAGGCTTGTATCTGTCTTCAAAAGCTTCCCGCAAGGTTGCCCAACTGGTGATAGATGCAGCCGGCAAATGCTGAAACCATTCGGCTGCGGGCCCTTGTAAAGTTTCCAGAAAAAGGCGAACCGACACATCTTCGTGAGTCACGTCCAAAATACTGCATGACATAATGAAAGCAGATATGTGGGAATCCGTGCTTTGATTTCCGCTCCCGTCGAATTTAGGAAAATTCTTTCGGTTTCCGTGAGGGAGCGCGTGAACTGGATGTGGCAGTGCGAGAGGGCCCATAGCATTTCCCCATGGTACCGCCATTTGGAAGGCTGGAAAAAGCACACGAGCTGGGAGGGTGGTTCCACTGAGCAGCAAGGCACTACAAAGGGATGTAGATGCTCCTTGTAACAGACTTTTTCTTCGTGGAGGTGAGACACTCCTGGATGACCGGCTAGCCGAGCTTAATGCTGAAAAACGTGCTGGTGTTACGCTGAAATTGTGCCTTTGAAGCAGATCGAAAGTAGGATCAACTTCTCCACGGGCTCTCCTGCTGCGCGTAAAGGGTTCACTTGCCAGCGTACCTTCCAGATCTGCAATGTTATAGCGCAGATTTAAACTTTATTTTTGGGTGTACTTGCTGATTTTCTGGTTTTTCTGGCAAAAAACCAGCAGCATGCACTTTTCTGGATATTTAAAAAAAAAAACTATCCTCCTCGAAAAACCGATTGCGGTTAATGACAATGAACAGTGAGGATAAGATGGCAGGGAAGAATAGTAGGCTGATTTTCCGATCTGGTTTTTACTTTTCAGAGGGTTTAAAACATTTCAGAAAATAGTTAAAAACTCAGATCTACGGAGAACTGCAAATTTTTGTAAAAACTCAGCGAACTAAAGATCTGTAACTAGGCCCGATCTATGGATCCCAGAAGAAAATTTTTCAATTTTGAACACTTTTGCAAATTTTTTGGATTTTAAACAAAAAGTGTAGATTTGCAAACAGGCAGTGATTTTCTCATATTTTTCTAATTTTATATTATACCACCACCATAGATCTGACAGATCTATCTGTTTCTGTTGGCGAAATCTGTTAGAAAATCCGTTCCCCAGCGGAGTCGCCAAAAACTGTTGGTCCGAAAATCTGTCACGTAGACAGATCTATGGATAGACGGGCCAACGGTGTTGCAGGGCTTAGCCCCTCTTTGAGACAGCAAAGCGAAACTGGTTTATTGCTACTTCTACTAGCAGGAACCTATGCAAGTCTCACAGATTCTGCCTTCGGGGGGGTTGGGATCTCATCCCAGTAGAGTGTTCCAGGCTGCGAAGAGAAAGGAATGAAAGAGGGAGAAGAGAAAGAACAGATCCGAAGGAAGAAAAGAAATGAGTTCCAAAGCGGAAGGGTCAGAAGATCTATGCTTTGGGCTTGGTAGTAAACAGAGCCAAACCTACTTGCATAAATAAACAAAGCAATACTGATAAACAAGTGACGGAAAAGTAGATATGAATTCAACAGAATAAACACATGCAGATCTAACATAAGAAAGATCTTCTGTATAACACAACTATTTAGCACAAAGTCTGAATAATTGTATTAATTGTTATTTTCTGTTACAAGAAAGCTCAAAGTCTTTCTCTCTTCACCTCTATTTCTATCTGAAAAATGTTCACCCTTGAATACAACAAGTATTCTTGTATTTATAGAAGATGAGAGAGAGAGAAGGCAAAATGGAGCCAACCACTTATTTACAAGATATTTACAAAATATCCAAAAGTCATGTTGACTTTGACAACTTGGATGGATGACATCATCCCATGATGCAACATGGATGATGTCATCATTTGTGTCAACACATTTTTGATATTTCGAAGAGAAAGTCGGAGAATAGAGAGAAGAAGAAGAAGAAGAAGAAGAAGAAGCTATTCATCATCATCATCCTGTGGCCTAAAAGGGGTCGCCTGTTTCTGATGCTGATCAGGAGATGAGATGTGGAACTGAGCGCGGTATTCCAAGAACTTGCTGATCATCGGCCCAAATTGATCCTGTGATGGATCCTTGTGCCGTTCACTGATTGCTTCGCAAGTTTCCCGCTCATCTATGAGCTTTTCTGGGATCTTGGAATAGTCTTTACCCGCCTCGATTAGGAAACCGATGAAGTCCCTACAGGCCAGTAGGTTGTTGATGGATTCGATGTCGAACGTGACTTCTGGCCCTGTCCCTTGAGAAGCTAACTCCTTGAAAATCCGGATAGTATCATCAGCTGATCTCAAGGTGAGGGAAGGAGTGAGCAACCCTGGAGTCATAGATAGAACAATTTTCTCCATTTGATGCATCGCATCCAGGGCCTCTTCCTTCACCTTGTCTATCTTTCTCCAACACGAATTCGAGCTGATCTATCCGATAGTCCAGAGTGGACATAGTCTTGTTGAGGGCCCTTGGATGACCGAATACTCCGAACTTGACCAAATCTTCGACTGAACAGTCGAACATTTGTTGGAAGGCCTCGTGCTGGAGTCTGGCATGTTCGAGCTCTTCTGATACTGGACTTGCTAATGCTTGGAGTTCCTTATTCGCCTTCTCGATGTTCAGGTATAAACTGATATACTCGGCGATCACCTTTTCACTATCTTTGAGGATCTGGCTCCTCCAAGCAGAAACAGCCATACCCTGCTCGCCGATCTTTGAATATTCATTGATCTTCTCCTGACTGAGCAGCTCAGGAGTCTCGGCGGCAGTTGTGGGAGGTGCACTTCCCATCTTCTGTAAGGCTTGAAGCAGGTATTTATTCTGCTCCTTCAGTAGCCTCTTTTCTTCCTTTGTTTCTTGAAGCTTCATCGCAGAGTGCATCTACTGCGGAAAGAGCTTCCCCCTGGAGACTTTCAGAGGATGTCCCCATTGTGACTTGGGTCACAGTGAAATCTGTTGGAGACAGATCTTCTTTCTCTTTGGTGGGATCGGGGTAGGCTATTTCCATAACCCTCTCACCTGCAGCGCTCTTGGAGAAGCGTGTAACCGGCTTGTGCTTCTTTGCTCCTTTAGCCGGAATGACTGAAAAGTCCATCGGAGCGATGGGGACTTTCCTCTTTGGTTGGCTCAGCTGCTGAGAGATCCAAGCTGGTCCTATTGAAGAAGGACCAGAGACAGAGGGGGAGGCAGCAACGGTAGAAGAGGGGAAGAACGTGGAGACACGCGGCGGCGGCATTGAAAGAACAGCCGCGGAGATGTCCACGGGGGGAAGGGAAACCGCAGCTGCAGAAGACATGGGAAGGGAAGGGAGCCCGGAAATGAGGGAAGAAATGGAGGAAGACAAATCAGCGAGAGAGGAGAAGATGGACGAAGAGGCAGGGGAGAGAGTAGAAGAAGGGGGAGAGGACACAACCAAAGGAGTGGTTGTCGACATCTGAGGAAGGGGAGGAAGAGAAGAAGAAGGGATAGAAGGGACCTCTGAAGTTGTAGCGATGCCGACATCCTGGGTGGATGGGCGTATAGGACTATCCTCTGTCAATTCCTCATCAAGAGTTATGACTTGTTCAGGATCTGAAGGAAGAGGACTTTCAGGGGCTTCCTCCTGAACGGTGCTAGGTTCACCTTCTGCATCCTTGCCTTTCAGCTGCTTCTTTGACCTTGGAGGTGCGTTGCCCAAAGGGGAAGTCGTGAAATCTACCCCGAGGTAGATTAGTCCATTCATGCGGCACCAATGCTCCGTTCTCCGCATAGTTTCTTTTACCCTCTCCTCAATTGTCTGAGGAGCCTTGCTTCTATCAATGGCCGGGAAGGGCCAATTGTCCCCATCTGTGTCATTGTACACCTTGTCTACTTCATCTTCCGAAGTTTGGAAGCCTTTGGGGACGATGGCCACTCCATACTGAATAATTTCTGCCAATGCTAAGCGGGAGTGATCCTTTCTTCTTAGCGACACCTCATGGATGACGTCGATGTAAATGTCCTCAATTTGAGGGACATGGATCGGATCAAGCTTAGCCCTTGGCAAGCAGCCCCTTGGGTCGAATGTAGGCCTTGCTGGGAAATCATGCTTTAGGTTGAGCAATTCTAGCTCAGCAAACATCTCCTTCGCCTTGTGATAGCTGGAGCATGTGTAACGGCCTACTGTGAGGGGGAAAGGAGTTCCGCCCTTCTTTCTCTTGAGGCACTTTTCATGGTATGTGACGAGCTGTCTTGATAGTTCCAATAAAATCAGCTTTGGTCCAGCATACCTTGGCAACCTGGTTGGTTCGCCCAAAAAGTTGACCGCCCTCAGATAGGTGAACGTGGGAAACTGGGTGAACAAGGCCCCCCACTTCTCCACGGCTGTCACTGTGTTCTTGGTCGTGCGGCCATGAGCTAAGTTCGGGCGCAACATGCACATGATGTGGTAGAAGAAAACATCATTGATCTTAGCGAAGTGTTGGATGCTGTTCTCCAGCTTCAGCTCTTGATAGTATTCATATATTTTGGCCTGAGGCCAAGTTCCACTTCGGTGCAGCCCTGGATAATCTCTTTCAGCTGCGGCAGCATAGACGACGTAGGAGTTCATGTGGAATACTCCTGTCGTAGCGAACTGTTGCAGTTGCTCGGATATTGTGCTGCTTATTATCTCCCCCCAGCAGAAACGCTGATCGGGCAGATTCTTATTCATTGTTTCCAGGTACCGCAACATCCACTTATGGAAGTAGTGAGCATCTGAAAGACCGAAGACTCTGCTTAGGAAGGTGATTGTATCACTGAGTTCCTCTGAGAAATCACTCCGGTGGATAGTTTGAGGCCACCGGGTCACTACCTTCTTATTCTTGAGGTAGACCTCATTCATCAATTGCATGCACTTGTCTTCGTCGTCCTCCCAGGCCTGGATGCATTCTTGTTGGCTAACAGCCACATAGTTCCGGTGGTGAGGGATGCCAAGCATTAACTCAAAGCGACGGGCAGTAAGGTTTATAACTACCTCGCCCTTGCTATTCTCGACACATCTCGTGTCTTTGTTGAAGGATTGTGCAACAACCATCATAAACTCGTTATTCACAGCGCTGACAGGGATTCCTCCGGCAAAGTGCAGGGCACTGCCTATTAGCTTGTCCATCCATGGACTTCTTGTCACTTTTTGAGTTCTTACCCAGAATTCTTCCATGTCAATGTGACCCAATTCAGAGTCCCTGACATCCATATTACATTCTGCCTGTGATTCGGGCATTCTGACCCTTTGGTATTTATACTTCATTTCTTCTTCTGTCAGCTTAGCCTTTCCTCTTGGTTTGGCGGGTCTCTTGCTTGACGTAGACATGTGTTCTTCAAGGCTTATCTGATGATCTGCATGTAGAAGGAGCGAAACCCAATCCAGGAAAGTTGAATTAGTCATTTGATTTTCCATTGGAACGCTAGCAGAAGAAAGAATTAGAGATTTAAAGGGCCAGGGCGCAGGGCGCATGAAAAATGCAACTGGCAGGCCAAATAGATAAGGGCGCACAGAAAGTGCATGTTACATTGAGGTTCGGTGCGCCCTTTGGCGCATGGGAAGATTGTGTAACATTAATAAATGGTGCGCCAAAGGAATATGGCGCGGCGCATGAAGGGTCTACACAACATTATGTTACTGCAATGGAGGATGCGCCCGCGCCTTATCTAGCTTTATACTTGCGCGAATAAAGTTTGCGTTACATGAAGGCTAGGTGCGCCCTTTGGCGCATGGAAACATGATGTAGCATGGAGAAAAGGCGCGCCAAAGGTTTAAAGGAGGCGCGGGTTTTGAACATGTAACAGGGCTGATAGATGCGCCGAGGGGCGCGACTGTCTTTATTGCAACATGACGCAACAGTGCGCCATGGAAAACACTTAACCATTTAAACATTTTTCAACTCTATCTTCCACTCGAAAGGATGCTTGGTATAACAAGGTTTTATAAAGAGGATCACAGACCAAGCTAATGCAAAACCACCCCCCTTTTTCCAACAAATCCAGAAAGAGGGAGGGAGAGGAGGAAGAAAACACAAACTTGACAGGATAGGGGAGAAACAAGCCCAACATATTTCATTTTTAAAACCGACTAGCCACTTAAAGAAACAGACTACGCAAGCAACAATCAGACCAGACAAAGAAATAAGCTCAAAGGAGAGAAAACACAGGCCAAGAACGTGAAAGCATTCAAAAAACAAACCGGGAGAACCACCTACCTCGAATATATATTGAAAATTTGTGGCGAGTGGGTCCACAGAGCAATGACAGCGACAGAGCAGAGCTGACAAATCCAGAGCGATCACGTGCTTGTCAAAATGGAATGAAAATGACATGGCGGGCACTGGTATTTATAGAAAAAATTTGTCATTAATGCGCCAACCACTTATGAAATGGCGCATGAAAACTCCTGTCGACAGAGAAAAGCGTGCGCCCTTTGGCGCATGGAAGTAATTGATGACAGGAGAATGGATGCGCCTTTGGCGCACCAAATGAGTTGTCGACACGAATCTATGTGCGCCCTTTGGCGCACCAAAACTTGGCGTAACATAGATATTACGTGCGCCCTTTAGCGCACCAAAAACTTACTCAACATCCTTTGGCGCACCGAAAGGAGTGACAACATGGAAAACCATGCGCCAAAGGCTTTTTAAGGGGCGCATCAAAAACTGATGTTGCAAAGCAAAACCATGCGCCTAGCCAAAAAAGGCTCAAAAAAGACTAAGTTCAAAAACTGAATTTCCCGGGAAGGGATTTTACAATATTTCGAACGCGAAGGATCCTCAACGAGGGGTCCAAACAAAATTTTCGGTATGGTTATCGGTAAAATTGCCCTTGTCAATTTTACAGGATAACAATGTCGGGTTCACAAATTTTGTACGCCGGAAAAGCGACTGCGAGCTTGAGAATCTACAAGTGACTCTTCCACGTACCCGACCTCTCGAGGTCGTGCCGAGACAGCCAGTGGGGGTACAATATGCGTTGGATTCAGACAAACTAGTTTGGCAGTCTAATGTCTTCGACATGCACTAGTGGAATTTGCGAATCTAAGGCAAAGAAGGCCCTTCTAACTTGGACTGGTGTGATAGATTGATCAGCAAGGATGAATGCTCAAAGGCTCCAATCAATATCGAGCTCTGGCGTGATTCGATTTATGGGTTGCGGAATACGTGGAAAATGACCTAGGATAGTTTCGTGTATATCTCCTGATAAGGTCATATGGTGGATGATGAATATAATTTGACTCTACGGACGATTTTCTAGCCTAGTCTAGAATTCCCTAGCTTCGTTAGCCGCGATATCTAGTAAGGACAGTTGTTCGATGATGATAGGTGGAAGTGGAGTGGACCTGAATACCAAGGTGCCTAGGTTAGTGTCTATATCTAATTGACTTGTGGACTCGTTGGGCTGTGGGATCTGTGGATCACAACCATAGACTCTCGGTTGTTGCAGTCCTATTATGGTCATACGCGAGATCAAGTTCTAATCCCTAGTATCCAGTAATCGTATGCTTTCTCAGCTTCTATATTTAGAACCAATAGTTGTGCAATCTTCTCATAATACCTTATAGGTGTTCTCGCAACTTGGATTCTTAACCTGGTATCTATATCTCCGAGGGTGTCTCCAGCGTCTGGCTGTGGAACTAAAGGATCACACCTGAATGTTTGTTCTCTTTCGAGCCCTTCTACAGTC
This sequence comes from Taxus chinensis, assembly GCA_019776745.2. NCBI lineage: Eukaryota > Viridiplantae > Streptophyta > Pinopsida > Cupressales > Taxaceae > Taxus > Taxus chinensis. Next base: position 767,362,736 of record CM034153.1, read on the forward strand.
ATGTGAGTGCTGTGCCTAGGGCAATCTATAGTTTGGTTGGTTTGACCAAAATGTGTGTGCTTGGTCGTCTTCTATGTTTAATCCTCTTAATTCAGAACTGATCTGTTGTAAATCTGTGGTTGTTCGTAATACTTGTATCCTGAGATTTTGGTCTATGTCAACTATTGCTGTGACTAGGTTTGGTTGAGGCACGATTGGCTCAAATATATATTCCCTGGGCTCTTGAGGTCCCGTGATTGTCATACGAAACAAAATGCAAATCTAACTGTAACGAAGCAAATTCTAACTATGTGAAATAAATCTAACTGTATAACTTTTATTCTTCTAAGAAAACTTTTAATAATTTTAAGGAAAGCAAACTATTTTAAGCGTATCTAGAAATAATAACTAAATAATAATTTGAAACAGACAAGATAACTGAGTGTAGTTATATGCCTGTGCGATTTTGTAGAATTACTCTAAATAAATAAAACAACTTGTCTAATCTACCGGCAAGATTCTCGATCTTACCTCAAAAGTGAGGAGTGAATCATAGTTTCTCAGAAACTATCAATCCCCACAGCTTCCCTGACAATATCGAGAATAGAATTTATTGAAATAAAGCGATTAACTACTCTATTTGATATGATTCTAACTAGAACTTTGAAATTTAAAACCTGGATTCCGCAGAACAGTGGCGAATCCGATGGTGTATGTGATCTCGTCCCCTCAGTATGATCTCCTCGTTCTTTCGTGTTCACGTGGATCCAGAAAAGCGTGTGATGCTAGCACCGATAGGAGTAGATTTTGGGACAAGGACAGCTTAGAATGCAGACCGAAAATGCGAGTAGGAGAGGGATAGCGCAAGAGTACAGAGCTTGGCTTATGCGATTCCTAGCGGGATTTTACTGCGAGCCATGCAACATGAAGTGACCAGAACCTGTAACTATCCTATACGAAGAGAAAAACCTGTAACTTTAATGGCTTCCTAAGTGATTCTGTTCCAATAGATTGGATAAAATAAAGACACTGCTTGCACAAGTTGGGTATGTGGCTTACCAATAGCTAAATAAAGCTAACCAGGCATATAATGAACTGAACTAAGAACACCAAGATATGATGAAAGCAAATCTACGGCAAAGAGAAACTCAGAGGCAAGCTTCTAACTGGATTTGGATGAGATAACAGCACTACCTGCACAAGATGGGTCTGTGGCTTACTAACAGCTGAACAATACTATCTAAACATGCAAGGAATTAACAGTATGGCTTCTAAACAGAATAAAAGACTGAAAAATGAGAATCAGAGTATGAAATTGAATGAGGGGAAGACCATTTGCTTATGCACAAACCATGCATTTATAGGAATTGAAACATCCAAAAACCAAAACCAAATGGAACTCCTAAACAATAAACAAAGAAAAAAACACTATTCCAGGGGACCAAAAACATAAATGCATGCTCAAGTCGGAAAAGAAATCTGGTGAATCGTGATATTTCACGCGAGTCGCATCAAAGAACGTTTTGGAAAAAGTGCACAGGACCGCCGCTCTGAGCAGGGCGGCGGTTACAGGACCGCCGTCCTGATCAGGGCGGCGGTCATGAGACCGTCACCCTGTAGGGCGGCGGTTTCGTCACTGAAGAACAAAAGGCCAAGGAAAGAAGAAAAAGGGGGAAAACAAAGGGCGCTGGGGCTAAGCGGGGCATGTGGGATGTTAACGCATACTCCGAGGGCTTTTCTGGATCCCAAACACCTTGCGAGGAGACTTGTATCATCATCGGGGCACTTGTTACACTGTTCTGGCAATACAGTACCTTACAATTTTGGGTACGTACAGTGACCTCCAGGGAAATTCTCGGTGTCACTTCCTCTTAATATGCCGTTAGGCCTGATTGGGTGTATACCCAACTCCATCATGTGGGAGGGTGTTGGCGTAGTAGCTGAATAACATGATGAGATCCCTCTCCACCATAAGTTCGAGCTTTTGGTGTGACAGCAAGTTATGTAGCTCTGATACCATGAAAGAGGGATTCGCGAGAACCGATGTCAAAAAGTGATGCACCACAACAAAGTTTCACTCCGATGGTAACGTCAAGCCAACACAATACGCAAGATTCAAAATAATGGAAAGAAGATTGCAAGTAAGAAGAATGAGTCTGCTCATACTCATAGATCAAAAAATAGGAAGTAAAAATAGGGGTGTTGTGTAACCCCCATGCCTAAACATGGAAAGAAGTTCAATGACGCCACTGACACATATGACGTTGACTAACACATATGACGCCACTAGAAGAGGAGTTATCAATTCCAAATAAGGAATGTAACTCCTATGACACATTGATGCAAATGACAATGTCAGATTCTATGAAAGAATCTGACACTTGTCATTTGACTTCCTAAGACCTATGACTCTCGCAAGGAGAGATGACTCACCTAGGTGATGTGGACGATGACTGGACAGTCACACACACCAACACCCCCCTTCATCGAAGCCAAGGAAGAGGTCAAGGTAAGCCAGAACAGAAAAAGAAGACCCCCTAGACAACTAAGAAAGATGTGTCAATGGGCCCCGGCAACTAAAGGCCTGATAAGGTGCCCATGTACAAACAACATCTTTCTGGAAAGAAGAAGAGGAGAAGAGGAAAAAAAAAAGGAGCGCTATCCAGCTCCCCCGGAAGATGATTTCTGATGGACTCCTAATGAATCTGAAGGGACCAAAGGTCTGTGATTAGAAGGAGGAGGAACATGGAGAGTGCCGAAAGGTGGCCCAATATGAGAAGGAGATAATATATCAAGAGAAGTGGTGACAATCCTGTCAATCTCCATAAGGTGAGAGTCCGCAATTATAGATATATCATCAAGAGAGCCCTGAAGGGGCAAATGGACATGCTGCGATGGAGAGTCAGTGGAAGATGGTCGGATGGAAACTCTGATCTCAGAAGAGGCAGTAGGTTGAAGAAGATGTTGCACTGTGATGTCAGTATCCTCGAGCATATCATCCAAGTCTGAGTTAAGGAAATTAATGTCATGTTGTGGAGGATTATAAGAACCCTTTGAAGAAGCAATCTCGAAGTCTCTAGAAGCAACAGGGGATGGAAAAATATCTAGGATAGAATCAATAGAATCAGTAGATGCTCATGATGGGGAAAACCTGAGATCCAAGGCAGCATGGTGGGAATGTGAGAATTCAACCGAAGAGTCTTGTGGAGGAGAGTCACTAGAAACTATGATAGGAGCAATACTAAGTTCTGAAGGAGCATGCACAAAAATATGTGTGGGTGGCCCTTCGTAAGAAAAAGTATCGGTGAACTCACTTTCCTCCATGGATGCAAGATCATCAGAAGATCCATAACCAGATGAAGGAGGATCAAAGTCTCCATGAAAATTCTGAATGAAGATCCAAGCTCTGTGTGCAGACTCGGTGAATTCTAATTGACGTTGAAGGTCCTCCGGTATAGTAAGACAAAGAAGTTTGTATGTCATATCATTCTCGTTCAACCAATTTTGGTGATGAATGCGGTCAATAGGTTCAGGTGCCAACCCAAGAAGATGTGGTAACAAATTGTACATAATACAATGATTGAGTATCCCACTCTTCCATTGTAGGTAGTTTCCTGGTCCTAGTTGAACAACAGAGCGATGAAATTCAATGTCCATGACGAGAGGAGCCTCCAAGGAACACAAGTTTAACCCCCCCTTTTTGTGGCACTTTATAATTCAGTGCGTTGATTACAACCAGATGTGACTGTGTTCCGAGAACTAGTTTGTCACTCACCTTGCAATTAGCGTAATAACATGCAATGGTGGAGACAACAATCAAGGTTCATAGGGTGCAACAGATCGACACTGCAAGCAAGCACAGAAAGAGAGAAGCAAGAGGGGGAAGAAAGAGCCTTGTGAGAAATAGTGTCTCATGTCGCACGAAAGAATCCCTTGGTCATAAGACTGTGGCGGACGCGCTCACAAGTCCACAAGAAAAAAAAGGAATAGAACAAAGCTCAAGAAAAAATGAGCTGAATTAAGCAATACAAAGACAGCCCCCCAGAATGCGGCACTTTATAAAATTAGTGTGTTTACAAAGCTAATGATCCCATCATCTAGAGTGTGAAAAAACATGCAACTTTGACTAAAGAAGTGCTCAAAACCAAGCAACGAGTCAAAAGTTATAGCAAAAACCAATTCCCGCAACTGATGAGAAAAAGCCAATAAGCCTGCAAACAGATTAAAAAATGCCCTAAACGCATGCAAAAGGTGTCGTATGTATGCCCATTGGAAATGGCATGGAATTTGAGATAGGGTTTGTTTGTATTATGAGGGGGGATTAGCCACCTGCCAATCCCAGACCTCACCCTTCGTCTTCAGCACTCGACGGAAGGTTAATAATACAACAAGCCAAGAAACCAAATTTTACAATGCCAATAAAATGAAATGTTTTTACCTTATACCTTTTAAAAGTAATGAAACAAAATGTTTTTAAGAAAAGTGATAAGGTAAAATGAATGCAAACACGTTTTTTTTAAAGAAAAGTGAATAAAAAAACGTATTTTTAGAAAGATATTACCTGGCAAAAAAACTGTAACGGTCCACTGCAAAAAAACGTAACTGTCCACTACAAAAAAATGCCAGCATGAAAGAGAAAACCCTCAGAATAGGAATGGCACACAGAAAATGCCGAGGTTGTAGAGAAAATGCCTTAGCAATAGCAGAAAAATGCAGTTCAACCAGTCCAAAAATGCCAGAGCAGAAGAGAAAAAATGCCTAGAGGCAGAGGAGAGAACGCAGGTTTGAGTCGCAGAAGGTTGAATGTTGATTAGGAAAGGTGAGATTTCATTTCAATGCAAGGTAGGTTCAGAGGAGGAAACAGAGACTTGAGTTGCAGAATTTTAAGGCCGAGCCAACAAGGAACTAGAAAGCCAAAGAACAAAAACCAACGATGCAAATAACCAAAAAGTGCCACGTTCATATTTCCACACCAAAAAAAGCAAGGATGAAGACGATTAAGAGCTTTGCAAACCATGAATAGTCCAAGTGCAAGGTGAAATGATGCAGAGAACCAAATCCATGGTTGAACTCAAGGCAATGTAAGCAAGCCACGCCAAAAACATGAGCATAGAGGCTCTGAGACGTAAATGAACCACCAGCGAATGAGGAACAAGATCATGGGTAGATAGTCCAAAGTATACACCGGTGAAGAAAAAACAGACAATTCCAAGCTAGTAATCATAGGTCCATGCCAAAAAAATGAGCTCTTCTTTTACCCTGCAGGCGCTGAATCTGAACACAACCAGCAAGAAACACACAAACAACCTAGAAACAATAGCCACAAAGATCTAGAAATATCCAAATACGAACTCAGCTGATAAGCAAACCAACCAAATACCTTAACTTGCAACTGCTGAAACCTCAATATGAGGTGAGCAATAATTCCAAAATGATAATAAAAAAAAACTTGCACACGAGGAAATGAGAAGAAACTAGAAGTAATAAACAACTGAGAAACGAAGAGTGCACGTTTACCGAAACCAGCTCTGATACCATGAAAGAGGGATTCACGAGAACCGATGTCGAAAAGTGATGCACCACAATGAAGTTACACTCCGATGGTAACGTCAAGCCAACACAATACAGCAAGATTTGAAACAATGGAAAGAAGATTGCAAGTAAGAAGAATGGGTCTGCTCATGCTCATAGATCAAAAAATAGGAAGTACAAATAGGGGTGTTGTGTAACCCCCATGCCTAAACATGGAAAGAAGCTCAATGATGCCATTGACACATATGACATTGACTGATGCATATGACGCCACTAGAAGAGGAGTTACAATTCCAAATAAGGAATGTAACTCCTATGACACATTGACGCAAATGACAATGTCAGATTCTATGACAGAATCTGACACTTGTCATTTGACTTCCTAAGACCTATGACTCTCGCAAGGTGAGATGACTCACCTAGGTGATGTGGACGATGACTGGGACAGTCACACACACCAACACCAACCTTGTACAATGAGCCCCAACCCTATAATTTTAAAGATTCAATTTCACAGAGGGAAGAAGGAGAGAGAATTAGGAAAACTAGTTCGAAGATCAACTCAAGCTATCATCAATGCCTCCTACAAATCCACCCCAAATATCTCGTGTCTACATCAATTACTAGTTTGACACCTCGAAGGAGGAGGAATGCTTGGATCAGATCAAAATTTGATCTGAAATTGTTGGGGGCAAGTAGATCTATGTATTAGATGGCCCAAAGACATTGAAAATAAATTTACTTTTTCATTTAGTGTGCTGAGACATCTCCATGACAGTTAAATTTCTAAAACCATGATCTCCATAGTGGCATAGCTGAGGCCACGATCTTTCTAATGGTGCAAAGAATTTGTCATGATTTTGAGCAACTTGAGTCAAAAGATGATGCCCATTTGAAATTTGAATCGGGTCTTTCGTACTTGAAGGACTATGTTCTTGGTTAGCAAGTTTCTCCAATAACACGTCTACTGAAGAATTGGACATTGTATGGAGGGTTGGTGCGTGATCTACTGGGACTACTTAAAATATGGAGTCTACTTTTGAAGTGGAAGCCAAATGATTAGACACGAAGGGAAAGGTCTTCTGTAGCCTGCTCAGTTTCCTCATGTTTTGGCTTAAGTGCATTAGGTTGTACATCTGTGGGGTCATACATCTGACTGGGGACACATGGAGGCTAAGAATTACTTGTTATAAGAACTTGAATTCTATCAAGATTTGTGAGACCAACTTCCAAAAGGAAGACTATGTACGTAAAGCAGAACACTTGGCCCCCTGATAGTTGAAGCCTGTCTCTACTTTGAAGCTATTCAGAGTCTTGTACCAAAAACTGACCCTTGTTACTGGTATTTAAGCAGATGTCTCAAGGTTCACGCTCATTTGAGAAGACCCACTTAAAGTGACATAGGTTGATCTTGTGAAGGAGTCATATGGGCTGGCACGTGGAAGCCTCCACAGACCCTTGGAATCTTTCAACAGCCTCTAAACCTAGTTGTTTGGATGCCCTAGTAATACATGGTGAGATGACAGTCATTTGGGAGATAAACCTTAGTAGAAGTCTAATATCATGAGATCTAACAAATGCAATAGAAGGTATATAGACAGGCCTCTCTAAGTCTTGAAGATATTGAAAAAATGTTGGCTGAGATAGTGAAAAATTAAGGTAGTTGAGAACAAGAGAATAAACATAGAAAATAGAGCATATTGATGCATTATATATAAATACATTTACAAGAACTGAGATTATAACAGTGAACATGTGGAGATATATCTAATAAGGGATAAAAGTTAAATGAGTGAAGAGCAGAGAGAATAATAATAGATAACATAGGATATAGTGACCTGAGATCAAAAAAACAGTGAGCAGTGAATTGAAAACAAAAGGAGAAAAGTGGGAAAACATGGCAGATAAAGTGTTTCTCATCAAATTAAAAATAATGAATCATTGGCAAGAAATACAAGAACTTGTAAGATGAGAAATAATTTGAGAGCATAGGTCATAGTCTCATTTACTGATCCTGATATGAGCTTGAATTAGGACCAGTTTCATGATTTATGAACTGAGTATAAGAATACTATTTAATAAACAGGGAATTGTCAAGTGAATTGTAATCAAGAAAAGTGATCAGAATATATTGATGAATATATGATAAAATTGTAAAATTGTTGTTTTTTTTTCCTAAGTGGGTTCTTGGGTGACATGAGTAGATGCTCCTTGTAAGTTATAGCTTACTAAACTAGCCTAGTGGGTGTTTGGAAACCTTTCAGTGGGTGCCAGAAGGACTGTGAAGTAGGTGCTTCTCAGGTTGAGTGGGTGCTCAACCAAACTAAATATCATTGTATGTTGAGAATGGGTGTTCTTTATAAAAGGCCTTGATTTCAAGTAGGTTTTCTCCCTCTAAGATTTTCCCACTATAAATTTGGTGTCCTGTATACTTATCTTCTTGTGTGCACCTTAATTTTATTTTATGGTTTGATTGTTAATTTTATTCAAGAAGTTTAGAAATTGTTAACTTTATTAGCACTAATTCACCCCACCTCTCAGTGCTTGTGATATCCAAGGTGGACAAACTTGTGGATTTCTTGCCAACGCTCTGGGAATCTAAGTCCCTCTACTTAACCGGTGTAGCTGTCGTATGTGCATGCACATGAAAAGGTGGATTTCTGTGGTGGCCTTTCGACCGGGGATCCAACAGGGGCACTCCACTGACCCTACGGCAAATGCTTGCATATACCTGCAAGAGATGACTTTGTCTGGAAGTGGGAAAGGGAGTGAGAATGGAGGTAGGAGAACTAATGTTGCAGGTAGAAAATCAGATTCCTACACACACACTAGTTAGAAACTTCATCACATGCATTTATGAGAAGAAACAACCCTGTAAATGACAACAAGACCAAATAGAATTTGATGAGAACAAAGTGTCATGAAATCCCTTGGTCAAAGAAAGCTAGAAACTCCTTTCTTGTATTGATGCTTGAACAAAAGTTGTACATAGTGTAGGAATGGAAGAAATTTGAGAGGGGAAGAGAGTAGAAGAAAATGGCTATCTCCTTTGCTTTCTCTCAAGGTAGAATGCACTCTTGAGTCTACAAGATCAATCGCCAACCCTTTGAAATGGGAATGGCTTTACAATTTATAGAATAGAATATGACTCTTCATCTTCCTCATGACCTTTCGAATACCTTAATATGACTTAAGACTGTTCATATTCCACTTCAAATATTTAAGTCCCTTTTATAATAGCAAGGCGACTTAATTTACATTATGTTTCTAAAGTCTCTTAAGTCATATTAAAAGTGCAAACCCCAACATGAAATTAGAATATTGGAAAGTGAGAGAAAGTTGGGGGGAAGAGGAGAGAGAAAGAGGGGGAGAAGAAGAAGAGGAGATGTCATTCCTGATGAAGTCCGTTGATCCTCGTTGATGGAAAGCTCCAAATGCAGTGAAACTCTGAATCTTTGAACTCCTTGCACACTGTGAAATTCCTCCAAATTATCTCACGAACGCTCGCTAAGTTGAATGAACTAAGGTGGATCTTGAATGCCCTATGAAAAAATGACTAGGATGCTCCCGAACAATGATGTCCCCCTGAATGATTATCCTTGTACATCCCATTGTGCCAAAACTTCTCTTTGAGTGTAACTTACTATTTTTAGTAAGTGTGAAAAAGGAAACTCTCTCGATCCTTTGCTGAGTGTTGTGACCTTGATTCCCCTTTCTCCCTGCATTCCTCACTCCTTTGGATCAAATTTCTATTTTTAGCAGGTGCTCGAGGGCCCACTTACTATTTTTAGTAAGTGCCAAAAATGTCCATTCTGGTGGATTCTCAGCTGTAGTGCACCTCTGATATCTTCATCTCCTTCGCAGGTTCTTCTGTTAATGACTTTCCTGAAATAGCAGTTCCTATGTAGTAGACCTGCTATTTTTAGAAAGTTGGCCTCTGGGAGTCGGATTGATGTGGAACAAAGTTTTTTGATATGGGTTTTTTCCCAATATCATCCCTTTGAAATTTTGGGCCCTACCCGCTTAATAATCCAGGAGATTTTAAAGTTTTAATTTTTGGACCTGGCAGTGCTTCTGGGTACGGCAGCCATTAATGGACCTCAAAATTGCAGGTCTGGTTTTCTCCTCTGTTTGCAAATAAAATTGTATTTTTGATGTGGGTTTTTTCTTCTGGTGCTTCACGTGCAATCTTACTTCGATCCGGCAACCGGTTTGACGGGAAATCCCACTTCTTTCTTCGTTGAGCCGGAAAGGAGATTTCTTCATTGTGGATGCTTTGTCACACATGGGGGGAGTTTGAAGGTGTCTTCTTGATGGTCTTGGATAGAGGAATGAACAGAAATAAATGGTTCATTGATTCATGCACTGGTTTGCAAGCTTTGTTTAGATTTCCATTTTTTAGCTATGGGGATTTTGTTGTTCTCTTCTTTGTTGTTCTTTGTTTCTCCTTAGCTTGATGAGGATTCCTTTTGAGACCTATGCATCACCATGGGAAAGGTATTTCAGTTCCTTTTTTGATCTGGTCTGAGCATTTGCAATGGTGGAGTGATGGTAGAATGTTGCAGAGGAAGAATGGAGGAAAGGAGTGCAAATAAAACTGTTAGAAGTTAGAAGCGGGAAAAGCAGCACTTGGAAATTTTTCAAAAAGATGTGCACAGGTAGGGCTTGGGTGCATTTTTCCATGCTTGATGTCCCTGACCTCAGGGATGTGAGGGACATCAATTTCCACAATGAGCAAGATGGTGACACGTGGCACTAGATCCAACGACAGGGAATGAAGGAGGAAAAAGTTGATTTGAAGCACTGGGAGCTGAAAGGAGGTCACGTGGGTGTCCAAAAGACTCCTCCTAGGGGCTGGGTGAATTTTTCCATGTCTGATGTCCCCCACCTCAGGTACATAAGGTACATCAGTTTCCACGGTGGTCCTAGAGGTGACACGTGGCGCCCGATCCAACGGTAGGGAATGGATGCTCCAAAACTGCACTTGGGGGCTGAATGACGGTCATGTGGGTGTCCAAATGACTCCCCATAGGGGCTGGGAAAATTTTTCAAGGTCTGATGTCCCCCACCTCAGGTGCATAAGGTACATCAAATTCCATGGTGGTCCTGGAGCTGACACGTGGCGACCGATCTGACGGCAGGGAATGCATGCTCCAAATAAGCACTTGAGGGCTGAACTGCCAGGTCTGGAGGTCATATGAGGGTCCCAAGGGTCACATGAGGGCTGGGAAATTTTCCAAGGGGTGATGTACCTGACCTCAGGGACATGGGGGACATGAAATCCGCCAGGCTCCTGGTGCTGACACGTGTCCTCTCGAAAAAATGACTAAGTCCTGAACTGCCTTTGAGAGGGTAACTTGGAATGCAGATAACTTGAGCTTCTGGTGGAATTTATTGGTGAAAATTTATATGATCCTGACTGGAAATGGAATTTTGAATCCAATGATGTGGGTCTCATGTCTTGATTTGATCATATGATCCCTGAAAAATTGGAGTTTTGATCTGGGACTCCACTTGTACCTGAGAAAAACTATCTTCTAATCATATGCGCCAAGGTGTTGTGAAAAATATTATTTCACCATCATGTAGGTCTTGGAATCCTCTTTCTAAATGTTTTTTTTTACTTCCAACTCCATCTGGAGCTCCCAGAATCTTCGTTTGAAGCTCAACAGTTGTTTTAGGCCTGTGTACTGCCTAGGCTTGTGAACCCTGTTTTCACTCAGACTGCTCCAAGTCTTTCAGAACTTCCCAAAGCCTTCCAAAATCATTTCCATGATGTTATAAGGTCTTCCATTCACCTCCATGTTGAATTTGGCCCTTCTTCTCTGCTCCAGGGGGTTGATCCAATCCCGGGAAGGCCAACGATAGCCCTTCCCTATACTACCAAAAGATAACATTTTCAATGAACTCCTAAAATCACCTAGGGGGAATGAATGGAATTTCCTAAATCACCTAGGATAATATCATGACATTGGTTGGGAATTCATTTGGACTGACTAAACAGATCCGGGGTTTCTTAGGAATGATAAAACATGAAAATTTTGGCATAGGGGTATAGTTGTCGTGCTTGGAAACTTCCAATTTACTGTTGCACATTTACACGACAACAGCTGGCTCTAGCTTGGGGACATGACATGGACTGAGTGAAGTGAAGACATGACATGGGAATCCAGAATCTCCATTTTAGACCATATAATTCATTGACCAGTGCCTTATCCATTGGGCCTTGCAGAGTCATGCACAACTTCAAGAAAGGAAGATTAGAAGAAGGAAACACACACACACAAAACGACCGAAAGGAAACACATGACACACAACAGGAAGGGAAACACACACAATGGAAAGGGAAAAACACCTATCAATCACCTATGGTACAAGGTGAGGGACAACCCGCTTTCCCTGAAGTACTTTTTATTTCACAAAAGTTACCCCTGAAGAGGCAACACCGAATGATGATGTTCTGCGAAGCGTTGACGGGTTCTAGAAAGTATCCTCCCCTCCTCAGCTGCTTATGAAAGCCAGGTGCTTTCACAATTGTCTGTGTACTTGGTAGGAGTGAGTCCATGTGATCTTCTTGATGCTCAGGTCCTTTCTTGGAAACTCCATTGTCTTCATGCTCTTTGAAATTGGTTTCATCATGCCAGTTTCCTTCCATGTTTATCCATATAGCTGATTCTCCATCGAGCATCTCATCACTGCCCCAATGCTGATTTTCATTCCAATTCCTTGAACCTTCTGAGTTAATTTCTTTCCCGGGTCTATGCTCATTGACATCTCTTCCATGAGAAACCTCAGACTTATCTGTTTCCTTTACTTCACTGTGAGGTGCTTGAGTACTGACTGAAAGATTGGATGCGGCCTCATACTTGTCTTGTATGCCCATGGCATGAGTGAAGAGATCAAGAATCAGCTCAGGGTCTTCCACCACTTCTACTGCATCCAATATTTCTTGCACGGAGTAATGCTTCATCATTTCCTGTAGTCCCTCTTTGTACGCCTTTGAAGAATCTTTATCTTGCAACTCAAAGAAACTATCTGGAGGGATTACCTCATCATCTCGAGAATCACTGCACTCTACTGATCCTTCATCAAAAGGAGCTTCATCTTTAGAGGTCTTCAAACTCCTTGCTTCAATTTCTTCATCATAGAAAGAGTCTTCATCTTCAAATGGGAAAGAAAATACTTCAATTTCATCATTGTATCCACCAACCATTGGCTTGAGAGGGACATCATATTTCTCATCTTGCCTTATCTCAATATGGCTGACCTTCACATTAGTTAAGGCTTCCAAATCAGCTTCATGTTTATCTTCCATATTCATGGCTTGCATTAAAAGTTCCAGACTGATCTCAGGGTCCTTTGTTTCTTCCGTGGCTCTTAGCAGTCCTTGTATAGACATTTCTTTCAAACCTTTCACGGGCTCATCACAAGCTGATTTTGTCTCTCCATAGATGGCTTGACAGAGATCATCTTCATCCCCAAATGGGAATGAGAATAACTCCTCATCTTGGAAAAGCGTATAGGCTGATTTTTCTTCTTGAAAATCACCGAGAACCATTTCCTCTTCCTCGCGGTCTACATCATTTGGCGATTTGGGGCTGCCCTCTTGTAACTCGAATCTCCTCAATGCTTCTTCAAAGTCCAAATATCTCTGGGAAGGCATGTCTAGACCTATCAAGGTGGGAATATCTTCTTCCTCCTCGGTTGTCACCAAGTGATTCATCCACCTGGTATTTTGGTACAAAATGTTAGCTTCTGGGCTTCTGAATTTTTGCACAGTGTACCTCATTTTCTTCTCAGGAAGCAATTTCTCCATGTCTCCCTTCACTGGTATGGTTGCAAAAGACCAATTCATCTGAATTTTCCCTCCCAACTCTCGGCAGAAATTTCTACTCAGCAACATTCCGAACGAGGCTGGGACGTCTACTACCAAAATCATCGCTGAAACTTTCTTATCTGGAAATCTGGTGAGAGCCACCTGTGCATCTTTAACCTTCCCTACAAGTGAGACCTTTTTTTATTCCAAAGAGTAACAAGAGCCACTAGGTGGAGTCATTGTAAGTTTAAGAGCCTTGGCGACCTTCAAAGGCATCACGTTGTCTGAGGCACCAGAATCTATTATGCAATTGTTTAGTACATATTCTCCAACAAGAAGGGAGACGTAGAAAGGTTCAACTTTATCAGTCTTTGATGCACTCAGAGAAAGCATGTTCTGTGAGGGAGGTGTAGGTGAGTTTTGTAGCATGCCTTTGGAACTAGAAGTTACAACATTGGGTGTTAGACTACCACTCCTGATGTATCGGATGAACCTCTCGAATTGTTCAGGGTGAGTCCGCAAATATTCGGTTTCGGTAATCTGCACTTTGGCTTTGTTTGCATATTCTATGAAGTCAAAGGGAGCAGATGTGGACAAGGGGGGTGAAGGGACTGATTTTGGAGTCTGGATAGGTTTAGGAGTAGGATTTGATGTTTGAGGAATGGAGGGTATTTTAAAAGACACACTAGGAGCTTTCAAGGTATTAGATTTTGTAGGAGTAGATTTAGATTTAGACTTGGAAGAGACATCAGAAAGCTTACTTGGGATTGCGGGCATCTTCTTACTTGTTGCAGGGTCAGGCTCCAACAATGCAGACTTCATGGAAGATGGAAGTGGGGATCCTCGACTGATTATTTTATTTTTTGGAGTCACCATAGGAGGATCATCAACCTTCTTTTCTTTTGCAGCAGTGGAGGGAGATGCTCTTTTCTCAGACTGAGAATGAGTGAATACCACGCATGAGAAACTTGGTGCATCTTCTTCATCTTCTTCATAACCTCCAGAATACTCACAAAACCTGATTTGTGTATCATTCTCAAACTCATCACTTTCTTGGAAATCGCCACCTTCTTGTTCAAGCTCTTCTTCACTTTCTTGAAATCTGCAATTTACATTCATGGGTGGGGCCTCCAAGGCAAGTCTTTGGGGTGCTCCTACAATCTGATTTCTGTTGCTTCTCTGAGAAGAAACTCATTCAAATAATTCCCTCTTCAAAGAGGCCATCTCATTCACCAAATTTTTGCAGCGATGGATTAGTTCTCTCATCTTCAGGATGTTGGGCCTTGCCCTTTGATGGATTCTTGATCTTTCCAGAGAGGATGAGATCGTCATCCAATTCAATGGCCCTCCTTTGTGCTTCTACAATGTTCCTTGGTTGAACTCTTCATAGGAGAAATCCTACCTCCGGTGATTGAGTGTTTATGAAGAATCTTTTGATATTGTTTTCAGATGGTGAATCCTCTTCAGGTATCCTGTGCAGCAACCATTCAAAACGAGCCATGAAGTCTCTCATGGTTTCATTTTCTCCTTTATTTATTTGAGCCAACTGCACCAAGAGGTCTTGACAATCTTCAGTTGATTTAAATCTCTCTTCGAATGCATCCTTGATGTCATTCCAACCCGTGATGGACCGGGAAGGTAGGAGGTAAAACCATTCTACTACTTTTTCTTGGAGGGACTCCATGAACAATCTTACAGCAACATCTTCATGTTGGACACCAAGAATTCCACATGATGTCGTGAAAGCAGCGATGTGTTCTTCTGGATGTTGTGTGTTGTCACCTTTGAACTTTGGAAAGTTCTTGTGGGAACCCGTTGGTAGATTGTGAAGAGGGGGTTCAAGAGCAAGTGGGCCTGTATTCCTTCCCCATGGAACAATGGGTTGAGGTATTTCTTCTTTGTCCACCATTGTTTCTTCTTCTTCTGCTTCAGCTCTTGCTTCTAGAATTCTTCTTCAAATTCTTCTTCTTCCGGGAAGTCGATGTTCAATGGTGGTTTGAAAAATTGCAGAATTTGAAGGATTTTGGATAGGATTACCAGGTGAACTTCTTGAAGAGCCAGATGAAGAGGAGGCTTGAGAGAAGAAATATGGATTATCTCTAATTGTTCTTGCAGATTTTGCGAAGCTTCGAAATTGAAATCAGCAACACCTCTCGACCTTCTCAACCTGGTGTATCTTCCTTCAGCCAGCTTTTGGAAGCTTTTGCAGTCAGAATACGAAAGGCCACTGTGGAATGTGAAAAGTCACGTGTAGAAATCAGCAGTGTATCTTTCAGAAATGGACTTTCTTGAACTCTCTTTTATGATTTTTTCAATATTTGATTTTTTTTTTGAATTTTTGGGACCTTGCGGTCATATTTTGGGTGCAGATGCTGCTAAATCTGCCCCACGGTGGGTGCCAAAAACTGTTGGCGAGAAAATTTTTCAGGTGGACAAACTTGTGGATTTCTTGCCAATGCTCTGGGAATCTAAGTCCCTCTACTTAACCGGTGCAGCTGCCGTATGTGCATGCGCATGAAAAGGTGGATTTCTGTGGTGGCCTTTCGACCGGGGATCCAACAGGGGCACTCCACTGACCCTGTGGAAAATGCTTGCATATACCTGCAAGAGATGACTTTGTCTGAAAGTGGGAAAGGGAGTGAGAATGGAGGTAGGAGAACTAATGTTGCAGGTAGAAAATCAGATTCCTACACACACACTAGTTAGAAACTTCATCACATGCATTTATGAGAAGAAACAACCCTGTAAATGACAACAAGACCAAATAGAATTTGATGAGAACAAAGTGTCATGAAATCCCTTGGTCAAAGAAAGCTAGAAACTCCTTCTTCTTGTATTGATGCTTGAACAAAAGTTGTACATAGTGTAGGAATGGAAGAAATTTGAGAGGGGAAGAGAGTAGAAGAAAATGGCTATCTCCTTTGCTTTCTCTCAAGGTAGAATGCACTCTTGAGTCTACAAGATCAATCGCCAACCCTTTGAAATGGGAATGGCTTTACAATTTATAGAATAGAATATGACTCTTCATCTTCCTCATGACCTTTCGAATACCTTAATATGACTTAAGACTGTTCATATTCCACTTCAAATATTTAAGTCCCTTTTATAATAGCAAGGTGACTTAATTTACATTATGTTTCTAAAGTCTCTTAAGTCATATTAAAAGTGCAAACCCCAACACGAAATTAGAATATTGGAAAGTGAGAGAAAGTTGGGGGGAAGAGGAGAGAGAAAGAGGGGGAGAAGAAGAAGAGGAGATGTCATTCCTGATGAAGTTCGTTGATCCTTGTTGATGGAAAGCTCCAAATGCAGTGAAACTCTGAATCTTCGAACTCCTTGCACACTGTGAAATTCCTCCAAATTATCTCACGAACGCTCGCTAAGTTGAATGAACTAAGGTGGATCTTGAATGCCCTGTGAAAAAATGACTAGGATGCTCCCGAACAATGATGTCCCCCTGAATGATTATCCTTGTACATCCCATTGTGCCAAAACTTCTCTTTGAGTGTAACTTACTATTTTTAGTAAGTGTGAAAAAGGCAACTCTCTCGATCCTTTGCTGAGTGTTGTGACCTTGATTCCCCTTTCTCCCTGCATTCCTCACTCCTTTGGATCAAATTTCTATTTTTAGCAGGTGCTCGAGGGCCCACTTACTATTTTTAGTAAGTGCCAAAAATGTCCATTCTGGTGGATTCTCAGCTGTAGTGCACCTCTGATATCTTCATCTCCTTCGCAGGTTCTTCTGTTAATGACTTTCCCGAAATAGCAGTTCCTATGTAGTAGACCTGCTATTTTTAGAAAGTTGGCCTCTGGGAGTTGGATTGATGTGGAATGAAGTTTTTTGATATGGGTTTTTTCCCAATATCATCCCTTTGAAATTTCGGGCCCGCCCGCTTAATAATCCAGGAGATTTTAAAGTTTTAATTTTTGGACCTGGCAGTGCTTCTGGGTACGGCAGCCATTAATGGACCTCAAAATTGCAGGTCTGGTTTTCTCCTCCATTTGTCAAATAAAATTGTATTTTTGATGTGGGTTTTTTCTTCTGGTGCTTCACGTGCAATCTTACTTCGATCCGGCAACCGGTTTGACGGGAAATCCCACTTCTTTCTTCGTTGAGCCGGAAAGGAGATTTCTTCATTGTGGATGCTTTGTCACACATGGGGGGAGTTTGAAGGTGTCTTCTTGATGGTCTTGGATAGAGGAATGAACAGAAATAAATGGTTCATTGATTCGTGCACTGGTTTGCAAGCTTTGTTTAGATTTCCATTTTTTAGCTATGGGGATTTTGTTGTTCTCTTCTTTGTTGTTCTTTGTTTCTCCTTAGCTTGATGAGGATTCCTTTTGAGACCTGTGCATCACCATGGGAAAGGTATTTCAGTTCCTTTTTTGATCTGGTCTGAGCATTTGCAATGGTGGAGTGATGGTAGAATGTTGCAGAGGAAGAATGGAGGAAAGGAGTGCAAATAAAACTGTTAGAACTAGAAGCGGGAAAAGCAGCACTTGGAAATTTTTCAAAAAGATGTGCACAGGTAGGGCTTGGGTGAATTTTTCCATGCTTGATGTCCCTGACCTTAGGGATGTGAGGGACATCAATTTCCACAATGAGCAAGACGGTGACACGTGGCACTAGATCCAACGACAGGGAATGAAGGAGGAAAAAGTTGATTTGAAGCACTGGGAGCTGAAAGGAGGTCACGTGGGTGTCCAAAAGACTCCTCCTAGGGGATGGGTGCATTTTTCCATGTCTTATGTCCCCCACCTCAGGTACATAAGGTACATCAGTTTCCATGGTGGTCCTGGAGGTGACATGTGGCACTTGATCCAACGACAGGGAATGGATGCTCCAAAACTGCACTTGGGGGCTGAACGATAGTCATGTGGGTGTCCAAATGACTCCCCATAGGAGTGGGAACATTTTTCAAGGTCTGATCCCCCACCTCAGGTTCATAAGGTACATCAAATTCCATGGTGGTCCTGGAGCTGACACATGGCGACCGATCCGACGACAGGGAATGCATGCTCCAAATAAGCACTTGAGGGCTGAACTGCCAGGTCTGGAGGTCATATGAGGGTCCCAAGGGTCACATGAGGGCTAGGAAAATTTTCCAAGGATTGATGTACCTGACCTCAGGGACGTGGGGGACATGAAATCCCGCCAGGCTCCTGGTGCTGACACGTGTCCTCTCGAAAAAATGACTAAGTCCTGAACTGCCTTTGAGAGGGTAACTTGGAATGCAGATAACTTGAGCTTCTGGTGGAATTTCTTGGTGAAAATTTATATGATCCTAACTGGAAATGGAATTTTTAATCCAATGATGTGGGTATCATGTCTTGATTCGATCATATGATCCCTGAAAAATTGGAGTTTTGATCTGGGACTCCACTTGTACCTGAGAAAAACTGTCTTCCAATCATATGCGCCAAGGTGTTGTGAAAAATATTATTTCACCATCATGTAGGTCTTGAATCCTCTTTCTAAGATGTTTTTTTTTACTTCCAACTCCATTCGGAGCTCCCAGAATCTTCATTTGAAGCTCAACAATTGTTTTAGGCCTGTGTACTGCCTAGGCTTGTGAACCCTGTTTTCACTCAGACTGCTCCAAGTCTTTCAGAACTTCCCAAAGCCTTCCAAAATCATTTCCATGATGTTATAAGGTATTCCATTCACCTCCTGTGTTGAATTTGGCCCTTCTTCTCTGCTCCAGGGGGTTGTTCCAATCCCGGGAAGGCCAACGATAGCCCTTCCCTATACTGCCAAAAGATAACATTTTCAATGAACTCCTAAAATCACCTAGGGGGAATGAATGGAATTTCCTAAATCACCTAGGATAATATCATGACATTGGTTGGGAATTCATTTGGACTGACTGAACAGATCTGGGGTTTCTTAGGAATGATAAAACATGAAAATTTCGGCATAGGGGTATAGTTGTCGTGCTTGGAAACTTCCAATTTACTCGTTGCACATGTTTCAGGAATCAAAACATAGTGAAATTATTCCCTTAGAACAATTCTAATCCCATGTGCACCTTCCTATCACCCAGTGGGAGTTGGGCGCTCACCTGAGGCATGCGCAGGCACCGAGCCCCTCTTTTATGTGATTCTTATGAGAATACATTGATCAATGATAGAAACTTAGATTCAAAAAGTTAAAGAACCATGCATTCATTCTAAGATCTTAAGATGAGGCATTATATTAAGATACCCATAAAGATAACTAGAGAAACATATATATGAATAACAAATCTGATCCATACTAGAAAGGAAATATACTAGGATTCATACCCATGAACAATTTATGCTTAGAATACAGAATCTTATATTCATATTAGTCAAATTTTAGTCACCATATTACATTCACCAATCCATGATAGGCCAATGTAACAATGTATATCAGACTTATGCATCAGAAACCCCAACTATGATATCATATTACATGAATATTTTCATATATCCATCCCCCTAGAAAAGATACTACTCCTGCATAGTCCTCTAAATGAGAACCTCAACTCTCTTGGAACCTTCTTATCATTCTATAGTAGAGCTTCACCTTTCATTCTCTCTATATTTCACTCTCTTTCCTCAATAGTGTATCTCTTCATTCGTTGTCTTTCTTCTTCTACCCAAGCATCTCTATATATAGTTGTATTGCCCACCACCATGCCTTTCTGAAGTAACAGATCAGTCACCAAGTGTCAAGGTGGTCCTCTAATGGAGCATGATTCTTCTCATCTGAGCTCTCCACTCTCTACAATGATGTCTTTCTGGATCCTTCCATCGCATGGAATATTCCTTTCTTGACCACCAAGTTTCCAGGCTAGACACCTTATCCACTCTGCATGCTGTAGTCGGGTCACGCTTTTCTCGTGTGCTTCCTTGGAATGCTATCAAATATGGCTAAGTCCTGAAACCCTTTACTTTTCTGGGTGCACATGCACCATGGGTTTTACTAAACCCTTCTAAAACCCCTATCTTGCATGCACCTTTACCTATGCACACCCTTCTTCATATTGGTCCCTCGTGTGCCCATGTGCCCTTTGGCACTTAGCCAATATTCTGAGGCCCAACATCACCCCACACTAAGCTTGTTCTCCATCCTTAGAGTGAACACCTTCCTTCAATGAATAAAGAATGAAGGACTCTGAATAGTTGGAATAAAGAATGAAGGAATGAAGAATGAGGAAGAACGAATTAAAGAATGGGGGGAATGTAGAAGAATTTTTTTATTGCTGAAGGAGGAGTGGGAAATCCTTTCCAATATCTTCCTTGAGCTTCTCCCAGGAATCTACCTCACTCTGCACTTGTTGATAGAGGTCACCTACTAGGGCACTCACCTCCTCAAAACTTAGCTCCTCCCCCTTGGCACTCATCATATCAACAATACCCTCTAGTTTTTTCCAAGGTCATCGAGTGCATCCATTCTATGGGTGATCTAGGGATATAACTCCTTCAGCCGGTTTTTGATTGAGCCCCGCAAGGTCTCGATAGCTTCTGATTTCTTCTCCACTTCAGCCAAGATCTTATCCCTCTCTGCTTTATTTCCCTTATTCTTCTCTTGAAATTCCTTGAGCTCCACTTCATGTGTAGCAACTAAAATGCTTGCTACCCTATCCCTATCAGCGCAATTATCATAAGCAACCTCAGCAACTTGCACGTTGAGGACCTTTACATCGGTGAGGAGTTTGGTATACTGAGCAATGATTTCTACCACCTTCATCTTCTCCTCCCTTTCTTGGGTGCCAACACCTCTTCTATGGATTCTAAGGTGAGTGACCACCTCTCCATTGTGAGGATGTGAGTCAAATCCTCCAGGAACTACAAGGTTGATTCATATTTTTACTCGGGAAGTGCTAGGTTGGGATGCTTTAAGACAATATCATCCATAATCATCTCAATTTTCTTATATACTTCATGCACACCCTTTCCTTCTCCTCTTTCAGTTTGTGCACCTTAGTTATGCAGCTGATTAGTTCTTCTTGTCTTTAGATCCTTTATTTTCTTGAGAAGCTCCTCCTCCTTCTCTAATTCTACCTCTAGGAATTTCACCCTATCATTCCTTCCAAAAAGTCTGGCCTCAACCTCAACTAAAACCTTGTTGAGTGCATTACATACTTTCTCATCTAACAAACTATTGAGCATTAACCAAGGGGTTTATCCCTTTTGTCTCTGGCATCTTCATTAGTGCCCCTTGGCTTACTTCAAACTCAGGTTCATTGATATGGGATTCAAATGCCCAAGATAGCATTTTCCTAGTTCATGGGTATGCACCTTCTACGTCAAATGAGGGCATGGCCAGGAGTTGTTCCTATTAGCACGGTGCTCTGGAAGCATGCACACATATCACCTTACTTGGATCATTGATGTAACCCATTCCTTTCCCCTATGCTACCACTACACTCTTCCCACCTATTCGTGCAGCCTTTGGAAAGCTTACTACTAGGTTGGGGTCTCCACCCATGTCTTCCATACTCTTTTCCAATGCTCTCCTCTTCTATCTCCTTGAGGACTTCATCCACGTTGTGCTCTACCTCTTATTCCACTAAATTTTTGATAATGCCTACCACTTCTCTCTCCACAGCCTCTTCTATTTGTTCCTTGGTGAGGCTTGGGGTCCTCTGATCTCTTGTGTTCACTTCTTTGCTCACCCCTTTTCCTTGAGCATCCTTCTTCCTCCTCACCATTCTTCTCTTCATTTCCTTCTTCTTCTGAATTGTGTATATCATACACAGGATGATTATGAAATTCTTCATCCTCATCATCATCCTTCTCACCCCTATAGGCCTCTAAGCCCTCCATTTCCTCTGAGTCTTCCCTCTCCACCACCTTCTATTTCTTCCTAACTAGTGATTCCAGTATAGGAGACTCTTCCCTCTCTCTCTCTCTCTCCAGCAGGAGACTCCTTCCTTGGAAACTCTTCTTGTGTGGGAGGTTATCCTCTTGCTCTAGCACCTCTTCTTCTAGGGTCTTCTCCTAACTAGGGACTTCTTCCTATGCATGTGTAAGTGCTTGGCTTAGTGCTTGCTTCTGACGCGCCCATAGATTGTGTTGTTTGCACACTTGGTGCCTTCTTCTCCTACACTTCTCTCTCCTTTTCTTTGGTGCAACCTTCTTCCTCCCTATGGGGTCCTCAAGAATGGAGACATCATTCTCTAGGTAGGCACCCTTTTCAAACTTTGGTCTGATGTGCAAGTATACTCTTGTTGCAGTCCTTCAGAAATTGGTAGTGTTAAAGGATTCATCATCTATACTTCATGGGAGACATACTTCTCCACATATGTGTGCTTCTTCAGATATACATGAGCTTTCAACGCAGCTCATGGTGGTATTGGTCCACTTCACTCAGGTCAAACCTTAGCCTTTTGGCCTCCTTGAAATGGTTGACCCCTACCTAGAAATACTACACGGTGAAAGAGAATGGAAATTTGCACCATGGACTCTAAGTCCCATCCGTCAGAGTGAATCTTCCAATGTAGAAATGCTGATATACAAAAAACTTAGCCTCTTCACCTACAAGCATGGGCAGTTACTCAGGTATCCTCCACTTTTCCCCAAATGCATGCACATTCACTTGTACCATTTTTCCTAGGCACACCTTATGGGTGGCCATCATGGTATCACAGGTATACTTCTCAAACCTTTTTCATAGGCGAGGGATCTTCTTCTAGATAATCCCATACAAACTTCTCTAGCCCATCAGGAACTCCAATTTCTGAGAAAATGATGGTGATGAGAACATTTTCAAACATTATCTTGTCCCCCTCCTGCGTGTTGCTAATGATTTCATCTACAATAAAGGCAGACAAGTTGTATATGGTTCCTTCTGAAATCTTTCTGGCATACATTCAACCATGCCTTGTTTACTTGTGTCCACCTTTCTTGACCATTCAGCTTGGTAACCAAGCACGTGGAACCATCCTCATTACAGGGTTCAGGGATATCTTTGTGATATCAAAGTATGCATGAACCCTTCTTATAGTCATAGGCCTCCATAGTCTCCTTGATGGCCTCCTTATCATCCAAGTCATCATCTATGGAGTCCCCTTCACAAACCAGGCTAGTAAAATTTGATATAAGTTGAGGAGTTATGCACATTTTGCATAGCCTACAAAATAGAAGTGGTCTTCATGCACGTGAGACATCAACCACTGGTATAACCATTGGGCTTGCCAAAATAGGGAAACTCATATAGTTACAACAACCCGGCCTTACCCAACTTCACCTTCACCTCATCGTTATAGATCGACATTCCTTCTAGTGTCCTTATATCAATTAGATGAACCAGTTCCAATGCCATTTCCTTCTCTATGGTACTCATGTGATGGTTGTAGTCACTCATGGACCATATTCTTGACATGTGATACCCATTCTTTCCCCAACAATACTCCATCTTGGGTACTACATCTCTACATACCACTCCTCATTAAAACTAGCTACGACAGTTTGTTTCCCTTTGCCCTTCTTCTTTGGTGAAATGAATCACCTTCTTTGGTGCCATTTTTACTTGTCAGGTTACATACCTAAAATATTCTTGCTCCTCTTCCTTGCTCTACTTGATCTTGTGGCTCAACTCCATGGAAGAATCCTTCTCCTCCGTGCCCTAGCTATAAAACCCTAACTTGGAAAACTCTTCCACAAGACAACATACTCCTCTGAAATTCTCTTCCCTATGCCCGTGTACTCCTTCCACTCTGGTTTACAGATTAACCCTAGTCATGTACTCATATCTCTATGATTCTCTCTTCACACAAATATCTCTTCTCATGGATGCCCTAGTTTGCACAAGATCTCTTCAATTTTGTAATTGCAAGGTAAATAATAACGTTCCTAAATTCATACTTATAGCTTTTTCCCCCTTTCCAACAATAAATGCTACACCACCAACTAACGTCCTTAGCATTAAATGCATGGATTTTTCCCTTAAATCCAACCTTAAGTTTCCCTTACCCACGTGCCCAATCCTGTGTGAAACCTTCTACAACCTTCTAGCACGCAAGAAATTCCTTACCGACTAAAGACTCTTACACGTGTGTCTACAGTGCCAAAGGCACTTCTTCTGTTGACCTGGTTTTTTTCCCTCACCTACCTCATGTTGTTCTTACTTCTTCTCATCCTTTGAATGTGGTCTTTGTTAAGCTATCTTGACACCAAAATTATTATCCACCATTTCCCATGCATGCTCTCCTCCTTTTACGTGCCTTTAATCCTTTCATCTAGGCCATACAACTTTTACTACAGCTAATTCTTCACTTCACGCTACTTCCTTCACACTACTCCACCCCACACTAAAATGGATGTGTGGTCCTCTGCACATATACAACCTTTTTGAAAGTAATAAGTGGTTACCGGTGCACAAGGTGCAAAACAGAAAAAAAATAAAGAAACAAGCAACGAGAAAGGGAAACACAAGGAAAGGAAAAAAATGCATAAAGGGAAATCCTAAGCTACTGGAAATACTGCCTTATTTACAAACACAAGGAAGACTTATTTATAGTAGGGCTTTCAACCTACTTCCATTAAAATGGCCAGGTAACCTCATCCCATCCAAAGCTTGCAACTGGTAGGTGCCTAAGTCAAGGATGTATGAGATGATGTAAGGGCCCAACCAATGGACTTTCAACTTCCCAGGATGGCGCAAAAACTTGGAATCATACAAAAACACCATCTTCCTGACCTCAAACTACTTATTCTTGATATGAAAATCATGCCATGTCTTTTGTCTGGCCTTTTCAGTATTCTGACTCCATCTAGCAAGTGATCATCTTTCATCCAACTGCATTAAACTTATCGATCCTTTCCTCGAGCACTTGTTCATCAACCAATCCTCCTGTGTGTGCTATATGCAGTGATGGTAACATGAATTCAACTAGTAAAAATAGCCTTCGTGCCAAACACCAATTGAAATGGTGTGGCCTTATTCAACCTCTTGTAGGTTTTCATGTATGCCCATATAACTGTCGATACCTTGTCATCCCAATCTTTTCTTCCAACATCACAAATTTTGGTCAGAGTTTGATTTAGTATCTTGTTAAATGCTTCAACAGTTCCATTTGCTTGAGGGTGATAAGGGGTAGTCTTGTGATGGGCCACCATAAATTCTGCTAATAGAATCCTAACTATTTCATTCAGGAAATGTGTAGCCCTATCAATTGTCAAGCTCAAAGGACATCCATACCTGTTGATTATGTTTTCCCACAAGAATCTAGCAGTTATCATTGCAGTACAATCCTTTATAGGTGTTGCCTCTTCCCATATTGTCAAGTAATCAGTGATAAGTAATGATATACCATGAACCAGTTCTTCACGTGGCTGGTGAAATTGGTCCTACAAATTTGATTTCCCATTTTTCAAATGGCTCTACGCTGGCTATCAACCTTAATGGAATCTCATCCCTCTTTCTAGGTTTTCCCAGGCACTAACAATGGTCGTAGGCCTTGTAAAACTCAATACAATCCTAGTAGATGGTTTCCCACCAGAGCCCTGTGAGTAGAATTTTTCACACAGTTTACATTTCCTGCATAGTTCCCTCCTACAATCCCACCATGCACTTCCTCTATAATCATCACATGCTCATGTTCTAATATGCATCGGAACGCAGAACCTCATCATGGACCTAACTTGTACAGATCTCCACTAATCAACATGTAGGGTGTGTGCACATATTGCTAACTATTTTCTCTCTAAAGCCTTCATCCCATCCTGGAGCCACACCTATTTTAAGGAACACCACAATATCTTCCAAGTCCAAGGGCACATGCTGCAACCTAAAATGGTTGCATGTCTGACATGGTATCCTCAATACTCTTGTGTGTCCTCTCCTGAGTCAATCCTTGATAAGTGGTCAAGTCCTGAATTACTTTTTCCTAGTTTTACAACCACCTGTGAACTCAAACTCTTGAAATAATAAGACCCAATGACATATGCACCCTTGCAAAATTGGCTTGTTTACCAAGTATTTCAATGCCATGTGATCTTTGTAGAATATAAATGGTGTTCCTAGCAGATACTACCTGAACTTATGTAGTGCACGTAGATCATTGACAATGCCTCGTGCTCAATAGTTATGTAATTTTGTTCTGTTGGTGTCAATCTTCCTACTTACAAAACACAAGGGATGATCAACAATCCCCTCACCAAGTTGTGTTAGTATTGTACTCCAATGGTTTTTCCTGAGGAATCAACATGCACATGGAAAGGCTTATCCCAGGAAGGGAAACATAGTATGGGCGTAGTAATAAGCCTATCCTTTAAAGTGTCAAACACCTTCTGTGTGCTTCTCCCCAGTGAAAGGAACTCTTGTGCTTAAGTAATTCTTCCAAGGGCTCCATGACGATCTTGGCATATCCTTTGATGAACTTCCTGTAGTACCCCATATGCCCAAGAAATCCATGCATACTGCACTGCTCTGACTAGTAGGCTCTCCCAATCCCACAATAACATCAAATTTGGATGGGATCCACTAACAAGCCTTCCTTACATATAATATGTCCTAATAGGGTTCCAAATGGAGTAGCAAAGACACATTTCTTAATGTTGAGGGATATCCTCAACTATCAACATCTCTCAAACATCAACCTTAAGTTTTCACAATGGTCTTTCACTAATCCATACACAGTCCAGTCATCTAGGTAGACCTGGAGAAACTTATGAATGAAGTCCTAAAATTCTTGTACCACAATGAGTGAGAACACAGTAGGTGCATTCTTCAACCCAAAAGGCATGACCATGTATGCAAAATTTCTCCCACTCAGTTGTGAAAGTTGTCTTTCTCTAGTCTTCCTTTGTAATCCTAACTTGGTGATACCTGGAGAATCCATCTCGTGAAGGAATAGACCTCGCACCTGGCTACTCCTTCCAAAATTTCTTTAGTGAAGGGAGTTGGAAAAGGGTCAATGACATATACTGCATTCAAGTTCCTATAATCAACATAAATCCTTATCCTTCCATCCTTCTTAATGATTATAACCATTGGGCTTACCCATTTTGATTCTTCCACAGCCTCAATGATACTAGATGTTATCATCTTGTCTATCTCCTCCTTGACTCTTACGCACAAGTTCAGATTCATCTGATAGGGTCTCTTCCAAATCAGGCACATGCACCTTCCTTAAACTTGATCCTCATCTCCCCCAAGGAATGGTGAATTCCTTTGAGCTCATGGTACCCACGCGGGAATAGATCTTGAAACTTAACACAACAGATCAATGATTTTTGAAACCTCTTTCTCTAACCAATAATCCCCAATGATAGCTTCCTTATGTTCTTGTCTCTGTCCTAATGTTAACCTTCTTTGTTTTCAAGGGCTCATGGTAGGTGCACTGCTCACTCATCAACACTATCTATGACTTCACGCATACCTTCAGAATGGTTAACATCCAAACTTTCCATTTCTTCACCATCTACTACATAGACCATCTTTCCTTTTTCCTTTTCAATGCACATGTGCACGCTCAAGTTGTATCTCTTCTGATTCTTCTTCATTAAAACGTGTCTCCAAACTAGGTTCACCCAGAAATTCTAGTAACCTATCTTCTTCCATGGCACTATCTCCCATTGTAAGGTGCTTGACAACTTACAACACCTTATCCATTGATGGATTGGTACTTCAATACTCAAAAGCTTGAATGAGATCAGCCATTAACTCATGCCAATTCCCTGTCTAACAGATCATGTCTCTGAGTGAATAAACCATACACGAGCAGTGAATATGTACACGTGCACAAACCTGGTAAGGTGGAATATAACTTATGCACCCATAAAAAGGTGGTAAAGCTTCTGTGCCATCCATCCTAGGCCTTCTCACATGCTTAGATATGGGAAGAGGTGGGTTCTTTTCCATGGTATTCTTGGATAATAGTGGGTGCATTTCTTCTACAGAACCTTACAGAAAATGTGAATCTTACCTCACGCCACTCTAGGAGACTCTCATGATGTGTTTCCCACCAATGTGTTGCAGTCCCGAGTAATTTATAACTGAGCATACTTCTCCTTTCATCCTCGTTTTTCCACTGAGCCTTCATTTCTCACGTAAGAAATCATTAGGGCTTCCTCTTCCAGAGTAACTTGGTAGCTTCTTCCTTCCCAGGTGCTTGACTGAGCACGCCTTTGTCACCCTTGTTACATGTCCTCTCAATTTTCTCCCAATTAACTCATAAGTCCCGTGCACCCAATTGTCACATGTTATGCTAGTTGTATCACTCATCGATTGAGCATCTTCAAATTGGATAACTCCTTTATGTAGGATGAATTATTTTAGGGTCTCTGATGGAGCTTGCACATAGATTCTATCAAGGAATTCCTCTCCTAAGGGCTTCAGTATAGGGTGTTGACTTCCCATCTGTTAAAGGGATGATCACCCTTTATTCGTTGTTCTCAAAACTGATATACCCCTTATTAAACCATAGGTTCAGCATTATTTTTATAACACCAAGGGCCCAAGTAATGCTGGAAAATTATCCATCCTCGGCGAGTGCCAAGACTTCAAAGTCCCCAATGAACTTGGCCCCTTGAATAGTGATAACCACATCCTTTCAAAACTCTAATGGGAATTATCCTTTGTCTTGTTCACCATATACAACACATTTGAAGATGGTTGTAATGTGGGCCTTCTCATTTTGATGCCATGCATCCTAAGGTGAGAACATTGACCTCTGCCCCTGTATCAATGAGGATATTACTTAGAAAGCCACCCATCAATAATTGTATTCAATGTGATCTCTTTATCATAGTCAAGGCTATGAGGAGGAAGGTTGACATGTAGGACCTACCTTTCATGCTCTCTCCCAGCACATGGTACCTTCTCTCATAACCATTATCCTAGCAAGGGAATGATATTCTCCTTCCTTAACATTTTACACACTTCCCTGACCTCATCCAAATCCTTCTGCGGAGCCTTAGCATTCTTCCTTTGCTCCAACTACCTTGACTGCTCCTTTAGACACTAGATCTCTCCTTGTAATCCCTGAATCACATCCATAGTCTCTTGATACACTTCTTTTTGATGAGAAGAGTCTGGATACTTCCCATGTACCACTTCTTCCCTAACAACTAGTTTTTGCCTTGGCATCTCCTTACATGTGCAACCTCTGCTCGTGTTGTCACTAGTATAAGGTTCTAATCCTGACTCACACACCACTCTTGGCATCCACTGTGGGTTGGCCTTCTTTATACTTACCATCCCAGTACCTTTATCCTTTCAGTGTTGTTGGCTCATGTGTTCAAACAACTCAGGGACACTCCTTGTACTTATGCTTCTTTCCACACCACAAGCATTGCAACAGGTCAGGACACTCACATTTATAATGCTCTATCAATCCACAATTATAACAGGTTCCACGTGGGAACTCACTTCTTCCTCCACCATGGTTACTTCAACCATGAAATCCTTTACATGAAAACCTCTTCCATGTGCTCCTCCATCTGTGCCCTTCATAGCACCGATCATCATCCTTGGAACTGCTTGTAAGGCTAGTCTGGCACACACCAAGATCAATGACATCATGAATCTAGGTTAATCAGCCTGTAATCCTTAGTATCATGGGTTGTAGAGGTACAAATATTACAATATCAAGACACATTCTTATGGATATCACGTTCTAGTAGGGGACACCTACTCGCATCATGATCCCCATGGTAAATTTCACAGTCTACTGTCATGGTGCATACCACTTTTCCAGGGGAAACTATCCTTTGTATGCCCTTCCACTTCACAATTTGTGCACCAAAGACCACTACGAACCTCATGTGCTGAGTTCACTAGACATCTTCTCTAACTATTTGGCCATTGCAGCAATTTGAGCCTCTAGGAAAGGGCTCACACCAATATCAACACTCCCAACAACCTTAGTGCGCAGGACAGCCTCCAAGGCCTCGCGCGGGTCTGTGAAAGTCTTGTGTGATAGTGCCCTTCTAAATGGTGTTATCAATCCCCCAATAAACCATTGAGCATGTTGAGAGGGGTGTATGTCATAGGATAGTTTTGATAAGAGAGTTTTGAACCATGCATCATACTCTCACACACTCTCTATCATTCCTTGTTAGATCTCCTTCAGGGAACTGATGTTTTTTTCTCAAACTTAGGGATATGGAACTCTACTAGGAAGGTGTTTCTCAATGCATTGTAATCCACAACTGTCTAGTGGGGGTCATACTTACGGTACCATCTATGCACTCACCCCTGCAATGTTGTTGCAAACTGACTTTCCTTTCACTCTGGGGTAGTAATCCCCTTCACGTGTCATAGTAATTCACACTTGTGCACATGCTCTATAGAATCCTCTATACCTCTATAGTGTGGTAGGTGTAAATACATCTCAAAAAATACTTGTGGCGGTGGCTGAGGCCCTTATCCACCTGACCCAGAACCTTGGTTTCCTCTGTGTTTCCTCTGCCACCAGATCCACTAGACCCACTAGGTCTTGTCCCTCTTAACCCAGCAGATCCACTAGGTCCACCAGGTCTTCCGGCCCCTACACCACCAGATCCACCTCCTATAGACAGAAAATTTCCTGAAGTGGTCGCACCTAATGTCCTCAACATCCCACTGAATTACACGCTGATGGTTTATGATATTGTCCTCCTTCCAGTTGTGTGTCCCACGCCACTCCTAGACACGATACCCAAACCTTGTGTATTTGTACCTTGTCTAAAAATTCCTCCAAACATAAGAATGTTTTGTGCATCCATAGATTTCCCAAACAAGAAATTATATCTCCTAGGCATAGATCGGCTACTTCCACTAATACTAACCATCTTAGCAATACTTCTCCCTTGATCTAGAAAACCAAGCGTCAAGGGTTAGTCACTAGGTGGGTTCAGATGCACGCTGAAGGCTCTCCTTTCTCCCTGCAACGAGCTATCATCAGAACCCGAAGGGGCTTCTCTCTTGCACTTTCCAAGATGGGGTAGCAGAGACTTCTCAAGTTCTACATCTTTTGTGTTAGCCTCAACTCCTTCCCATAATGTCTAGCTCCATAGATCCATCACACCTGTAACCTCACATTGTCTAGCCATCTCCCTTTCACAAGATTCACTATACTTGAGTTGTCTCTCTTCCCTCTCCCTTTCAATTGTAATGTCTGCCATCTTCCTCCACTCTAGCTTCCTTTCCTAGCACTCAGAGAAGCTTAGACGGCCATAGGAAATGCCTCTAACTTAGGGTAATGATCAAGATCTTCATATCCAAAGGGAAAACACATAAAAACAATCCTCTAGGTTCCCTTAGGAACTCGAATTCAGCAACCTCCAGACAAGAATACGTAGAAATGGTATATTCTATAGTATAACCGGTCAGCACTCCTTTCCACCAATGATCAACAGCACGCTTCCAAGTCAGATCTACATCCTATAGCTTCTGTTAATCATCTTGGGTCCATACCCGTGATCTATAATACTAGCTCAATTTGGATGCATATGTTAAAATCCATTCATACAATTCTACTGGAAATCAGCAGAAGAAAGTTTCATATAGCTCATGGTATAGGTGCTCTTCTACCCATCTACATGCATCAAACTCAAGTCCGGCACTGAATATTTGAGAAAACTCATCCTTTGTGCTCCTAAACCATGTTTCAACACTCTCTAAGGTCACATGCTTAGTCATCACACATCAATGGAACCAAGATATAGATGTATCCATTTCTCACAACAACTTCAAAAGGAGGTCCCAGAAACAAAACCAAGATGTAGTCATTTTTATACCCTTAGAACAAGTCTAATCCCATGCGCGTCGACCTATCACCTAGCGAGCACTGGCCACTCACCCAAGGAACACGTGGGCATCGAGCCCATCCTTTATGTGAGTTTTTTGAGAATACATTCATCAATGATAGGAACTTATATGCAAAAAGGTAAAGAACCATGCATTCATTCTGAGAGCTTAAGATGAGGCATTATATTAAGATACCCATTAAGATAACCAGAGAAACATTATATGAATAACAAATCTGATCCATACTAGAAATTAACTATACTAGGATTCATACCCATGAACAATTTATACTTAGAACAAAATCTTATATTCATATTAGTCAAAGTTCAATAACCATATTACATTCACCAAGCCATGACAGGCCAATGTAGCAATGCAGATCAGACTTATGCATCAGAAACCCTAACTATGATCCCATATTACATGAATGTTTTCACAGACCCATCCCTCTATACAAGCTATTATCCCTACAGTCCTCTAAATGAGAACCTCAACTCTCTGGAACCTTCTTATCATTCCTATAGAGATTCACCTTTCATTCTCCCTATATTCATCGTTTCTTCTCCTACCTAAGAATATCTATATATAGTTGTATTACCCACTACCATGCCTTTTTGAAGTAACAGATCAGTCACCAAGTGTCAAGGTGGTCCTCTAATAGAGCATGCTTCTTCCCGCCCGAGCTCTCCATTCTCTACAATGATGTCTTTCTGGATCCTTCCATCACATGGAATATTCATTTCTTGACCACCAAGTTGTTACGCTGACACCTTATCCACTCCGCATGCATAGTAATGACACACTTTTCTCATGTTCTTCCTAGAACTCTAAATATGGCCAAGTCTTGAAACACTTTTCTTTGCCACGTGTTGTCGTGAGAATGTGCAACAAGGAAATTGATAATTTCCAAGCATGACAACTATACCCCTATGCAAAAAAAATCATGTTTTATCATTCCTAAGAAACCCCAGATCTGTTCAGTCAGTCCAAATGAATTGCCAACCAATTTCATGATATTATCCTATGTGATTTAGGAAATTTCATTCATTCCCCTAGGTGATTTTAGGAGTTCATTGAAAATGTTATCTTTTGGCAGTATAGGGAAGGGCTATCGTTGGCCTTCCTAGGATTGGATCAACCCCCTAGAGCAGAGAAAAAAATCCAAATTCAACACGAAGGTGAATGGAAGACCTTATAACATCATAGAAATGATTTTAGAAGGCTTTGGGAAGTTCTGAAAGACTTGGAGCAGTCTGAGTGAAAACAGGGTTCACAAGCCTAGGCAGTACACAAGCCTAAAACAATTGTTGAGCTTCAAATGAAGATTCCGGGAGCTCCAGATGATGTTGGAAGTAAAAAAAATCATCTTCAGAAATAGGATTCCAATACCTACATGATGGTGAAATAATATTTTTCACAACACCTTCGTACATATGATTGGAAGATAGTTTTTCTCAGGTACAAGTGGAGTCCAAGATCAAAAATCCAATTTTTCAAGGAGCATATGATCGAATCAAGACATCATAACCACATCACTGGATTCAAAATTCCATTTCCAGTTATGATCATATAAATTTTCACCAAGAACTTCCACCGGAAGCTCAAGTTATCTGCATTCCAAGTTACCCTCTCAAAGGCAGTTAAGGGCTTAGTCATTTTTTTGAGAGAACACGTGTCAGCACCAGGAGCCTGGAGGGATTTCATGTCCCCCACGTCCCTATGGTCAGGTACATCACCCCTTGGAAAATTTTCCCAGCCCTCATGTGACCCTTGGGACCCTCATTTGACCTCCAAACCTGGCAGTTCAGCCCTCGAGTGCTTATTTGGAGCATGTATTCCCTACCGTCGGATCAGTCACCACGTGTCAACTCCAGAACCACCGTGGAATTTGATGTACCTTATGCACCTGAGGTGGGGGACATAATACCTTGAAAAATTCACCCAGCCCCTCATAGGAGTCTTTTGGACACCCACGTGACCTCCTTTCAGCTCCCAGTGCTTCAAATCAGCTTTTTCCTCCTTCATTCCCTGCCGTTGGATCTAGTGCCACATGTCACCATCTTGCTCATTGTAGAAATTGATGTCCCTCACATCCTAGAGGTCAGGGACATAAATCATGTAAAAATTCACCCAAGCCCTACCTATGCACATCTTTTTGAAAAATCTCCAAGTGTTTCTTTTTCCGCTTCTAAATTCTAACAGTTTTATTTTCACTCCTTTCCTCCATTCTACCTCTGCAACATTCTACCATCACTCTGCCATTGCAAATGCTCAAACCAAATCAAAAAATGAACTAAAATTCCTTTCCCATGGTGATGCACAGGTCTCAAAAGGAATCCTCCTCAAGCTAAGGAGAAATGAACAACAAAGAAGAGAACAACAAAATCCCCATAGCTAAAAAATGGAAATCTAAACAAAGCTTGCAAACTAGTGCACAAATCAATGAACTATTTATTGCTGTTAATTCCTCTATCCAAGACCATAAATAAGACACCTTCAAACTCCCCCCATGTGCAAAAAAGCATCCACAATGAAGAAATCTCCTTTCCGGCTCAACGAAGAAAGAAGTGGGATTTCCCATCAAACCGGTTGCCGAATTGAAGTAAGATTGCACGTGAAGTACCAGAAGAAAAAAATCACATCAAAAATACAATTTTATTCACAAATGGAGGAGAAAACCATACCTACAATTTTGAGGTCCATTAATGGCTGCCGTACCCAGAAGCACTGTCAGGTCTAAAAATTAAAACTTTAAAATCTCCTGGATTATTAAGTGGACGGGCCCGAAATTTCAAAGGGATAATATTGGGGAAAAAACCCGTATCAAAAAACTTTGTTCCATGTAAATCCAACTCCCACAGGCCAACTTTCTAAAAAAAGCAGGTCTACTACATAGGAACTGCTATTTTGGGAAAGTCATTAACAGAAGAACCTACGAAGGAGATAAAGATATCAGAGGTGCACTACAGCTGAGAACCCACCAGAATGGACATTTTTGGCACTTACTAAAAATATTAAGTGGGCCCTCAAGCACCCACTAAAAATAGAAATTTGATCCAAAGGAGTGAGGAACCCAAGGAGAAAGGGGAATCAAGGTCACAACACTCAGCAAAGGATCGAGAGAGTTGCCTTCTTCACACTTACTAAAAATAGTAAGTTACACTCAAAGATAAGTTTTGGCACAATGGGATGTACGAGGATAATCATTCAAGGGGACATCATTGTTCAGGAGCATCCTAGTCATTTTTCACAGGGCATTCAAGATCCACCTTAGGTCACTCAACTTAGCGAGCGTCAGTGAGATAATTTGGAGGAATTTCACAGTGTACAAGGAGTTCAAAGATTCAGAGTTTCACTGCATTTGGATCTTTCCATCAACGAGGATCAACGGACTTCATTAGGAATGACATCTCCTCTTCTTCTTCTCCCCCTCTTTCTCTCTCCTATTCCCCCTAACTTTCTCTCACTTTCCAATATTCTAATTTTGCATTGGGGTTTGCACTTTTAATATGACTTAAGAGACTTTAGAAACATAATGTAAATTAAGTCACCTTGCTATTAGAAAAGGGACTTAAATATTTGAAGTGGAATATGAATAGTCTTAATTCATATTAAGGTATTCAAAAGGTCGTGAGGAAGATGAAAAGTCATATTCTATTCTATAAATTGTAAAGCCATTCCCATTTCAGTGGTTAGAGATTGATCTTGTAGACTCAAGAGTGCATTCTACCTTGAGAGAAAGCAAAGGAGATAGCCATTTTCTTCTACTCTCTTCCCCTCTCAAATTTCTTCCATTCCTACACTATGTATTAAGGTATTCAAAAGGTCGTGAGGAAGATGAAAAGTCATATTCTATTCTATAAATTGTAAAGCCATTCCCATTTCAGTGGTTAGAGATTGATCTTGTAGACTCAAGAGTGCATTCTACCTTGAGAGAAAGCAAAGGAGATAGCCATTTTCTTCTACTCTCTTCCCCTCTCAAATTTCTTCCATTCCTACACTATGTACAACTTTTGTTCAAGCATCAATACAAGAAGAAGGAGTTTCTAGCTTTCTTTGACCAAGGGATTTCATGAAACTTTGTTCTCATCAAATTCTATTTGGTCTTGTTGTCATTTACAGGGTTGTTTCTTCTCATAAATGCATATGATGAAGTTTCTAACTAGTGTGTGTGCAGGAATCTGATTTTCTACCTGCAGCATTAGTTCTCCTACCTCCATTCTCACTCCCTTTCCCACTTTCAGATAAATTCATCTCTTGCAGGTATATGCAAGCATTTTCCTCAGGGTCAATGGAGTGCCCCTGTTGGATCCTCGGTCGAAAGGCCACCACAGAAATCCACCTTTTCATGCGCATGCACATACGGCAGCTACACCAGTTAAGTAGAGGGACTTAGATTCCCAGGGTGTTGGCAAGAAATCCACAAGTTTTTCCACCTGAAAAATTTTCTCACCAACAGTTTTTGGCACCCACCGTGGGGCAAATTTAGTAGCATCTGCACCCAAAATATGACCGCAAGGTCCCAAAAATTCAAAAAAAAATCAAATATTGAAAAAATCATAAAAGAGAGTTCAAGAAAGTCCATTTCCGAAAGATACACTGCTGATTTCTGCACGTGACTTTTCACATTCCATAGTGGCCTTTCGTATTCCGACTACAAAAGCTTCCAAAAGCTGGCTGAAGGAAGATACGCCAGGTTGAGAAGGTCGAGAGGTGTTGCTGATTTCAATTTCAAAGTTTCACAAAATCTGCAAGAACAAATTAGAGATAATCTCATATTTCTTCTCTCAAGCCTCCTCTTCATCTGGCTCTTCAAGAAGTTCACTTGGTAATCCTATCCAAAATCCTTCAAATTGTGCAATTTTTTTAACCACCATTGAACATTGAGCTTCACGGAAGAAGAAGAATTTTAAGAAGGATCTTTTGAAGCAAGATCTGAAATAGAAGAAGAAGAAACAATGGTGGATGAAGAAGAAAGACCTCAACCCATTGTTCCATGGGGAAGGAATACATGCCCGCTTGCTCTTGAACCCCCTCTTCATGATCTACCAACGGGTTCCTGCAAGAACTTTCCAAAGTTCAAAGGTGACAACACACAACATCCGGAAGAACACATCGCTACTTTCATGACATCATGTGGAATTCTTGGTGTCCAACATGAAGACATTACTGTAAGATTGTTCGTGGAGTCCCTCCAAGAAAAAGCAGCAGAATGGTTTTACCTCCTACCTTCCTGGTCCATCATAGGTTGGAATGACATCAAGGATGCATTCGAAGAAAGATTTAAATCAACTGAAGATTGTCAAGACCTCTTGGTGTAGTTGGCTCAAATAAATAAAGGAGAAAATGAAACCATGAGAGACTTCATGGCTCATTTTGAATGGTTGCTTCGCAGGATACCTGAAGAGGATTCACCATCTCAAAACAATATCAAAAGATTCTTCATAAACGCTCAATCACCGGAGGTAGGATTTCTCCTATGAAGAGTTCAACCAAGGAACATTGTAGAAGCACAAAGGAGGGCCATTGAATTGGATGATGATCTCATCCTCTCTAGAAAGATCAAGAATCCATCAAAGGGAAAGGCCCAACATCCTAAAGATGAGAGAACTAATCCATCGCTACAAAAGTTGGTGAATGAGATGGCCTCTTTGAAGAGGGAATTATTTGAATGAGTTTCTTCTCAGAGAAGCAACAGAAATCAGATTGTAGGAGCACCCCAAAGACTTGCCTTGGAGGCCCCACCCGTGAATGTAAATTGCAGATTTCAAGAAAGTGAAGAAGAGCTTGAACAAGAAGGTGGCGATTTCCAAGAAAGTGATGAGTTTGAGAATGATACACAAATCAGGTTTTGTGAGTATTCTGGAGGTTATGAAGAAGATGAAGAAGATGCACCAAGTTTCTCATGTGCGGTATTCACTCATTCTCAGTCTGAGAAAAGAGCATCTCCCTCCACTGCTGCAAAAGAAAAGAAGGTTGATGATCCTCCTATGGTGACTCCAAAAAATAAAATAATCAGTCGAGGATCCCCACTTCCATCTTCCATGAAGTCTACATTGTTGGAGCCTGACCCTGCAACAAGTAAGAAGATGCCCAAAATCCCAAGTAAGCTTTCTGATGTCTCTTCCAAGTCTAAATCTAAATCTACTCCTACAAAATCTAATACCTTGAAAGCTCCTAGTGTGTCTTTTAAAATACCCTCCATTCCTCAAACATCAAATCCTACTCCTAAACCTATCCAAACTCCAAAATCAGTCCCTTCACCCCCCTTGTCCACATCTACTCCCTTTGACTTCATAGAATATGCAAACAAAGCCAAAGTGTAGATTACCGAAACTAAATATTTACGGACTCACCCTGAACAATTCGAGAGGTTCGTCCGATACATCAGGAGTGGTAGTCTAACACCCAATGTTGTAACTTATAGTTCCAAAGGCATGCTACAAAACTCACCTACACCTCCCTCACAGAACATGCTTTCTCTGAGTGCATCAAAGACTGATAAAGTTGAACCTTTCTACGTCTCCCTTCTTGTTGGAGAATATGTACTAAACAATTGCATAATAGATTCTGGTGCCTCAGACAACGTGATGCCTTTGAAGGTCGCCAAGGCTCTTAAACTTACAATGACTCCACCTAGTGGCTCTTGTTACTCTTTGGAATCAAAAAAGGTCTCACTTGTAGGGAAGGTTAAAGATGCATAGGTGGCTCTCGCCAGATTTCCAGACAAGAAAGTTTCAGCGATGATTTTGGTAGTAGACGTCCCAGCCTCATTCGGAATGTTGCTGAGTAGAAATTTCTGCCAAATTGGGAGGGAAAATTCAGATGAATTGGTCTTTTGCAACCATACCAGTGAAGGGAGACATGGAGAAATTACTTCCTGAGAAGAAAATGAGGTACACTGTGTAAAAATCTGGAAGCCTAGAAGCTAACATTTTGTACCAAAATACTAGGTAGATGAATCACTTGGTGACAACCGAGGAGGAAGAAGATATTCCCACCTTGATAGGTCCAGACATGCCTTCCCGGAGATATTTGGACTTTGAAGAAGCATTGAGGAGATTCGAGTTACAAGAGGGCAGCCCCGAATCGCCAAATGATGCAGACCGCGAGGAAGAGGAAATGGTTCTCGGTGATTTTCAAGAAGAAAAATCAGCCTATAAACTTTTCTAAGATGAGGAGTTATTCTCATTCCCATTTGGGGATGAAGATGATCTCTGTCAAGCCATCTATGGAGAGAAAAAATCATCTTGTGATGAGCCCGTGAAAGGTTTGAAAGAAATGTCTATACAAGGACTACTAAGAGCCGCGGAAGAAACAAAGGACCCTGAGATCAGTCTAGAACTTTTAATGCAAGCCATGAATATGGAAGATAAACATGAAGCTGATTTGGAAGCCTTAACTAATGTGAAGGTCAGCCAATATTGAGATAAGGCAAGATGAGAAATATGATGTCCCTCTCAAGCCAATGGTTGGTGGATACAATGATGAAATTGAAGTATTTTCTTTCCCATTTGAAGATGAAGACTCTTTCTATGATGAAGAAATTGAAGCAAGGAGTTTGAAGACCTCTAAATATGAAGCCCCTTTTGATGAAGGATCAGTAGAGTGCAGCGATTCTCGAGATGATGAGGTAATCCCTCCAGATAGTTTCTTTGAGTTGCAAGATAAAGATTCTTCAAAGGCGTACAAAGAGGGACTACAGGAAATGATGAAGCATTACTCCGTGTAAGAAATATTGGATGCAGTAGAAGTGGTGGAAGACCCTAAGCTGATTCTTGATCTCTTCACTCATGCCATGGGCATACAAGACAAGTATGAGGCCACATCCAATCTTTCAGTCAGTACTCAAGCACCTCACAGTGAAGTAAAGGAAATGGATAAGTCTGAGGTTTCTCATGGAAGAGATGTCAATGAGCATAGACCTAGGAAAGAAATTAACTCAGAAGGTTCAAGGAATTGGAATGAAAATCAGCATTGGGGCAGTGATGAGATGCTTGATGGAGAATCAGCTATATGGATAAACATGGAAGGAAACTGGCACGATGAAACCAATTTCAAAGAGCATGAAGACAATGGAGTTTCCAAGAAAGGACCTGAGCATCAAGAAGATCACATGGACTCACTCCTACCAAGTACACAGACAATTTTTAAAGAACCTAGCTTTCATAAGCAGCTGAGGAGGGGAGGATACTTTCTAAAACCCGTCAATGGCTTCGCAGAACATCATCATTCGGTGTTGCCTCTTCAGGGTAACTTTTGTGAAATAAAAAGTACTTCAGTGAAAGTGGGTTGTCCCTTGCTTTGTACCATAGGTGATTGATAGGTGTTTTTCCCTTTCCATTATGTGTGTTTCCCTTCCTGTTGTGTGTCATGTGTTTCCTTTCAGTTGTTTTGTGTGTGGGTGTTTCCTTCTTCTAATCTTCCTTTCTTGAAGTTGTGCATGACTCCGCAGGGCCCAATGGATAAGGCACTGGTCAACGAATTATATGGTCTAAAATTGAGATTCTGGATTCCCATGTCATGTCTTCACTATGCTCAGTCCATGTCATGTCCCCAAGCTAGAGCCATCTATTTTCGTGAGAATGTGCAACAGGGAAATTGATAATTTCCAAGCAAGACAACTATAACCCCTATGCCAAAATTTTCATGTTTTATCATTCCTAAGAAACCCTGGATCTATTCAGTCAATCCAAATGAATTCCCAACCAATGTCATGATATTATCCTAGGTGATTTAGGAAATTCCATTCATTCCCCCTAGGTGATTTTAGGAGTTCATTGAAAATGTTATCTTTTGGCAGTATAGGGAAGGGCTATCGTTGGCCTTCCCGGGATTGGATCAACCCCCTGGAGAAGAGTAGAAGGGAAAAATTCAACTTGGAGGTGAATGGAATACCTTATAATGTCATGGAAATTATTTTGGAAGGCTTTGGGAAGTTCTGAAAGACTTGGAGCAGTCTGAGTGAAAATAGGGTTCACAAGCCTAGGCAGTACACAGGCCTAAAACAACTGTTGAGCTTCAAATGAAGATTCTGGGAGCTCTGGATGGAGTTGGAAGTAAAAAAAAACATCTTAGGAAATAGGATTCCAAGACCTACATGATGGTGAAATAATATTTTTCACAACACCTTGGTGCATATGATTGGAAGAAAGTTTTTCTCAGGTACAAGTGGAGTCCCAGATCAAAACTCTAATTTTTTAGGGATCATATGATTGAATCAAGACATGAGACCCACATCATTGGATTTAAAATTCCATTTCCAGTTAGGATCATATAAATTTTCACCAGGTAAATTCCACTGGAAGCTCAAGTTATCTGCATTCCAAGTTACCCTCTCAAAGGCAGTTCAGGACTTAGTCATTTTTTCGAGAGGACACGTGTCAGCACCAGGAGCCTAGCGGGATTTCATGTCCCCCAAATCCCTGAGGTCAGGTAAATCACCAATTGGAAAATTTCCCATCCCTCATGTGACCCTTTGGACCCTCATATGACCTCCAGACCTGGCAGTTCAGCCCTCAAGTGCTTATTTGGAGCATGCATTCCCTGCCGTCAGATCAGTCGCCACATGTCAGCTCCAGGACCACCATGGAATTTTATGTACCTTATGCACCTGAGGTGTGGGGAGCATCCAGACACGTGTCACCTCCAGGACCACCGTAAAAATGTTGGGACATAAGACATCCCCTATGAGGAGTCTTTTAGACACCCACGTGACCTCCTTTCAGCTCCCAGTGCTTCAAATCAGCTTTTTCCTCCTTCATTCCCTGCGTTGGATCTAGTGCCACGTGTCACCATCTTGCTCATTGTGGA
The DNA here is from genome assembly GCA_019776745.2 of Taxus chinensis. Classification (NCBI taxonomy): domain Eukaryota; kingdom Viridiplantae; phylum Streptophyta; class Pinopsida; order Cupressales; family Taxaceae; genus Taxus; species Taxus chinensis. The sequence goes on from CM034153.1 coordinate 767,404,582, forward strand.
AATTGATGTCCCTCACATCCCTGAGGTCAGGGACATCAAGCATGGAAAAAATGTTCCCAAGCCCTACCTGTGCACATCTTTTTGAAAAATTTCCAAGTGCTGCTTTTCCCGCTTCTAACTTCTAACAGTTTTATTTGCACTCCTTTCCTCCATTCTTCCTCTGCAACATTCTACCATCACTCCGCCATTGAAAATGCTCAAACAAGATCAACAAAGGAACTGAAATACCTTTCCCATGGTGATGCACAGGTCTCAAAAGGAATCCTCATCAAGCTAAGGAGAAATGAAGAACAACAAAGAAGAGAACAACAAAATCCCCATAGCTAAAAAATGGAAATCTAAACAAAGCTTGCAAACCAGTGCATGAATCAATGAACCATTTATTTCTGTTCATTCCTCTATCCAAGACCATCAAGAATACACCTTCAAACTCCCCCCATGTGTGACAAAGCATCCACAATGAAGAAATCTCCTTTCCGGCTCAACGAAGAAAGAAGTGGGATTTCCCATCAAACCGGTTGCCGGATCGAAGTAAGATTGCACGTGAAGCACCAGAAGAAAAAACCCACATCAAAAATACAATTTTATTCACAAATGGAGGAGAAAACCATACCTGTAATTTTGAGGTCCATTAATGGCTGCCGTACCCAGAAGCACTGCCAGGTCTAAAAATTAAAACTTTAAAATCTCCTGGATTATTAAGTGGGCAGGCCCGAAAATTTCAAAGGGATGATATTGGGAAAAAACCCATATCAAAAAACTTCATTCCATGTCAATCCAACTCCCAGAGGCCAACTTTCTAAAAATAGCAGGTCTACTACATAGGAACTGCTATTTTGGGAAAGTCATTAACAGAAGAACCTACGAAGGAGATGAAGATATCAGAGGTGCACTACAGCTGAGAATCCACCAGAATGGACATTTTTGGCACTTACTAAAAATATTAAGTGGGCCCTCGAGCACCTGCTAAAAATAGAAATTTGATCCAAAGGAGTGAGGAACCCAGGGAGAAAGGGGAATCAAGGTCACAACACTCAGCAAAGGATCGAGAGAGTTGCCTTTTTCACACTTACTAAAAATAGTAAGTTACACTCAAAGAGAAGTTTTGGCACAATGGGATGTACAAGGATAATCATTCAAGGGGACATCATTGTTCAGGAGCATCCTAGTCATTTTTTCACAGGGCATTCAAGATCCACCTTAGTTCATTCAACTTAGTGAGCATTCAGTGAGATAATTTGGAGGAATTTCACAGTGTGCAAGGAGTTCAAAGATTCAGAGTTTCACTGCATTTGGAGCTTTCCATCAACGAGGATCAACGGACTTCATCAGGAATGACATCTCCTCTTCTTCTTCTCCCCCTCTTTCTCTCTCCTCTTCCCCCCAACTTTCTCTCACTTTCCAATATTCTAATTTCGTGTTGGGGTTTGCACTTTTAATATGACTTAAGAGACTTTAGAAACATAATGTAAATTAATTCACCTTGCTATTATAAAAGGGACTTAAATATTTGAAGTGGAATATGAACAGTCTTAAGTCATATTAAGGTATTCGAAAGGTCATGAGGAAGATGAAGAGTCATATTCTATTCTATAAATTGTAAAGCCATTCCCATTTCAAAGGGTTGGCGATTGATCTTGTAGACTCAAGAGTGCATTCTACCTTGAGAGAAAGCAAAGGAGATAGCCATTTTCTTCTACTCTCTTCCCCTCTCAAATTTCTTCCATTCCTACACTATGTACAACTTTTGTTCAAGCATCAATACAAGAAGAAGGAGTTTCTAGCTTTCTTTGACCAAGGGATTTCATGACACTTTGTTCTCATCAAATTCTATTTGGTCTTGTTGTCATTTACAGGGTTGTTTCTTCTCATAAATGCATGTGATGAAGTTTCTAACTAGTGTGTGTGCAGGAATCTAATTTTCTACCTGCAACATTAGTTCTCCTACCTCCATTCTCACTCCCTTTCCCACTTTCAGACAAAGTCATCTCTTGCAGGTATATGCAAGCATTTTCCACAGGGTCAGTGGAGTGCCCCTATTGGATCCCCAGTCGAAAGGCCACCACAGAAATCCACCTTTTCATGCGCATGCACATACAGCAGTATGCACCGGTTAAGTAGAGGGATTTTAGATTCCCATAGCGTTGGCAAGAAATCCACAATTTTGAGCATCCAAAAAGCATATTTCATATCAGGGACCACAATTCATGTCTAATACGGATGCCATGGCTTTCACTAAACCCTTATAAAACCCCTGTCATGTGCACCTTTACCCTTCACGCCCTTCTTCATATTGATACAAGCTGAAGTAACAAACGCAGAATTGGAGAACATCCTTAGCCAATATTATGATGCCTACTGTGATAGCTGGGAGAAATATTTTTAAGGTAAAGAGAATATGTGAATTTAAAGGTTATGAGTGCTTGATAATACAACTTGCAAAAACTATGAGACAGTGGATTTTCACCATATGAATTAGTCTATGGGAAATATCCCTTGTTGCCTATAGAGTATTGGAACTAGTCAAACATTGATCAAGGTACAACAGTGAATGTGGGATTTTATTGAAGTTGAGAATCAAATTTGCATCTCAAAAAGAGTAGAATCCTTCAACTCAATCAATTGAGATGAATTAAGGTTGGTAGCACTTCAGCAGACAGAAGATATAGGGTCAATCAAGAAAATACAATCTCAAAGTCAAAAACTAGGTGTGATCAGTTTGATTCTAAGTACCAAAAATTCAAGTTGAAAATTAGTCAAATCAGGAAGTGGGTGCTTTCTGGAAAGTTGTAGCTTGCAAATTGTCAAGTGGGTGCTTGACCTGAAGTTGTAGCTTCATTTGTTGAGTTGCATCTAAAAAACTACTTTGTAACCTTTGGTCTATAGTGTTGTGGTTCAAGGAAGATTAAATCAAACAAATTAATTTGATCCCACTATGGAAGAAATCCTTGTATCTTTCAAAATGATCAAATAACTAGATGATAGATCTAGAAGAAAGTGTGAAGAAGTTACTGAAAACTCTTTTAAAATGACATTTTCTTCTCCAATTGAATAAAATAAATGGTTTAAAATTCTCTCAATTAGATCAATTGATTCACCCCCAGCTCAATGTTCCAGTTTCTGACCTCTCTTTCTCACTGGCTAGTAATAAGGCAAGATAAGGGAATTATTGTTGCACATCCCATTTCTCTTATCTAATCATGTTTTGTATACCACTTGTAGGAATGATGAGTCATACTGTAGAAATAGACTTCTCGGTTCACAGTCATCAAGGACGAGAAGATGGTGACAATGAAATTTCAACTCCAGTGTTGTTCTCATTTTGTTTTCATGAGGATGGAAACATTCTCAATGAAAAATGGAGAAATGGATTGTTACTTAGTCCTCGAGTTGATTTTTCTAAAAATTGAAACCTTCTCAATAGAATTCAACCTCTCAGTGCTCACTCCTTTAAAATAATAGATTATCCTGAAAACTCAAGTGAAATGGAAGTTGTAGCCCAGATTTTGAAAAGGCAAAGGAGCATCAAATTAAGTTTCGAGTTCTGCAGAAAGAATAGAGAATTCAACAGGTAAGAACAAGAGGGTTCTACAACTGCAAGTAACAGAGGTTCTATAGCTGAAGTCGTCAGTTCCACAACTAATAAAAAGGGCTTGTAAACAATTCACACAAAATAAAAGGATACATAACTCAAGCCGATATGGGGATTAAGAAGAAATCATAACCATAGGATGATTCCCAGATACTCACAAATGAAGAAGAGGCATCCATCTTTGAGCATGCAGGATGGTTAGAGTTCTTAAAAAAAATTTCAAGCATAATGACAAATTGGTAAGATAATTTGTCATGGAACCTAGCAAGAAATCAACAAGTGGACAAATGTGAGAAGATATGAGTGTAATTCAAAATTTTTCAAAGCAATAAATATTGTGGAAAGTAATGTGTATAGTAGCCAATTATCCATATGTCCTCACAACTTTCCAAAGGGAATTTGAAATAACTGGTTGAAGTATTACTACAAGAAGGAGAAACTGAACCCCAGTACATCTATAATACAAAGAAAATCATAAAAAGGGTCAGAACGGCCAGTTTTCCCAAACCCTTTAACAGGGTAGCATTTTGGATAGTGAAATATTGAGCCTGTGATGGTCAATTTGGGTCTGTGGGAAAAGAAGTCCTAAAAATGCTTTATATCTGAAGTATGGAGCAACTAAACCTGAGTACATAATAAACCTTCCAGGGTTTCTTTTCAATTCTATCCACACCATGGCTCAGAGGTATTCCTATGGGTTTGCATGGGCATAATTCAGGCATCATGGTCTAATTCATTTAATATGCCAGCACCATTTTCTATCAAGGAAGAATGGAGAAGATACCTTTGGGATAACCCCTATTGGTAAATTCAAGAAACCAACCCTAATTATTATCAAAAGGACAATTCCAACCCCATTCTCTCCTGTATCCCGCTAATCTAGGAAAATCAATGCCCCTACAGAAGAACATAGAGAAATGGAAAGAGAAAAAATACCAAAAAGAACAAGGTCAGTGAGAAAGATCAAAATAGAAAAGGCCTTCTGTCACCTGTCTAAGGAAATTCCTCATCTTCTACAGTAGGTTCAAGGGAGCCAATATACGTCTCATGACGGTGATACTCACCCAAGATAAGAGCAAGAAATAATTGTAAGATTTTGGGAAGCTTTCAGAAGGAGCCAATTCACTGAAAACAGGTTTTTGAGGCATGTTGAGCTTCACTTAGATAATAAAAATTCATCAAAGAGGTCAAGGGAAGCTCCAGAGGGAAGAAGTGAGCAAGAAAGGATGGATAAAGGAATTTTCTACTGATATTTTGGGAAAGTATGGCCATCTTGACCCCATGCATTTTTCTAGCCAAGTCAATTCTTCTAGAATAATGGATAGAGGAGAAGAAAGATTTGAAGAGCAGGATGTTTCAAGTCAATTATCCTGAACCATCAGTATTGCTCTCATGAAGAAGAAGTTTTTCATGTAAAATCAGGATAATTAAAATTAAAATTTCTTTTGATAGAGCTCAAGATATGACCTTCACAAGTTCTCTCAAGGTAATTTCAGAGGAAGAAGAAATGGGAGAGCAAGTTAAACAGGCTCATGTTCTTGTCCTAGAGCAGAGGCTCATTAGGTCAGAGAAAAAAATCCAGGAATATGGATTTCCTCAAAATCAAATTAGAACAAGGTGGCACCTTCTAGATCATTAAAGAGTTTGAAAAACTCAGCTACCTACCCCAGGACTGAGTGAATTACTTAGCATAACCAAGAAACAATAGATAGAAAAAGAGGAAGAATTTCATCCCTTCTAGAAAATAGACATGATGTGTCATAACAATCTCTGCACATACTGAGTTTTCCTATTTTCCACTCATGTGAACTTTTATGGGCCTCCAAGTGACACTTGTTTTTAGGGAACTTATAGAAGCCAAAACACCAAATGAAGAATTGAAGACCGAGATGGAAGACAGAGATGAAGGCAAGAAAATGACCTATTGGAAGAACCAAATTTTATAATGAGGAAGGAAATAAATCCCATCCCCTGTCTTCAGCAAAAACTTTATATGGTCTAGGACTTATGCCAGTGAAACATTGCTTGCCTCCCAGGATCTCTCCATCTCCTACATATAGCTCCACCAAATTTTAAAAGAGCATTTCATTCACTGGAAGTTGTCATGGATCCATGCATGTGGGCTTCCATTTTCCCATGAACTAAAAGATGAATCTAAATTCATGACAGCTTACTCTCTATCCAGCCCTGAGCAGAAAAATCTTTTCTGTGAATTTTATCTTTGAAATTTTATGATAGAGAAAAACACAGGATTTATGATCAATTTGTATATAGGGGAGAGTCATCTCAATGCATTTTTATCTATTTTTCAAAACCAAATTGCATGGAAGGAAAGGGAATATGAATTTTTATTGAAAGCTAGCTCAACAGGTCTCTGTATGAGAACTCATTATGGTAAACCATCTTCCTTTCTCACACATTTTAGAACTTATGCCTTTGATGAGAGATTCAAGACACACTATCTTGCCATTGTGCAAAAGAGTATTGATGCCTTGACCTCCTATGAGGAGGAAAATTTTGAAGATATTTATGAAGGATGCTCAAAGAGGTGGGAACTCCTTACTATTTCTTTGAGAAGAAAGGAAGTAATTTCCCCAAAAAATCTGATCTATAGTTTAGAAAGGGCAAAAGCGTTATGCACAATAATTCCCCAAGTCAATGAAAGCTATGGGAAAATATGGATGGGAATCCGAACAAGGCCCCCTCTACTTCTCACCCCAATGTCTCCTTGGCAAAACAAAGATACCTCAAGACCCTACTAAATTTGAATAGTGGGAAAGTAAAATAGAAGCAGGAGTAGGGTACAATACATCTAAGTTTAAACATTGGAAAATCTAGTTTTAGGAATTTGATCTGAGCAATCAAATGGAATGCAAAAAATACAACACCACTTTTGAACAATGAAGTTTGTAAAGGGACTTACAAACAAGTAAGTTTGAGGGAAATGATGAGGCCAAAGAATGTCTGATTAATGTATAATATATGATCTCATCTTACTCTCTTTTTTATTAAGTTTGATTAAATTGTTTGAATTTTAGTTGATCTGATATGAGTTAGGATGTAATTGTCTGTATTTTGATTGATTGTGATTCTAATGTTAAAAGATATAGAATTCCCAATGAAGTGTGTGTTTGAATTCAATTTTGTAATAAAGTAGGTCTAATCAGTTGAGGAAATAAAGCAGGAAGCATTTAGTATGTTTTCAACAACATCTTTTCCCACATAGCTTAGTTTTGGAACTTCCAAGCTAGTTCTAGAACTCCATCACATAGTCATCATCTAGTTCTGAAACTTTTAGACATAGTTCCGGAAGTCCAGTATTTAGTTCTGGAATTTTCAGACTTAGTTCTGGAACTCCTAGGGATAGCTTCGGAACTCTCACGGTTTTGGTCCTTAATAATTTCCTATGGTTATGGAACTTCTCTAAAGTTCCGAAACTGATGCGAGTTATCTATTCTAACCACATCAAGATATTTTTCATCTACAACCCTTTCAATTAGGAAAGAATGAGAATATTTTAGAACACGGATCCAGGGAGAGTTATCCTACAGCTATCTGATCAACCACAATTTGACTTAGCATCTATTCTGGGCATGATTAAATTTCATCAGAATCATTGAGACAACTGTGATTGTATAATGTATATAAAATAAGACTTGCAGTATATAGATAGAGATATAGAATATGATATGAGATATTGATATAGAACAGAGAAGAGAAATAGACTAAGTACTCAAATCCAGTACATTTGTAATATCAAAATGTTTTATCAATAAAATAGCCATTCTTATTTGAGAGAATTTTGAGTTGTTAAATCCTGATTCGAGGAGAAGCAAGGGCCCACTCCCCCAAGGACCAAGATATTCATTTATTTGGTATTTATATTTCTTCAGCAAATAGATTAGATTTGTTAATAATGCATTGTTTTATTTCTTTCAGTTCAAATCTGTTGTATACTTGTTCATGCAGGTGTTTAGATAGATTCGTATATTCCTTGCAATTGTTTTCAAGCATTCTAAATTGAGTGTGTTTATTTCCAACATCAATTGTGTTTACTTTCAGAAGAAAGTGTGTTTCCTTTCAGCAAAGCTTTCAGTGTGTTTACTTTCAGTAAGTTTTCATAGTTTGATTTAAATAAGATTTTACCAAGAAGTCCTTAAGACATTGAAGAGATCCCCCAGAAATAACAAAAATAACTATAGTTAACTACTAGATCGATAAAATTACTCTTGTTGCATATAGCTTTAGACACACCCCTTGTTTGAATATGACATCAACAGAGAGTTATTTAAAATAAGGGAATAACGACACCCATCATTTTTGGCACCATTTTTGGGGAACCACTAGTTAGAATTTTCTAATTAGGTGTCAGCAAGAGTAACAATCATACATCTCGTAGTTGAAGAAATCTTCCCTAATCTATCACAAAATTTATGAGTAGACCAAGAGACTCCAAGGGTAGATTTATCCCAAAAATATCTGAACAAGAATTAACATTATCCTCTAGTTTAAATAAGGAAGTTGACCAAGAATTAGAGGCACCAATATCCCCTATAAGACAAGAAGCAGAATTACCACCTTTGGAATTCTTGGATTAGTCACCAGAAGGAAGTAGAACTTTTAGAAGAAGGATTATTTCTCAATATCCATTTATGGTAAGTTTTGATTGTCAATTTAGTATTCAACCTCTTACTCCTGATTTTTCACCTTCCCCAAGGCATATCACCTACCACATTGATTGGGAAAGAAGTTTATAGAATACTTCATAAATGGCATGAGAATATGAAAGGGAATATGATAGGACCTTTAGTTATCCAATTCAATTGGATGATGATGATACACCAATGAAAAATATTTCGCCTACACATTTACCCACATTTAGAGGGATGTCATCTGAAGACCCTGACCAATTTCTGTTTGAGTTTAAGGTACTATGTCATACATATGACTACAAAACAGATAATTAGAAACTCAAGTTGTTTTCATCCACTTTGAAGGATGCAACAATGAGGTGGTTCATGGGATTAGCATCTAACTCTATTACCACTTGGGAACAAATGGAAACTTCCTTCCTAGACAAATATCAAGATTACTATAGGGGGAGAAATAGGAAGGAAGATTTTTTCAAAATCAAGCAGGAGGAGGATGAGAATATAGATAATTATTTGGATAGATTCCTCTTTGTGAGTAAAAGATGTGGATTTGTACTTCAATAAGAGTTGAGTAAAACAAATTTTCTTAAAGGTTTAGAAGATGAATCTAGGGAAGCTCTTAACTTGATAGGAGGTGGAAACATTGATTAATTAAGCATGAATGAAATTAAATACATTTATAGAAGCTATTCTAGAACAAGGGGTGGACCTAGGAAGGGAAAATCAGTGAAAATTTTGAATCTAGATATGAAAAAACTAATGGATGAATTAGCAAACTTTAAAACAGACATTTTAGTTCAATTAACGTCTACTATGGATGGATTACAAGCTAAAGCAAATGCCAAAACTGAACCATAGAATGTCCTTTGGATAAAATAGAAGTATGTCTTATCTGTGAATCTAAAGAACATGATATTCATGTTTGTTCTCTTCTTCCATTCCTAAAGAATCAACTCAAACAAACCAAAACATCAGAAGAAATAAACTTTGTCTAGAGACAACCTACCCAATGACAGTTCATGCCAAGATCATCTCCTAATCCTTGGATGATGCTATGGGCTACTCAAACAGTACCACAAAGTTAGGGGTGACCACCTTGGGCCCCTCGGCCAACTTGGAATCCCCAGGATTGGGTAGGTCAATCTTGGTATACTCAAGGATATTAACAACCATGGATCGGTCAAAATAATCAGTATTCTTGGTCACAACATAGATGGGGCCCTAGTAATTATGCTCAAGGGAAAACATATCCTAATCAGAATCAACAAGACATAATGGGCACCCCAACACAAAATTCAAAGGCTGAAAATGTAGTCCAAATGCAAATGTCAACACAGGCAATAGAAAACTCAAGAAACAAACAAACAACTCTTATCTACAGAACAAAACCAGAAAAATCAGTTGATCTAAATGCCATGGATTGTAAGGATATAAAAAATAGATCTAGAAAAATAGTTAGCAGTCCACCTATTATCATCACTGAAATGACAGAAGAAACTGAAACCCCTAGTCTGGTTGCCCCCAAGAAAGATGAAAAATAAAGAGATAAGGAACTAGAAAGAAATTGTACTAAAAATCCATTTCTAGAGAGATCTAAAGATTCTATAGAAATCAAGGAATCTGAATTGGTGCAGGAATTAAGGAGACTGGATATTGAAATACCACTACTACAAGATATTAAGGACATTTCATAATTGAACAAATTAATCAAAATGTTATGTTTGAAAAGGCCTGGAAGAAAGAAGCAGTACCCCAGGACTATTAAGGTAGATGGGAAACTTGTTGATTTATTAGCAGGAAATCTCCTACTTCCCAAATATGGAGATCATGGAAGCCCTGTTATTTCTTTCTCTATAGGGAATAAAGATATACATAAAGTTTTGGTTGATTTAGGAGCATCTATAAATGTAATGGTAGTGGACACTCTGAAAACATTACCATTAACAGGAATACAACCTACTAACACCATATTGCAGATGGTAGATTAGTCTGTAGCAAAACCAGAAGGAGTTATTGAAGATGTGGAAATTATGGTGGATTCATGGGAATATCCAGTTGACTTCCTTATATTGCAGCCGAAAGGTAAAACACTTGGTTATCCCATTATTTTGGGTAGACCATGGTTAGCTACATTTGCTACTTTAATTGATTGCATGTCAGGTGATATGACTATTTCAAATGGTAAGAATTCTAAGAAAATTTCATTATATCCCTCTGCACAACCTTTTAGTAATAATCAAGAGCAATTATGGGTTGATAATCCTGATATTAATGAGCAAAATTTGTCTTTGTTGGCCATGATCACATTGCAAGATCACATACGAGAGATAGAATATTTGATTAACCCACCATTGAATGTACACTGATTGTCCTTGGAGTAGTCAAGAATAGTTCCGGAACCTACAAAATTAGTTCCGGAACCATCACAATTAGTTTCAGAACCACACCAATAGCAATTCCCTGTAAATGAAGATAATTTCACTCTGATGGAATGAGATTTCTATTGGGGAGAGGAATAATTTGTAGCTTTAGCTTCACATATATTAGGAGATGATGAATAATTTCTGGAAAGTAGCAGTGATGAAGAGTTTGACCTATAACAAGATAAGTATCATAATTCTTTTTACTGTCCTTTGTCCATCATTTTGTCTCAAGGAACTTTTGGAGATGTTGTTACATATCATATGTTGTTGCCACATGCATGTCCACTAAATAATTTATTGGAACCCTTTCAACAAATCAGTTCATCATACACTAGAACCAAACATGTTGAGATTCAACCAGGTAAAATTTTGAATATTAATAATTAGTTGAAGAACGATGAAGAAGCTAAATTGTTTGATGTTCTGAAAGCTCATACTAAAAATTTTTCTTGGGATTACAAAGATATGAAAGGAATCGACCCAAGTATTTACACTCATCACATCTATATTGAAAACATTAAACCAGTTAGGCAACATCAGAGAAGGATAAATCCAGCCTTAAGGGATATAGTCAAACAAGAAATTGAAAAACTATACAAGTAGTTTTTATCTACCCTATCTCAAATAGCCAGTGGGTGTCTCCTCTTGTAATTGTCCCTAAAAATAATGGAAAATGGAGAATTTTTGTTTACTATAGGGAACTAAACAAAGCCACACTGAGAGATTATTTTCCCTTACCATTCATTGATCAAGTCTTAGACAACCTTTCAAGTAAATAGTACTTTTCCTTCTTCGATGGCTTCAGTGGATACAATCAAATCACAATTGTTGTTGAAGACCAAGATAAAACTACATTTACATGTCCATGGGATACCTTTTCCTACAGGGTATTACCATTTGGATTATGCAATGCACCAGCAACCTTCCAAAGAGTTTTATTAGAAATTTTTTCAGACCTAACAAATGACTGTGTAGAGGTATATATGGATGAATTTACTGTGCATGGAGATACATTTGATGATGCCTTGAAAAATTTGGAAAAAGTATTGAAAATATGTGAGAAACACCACTTGTTTCTTAGCCATGAAAAATGTTTGATGATGGTTGATGAAGGGATTGTATTAGGACACCATATTTCAAAAAGAGGAATTCAAGTTGATCAAAACAAAATCAGAATTATTTTAGACTTATGTGTTCCTTAAACTCCCACTGATATCAAGTCATTTTTAGGACATGTTGGGTACTATAGACTCTTTATCAAGGATTTTAGTAAAAAAAAACTCCCCCATGTTTAATTTTCTTACCAAGGACTGTGAATTTCTTTGGGATGAAAAGTGTCAACATGCTTGTGAAGAAATTAAAGAGAAATTAATAATTGCTCCAATATTGAGAAGACCTAATTGGGAGAAACCTATTCATATCCAAACAGATGCCTCAAATAATTCCATTGGTGCATTTTTGGGACAAAAAGATGAAGAAGGGAAAATGTATGTTATCTATTACCTTAGCAAAAAAATTTACTTCCACTGAAAGAAATTACACCACCACTGAAAAAGAATTCCTTGCTGTGATCTATGCAATTAATATGTTTATACATTAGATTACAGGGTACAAAATATTTGTACATACATATCACTCAGCAATTAAACATTTAATGAACAAACCAGTGGTTGGAGGTAGAATAATTAGACGGTTATTGCTTTTACAAGAATTCGATATTACCATTGTAGACAATCCAAGTAAATCTAATGTGGTAGTTGATTTCTTGTAAAGTCTAACCACTACAGGGGAGCAAGATCCATTCAAGGAAACTTTCCAGATAAATTTTTTTTTGTTATTTAAGCTGATACACCATGGTTTGCTGATATGGAAAATTATCTTGCAACAAGGAAGTTTCCTCCTTCTTTCACCAAGAAACAAATAAAGAAATTAATCAAAACTAGTGCACAATTTAAATGGTTAAATTGAATGTTATTTAAATGTGGTCCTGATTTGGTTTTACGCAGGTGTGTAAGAGAATATGAAATCTTTGACATCCTCTGGGCATGTCATGATGAACTAAGTGGAGGACACTATTCCATGACAAGAACATCTCACAAGATAGTTGGCACTAGTTATTATTGGCCATCTCTGTATAAAGATGTGAAGAAATATATCAGGCGATGTGATCCCTATCAAAGGATGGGACAACCAACCTTTACCAATGAAATGCCTTTGCAACCTCAAGTAGTGATTAAACCATTTGAGAGATGGGGGTTGGATTTTGTTGGTCCTTTTAGTCCTTCACAAGGGAAGGAACATATTCTTGTGTGTACTGGTTATGTGACAAAGTGGGCAGAAGTGCAGGCTTTAACAAATGCCACTGAAGAAGTAGTTGTTGATTTCCTTTGGCACAGAATAATGGTAAAGTTTATAGCACCAAGGAGCATAGTTTCATATCAGGGACCACATTTTATGTCTAATATGATCTAGGCCTTCACAATGTATTATCAATCATAGGAATTCATCTCCCTATCACCCATAATCAAATGGATAATCTGAAGTAATGAACAGAGAATTGGAAAACATCCTTACCAAAATAATTAAAGTAGGAAGAAGAGATTGGGTAAAGAGACTACCTGAATCTGTCTGGGCTTACAATACAACTTGGAAAACTACAACAGGATTTTCACCATATGAGTTAGTCTATGGGAAAAATCCCTTATTACCTATTGATTTTAAACTACAGACATTGAGGACAGTAGCTAAGGTGGGTATTGAGTTGGATGCAGCTCAAAAGGAGAAAATCCTTCAACTCAATGAGTTGGATGAATTGAGGATGGAGGCACTTCAGCAGACAGAGATAATCTAAGATCAAAGGAAGCAATGGCATGATACACATATCAAGAAAATGCAATTCAAAGTAGGGGACTGGGCATTGTTATTTGATTCTAAGTACCAAAAATTCAAAGGAAAATTGAGAACCATATGGTTGGGACCCTATCAGATTGAAAAAATAGTTGACAATGGTTCTATTCAGTTACTTCCCATTGATGGCAGCAGAAGAAAACTTTTGGTCAATGGTCATAGGCTAAAGCTTTATAGGAAGCCTCCTACTAAGGATGAATTCTTGAGGTAGATTGAAACAGATAAAAATTTTGATCGTATGGAAGAACCAGTTCTTCCAAAATGATCAAATAATTAAATGGATAGATCCAGAATAAAGGGAAGAGAATGAAAACCAATAAATGGCATTCTCTTCCCCAAAAAAAAAATTTCTCTGAGAGATCAATTGAAAATAAGAAATGGTGGTTGATCTTCTCAAATAAATGGCTAATTCAAAATAATAATAAAATTCCTTGGAATTCCAGCTATTTTTCTAACTGTTTTCCTTTTGTTTCACTTTTTAGGAATGATGAGTCATCATGACGGAGGGATTACATCATCAAGGATGGTAATTATATCTTTAACTTATTAAAGGTTAGATTAAAAGTTCACACATGTGATTATATTTGATTTAAAATTTTATATGATGAGTCATCTATTGTACATCATGATTAAAAGTGAGTAATCATGAGAAAGATATTAATGGAATAAATTGGCGGTATAGTTATAATGAGTTATCATTAGTGTGGAACCAACAAAGTGAAAACTAAGTTGCAGAGAAACTTCAAGGAAGAAGCAGCGAATTAGGTTTGCATTCCATAGCTACAACACATAAGTTCTGCAGCTAAGTACAGTAATTCTATACCTAAGTACAGTAATTCTGCAGCTAAATTCATCAGTTCCATAGCTAAGCGAAGGGTTCTTCAGCCAACCCGCACAAGATAAAATGAGAACAAATTTGAATCACCTTTGTATCATGGGGATTAAAAAGAAGTCTGAACTAGAGGATGATACCCAACTCATTGCAGATGAATAAGTGGCATTTATCTTTCATTAGGTAGGATGGCTGGAATTTTTGAGAAAGTTCCCCAAGTATAATGAAGAATTGGTAAGAGAATTCATTATAAATTTAGAGCAATCCAGGACAAAGGTTAGAAAAAAAATTATTCCTTTTTCTATGAATACAATAAGTAATGTATCTGGAGTGCCAATTATGTATGTCCCAAACCCTGTCAGAGGGAAATTAAAAGACTTGGTTGAAACCCTATTGAAAAAGGGGGAAGTTGAACCCCAATATATTTACAACATGAAGAAAATCATAAAATGGGTCAGAAGGGCCAGTTTTCCCAAACCCAGAATATACCTTAGATATGGAGCTACAAAAACCAGAATATATAGTAAACCTTCCGGGGTTTCTCTTTGAATCCATCCATACAATGGCCTAGAGGTATTCTTGGGGTGTGGGAACAATGAAACATCATTGGTTAGTGCATTTAGTTTGCCAACACCGTTTCCTTTCAAAGAAAAATGGAGAGGAAATGTGGAAGAAATTTATTATCAAGTTTAAGCAGAGCCCTGATATTCTCAGGAGAGTGATAGAAACTCCTTCTACTCCTGTAATTAATTTGGAATTTGATGCATGGCAGAGGAAATTAGAAACATGAGTAGGGTATAGTACATATGAATTAAAGCATTGGGATATTCAGTACCAGCCAGTTGACCTAAGAAATCAAATGGAATGCAGAATATATAACCCCAAATTTGAAGAGTAAATTTTGTAAAGGGACTTACAAACAAGTAAGTATAGGGGAAATTATGAGGCTAGAATATGCATGTTAAATGTAAAATAAATGATCTCATCTTACTCTCCTTTTAATTAATTTTGACTGCATTTTGTGACTGTTTTTATATAATATGAGGTAGGATGTAATTGTCCATCTTTTATTGATTATGATTTCTAACATTTAAAAGCTCTATAATTCCTAACAAAGTGTTTTGGAAAATCATTTTTGTAATAAAGAAGGTCGCAATTAGATGGAAGAATTATGTATGAAGCGGTCAGCATGTTTTGGAAGCATTGGAATCAATACAGCTTAGTTCTGGAACTAACAGAGTTAGTTCCAGAACTCTAGTACTTAGTTCCAAAATTATCGGAATTAGTTTCAGAACTCCTACAGATAGCTCCATAACTCTCTCGGTTAAACCTAGAATGATTTCCTTTAGTTTCAAAACTCTTCTAGAGTTCTGGAATTGATAAGAATCTATTCCAAATGGCCAACAATTTTTCACATCAATGATCCTATCAATCAGAGTAGATTAGAAGACTTCTGACTCTCCATACTTACAGATCTAGGATAATTATCACACAATTGTATGTCCATCCATGTTCCAATTTAGCATCTATTCTGGGCACGATTCAGTTCCATCATATTAGTGGAACAATTACGGCCATAAATGCACCCCTAGAAGAAGTATATATATAAAGACTTGTAGATAGGTTAGATATAGAGGAATATAGATATAGAATAGGAGATAGACATAGATTGATATACACTGATCCAACATGTTTTTGTAATGCAGAACGTTTTATCAATAAAATAGACATTTCTATTTTGAGAGAAAATTAAGTTGTTCAATCCTGTTTCAAGGTGGAGCAAGGGCCCACTCCTCCAATAACCAGGATCCTCATTCTATTGGTATTTATATTTTTAAAGAAAATGGTTTAGATCTGTTAATTCTGTATCGCTTTCAATTCTTTAAGTTGAAATTTGTTATAGACTTATCCCTGCAGGTGTTCTAGATTAATTTCTTATTTCTTTACAATCATTTTCCAAGCATTCTCAATTGTGTGTTTATTTCTGTAATGTTTGTTTATTTCCAAGAAATTCATTTTTGCAAGGTGTCTTTACTTTCAAGGTAAAGTGTGTTTATTTCCAGCAATTCATTTTTGTAAAGTGTGTTTATTTTCAGCAATTCATTTCTTTAAAGTTTGTTTACTTCCAACAGGTTTTCATAGTTTGATTCCAATAAGGTTTTTAACCAAGAATTCCTTAAGAAATTGAAAAGATCCCCCAAAAAATACAAAATACCTACAATCAATTACTAGATCACTAAGATTCCTCTTGTTATATATAGCTTTAAACACACCCCTATTTTTAATATGACATCAACAGAGAGTTGATTAAATGAAGGGAATAACGACACCCATTAGTATGGCAGTGTTGTAGAGAGTCATGGTAGGATTAGTTTCAAAGCTTCAATATCTTCAGAGGGGATCTCCATGAATGACACTCTTGGTCACCAAAGGCTTCATTCAACATTGTTTCTAAACACTTAGTTCATGGTGTCCGTGTGTCTATGAAAGGAAGTTTCTCGTGGTACAATACATTCAAGGATCTAAAGTTCACTACATTGGAGCAATGCATTGGATCAGTTAGGTAGCAAAGAGGATCAGTGAGGCATTTTCTTCATCGGAAGTATTCTCTCTCTCTCTCTCTCTCTCTCTCTCTCTCTCTCTCTCTCTCTCTCTCTCTCTCTCTCTTCTTTCTCTCTCTTTTCTCCACTCAATTTCTCTCTCCTAAACATTCTAATTCTTCATTGGGTTTTCAATTTTTCGTAATGACTTAAATGTAATTAAAAAGTGACTATAGGATTATAATGTAATAATTCACCTTTATTTTATAAAAAGGGACTATTTTCCTAGTAATTTGAAAAGTCTTAAGTTGTGCAAGGGCATATGAAAAGTCATTGGGGGTAGAGGAAGAATCCTATGAGGGAGGTGAGAGGTCAACACACATTTTTATAAATGGGGATGGATCCTCCATTCCAAAGGATTCTAAATTTTGAATAAATTCTACTTTGTAGCATTTTGAATTGTGGTAGATTGGTTGAAGCTTTGTATTCATCACTACACATGAAATAAAAGATACACTTATTCTATTTTCCCTTTCTTGTTTTTCCTTTATTTACCTTCTGTATGAACTTTGTAAGCATGGTGATCAAAGAGAGATTTTTTTCTTCAATTAATGAGCTCCAAAGAACTTTTTGTCTACATGGGTTTGGTTTGTCTCACTAATCGCTACATTGATGCCTTCTTCTATATTGGATGTTGAACTATTCTAGATACTAGATGTGAGCTCTGCAATATACTCTTGGAAGTAATCTTCCTTGAATAATTTCCCCCCTTTCTCCTCAACGTTGTAATTTCCTCCCTTATACCCCCATACAAGCACTTTTCCATATGTTCATTAGAGTGTCCCTGTGTGATCCCCGGTCAATGCAGAGGGGCGTAGCCCCATGAACGTTGGTGGAGACACCTAATTTGTCCACCCGAAAAATTTTCTCACCAATAGGCCGCTTAAGCCCTAATTCTCTTATGACATTATGAACAATGTCTTTTTTATGAAACCTACTTTTTGCGGTCCATCTTGGCTTCCTAGTTTCTTGTTATATTGTCTTCTATTAGATGTTATCATTGTTTTCACTAACACTTATCACTAGCCTCTCTTGTTTTCATGTGACTTGGTTTCTACCATACACACCCCTACCCCTTATAGGTATCCACATTCAAATAAGTAAATCAGGTTTAGGTCCTCTCTTTTGGGCCACATTCTCTTACAGTCATCACATGCACCCCAAAAGAGGGCGGGCATCTACTGGGTGATTAAATCACCCCTACATCAAAGCAGAGCTTTAGTACAACATAGTATAGTAAATAATTAGCACAATAACATAGTCACAGATTGATTCAGAATAAGACTTGGTCTCAAGATATAGAGCAGACACTAGCACCCATACATGGGTAGTAGTGATGGGTGCTTGTGTCCCCCCTAGGAACTTGTTTCCTAGGAGAAAAAATAGTTAATTTCTCAGTTAAACATAATTTCCAATTATTTTTCATAGTAGTTCTCTAGTAGCAGGTACTTGCCTCTAGTTATATAATATAATCAATTAGTTACAATTAGTTACAATCACGAACAATAGGAACAATAGGAATAAATCAGGGATGTACCATCTACAGTGGTGCTTATTTGGGAAGCATCATGGAAGGAGAGAAAAGCTAGACTACTCTCTCTAGCACTCTACTTTTAGCATGATATCTCCCAAAAAACTCACTCTTGGCATGATATCACCCAAAAAAATCACTCTTGGAGTGAGATCGCCTAAAAAACTCATTCTTGGCATGAGATCACCCAAAAAAAACTTGTTCTTGGGGTGAGATGTCCCAAAAACCTCACCCTTTGGAAAAAAATCTAGCAATATCTCCAAACAAATCAGGACAATTTTCTATCTTTTACTCTCCTATACATCAAGTGCACACTTTCCTTTTACACACTTTTACATTTTTACTTACGGATACACATGTTACTTTAAATTTTCATATATAGTACTTTGACTACTCTCTCACTCTTCTTTTTTAGGTCTATCCTAAATATACAACGAGAAGCAACTCACATCAGTAAGGATAGGTTCTAACTACACGCTACAATACATACGCTTCACCCCTAGGGTCCATTTCCCTGTCTTAGTCTCCATGCTTCGCATTACAATCACTTCATGCTTCACTTGTCCACCCGACACGCTATCACCTACACTCTTCTCTATAGGATTACAAGGTACGCATCTTCTATATACTTTATTCTATCAAGTTTTCACTCAAAAGGATAAAGTGGGGGGAAATGTAGACATAAAATCTATGCACTTGGGTACATTTCTAGGTCCTAGAGCATACTATTATATACATGATTTCCAAGCAAGAAAATATTAATTGACAATGTTTTTTGGGCCTTTTTATTTCTCTCTCATACTTTCATTGACCTTACACACCCTACAGACCTATCGGTATTTGAATTTTTATCTTTTATAGCCTCAGACACTAGCGCCCATTTAAGAAAGAAACATTCAGGCGCTTATGTCCTTTTTGGGAATTTTTGACCCTCTTTACTTTATTCTTGCTCTTTTGGGTCTCTTTTACTTTTGGGTCATATTTTACAACTTTGGGTCGGCCTTTTAGTTGTCAATTACAAAATTCAAAAATGGGAATCATATATATACATAGTTATAGCTCCCAAATGAAGGGTCAAGCACTAAGCATTATATATTATCACCTAATATTTCATCCAAAGGAACAAGAGCATTACAAATCATCCATCTAGCACATTCACTCAAGGGGCAAGGGTTGCATTATTCTGCATACATAGCATAGGAAGGAGAAATTTATTCTATTCCATCTCACACATTCTATACATCTGCTACATTCTAGATCTATCCTTTTACCATCGGACAACTTATATAAGGGAATCCTCAAGCACCATTACACACACTTACACACATAACTACATGGAGTCTAAAATGTAGTGTAGCACTCAGTATTAAGTTCACTCTTTGGGTGACCATCAGGGTTAGTCTGACTCAACATAATACATCTTTATTTTTAGGATTTGATGTGGTTTGTGGGTATGTGTATCTATAAATTTGTTTTTTAGGTTACATGTACAATCAGTGACATTGAAGAAATACCAAATATAAAAATAGGTATCAACAACCAATCTCCTCCTATACAAAAAATATCAAAACCTGAACATCGGGGTGGACACTAGTGCCCAAATCTAGTAACTAGTGATCAGGTGCTCCTATCCTAAACAAATTTGAGTCCCAAGATCTCTAATTATCCTTGAATATACTCTTCCCATTATGTTTAAGTAGTTCCTTAGTCTAGACTAATTCCCGATCTCTCATAAATTAGCTAAGTCACCCTCTCTCCCTCTCTTACTTAGGGTTTCATATCTTTACTTGATTTTTTCTTATCCATTTACTATATTTTATTACTTGTACATCATAAACTACATTAGTTACTATGAAATTAAGATTTAATTCAATTTTTATTAAATGAGTTACGACAAAATAACTGATTACACTTGACATGAATTGTGGTCCTGATCTAAAATAATGGATCTAGGTGCCTCAATTTGTTGAAAGATGCGTTCATACAATAAATATACAACTTTCTCATCTATTACATATTGGAGAGCTTATACCTTAGCCCATTTTGTAACATATTCTATACAAACCAAGATGTACTCCTTTCCTTGAGAAGGTGGGTTAATTGGTCCAATGAAATCTAGTGCCCACTTCTCAAATTGCTTTAGGAATACTTGATATTGAAGTGGCATCTCGATTATAAGTGTTGGTTTTCCCATCCTTTGACATTTATCACATTTCCAAACATACTTTTTGACATCCTTATGCATAGAATACCAATAGTAGTTGGCTCTCAGAACTTTTTAGATGGTTCTTTTGACTAAATAGTGTCCTCTTGAGGGTTCATCATGACATTCTATGAGTATATCAAAGATTTCATCTTCAGCTACACACTTGTGTAATACATGATCAGGCCCACATTTGAAAATAATTCCATTAAACCATGTATTTATCACACTTTATTTGATTAATTGTTTTATTTGTTTTTATATGAGGAAAGATGGGAACTTCCCTGTAGCTAAGTAGTTAGCCATGTTTACAAACCAAGGAGAGATAATTGAGATTGAAAATATATTTTCATCCATAAAATAAGCATTGACCTTCTCCTTTATACCTAAAATAGTTTTCCTTAATATAAATTCAGCTACCGCATTTTATTTTCCTAGTTTATCAATAATTTTTATGTTGAATTCTTACAATAACAAGATCCACCTTACAATTTTTTCATGCACCAAAGGTTTATTCATTTTATACTTAATGGTGGAATGTTTTTTATGAACAATTACTTTATATCCTGTAATGTAATGGAGAAAATTGTCAATTATATAAATAATGACAATAAACTCTTTCTCTGTGGTAGTGTGATTCCTTTCAGCAGGGAAGAGATTTTTTATAATGTAGTAGATGGTATGAATTTCCTCTCTTTCCTCTTATTGTCTAAGCACATCTCCCACTACCTCATGAGAAGCATCAATTTGTATGTAAAAGGGGAGCTTCTAATTTGGACCTCTTAAAATTGGGGTATTTGTCAATTTTTTCTTTATAATTTCAAAATATTTTTGACACGCTTTTATCCATTCAAATTCAGAATCTTTTGTCACAAGTTAAAACAACAGAGAAGCTATTTTACTGAAATCTAAAATGAATCTTCTATAATGACCATCATGTCCTCAAAATCTTCTTACTTTAGTTTGATTTTTGGGGGATGGAAGTTGTAAAATGATACTAACCTTATTGGGATGTACCTTGATCCCCTCATCTAAAACATGGTGGCCTAATACTATAGCTTGTTCCATCATAAACAACCATTTCTCATAGTTTAAAGATAATTGATATTTCTAACACCTAGTGAGTACTTTATCAAAATTATCAATTGCCTCTTGTAATATTTCCCTATAAACTAAAATCATCCATATAAACCTCCACATAATCATGAGTGAGATCAAAAAATATTACTAACATGGCTCTTTGGAAAGTAGCATGAGATTTACATAAGCCAAAAGGTAAGACTCTGTAGGTAAATATCCCCACATCCAAGTGAAGGCGGTCTTATCTTGGTCTTCCAATACCACCATGATTTGGTTGTACCCACTAAAACCATAAAGAAATGAAAAATAGCTTTTTCCAAATAAATTATCCAAGACTTGGTCAATAAAAGGTAGGTTAAAATAGTCTCGATGCATTTCCTTATTCAACTCCCTATAATCCACAAAACCCCTCCATTTACCATTCTTTTTAGGCACTATAAATAATGGAGAAACCAATTGGATGTCTAAAATTAGATAGATAAATCCTACCCGAAGAATTTTCTCAATCTCATTTTTTAGTACATCTCTTAAGGCAGGGTTTATCCTTCTTTTTGGTTGCCTAACTGGCCTAGAATATGTTATGTAATTGTGATGTGTACAAATAGTGGGATGAATACCCTTCATTTCGCTATATTCCCAAGTAAAATCTTGAGGATGAGAGCATAGCATCTTAAATAGGATATTCTCTTCTTAATTATCTAACCAACTATTGACAGCTAATGTTTTTCCTATAAAAACAGATAATTGTTTGGTTTCAGGATAGATAGAATTGACCACTAGGTATTCTCTCAATAATTAATTTAAGGGACACTTATGCGGAAGCAATCTATAGATTTCAGTGATTTTATGGAAGATACACTCATTCATATCTATTGGTGGTTTTCTTCTATCATACTGTCCATTATCTCTATTGGTTGTGATTGTAGTTTAGAAGGATCCTAATTCTGAATTTGTTCTTATTATTCTTGAATTATAACCATAGATAATGAGGAAACATCATCCTCAACTTCCTTTGAATCATCCTTCCACCATTTTTTTTCTCGGTGGCGAAATTTTTGGTAGTTGGATATATAGATATTTTCTTTGAATCGTGTCCATTTATAATTATCATGTTCTTGTTCTATAATCCTTAAAAGATACAAATGTGGCTAACCATGAGTATCATAGGATCAAGGGATATTCGATTTTATTATTATTCATATTAATAACCATAAAATCCACTAAATAATCCCATGCTTCAATTATTATGGTTACATCCTCTATGATCCCTTTAGGTTTTCCAAAAAATTAGTTTTCCATTGGTAACACTATTGGGGTTGATGGTGGATCAGGAAGAGACAATGTGGATAAGGTGTCAATGGTCATCATGTGAATTGCATCCCCTAGGTCAATTAGGACATTTGGAATCTTCACATCACCAATACACACTGTAATAATTGGACTCCCAGGGTCACCATATTTTGGATGGGTCATCTTCCCTTCTAATATGATATCTAGTTTTCCATCAACATGGATTTTTCTAGGCTGATTTTTCCTTCTACCTAGAGTTTTAACATTGAGATCTTTGATAGTTTTTTTTAATTATAGGATATCTTGAATATCTTGTAACATAGGGATTCTAATACTTAGTTTTTAATCCTTGAATCAGCTCTAACTATGGTTTCTCTTAAGTTACAACATTTTCCTTTTCTAATAGTCTAGATAGAAATGACATATCTACACTTGGTTAAGATGTTTCTTCTGATTTTTCTATCTTTGGGGACTTCTTCTATAATTATAGATTATTGTTTTGAAGTAACCTTCCCCGACCATAAAAAATATATTTCTATAGTCCACGTAATTAATCCTTGGAATCTTGTCATATTCGACTGTATATGTTGGGTTACCCTACCTTACATTATTTTTATTTGCAATGGTTTGAGCTGGAATTTGTGGTTGGGAGGGTTATTTAGATGGAGCAGCAGTTATAGGCCAAGTTAACAAATCTTTTGTCCCTAGGGTCTTCTTGTATTATGATATTGTTGACCCGTTCCTTGCGGTGCTTCTATTATTGTTGGAATTAATGTTTGAATTTTTGGAACTGTGGAATGTGTGAGTTTGGAGTCCATAGTTATGAATAATAATTCAATTGTGTCTTCCACTAAGGACTACATACCTATGGGAATTTTTGAACCCGAGGTTGAGGGTATAACCATGATGTGCTCCACTGGTTTGGAACCCATTGTGTTTTTCATTCATAATACTGGTTTTTATTTGTTTGAAAATTCCCTCCTTGCCTCTGAGTCACATAATTAACCTCAACTTCACTTTCTGTGTTCTATTTTAAGTGATTCTTTAGAAAGGGAAACAATCCACATTGATTAGTGGCATGCTTTATATCATAGAAAAGGAAGATGTATGTTTTATCTAAGGGGCAGTCCTTAAGCCCATTTTTATTCCTACATCTTATACAGTATATGAAAAATGGATTTTTATTCCTAGCTTTCTCCCTATCCACAGTTGTGTTAAGTTGCAATAAGAGATACATTCTTAAATTTTCAATCTCTTCTCTTAGTTTTGATAAGTCGCCATTGGAATTTTTTATTTCTTCTTTCGAAGGTTTTCACGAGTACGGGAGTGGTTCCTACAAACGTTAATGATATCTGTGAATTCCAATTTGTTCATTTATCCTTTTCCCCTTATATTAAAAGCATCTTGTGTTCACCAAAATGATTAAGCTAAATGTTAATTTATATGCCTAATTTTAATGTTATTGTAGTAGTACATAAATGAAAATTAAGTACATAATTAATACCCAAGAAAACTAAACAATAAAGTATAAAACCCTAATTTCAAGAGGAAAAAGAGGTACTTAGCCGATTCGCAATTGAATCTAGAATGTACTAGAGTGTTGACCATATGAAAAAAAAGGTAGGAGTGTCACACAGAGAGCCATAAAAATGTATATCTGGACAAGTAGGCTGGACAGAGGTGTCCAAAAAGGGGCAGGAGTGCTCACAGGTGCTATAGATTGGAAATAGGTGTCAGCACCTATGAAAATGCTTAGAAACTCAACTTTTTAAGGTTGTTAGTTGTTTTTTATTGGTCACTATGAGGTCATATGGTTATCGCCAAGTTCGTTGTAAACCTGCAATGAAATATGAACCTGCAAAACCCTCAAATAGACATTAAATCCTAGATAAAGAAAGATGTTGAATGAAGGGTTAGACTGTCCTTATCTGTCAAAATTATGAACTTACGACTAAGAACTTCACTACATCTCATACCTAATGTACTTCTATGTGTTTTTGTGTGCATAATCATTCCCTAGGTGGCTCTTATGCGTATCGCACATGATAGCGAGAAAATAGCTAGATGTAAATAAATGTAGTAAATATGTGCATGGAATAGAATGAACTCCCCTCCTATGAAGTGTATGTAGAAAACCAGACATTTTCCCTTGTGATGGATGTTATAATGGATGCTTTGATGCTCTTGAATAGCCTTTAGATGCCTTAGGTGGTGATAGTTGATGTTTAGTGCTTGGTCATTTATTATGATCACATAACTTTATATTTATATGATTCCCTTGCTTTAATTTTGTAATTAACCCCAAAAATGCAAACTACCAAAAAGATAAGATACTCAAATGGATAGAAATTACCCAAAATATGTGAGTAAAGTAAAAAGAGGTCAAGAGCACCCAGAGGGGATGGGAGTTCCTGGCGTTGGCATCCTAGCTGGGCATTGGTTCTCAGACTCAGAGAAACTAAAAGGTCAAAGGTCAGAATGCGAAAAAGGGTGTGCAAGACCAAAAGTGGAAATATAAAGAAATAAAATATGGCTAAGGACATGGGTTAATTATTAATTTTGTTACTTAGGAATCATATGAATAGTAGTATGCAACTAGGACTATATAATTACCCAAAGTGCATGATGTAGTATCTATATTTTCCCCCACTTTATGTTGGTGAGCAGAAGCTCAAGAACATAAAGTAGATAGATATGTGTACCTGATAACCATGTAGATTGATGTAGAAAGAGAATGTTGAGGGATAAGATGAATCATGGAGTGATAAAAGTATGAAGCATGGATACTAAGGATGAGGAAGTGCAAAAAGTAATGAGATGATGAACCTAGGGTGGAAACGCATGTTGTAGATGTCACGAATGTGCCTATTTTTTATGTCAATGTTGTTGTTGTTAATGTTGCGAAATGATATTGAGTGATGGCTAACTACCACTTCCCATACAGATAGACTTGCAAAGGAGAAAAATGATCAAGTAGTCAAATACACATGTATATGTGTAAAAAGCATATAAAGATGTAAAAATGTTGAAAATTTGAAAAATGAACATGTGCACCTGATCTGTGATGAGGAAAAGAGTGTAGAAAGGATGTTGAAGATGTTGTAGAAAAATAATTTTTTCAGGAGATATCATGCTAATGACATGGAAGAAGTGTAGGGAGGAAAGTATGGTGTTATCCTCCAACCTTTAATAGTTTCCTGCAATGTGTAATACTGCTGCAAATGGTGTGTAAGCTTCAATCAAATGTGAATGTTAAGGACTTTGTGCCCTATAAAATATGTTGTGTGGAGTTCTATTGATTGTGTTGAACTACCAATCACTGTGTAATTATGCCCTAGTTTTAGGCATCCAGGAAGGGCCACTCTGCGTTAAGGACCCATGTCTAATTTTGATCCCTGAAACTAAAAAATGTGTTGTACCAGTATTATGTTGTTTTGTGTATAATGTTGTATCAGGTGACTGATTCACCAAAATGATGCCCCCCTCATTTGGGGTGCATGCAACATTGTTGAAGGAGTAAGCGTCCCAAAGGAGGATCGATTGCTTGTGCTAAAATTGTGCCCTATAGGGGGAAGGGAATGTTCTTGGTAGAAACCAAGGCATATGCAAACAAAGTGTATAGGAAGCAAGTGTTAGTATAATCAAAGATAAACACACATGTATAAGACAAGATGTAAGCTAAGTAGACAATATATAAGCTAAGACACAAGAATATAATGTAAACATGCAAGAAGACAATGTAGAACGTAAAAAGTGGGTTGTAAACAAGGGAAACCACTCATGATTTTATAATAAAATCAAGGCCAACGAAGCCTAAAGCCGACAGTGTGCACACAATACAAATAGAAAAGCCTGAAAATACTGACAATCAATGTAACAAACAACCATGGAACAAAATATCCCTACATAACAAATGTTACACATGAAGCACCTGTTAGCATGTTAGAAATATAACAAGTATGTCCAAATTTGTATAATCTGATATAGTAGTGTGTTATGAAACAAAATGAAACAATAACACTTGTAGTGTATGAAAGTGGATGACCACACTTTGGGACTGGTAATAGGTACTACGCCAAGCATACATGCTATTTGTAATAGATTTATAGATTCTGCAATCATAACTAGAAATTAAGTGAACGTGTCTGGTGGAGGACAGACGAGTAGAAACTCCATGATGATTCTTAGACAGTTACCTGGGAGCTCTTTGAGGAGTGATTCAGGAGTAGATATTTGTCATAGAGGTTCATACAGTAGAGGATAGATGAGTTTCATCACCTCCAGTAGGCATCTATTACAGTAGCATAGTATGAGAGTATATTTCTAGATCTACTCCAGTATGTTGATTACATGCATGATGCATAGGTGCAGATCCACAAGTTCATCTGGGGCCTGAATCTAGACATCGGAGGTGTAGTATGGATCCATTGTCCATAGACATTATTTGAGGCCATCGAGAAGGCCTATATAGCAAAGGAGACTTGGGGAAAGACCTAGCAAGCTAGAGACCGAGTCTGAAGTTGTATACAACAGATGCAGGACTAGCAGATACGTCAGGGGGTTAGTGACCTCAATCCTCATGGTGGAGAAGTGGATATCAGCACAGATCATCTTTGTAGACCACATCAGTAGCAGCAGCAGTGTTCCCACCTTAGAAGGACCTCCACAGATGCGTTTGATGCACAAATGCATAGTGTGGAGTATGGGGCATCCTCCTAGGGGTCCATGTATATCAAGGATTTCCTGTGCTTGTTACCTGTCTAAGTTAATGCACCAAACTAAACACAAAAACCCTGAAAAACTCCAATGAAATCGATACCTGATGGACAAGATCCGAAGATGTAGACGGATGAGGAAGTCGATGTAGATAAGACGGGCGCACATGAGCAATTCTGCACAGTAGATCCAAGTAACCTGCGAGACACCGATGCTTGACAGAAAAAGACCACGTTAAAAGATATTTAGGTGGACTGCCCGAGAAGCAGGATCCGGGAAGTGATAGGCTTCCTTGGCGGATGTCAGTCCACGTTTTCAATTAAGTAAAGAAGCATACATGATAAAAGATGTACGTACAAGACTAGATTTTCTGATCAAAGTAATAAACAGAATCTAAACAGCAGGCAGAAAGCAACAGAAGATAGGGAACTATGAAAACAAAGCTGGATTTGTGTTACCTGTGTCCTTTTACCTGTCTGCAGGATGATCGGCGTCGATTATGTAGAATCGGCGTCGACTAGTGTGATCGGCGTTGACTTGGAAATCGTCGATTGAGATGAAGATCGGCGTCGACTGAATTAGATCGGCGTCGACTGAAAGTAGATCAGCGTTCGATCAGTGATCTATCGGAACAAAGTGCGAGAAGATTTGGAAATCAGTAAGTGAAGGCAAGATCGTCAATGTCTGCTGGATCTGCCGAAGCCAGAGAGATACTGGAGACTGCACCTGATGCTGGGTGCAGGAACAGAGTCACCAGAAAATCAATGGAGACGTGCGATGTTGAAGTGATAAGGGCAGAGTAACGGTGCTCCTCTCAGGGATTGATTTGGACAAGATCCGCTCTCATTTGATAGATAATGTTGACACTAGATGCGCAAAGATCTCTCGTTCTCTCTCTTTCACGATCTGTGTTTCTTTCACGATCTGTCATCTGTCTGTGCTTCGTGTTCGTGCGTCCTTTTGTCCCAGAACTGAGTTCTGGGCTTCTATTTATAATCGGCGCCGCTCCGAAAAATCGGCGTCGACCGTACCGGTCGGCGCCGATCACGGAACAGACTCCCGAGATGGCCAAAATGAACGATTTCTAGAAAGATAAGAGTTATCCCTCCACCTCAAATATCGGGAAATATCCCGCTGCTTGATTGTGAGGAGGAGAAATAGGAGGGACACATAGATAGAATAGATATGGGGTAGATAAGTGGTTAGGATACATGTGAAAAGGTGTAATTAAATAGTTAATATTTAATTACTCATGGGTAAGACATAATGGGGTGAATTAAACTTAGGATAGGTGTTTAAATCACAAATTGAATAATATCCCAAGGGGATAGTGGTGATATAAACGTGCCCCAGGTTACCTGAGAGAGCAAATGCGCATGAGGGACACTAAATTGGATAACCAATTTTAGGTGTCTACATTTTGCCCCTTTTTGTCAAGTAACTTGCGATAAGCAAGGTTATGAGACAAAAACAAGGAGATGGAAGAAGGGAAGAAAAAGTGATGATGTGATCCCCCTCAAACTAGGGATGGGATGGGTGATAGAACAAACGATCCCAAGTTTGAAAAAAAGGTAGATGAAAACGCAAGATGCCCCAGCTGGATGTCTGGAGTAGATCTGAATCATTAATGACGCACAAAAATAAATAAAGAGGCAGCAACCTAAGGAACTCACATTGGTAGGGCAGACTAGACGGTCTCCTCATGAGACGACGTTAGTACCTACAGACCCATGAGTGTAAGGAGGGCTGCAAAATAGTCAGCATCTAAAGAGAGACACATTGGTAGGGACAACTAGACGGTCTGCAAAGCAGACGACGTTAGAGCCTACAGACCCATTTAACTCAATGCTGCCAAAAAAAGTGCGAGTGCCCCATGCAAAGGGAACAAACTCGAAATGGACGGTGATATCAAAAATATGTGCCAAAAGGCAACATTCAGCGCACAATAATGACCAGATAAATAAGCCAAGCATCAACCACTATGGCAAAGAAGATTAGGAGATGGAAGTAAACGACGTGGAGAAGCGATACCGCAACAAAACCACGGGCAAAAAATGAGTATAAATCGATAGATGATAGATGATGATATAGACATAGACTGATAGATGATGAATAGATGTGATGGGATAGACATAGATGTAGAGGATAGAAATAGATGTGATTTGATGTGATTGATATGTGGATTTAATTTGATTGAGAAAATAGATATAGATAGATGTAATGTTACTTGGATGTACAAGATATTTTTATGGATAGATGGATAGATGTGATAGATGAGATAGATATGATAGATGTAGTGTAACTTGGATGTACAAGTTTTTAGATATTTTGATGGATAGATGGATAGATGTGATTGATGTGTACTTAATTTTGATGAAAAATAGATATAGATAGATGTAGTGTAACTTGGATGTACAAGTTTTTTAGATGGATAGATGGATAGATGGATAGATTGATAGATTTCGATATGTTTGAGATGTTAATTTAATTTTGATGAAAATAGATAGGCAGATCCACATGTGTTGACAATACATGCTTTGATATGTCAAAGTAGATAAGATGAAATTAGATAGATGATAAATTTTGATTAAATTAACATGTGAAATGTCAATTTAACTGGATGAAATAATGGGAAATACTCTCACTGTGAGAGCCAAGGATGTAATGAAAATGACCTTGATTAGAAATAAAGGAAATACACCCAGATAAGAGGAAAAATGATAAGCTGGACTCCCAACCGACCATAAATAGAATTTGGATCAAAAGATGCATACAAGGCCCTACATGAGGTTAAAATAAACCTGACACTAACTAGCCGCAAACCAGATTTAGGAGGGAAACGGAAGGAGCAGTAAGTAAGTATCTTGTCGAAATTTACAAGGGACAGAATACATGTTCATACTGGGAAAATAGGATTCTCCATATGATCGACAAAAGGTCTTATATCTCAGCTTCATGATTTCTGGCAGAAAAGCAAACTGATCAATGCGGGAAGTTTGCTAGATATGGAAAGACTGATCAATACGGGAAGTCTTTCAGTGATGCTAAAAAGTGTATAAACTGACTGAAAGGCTGATCAATGCAAGAAGCCTTGAGTATTCCTTTGAGAAACAGCCATCCTTCAAGGGAGCGGTCTGTATTTTGAATTTTAATGATAGCCATCCTTCGAGGGCATGGTCTATATCTTTTGATTCATTTGATAATGTATGGATAGCTGTCCTTCAAGGGATCAGTCTATCTTTTTTTGGATAGCTTTTTTTTTTTTTTTGAAAAGCTTTTTGGAAGAAGCTGAGTTTAGACCTAGATAGATCAGAGTAGAGGGGAAGAAAACGTATAAAGAACATACACTCATGCCCCGAGTAGATCTGATTAAGATAAGCACTTGGGACAAATGAAACAGTGATTAAGGTGTTCCTACCATGAGGAGAAACATATCCAGAAGAAAAATGCTATGAGTAGAGCCGCGATACTCATATTTAAGGTAAACAAGACAATAGGCGGAGAACCACATAATTTCGAATCACCATGAAAGTATATGACTGGTTGTTAGATGGATGAAAGATCTGTCTTGCGACTAGATTTGTGTAAGATAGATTTTAACAGTAGAAGGGCCGTAGATGCAAGGCATTAAGAGGTTCCACTTCGGGTATACCATCCATGGAAGATAGACGATAAGCCCCAGACCCATATTTATGAGTGATAACGTACGGACCCATCCAGTTGGGAGCAAACTTACCACGCTGACTCCTTTCGAGTGTAGTGACATTTTGATTTTCTTTAAGAACAAGATCACCAATTTTGAAGTCATGATGCTGCAAGTGCTTGTTATAAGCACGTTTGACACGCTCAAGATAGACCTGATGATGTTCAAGAGTGTTGAGACGCCGCTCATCTAATAATTCAAGTTGTGCTAGACGATTTTGACGATAGTCCTCATCAGAGACAAATTCTCTAAGAGAAACACGGAGAGATGGGATTTGGACTTCCAAAGGGAGAACAGCCTCAGACCCATAGACGAGAGAGAAGGGAGTAGCACCAGTAGGAGTACGGATGCTAGTCTGATAAGCCTAGAGAGCAAAAGGGATATGTAAATGCCAATCCCTACCAGCTCGACTAGTTACCTTTGCGAGGATATTACGCAAAGTTTTATTGGAAGCTTCGGCCTGACCATTAGCTTGAGGATAGTATGGAGAGGAAAAGCTGAGCTTGATATTGAAAGCGTCGCAGAGGTTCTACAAATCAACGTTCTTGAAAGACTTACCATTATCTGTAATGAGTTTGTGTGGAACACCAAAGTGACAAATGATGTGCTGATAGACAAAATCAACTATGGGTTTAGCTTTTGTTGAAGAAAGAGGGATAGCTTCCACCCACTTAGTAAAGTATTCAGTGGCAGTAATGATAGAATGATGACGCTGTGAAGAACGGGGATTGATGAGACCAATGAGATCAAGACCCCATTGCGAAAAAGGCCACAAATCCTACTGTAGGTTGTAAAGCTTGACTAGGGATGTGCGTGAGATTGGAATGTTGTTGACACTTGACACATTTCTTAGTGTATTCACAACAATCTCGATTAAGAGAAGGCCAATAATATCCCAAACGTAAGATGCATTTAGCTATGGCCAAGCCACTAAAATGTCCACCACAGATACTGTCATGGACCTCCTGGATAGCTTTAGATGATTCAAGGGATTTGAGGCACCGAAGCAAAATGCCATCAAAGCCGCGTTTGTAGAGGATCCCGCCTAAAATAGTATAGCGATTAGCGCGTAGGATAAAAGATCTTCTACCATTGGGAGTCAGATCCGGAGGAAGTACCGAATGAGATAGATAATCAACGATCTGTTGATACCACTCATCCTGAGTATGGGTTGTGATAGCATGGATTGAAGTTAGTTGCCTAAGATGAGATGGTTGATCTAATCATTGTACAGCCACATAAAGTCGCGAGTCCTCGGTAAAAGGTGGGATAAGTGAGGCTAACGAAGCCATTGTATCTGCGAATCGATTCGCAATGCGAGGAATAGCTTGGATAGTGAATTTATCGAAATATTGGAGTTGAATGAGAACGATATCACGATATTTTTGAAGGATATCATTCCTGCATTGATAGACACCCGTGACTTGATTAACGATGATTTCAGAATCACCAAAGATGTCAATATGACGAGCACCGAGATTAATGGCATTTTGAAGACCCAAGACAAGAGCTTCATATTCAGCCATATTATTGGTGCACTCAAAGTTCAATTTGTGTGCGACTGGGATAGGCGTACCCCAAGGAGGAATCATCACGAAACCCGCACCTCCCCCTTGCTGGCATTTGGATCCATCAAAGAAGAGCTTTACTTTAAATGGAGACAGACCAAAATCAATTTGTTGGATATATTCATCGGGGAATTGAGCAAGGGGGACTTGAGTGTCCGGGAGAGGAGCATCAGCTAGTTGATCTGCAATGACCTGACCCTTGATAGACTTTTGCGGGATAAACTCGAGATCAAATTCAGTCATAAGCATGAGCCAACGAGTGATACGATCATTGTGATAAGGCTTCGCATGAATTGTCTTGAGTGGATTGACACTTGTGACAATGTAAGTTTTGTGATTAAGGAGGTAATGACGAAGCTTAGAAGTTGCGAAGAAGAGAGCACAACACAGCTTTTCAGCTTCGGAATAACATGTTTCATACTCATGGAGGGTGCGACTGATGTAATAGACAGCTTGTTCTTTACCGCAAGCGTCCCGTTGTGAGATCATGGCTCCCAGAGCATGGTCAGTCACAGAGATATAAAGATAGAAAGGCTCCCCCTCGCGTGGAGGTGTAAGCACAGGTGGAGAAAGAAGATAAGCTTTGAGATCATCAAAGGCCTTTTGGCAATGTTCATCCCATTCAAAATGAACATTCTTACGGAGGAGATGATGAAAAGGTTGACAACGGTCTGACAATTGTGAGATAAAACGACGCACTGATTGAAGACGTCCTTGGAGACTGTGGAGTTGCTTTAAGTTAGAAGGGGGAGGCATCTCAAGGATAGCATTTATTTTTGCGGGGTCTACTTCAATACCCCTAATGGAAATGATAAAACCTAAAAGTTTACCAGTGAGAATGCCAAACACGCACTTAGATGGATTTAGAAAAAGACAAAAGTGAATAAGCCTCTCAAAGAGAGGTGCAAGAATGAAAAGATGATCCTGACGACGTTTGGATTTACCGAGGAGATCGTCGACGTAATCTTCCACAGTTTTGTGTAAGAGATCATGGAAGATGTAGGTCATTGCTCGCTGATAGGTTGCTCCAGCATTCTTAAGACCGAAAGGCATGACACGATAACAAAAGGTCCCCCAAGGAGTTATGAAAGAAGTCTTATGTTGGTCTTCTGGTGCGATGAGAATTTGATTATATCCAGAGAAACCATCCATAAGAGAAAGCATCTCATGACCCGCAGTTAAATCCATGAGTTGGTCGATATTAGGTAGAGGAAAATCATCTTTTGGACAAGCAAGATTAAGATCCCGGAAGTCGGTACAAATTCAAATTTTCCCAGTAGCTTTAGTTACTGGTACTACATTGGAAACCCATTGTGGATAATCGATGGGTTGGATGAAGTTAGCCGAGAGCAAGCGCTGCAATTCTTCTTTAACAAGAAGGGCTACTCTAGGGTGCATTTTACGTAATTTTTGTTTAACTGGTTTGATGTTGGGAAGAGTAACGATATTGTGGACCACAATATCGGGATCGAGTCCTGGCATATCCTCATATGCCCAAGCAAAAGCTTGACGATGGTTGGAAAGAAAAGTGGTAAAGTCTCCTAATTCCTGTGGATTAAGGGATTGGCCGACCTTAATGATGCGAGGGTCTTTAGAAGTCCCTATATTAAGGTCGACAGTGGCTTCGTTGAGAAGCGTAGATGTGTCAGAAGGAATAGTTTTGGGAAGATAGGAATCCTCTGCCCCCAGATAGGTGAGGATAGAATCATCATCCGCACAGTGGATAGTGTTGATAGTAGGAGAGTCGTCTCCAACTATTTCAGGGAAAATTAACGGTATGGAAGTGGACCTGTCATTAGTCTTATAGGCTAGTGGCCCTAAGGAAATGGTATTGATCAAAAAAAAAAGTTAGACGGGATGGAAATGGCGTCGTCCACATCGAGTGATGCTTCTGACTTAGCGGGAGAAGATGGTTCCTCAATAGGAAGAGGCTCATCGAGAATAGTGACAGTGGCTTTTGAAAGAGGTTTAAATCCTAAACCAAATTTTTGATGTGGCTTGAGAGTTGGAATGGACGCGAGGTCATGCACACCTTGTTCATATTTACCCAAGCCAAAGCCCTTCCACGCGCATCGATATAAATAAGTTTTTGCAAACGTGGGATTCTGTAGATAATCGAACCCTGTTAGATAAGGTTTGGTCCTAGGAGGAGAATCCAGGTGATAGTGAGGCATGTCAAGACCACCGTAAATGAAATTAGTCTGTTGATTGGGCAGACCAATGGTGACGATGCGACCAAGACCTGGCTGATATTCAGGTTGTTTGTCTGGTCTACCATACTCACTAGGTTTAAGATGGTTGTCAAAAGAAAGGAGAGGAAGCTCTCCTAGTGAGAAACGCTGCAATGTTTCTTCTAAATTTTGTACATCCGGTAGTTTGGTTGCAGGTATGGAAGAAGATGAGGCCCCGTCAGGAGAACAGGCATTTTCCTTTAGAGGGGCAGACCCTGTGGTCATGTCGCATTGCGCGGAAGGCAAAGGATCTCCTGGATGAGTATATATTTTGCCCTCATATTGATATTTTAAGCATCGATGGAGGGTAGATGGGACACAATGCATTGCGCGAATCCAGGAGCGTCCGAGGATCATATTATAGTGGAATTTCCCTTCAACAATGTAGAAGAGTTCGTGAAGCAGCTTCTTACCTACTCGAATGGGTAAGACCACAGTTCCTAAAGTAACTGCTAGTTGATCGTTAAATGATCGAAGAGCGAAAGGCGGGGGGTGACACTACGTTCTTTGGTAACTTAAGTTGCTCGAATGTGTGCGAGGAGATGACATTGAGTGCAGCTCCACTGTCGATCATAATGCGTTTTAATGTAGTGTTGTCGATTTGGACTGTGATAAAGAGGGGAGCCTCCAAATCCTCTGAAGAAAGAGGAGGAATTTCTGAATCTTCAAAAGAAATGGCGGTTGATGGTCTATTCAATCCAACAACCAACTCGAAGGGCTGGGGCTCATCTGAATTCACTGCGATGCGACGCAGATTATCAATCAGAGCCTGGCAATGTTGCGGAGAGGATTGAATGAGGTCAAAAAGAGACATTTTGACCGGAGCCTGGGTGAGTTGTTTCATAACACTCTCCTCAACTGACACGGGAATTTGAGCCCGAGGTGCAGCACGAATAGAGACTCGAGGTCGTGGGGCTAATGGGGAAGGAGGAACTCCTTCAGGGGCTGCAGAAATGACAACCTGTGGTCGAGATGTTGTAGATGAGGATGGATTATCATACTGTTGGGCTCTCGTGGCGATATGGATTGTGTCGATTTGAGAAGGTGGAAGATCAATTGGAGTGGAATCACTAGAAGTAGAGGCCTGAGTAGATCGTTGGGGTTCAGATGGAGCTAAGATGACAGGAGGTGCTTGTTTCTCCTCCTCCAGCAAAAGATCCCTTTCTTCCAAAAGGTTGTTGACGACAGATTGAAGAGCTTTACATCCCTCAGTATCATGACCCAGGGTACGGTGGTAAGCACAAATCAAATCAGAGTTAAACCAGGTAGGTTTAACTCCTTTAGGGTTATAGGGTTTAATCGGAGGAAGAGATATGGATGAAGATTGGATAAGTTGGCGAAGGATTTCGGTATAGAACCCGGTAGACGAAGATGAGGACAGAGATGATGAAGGTGCCTCTTTTACTTTAACAGACTGCCGAGGTAAAAGAACCTGCATGTTTGGTTTGACAGTCTTTTTAGGGATCATCTTATTTTTTTGGACATCTGGAGGAGCAGCCTTGGGCACTTGAGATGGAAGTAAGTGAGACATGATTGATTTTGGTGGAGGGGGAGCCCCTAAAATAGATTTTGAAGATGATGGAGATGTGACAAGTGTTGTGGTCTTCGAAGATAAGGGAGGCTGCTTGGTCGAAACTAATGATGATTTAGATGATGTCGATTTAGATGAGGGAGAAGCTTCCAAAGTAGGTGTAATCGGAGGAACATAGGGTGCCCTGGCTTTTGGTAATGAAGATGATGATTCTGATAAAAGAGGTGACGTCTCTTTAGTAGGTAAGTCCACTTTTCGGGGTGCTGGTGAAGAATGTGTTGTAGAAGAAGATGATGGTTTTGATAAGTGTGTAGAAGAAGACGCCTTCTCAGCAGACAAATCCAATCTTTTATGAGGCGTAGAGAGAGATTTTTGTGGGAAAGCACCAAGAGTCTTGATGGTTCGAAATATGGGCTTTCCTTTTTCAGGGATGGTTTCAACCGCATAAGGTGATTGTAACCTTTTCGGGGGAAGCAAATGGGGAGGTACTGATGACACAACGTTAGATTTCGGTTGTCTCGGTCTAAGTTCAGGAACCGAGCGTATAGGTGTCGGTGCTACTTCTTTAGATTTCCCCTTAATAGGCAAAGTAACATTTGTGATGGAAGAAGTGAGTGATGAAGAAGCAGTTCCTTGCGAGGGAACTACTTCTGGTACAGTAATTGTGGGTGAAACTACTGTAGGAAAGGAAACAGGAAGAGTCAAAATCGAAGACGCTTCCGTCGAAGTCGGCACAACTATAGGTACGTTCACCAAGGGCATAGTCGCAGCAAAAATGGGAGAAATAGAAGTAGATGTATCCGCGGTGGAAACTCGAAGGGATGTAATTGCCTCGAGCATTGAAAGAATGTCTGACGATGAGACAGATGAGGATGACACTGTCTCGGGTATGGATGGAAGATCAGACAAAGAAGCAGAGAGAGGTGAATCCGTATCTAACAATGTTGGAATATTCAAAGACGGGCTATCTGAAGATGGTGGAATCCCAACGATTAACGAAGGGGAAGGAGGTTCTGATTCGGTTGATGTGTTCGCAGATGGCTTAGTTTTAGAAGAAGATTCTTCAGTAGAGATGACGCTGATAGTATGAGTGTTTGGTTTTTGAGACTCTGAAGCATCATGGTTTGGGGAATGATTAGGAAAAGGTTGTTTAAAGACATCCATTGCTTGATTTGGGGGAGCATTTGGGTTATCCAGAATGAGTTCGCCTTTATCAATGAATTTCTGGACAAGATTTTTGAAGGTTTGACATCGCTCAATGTCATGACCTTTGGTTCTATGATAATGACAGAAGTCATTTTCTCTATACCAGAATGGACATTCTTGGCTTTCATCAATATTCCTAATGGGGGGAAGTTCGATCATCTGGACTTCCAACATTTTTTTCAGGATAGAAGCATATGATTCCCCCAATGAAGTGAAAGATCGAGATGATAAGGTCCCTTTTCGAGAAGATGAGGGGTCTCTTCGTGGTGTTTGATTAGAAGTGGTATTGGCTCGTGGTGTTTTTAATACGATAGCATTGGTGGATCCCTGATTCTTGTCTTTAGAAGTGGAAGGATTTGATTTGTTAAATCGAGAAAAATCTGGTTTAGATTTAGAGCGAAGTTTTAGCTTCCCTTGTTCAATGGCGCGAGATTCAAGTTTGCGTGCCATTGTAAAGGCTTCTTCAAATGTATGAAAAGTCTAGATCCTTAAAGTGGAAGAAATATGATTAGCACAAGATCGAGTAAACAACTCGATCTGTTGGGATTGAGGAAGGGAGAAAGACAATTGGTTGATTATCCCTCTCCAACGAGCGACAAAGTCTGCAATAGACTCATCATCGAATTGACGAATGTTATAAAGATCTGTAATCGAGATCTTATGCGCGATATTTATTGAAAAGTTTTCAACAAACATCTGGGCCAATTGAGAGAAAGAAAACAAGGAATGTTGAGGAATGTTATTGTACCAGTCTAAAGCAGGACCTACTAGAGACATAGGAAAAGTACGGAGCATAAGCTCCTGATCCTGGACTATGAGGTAGCAAGCATGTTTGAATGCTCACAAATGTTGTTGAGGGTCCTCTCGACTATGAAATTTTGAAAATTTAGGAAGTTCCCATTGGGGAGGATAAGGCTTAAAAGCCACTGAGGGGTGAATGGGTTCATTACACACTTCTTCAAAGGAGTATGAAGGACGAGCCCCTTTGGTGGAGGCCTCCAAGTCTACGATTTTCTTGAAAAGAATTTGAACCACATCAGATTGAGGAGGAGGTGCACTGGCATGTCCTACATAAGAAGCAAATGGTGGATGTTGTTGAGGTGTCGACGGGGGATTCATCTGTTGATTGGTAGGATGATAAGAGGAGTAACCAGGCATTCTGGGTGACACCTAGTGGGGTATTTATTGTGAAGGAGCCTGTGTATAGGCAGGTTGTGAGATAATAAGTGGTTGAGAAAATGAAGGTTGGATGACAGATGGAGCCTGTGATTGGTGAACTCCTATGCTTGTTGACTGAATCGGGATAGATTGAGGAACATGGGTGCCGATTTGATTGGACATATTGGGGAACAAGACCTGAAAGAGGCTTTCTACTGCCAGATTAGTTATTAAGGGTGCCGATGCTAGAGGATGGGCGAAGGTCACTGTTGCTGGAACATTGGAAGAAAGACCCACTGAAGGTCGAGAAGCAGGAACCACCTGACTAGTCGGAGGGGGTTGATTCATAAAGGGGTACTGACCTTGGGACACGATGGAGGGCATAGATGAATTAACAGCAATATGCGGGTGCACAGACGCACTCATTATAGCCAGAGCAGAGGACCTCTCAGAAGTAGGTTGTGGAATATTCGAGGTAACTGCGGTGTTAGGAATAGGTAAGACTATTTGAGAACTAGTCGATATGGTTGGTGGAAGGGAAAAAGGAGGCACAGGGGCACCGCCCTTCTCCATGGCTCGAGGCGAGAGAGATGATACTAACTGTTCTACAAAGGCCTGGGATGGTTCACGAGAATAATCATACACTTGCTGGATTGGTGGTCCCTGATCAGATATTTGAATAGACTTGTGTACTAGGTAGTCCATGAGGGCTACCGGATTGCGATCGAGGAGCGCCTGAAATTCAGGATCCCCGCGAGGAACATACTCTGAGTCAGAAGCAGATGATATTTCTGAAGGACTAGGGGAAGCTGGACGTGATGGGGTTGTTTTGGCCTGATAAAAAGGATTATATGACCAAGATGGGGAACCCATTAACAGTGGTCCCGAGGAAGACCTGGGGGGTGCCGAAACCTCCACACTAGTGGTGATCTCGGAGGAAGAAGGGGCTAATTGAGCCATTCTTCTAGATTGTAACCGAG
Source organism: Taxus chinensis (assembly GCA_019776745.2). Lineage (NCBI taxonomy): Eukaryota > Viridiplantae > Streptophyta > Pinopsida > Cupressales > Taxaceae > Taxus > Taxus chinensis. The sequence goes on from CM034153.1 coordinate 767,444,785, forward strand.
TGATGACCGTCATAAACAAGCAGAAAACAAGATTGACCTAACTAATGCACAGACAATTCAAGCAGCGTAGGTGATTATCTCTTTTAAGTTTTTATGCTTTTAAGAAAGAAAATATTAGGGAAGGCCTTTTAGAACAGGAACTACTCAGATAGCCAAACTAAGGATGGTTTGGGGGATGTTTTGGTGAGGAGTCCCAAAGGCACTTCAGTAAAAGACCGGTACATGGCTTGATATAGGGGCCTACCCCCACACTTCACACACCGCAGCGATAAGGGAGTCGGGTGCTTTGCCAATATATACCAGAACTTCCATGAATTTATAGCGCGGCCCGAGTACCGCGTAGGCTCTTCCTCTTGGATGTCACTTCCAAGTAGGCGAGGCCAGGGAAAGAATTTTTGTTTAAATGCTTTACACCTAATGATTTTGGCTTTGTGTGCAAGGGTGAAAAATAAAAATCAAATAGTGTCACTACCGATTTTGATCAATTTTCCAACCTAATTAAAACTAGATGAAAGACATACAGCAGAAATGACAAAGAAAGAGTTCCTTTTAAGCACTTAAAAATGAAGTGTTTGATTTCGATGAAGACAAGCCAAACAGATTCTTTCCCAAATGTGATTAAATTCTTTTTAAGCACCAAAAATTGAAATGTTCGAATGTGATAGACAACAAACAAAGAATTTTTATTTTTTTATTTTTTTTTTAGTTCCTAAAAAGGAGAAAACATCGTAAAAGAGAAATACCTGTAGACTTAGCTCTCCAAGGTGTGTGGACTTCAAAAAGCGTGTTGTTGAGCTCTTCCCCTCGAACAATCCCACGAACAAGCAAAGTGCTCCGCAAGAAGAGGTTAAGCAAACACCAAACAAAATCCAGAAAGATATATCCGGATAATGGTGAAACGGAAATTTCTATTTCAAGGAACTAGAAAAATTTCAAGGAAATAGAAATTTCACATAAAGAGTAAGATTAAAATGATGAAAGGAAATGCTCAGGCGGAACTGATAGAAATCAGTGAAGAAAAAGAACAAAGCTCAAAACTAGAAAAGAAATGAACTTACCAATAAGGGACTTTGGTTAGGTCCCACCGGGCGTGCCAGAATGTTGATCAAGAATTTTGTGCTTGTTACCTGTCCAAGTTAATGTACCAAACTAAACACAAAAACCCTGAAAAACTCCAATGAAATCGATACCTGATGGACAAGATCCGAAGATGTAGACGGATGAGGAAGCCGATGTAGATAAGACGGGCGCACATGAGCAATTCTGCACAGTAGATCCAAGTAACCTGCAAGACACCGATGCTTGATAGAAAAAGACCACGTTAAAAGATATTTAGGTGGACTGCCCGAGAAGTGGGTCCGGGAAGCGATGAGCTCCCTCGGTGGATGTCAGTCCACGTTTTCAATTAAGTAAAGAAGCATACATGATAAAAGATGTACGTACAAGACTAGATTTTCTGATCAAGGTAATAAACAGAATCTAAAAAGTAGGCAGAAAGCAACAGAAGACAGGGAACTGTGAAAACAAAGATGGATTTGTGTTACCTGTGTCCTTTTACCTGTCTGCAGGATGATCGGCGTCGATTATGTAGAATCGTTGCATCGACTGATGTGATCGGCGTCGATTATGAAGAATCGGCGTCGACTGATGTGATCGGCGTCGACTGAAGAAGATCGGCGTCGACTGAAAGTAGATCGGTCGATCGGGGACAGTGCGAGAAGATTTGGAAATCAGAAAGTGAAGGCCAGATCGTCAACGTCTGCTGGATATACCGAAGCCGGTGAGATACTGGAACAGAGTCACCAGAAGATCAATGGATACGTGTGATGTTGAAGTGATAAGAGCAGAGTAACGGTGCTCCTCTCAGGGATTGATTTGGACAAGATCCGTTCTCATTTGATAGATAATGTTGACACTAGATGCGCAAAGATCTCTCATTCTCTCTCTTTCACGGTCTGTGTTTCTTTCACGATCTGTCTCTGTCTATCCTTCGTGTTCGTGCGTGTGCTTTTTCGTCCCCAGAACTGAGTTCTGGGCTTCTATTTATAATCGGCGCCGCTCCTAAAAATCGGCGTCGACCGTACCGGTTGGCGCCGATCGCGGAATAGACTCCCGAGATGGCCAAAATGAACGATTTCTAGAAAGATAAGAGTTATCCCTCCACCTCAAATATGGGAAATATCCTGCTGCTTGATTGTGAGGAGGAGAAATAGGAGGGACACATGGATAGGATAGATATGGGGTAAATAAGTGGTTAGGATACATGTGAAAAGGTGTAATTAAATAGTTAATATTTAATTACTCATGGGTAAAACATAAAGGGGTGAATTAAACTTAGGATAGGTGTTTAAATCACAAATTGAATAATATCCCAAGGGGATAGTGGTGACATAAACGTGCCCCAGGTTACCAGAGAGAGCAAACGTGCACAAGGGACACCAAATTGGATAATCAATTTTAGGTGTCTACAAGTGTATTCCCTCAATAGTCAAGTTTGAATCATAGCACAAGAGTGCATCATCGGGGAATGATGATATGAATATGTATCTAGATGCACGTGGCACATATGATAGACTATAGGTGAGGTGATGAGAATAATATGCTTGTTTATGTTAAGGGGAGAGAAATAAGTATGATTCCCTCAAAGTATGTGATGATGAGTGTACTATCTGATGAAAGTGAAATATGAGAGCCCTCCACCTGATGTTGACTGAGATGAAGGTGTGTGAATATGCTCTAAGACTAGTGGTACATGAAATAGATGTTGTGCTGGTGAATGGATCCTATATGCATGTGAGTGATGAGGAAAATGACAATATTTTAGATAGTGGCACTTGACCAATCTTATCGTTGCACAATCTGGGGACATTACACTTAGTTCCCCCCCTTATCACCGACAAGCATCTTATTCTCCTCACCTCGCATCTAGTCTATCACATTCGCTGCATACATCTTGATATGTGAATGTATCAACATTCCAAATGACACGCCCTTGTGATTTAGTTCACACTTGACTATTGAGGGAATCCTATACACATGAACCTCACACACTTGACATACTCAATCTCCTCGCATATTTATCAACACACAACATAATCAACATACTTTTTGATATACTCTTCTCACTACATACATTCAAAGTAGCATGCATCACATTTTCACGACATACCTATCTTGCAGTACATCATATATCTTTCTAGAAAGCAATCAACACAAACATCTTATACAATCTACACATCTATAACACGCTACACATTTGGCGTTCTCACGAAATATTTTTCTTGCGTAACCTACTCTTCAGTCAATACATTTACAACATCCTTCTCTCTATGTGCAATTAATACAAATCACACATTCAATTATTTTTTGTACACATTCGACATGACATAATACACAATCAACGATACACATTACACACTCTATATATCAATCTCTTTCACAAACATTCAATAGCATATATTCTACAACCAACATATCTCTTACACAACCAATACGACACACTACCCTATGAAGCACTCTAGTTCCACGGTCCATACTTGATTTTTGAGGGTCTATATATAAAATGGACCTCAACACACTCACACATTTACTCAAACACCTAACTCGTTCCCTTAATCACTTACACTCTATGCTTTATGTTTTGACAATCACATTTTTCTAATACATACTATTCAAACCATTTCCCGATGAATGCACTCTCGTTTATGGATTATTCTTGACTATTGAGGGGGCATAAATAAATGAACCTCATTACATAAATACACATCCAATTGGCGGGCAAGCTTCTCTTATCATTCACACTACATTCTATTCCATATCATCCACAACATATTACATATCTTGGTTGCATTTAGTCTTGCTTACATGCTTTTACTTGTTACATGTACATTACTTTACACATGCTAGATAGATATCTTGTATGTCATTATATTTATCATACACACATGAACATTCAATTTCCTTTCTAGTTGTGATCGTAGATTCTAAAGATCTATACACGCAACATGGATGCTTGGAGTAGTACCTAGTACCAGTCCCACAGTGGCTCCTGGGGGCATCCACTTTTGTACACTATAGGTGCTATTGTTTCATTTTGTTTTCATAGCACACTACTTTATCATATTATACATGTTTTGACATAATTTTTATCTTTCTAACATGCTAACAGGTGCTTCATGTGCAACATTTGTTTTGCAACACTACATGCTTTTATGGTTGTCTATCACATTAGTTGTCATTGTTTTCTCTTTGCATTGTTTGCAGGATTTTCCCTTTGTCTTGTGTGCACACTTGTCTACTTTTTGCCTCATTGGCCTTGATTGTATTGCGACATTGTGAGTGGCATCCCATTTTTTGTAACCTAATTTTGGTAGTCTACATTGTCTTCTTGCATGTTTACATTATCTTCTTTCATCTTAGCTTACATATTATCTACTTAACATACATTTTGTCTTATACATGCATGTTTATATTTGATTTTACTAAATCTTATCTCCTAGACACTTTGTCTATGTGAGCCTTGGTTCCTATTAAGCACATTCCCTTCCCCCTGCAGGGCACAATTTTAACATAGTGGTCGGTCCTCCTTTGGGATGCATACCCCTTCATCAACGACGTCGCATGCACCCTAAACAAGGGGAACATCATTTGGGTGAATCATTCAACCCATACAATAGTTTTACACAACACAACACTATGCCAGTACAACACAATTTTAAGTTTCAGACATGGCTCAAAATTAGACTTGGTTCATTGGTACAGTGATTCCCTTCTGGAACACCCATAACCAAGGACAGTTATATAATGATTGGTAGTTCAACACAGTATATAGAAATCCACATATGATTTTACATGGCACACAATATTTAGCAATTGCATTTGTACACACAATTTGTAGTGGTGTTCCACATTGTGAGAAGAATTTAAAGGTTGGAGGATAACACTAGAATTTTTCTCACTACACTTCTTCCATATCATTAGCATGAGATCACCCCAAAAAATCGTGGCTAGCGCAACTGGTGTGAGATCTTATGAAAAACTCATTAATCTATAACATCTTCAGGATCATTTCTACACTCTTTCCTCATCACGAATCAGGTGCACATGTTCCTTTTTCACATTTTTCATATTTTACATACTTTTCTTACATGCTTTTTTACACATTTTGATCATATACATGCATATTTTAGTAGTTGTTTGTTATACTCTTTTTACATGTCCATTCGTATAGGAAGTGGTAGTACACATCATCACCACCATTCACAACATCATCAACAACATCATCAACAATAACATTGACATCAACAAGAAGCACATCACAACATCCACACATGCATTTCTGCCCTAGGTTCATTTTCATCATCACTTTTTACACTTTCTCCTCCTTAACATACACACTTCATATTTTTGTTATCGCTCCATGCTTTATCATGTCCCTTGGCACACTCCTCTACATCGATCTACATGGTTATCAGGTACATATATCTTATCTACTTTATGTTATTGAGCTTTTCACTCACCAACATAGATTGGGAAAAATTTAGACACAAAATCACACACTTTGGGTAATTATTTAGTCCTAATTACATAGTACTATTCATATGATTCCTAAGTCAGAAAAAGTACTAATTAACCCATGTCTTTGGCCACCTTTCTTTACTTTCGGTCACTTCTCTTCGTCTTACACCCTTACATGTTTAGTCTTCCTTTTTTATACCTCAACATTTATCATCTTGGACACTACAACCTAGCCAGGACGCTACCACCAGGTGCCCTCATCCCATCTGGGCGTCCCTGACCTCAATATACTTTGTCCACATCTTTTGGGTCCTTTCTATCCATTTGAGCATTTTATCTTTTTAGTAGTTGGAATTTTCAGGGGTTAATTACGAAATTCAAGAAAAGGAATCATACAAATATAATTATGTGATCATGATAAAACCAAACACTAAACATTGAAACTCTCATCACCTAAGGTTGCATCAATCAAGCATCTAAGAGCTCCATTGCATACATCAACACCATCTAAGGGACACAAGGGTTGGTTATTCTACATACACTTCATAATAGGTAAGTTCATTCTATTCTATGTAAACATCTATTACATTTGTTTACATCTAGCTTACTTGGTCGCTATCAGGTATGTCTCCCGACTCACCTTTTCAACCATATCGGTTTACACATATACAAAGGTTAAAATATTTAATAATATAAATACAACTATTTATAATTATTAAATATTTAACCTAAAGTATATTCCTAGGTTTGAATATTTAATAATGGAAATATAAATATTTCTTAATATTAAATATTTAACCTATAGTATAATGTTGGACCCATATTTAATTAAGGGGTGGCCAACCCTCTTAACCATTATGTTCCAACACTCCCCCTTAATGTTAAGTGGGATAATATATGCCAATAGATTACCTGCCCATGGTACACTACATAATTTAAAATCCTTAAACCATAAAGGTTTTAGGCTAGCATATAGGTTGAAGGAATTATAACACCTTCATCATACTCAAGTTACCTTTTGCTACAAAAGGATTTTTAATCCTAAAGATCATTCCATGATCAACAACTAAGTATGATTTGTGAGTTTTACATATTCTTGGAAAAGGTTACTTGAAACCAAACATATAGGACCCTTTTATAACCAAGCACCTCTTTACCAATATGCTTACATTGGATGTTTACTAGTAAAGTCAACAACAGTAAAGAGTTTACTAAAGACATTCTTTAAGGTCTTTCTACACTTCTTTCTAAAAAAGAAGCCAAGGAGGTATACACATTCCCGAAGGTATTTTTACACATTTCAAAAGGTATTTTACAATGCAATTTTATTTTTACAAATACCAAGTTCCATTAGGAGGTGACATTGCCATGCACACTCCTCAATAGAAACTCTGACAATCCAATTTTTTCACAAAAGTGAAAAAACTTTGCAGCTTTGATGGGCTTTGTGAATATGTCAGCAACCTACCCTTTAGTTGCACAAACTTGAGATCTATCTCACCACTTAACACCTTCTCACGAATAAAGTGTATATATATCTCAATGTCCTTCATCCTATGATGTTGTACTAGGTTATGTGCAAGAGCTATGGTGCTCTGGTTGTCACAGAACAAAGGAATACTATCTTGATCCTTCATATTTATCTTGGTAAACAACTTCTTCAGCCATAGAGCCTATTTTTCATCTTCCATTGCACTTATATACTCAGTATCAGTTAAAGAGATAGAAATAGTTGGTTTTTTTTTACTGCACTATGTAATGACACGTGCACCAAATTTAAACACATAACCAAAATTCTATTTTCTATCTAATACACCACCAACATGATCAAAATCACAGATCATTTTTATTCTTAGTAGAATGTAACCCATAATTGATTGTACCCTTAATATATATAGGAATTCTTTTTGCAAGATTCCAATGTTCTCTATAAGTTTCTTGCATAAAACTTGAAGTACTTCCTACTACATAAGAAATATCTGGTCTAGTTATAATTAGATTATTCATACTACCAACTAACTGCATATACAAAGTAAGATCAATTTTTTCACATGTAGGTTTAGGAACAATTTTTAGTCCAACTTCGATAGGTGTAGAAATTGGTTTATAATCAATCATATTAAAAAAAATCATTACATTGGTTGCATATTATGCTTGAGAAACAAAAATAGAATGCTTATCTTGAAATATAGCCATGCCAAAAAATTATGTAAGAGAACTAAATGAGTCATTTCAAAGTAATGTTTCAATTTTTATTTAATCCTATGAGTTAAAGAAGTATTATAAAAAAAAATTAAATGAGAGACATCCAGTTTTTGATTTGACTATTTTTCTGAGGAGGTCTAAATGTGAATAACTTTGATAGGAACCCTAATTTGGATGTAGACTTCCATGTTCATTGCTTCTGCCCACATATATTTGCGAAGATTGGTAGAATGAAGCATAGTGTGAGCCATATCTATAATAGTTTTATATTTCCATTTTGCAACACCATTACATTGGGGAGAATGGGGAGAAGTTAATTCTCTTTTAATAACACAATCAATAAAAAAATTTGAAATGCCTTGCTAATATTCACCCCCATTATCTGTTCTAATCCTCTTAATTTTAAATAGAAGTTTTAAATTCCTTAAATTTTCCAAATAGATCAGACTTATTTTTAAGAAAATATCTCCAAATCATTCTGGTGAAATAATCAATAAAATTCACAGCATATAAAGAACCATTTAATGAAATTACTTCAATATGTCTTCTAACATCACTATGAACAAGTTCTAGTGGTGAAGAGGAACTCTCCTAGGAAATTTCTTGTGAAGGGTTTCTCTGTGCATTCAATTTGAATTTTTTGTGAAATCTTGCTATAGAAACTTGGAACGAAAGTTGAAAAGCTTGGAAATAAGTTTACAAGAGTACTACTAGGAATGATAGGCTCTAACTCATTATAATATTGTGCTATGTTTAATTATTTCATGAATAGAACTCTACTCTTCATGTGCAATGGTATTTTTTATTTTAGGTTTAATGAGTTTTGCATTATGTTTTGATATCTGGTTTTTTATTCCTAAATAATTTTTATTCTATCTAAAATTTTATTAAATAGACCTTTGTCAATACGCATGTTTGTGAATGATTCTTAGTGGTGAAAATGGAAATGAACTGGTTTATGGGTTGTTTTATTGTTTGAAACTTGACTGATTTCACACATGTGATTTAGTATAAGTTATTGGGTGTATACCCACAAAAAATATTGTTTTGGGTTTACTGGAAGCACTATTTTTTGACTTTGTACCCATTGTGACTAGGTTAACTCTTATGAAAGATTTATTTCTATTCTTGTTGACTTGAGTATACAACAATTTAGGGCTCTCGTTTGTTTTCCTTCTAGGTTCATTTTCTATTATATAGGATTTTGAGTTGTCTTGTCAACCTTACTCTATCAATTTAGTTGGATACTTTTTAAGACTTGAGTTAGAGTTAAAACCCAAATCTAGGTCTCAATGTTTTGTTGATACGAACTTCTCCTTTTCTTGAAATTTTTATTGGTTATTTTGATAAAATCCTAAGTCCATTTTTAGATGCTTTTGATGTCGTGACTGGGTTATGATAAGAAGCAGATCCATCTAGGATCTTTTATGAGTTTTAAACTTAACTGGGTGCTCGATTTCATTTACTTAACTATGAAAGAAATTAAGATATGGTGCAATTTTAATGGGTTACTCAGGATCCTTTTATGTCAACTATACCCATTAATTTCTTGGGTCTGTGTTGTAAAAAGAGTTTAGTTTGGTCTAAAATGACTCCTTAAAAGATAAGATAGGAGATAAAAATGATGTCAAAGGGGGGTCCTAGACTCAATCTATAATAATGGTTTTACTCCCTTTGTTTTCTTTGTACTCAAACTCGGTTAGAGATAGTTTTAGGGTTGTGTTAAGGTCTTGTTGAGATTAATTTTTTTGTTAGAGCTCGAGTGCATCTCGAATCTTACTGTATCATCACTGTGTTTCTATTCGTCCCTTTGGGACTGTGATGTTTAAGTGATTTTAGGGTTTGTGAAGTTATAAATTTGTCGGTCTGAGATTACACTATTGTTCCATTTTTGATTTGTGCTTATTGTTTCAATGAATATTAGATAGATTACAAATAAGTATTCCATTCATTGTAATTTTCTCAGTTGGTGTAAGTGGTGACTATATATTTTATCCATAAGTACTCATTCTTATGAATTTTTATTGATTGTATGTTGAGTAGTGATGTGGATTCTCTTGACCAAAACAATAACTTGGAATGATTATTATCATTTGCTATTAAAATTTAGTTTTCTATTTATCTTGCAAGAAGCTATCACTATTCTCTTCACATATCTCTCTCAACATATTACACCTCCCTTGTAGTATCTATAATAATTTTTCCATAGGTGTAGGGAAGTACCTGTGGGTGATCCCCGGTTAAAAGACCACCCTTAGTTTTAGAATATTGTACATAATCTCCCACGTTCTATAAATGGAGTTACCCCATTCAACCAGAGGGACTTAGTCCTAGATATTTGGTGATATATCCCTAATTTTCCCATGTGAAGAATTATTTCACCAAAAAAACCATAAAAATAATCATAAATCAACATCACATATTATCATTCAGGTACCCATTTACTAACCTACTAGTCATATAAAGTTCCTTCAATCTATTCAAATATATCCTTTCACTCCATATGTTTATTCTATGGATCTTTGAATGATCACACTTTTCATAAATTATGATGTATTTTCAAACCCTTCCCTTCATATCAAGGGCTTTAAAAACTATACAATATTGGGTCAAAGCCAATTGTTATGCCACCACCTAGATCTTAGTCAAGACACTTAAAAGATATGTATTGGATTCATAGTGTACCCTTCTATCCAACTCCATTTTCAACCTTGAAATCTTAGTGAATGCCTTTGTTAATGACTTCTCATATCATAATTCCTTGAAAACAATATCAATACTTTCATCAACTATAAAAACGTTTAAAACAAATCTTCCTAAGATTTCATCAAGCATTGAAATACCTTATACACTAAGGCTAAACATAATATTCCCGGTGTTAGTATATTTAAACTATACCTTAGAGAACTCAAATATTACCTTCAAAATAAGGTGAGATAATTATCACCTACCGCATTGGAAGAAGTATGTCAAAAAATTGAAACATAAATATTATATCCTGAAGAAATTAAATAAATAACCCAAAGAGGAAACAACCTAAGCGTATCCAAGTTATTATGTTTCCTCAAATAAATAATGCACTAATGAAGATGTCATAAACAATATTCCTCAAAACACTTATTTTAATAGGAAAATCCATAGCATTGATAATTCTACTCTTAAGTCACAGGGAAATTTTCAAAAACATTATTCTTCCTATAATAATTATTACCAATGTTTGTATTAGGATTACTTGAAAAGTCATCCAAGTTGACTATTCACTATGGTTATATACCCTTCTTGACCTCTTCCTAAATGGCATGTTGAATGTGAATTTTATTTAGTGGCATGATAATTAGGGTCATTATTAAGAAACACATTGTTCCCTTTTATCCTTCATCTATACCTTCCCCCTTGGAAATAAATTTTGGTCATGAATCCATTACTTAGGAGAGGTTAGATGAGGCTATTAAGGAACATGAAAAATCCTATCAAAATGATTGGCATGAGATGGTTCATTAATCCAGTTAACATCTTAAAGTCTATAATAATCCACTCCTAATCATTATAAATCTAATCACCCTAATCCTTGAACTACTAAAATAAATTACATAACCACTAATTTTGTTGAGACTCCATACACATCAACTAGTACAATTATAGATAATAAAAATTATGTACAACGTGAAAAACATATTATTACTTGTATCAAGTGAAAATTTCCTTCTTATGCTAAAAAAAATATTATAGGAATATTTATCCTTGTTCTCTAAACAAAAAATCCATTAAAAAACATCACTCCCGTATTAGAGTATCTAGATAATTGTCATCGACCCATGTATAGGTTTTCTTTCCCAATTGATATTTTAAATTTTTTTGGCATCTTATTTTGATGCCATCGACACTTGTTCTCATGCACAAAATATGATATAACTTCTTATATTCCCTCTCTGATATAACTTCTTATATTCCCTCCACTATCAACCCCTACGAATATTCTACTACCCTATCATCTCCCATAGAGATATCATATAAAATAAAAATTAGGAGATATCTCAAAAACCCACTAGTTTAAAACATTCATTGATTCATACCTCTAATTTTGAAATACTACAAATTAGAGCACAAAATTATTGGGATCCTCTTATAGAACTCTCTATACTCCTGATTCAAATTCTATATTTAAAAAAGATGCACACCTCACCTAAAAACCATGAGTATATTGTGTCTTCTCTATTTTATATGAATATCCCTCTTCCATATACTTTGTGGTAGGAAATTACCCTACATGGTTTGGAAGAGATCATCTCATGCTAATGTAAATAGATACTCATTTCTACATACCTTTCTATTGATTGTTCCTTTTGCACATGTTTCCCTCTTGATTCCATGATTGTTGATGAGCTTGCTTTTACACATAGATGAACTTCCCCTCTTCATATCAATACAAATTGACCACACTACTATTAATAGAAACCTCATAAATGAAGTTTATAATACATGTATTTCATCCCTTGATTTATTTAATACATGTGGATATTCTATTGAAAATCTTAAATCTATAAGGAGAAAATGTCCAGGATATGATCATACATAGATGTCCCCTTATTGACTATATTTATTTGGCATGTGTGTATTAGTGTTATAATTTTTGTACAAGAATCAAAGACACTAACAACAATGTATAATGAAAAGGAGTGCAACTTGTAGAAGTTTAGTAGTAATGATGGCATGGACAGAAAAGTAGTGACATGGTTGTAAGAGTATAAATAATGAAAGTTGCTTGGTCAAGTAGTTCTAATCAAGAGGTCTAGTCATCATGAGTGATACCACATGAAATATAGAGATTCATGGAGACTTATGAAACATGGTAGAGGCATGTAAAAATTTTTGGTAGTTTGATGAGATACTCATATAGGTCTCTGAAGGTGATTGCAGGGTTTGAGCATGGTTGTTTTTCTACATCTAGACATAGTCTATGTGATTGGTGGTATAATGGAGATAGAAAGTGAGCTTTAGAGGTATGTGGACCCATGAAGGTATGTCATTGACTGAAAAATGTTGCCTCAAAGGTGTTAGGTCCCTTTTAAGGGATTTGAAGCACATGTATGATGTTCACCTACTATTTCGAGGTCATGAAAGTGAGATAGTTTGAGAAGATTTTGTCTAGACCTAATTCGATGACCTAGTCAAGAAACTGAGATAGTTTGAGAAGATATAGAGCCAAGTATGATCATATGTGCATTAGGAAAGTTGGTAGAGGATGTTTCAAAGCTGTGAAATTTTTTTTAGCTTTGTATCCTAAATATTTTTCATATTATGGTGCTTTTATTCCTACCTAGCTGAAGAAGGTATGTTTTCCATCTCGATATGAGATATTTCTTGTTGGTTGGAATACATAAAGTTTGCATGGGAACCAGATCTATTTTCAAATATTGATAGATTGAGATAAGAATTTTTTGAGCTAGAATGAAATCAAATGATGCCATGTGCTTTATGAAAAATCATTAAGAAGCTATGGTGTTCAAAAACCCTATCTAAACCATAATTCATTATTAATGGAGGAACAATTGTTGGTATGAAAAAAAAATTCATTGGATCATAAGATGTGATGATTGGAGGATGGAAAGTAATCTTCCATAACTCTAATAGTCATGGTTTCATGTCTTGACAGTAGATGTAGCCCAATCAAATCTACATGTTATCAGGAAAGTCTGATTTTCTCTTAAGTTTTACATTTAACCTATTGTATAAATTGACGTTCTGTTAGAATTTGAATATTCTAATAAATAAATATTTAATCAACTTACATGTTAAATATTAACATATTATGTAATGTTACAATGAATAACTAAATAAACATTATGTCACATAACAATATAACAAATAAATAAAAATAATACTTACCGAAAGTAAATAACATAAGACCCATGATTTAAAAGTGGAAAACCAAAAGGTAAAAAACCACTGTCAAAAAGTAACCTTTTATTATAGAGAATCCTTTTACATTGAGTAAATCACCTCCTCCTTTACTAACCCTAATCACAAGTGTAAAAACCTTTGATATAAAAATTTCAATATATCAAATGAGGACCCGAAGTCCTATTTATATGAGGTTATCAGGTATGTCTCCCGACTCACCTTTTCAACCATATCGGTTTACACATATACAAAGGTTAAAATATTTAATAATATAAATACAACTATTTATAATTATTAAATATTTAACCTAAAGTATATTCCTAGGTTTGAATATTTAATAATGGAAATATAAATATTTCTTAATATTAAATATTTAACCTATAGTATAATATTAGATCCATCTTTAATTAAGAGGTCGCCAGCCCACTTAACCATTATGTTCTAACAAATTATGAAATTCAAGTAAAGGAATCATATAAATATAAAGTTATGTGATCATAATAAAGGACCAAGCACTAAGCATTAGTTATCACCGCATAAGTGTAGACACCCAAAATTGAGTTGCAACCCTCTAGGCCTCACCCTTCCACCTGATTACTTATAGACCCCCTTACCATGACCCCTTCACACATTTTTATTAATTTAGTTATCAATATTACGTTAATTACCACCTCACCCCTCCACCTCAACTCTCCATCTCACTTTGGACCCATTCCGAGCCCATTTAATAACCAAGATTAAGTCATCACCCCCCCTAACTAATTAAGAATTCTTATAAACCTAATATTAATTATTAACCACCTTTCCCATCGGTTCCCTGTATGTTTAATCGTGAACTAAGACTCCTAGTCCATTATCATTTCTTGACCCATGCTAAAAAGGGAAGAAACAGGTTATTATTAGTAATTTAGACCTTTTCTCCTTAACCGACGTCGGTTATTTATCATTTGGCACCGGTCAGGTAACCGCCATCGATTCCTTTAAATAAGGATTTTTAACTCTTTTCCATGTTCTTCTGGTTGGTAATTCTCTCAATGGGCCTTTGATTATTCACTCGCATCCTTGGGCATTCAAACAACATTTCTCCGAAGACTAACAGAGCATTCAAGCATCCACACTCCTCACTAGCAATCAACTTGTTGCTCCAAAGCCTCAGATCATTCACACAATGAAGCACCTAGCCTTTGTTGTTGTTGCTTTAGATTTGGACATGTTTCTCCTCCAAGCACCTACCAATAACCATCATCTATCAACTTCCAATCTCCAGGTAAATATTCTAATATGGTTGTTAAGTTTCATTAGCTTCTAGTATTAAATCCTTTATTTTTCTATCGTATAGATTGCTTCTCTCACATATACCTCATGCACCCATCTACCTATCAACCTGCCCCTTTGAACCTCTCTAGCCAATACACTCTCACCTACTCCACCCTTGTTGAGCCTTCACTCAAATCTAAACACCCTGCCTAAGCCTTCCCAACACCTTGTGTAATCAATATAATCCCAAACCAACCTCATTTCTACCTTAACACCTAATTTCCCCTACCGTGGTCAGTTACCCAACCGATACTGGCTATAACCAGTGATCGGCATTGGTCACCCAACCAACATCAGTTTGTGATTGATATTCTCCTACCAAACCAACAAGCTCATTTCCTTACCCAAAACCTTCCCAAACTGCCAAAAACTCCTTCTAGACCTTCATATTACCCTATATCACACCTACAGACCTTGACAACCCAACACCCTTATTTTATTTAAGATTATATTCACTATTTGGATTAGATTTGAATTATTGTTCTTGTGTGAGATACCTAAATCATAAAACTACAGTAGGACCTGTTATTTCATGTTATTTATCACCATTTATTTGTTTTAAAATGTGGATTGACATCCTTCTAGGAAGCACCCTGCTTCCTAGATTTATCCCCTGCTAGGTAATACACCAACCTATGCTTTTAATTCTATCTTGTGGTCTTGTTTTGCTTCTCAGGTAGTCTTTTCCAAACAAAAAGGATTGCTCTTAATCGGCTTGGTCTTCAAAAATGGTGTGCAACCTCTTCACAACCTTTAGGTATTCCTCACTTACCTTATCATATACCTCTTTAAATTGTTTTGTCATATGGTAATCCTATGTGGTGAAACATTTTGGCATGCTCGGTGGGACCCTCATCATTTTTGGGTTCCTTATATTCATTTAGGATTGTATTTCTAAATGTTTCTTTTCTAAAATCTTCACTAAATTTCTCCTTGGTAACACTCTTTATTTTATTTTCTCTAAAAGTCACATTTCATTTAGTGCAAACTAAAATGACTCATTCTTCTTTCTTGCTTGCATTAGTGAAAGTCATACTCTACTTTAAGAGAACCCATAAAATTTGTGAAGGATGAAGGGTCATCTACTTGTACTATTATTGATTATAGGGCTTCAATCATGGCCTTTTTATGAGTAGGTGATGTTTTTACTAACTCATAAAGTGACATCTTGACAAGAGATTGGTGTAGTTTTTTAACAACAAATTTTTGTATCATAGTGGATGACAAAGGTGGTGCAGCGAGGATTGAAACCTTATCTTTGAGTGATGGTGTTTGATCAAGTGTTTTGGGAGTTATAGAGATGGATATTTTAGGTTTATCATATGAAATAGATAATTCTGGTAGTGGAGGTATGGCTATGAAATTTTTACCTTTCTTAAGCTCAGATGAGTCCATTTCCTAGCTTTGTGAACAAGTGGCAATGTGAATAGTGTCAATTTGATGGGAAGATATGGGTGTTTTAGATTTAGGAAAAGATGATGATGTAATGTGTGGTTTTGAAGGAAGGAAAGTCAGATTTCCAAGCTTCTGAGAAATTAAATGGAAGGCCTTACAATCTTCTATGGAATGACCCCGTGTCCTCTAATAATCAAAGGAGACATTCAAATCATACCAAGCGGGTTTCCATCCTCGTGGATCTTATGGCTTGGGTGGTGGTAACATTATGAGTGTTTTTTGAAGGAGGTATTCCAAAATAGTTGCATAACGCACCTTAGGTGCACATGAAGATGACGATGGAGTTTGAGATATCTTATTTTCTAAAGGAATTAAGAATTTAGTTGGGGATTTTCTCATTATTAGTTACCAAGGAACTTTAGAAGTTGTAACAGGTGAGGAATGAGAACTACCTATGGAAGCTTGATAGATAGGATTTAGACTTGAAATGATAGGGTAAATCCTAGGTATAAGGGATCGAGGACCACACAAGTAATTTTTACTTGGGAGGACATAATAAGGGTTTTTTAAATCTTGAATAGTGCCTTGTTTATGAGGTAACATTGTGGAAGCTTGGTAGGTATGCCTTGGCCTTGGCATGATAAGAGGATCACTAAGAGAGGAAATGAACTTTCTAGGAGGAGGTGGAAGAAAAGGTGGAGGGCCACAGATGGTACGTTTCATCATAATAAGAAATTTTAAAGACCTGAACCATGCCTTTTTTAGTGGGTCCCTTTGAGGTTTTTGACAAGGTGGATATATTTGTTGAGGTAGATGTTATTGAAGGAAGAGAAGTTTGAATGACATGGTTGATATAATCTAAATGATTTGTAGGTTTTTTCAGTTTTAGATGGTTTGTTTTTGTAGGTGGGGGATGAATACGACCCAACATTTTTTAAGTGGAGTTGGTGTTGCTAAGAATGTTTCAAGAGGTATCCTAGTTATATTTACAAACCTAGGTGCAGGAGTAGGTGTAATTATAGTAGAGGATGTGATGGTTGTGGGGATGGATTGAGTAATATCATATGATACATAGGAGGATATGGCTTCATCATTGTCCCCGATGGTGAAGGGTTTAGTAGATATAGATTCAAATTTAATAGGTGTTGATGTTGAGTCACAAGATATGGCATCAGATTTAGCTGACATTGATGTTGATTTTGAAGATGTGGATTCGGATTTAACTAGTATTATGGTGGACTCAAGATTTGGTAATGTTTTAGTAATGGTGTTAATTGTATGGTGAGTTTGAACAGTGTTTGTTTGTGGTTGATCAGTTGGTGGGGATGGTTTGGAAAAGGTTTTTTAAATATGTCAAGATTCTGAATAGGAGGTGCATTTGGATTTTCTAAGTGAAGGTCACCCTTGTCAATCAAATCTTGAAAAACATTGTGGAATGTACAACACCTTTCAATGTCGTGTCCCTTGACCCTATGGTATTTACAATAGTCATTATCTTGATACCAAGACGGTTTGGATATAGATGTATTAACGGGTCGAATAGGTGGGAGAGATATCATATTTACATAAAGTAGTTTACCAAAAATTACGCTATAAGTTTATCCTATGGGTGTGTAGATGTGTGGTTGGCATGCACAATCAGTAGTAATCGTTTCCTTAGGGGTGGATTTAACTACCACAGTGTTAGTGGATGAATTTGATTTTTCAGGATCAGATGATGTTTTAGATGTGTGTTGTCACCTTCCTAGAAGCTATGTATTTTCCTCTTCAATTTCAAAATTTTTTGGTAAGATGACTACCAAGATGTCCTTGTGAAATTCCATAAAGGAAGAGTTAATTTTGAACAGTTAGTCATTTTTCTGAATCTTAAGTTTTTTAATACTTTTCCTTTGTTGTGTGGATATTTCAGGTTTTAATGCCCCTCACGTTCCAAGTTCCATCAGGCTCCCTATTTTTTGATTTCCCACTTTCTCCACATTGAATCACTTTTCCTTTGTTTGCGGGTACTTCATATTTTCAGAGAAATCACATCTCAATGTCCCAAGGACCATTTGTGCAAATTTATTTTGATTTTCCCAATTCTAGTGTATTGTGAACATTTCAGCTCATCGCATCCCAGGTGTCCCATTGTCCTGTGGGCCAGTTGTGTGCATTTTCTCCACCTTTTCCACTTTCCACTATCTTAGGTTGGCATTAAACATTAATTATCATATTAAATCCCCTCACTGACCTACCTCAAATGGAATATGTATAAATAGCCAAGTAATCAATCATTTTTACCACACCCTTTGCACTCGTCATTGTATTCTGTTTCCGTTCTCTTAATCTCCACTGTTTGTAGTCGTAGCTAAGTCCTTGTTCCAATATTTTTCAAATTTTTAGGTACGATAGAAGCTGTGAACTGTCGAAGGAAAAATTTAGAGAATTAAAGAATTTCATTACTCTTGTCATACAAGGAAAATCAATTACAAAGGGCACAAACATCTATCTTCCTTGGAAAAATCCATACCAGACATCGGAGATAGTGAAGCTCAAAACCTTGGCTTCGATGATTTATGGGCACAAATTGACTGCCAAAACCCTACTGTCATTTCTCAACTAGTGAAGGAGGGTAGAATTTCTCATTCAGAGGGTTTTCCAATTTCAATTCAATGTGTTGATATCATGCTAGCATGTGGTTCCTGCTTCAACCCAGTGTAGACACCAAATTTGTGTCTAACAACCCCCCGTGCCCCGCATCTCATTTCGCAACCTAACCTCATCACCTAAACCTTACACAATTATTTAATAATTACCTTATAATTAATAAATCCACATCTCCATACCTGCCACCTCATTTCGCCACCTCATCATGACCTAGTCCTAACCCTAAACTAACCTGATTAAGACCTATAACTTGGTCTACATCCACACCCATGACTAATTACTCCTCACCCGCACCTAAAACCAACCTCATAATGACTTGACCAAGCCCACAACTAATCCCTCGGGAGAAAAGGAGGGAAAGTGGGCTATTTTACTAAAAATAGCCCACTTTGACCTGACCGATACCGGTTCCTACTCGACCGCCGTTGGTTACGTAACCACCATCGGTTCCCTATAAATGACCTCCCCCAACCAAAAACAAAGGTTGGATTTTCATTGGATCCGGAGGAGAAGTCATTGGAAGAATCAGGATTTCACTTGGCCGAGTAGAGACAAGTGAAGAAAAGAGAGGAATTTGCAGAGAAGGACATCAAGCCCAAGACTGCAACTAAGTAACTAGAGCCCAGTGACACTCATCCAAGCATTGGGAGGGAAGATATCTCATCTTGGATTGTCAGATCATCCTGCCTGAACCCTGCTTTCGTCATCAAAATCCTTGCACCCGCATCTTCATCAGGAACTAGTAAGTACTGTCTCGTACGTTCTCTTAATAATATTTCTTGGACTTCTAAATCACAGTAATTACAATTCTACTTCCCAGATCCACTAAAACTCTTCCACTAACTACCGGTAAACACTCTCCATCCTAACTTACGAATTCCTACTACCCCTACATTGCCCCAAGAATAGCCCCTATACTCTCTGAGTCTTCTCTCATCACCCTCAGTACCTATCCCCAATCATTTACCAGCCTTATAAACACCATAGCTAATCATATAGCCATCTTATAGCCACCTTCACCAAAACCCCCTAAAATCACTACCCCTACCGATATTGGTTATCAGCAACCAGTACCGGTGACAGTGACTGGCATCGGTCATTATGATTCAAAAACCAAGACCTCCTTTTCCTTCTGTTGCTCTAAAAAAAAAAAAACAAGGTAATTAATTGAATTATGGTGGAATTCACGATTTGGTAATGTTTTATTATGGTGTTTAATGATGTTGGAGGTTGAACAGTGTTGTTGTGGGTGATCAGTTGGTGGGGATGTTTGGAAAAGGTTTTTTAAATATGTCAAGATTATGAATAGGAGGTGGCATTTGGATGTTCTAAGTGAAGGTCACCCTTGTCAATCAAAATCTTGAAAAACATTGTGGAATGTACAACACCTTTCAATGTCGTGTCCTTGACCCTTGGTATTTTAACAATAGTCATTATCGTGCTCCAAGACGGTTTGGTATAGATGTATAACGGGTCGAATAGGTGGGAGAGGATATCATATTTACATAAAGTAGTTTACCAAAAAAATTACGATATAAGTTTACCTATGGGTGTAGAGTGTCGTGTTGGCATGCACAATCAGTAGTAATCGTTTCCTTGAGGGGGGGATTTAAACTACCACAGTGGTAGTGGATGAAATTGATTTTCAGGATTCAGATGTGATGTTTAGATGTGTGTTGTCACCTTCCTAGAAGCAGATGTAGTTCCTCTTCAATTTCAAAATTTTTTGGTAAGATGACTACCAAGATGTCCCTGTGAAGATTCCATAAAGGAAGAGTTAATTGAACAGTTAGTCATTTTTCTGAATCTTAAGTTTTTTAATACTTTTCCGTTGTTTGTGTGGGATATTTCGGTTTTAATGCCCTCACGTTCCAAGTTCCATCAGGCTCCCTATTTTTGATTCCCACTTTCTCACATTGGAATCACTTTTCTTGTTTGCGGGTACTTCATATTTTCAGAGAAACACATCTCAATTCCCAAGGACCATTTGGCAAATTGATTTTGATTTTTCCCCAATTCTAGTGTATTGTGAACATTTTCAGGCCATCGCATCCAGGTGTCCCATTGTCTGTGGGCCAGTTGTGTGCAATTTCTCCACTTTCCCACTTTCCACTATCTTAGGTTGGCAATTAAACATTAATGATCATATTTTTAACATCCCCTCACTGACCTACCTTCAAAAGGAATATGTATGAAATGAGACACGATCAATCATTTTTACCACACCCTTTGCACTCGTCAATTGTATTCTGTTTCCGTTCTCTAATCTCCACTGTTTGTAGCGTAGCTAAGTCCTTGTTCCAATATTTTTCAAAATTTTAAATTTTAGGTTACGGATAGAAGCGCTGGAACTGTCGAAGGAAAAATTTAGGAGGACTTAGACGAGCATATCTTCACCCTACTAATTGTCACCTATATCGCTGAAGTGCCCACACCTATATTATCAGCGGGGCAGGACCATGCATCTCGACCCTGTTGAAAGACAGCACCATACACGATCATCGATGTCACCTGTGACCGAGTGAGTCAAGTTGGTGATCTGTAACCGTACTAGTATGCGCTGGGCCTTGGTCGGACTGTTATTATCGGGCGAGCAAGAGATGCATGACCTGAACACGCTCGAAATAAGGGAGCGCGCCCTAGTCTGCCCGCCGCAACGTCAGGTTTCAACTAGTGAAAGGAGGTAGATTAGAAAGAATTTTCATTCAGAGGGTTTTCAATTTCAATTCAATGTGTTGATATCATGCAGGCATGTTCGGGTTACTGTTTCACCAGTGTAGACACCAAATTTGTGTCTAAAACCCCCGTGCCCCGCATCTATTTGCAACCTAACCTCATCACCGAAACCTTACACAATTATTAATAATTACCTTATATTAATAAACCCACATATCATACCTTGGCCAACCTCATTCGCCACCTCATCCTGACCTAGTCCTAACCCTACTAAACTAACTGATTAAGACCTATAACTTGGTCTACATCCACACCCATGACTAATTACTCCTCACCCGCACCTAAAACCAACCCTCATAATGACTGGACCAGCCCCACACTACTCCTCGGGAGAAAAGGAGGGAAAAGTGGCTATGTTACTAAAATAGCCCACTTTGACATGCCGATACCGGTTCCTACTCGACCGCCGTTGGTACGTAACCACCATCGGTTCCTTATAAAGACCTCCCCCAACCAAAAACAAGGTTGGATTTCATTGGAATCCGGAGGAGAAGTCATTGGAAGAATCAGGATTTCACTTGGCGAAGTAGAGACAAGTGAAGAAAAGAGAGGAATTGCCAGAGAAGGACATCAAGCCCAAGACTGCAAACTAAGTAACTAGAGCCCGTGACACTCATACCCAAGCATTGGGAGGAAGGGGAAGATATCTCATCTTGGATTGTCAGATCATCCTGCCTGACCCAGGCTGGTGCATCAAAATCCTTGCACACGATCTTCATCAGGAATAGTAAGTACTGTCTCGTACGTTCTCGAATAATATTTCTTGGACTCTAATCACAGTAATTACAATTCTACTTCCCAGATCCACTACCCGGTATAACACTCTCCATCTAATTAACATCCTCTACCCCTACATTGCCCCAAGAATAGCCACCTATGATATACTCTCGGAGTCTTATCCATCACCTCAGTACCTATCCCCAATCATTTACCAGCATTTCTAAACACCTAGCTATCATATAGCAATTATAGCAAACCGTCACCAAACCCCCTAAAATCACTTACCCTACCGATATTGGTTATCCGACAAACAGTACCGGTGACAGTTGAATGGCCAGCGGTCATTATGATTCAAAACCAAAGCCATCCTTTTCTTGGTGTCTAACAAGGTAATGAAATTGTAATTTGCAATAGCTCTTTTGTTTTTCGCAACTGCGCTTATCTATAGAATTTGTGTTAATTCAATTAGCAGGGGAGTAGCTGACAACTTCGAAAGGAAAGTCCAAAACAATTTTCCTTGGGCCCAAGCGTTCCCTCATTTATTGTCTAATTAGAATATGTGGTCTTGTATTCTACTTGCCGGTAGTACTTCAAGACAAAAAAGGAGTTACGTTGCAATAGAATTGATCTTCTCTCCTTACAGTACGACAACCCTCTCAACATTCCACATAGGTATTTCCTCCGTAGCCTACCCTTATCCCTGTCTAAAGGCCTGAAAGGATAGAAGTAACTCTATTCAAAGATGGAAGCATTTCTGTGCGAAAATGTTTGGCCACGCCCGGTGGGACCCATTCTGGGTCTTCTTTTTGATTGAGTGCTTTTATATAGGCGAAAGCACACTTGCTATTTTCCTTCTTCTAAAATAGGTAGATTTGTATATTTGGTAAAAAAGAATGTCTTGCTTTCACATCTTGCCTTAGTGAAAATCATCTCCTTGCTTCATCGAATTCATTTGATTTGGTTTTTAAAACACGTGCATTACATCTTGCTTGTTGTTGTAATTCTAGGTGAACAGTTAATTACAGTAACAGGTCGTACACGGGGGGTGATTTTCCACAGTATTGACAAGAAAATAATCTTTACTTTCACTTCACAACACCATACCGAATCACTTCATAATTAAAAAACAGAACTCAAAAACATCCCACTTTTCTGCAGTATTCCTCCGCCCGATTGAGTAACCTTATAAGCCAAACAAACTTGACATGTCCCCTAAGTCTTTTGTTTAAGATTGACATCATCTTACGTCTAAGGCATAGCCCAAATTGATTAAAACTAATCCTAGGGTTATTCTGAATTGCTTGTGCATTTTGCTTGTTTTTGGTCTATTTCTCTGTCATACACTGTTTCTGTGATCACTTCAGAAAAGCTTGATAGGTATATAGGACTGTTAACCCCAAATCAGCAAATTCCTACTGGCTTCTACATACGGTCCTATTATACCAACATCTGGTGAACATTAAAGAGGTTGGCTTAATAGCCTGACGACATCGGTTACCTGACGATATCTGTTACTGTCTTTCACAGTTCTTAAAACCAACCGACTACCAAATTCAACATTTTGTTGCTGCTTCTGTTACTGATAGATTGCATCCTACTAGGTACTCTTTTCCATGGTTGTTATCACTTGGAAAAAGCTACAGCCATGTTTCACAGCCGCTCCGTACCTTTCCTGAATCATCCCCTTACAATCCTGCGGAGAATCCTACCGACACCAGGAGGTTCCCAAAATCCCTATAGGACGATAAGGAATTTGTGAAATTTTTGGACGTTAATCCTAGCGCTATCTCGTAATATTTGTCTCATGCCCCTGGACCGTACACCGATGGTCAATACTTGTTGGCATGCCTATTAGTCTATAGCGCTCATTTAGCCCTTTTCTCGCATGATAACTCCGCCTTGCATTCTTTCATCTTAGTCCCATCTCCTAACTCAGTGCGCCTTCTCAAGGGTTCATCGGAATAAGATTGGCTTCCTTTGGTTAATCTGGGACACAACATATCATAACGCCGACTGCTCCTACCTCGTCTCTCTGCACACTGCTCCTTTCAAACTTGCCTCTCTGCCACCCCATATCCAACGAGCTTTCTTCTCAAGCTCCGCCCACCTTTCCTTTCCACACACGTATTCCGGTGACTTCAACCTCTTATATAGGAATCACCTATTTGGTCACCAACATATTCATCCTCATACCGTATCAACAATTAATTCCCACCATTTCTAGTGGTGGCCCTTGGCCCAATCCACCGCCGTTTATGAAACCGCACCATCACTCATCCAACTACGATTTAATAAAACAAATGATGGACAAGATGCAAAAATCTGGAGCTTCTGTTTCAGGAAGTCGTAGCGCCCTGGACATAACGAGGAAAGTTCCTTCGGGAGCCTATCCACCCTTCTGTACCCCTTCAGTCATATCCTCCTTAATGGGACTTACCAAAATTTACTCGTTTTAATAGTAAGAGGATCCTCAACAAACACTTGACGTCATTAGACATGCCTGCTATCTGATTGCTCAACGATGCCCTTACAAAAAATACTCGAACCTTTCCCATGTCTTTGTCTTTATCCGGACCAACCTGGAGTGGTTCAAGTGCTTTAACCCAGCACTCAATCTTCTATTCTAACCAATAAGCCCAATCTTTCTTGCTCATTTCTCCATTACATTGCCAAGGAAAGTATTATAACTGACCTCTATGCCATCCGACAATTGAGATGAATCTATCACAATTTCGTTGGATGCTGGCGGGGGCCTTATTAACCAATTACGTATTGGCGGGCCTCAGGCTCGTGTGAACTTATGATAGACTCTTACGGCGGGCACTGCGCTATAAGACAATTTCTACTCCCTCAAATCAAACTTTCCACACATTAGATGAGGCCTTTACTATGGCTCGAAAACTAGAGATTCGAGCCTTAGAGGAAGAGAAATTATGGTTGGCAACAAAAACCCTAATTCGAACCCTAAGACTCCCAAAAACTAACACCACCAATCCTCATGCATCGACTGCTCGAAATCAAAAGGAGTTGTCCACGCGAGGGTGATGGCAAACCCAAGCACCCATTTAATAACCCCACAAAAAAAAACCACCTATAAGTATAAAGCCGAGCCCATCAATACACTCCCTTAGGGAGAAACTTATGGTGTGATTATTGGAAAAAATTGCTCAAAGTAGGAGCTATTACCTTACCTCCTGTTAAACCTACTTGGGTTGATTCCACCCAAATAACTATTGGTACAAAGAAAAATGACTCTTCGTGTAACTTCCACCGCGTGCAGGAGGGAAACACTCATGAAACTACAAGATGTTGAAAAACATAGTGACCAACGAAATGGTTGATGAGGGGATATAAGCCCTCGATAATCCTAACGGTCCTGCTAACCAAATTTGAAAATTTTCACAAACATTCCCAAATCATCTTCGACGTAACATTAAACCAGTATGTTAGCGAGGACAGTGTTCATGAAATCAGCAGCTTCGGACTCCCAGCCAAAAGTTGCTATCAAGGAAATTTGATCAAGCCTATCCCTAACGCAGGAACCCAAAACCCTTCACCACATCAAAACCAGACGAAATATTTTCCGTTCCTTTACCCATCAAGGAATTAACCACCCCGAGTTTCTCTTCTCACAGGATGATCCTTCTTACACCAAATCCTTGGAGAATTGTGAGGTGGATGTTATCAAACTTATTCTATTTCTCAAACATCTCCTTCTACCAACATCTGGTGAACATTAAAGAGGTTGGCTTAATAGCCTGACGACATCGGTTACCTGACGATATCTGTTACTGTCTTTCACAGTTCTTAAAACCAGCAGCCTACCAAATTCCAACATTTTGTTGCTGCTTCTGTTCCTAATAGATTGCATCCTACTATGTACTCTTGTCCATGGTTGTTATCACTTGGAAACAAGCTACAGCCATGGTTTCACATGCCTGCTCCGTACCTTTTCCTGAATCATCCCCTTCACATCCTGCGGAGAATCCTACCGACACCAGTGAGGTTCCCAAAATCCCTATAGGAGATAAGGAATTTGTGAAATTTTTGGACGTTAATCCTAGCGCTATATAGTACTATTTGTCTCATGCCCCTGACCGTACACCCGATGGTCAACTCCTTGTTGGCATGCCTATTAGTATAGCTACTCATTTAGCTCCTTTTCCGCCTGATAACTCCGCCTTGCCTTCTTCATCCTTAGTCCCGTCTCCTAACTCAGTGGCTTCAGGGGTTCATACGGAATAGATTGGCTTTCCTTTGGTTAATCTGGGACCCAACATATCATTACCGCCGACTGCTCCTACCTCGTCTCTCTCGCAAACTCCTCCTTTCATAACTTGCTCTCTGCCACCTATCCACACGAGCTTTACTTCTCAAGCTCCGCCCACCTTTTCATTTCCACACACGTATCCGGTGACTTCAACATCTTATATAGGACATCCCTATTTGGTCACCTCAACATATTCATCCTTCATACCTTATCAACATTTAATCCCACCATTCTCTAGTGGTGGCCCTTGGCCCAATCCACCTCCGTTTACGGTAACCGCACCATCATCTCATCCAACTACTGATTTAATCAAACAAATGATGGACAAGATGCAAAATCTGGAGGCTTCTGTTTCAGGAAGTCGTAGCGCCCTGACATACGAGAAAGTTCTTCGGGAGCCTATCCACCCTTTTGTCCCCCTTCATTCATATCCTCCTCAATGGGAATTACCAAAATTTACTCATTTTAATAGTAAGGAGGATCCTCAACAACACTTGCGATCATTTAGACATGCCTGCTATCTGATTGCTCATGACGATGCCTTACTACTCCGCACCTTTCCCATGTCTTTTATCAGGACCCACCTTGGAGTGGTACAGTGCTTTAACCCAGCACTCAATCTTCTCTTCTAAACCAATAAGCCCAATCTTTCTTGGATCATTTCTCCATTAACATTGCCAAGAAAGTATCTATCACTGACCTCTATGCCATCCGACAATTTGAAGATGAATCTATCACAGATTTCGTTGGATGATGGCGGGGCCTTATCAACCAACTTACGTATGCCTTGCCTCAGGCTGAACTTATAGAACTCTTTACGCGGGCATGCGCTAAGCACATTTCTCCTACCCTCCAAATTCAAACTTTCCACATATTTGATGAGGCCTTTACTATGGCTCGAAAACTAGAGATTCGAGCCTTAGAGGAAGAGAAATTATGGTTGCGCAACAAAAACCCTAATTTCTAAACCCAAGACTCCACCAACAAACCTAACACCACCAATCCTCATGCATCGACTGCTTTGAAATCAAAAGGAGTTGTTCACGCGGTGATGGTCAAATCCCAAGCACCATCTCATACCCCACCAAAAACCACCTATAAGTATAAAGCCGAGCCCATCAATTACACTCCCTTAGGAGAAACTTATGGTGTGATATTGGAAAAATTGCTCAAAGTAGGAGCTATTACCTTACCTCCTGTTAAACCTCACTTCGGGTTTGATTCCACCCACACTATACCTTATTGGTACAAAGAAAATGACTTCTGTAACTTCCACCGCGTGAAGGGACACACTCATGAAAACTACAAGATGTTGAAAAACATAGTGCAAGAAATGGTTGATTCAGGGGATATAGCCCTCGATAATCCTAACGCTCCTGCTAACCAAAATTTGAAAATTTTCAACAAAACCATTCCCAAATCACTCTTCTAACAGTAACATAAACCAGGATATGTTAGCCGAGGACAGTGTTCATGAAATCCATGCAGTCTTCGACTCCCAGCCAAAAGTTTCTATCAAGGAAATTTTGAATCAAGCCTCTTCCCTAACGCAGGAACCCAAACCCCCCTTCACCACCATCAAAACCAGACGAAATCTTTTCCGTTCCTTTACCCATCAAGGAATTAACCACCCAGAGTTCTCTTCTCACAGATGATCCTTCTTACACCACATCCTTGTAATACTGTGAGCGGATGTTATCTAACTTATCTATTTCTCAAACATCTCCTTCTACCACTCTTGCTGTACAAGAGGAGGGCTCGCCACTTCTTTTGTCATCCTTAGACGAGAAGCCTCTTGAACCAACATCACCAAATTCTTTAATCATGATGGATCCTCTCAAACATGCCCTCCTACCTATTAGTTCTCCATCGCCTAAATCGTTTCAACGACCGGTTGATCTCCTAACGCCCATTGATATAGTGCCTCATTTACCCCCTATATCACACCCACAGTGGACCGGAATCACAACCCACCTTTCTTCCATACAAAAGTTCCTATTCACATGTGAGGATTGTCACCCCTCAGAAGATAGACGAGACCTATGGGAACGTTTGAGTACACCATATTCTACTCAAATGCAGATGACCGATCTGGATGCCTCTACCATATACTCGAAGTGTTTACAAAAGCTTAAAATACCTATGTCCTCATCTTCACCACCCTCATCTCTACCAAATACCTCATCCACCTCTATTAACATAACCAAACCTTTCCCTACGCTTGGGACCTCACCAATACCCAGTCTAACACACCCACCTAAACGCTTAGATTTATCCAAAAGTAAAGTCATCCATCCACCTAAGAGACAAACTCGATCCCCTAAAGCCCAAGTCCAATCTATGTCTCTGTCACAACTAAAACCCTCGCCATCACACCTACCTTCTATATTGGGACCTCATCCCTTCACCTTGCATCAATACATCATACCTCCTGCGTTTTCTTTAAAACGACCTACACCTTCTGCACCCGTACAAAGATCCAAGGGTATATCAACACCGTCACCCCACGTATCCTGTCCACCTATCAACCCTAAACAAACTCCATCCTCAAAGGATTTTTTTGTTGTCACTCCTCTTTCTCCATGGTTGTTTCCTGATACCACATCATCTGTGGCCTCATCATCTAACCAGCTAAATATAACTTCTGCGCCGAAGAAGCCACATTTAGTAAAATCCAATTATCAAAACCCCTTGGCTAAACCACCACCCACACAAATCAACCATACCCATTCATTACCAAAATCTACCCAGTCAATAGCCTCATCTTCCTCTGACTTTGACCCGCTCAAAGGGTCTTACGCCAAAATCCTTGCTATGTTGGTGGGGAATACGACCATTTCCTTAACCCCACTTAGACCTTACGATCCATCTAAACCTCGACCTATAGGTTATGATGAGTCTAAAATCTGCGCTTACCACCGCACACCAGGACATGATGTAGAGGGATGCAAAGCGTTGAAAGCCATACTTCGTCAGTCACCTCTCTCAAATAGAAAGGTTAAGAAAGACAACTTACGAAGGGAGAGACCTTTAGCTTCAATTCCCTCTCCTATACCACCTGTCCCCGCCTCACCAAGATCTATCATTATTACAACCCCACCTCTCGAAGACCATGACTTATCCATACCATCTTCCTCCTCTCGTGTCCACGAGATCAACATGATTAGTGTTGCTACTCGAGGACAGAAAAACAATGGGAAGGTTAAAGAAAGCACACCTGCGCCCTCTCTTTCTCCATCCACCATCCCAATTGCACCACCACCTAAAGTGGTTATTCATGGACCTACCTACCCCGTATCTAATGGAGTTACCCACTGAACCATGATCAAACAGCTTCACCAATCACCTGTAAAAATGACACTGTATGATCTCATTCAGACCTCTGAATCTGATCGACAAGATCTCATTGAAATCCTTCAAGGGATAGAGGTCTTACCTAATGAAACTTTGTCCATTGCCTCCATTTTAACACCCAATCATGTTGCTTCGCTCACCAAACAACCTATATCCCCAACCACTGTTGTCTCTGTACAGCAAGCCGATGCTGTAAGTTTCTCCGAAGATGAAATTGTCGACTTTGGTGTAGAAGATCCTGACCCCACTCTTTTCATCTCAGCTTATGTCTAGGACATTCAGGTCCGTCGTGTTATGATTGATGGGGGTGCTAGCCTAAACATCATCTCTTCTAAAGCCTTCCAACAAATGAATATCCCCTCTAGCTGTATGTGTGCCAACCCCATCATGTTGCGTTCATTCAATGATGTTATTACTTCTACCTTAGGCACTGTAATCCTTAACATTCGCGTCGGGCCATGTACCTTACCCGAACTCTTCTATGTCCTTGAGGGAGAATCCCAATACAACATGTTGTTAGGCCGCCCTTGGATCTGGGCTATGGGATGCATTCCCTCCACCTTACATAGATGCATAAAAGTTGAGTACAAGAGGAAATCCTACACCGTAAAAGCTGATCCTCCCCCCTTCAAAACCTGTAATATGTTATATCGCCCTAATGATGTGCTTGTACTAGTCAAGACACCCATTCATCCAACCCAACCATCCACTTCAACCACACCTCTACCATCCACCTCAACTGCACCTACACCTTTAACCAATGAAACCGCTGTCGCAAATACCACTTCCTTTCCCGCGGACCCCTTAGTAGATGTTTTTCAACACCTTACGTTGGGGGAGTATCACCTATATAAAGTTAGCTCTTTCCATACCCCACAGGAGTACGGACAGTTACATGCGAATCCTACTTACGACCATCGCGTGGGGAAGGTAATCTCTTACGGACCACCTAACTGCCGCACCAACCTAACGTATGGGGGTGTCGACGCATCCTCCATTACCCCTGAACCTCCCCTTGGTGTGGTTCCCTTCCAATCTGATTTTCAATACCTGATAAATCATCGTTTCACCCGCACCTTCTTGACTCGCTGTGCTTGGAAAGGCTTTGGTTTTGGTCTTTATGAACAAGGCCGACATACAATCATTCCAGTGATTACACGCAAATAGAATGATCGTAGTGGTCTCGGATTTCTTGAAACACTTACACCAAAGAAACCTCGTGTCAGTTGCATCCTGGAAGATGACGACATCACCCCTACCGAACCATCATCACCCATTTTTCCATCGTCACCCACAGAGTCGATAGACCCTGAATCTATCCCTCCTAACTTTTTTTTTCATAAATGCTATCTTCCTGGGTCCTCTCACTTATCAACTCGATAATGAGGACCCATCTTCTCTTCCCCTTCTGTATCCAGACATGATCAAAGAGGATTCACCTTCAATTAATGTTGTTGAGTGCCAGGATGATGACTCCATCCTTACTTACCTTGGTGCGGACGACTCTTATATTCAACGCACCTTACCATCTAAAACTCAAACCATGTTGAATGAGTCGACTATAGAAATCAACATCCACACAGAGGATGATCCTCACATTGTAAAGATTGGACAATCTCTTAACGCATCAGAACAAGCCACCTTTACTACCTTTCTCCGTGCCCGCAACCAAGCTTTCACTTGGTCTTACACTGACATGCCAGGAATTGATCCTGACATTGTTGTCCATAACATTACCCTGAAACCTGATTCTAAACCAGTTAAATAGAAACTAAGAAAAATGCATCCACGCATTGCCCTCTTGGTCAAAGAAGAGCTTCAACAACTCCTTTCTGTTTCCTTCATCTTACCTATTGACTATCCTCAATGGATTTCTGACATCATACCTGTCACTAAAGCAACGGGGGGACTTCGAATATGCACAGATTTCCAAGACCTTAACCTTGCTTGCCCCAAGGATGACTTCCCCTCCCAAGTATTGATCAACTTGTTGATCTCACTGCAGGCCATGAGATGCTTTCTCTCATGGATGGCTTCTCGGGATACAATCAAATTTTGGTAGCCCCGGCCGATCAACATAAAACTGCCTTCATAACTCCTTGGGGAACCTTATGTTATCGTGTCATGTCGTTTGGCCTTAAGAATGCTAGTGCGACCTATCATCGGGCTATGACTTACATTTTTTATGACATTATGCACACTATCCTTGAGGATTATGTCGATGATCTTCTTAGCAAATCTAAACATAGCAGTGAACATCTCGATGTTTTAACCATTATTTTCGATCGCCTGTTACAATATTGTGTCCATCTTCAACGAAAGAAATGTGTTTTTGGGGTCCTTTCGGGAAAATTTCTTGGTTTTATCGTCTCTTTGCATGGCATCGAGGTCGATCTATCTAAAGTCAACGCTATCATAGAAATGCCCCCACCTACTAACCTCAAACAATTACGTAGTTTGCAAGGTAAACTCCAGTCTATCCGGTGTTTCATCTCCCAACTCTCGGATTGATGTCAACCTTTCCATCACCTCCTTAAAAAGGACATTTCCTATCAATGGAGTGAAGAATGCCACCAAGCCTTTGAGGCTCTCAAAGCCTATCTCTTGCAGCCACCTGCACTTATCCCACCACAGGATGATCGCCCTTTCTACCTTTACCTTTCTGCCACTGACCATGATGTAGGAGCAATGCTCGCACATCGTGACTCCGAGCATCGTGAACAAGCCATTTATTACATAAGTCATACTCTTGTGGATTACAAGACTAGGTATACACATGTAAAAAAGTTGTGCCTAGCCCTTTCTTTCGTGGCCACCAAACTCCGACACTACCTCCTGAATCACAAAACTTTTGTCATCACCAACGCGGACCCCATTCATTATATGTACGCCAAACCACATCTAAACCAACGCATCACCCGATGGCTTATGCTCCTCGTTGACCTCGACCTTGAATTTATACACTAGAAGTCAATCAAAGGACAAACTATCGCAGACCAACTCGCGGAAGCCCCTTTACCTGGGGAACAATTTACCAATTTTAATTTCCCCTATGAACTCATCGCCACTCTTTCACTCAGGGAGGAGTCGTATGCAATGACCCTCTTCTTCAATGGATCCAAATGCTAGCACGGAAGAGGAGCCGGCGTTGTTCTCATTCCTCTTGATGCTGAGCCTATGCCTCTTTCATTCTGGCTCGATTTCCCCTGCACTAATAATACAACGGAATACGAGGCCCTTGTTTTGGGTCTCCAGGTTGCGTTACACTTAGGTGTCAAATCTATCAATATTTTCGGCGACTCCCAATTAGTAGTCAATCAAGTTATGGGCATCTACCAATGTAAAAATGAGGAACTTCAAAAGTACAAACATTACGTGGATTCACTTTTGACCTTATTTACTCATTATTCTATCTAGACCATTCCCCGCTCCACTAACAAATTTGCAGATACTATGGCTTGCTTAGCCTCGCAACTTCCTGCCTCACCAACTGACTCTGACATATTCGTCTTGGTCCAACAACTCTTTGCCCCATCTTACTTAGCCCCGGTTGTTTGTATGATAAATAATGTGTCTGCTAATTCGCAGGATACCTGGTATCACCACTTTCACGACTATCTTACAACCTCTGTTCTCCCACCTGACCTTACTAATTTCGACAAACGCGCTTTTCTTAAAATTGTTTCTCGTTATGTCGTCATGGGGGGAATCCTTTATAAACGTGGCTTTGATGGCATCCTCCTTCGATGTCTAACCGGTGCGGAGGTCACCTATACCATCCAACAATTCCACGACGGTATTTGTGGTGGACATTTTAGTGGCCTTACCGTGGCCAAACGAATCCTTCGCCTAGGTTATTATTGGCCTACTCTTAATAACGACTGCTACGAATATGTTAAGTGTTGTGTTATGTGTCAACAACATGCCAACCTTCAACATACTCCTAGCCATCTGCTACAGGTCGCATGAGATCTTTGGCCTTTCTTACAATGGGGTTTAGACCTTATTGGTGAGATTCACCCACCCTCTTCGCAACGTCACCGTTGGATAATCACAGCAACCGAATATTACACTAAATGGGTGGAAGCCATTCCACTTATTTCAACCAAAAAAGAAAAAATTGTAGAGTTCATTAACCATCACATTATCTGTCATTTTGGCGTTCCTCATCGCCTGATAACAGATAATGGTAAATCTTTCAAAAATAAGTTGTTACAAGACCTTTGTGACAACTTTGGTATCAAACTAAGCTTCTCATCACCTTATTATCCACAAGCCAATGGTCAAGCCGAATCTTCTAATAAAACCCTAACCAAAATCCTCATGAAAGTTGTTAACGATTCTGGAAGAAATTGGCATGATCACATCCCCTTTGCCCTTTGGGCTTATTATACTAGCATTCGTACCTCCACTAATGCCACACCATTTTCTTTGGTATATGGTACCGAGGCTGTCTTGCCTCTCGAAATACAAATACCCTCCCTAAGAATATCTCTTCAGGATACTATCACCAACAATGATTTCTGCCAAGAGCAGTTAGCCCAATTGGAGCTTCTTGACGAGCGTCATCTTACAGCTCTTGACCATCTTCAAATCTATCAAAAATGCATCAAGCGTGCTTATGATAAGCAACTTCATGAGCGTACCTTTAAGGTTGGTGATCTTGTCCTCAAAGAGAATCAACATGTAACCAAACTAGAAAAGAGCAAACGTGGAAAATTTTCTCCTAATTGGATTGGGCCTTACATTATCACGCATATTTATGGATCAGGCACTTACCGTTTAGCTTCGCTTAATGGTAAACCTGAGCCTGAACCCCTTAATGCCTTGCATATCCGACCATTCTACTGTTGAATTTAGTGTTATATCACTTCTTATCTACCTTGCGCTTGTCCCTTGAGCTAGTTTACCACCTCATACACTTTTGTTCCATGCATCTCAAAAATAAAATCAAGCTCACATGGTTTGGTCATTACCTCCTCTTAAAGATGCCTTCCCCTTTTTAGTCTGGTCCATGACTTAAAAGTATCAAAATAACATGTTCTCAATTGTACACTTATGGGATATTCTTGAGTCAAACTTCCTACAAAAATATATGCTTCATGTCAAACGGACATCTAGACCTCTAAGTTATACATAGACTGCTCCCTCAAAGGACAGCTATGCACAAAAATCACATCTGCTACTATAAATAGACTGCTCCCTTGAAGGACAGCTATACAAAGTCAGCCTTTATCAGAAGCTTCTCACATTGATCCGCTTCGTGAAGACCTCAAGAACAACAAAATACATATCCCATGTAGACTTCCTGCATCGATCAGTCTATATCCAAAAAGTAACAAAGCAGTATTCCAAAAGAACTTTTTAGTCATGGACTTGTCTATTTAGGTTTGGTTCTCTTTCGTCAGAATAATCACCTTATAACAAGTTCTCAGCACCCCTGCCTATATCAACCACTTCACCTCACCATTTGTCAAAGCAACAAAACTCAAGGGACGTGACGTATATCCGATATATTGTGATTATACAACTCTTTTCACCTATCGACTTCTGGCCTATGCAAGGTACCTAGGGATTCAAACTCATCCTATGTTAATATGTAGTTTGTTTAGCTCTTCTCAACTACAAGACACTTTTTTCTCTTTTACTCGACTCTAGGATTGTGTGTTGACCTTAATCAAGACACGATTCCCTACTACTTGGGTAAGCTAACTTTCGCTTCACCTATACCTACATCAACATCGCCAATATCTTACCAACACCAACAACATTACCCTACCAACATCAAATTTTTACCAACCAACAAATTGCCTAACCACAACCAAATTGCCTGAATTCACCTCTCCCTGGTTCTAAGGGAGAACTACATCGGTCTGAGGCCCCTCCTTGCTTTGTGCAATGGGCTATGTAGGCAGCACTTAGGAGACATGGGGTCTCCCAAGGTTAGCTCAACCATCCCCTACCATACCCTATCATGTGTTGTAAATATAAATATTTTTGTGTATTTCTATTTGACAACATTCATCTTTATCCTTTTTCAAAACAAACAAAAAACATTCAAAACACAACCATTCTTATTATTATCATCACTCAAAACAACATACATATTTATTTTTATTTTAGATGTTAAACAAATAAATCTCTCTATCATCGACTCGCAGGTCGGCATCCTTATTTATTCTTATACTCCTATGAAATTCACTTAGACCCTTGTGCCTCCTCCCGAATCAGGTGGTGATCATGATTGTTGACGCCACTCACTTGGCCTCTCCATCCTCAAAGGTGCCACTGCTATTGGTTCCTCCCACTGATCCGCCAACATCTCCTGTAACATACGAATACGTCATCTCGCGTGGAGGAATCTTGCCTCCAGTCTCTCCACTCGTAACTGTGAAACCTCTAACAATCCCGTTGTCTCATTCACCTATGTTTGAAGCTGGTGAACCAAATCCTACAGACGATCTCTCTCCATTGTAATCACAGCTATGTCAGGATGCTCACGTGCACCTCGCAGCTCTGCTACCCACCATAATCTATTGGCCTCTGTCGTTCCCGCATCCATTACCCTACGATCGGCTGCTATCTCTTCTGGCCCTTCTGGAGGTGTCGGCTGGGGAGGTGTGAATGCTGCCTCAGCATCGATCCTCATGTATGGTCTATATGTCATTGGTATATCCTGAACAAATCCAAATTATCGCCACACGCGATCTAGAGGAATCCTCTCGTACTCACCTGGCCTGTACCCTGCGATCCACCTCAATCACTCTATACCCCTCAACTCCTCAGCTATGTTCTCTGTCACCATATAGTTCCCGTAAGGCCTCTAACAAATATCCACAATCGTCACCATCTCCCATACCTGCCTATAATACTCGATGTCATTAATCACGGCCTGGGATCTCACCTCTTGTTCTGTCTAGACCCATCGTCTGAATCCCAACCTCTGCACTCCTGTCTCTCCCGACTCTATGGGTCGGCCTATCGGGTGCACACAAACAATGTGCTCATAGGCCCAACAAT
Source organism: Taxus chinensis (assembly GCA_019776745.2). Lineage (NCBI taxonomy): Eukaryota > Viridiplantae > Streptophyta > Pinopsida > Cupressales > Taxaceae > Taxus > Taxus chinensis. The sequence continues at coordinate 767,481,866 of CM034153.1, forward strand.
GTAATAAGTATGAACAATCCAGTGTGGTCCTGTGTTTTCACCTACAGGCCCATAAACCCCTATATAACTCCGCTAGATATGCGGGTGCCCATGCAAAAGTCACGCTCATTTCTATCATTTCCCAAATAACACTCATCAATGCTTTTGGAAATATTCCACCCTCCGCCCTCGGTAATGCATAATACCCCACCGCTATCATTAATACCACTACCAACCTTGTTTCCTCAAGGTGTGTTGCATACATTGTACCATAAGTGAATGTCAAACCTCGCTGTGTCAAATCTCGTGCAGCTGAACCAAATACTATTGTTATCGCTGCCCGCTCCACGCTAGGCAACACCTGATACACTGGTCTTCCTATCATTGGGAGCCTCAAAATCCTAAACACATCTTCCAACATCACTGTCATCTCCCCTGTTGGCAGATAGAAGGTATTCTTTTCCTGATTTCACCTCTCAATCAACGCCTGCAACATAGCATGATTACGTGCGATTCATGAATAATAGCGGATTCCACTTAGCCCCACATGGTTTATCAATGTCCAGTCAGCTGGTGTTACATCCGCTCAAATTCGTGACAAGAAAGCTGGAACAGTATCATTCATCCTTAACCCTGCTTCCGCCTGCATACATCAAAATGAAACACAACCATTCAATAAATCAAATCCCCAAGGGTTTTTTCTCACATTCTGGAAATTCCTCCAGTAACTGGTATCGGTTATAGATAGCCGATACCGGTTTACTAACCGATACCGGTTATCTCTAAACGATACCGGTCACTGTCAAACACATACAGCCTGCTTAAAAACATCCACCTACGATAATTATTTTGCTCGATTACTCCTCTCCATACCTAAAAAAATACGTGAACACCCTGCTTACCTACCCCATAACACTCACTCTATCCCAAACCCTTTCCTATCACCTTTTCTTTCTCATCTCTACCCTCTTCCCTTCTCTCATCCTATTCATCAAAACATGCAAGAATTAAAATACAACCAAACAGTTTACCTCTCGAGATGCAGCAGCATGGGGTGGAACTTGTCTTCCCTCTCATCCCTGCCTACTGGATGCTTCTCCTCGCTTAGCCATGTTCACCACCCTCTTCAAATATAATTTACCTTTCTAAACTTCTTAATCTCAGCCCACACTCACTTCACCTATCTCTTTCCTCCTTATCACTCAATTATTTCATGCAATTACCTGTATCAGTCATCAAACAGTGTCACATTCACGTATTTAACTTGTTGCATGACTCTAAAAATAAGAATTCTAAAAATAAGAACTTAAATTGCCGCCCAAGCTTTTCTATTTTTAGAAAAGCTCGTTTTGACATAACCAGTATCGGTTGCATAACCGATATCGGTCAACATGATACCGACGTCGGTTAGATAACCGATATCGCTCGCATGCCTCCTTTTTCTTAAATCTGGGCCTTTTCTTTATTTTGTTGCAAATTTTTGAAGCGCCCACCTCTTTTTCCTACATAACAACACCATTATCAATATTTGTCATCAAAATCACATCAATATCTTATCATAATTTCATCAACAACATCTATCTACAATAAAACAGCCATCAACAAAATACATCAAACCCATCAATATATACACCATTTGGATCAAACTCATCATCTACATACAATCAATTTCAAAAACCATCGACAAAATACATAAAACAATTTATACACAACATATGGATCAAAATCATCATCTCTATATATATATATATATATATCAATGTTTCAAATATACAACTTGCCCTGCATAGGGGCCTCTGTGATCACAATAATAATACAAAGCCGGCATGCAGACTGCAATAACTATCAAAATCTTGACTCGGCTCGTAGGCCGGTCTCTCATATCAAAAATATACTCGGCTCGTAGGCCGGTATCAACTATACAACCTATACTCGGCTCGCAGGCCGGTATATACAACAAGAATGAATAAATGAATCATATGCGGGCACGCAGGCCTCTATATAAATAACCGGTTCGCAGACCGGTGCCTATATCCAATGTACAAACAAAACACCTATCTCCGCTCCAGGGATGTCTCAACTCTCCCCACCACCCTCAGCTCCTCTCCTTGCCAGTCCCTGTGCTGGCTCCTGCCTCCTCCCTGTCACCGACCCACCGGCTATGGCTGCACCTCCCTGAGATCTCTGGCTCCGCGAGGTCTCGGCTTTGTGCGCTGCATATGGCTGATAGTCAGCCCCGGTACCATCAAGGACATCCTGATAATACCGGGCCTCCGCTCTCACCTCCATATAGCGGGTCCGTGCCACCAAAGCTGTTGGGGCTGGTCCCCTGACTCCTAATAATAATGGCCCTTGTCCTGCCGATACACCCTGTGCCGGTGCCTGTGCCGGTGCCTGTGCCTGTGGCGTTGCCGGTGCCGGTGGTGGTGCCTATGGATGTGCCTATGGCTATACCTATGGCTGTGCCTATACCTGTACCTTTGCCTGCACCTGTGCTTGGGCTAACTGCCCCTGTAATACCCCGATCTGTGCCTGTGCAGCAGTAAGCTGCCCCTGTAACAACTGCACCTGTCCTAAGAGCCGGTCCCTCTCTACTATAACAATCGCTAAATCTAGCTGTGCGGGCTGTGCTCTCCTGGCTGCTCTCTGCCCTGCCCACCACACCAAAAATGAACCTGTACACCTGGTGTCATCCACTGTATCATCTGCCAGCCTCTCTGCTACCCAATATAGGTCAACGGGCAATGGGGCCTCTACATCATCCCTCCGGTACTGTGGGAAGGGAGGTGGCTCATCCTATCACAGCCCCAACTGCCATCGTACCCTCTCTAAGGGTATCCACTCATACTCTCCCGGCCTCCATCCTGCTATCCAGAAAGTATACTGGATCCAACGCATCTGTGCTCGGGCTCCTCCTCGGGGCTGATGGCCTCTGTAAGGCCTCCATATAATATCCAATACAATCAAGCCCTCTAGCATATGATGGTAGTAAGCTACATCCCGTCCTGCGAGCACCGCTCGTGGATGGCCCACGACCCCCAACCATCTTTGAAAGCCATACCTATATATAACCTGTGGCCCTGGCTGCTGGGGCAGCCCTACTGGTCGAATACATATGATGTGCTCATATGCTCAGCAGTGTAACAAAAATGTGGAACAAATCCCAAATCACCTCATCCGGCGATAACCCCACAGCTCCCTGTATAGCTGCACCAGATATACTGGTGCCCAGGCATAACACGTATGCTCCTACCATCTCGTGCAGTACTCCCATCAAAGCCCTTGGGAAGCGGCCTCCCTCTGAGTCTAGGAGGGCGAAGTAGGTGATACCTATCATCATCAGCATGGTAAGTCATGTCTCATGTCTATGGGCGCGATACATGTCCCCATAGGCAATGCTCGCGCTGTGATAAGTCAATAACGCGGCTGCATCCCCAAATACCTGCAGAATGTTGTCCATAGCTGTCTCCGCATCTACCTGGAATACTACCTCCCCTACGATCGGTAGTCTCGGGATGCGATACACATCCTCCAGGGTAATAGTCATCTCTCCAGTCGGGAGATGGAAAACATTGGTTGTCGGATCCCATCTCTCGATGAGGGCAACCATAAGGCTGTGGTCCCTCTCCACAGCCCTATACCGCTAGACTCCGCCGAGTCCCACCTCGCACATAATGGCCCAATGCGCTGCGGACACATGTGGCCGCATCCATCTCAATAGCGGGGGCATCCGATCCTGCATAGTCAGCTGCTGACGTGCCTGCACAAATAACCCACTTCATTAGACCTACCCTTTACAAAAACAACTACTTTACCCCTCTATACCCCCTTTTACCCACCCGACACACCCCGACTCTATAACACACATCTACACCCACCTATCTTACCCTAAAAACATCTACGATATCCCCTTTCCTATCAACTCTACCCCCTCCCTCTTCACCCCAACCAACAACAACAACAACAACAAACACAACACACAACCCACCAACAAACAACAAACAAACACCCAACCAACAAACAAACAACAACCCAAAAACCCAAAACAATAACAAAACCAAACAAATGACCGGTACCGGTACCGGTCACCCTTGACCGCCACCGGTCCCCCTACAGCACATGCTATACACCGGCGCCGGTCGACATACAACCGACACCAGTCCACCAACAACCCACCTTGCCCAAAAAATTCATGACCGATGTCGGTCGCCTAGTGACCGACATCGGTCACTGTCCACGGCCGAAGCCAAACCCGATGCGGCCCCTAAAAACCCATTTTTTCCTATTACTACCCTTTTACCCATTGAAAAATCCTAAAAACCTACCCACCCTACCGTTTTAGCCTAACTAACCCACTTACCTTCTCCATTTTTCAAACAACTTCAATTTATTCATTATTTTATTAAAAACTTGGATTCTTACCCAAAACCTAAATCTATCTTAAAACCATTAAATTCACAACATTCGAGGTTTAGAGCCTACCGGTACAACGACACATCGTCATGGTGGGATAGGTGGTGGCGGTCCAGCTGGTCCAACACCTCCTGCTCCTCCTAGCTGTGCCATGGCTCTAAATCTCCTCTGCTGGGTCCTCCACCAATCAAATACTGCCTCCTACTCGCTGGGGTCTACCAACCACTCACTTCTCCACTCAAATAATGCCACCTCAGCCGACAAATTCAACAATCTCACTAAAACACCTCAGACAACTAAAATTGGTTTTCAAATTCACAATGTGACAATGATAGGCTGTATTTTTCTTTTTATAGGTTTTTGACCTATAACCAATATCAGTTATTTTGTGCCCTAAACCACCGGTATCGGTCATCTAACCGATACCGGTCATAGCTGACTGATACCGGTTTAATCCCACCTTTTCCCCAATTTCTACCCTTATTCACTAATCTCCCTTTCTCACCACATCGCCTATACCCTCCTTTGCTAAATAGCCTTTTTTTGACTTCATTGGCCCAATTCACAGCCGCAACCAACCAATCAGGCCCGACCCAAGGCCGCAACCAACCAATCAGGCCCGACCCAAGGCTGTAACCAACCATTTGGCCCGACCCAAGGCCGCAACCAACCCATTTGGCCTGACCCACGGCCGTAACCAACCATTTTGGCTCGACCCAAGGCCGCAACCAACCATTTGGCCTGACCCAAGGTCGCAACCAACCATTTGGCCCAACCCAAGGCTGCACCCAACCAATTTGGCCCGACCCAAGGCCATAACCAACCAATCAGGCCCGACCCAAGGCCATAACCAACCAATCAGGCCCGACCCATGGCCCTCACCAATCAATCGGCCCGACCCAAGGCCGCACCAATCAAATACCTCGCCCAAAACCAACAAATTACAATTTTATCCACCCATGATGTAGCCTTTTGTTCAATCGAGCTCACCTGTTCATGTTTTAGCATGATTAGGGTACTTGACTTGATCAGTCGACCAACTTTGCCTAGCCCAAGACCGTGACATTTATCTCAACCAAACCAACCATTTGGTACTGCCGAACATGCCTAAATGTTCCTGTACCTTACCCGTTATATCCCCTGGAGCTACTTCCTATGCCTTGGATACCAGGATTATATCACCCTTGTTTGGATAAACTATCGACCTTCGCCTATGAATTACTTGTTTGCTCTTCAAATCTTGTACCCTGGTCGCACTACTGCATTTCAACGTGCGTCTGCTTCCTTGGACCTACCCCACCATCTTAACATCATCTCAACAACATTTACCATTTATCAACCCTATCCCTGATTTCACGCTACCTCACTCTGCAATAGATTTGAGGGGGATTACCTATACCCTTAACAGGAGTAACCACTTCTTATTATTGTCAGTGAAGCTTTACAAGACAAGCTACATGACAACAAGGGGCTAATGTAGACACCAAATTTGTGTCTGACGACCCCCCGTGCCCCGCATCTCATTTCACAACCTAACCTCATCACCTAAACCTTACACAATTATTTATTAATTACCTTATAATTAATAAATCCACATCTCCATACCTGCCACCCTCATCATGACCTAGTCCTAACCCTAAACTAACCTAATTAAGACCTATAACTTGGTCTACATCCACACCCATGACTAATTACTCCTCACCCGCACCTAAAACCAACCTCATAATGACTTAACCAAGCCCACAACTAATCCCTCGAGAGAAAAGGAGGGAAAGTGGGCTATTTTACTAAAAATAGCCCACTTTGACCTGACCGATACCAATTCCTACTCGACCGCCGTCGGTTACGTAACCGCCATCGGTTCCCTGTAAATGACCTCCCCCAACCAAAAATAAAGGGTTGGATTTTCATTGGATCCGGAGGAGAAGTCATTGGAAGAATCAGGATTTCACTTGGCCGAGCAGAGACAAGTGAAGAAAAGACAGGAGTTTGCAGAGAAGGACATCAAGCCCAAGACTACAACTGAGTAACCAGAGCCTAGTGACACTCATCCAAGCATTGGGAGGGAAGATAGCTCATCTTGGATTGTCATATCATCCTGCCTGAACCTGCTTTCGTCATCACAATCCTTGAACCCGCATCTTCATCAGGAACTAGTAAGTACTATCTCATACATTCTCTTAATAATATTTCTTGGACTTCTGAATAACAGTAATTACAAGTCTACTCCCAGATCCACTACCCGGTAACACTCTCCATCTAACTTACATTCCTCTACCCCTATATTGCCCCAAGAATAGCCCCTATACTCTCTGAGTCTTCTCCATCACCTCATTACCTATCCCCAATCATTTACCAACCTTATAAACACCATAGCTATCATATAGCCATCTTATAGCCAACCTTCACCAAACCCCCTAAATCACTACCCCTACCAATATCGGTTATTAGCAACCGGCACCGGTGATAGTGACCGGCATCGGTCACTATGATTCAAAACCAAGACCAGCCTTTTCTCTATTGCTCTAACAAGGTAATTAAATTGTAATTTTGCAATAGCTCTTTTGTTAGAATTTGTGTTAATTCATATTAGCAAGGGAGCTGACCACCTTCGAAAGGAAGTCCAACATTTCCTGGGCCCAAGGTAGTTCCCTCATTTATTGTCTAATTAGAATCTGGTGGTCTTATATTCTTACTTGCAGGTAGTCCTTCCCAGACAAAAAGGAGTTCTTTGCAATCGATCTGATCTCTCTCTACGGTACGCGCACACCCTCTCAACATTCAACAGGTATTCCTCCTAGCCCTAACCCTTATCTTTTTCTCAAAGGAATGAAAGGATAGAAGCAACTCTATTCTAGGAACAGAAGCATTTCTGTGTGAAACACCCAGAGTTAAAAGAGATCATTGATCCCCACAAGTAGGTATTGACTCAATTGGATGCCAATTATATTAGTACTTCCCTTAGGATTCCTGTAGCTGAAAATTCAAACACCCTCACCAGAGACCGGACTAAGTTGCTTTTTGATCAAGACAGTGAATAGTATAAAAGCAGAGTGGCTAAGTCTTGGTTTAAGAATCCAAAGAAAGGAGCTTCAAGGCTACCAAATACTATGTATAGATTTGAATTTAAGGAATAATTTTCAGATATTATCACTCTCCTTGCCAAAATAATGGGGATTCTCTCTACCAATGAGTTTCATTATTGTATGTGCCCTTACATCAATATTATATGTTAAGGTAAACAAAGCTTGAATTGGGTAGAGATAATCTATGATATCCTCACTGAACAACTTACAAATGTCCAAAAGAACACCAAGACTTTTCATATGACTTCTTACTTGATGTATTCTATTGTTGCATACAAAGAATGGTTGGGTTTCTCCCCTGTTGAAGACAAGAAATATGCTCCTATTTATGAGTATTGCCCACAATTGATTTTAAAGATCAGTAATCATCATTTCAGAAGGGTGAATGATGCTTTCATGATGTATATTGTCAGATTACAAGAAGGAGACACAGCTCAGAGGTTCTCAGAGGAATCTAAGAAATTGGTCGATGTGTATGGTAGTTATTACACTCAATTCAGAAAATTCTCCTACATACGGTTCGTTAGGTTTGAGGGAACACCTTTAAAGCTCCCTATGTATTGTAGTGACAAGATGGCCTTAGTTGAAATATGTAGGTAGTTGGATAAGCTCCATAGAACTTTTAGGGATAAAAATATTGCAGGCATCCAGTTCCCAATCACATTGGGTAATTATATTTACAGCACTGCCTTCGATTCCCAAAAGATTGACAGGACAATTGCTCCCCTCACACTTCACTATTTGAAACCAAGGACTTTGTTTGATATCAAGGTTTTTATTGTTACTAATTTCAGAATGGGTTTCCATCATCTTGTTGATAGTGAAGAATATTGGACTGATTGTTCCGATGATTATGAAGCCCGAAGAAGATACTATGGTATATTTTCCTTACAGTAAATTAAATATTTTGATGTACACAAGGTTCCTAAAGGACTTCAAGATGATGATAAATAACTACAATCCCTTGAATATGAAAGATCCATCAGACACACTCCTATTGAAACCATTAATTGGTTTGTTAGAGAGAGAGATGATTTGAAGGAACTCATAAACTCTGTATTGGTAAGGACCAGACTCTGGTTTGACAAGAAAGGGAAAAATTTTAGAGCAGGAAATTCTAGGTCTTCTTCTCAAGAAACCTCCACCCCTCAAAAATAAATACCTACACTAACCCCTAACGCACATGAACTATTTGTTCCCTCTCCACTTGAATCTTCAAATCTGGTATACATAAAGAAAGGAAATCCCAAGAAAGATGAGAAGATGGAGGAATTCATTCAGAAGAGTGAGAAGCTATCTTATCCAAAGCAATTGGAAATAGTGTTTGATTTTGAAATAGTTAGAGATATATGTGATGATGAAAGTGAAGAAAAAGAGCAAGAAAAACAAGAGGAAAAAAATCCTAAGGAAAGCAGTGAAAAGAAAGATCAATTGAAGAGCCAAGTCTCAAAATCTGTGAGTGTTTTAGGAACATCTACCAAGGAATTCCCTATCAAGGAAGTGCTCACTTCCCAAACTGAGACATCTGTGTTAGAATTAGTTGTTGTACAAACTTTGAGTTTAATTAGCACACCTGCACTTGGGCCCATTGTCCCCTCCACTTATGGATCTTATTTTTTTTGGGTGTAACTATTGTTGGAAAGCAAGAAGAGTAAATTCACTTCTAATATTTTTTACCCTAAGTTTGATGCAATGGCAGCTCTACTACGTACTACTCCTCCCCCACATGCAAAAAATGCTAAGGTCACATCCAGATTAGTATCAAATTCTCAAGGCTAGCAATTCATGGATATTGCTAAACCCAATCTTGAAAATGATGAAAAGGACCTATTAATAGGTGATTTAGAACTAACAAGAATTACCCTTGGAGAATCAACACCTAAGATTGAAGTACATAACCTAAAGGAAACAATGTCCAAAGTAATTGAAAGGGTTGAAAAAGGCAAGCATACATAGGAGCAGTTGGAGGAGAAAAATCAAATTATGTCAAATTTCATCAAATCTTTATTGGTAGAGGATAAGGTACTTGATCTGACTCCCTTAGATTCCATTCCACCACCTGTCATTCTATATAATGATAAAGCTCAGGCTATTAAATATATTCATAAGCATGTCACTTATGGGAAGGAAATGGAAGCCTTGGTTGATGAGATGATAATCACAAGTTTGAATTTCATTGAGGAAGCATTTAAATCATATGAAAAGGTTGCTAAAATATAGTTGAAGTTTACTACTACACTCACTGGTCTGGATAGAGAATTGAAATTGTGGGGTGAATGTATCCAAGATATTAGACTGATGAGTGATACAGATGTACAAGATCTTTTGGAAAACAAGGTATTCAATGATGCAAAGATGAATTTCTCTAAGTAATGGGTTTTTAGCATTGGCTGGAAGATAAAGGTTCTTGAAGAGGCCATTGGTGAACTTAGAAATATGTTACATAAAGGAGAAGCTTTTAAATCTTGTGTCACATCTACTTTCCATGATATCCACTGTCAAATATTCAAGGAGATTTCAGAATATAAATTCACAGTCCAAGAAATTAAGTCTCAGTTCAGGGATTTTTTCAAAGAATATTTGTTCAAATAGGACACCATGTCTAAGGATAAGATGAGAGAAAAAATTTCACTTCAAGCAATTATCACAGAAGCCAATAATGAGTTCTTGGAAAACACGGAATTTGGAAAAGAGATGTAGAAGTGTTTGGGCAGAAATGTTAGGAATATCTATGTTGTAGTGTGAACATAGAATATTATGTAAGTGATTATATTATCTAGGATAATATAATATGTGTTGTAATAATTAATTACATTATTGTAAATGTAATTATGAGTGGGTGAGTAAATATTGTTATGAGTTGTTGAGTAAACAAATCATTAACAATATTAGTTTTGTGAGAAAACAAAATCTCACGTATAATAGCATGGAGTTGTTTTAGGAGTTATGTGTGGAGATATTTATGGAGATTATATCTCCTTAAATATAGGAACAACATCTCCTATTTAAATGGATGTAATACCTCATATGTATTGAGCAAGAATAAAGAGTAAGATTTCGAATTTTCTTTATGCAATTATGATATTAACTTTTCATTTGGTAACAGAGCAGGTTTGATGCAAGAAATTTCAGTGCTTTCATGATCAGATCCGTCTCAAAGAATATATTATATTTTTCGTTTCCAGATGTGGGTTTTTCTATAATTTTTTGTGCAGAATCATGTGCTAGTCAAGAAACTACAGAAGAAATTTCAGAAGAACCCAGAACGTATTTTGGAAGAAATACGGATTTTACTATGCAGCTATCAAATTAAGCACATCAATTCTTCTACTGAAAGTTTTCTCCAATTTTCAATAATGTTGAATTGTTAATACAAGTTCTTGACTTGCTTGGAGGTTAAAAGGTATTCAATATAAAATTTTAAAGTACTTGATTCAATTTTGTATTTTTTTATCAGTATTGTACAAAATAATGGAGAAACTAAATCTGATTGAAAAGTTTGAAGGACAAGATTTCCATACATGGCAACTACAGATGCAATTACATTTAATAGAAAAGGATCTATGGGATGTGGTGAAGTCTAATTCAACTCCACCCACTGGAGGAAATGAATTGGCAAAATGGAATGCAAAAGATCAGAGAGCATTGGGTACCATTGGTCTGGGCTTATCAAAAGCCTATCTACATCATGTGGATTTCACAAAATCTGCAAAAGAAATTTGGGAGTCTCTTAACAAATTGTTTGGTTCTGAAGCTGAAATGGCAAAGACTACATTGAAGCAACCCTTGTATGGGTTGAAAATGGAAGAGAACTCAAAAATGGCAGATCATATAAGTAAGTTTCGTTCTTTGCTAAATCAACTAGCTGGAATTAAAGAACATGTAAAAGATGATGATGCTAAAGCTATTCTTCTTAATAGCATGCCTAAGAGTTACTCAAATATTGTATTTACTTTGAGTAAAATTACTATTAGTCTAGAAGGAGTGATTTCTACATTGTTAGAACAAAGCAATCATGAAGAACATGAAGAAGTACTATATGTAGGAAACAAACCGAGCTCCTCATCTAAGAAGGAAAAACATAAACCAAAGAAGGTTCCTTCACATGGAAAAATAAAATGCTTTTATTGTAATGAGATTGGGCATGTAATACTGAACTGTAAAAAGAGAGCTCAGGATCTTCTTGATGACAAGATAGATCAGAAAGCCCTTCTAGCTGAAGTAGAAACTGATTGGGAAGTCTACTCAACTGATGAAGAAATTTCATGTCCTAGTGATGAGGATTTCCTATGGTAGACTCTTTTCTTGTTGGAGGAAGGAGGCAATGGAGGAAGGAGGAAAATCAGCGTCCTCTCGTCATTCACCAACGATGGGGTCGCAGACAGATGTGGTGATATTTTATTTCAGTTATGTGGTGTGTTTATACACAAGGGGGTGAAACTAGTTTCATGTTTTGATTTTAATGTGTTCACATAGACTAACAACAGTTCCTGAGTGTCTATTTGGTGTGGAAGAAGCAAACTGCATGACTCAGCTTACAGGGGAAAATCATCTACGTACGGTCCTCTGACTGTCGTACAGTCCTCTGACTGCCATACTTCGGTGGAAGGTACTTCGGTGGAAGGTGATCAGTCGATGAAGATGTTCATACGACAAGGATGATCATTAGCAGCAAGATCCAGATAGCAAGATCCAGTAGCAATGAATACTCCGACAAGGTTGATGTTTCCAGGAGCTCTTACCCCATGTTCACACTAAGGGGGCAAATGTTAGGAATATCTATGTTGTAGTGTGAACATAGAATATTATGTAAGTGATTATATTATCTAGGATAATATAATATGTGTTGTAATAATTAATTACATTATTGTAAATGTAATTATGAGTGGGTGAGTAAATATTGTTATGAGTTGTTGAGTAAACAAATCATTAACAATATTAGTTTTGTGAGAAAACAAAATCTCACGTATAATAGCATGGAGTTGTTTTAGGAGTTATGTGTGGAGATATTTATGGAGATTATATCTCCTTAAATATAGGAACAACATCTCCTATTTAAATGGATGTAATACTTCATATGTATTGAGCAAGAATAAAGAGTAAGATTTCGAATTTTCTTTATGCAATTATGATATTAACTTTTCAAGAAAGACTCATGCAACTACAAATACAACGATCCCCCAGGGCATGGACATAGCGGAGCAATTGAAAAAATTTAGGAACCAAGAGCTCAAAACAAAGGGTGCTACAAGCACTTCTTCTAACATCCCCCCTAGTTCCTATTTTTCTATTTTATTTAAAATATCTAATTAAGGTGGCTATTTTCTCTCTAGCCATATGTTATGTAAGAAAATGATAAATTTAGGTTATAATACTTAATTAGATATTAATCTTAGGATTAAAATAAGGGAAATTGAAAAGGATCTTTTGTAACTGTTCCTAAGGTTATATAAATAACTTTTCTTATCATTTGGAAGGATTGGATTTTGATGTCTTGGATGTAAAGAACACTGAATTACCAATCAATATAGAAGAAGTTTCATATTTTCTCATGTTTATCTCTTTATGTTCTCATTCTGATTCATGAGAAGCTATGTGTACCTGAACAAGAACTTTGTTTCTTTTAGTTAATATTATGCTTATAAATTTGTGTCTAATGCATGCATGTCATGTGTTTATATATGCATAGTTTAAATCTTGTTATTTTACCAAGCATAAGTAAGATATCATTCTGCAATCTATGTGTCTGAAAGTGCTCCTCTCTTAATTTTGTAAATATTGATTCTTTTATTCCCCTTTCTTTTGTATTGAGAATTTTATGGAATGAAGACATATAAAATATCAAAATCCTCACCAAGATATTAATAGCTGTGTATATTGTAAATAAGTAGATTTTCTTGTCTCTTTTGTGTTCAATAAGGGAACCTCTCCCATAAAGAGGAGGGATTGTCGTCCCCTGACTGTTTCTTATTTTCAATACCAAATTTAAAAACCAATAATGTGAATTCAGTTCATGGTTTCTTAGGATAAAGTTTAACTTGACCATCTTCTAGAGCTCGAAGCTCTAACTTATGGGCCATAGTAAAGGCTTCATCAAAGGTCTGAAATGATTAGATTTGTAATTTTGATGAGATATTTTTAACACATGATCAACATAAGACTTCGATCAATTCAGTCTGTGGTAATGCAAAGGACAACGGATTAATTATACCTCTCCAACGGGCAAAAAAAATAGCAATGGACTCATCCTCGAACTGTTTAATAGTATAGATTTCATTGATAGTGACTTTACAGGCTATGTTTATAGAAAAGTGTTTGAATAAGAGTTGTGCAAGTTGTGTGAATGAGTAAAGTGAGTACCGAGGAATGCTATTATACCAATCTAATACATGATCGGCAAGGGACATGGGGAAATTCCTTAGCATGAGCTCCTGATCATGGGCTATTAGATAAGAGGCATTAAAAAAAGCATGAATGTGCTGTTGGGGATCTTATTTGCTGTATAATTTGATAAATTTTTGAAGTACCTAGTGAGGTGGATACGCTTTTTAGGGTATTGAAGGGTGAATGAGTTCATTTCAAATTTCATCATAAGAGAGCATATTCTTGGGTGTTGATGAAGCAACCTCAAGACTAGATATGTGGCTCATGAGAGCTTATAAAGGATTAGGTTGTGGTGGTTTCTGTGAGGATGAGCCAAATTGAAATGAAAACTAGTTAGGCTGTGTGTATGTCTGATATTGTTGAGGAATGTTTTACTAATAGGGAATGTTGTATTATGGAAAATTTTACTGTGGGACATTCTATTAAGGTATGTTTTTTCGTGGAATGTGTTGTTGATAGGGAATTTTTGTTGTGGTACATTTTGTTGAGATGGAAAACTTTGTTGAAGGATATTTTGTTGAGGGACACTGTATTATGGAATGTTTTGTTGGGATAGAATATTATAAGTAGGGATGTTTTGTTGGGTTACATTCTTCTGATATGGAATACTAGTAGGAATATTCTATTGTGTAATACTTTGTTGGTAAGGGACATTTTTTTGTGGGATATTTTTTTGTGAAGGGAAACTAGTAGGGATATACTGTTGAGACGAGATATTTTGTTGTGGGATGTCCAGTTGTGAAGGAATACTGTAAGTAGGAATTTTTTGTTGAGGTATATTTTGTTGATATGGAATACCATAAAGTTGTTGAGACATTAATGGTTACAATAGTTGAATGTATTGGTAGGGATTTGAAATGATGTGGTAGTGAAATACTGTGTATAGGGAGTGTTATGTCAAAATTACATCACCCCCTGATTTTCTCTCTGTGTGTGTGGGGAAATCAGTGTAATTATGATAACGTGGGGTTATCCCTCAAGCTGTGGGACTTGAAAACTTGAGATAACCCTCTGGATAAGGTCGGATTCCTCAAACCAATCCTAATGTTAAACTACTCCTAGAAGGAAAAAATACAGCTAACTAATCTTGTCCTAACAATTCTAAGGAGACGGGGAGGGAGAAAGTGCATGAAAAAAGGGAAAGCCTATACTAAAGGGGGTGATAACACCAGAAAATGGGCAAGATACTCTATTAAGGGGGGATGAAATAGGGAAAAAGGGGCTGAGGGAGGTCATAAAAATGTGACACAGACCCAGATCTTAATCTGCCATCAAAACTCCATGGAACACAACATCATAAACCTGCAAATGAGAAAAACATACACAAAATACAGCAATAATAATGGGAGGCAAGAAAATACAATAAAAATGAGCTAGGGTTGAAGAAACACCATGTTTTCTCCCTCAAAATTCCCCTCTTTTTGAAGACAAGTTTTAAAAATTTTGAGTCAGTATCGTGGAGTATTATGTGCTATTGCTTGAAAATCTTTTTCTTCATTCGGATGTCGTTGTCAATCCTTCTCTTTGGTTATGGATCGCATAGAGCCTGGTATTGTTTGTAGTTTTTCATTCCATGGAGAATAATTTTAAATTTGGGTGTAAAGGAGGGGTTTTTCCTTTTATTTTTATTTTTCCACAGTTATGAATGACGGGTGTATCTTTCGGGGTCAATTTTTTCCCCAACATCCATGGGTAGCACGTGGATATCTCTGATTAGATGTGGTGTGGCCATGTTTCAAGCGATAGTGGAAGCCTCCACGCATCCAAATAGTGCAACTCCAAGGGCAGGGCCAAAGGTGGTTCCCCAAACTGGTGCTATCTCTCCACGTATCTCAGGTCTAAAATAAAGATAGAACAAACCCGAATTGGATAAGTATGAGAGGGTTGGCAGAAGCCTCCACGTGCCTCAATGGCGTAACTTCAAAAATGAGACCAAAGGGCTAGTCTCCAAATGAGTGCCAGCTCGCCACATGGTCAGAGTCAAAGGAGAATCCAAGACCAGCAGAAGTAGCCACGTGTCATCTCAACACCCTTTCAGGAAGTGAATCCAAAGCAGAAACTCAAATGAGCACCATCTCTCCATGTATCTAGGGTCCCACATAATTCAAGTGGGTAGCAAGCCCAAATTGGCTAAGTATAAAAGAACCGACAGAATTCTCCACATGTCTCTTCAGTGCAACTTCAAAGGAAGAATCAAGAGTAGGTCCCCAAGTGTGCGTGGGCTCGCCATGTGGTCATAGTCAAAGAAAGGGGCAAATCCATCTGTTGAATTGGCTAAGTATAGAAGGGTTTGCGGAAGTATCCACGTGTCAACTCAACATAACTTCAAAGGAAAACGCTAGAGGTAGGTCTAAAATGTGCATTAAGCCTTCACGTGTCTAGGGTCAGACAAATGGCCCCACCAAACAAAAGGGAATTGGTCAAAAAACACAAAAATACTAAACCATCCCGCAAAGGGACACGTGGTCATGTTTCAAGCGAAGGTGGAAAGGCGGGCCCTTTTTTTATGCCATTAAAAGGACAAAGTGGGAAAGTGGGCCGTTAGAGTGATTTGGGAATTTGGGATTTGTTTCCATAAAGATCTCAAAGTTATAAAGTGACCCGCAACCCCCGCTCATGCCAAGGGATAAAGTCAAATGTTGAGCCCGCATCAATATTTAAAGTGGGGAGGTGGGTCGGTAGATAAATTTGAGTTTTTGAGCCCACGTTGAAAAGAGGTAAAATTAAAAAGTGACCCACGACTCCATCACCACTCAAGTCTAGCCACGTGTAAATCCCGTATCGGAAGTGGGTGGGCGGGCCAAAATTTTCTGAAGTTCCATTTCTCTAAAAGGCACAAAATACAAAAGGTATCCTTAGGCCCGCTTCATTTTTAATCTCTCCTAGGTGGATGGCTCAAATTCCAAGTTTGCAATGGCAGGATGAACAGTTGTGATTCAATGCATCTGATTTTTCTACCAAGCATGGAAACGGTTGAGGCATTGGAGAGGTTCAGACGTCAGTTTCTTGAATCAGTTTCATCATTTTTGTAACCAAATGTAACCATTCTTAGAATCTATTTAATGGCTTCTCCATACCATTTTTACGGTTGGATCCTAATAATCTGTAGAGGTAATAGATTCGAAGTAATCAATATAGAAGTTTTTCCCTTTCTTCCTCTACTATTTCTTCTTTCCTTGTCTGAAATTTGGGAATCATCCATATTTTATGATAAGAAACTTTGTGTTCTTGTTTATATGATTTCTGGAACTTTGTGTCTGTGGAATTATATTGGTTATGAAAGTGAATGATTCTAGTTTGTGTCTCCCTAGTTCAATATGTATAAGGTTATAATCTGCTATCTATATTTCCTGAAGGTGTTGTTATGTTCTTCCTCTCTCATCTCCTTAATTCTTCCATTCTTTTGTATTGATGGTCTCTGGGCATAAAACATTTCAAAGTATCAGGAATCCACACTTTGAAATTTGTACATTTTTATATAAGTTTTGTTGCTTGCTTTCAATAAGGGAACCTCTCCCATTAAAGAGGAGGGACTTGTTGTCCCCTAAATGTGATTTGTTAAAGTGTCATTTTAAAAACCCAACACACCAAAAAACATAATTTTTATTGTTTCAAAGTATGCACAGACTATTACATTTGATGCACAATGGCATAATTACATTGTTAGGCCCAAGATAAGGCTCACATCTCAAATGGAGTTAAGGGAAATTTTTGCAAGAGTTTCCCCATCTCCCAAAATGTCTCCCCCTAAAAATTAGGGGGTAAAATACATTATATTGAAAATTTGTCTCACCTACCAATATCCCTCATTAATTTCTTGTACGGAGGTAGGGGTAGCCATACTGGTCCTCTTTCCAATAGTACTTTTCTGTCAGAAAAGACATGGGCTCCATGCTTCATTAAATTGGTTGTTGAGATACCTTGTATGATGCCATTAATGCATGGTCATACCTTAAATTCCTTGTTTTTTCTTGACAAGAGCCACTAGCTCATGCCTAACAAGAACAGGGAGTGTCGTCACCAACGAAGGAATGATTTTCACACAATAAGAAGAAATGTTGTCACTTGATAGTGAGGGGAGGTTAATGTGCATTAAGATGGAATTGGATGACACGCATAAATAAGATGGTGGTGACGTGCGATAGGAATACATGATGATAACATGCAATAAGGGAGGGATGGCTAACGCGCGTCAACAAGAGGCATTGATGTGCAACAGGGAGGTGGTGGTTGACATGTGTCAACAAGAGGTGTTGACACATGGTTGAAGGGATGGTTAACACGCGTTAGCAAGAGGCATTGATGTGCAATAGGGAGGTGGTGGTTGACATGTGTCAACAAGAGGTGTTGACACATGGTTGAAGGGATGGTTAACACGCGTCAGCAAGAGGCATTGATACGTGATAATAAGGGATGACTGACGTGTGATATGAAGGTGAAGGTTAATTCATGGTTGACACACGACAGCAAAGGGCATTGAAGTGCAATAGGAAGGGATGACTAACACACATCAGAAAAGGGCATTGACACGTGACAATAAATGGCATTGATGTGTGACAAGAAGGGACGACTGACGCATGACATGAAGGTGAAGGTTGATGCATGGTTGACACGTGACATGAGATGGCTAAAAAATATATTCTCAATTCTGAATTATAAGCCATACTGAGCTATATTTCTCTTCGATATCTTGGGGCTGAATTTAATGGCCTCTTGCATGTCCCAGAATTTAAATGGCTAAGTCCATTTATAATGAGTTATCCAAATTAACCTGGGGGTGAATTTGGGATAAAATGGAGGAAATTGTTGAAAGGGTATTGCAAAATTAGCAGAGGATGGTGCTTGTTGTGGTATTTTTTGTGAGACAAGGGTTGTATTGGATTGGACTGAGACAAGATGAGTGCTATCAATAGCACTAGTGTTAACTAATGAAGAAGATGAAGGAATATATGTAGTGATACTTTAGACTGAGGTACTAACCGGTTGAGAAGATACGACGATAGAAGTGGTAACAGAACTCATTGGAGGTGTCTGAACTGATGAAGATGTTGGAGGGTAGATGAAGAGGCACCCATATTCCTTAGGGTAGGTGTCGAACTAATGGAAGGGTCTGGTGATGATGTATGTTATTGGGTGGTTGTGTCTTGAGAGGAAACCATATGTAGACTAAAAATAGGAATAGAAGATGAAACTTTTGATGTTTCAGGTTGACTCAAAGGTAGATATGAATGTATTTATTGAATGACATGTTAATATTTTGGGTCAATAAGATGTGAAATCTCAGATGAAGGATCAGGGACATGCAGTGGTGGTTCAGATACAGATTGTTGGTTTGAATCAATGGGGGGGTGAAGAACTGGATAAAGGATCAGGGATATTCAAAATTGGTTTGGATTCAACTTGTTGTGAAGAGATAGATAAAGGATTTGGAATGTATGAGGATGGTTCAGGTGTGAATGGATGGATTTGATCACCCCTAGCTACAAGATAAGCATTAAGGGAAATGGGGGTTTGAATCTAACATTGATTCAAAATTAGGGTCTCCTCTATCATAGAAAGGAGGTTCAAATGACTCTGATTGAGAGTTAGGTGAGTATAGTTGTTTGGTTTCTTCTTGTTTAGAGGTATTGAAATATTTACTACGAAATTGATGTGTGGATTCCATGAGACATTGTCACATATCTTCATTATACTGCTCCTCTATTTCATTCCAAGTTTGTTGGGCATCAGTAAGATGAGTATATGTACTTGGTTGATGAAATGGGTTTTGTTGTTGTATTGGTGTAGCAAATATGCTAGATAATTATGTAGACATTGAGGTAGATAAAGGTAACTATTGTTGTAAGGGTTTGGATAATGGTTGATACATTTTTTAGAAGCTTGGTTATGGGTTTATACCATTATAAACAAACACACAAACACCTAAGAATGAAAATAACTAAATGGGTAAATTAAAAGTAGCAAGCAAAATGATTTTTAGATTTTCTTGTTTTTATTACAAAAAGTGAAATATGTAAGATGGCTATCAAGGGTCGTAGGAAATGACAAGTTATGGATGGTTTCGGGTATGTTTATGGGAAGATTCCTCGGTATACCCAAAGGTACCTGAGGCCCAACTCTATACTGCTGCCAACACGGGTGTGGTATTAGGGCCTACCCCCTCACTTCATGGTCCAACGGTGATAAGAGTGTCAAGTGTTTTTCCTATATACCAATAGACAGGTGATTATGCTTGACCAGAATACTAATTCAGCTTCTCCTCTTGGTGATCAAATCCAAGTAGGTATCCACCTGGTTGGGAATTGTTTGAATGCATTTTGATGTTTTTAAGTGGTTTGGTTGTGTGTGAGGGAAAGTAGAGTGAATACAATGTATTCACCTTTCTAATTAAATCTATTGAAGCAAGAAGGATGCAATTGTTTTTTTATAACCCAAATTTAAATGGAAATGTTGATGAGGGAAATAAATAAAAATGTAATACTGAAAACAAAAAGGAAGGTTGTAGGAGTTACCATAAAATGCTCCTTTTATTTTTTTATTTTATTTTACTAATTTTCAAAGAAAGCAATTCCAACAATCCAATAAATGAGCTTTCCAGAAACATCACCCTGTAAACATGTTAGGAAAAATAGAAAACAGAAAGCAACAAACAAGAAGCAAAATGAAAATTTTTAAACTTTGAAAAGCACACAGAGAAATCACAGGTAATTTTCCTAATCATAGGTGATTTAGTTAATCGCAAGTGATTATCACACAAAGAATCAGAAAAATAAAAATGATGATATTTTAATGATAAAATGAATCAAATAAATAAGGGAAAAGGTCCCACCGAGCATGGAAAAATGTTCAGAACAAATCTTACCTCTTCAACCTAACCTAATAAGCAAGAGAATAAAACTTACTAAACCTCAGGATGGTAGGGTTTAAAGGTACCCGCAGATGTCGATGGATGATGTTTAATTGTTGTGTCATGTATACAAAATGATATTAGCTCCTATCTTATGAATAAAGTTGTAATCATAGACACAACAAAAGATATATATTAGTAAAAATACTAAGTAGGTTGCCTGGCAAAGGCCAGTCCCTATAAGTCAAAGGAATTCCTCGCAAGGATGTCAACCCGTTGTTTATGCAATCAAGTGATTTTTAAAGTAAACCATGATGTATGATGGATAAATTATAAATGTTCTAAAAAGTTTAGAATTTATTACAAATATGTAGTAGATAATGAAATATGATATATGTAAACTATGGCTCAAAGTCAGATTCTAAATCAGTGTTGAAGTTTTTGGATGAAGGTGAGTCTTCAGTAAACTCGAGGTCTTCTTCTTCAGGATAGTCTAAATATTTGTAATCATTATATTCCTGAAAGAAGTCTGAAATGTATTATGGATCTTCTTTTTTCAAGTCGTACTGGTATTCAGAATTAGAATTTGAGTGCTAGTAATTAGTTTGACCTTCAAATTCAGTCTCAGAGCTCAAAACTTCTAGTTCAGCTTTGTATTAATACTCAAATCAAGCCAAGTCATCTCGGATATGTAATACTTCAAAATAGGCCTCCCAAAACTCATTTTTGGTGTCATGAATCCTCTAAGGAGATTCAAAAATGGTCTGTAGTTGAACCAATAGGGTGGAATGAATGGTGCACAACTCAAGGTCGTGCAAAACATCGTATTGTTCCCAATGTAATGGGTGACAAATGAGAGGTAAGTAGTTGATGCTAGTTATTTCATGTCCTTGACCACCTAGTGCCATCTAAACAAGAAATTCTAGACTACATGTTAGTAGCCAAGAGATACAACACAATTGATAAATGAAAATCTGATTAATGTTACAAGAGATAGGAATCGCAAGCGATCCCGGAGGATAATAAATAGTCTGATAAATGTGAT
The DNA here is from genome assembly GCA_019776745.2 of Taxus chinensis. Classification (NCBI taxonomy): domain Eukaryota; kingdom Viridiplantae; phylum Streptophyta; class Pinopsida; order Cupressales; family Taxaceae; genus Taxus; species Taxus chinensis. The sequence continues at coordinate 767,503,620 of CM034153.1, forward strand.
ATCTAACCAATAATTTGATGATATGATGTTCCAAGAATTTAAATTATAATATGAGATTAAAAAATTAGCAGATAATATACCTGAATATGTAAATGGAAAGTGTAAAATGAATAACTGACCTTGATTCGGAAATGATGAATGAAGCTGAAGGAACTTGCAATTAGGTAGTGATTCGTTGATCTTGGATAGGCTCCAAAATTATTCTCAAACTTTTTTGATGAATTTGAATGCCATTATTGGATAGTGTTACATTGACATTGATGTAATACAACAACAATATACTCTAATAGATGACTGAGGCTCGAAAATGTGAGAATATGATCCCGAAAAGTGACTGCAAATTAGGTTTAAATAATCATTGGCAATTTGCTAAATCACCAATGATTTCAATCAGTTTGAGTTTGTTTACTAAATTTTTGGAACATTTTTTCTAATTTAAGATTTTTGTTCATATTTTCAAGGGATATGATGTGAGGTGGTTGAGAACATGTCGAGAAAGGGATGTATTTAGTTAGATATCATATAATTTAGCTTAAGTTTTTTTAGGATAGACATTAGTTGGTTTGATTAAGATTTATCAAATGTACAAATATAAGATTATTATGATAATGATGAATAAGATTTAGGATTTTTTCAAGATAATAATGAGTGTATAGATGCCTACATAGGTGTGTCAGGATAAGGGGATTAAAGGTCATTTTAAATAGATTTTAGGGGATAACTTAGGTAGAATAAAATATCATGAGATATGATATTTGTGTATACTTAATTAATTGAATAAGGATGGGGAAGGTATGGGATATTGATGTAATGAATATAATGTAGTGATGTATTACGAATGTGAATGGGATAATTAAGTGAAGATGGGGGAGTGTAAATTTTTGGTGTCTATAGTTCCTTACATTCCACTTCTATTCATCCATTCTGGATTTGAAACACGATTAGATTCTCTACACATCCTACACCATCATCATTGACACACACACTCACCCCTTCACACAACTAAACATCTTTCAAAAAATTAAAAAACATATTCCAAAAAAATTGTAATAAACAACATTTTCTCACATATGTTCTTCCGCACTTGCTCCATTCATTCATTCCACTTTTTGATTCACTACTACACCTTTCATTTATAGTTCATACATATTCCATGTTTTGGTGAGTACTTTGATGAGTATTTATGTTTTATGATTCAATAGTCTTTACTACAGTTTTTTGAACTTGGTATCTCCTTACTTGGTGAATTAATAATTATTATCCTCCTATAAATTTGCACATGCTTACACACTTAAAAACATGTATTGAATCCCAAGGGGCATTATTTTTTGACACTTTCTAACTTTTGTCTCAATCATCACTCTCACTCCCTCCATCAAGCCACTAGTGGTTCTAAACCACTTGGGAAACTAAGAGAGTTGAATATCATGTCAAAATACACAAAATAATGAAAAATCAATAGACAAAAGTGTTGGAAGAGAAAATGTACTAAGAGGGGGGTTGAATTAGTCCCCAATAAAACCTTTCCACTTTATACTTCAAACTTTAAACACACATCCTCATGAAATGCATACATTAATGCTTGATCATAATCAGATATAATTTACCATGAAGTATACTTCACCAAAATAAGGATTCATGCATACATATCTATAAGAACACGAGATATACTTAAAAACTTTCTTTATTTATATTCAAATCAGATCACAACAAATGATTCCTTCAACAATATAGCAACAAGATACAATCAAGTGATATCAATGCAATCAACTATGACTTGTGAATACACAAGAGTATATTCCTCTTTTGCATAAGACTTAATCTTATAATCAGACCTAAAAATACTTCAAATACCTGGTAATTACATCAATATGCTCTGAAATTAACAATCAACACATGACACCAACTCTTCCCTCCTTCATCAACTTGTCATCAAGGAAACTTCACCATCCTTTGCTTCACTCAAATCCTCCTCATAAAAATACCACCAGATACTAACCTATAATGTAATTCTAGTGATTTTTGGCTAGGCCCAAGGGGGTTTTCTTTGCAGCAACATTTCTTCAAAATAAGATAAAAGGGGTTCCAAAAAATTAGTAACTTAGTACCCAAAACATCACTTATATAGGTTCTCCTTCATTCAAATTCAAAAGAGTTCAGTTTCCCATATTTATATTTACATTAAAAACTTAAAAAAATCCCATAAAAATCACCACAATAGTCACATATGACCCAAGTAGGTTGTCCAAGCCAAAAACCACTCACCATGCACCAAAAATCCTCAAAAACCCCATCATTAGGATGAGAAAAATGCCTTCATGCCAAAATAAAATTTTGTAAAACTATAAAAATCAACCAACATAATTAATATTACATTTAAACATAATCCATGGTCGAAATTTACATTAACCCATCATATTATTTCATTTAATGGGCCCACTAGCTCATAACCTTCTCAAAACACTTGTTTCCAGCACCTTGTCTTTACCTTTTGGCCTCAATACCATCCAAGATGATCTCAACTATGGTATATGACCACTCAATTGAATTCAAATAAAATTTATAACACTTATAAACAATTTATACACCATATAACATCCATATTATCAAACCACATAAACTTTTGTCTTCACCAAAACAAGATGCCCAAAAAGTAGTTTTATAAATCTAACTGGTTAACACCATTTATACAACTTTCAAGACCTAAAAATGCATTCAAGTATAAAAAATTCATCCTTCTTAACATTTTAGGTGATATCAAGCATAACCCAATCCATTTCAAGCACTAACCAACTCAATATTTCAGTAAAAGTAGTTATGTCCTGAAAAGCTAGAAACATTCTTGCTCACAAACTAACTTGGAAACCACATCACATAAACTCATCATGAACCTAAAATTATACCAATGGAAATATATCTGAATTAAATTTCCATAACATATTTTACTCCTTCCAAATCCAAGTATAAGGCCTTAAACCAAGCTGATCTTTGCAAACTGCCTAAAACTACCCCAAAACTGTCCTTTGACCAGTCAACCTAAAAGAAGCATACTAGACCATATAACTACATTCACTATGACCTAAAATCATCATGTACATAAATAAAAATCTCACATAATTTCCATAATATCCATTTAGTTTGCAACTCCTTTGGACAACCTTGTCCCAAACTGAACTTCTTCAAAAACTGGCCCGTTTAAGTGGGGTCTACTCATCACCACAACCTCTATCATACCTTCCTGGAAACCTGAAGGATTCATATACATTTTCAAATCATCATCCATGCATTATCAATAAATTTTTTCTACTTAGGAACATATTTATCTCCTACCACTTTTTGAGCTAAGGTTTCAAACTCATAAAAATTTGTTTACCTTCTTAACAATTCGTTCATTAAAACTGTGACAATGAAGAAATGACCTCATTATTTTTGTAAAACCTTCTAGACTCAATTTAGAAACATCCTTGAAATCCATTCAAATTCCCATGCAAAGTACACAAATTCATGGTGAGCATCAAAAGATCCAATTCGAGTTGGAAATGACTTTATCTTCTACCATATTTCACCAAAACTAACATAACATGCAAAATACTCATCATGGCAACCTGAATTTTTACCCATAGTCACCATAACACCATGAAAAACCCTACATATATTTCCAATCATCAACATATCACAAATTTACTCCATATCTCTAGCCATTGAGACTTGCATAAATAGACCTTAGGGTTTTGCTCTGTAAAGGTTAGGGTCAAATGTAACAACCTCATAACTCATCATAGAAACACTCCAAAATTTCCTAAAATACCTATTACATCATGAATCAACTACCTACATGAACCCATGAGCTCATATATCTCCACAACTCAATCTCATTCCTTTTAACAACCAAACCTAGTCCAAATGAGTACACCTAAATCATGGTCTTCAACCTATATCTACACCCTGAAAATCATGTGAGTGCCCAAGAACTGTAAAAAATTCTCTCCATCATTTCAACATTCTTCTCAAGACACCAAAAATCTCTAACCTCCATGCACTATCACCTAGGCTAGCTAGGTCACCTGATTGGGCTTGCTAGAACAAGACATTCTCACTGAAACAACTGATATCACCATGAATACCTATGAATCTACCATGTCATCATCATCCTCAGAATTCTATGACCTACTCCATCATCCACTTTTGTCATTAATGGGGTTTTGCATCAATGAAAACACCTATACACAACATTCCAATCAATCTCCCCCTTTTTCATTGATGGAAAACCACCTGAATTCTCCCCATTTTTACATTAATGAAAAAGGAATGCCTATGCCTACATGACCTTCACCTTTCTCAGCTTCATATTTTCACCTTTTGGTTAGAAATATCAACCAAAGATCTTCATTCTAGCTCATAAACTTGAAATATCTTCTCAAAAATTTATTTTAGCCATTTTCAAGCATGGAAAGCACTATGCTCTCCTTGGGAAAAGCATATACAACACCTAAACATACCAAAAATTATGAAGGAATCATCATCTACCTCTTACTTTTGAGCTATATGCACCATCTTCCCTTCTTAAGCATACAAAACTTGACAATTCACACCACAAACTTTATTTTTACCATTCATTAGACCATTGTACCAGTCCAATACCTAAAGTATACATTTCAAGAACATGCCAAAAATAATTTCCTTGAGCTCAAAAATCCTCCTTAATTTAATTCTTAGGACTTACTACAATATTTTCAAGGCCCAAACTTGATTTGACACAACCATAGATTGGCTATTCAAACCTACTTAGAACTGAAATCCCTAAAGTAGACCTTTCAATGTAATCTTCTACCAACTTTAACAAGCTCTAGAAGCACAATAAATGTATCACAAACAACTCACTTATGAATCCCCCTATGATTCAAGACCATCCATCTCTCACTAGAAAACAAAATACGTACCTGCTAACTTACCTTGATATGACTTGTCATGATAAGTGACCCAGCCATAATTAGATTGATCCCTAAAGCTCTTTTCTCAATCTATAACAGTCACATATAGAATGAGACAATGCAAATTCATGAAAATAGTTAGATTAACTTTAGTAGATAAACATCCAAAGCATACCTCAAATACCTTGGAAATTTATCAATACCTCCAAGAAGTGAAAACTCATGCTCCCTCTATCAAGATTAGTACCATGCACACTTGTGCATCCTGTTAAGCATATTTTACACAACAATGTAATAACATATCAAACCCAATGAGGTCTATAGATATATCATTTTATCTCATGAAAGTCAAATACCTGAGTCAAATGTACCTTGAGCTTCATACTCATATTCAATTAACTTTATGAACCTTTCAGAGACCATAAATAGCAAGAAATCTTTCAAAAATGACTTTTACATTAGATATCACCTTAAAGACCTGTAAGATTGCAAATCTTAGACCAAGGATGATTGAAATAGACCATATCAAGAGTACCTTATCCTTACTTTTCAACCACATCATGGCTATTTATGCATAGATATAGCACTTTTACATTCTTAACTAGGTTTCTTGGACAACACTTTAGAGCATGATCAAAACATAGATGAGATCTTCAATAAGCTCAGGAACTTACATCAATACCTGTAGAAGACATACCAAATTCTTTACCTTTAATACCTGGCATACTTACATATTTTAGATCATAGCACACACTCAGTCACCTCTATGAAATTCTTACAAGAATATATCTCAAGACGCCTTTACCTGTGAAGTTACAAGATCTGCCTATTTTACATGCACTATCTACTTGTAGCTTGAAATTTTTCCCTTGAAACCATATTGTAGCAACTCATAAGTGTTGAAATTTCCTTTCAGATTTGGAGGATTTTTTGTCATTCTCTATGCACTTTTAAGATGAAAACACATATGCATCATTACTTAATAGAATCTTCAAACATCAAATATATTCTCATATAGAATTTTGTCTCAGCAAATAGCTTATAATAAGCTCTGAGAACACATTACCTTTGAACTCACCGGTTCTTAAGCATCTTAAGACCCAGCTAACTTGAAACTTCTATGACACCCTTCATAGTTACAAGAATACAACTGACAGAGACCCAAGAATGGTTCTCACTGGCTTATCAAATCTTATACACATCTTTCATACATGTAGCCACATTTCTCTGTCACAGTCACAAGACTTGTCCACAAACTTGTTCATTTTTACTTTAAGTGATTCCAATGAAAATCAACATTGAATAAGAATTTTAAACCATCATATGTCAGGTAAGTCAAACTAACTTTGTACACTGATAGTCCAAATCACTATCTCAGATCTAGGTCAACCATGTTCATACTTAGCAAATCCACTTTTGACCCTATTGGTTATAGATCATACTCAATTCACCACTTTTCTCACCATTAGAATGAATAACATCACTTAAAACATGATGAATAGACTTCAAAAACTTCATGATCATACCTTGATTACTTATCCCATTTAATTGTTCACTAAAAATGTATAAAGGTCACCTATATGTCTTAGAATACTATATCATCCCTGTAGAAGCACATTCTTAACCTCTGAGCTCAATTTGACCTGATTATTACTATCCTTGGTCAACATTTGACAAGTGATAACCTTGTAGATATACCTATGACATTCATTAGAGAGAATATCCATTCTAGATACATTGAAGCGAGTCATCAAGACTTAATAGAAAACTTTTCATACTTGAAGATGCTCAAAATAGACCTCTGAGCAAGATTTCCTTTACAACCTCACACCTTTCCTTTACTCTAATATGTCATCTTGTTGAAGAGATAATTTTTCGATATGGAAAATTATGTTTCTCCACAAAATTTCATGAGGTTACGCCCCTCTACATTGAATGGTGTAACTCCCATTATTGAATGTGGCTAATCTAAACGTAAACTTCATGTTTTTGGTTGTCCAAATAGGTCAGGGATCACACAGGGACACTCCACTAAACCTGTGGCAAAATTATTGTATAAGGGTACAAGAGAGTAATTTATGACAAGTTAGGGAGAAGGAGGGTTGAGAGGGGAGTTACTGTCGTGAGTAGGACAATTGTATAGTTCACACCCAGTAACCAAAGTAATTCAAAATTTGATATAGAAGAATGAAAACCTTGTTAAAGGCATCAAGACAAGATGAGACCATGAACACAAAGTTTCAAAAATATCCTTATCAAGAAAAACAATAAATTATTTTCTTGTTTATTGACATTTTGGTGTCATGTAAATGTGCAACAAGGAAATTGACAATTTCCAAGCATGATAACGATACCCCGAGGTCAAATTTTTCAAGTTCTATCATTCCAAGATACTCTGGCTTTGTCCAGTCAGTCCATTAACCTCCCGATGAATGTTAATTCATTCCCCTAGGTGATTTAGGAAATTCAAATCAACCCCCCCAAGGTGATTTTAGGGAGTTCTAAAAAGATGCTATCTTCTAGCAATATTGGGAAGAGCTACTGTTGGCCTTCCCAGGATTGGATCAAACCCCCTGGAGTAAAACAAAAGGGCCAAATTCAACATGGAGATGAATTTAAGACCTTATAACATCAGGTAAAATATTTGTGAAGTTTTGTATAACTTTTGAAATACTTGGAGCAGTCTGAGTAAAAAACAGGGTTCACAAGTCTAGGCATTACACAAGCCTAAAACAATTGTTGGGCTTCAGAAGAAGATGTTTCGCATAGAATGTTTCCATTCTTAAAATAGAGTTGCTTCTATATTTTCATTCTCTTGAGAAATAGATAAGGGTTGGGGCTAGGAGGAATACCTGTTGAGTGTTGGGAGGGTGTGCGCATACTGTAGAGAGAGATCATATCGATTGCGAAGAACTCCTTTTTGTCTGGGAAGGACTACCTGTGAATAAGAATGCAAGACCACCAGATTATAGTTAGACAATAAATGAGGGAACTGCCTTGGGCCCAGGAAATATTAGACTTCCTTTCGAAGGTGGTCAGTTCCCCTTTCAATACGAATTAACACAAATGATAACAAAGAAGTTATTGCGAAATTACGATTTAGTTACCTCGTTAAAAATCAATAGAGGAAAGGCTAGTTTTGGTTTGAGTCACAGTGACCGATGTCGGTCACAGTATAACCGACTGCGGTTATAACAAGTTGGATACCAATCGGTTGGTAAATGACCAGGGGTAGGCAATAGGGTGATGGAGAAGACTCAGAGAGTGTGGGAGTTGTTCTTGGGGCAATGCAAGGGTAGAGGAATGAAAGTTAGATGTAGGGTGCTATCGGGTAGTAGATCTAGGAGTGAGCTTATAATTACTATGAATCAAAAGTTCAAGAAATGGTATTTAAAAACATACAAGACACTACTTACTAGTTCCTGATGAAGGTACAGCTCCAAGGACTGTGATGATGAAGAAAAGGCTCAGGTGGGATGATCCGACAATCAAAAGTGAGCTTATCTTCTCTCCCAATGCTTGGATGAGTATCGTTGTGCTCTGGTTACTCAGTTGTAGTCTTGGGCTCGATGTCCTTCTCTGCAAACTCTTCTCTTTCCTTCACTTGTCTCTGTCCTACAAAGTGAATTTCGGATCTTTCAAATGAATTCTGATCCCTTATTTTTGGTTGGGGAAGGTCATTTACAGGGAACCGATGGTGACGGTGGTCGAGTAGGAACCGATGTCGGTTAAGTCAAAGTGGGCTATTTTTAGTAAAATAGCCAACTTTCCCTCCTTTTCTCCCGAGGGATTAGTTGTGGGCTTGGTCAAGTCATTATTAGGTTGGTTTTGGTGCAGGTGAGGAGTAATTAGTCATGGGTGTGGATGTAGACCAAGTTATAGGTCTTAATTAGGTTAGTTTAGGGTTAGGGCTAGGTCATGATGAGGTGGCGAAATGAGGTGGCAGGTTTGGAGATGTGGATTTATTAATTATAAGGTAATTAATAAATAATTGTGTAAGGTTTAGGTGGTGAGTTTAGGTTGTGAATATGAGATGCGGGGCACAGGGTGTCGTAAGACACAAATTTGGTGTCTACATTAGCCCCTTGTTGTTGTGTAGCTTGTCTTGTAAAGCTACACTGACAATAATAAGAAGTGGTTACTCCCGTTAAGGGTATAGGTAATCCCCCTCAAATCTATCACAGATTGAGGCGACGTGAAATCAGGGATAGGGTTGATAAAGGGTGAATGGTGTTGAGATGATGGTAAGATGGTGGGGTAAGTTCAAGGAAGCGGACACACGTTGAAATGTAGTAGTGCGACCAGGGTACATGATTTGAAGAGTAAACAAGCAATTCATAAGCAAAGGTCGATAGTTTATCCAAACAAGGGTGATATAATCCTGGTATCCAAGGCATAGGAAGTAGCTCCAGGGGATATAACGGGTAAGGTATAGGAACGTTTAGGCATGTTCGGCAGTACCAAATGGTTGGTTTGGTTGAGATAAATGTCACGGTCTTGGTCTAGGCAAAGTTGGTTGGCTGATCAATTCAAGTATCCTAATCATGCTAAAAACACGAATAGGTGAGCGCGATTGAACAAAAAGCTACATGATGGGTGGATAAAATCGTAATTTTCGGGTCTTGGTCGAGGTACTTAATTGGTGCGGCCTTGGGTCGGGCCGACTGATTGGTGAGGGCCTTGGGTTAGGCCTGATTGGTTGGGTGCAGCCTTGGGTCGGGCCGATTGATTAGTTGCGGCCTCATGGTGTGTAAATTTTTTTTTGATTTGATGCATATATTAGAATGTCTCATGTGTTTTGTCGATGGTATTGAAATTTAATGTATATAGATGATGTTGAAGAAATTTTGATGATATGTATATGTGTTGATGGTATTCTAATGATAAATATTGATAACGATGTCGTTATGCAGGGAAAAGAGGCGGGCGCCACCAAAAAATTTGCAAAAAACAAAGAAAAGGCCTAGGTTTAAGAAAAAGGAGACATGTGACCGATATCGGTTAGCTAACCGATGTAAGCAAAAGGAGACATGTGACTGATTACCGGTAGCTATATGACCGATACCGGTTAGGTAACCGATATCGGTTATGCCAAAACGAGTTTTTCTAAAAATCGAAAAGCTTGGGAGGCAACTTAAGTTCGTATTTTTAGAGTCATGCAACAAGTTAAATACGAGAATGCGACGCTGTTGATGACTTATACAGGTAATTGCATGGGAGAATTGAGTGATAAGGAGGAAAGAGACAGGTAAAGTGATTTTGGGTTGAGATTAAGAAGGCAAAAAGGCAAGTTATATTGAAGAGGGTGGTGAACATGGCTAAACAAGGAGAAGCATCCAGTGGGCAGAGACAAGAGGGAAGATAGGTTCCACCTCAAGCTGTTGCATCCCAAGAGGTAAAATTTTTGGTTGGAATTCAACTCTTGCATGTTTTATGAATAGGATGAGAGAAGGTAAGTGGGTAGAGATGAAAAAGAAAAGGTGATAGGCAAGGGTTTGGGATGGGGTGAGTGTTATGGGGTAGGTAAGCAGGGGTTTCGGGTATGTTTGTAGGTACAGAGAGGGGTAAACGAGCAAATAATTATTGTAGGTGTTGTTTTTAAGCAAGCTGTATAGAATTGACAGTGACTGATATCGTTTAGAGATAACCGGTATCGGTTAGATAACTGGTATCGGTTATCTATAACCGATATCGGTTACTGTATGAAATTCTAGAATGTGATAAAAAACACTTGGGGACTTGATTTATTGAATTGTTGTTTGTTGATTTGATGTATGCAGGTAGAGGCAGGGTTGAGGATGAATGATAGGGTGTCAGCTTTGTTGTCACGAGTCTGAGCGGATGTAACACCAGCTGAGTGGGCATTGATAAACTATGTGGGGTTAAGTGGAATCCGCTATTATTCACGAATCACACGCAATCATGCTATGTTGCAGGTGTTGATTGAGAGATGGAATCCAGAAAAGAATACCTTCTATCTGCCAATAGGGGAGATGACAGTGACGTTGGAAGATGTGTTTTGAATTTTGAGGCTCCCAATTATAGGAAGACCAGTGTATTAGGCAGGGCCTAACGTGGTGTGGGGAGTGATAACAGCAGTATTTGGTCCAGCTGCACGAGAATTGACACAGCGAGGTTTGACATTCACTTATGGTATAATGTTTGCAGCACACCCTGAGGCAACAAGGTTGGTAGTGGTATTAATGATAGCGGTGGGGTATTATGCATTACCGAGGGTGGATGGGGGAAGATTTCCAAAAGCATTGATGTGTATTATTTGGGAAATGATAGAAAGGAGCGTGACTTTCGCATGGGCACCTGCATATCTGGCAGAGCTATACAGGGGTTTATGGGCCTGCAGGTGAAATCACAGGACTACACTGGATTGTGCATACTTATTACATTGTTGGGCCTATGAGCACATTGTTTGTGTGTGACCAATAGGCCGACCCATCTAGTCAGGAGAGACAGGAGTGCAGAGGTTGGGATTCAGGTGATGGGTCCAGACAGAGCAAGAGGCGAGATTCGAGGCCGTGACATATGATGTCGAGTATTATAGGCAGATGTGGGAGATGGTGACGATTGCGGATATCCGTTGGAGGCCTTACGGGAACTATATGGTGATGGAGAACATAGCTGAGGATTTGAGGGGTGTAGAGCGATTAAGGTGGATTGCGGGACACAGGCCAGGTGAGTACGAGAGGATTCCTCTAGATCACGTGCGGTGACAATTTGGATTTGTTCAGGATATACCCATGGCTTATAGACCATACATGAGGATCGACGCCAAGGCATCATTCTCACCTCCCTAGTCAACACCTCCAGAAGGACCAGAAGAGACAGCAGCCGATCGCAGGGTAATGGATGCAGGAGTGACAGAGGCTTATAGATTATGGTGGGTAGCAGAGCTGCGAGGTTCACGTGAGAGGGCCGATCATCCTAACATAGCTATGATTACAGCGGAAAGAGATCACCTGCAGGGTTTAGTTCACCAGCTTCAAATGCAGGTGAATGAGACAACAGGATTGTTAGCAGTTGCGCAGTCACGAGTGGAGAGACTAGAGGCGAGATTCCTCCACGCGAGAGGGCGTATTCATATGTTACAGGAGAGATTGGCAGATCAGTGGGAGGAACCAATAGCAGTGGCACCTTTGAGGATGGAGAGGCCAGGTGAGCTGGCGTCGATGATCACGATCATCACCTGGTTCGGGATGAGGTGCAAGGGTCTAAGTGAATTTCATAGGGGTAGAAGAATAAATAAGGATGCCAACCTGCGTGTCGATGATATAGAAAATGTATTTGTTTAACATCTAAATAAAACTGAATATGTATGTTGATTTGAGTTATGATAATAATAAGAATGTTTGTGTTTTGAATGTTTGTTTTGAAAAAGGATAAAGATGAGTGTTATCAAATAGAAATACCCAAAAATATTTATATTTACAACACATGATAGGTTATGGTAGGGGATGGTCGAGCTAACCTTCGGAGACCCCATGTCTCCTAAGTGTTACCTACATAGCCCATTGCACAAAGCAAGGAGGGGCCTCAGACCGATGTAGTTCTCCCTTAGGACCAGGGAGAGGTGAATTCAAGCAATTTGGTTGTGGTTAGGCAATTTGTTGGTTGGTAAAAATATTGATATTGGTAGGGTAATGTTGTTGGTGTTGGTAAGGTATTGGCGGTATTGGTGTAGGTATAGGTGAAGCGAAGGTTAGCTTACCCAAGCATAGGAAACCATGTCCTGATTAAGGTCAACACATAATCCTAGATTCGGGTAAAAGAGGAAAAAGTGTCCCATAGTTGGAAAGAGCTAAACAAACCACGTATTATCGTAGGATGAGCTTGAATCCCTAGGTACCTTGCATAGGCGAGAAGTCGATAGGTGAAAAGAGTTGTATAATCACAACATATCAGATATACGTCACGTCCCTTGAGTTTTGTTGTTTTGAAGAATGGTGAGATGAGGTGGATGGTATAGCTGGGGTGCAGAGAACTTGTTACAAGGTGATTATGCTGACGAAAGAGAACCAAACCTGAATAGACAAGTCCATGACTCAAAAGTGCTTTTGAATACTGCTTTTATTTTTTTTCTGAATATAGACTGATCGATGCGGGAAGTCTATATGGGATATGCATTTTGTTGTTCTTGAGCTCTTCACGAAGCTGATCAATGCGAGAAGCTTCTGATAGAGGCTAACTTTGTATAGCTGTCCTTCAAGGGAGCAGTCTATTTATAGTAGCAGATGTGGCTTTGCACATAGCTGTCCTTTGAGGGAGCAGTCTATGTATAACTTTGAGGTCTAGATGTCCGTTTGGCATGAAGCATCTAGTTTTGTAGGAAGTTTGACTCAAGAATATCCCATAATTGTATAATTGAGAACGTGTTATTTTGATACTTTTAAGTCATGGACCAGACTAAAAAGGGGAAGGCATCTTTAAGAGGAGATGATGACCAAACCATGTGAGCGTGATTCTATTTTGAGATGTATGAAACAAGGTGTATGAGGTGGTAAATGAGCTCAAGGGACGAGCGCAAGGTAGATAAGAAGTGATATAATACTAAATTCAACAGTAGAATGGTCGAAGATGCAAGGCATTAAGGGGTTCAGGCTCAGGTTTACCATTGAGCGAAGCTAAATGGTAAGTGCCTGATCCGTAAGTGTGAGTGATAATGTAAGGCCCAATCCAATTTGGAGCAAATTTTCCACGCTTGCTCTTTTCTAGTTTGGTTACATGTTGATTCTCTTTGAGGACAAGATCACCAATCTTAAAGGTACGCTCATGAATTCACTTATCATAAGCATGCTTGATGCGCTTTTGATAGATTTGAAGGTGGTCAAGAGCTGTAAGATGACGCTCGTCAAGAAGCTCCAATTGGGCTAACCGCTCTTGGCGGAAATCATCATTGGTGAGAATATCCTGGAGAGATATTCTTAGGGAGGGTATTTGTATTTCGAGAGGCAAGACAGCCTCGGTACCATATACCAAAGAAAATGGTGTGGCATTAGTGGAGGTACGAATACTGGTATGATAAGCCCAAAGGGCAAAGGGGATGTGATCAGGCCAATTTTTCCCAGAATCGTTAACGACTTTCATGAGAATTTTGGTCAGGGTTTTGTTAGAAGATTCGGCTTGACCATTTGCTTGTGGATAGTAAGGTGATGAGAAGCTAAGTTTGATACCAAAGTTGTCACAAAGGTCTTGTAACAACTTATTTTTGAAAGATTTTCCATTATCTGTTATCAGGCGATGAGGAACACCAAAACGACAGATAATGTGATGGTTAATGAACTCTACGATTTTTTCTTTTTTGGTTGAAATGAGTGGAATGGCCTCCACCCATTTAGTGTAATATTCGGTTGTTGTGATTATCCAATGGTGACGTTGCGAAGAGGGTGGGTGAATCTCACCAATAAGGTCTAAACCCCATTGTGAGAAAGGCCAAAGATCTCGTGCGACCTGTAGCGGATGGCTAGGAGTATGTTGAAGGTTGGCATGTTGTTGACACATAACACAATGCTTAACATATTCGTAGCAGTCGTTATTAAGAGTAGGCCAATAATAGCCTAGGCGAAGGATCCGTTTGGCCATGGCAAGGCCACTAAAATGTCCACCACAAATTCCGTCATGGACTTGTTGGATGGTATAGGTGACCTCCGCGCCGGTTAGACATCGAAGGAGGATGCCATCAAAGCCACGTTTATAGAGGAGTCCCCCCATGATGACATAATGAGAAACACTTTTAAGAAAAGCACGTTTTCCGTTACTAGTAAGGTCAGGTGGGAGAACAGAGGTTGTAAGGTAGTCGTGAAATTGGTGATACCAGGTATCCTGCGAATTAGCAGATACATTATTTACCATACAAACATCCGGGACTGAGTAAGATGGGGCAAAGAGTTGTTGGACCAAGACAAATATGTCAGAGTCAGTTGGTGAGGCAGGAATTTGTGAGGCCAAGCAAGCCATAGTATCCGTAAATTTATTAGTTGAGCGGGGAATGGTTTGGATAGAATAATGAGTAAATAAGGTCAAAAGTGAGTCCACGTAATGTTTGTACTTTTGAAGTTCCTCATTTTTACATTGGTAGATGCCCATAACTTGATTGACTACCAGTTGAGAGTCACCGAAAATGTTAATAGACTTTACACCTAAGTGTAACGCAACCTGGAGACCCAAAACAAGGGCCTCGTATTCCGCTGTATTATTAGTGCAGGGGAAATCGAGCCGGAATGAAAGAGGCATAGGTTCAGCGTCAAGAGGAATGAGAACAATGCCGGCCCCTCCACCGCACTGGCATTTGGATCCATCGAAGAAGAGGGTCATTGGATACGACTCCTCACTGAGTGAAAGAGTGGCGATGAGTTCGTCAGGGAAAGTAAAATTGGTAAATTGTTCCCCAGGTAAAGGGGCTTCCGCGAGTTGGTCTGCGATAGTTTGTCCTTTGACTGATTTCTGGTGTACAAACTCAAGGTCGAGGTCGGCGAGGAGCATAAGCCATCGGGTGATGCGTTGGTTTAGATGAGGTTTGGCGTACATATAATGGATGGGGTCCGCGTTGGTGATGACAAAAGTTTTGTGATTCAGGAGGTAATGTCAGAGTTTGGTTGCCACGAATGATAGGGCTAGGCACAACTTTTCTACATGTGTATACCTAGTCTCGTAATCCACAAGAGTATGACTTATGTAATAAACGGCTTGTTCTCGATGCTCGGAGTCACGATGTGCGAGCATGGCTCCTACAGCATGGTCGGTGGCAGAAAGGTAAAGGTAGAAAGGGCGATCGTCCTGAGGTGGGATAAGCACGGGTGGCTGCAAGAGATAGGATTTAAGAGCCTCAAAGGCTTGGTGGCACTCTTCGCTCCATTGAAAGACAATGTCCTTTTTAAGGAGATGATGAAAAGGTTGACATTGATCTGAGAGTTGTGAAATGAAATGCCGGATAGATTGGAGTTTTCCCTGCAAACTACGCAATTGTTTGAGGTTAGTGGGTGGAGGCATTTCTAGGATAGCTTTGACTTTAGCTGGATCGACCTCGATGCCACGCAAAGAGATGATAAAACCAAGGAGTTTTCCCGAAAGGACACCAAAGACACATTTCTTTGGTTGAAGATGAACACAGTATTGTAACAGGTGATCGAAAATAATGGTTAAAACATCGAGATGTTCACTGCGATGTTTAGATTTTCCAAGAAGATCATCGACATAATCCTCAAGGATAGTGTGCATAATGTCATGAAAAATGTAAGTCATAGCCCGCTGATAGGTTGCACCAGCATTCTTAAGGCCAAACGGCATGACACGATAGCAGAAGGTTCCCCAAGGAGTTATGAAGGTGGTTTTATGTTGATCGGCCGGGGCTACCAAAATTTGATTGTATCCCGAGAAGCCATCCATGAGAGAAAGCATCTCATGGCCCGCAGTGAGATCAACAAGTTGATCAATACTAGGTAGGGGGAAGTCATCCTTTGGGCAAGCGAGGTTAAGGTCCCAGAAATCCGTACATATCTGAAGTCCCCCCGTTACTTTAGTGACAGGTACGATGTTAGAAATCCATTGAGGATAGTCAATAGGTAAGATGAAGGAAACATAGAAAGGAGTCGTTGAAGCTCTTCTTTGACCAAGAGGGCAATGCGTGGATGCATTTTTCTCAGTTTCTGTTTAACTGGTTTGGAGTCAGGTTTCAGAGTAATGTTATGGACAGCGATGTCAGGATCAATTCCTGGCATGTCAGCGTAGGACCAAGCGAAAGCTTGGTTGCGGGCATGGAGGAAGGTAGTGAAGGCAGTTTGTTCTGATGCGTTAAGAGATTGTCTCGATCTTCACAATGTGAGGATCATCCTCTGTGTGGATGTTGATTTCTATAGTCGACTCATTCAACATGGTTTGAGTTTCAGATGGTAAGGCGCGTTGAATATAAGAGTCGTCCGCACCAAGATAAGTGAGGATGGAGTCATCATCCTGGCACTCAACAACATTAATTGAAGGCGAGTCTTCTTCAATCATGTCTGGATACAGAAGGGGAAAAGAAGATGGGTCTTCATTATCGCGTTGATAAGTGAGAGGACCCAGGAAGATAGCGTTTACGAAAAAAAAAAAAAAAGTTAGGAGGGATAGATTCTGGGTCTATCGACTCTGTGGGTGACGATGGCAAAATGGGTGATGATGGTTCAGAAAGGGTGACTTCGTCATCTTCCTGGATACAACGGATATGTGGTTTCTTCGGTGTAGGTGGTTCAGAGAATCCAATACCATGACGATCTTTGTGTTTGCGTGTAGTCACGGGAATGATTGTATGTCGGCCTTGTTCATAAAGACCAAAACTAAAGCCCTTCCAAGCACAGCGCGTCAGGAAGGTGAGGGAAAAATGACGATTAGTTAGATATTGAAAATCAGATTGGAAGGGAACCACACCAAGGGGAGGTTCAGGGGTGACAGAGGATGCGTCGACACCCCCATATGTTAGGTTGGTGCGGCAATTAGGTGGTCTGTAGGAGATTACTTCCCCCACACAACGGTCGTAGGTAGGATGTGCATGTAACTGTCTGTACTCCTGTGGGGTATGGAAAGTGTTAACATTATATAGGTGATACTTAAGGCATTGAAAAACATCTACCAAGGGATCTGAGGTTGGGATGTTATCCGCTGGGAAGGAAGTGGTATTTGCGGTGGTGGTTTCATTAGTTGAAGGTGTAAGTGCGGCTAAGGTGGATGGTTGAGGTGTGGTCGAAGTAGATGGTTGGGTTGGATGAATGGGTGTCTTGACTGGTACAAGTACATCATTAGGGTGATATAACATATTGCAGGTTTTGAAGGGGGGAGCGTCAGCTTTTACGGTGTAGGACTTCCCCTCATACTCGAATTTTATGCATCTATGTAAGGTGGAGGGAACGCATCCCATAGCCCGGATCCAAGGGTGGCCTAACAACATGTTGTATTGGAATTCTCCCTCAAGGACATAGAAGAGTTCGGGTAAGGTACGTGGCCCTACACGAATGTTAAGGATCACGGTGCCTAAAGTAGAAGTAATAGCATCATTAAATGAACGCAACATGGTGGGGTTGGCACACATGCAGCTAGAAGGGATATTCATTTGTTGGAAGGCTTTGGAAGAGATGATGTTTAGGCTAGCACCCCCGTCAATCATAACATGACGTACTCAGATGTCCTAGACGTAAGCCGAGATGAAAAGAGCGGGGTCAGGATCTTCTGCACCAAAGTCGACAATTTCATCTTTGGAGAAACTGATAGCAGCGGCTTGCTGTACAGGGATAGAAGTGGTTGGGGAGGTAGGTTGTTTGGTGAGAGAAGCAACGTGATTGGGTGTTAAAATGGAGGCAACGGGCAAAGTTTCGTTAGGTAGGACCTCTATCCCTTGAAGGATCTCAATGAGAGCTTGTCGATGAGATTCAGAGGTTTGAATGAGATCATACAGTGTCATTTTTATAGGTGATTGGTGAAGCTGTTTGATCATGGTACGATGGACAACTCCATCAGAGATGGGGTAGGTAGGTCCACGAATAACCACTTTAGGTGGTGGTGCGATTGGGATGGCGGACGGAGAAAGGGATGCCGCAGGTGCGCTTTCTTTGGCTGTCCCCTTGTTTTTCTGACCTCGAGTAGCAATGCTAATCATGTTGATCTCGTGAACACGAGAGGAGGAAGATGGTAGGGATAAGTCATTGTCTTCGAGAGGTGGGGTTGCAATAATGATAGATCTTGGTGAGGTGGGGACAGGTGGTATAGGAGAGGGGATTGAAGCTAAAGGTTTCTCCCTTCGTAAGTTGTCTTTCTTAACCTTTCTATCTCAGAGAGGTGACTGACGAAGGATGGCTTTCAAAGCTTTGCATCCCTCTACATCATGTCCTGGTGTGCGGTGGTAAGCGCAGATTTTAGACTCATCATAACCTATAGGTCGAGGTTTAGATGGATCATAGGGTCTAAGTGGGGGTAGGTAAATGGTCACATTCTCCACCAACATATCAAGGATCTTGGCGTAAGATCCTTTGAGCGGGTCAAAGTCAGAGGAAGATGAGGCTATTGATTGGGTGGGTTTTGGTAATGGTTGGGTATGGTTGGTTCGTACGGGTGGTGGTTTAGACAAGGGGTTTTGATAATTGGATTTAACTAAACGTGGCTTCTTCGCGTAGAAGTCATGTTTAGCTGGTTAGATGAGGAGGCCACAGATGACGTGGTGGTAGGAAACAACCACGGAGAAAGAGGAGTGACAGCAAACAAATCCTTTGATGATGGAGTTTGTTTAGGGTTGATAGGTGGACAAGATACTTGGGGTGATGGTGTTGATACACCCATGGATCTCTGTATGGGTGTAGAAGGTGCAGGTCGTTTTAAAGAAAACGCAGGAGGTATGATGTATTGAGGCAAGGTGGAGGGGTGAGGTCCCAATATAGAAGGTAGGTGTGACGGCGAGGGTTTTAGTTGTGACAGAGGCATAGATTGGACTTGAGGGGATTGGGTTTGTCTCCTAGGTGGATGGACGGCTTTATTTTTGGATAAATCTAACCGTTGAGGTGGGTGTGTTAGGCTAGGTATTGGTGAAGTCCCAAGCATAGGGGAAGGTTTGGTTAGGTTAATAGAGGTGGATGAGGTATTTGGTAGAGATGAGAGGGGTGAAGATGAGGACATAGGCATTTTGAGCTTTTGTAAACACCTCGGGTATATGGTAGAGGTGTCTGGATCGGTCATCTGCATTTGAGTAGAGCATGGTGTACTCAAATGCTCCCATAGGACTCGCCTATCTTCTGAGGGATGACAATCTTCACGTGTGAAGAAGAAATTTTGTATGGAAGAGAGGTGGGTTGTGATTCCGGTCCACTGTGGGTGTGATACAGGGGGTAAATGAGGCACTGTATCAATGGGTGTTAAGAGGTCAATCGGTCGCTGAAAAGATTTAGGCGATGAAGAACTAATAGGTAGGAGAGCATGTTTGAGGGGATCCGTCATGATTAAGGAGTTTGGTGATGTCGGTTCGAGAGGTTTCTCTTCTAAGGATGACAGAAACAGTGGCGAGCCTTCTTCTTTTACAGCAAGAGTGATGGAAGGAGATGTTTGGGAAATAGATAAGTTAGATAACATCCGCTCACAATCTTGCAGGGATGTGGTGTAAGAAGACTCATTCGTGAGAAGAGAACTCTGGGCGGTTAATTCCTTTATGGGTAAAGGAATGGCAAGGTTATCATCTTGTCTTGATGGTGGTGAAGTGGGTGCAGATCCCTGCGTTAGTGACGAGGCTTGATTCAGAATTTCCTCGATAGAAGCTTTTGGTTGGGAGTCGAAAACTGCATGGATTTCATGAACACTCTCGTCGGCTAAGATATCTTGGTTTATGTTACTGTTAGATGAGTGGTTTGGGAATGGTTTGTTGAAGATTTTCAAATTTTGGTTAGCAGGGGCATTAGGATTATCGAGGGTTATATCCCCTGCATCAACCATTTCCTGCACTATGTTTTTCAACATCTTGCAGTTTTCGTGACTGTGTCCCTTCACGCGGTGGAAGTTACAGAAGTCATTTTCTTTGTACCAAGAAGGTATAGCACGGGTGGAATCAAACCCGGAGTGAGGTTTAACAGGAGGTAAGGTGATAGCTCCTGCTTTGAGCAATTTTTCCAAGATCACACCATAAGTTTCTCCCAAGGGAGTGTAATTGATGGGCTCGGCTTTATACTTATAGGTGGTTTTTGGTGGGGTACTAGACGGTGCTTGGGATTTGACCATCACCGCGTGTACAGCTCCTTTTGATTTCGAAGCAGTCGATGCGTGAGAATTGGTGGTGTTGGGTTTGTTGGTGGAGTCTTGGGTTCAGAAATTAGGGTTTTTGTTGCGCAACCTCAATTTTTCCTCCTCTAAGGCTCGAATCTCTAGTTTCTGAGCCATAGTAAAGGCCTCATCAAAGGTGCGGAAAGTTTGAATTTGGAGGGTGGGAGAAATGTGCTTAGCGCAGGCCCACGTAAAGAGTTCGATGAGTTCGGCCTGAGGTAAGGCATAAGTGAGTTGGTTGATGAGGCCCCGCCATCGTCCAACAAAATCTGTGATAGATTCGTCTTCAAATTGTCGGATGGCATAGAGGTCGGTGATGGATACTTTCTTGGCAATATTAATGGAGAAATGATCCAAGAAAGATTGGGCTAATTGGTTAAAAGAGAAGATTGAGTGCTGGGTTAAAGCACTATACCACTCCAAGGCGGGTCCTGATAAGGACATGGGAAAGGTGCGGAGTAGTAAGGCATCGTCATGAGCAATCAGATAGCAGGCATGTCTAAATGATCGCAAGTGTTGTTGAGGATCCTCCTTACTATTAAAATGAGTAAATTTTGGTAATTCCCATTGAGGAGGATATGAATGAAGGGGGACAGAAGGATGAATAGGCTCTCGACAAACTTGCTCGTATGTCAGGGTGCTACGGCTTCCTGAAACAGAAGCCTCCAAATTTTACATCTTGTCCATCATTTGTTTGATTAAATCAGTGGTTGGGTAAGATGATGGTGCGGTTGTTGTAAACGGTGGAGGATTAGGCCAAGAGCCACTACTAGACAATGGTGGGGTTAAATGTTGATAAGGTATTGATGACGAATATGTTGAGGTGACCGAATAGGGATGTCCTATATAAGATGTTGAAGCCACCGGATAAGTTTGTGGAAATGAAAAGGTGGGCGGAGCTTGAGAAGGAAAGCTCGTGTGGATAGGTGGCAGAGAGCAAGTTATGAAAGGGGCAGTCTGTGAGAGAGACGAGGTAGGAGCAGTCGGCGGTAATGATATGTGGGGCCCCAGATTAACCAAAGGAAAGCCAATCTGTGTCGTATGAACCCCCGAAGCCACTGAGTTGGGAGACGGAGCTAAGGATGAAGAAGGTAAGGCGGAGTTATTAGGTGGGGAAGGAGCTAAGTGAGCAGCTATACTAATGGGCATACCAACGAGAAGTTGACCGTCGGGTGTACGGTCAGGGGTATGAGACAAATAATACTGTACGGCACTAGGATTAGCATCCAAAAATTTGGCAAATTCCTTATCTCCTACAGGGATCTTGGGAACATCACTGGTGTCCGTAGGATTCCCCATAGGATGTGAAGGGGGTGATTCAGGCAAAGGCACGGAACAGGCATGTGAAACCATGGCTGCGGCTTGTTTCCGAGTGATAACAACCATGGACAAGAGTACACAGTAGGGATTCAATCTATCAGGAACAGAAACAGCAACAAAATGTTGGAATTGGTAGGTTGCTGGTTTGTCGGGAACTGTGAAAGACAGTAACCGATATCGGTCTGATAACCAATGTCGGTCAGACTGTAGCCGGCGTCGGTCAGTTAACCGATGTCGGTAGAATAGGACCGGTGTCGGTCACTGTGAAAGCAAAGAGAAGATGTAAGAAGCTGCTGATTTGGGGTTAACAATGCTTAGTATACCCACCAAACTATTCTGAAGTGATCACTGATACAGGGTATGACAGAGAAACAGAACTAAAAAACAAGCAAGATGCACAAGCAAATTAAGAGACTAACCCTAGGATTAGTTTTAATTATTGTGGGCTTATGCCTTAGACGCAAGATGATGTCAATCCTAAACAAAAGACCTAAGGGAGATGTCAAGTTTGTTTTGGCTTATAAGGTTACCTCAATCGGGCAGAGGAATACCGCGGAAAAAGGGGGGATGTTTGAGCTGTTGTGTTGATTATGATGTGATTTGGTATGTGTTGTGCAGTGAAAGTAAGATTAATTTCTTGTCAATACCGTGGATATCACCCCCACGTGTATGACCTGTTACTTAATCTACGTTCACTAGAATTAAAAACAGCAAGCAAGAATGTGATGCACGTGTTTTAAACCCAAATTGAAAATGATATTCGATGAAGCAAAGAAGATGACTTTCACTAATGCAAAGATGAGGAAGAAAGACAAATTCTTTTACCAAAATGATAAAATATCTTGTGAATATTTAGAAGAAGAAAATAGCAAGTATGCTCCTTATATGAAAGCAAGCAAGAATGAAAGAAACCTCGAGAAAGGGTCCCACCAGGCGTGCCAAAATGTTTCGCGTAGAATGTTTCCGTTCTTAGAATAGAGTTGCTTCTATCTTTTCATTCTCTTGAGAAACAGATAAGGGTTAGGGCTAGGAGGAATACCTGTTGAGTGTTGGGAGGGTGTGCGCGTACCGTAGAGAGAGATCAGATCGATTGCGAAGAACTCCTTTTTGTCTGGGAAGGACTACCTGTGAATAAGAATGCAAGACCACTAGATTATAGTTAGACAATAAATGAGGGAACTGCCTTGGGCCCAGGAAATATTAGACTTCCTTTCGAAGGTGGTCAGTTCCCCTTTCAATACGAATTAACACAAATGATAACAAAGAAGTTATTGTGAAATTACGATTTAGTTACCTCGTTAAAAAGCAATAGAGGAAAGGCTGGTTTTGGTTTGAGTCACAGTGACCGATGCCGGTCACAGTATAACTGACTGCGGTTATAACACTGGTACCGGTTGCTGATAACCGATATCGGTAGGGGCAGTGATTTAGGGGCTTTCAATGAAGGTTGGCTGTAAGGCGGTTATGGTGTTTATAAGGTTGGTAAATGATCAGGGGTAGGCAATAGGGTGATGGAGAAGACTCAGAGAGTGTGGGAGCTGTTCTTGGGGCAATGCAAGGGTAGAGGAATGAAAGTTAGATGTAGGGTGCTATCGGGTAGTAGATCTAGGAGTGAGCTTATAATTACTATGAATCAGAAGTTCAAGAAATGGTATTTAAAAATGTACAAGACACTACTTACTAGTTCCTAATGAAGGTACAGCTCCAAGGACTGTGATGACAAAGACAAGGCTCAGGTGGGATGATCCGACAATCAAAAGTGAGCTTATCTTCTCTCCCAATGCTTGGATGAGTGTCACTGTGCTCTGGTTACTCAGTTGTAGTCTTGGGCTCGATGTCCTTCTCTACAAACTCTTCTCTTTCCTTCACTTGTCTCTGTCCTGCAAAGTGAATTCTGGATCTTTCAAATGAATTTTGATCCCTTGTTTTTGGTTGGGGAAGGTCATTTACAGGGAACCGATGGCGGTTACATAACCGACGGCGGTCGAGTAGGAACCGATGTCGGTTAAGTCAAAGTGGGCTATTTTTAGTAAAATAGCCAACTTTCCCTCCTTTTCTCCTGAGGGATTAGTTGTGGGCTTGGTCAAGTCATTATTAGGTTGGTTTTGGTGTGGGTGAGGAGTAATTAGTCATGGGTGTGGATGTAGACCAAGTTATAGGTCTTAATTAGGTTAGTTTAGGGTTAGGGCTAGGTCATGATGAGGTGGCAAAATGAGGTGGCAGGTTTGGAGATGTGGATTTATTAATTATAAGGTAATTAATAAATAATTGTGTAAGGTTTAGGTGGTGAGGTTAGGTTGCGAATATGAGATGTGGGGCACAGGGTGTCATAAGACACAAATTTGGTGTCTACAGAAGATTCTGGGAGCTCCGGATGGAATTAGAAGTAAACCAAAACATCTTCGAAAAGAGGATTCCAATACCTACATGATGGTCAAATAATATTTTTCACAAACATTGGCGCATAGGATTTGTAGGTGGTTTTTTATCAGGTACAAGTTGAGTCTCAAATCACAAATCCAATTTTTTAGGGATCATATGGATGAATCAATACATGAGACCCCCACCATTGGATTAAAAATTTCATTTACAGTTAGGATCATATAACATTTCACCAATAAATTGCACCAGGACCTCAATTTATCATCATTCTAAGTTACCCTCCCAAAGGTAGTTGAGGACTTAGTCATTTTTCGGGAGGACACATGTCAGCACCAAGAGCCTGGCGGGATTTCATGTCCCTGATGTCCCTGAGCTCCGGTAAAGTAACTCTTAAAAAATGCACCCAGCCCCCATGTGATCTTTGGGACCCTCATGTGACCTCAAGACTTGACAGTTCAACCCCCAGGTGCTTTTTTGGAGCATCTGTAGACACTAAAATTAGGTCATACTCCCCTTGGTCCCTCGTTAAATAAATACCTTGAACACATCCACCTAGCCATGGCCCCCTTCACCCCACTATAATATTAATTTAATTATTTAAATTAAATTAATTCATTATCCTCACAATATTTATTATTTAAGTACCCTAATTGGGATAATGCCCACATATCCACCTCACCCTAAAATCTATTCTTAGTAAGTTGCCATAACTAACTAATACCTACCCAAACCCTAAAAATCAATGCCTACATTCCCTCTAACCACATTCCCACCTGTTAGAAGGAATCTTCCATGTTAATCTGTGGGATAAAATGAAATGAGATCCTAGAAAATCAAGGGGATCTACCTAGTTTAGTAAACCTAGGAAATCCCGCCCTAACCGACACCGGTTACCCTTAACTACCGCCGGTTAATCTGGAACCACCATTGGTTACCATTTAATCCCAAAAGAAACCTTATTTCGGTGGTTGGCACATTTCTAAGAGATAATCACATCTTTTTAAAATAAGTGACGAAACTAGAGCTGCATGCATGCAGAACTAGCATTAGTATACACATCAGAGCATTCATAGCTAGTACCTGAAGCAATCACACAGCCACCTAACTTCATGGGAGCATCCAAGGAAGTGCTGAGCACTACATCAAGTTCATTCTGTTTGATCACCCACCATTACTAACCAGGAATCAAGATCGTATAAACAGTAAGTTTTGTTAACCAGCACTTATCCATTTATCATTTGGTGGATCCTTTTACATCTGTTACTAGTTTCTGCTCTCATTTCCATCCCCCCATCATTTACCTCCATGAAAACTTCACCATATTTTTATCCACACCCTTACATTACCCATACCTGGACCTTAATCATTCCTGTGCATACCTCATATCCATATGAATTTTGGCATTTCCCTTCCATCTTCATCTAATCTCAAATATATCACCCAGCCAAGTTTTATTGAGTTTCTTGTACCCTGACCATACCGGCGCTAGTTACCCACAACCATCACCAGTTAGCCTAAACCAATGCCGGTCATACCAGACCGATGTTAGTCTTTGTGCCTTTTAATAGACACCAAGAACAGAGCTCTTGTTGTGAATGAATTTTCTAAACGAATTCCACCAAATACCCAAAACTACCCAGAATCTCACCCTGACTAGCATCAGTACCTTGACAGTTGTGGATTCAGAAGTCATATGCGCACAACAACCTATAACCAACATTTCAATAGGTATTCCTCCTAAACCATTACCCTTATTTGTTTCATCAACATTTGAAGAAATGCATTCTAGAATCAGGTGATACATTTTGGCATGGCTAGTGGGACCCATTCGGGGTTCTTTGGCATTCTTTCATTTCTAGGTGAAAATGTTGTATGTTTGTTTCTTTTCTAAAAAGTTCTTACATTAAACTTTCTCCCCTAGAATATTCTTCTCTTCTATTGTCTAAAAGCAATCATATTTTGGTGCTTAAAATGAACATTTCTTCCCTTTCATTAGTATTGCATTAGTGAAAGAGAATCCCTTCTCCTATTCATCTATTTGCGGAATCAAATTCTACATTTTGATTTGGGTTTAAAAATCATTACATTTCATTCTACTTTTATGCATTAACTCACATTAATTGAGGGCAACCTATATGCTGGAAGTCATTCTCAGCTGATAGTTGACAAACGAATCGTAGAAAATCACTTTCTTTTCTTTCCTCTCTTTGAGTCTTACCCAAACATCACAAATTCAAAATATATAAACATTCTTAAACAACATCTCACCTGGAAGAAGCTGTAGGTGATCACATGATCACGGCACATTGGGAACCCTGCTGGTTATCTCTGTCCAGTACCCCATTAGAGGACCGCCCTCCCCTACCATAACATACCGGAAACCTCTCCTTGTAGATCTCCTTCTTCATAGGAAACCATCCTCACCAAAAAACTCTATTCTACATTTCATGAGTCAGTCCTTAAAATAGCATAAGCTAAACAAACATAATAGAAAAGGCACTCTTAGGATCATATTTTTCTTAATGTTTCTACTTGGCTTGCGTTTTGAGGTGAGATGTCATGCTCTTCATTTTTCTTATTTCTCCTTACACGCTTCTCATCACAGTTGGTGTATTTCAGCTTCACCTAAGTGTGTCTGGACCATATTCTCATTATTCTCAGGATTCTAGGTTTTATTCCACATTAATTTTAATTCACAACCACATTTTCTTCATCACTGTTTCAATTTCACAGTAACCAGTGTCAGTCCAGTTACCATCGTTGGTTACCCTTTGACCATCATTAGTTTTAGCCAACCAACATCGGTTCACTATTCTTTTTGTTAACCAACCCAAAAAGGACACATATTCTCCTTCTTTAGTTGTTTAGAGCCTCTGTCACTCTTATCATATCCATTGACCTGGCAAGTTCCCTCAGCATTTTGCATACCTGGAAAATTTGGCCTTATACCTTGTTTTTGACCAACTGTCCACTTTCCACAGTGACCGGCAGTAATTACCTATGACCAACGTCAGTTTAACCTAATCAGCATCAGTTAGCCTGTGTCATTTTCCAGTTGACATTTTAACCCCAATTCACCTACCACCACCTATTTGTCCTACCTATGTTGTATTTATGTGTCATTTACAGAAAGTAGTCTTACCACATTAGTACCTGTTCACATGGTACTTACACATTGGAAAGCAAGCACCCTCATATTCCATGTCAGTTTTCAACCACTCCCACCTAGCCCTTCACACCCTTCCATTTTATCACCAGTCATGGAACCTATCCTACTTATCTCTATCGCTACCAAAGATGATGAGTTCACATGACTCCTTGACCAAAATCCTTTCGCCTTGTAGTTTTACCTTTTCCACTCGTCCACTCGAGATGCCTTGGGTCAGTTGATATACGACATGCCCATATCTATCCTCCCAACTATCCTTCCCACTTTTGCGTCAGCCCTATCTAGCCCCGCGCTGCCCACATCTACCTTACCCCCAGTCATTTTGCAGCTAGCCCTATACCTGCTATGACCGTCACGTCTGCTACATCTGTTACACCCGCCACATCCACTATACCTTTACCAACCACCCAGAACACAACCTCATCTGCGCCTATTGTCTTGCATATACCCGTAGCTACACAACCTCCCCCGGTGTCAATGACCCCTACCCCTTTTCAAAACATTGTCATTTCTATTCTGTAATCTTTATCCCCCATTGCCACTAGGGTCACCATGACCCTTCCACCTCCATATACGTACTATCAGTAGCCTCTTGTTTCGTCTATTATTCACTGAGCACATACCCCCTATTTCACTACCTTCTTCTCAATCTACCTATACGGTAGCACCATATACTGGAATGCCAGCCCTATTATATGCCCAACACCAACCCTCTTATGCTACATGAGTCACCCGTCTATCACAACCTACCAACAGGACAAGATGCAGACATTAGAGGCATCAGTTTCTAGCTCCCACAACACTCTCACCTACGAAGATATTTGTAATGAGCCTGTACATCCATCCATTCATATTTGGCCATATCCCATGATTGGGAAATGCCTAAATTCAACCATTTCAATAGCAAAGAAGACCCGCAATAGCATTTGAGGTCTTTCAAACACGGGTGTTATATGATCGCCCATGATGATGCTTTCCTCCTGAGGACCTTTCCTATGTCTCTGACTAGACCCACATTAGATTGGTATAGTGGGTTACCTAGACACTCTATATTATCATTTAATTAGGTATCCCAAGCCTTCTTGGATCACTTCTCCATTAATATCGTTAATAAGGTTACCATGACTGACCTATACTCTACATGTCAGTATGACGACGAATCTATCGTAGATTTTATTGCTCATTGGTGTAGCTTGATCAATCAACTCACATTCCAACTACCACAAACCAAACTCATCGAACTCTTCACGCAGGCTTATGCTAGGCATATCTCACCAACCCTGCAGGTTCAAACCTTTGACAAAGCATTCAGCATGGCACGAAAGCTAGAGATTCAGGCTATTGAAGAGAAGAAAATCCAATTACGCAATAAGAACACGGCATTCAAGTCGAATGATACCTCTTCTTCTTTAAAACCACAGAACAATTATTCAAAGGCCAAGGGGACCGCTAACGTAGTGGTACTCAAAGCCGGCCCTACTCATCCGTCAAATTAGGCTAGCCCCTCATCTAATCTCTCACCCATTTAGACTTTTCAATTCAGATGGGAACAATAGAAATATACCCTAATTGGGGAACCTTATTCTTCTATCTTGGAGAATCTCATCAAAGTTGGGGCCATCACCATTCCTCCCGTGAAACCACACACTAGTTTTGACCCTACTCGCCCCACACCTGTGTGGTATAAAGAGCACGAATTTTGTAACTACCATTGAGTAAAGGGTCATAGTAATGACAATTACATCACCTTCAAAAACATTATCCAAGAAATGCTCGAGAAAGGCAAGATAACCTTGGATAATCCTAATGCACCTGCCAATCAGAACCTACATATCTTCAAGAAAACCCTTTCCTAATCATGCCCCTTCTTCTGATCAAACTGAAGATACTTCAACTCATGATAGCCATACCGGCAAGTTCCATGTTATTTTCAGCGATATACCTGATGTTGCCCAATTACCTCATATTCCTTCCATAGAGGAAATTCTATCTCGAAGTCTTCCTTTTGCATTGGAACTCACCTCACTTATTCCTCCACCCACAGAGGAACACCTTTCACCTCCTTCATCACCTATGGAGGAGCCTTCCGTTAATATCAAGACTGTTTCACCTTTAGCTTCTCCACCTAGAGAGTTGTCACCCACAGTACCTCTCCAGCCCGCAGGAGAGTACCCACCATCTCCTCCACCCACAGAATAGCACCCATCATCTCCTCCACCTCTCAAATACCTAGTAGAGATACCTTTGCCTCTAGGTGATCATTCTCCATCAGCTACCCAAGATCCTGCAGACTTACTTTCAGCTCTCTTACCCACAGAAGCCAAAGCTAGCAAATTCCCTGTCTCTAAGACAAATTTCATGGGAATTTACATTAGGTCCTCATCATCCTCACCTACAGATGCATCATTCTCACGCTTAGCTGATCACTTAGATTATGTGGATAGATGCTTACTTTGGGGGCATCTTCTACTTCCTATCTCAACGCAAATGCAGATGTCACTTGCTGACACTTCCACTATCTACCCAAAAATATTTCAGCCAATTCAACCAAACACAACCTCCTCTATCACAACTTCTTCCACGACACCCATCATAGCTCAACACACACCCTTACCCGTAACCCAACATACAACTAAATCCAAACCCACAC
This sequence comes from Taxus chinensis, assembly GCA_019776745.2. Lineage (NCBI taxonomy): Eukaryota > Viridiplantae > Streptophyta > Pinopsida > Cupressales > Taxaceae > Taxus > Taxus chinensis. The sequence goes on from CM034153.1 coordinate 767,533,849, forward strand.
CTACATCATCTTCCTCGACTAAACCTATTACTACCTTAGGGGTCACGCCAACCACCAGCCTTATTCATCCACCTATCAAACTAGATTTAGCTTCATCCTCCAAAGTCAACACCAAACCTACTCTGGCACCCAAACAGAAGAACCAAGCCCACAGAACTCATACCCCAGCTGTGCCAATCACACCTTCATCACCTTCACCCTTTTCGTTTGTCTTAGGACCTCAACCTCCTAGCACGGTTAAGAAACCTCCACCCATCAGCAAACTAAAAACACAACAGCCCATTCCACAATTACAAACCTCAAACATACCCAATCGCCCACCATGGCTTCCACCCACATCTACAACATCTTTACCACTCATACCCCTAATACTATCGATCACCCCATCACTACCCACGACACTTCAGTCTCTTTCCCTCACACCTCTGGCACAATCTACCTTCACAGCACCTCCTGATCAGGGGATAATTTTTGAAAGTTCCCTAAACATCCCTAAATGGTTTCAATGCAGAAGATCATCTCGAGAGCTTTCCAACGACTGTGAGAACGCGGCAAACGGACATCGGGAGCTCTAGTTATGTCTGGTCAAAGTTCAGTCAACGGGAAAGTCAACTCTGTTCAACTGGTCAATATTGGACCAATCGCACTATGACACATGGCAAAAGGCTTTGGCAAAAATTGAAGGGGTTTTATCCACCAGTCTTTGACAATCATGAAATGGTTGGTTCGATTTTCCAATCGCGGGTCGACAAGTGGTCTTATTCACCATATTTCATGTGGGTCAAATTTCAAATTCATGTGGGTCGAATTTCAAATTACCTTGTAATTATTTGCCATGCATTATTCCCAAATTCCACATACCACACATTATGCCACAAAAAAAAAGACATATTAATGTTTATACATTAGTATTAAACCGCCAAAACTCAATGCTATGACCACGTAGTGGTAAGCGGTGGAAGTGTCCATGTGGAAGGTGGTGAAGCGGTTGTTAGGGGGCATTAAGCCATGTGTGGATGTTTCCATGTGGAAGGATGGAGGATGAAGCGGTTGAGATGGGGGCGGTTGAGCCTCAAGTGGTCCTTTGACCACTATTTATGTGTGGAAAAGGCTTTAATAAGCCTACAACCTTATCCCACACCGCCAAAAGAATAGCACCACTAGGTTTTGAACCCTTAACCTTGGGCTCCCAAACACATCACGCCAACCAACCTGCCGCCCATCTCAGATGGGATAGAAATGAATTTCTCGGGTATATAAAGAGCTCTTATATCTGTGCAAAGGGGGGTCAAGGAGGATTTAAGGAATAGATCTCTGAAAACACCATTTTTGAAGGCCTTGCACTCATATTGGGAACTTGGAGTAAAAAGATGAAATGAAGGAAATTCTGAGACGGTTCCAACGATGTAAGATTTAATATTTTTTGTTTATTTTTTAAAATTTTTGGAACTTTGAATGTAGTTTTTAATAGGGATCGTGGCAACACAGCTGATTTGGTGCGGGCCTTAATTTCAAGGAAATTTTCCGTTCGAAAAGTGAATCTGCCGAGTAAACATGAAAAGTGTACAAAATACAGACGATGATCTCAGATAGGAAAATTTTACCTTTCATGGAAAGGTGAGAAAATTCTCTATCTGATGAAGTGTTTTTCCAGATACATTTTGCAGTGCCTGAGATCACATTGTGAAAAAAATTGACTGAGGAACCAAGGAAGGAAGGAATGAAAGAAAGTTTCAAAAAATAAGCAAGGGGCTTATTTTGGATAACAACTACCTTAGGGGTCACCCCAACCACCAGCCTTGTTCATCCACCTATCAAAATAGTTTATAAGCTAGTTATCCTCCGAACTTACATTTCACATACTTCGATTACCCAAAGAAAAGTTCAATCCGAAGCCCGGGGACGTAGGAATTTCATGAACCCCAGTTATGTCAATCACACCTTGTTATCTGAGTGTTTTCACCCCTTCCGATCCATCTTATTTGACCTCAACCTCACAGCATGGTTAAGAAACATCCATCCATGCAATAAACCAAAAACACAATTTAGCTCATTCCTTCCTTGAAAACCTCTAGACATACCCAAGCACACGACATGATTACACCCGAACCTGCAACAATCTTTGGACCACCCATTCCTCCAATACCATCGGTTACTTCTTCACTACCCACTACACTTCAGTATCTGTCCCTCAACCCCCTGCACGACCCGCGTCATCTACCTTCATAGCACCTCCATTATCCTCATGGGTAACTCACCCTCTTTCCACCATCCACGTTTCCCTCTAGATCTCATACACCCATATCACCTTTACCTAAGAAGGTGCAACCTAAAGACAAAAATCCTCTACCCTCCAATAAGGTAGTCAAAACAACCATACACCCTCCTGCCAGTTCATCTACCATACCCCTACCCAAACAAACATGACCAACACCCAGGATCACATGCCAACACCCAAAACCATAGCTCAACCCACTCCCCCTCCTGCAAAGACCGTTCCTCAATAATCAGCCATTCACCTACACCCAAACCCACTTTCACTTCCCATTGTGATCCACTAGCAGGGTCCTATGCCAAAATCTTAACCAACCTCCTTGAGAACTTTTGTCATCACATTACCGACTACTCAGACCTTATGACCCTCTCAAACCCAAGCCAAAAGGGTTTTATGACACTAAAATTTGTGCCTACCATCATGTGCTAGGACACGATGTAGAGAATTGTAAGGCTTTGAAAAATGTTCTTATCCAGTTATGCCCTCCTGAAGAAAACTTTGACGATGACGACATTCTTGATGAGGACCCCATTTCACCAACACCCATTCCCACTACTCTTCCCTCACTACCTACTCAATGACATAGACCTTTTCCCCCACAGCTCCTAGAAGCACCTCTGAGATTTGAAATTAACATGGTTTGTATCAACGATCTTGCCAAACCTCCACCCAAATGTCAATGTGCCTAGCTCATTCATAAGGCTTTTCTCCTCCCATAAGGTTTTTTCCCATCATGTCGCCTACCTTTCTCCCCACCTCCACCTCAGATCAACATGATCCACGTTGCTACCCATGCTCAGAAGGACAAAGGCAAGGAAAAGGTAACTGACTCACCAACCAATCCTATACCCAACATATCATCTGCACCCACACCTAAAATCACTATCCGCAGCCCCACGTATCCTATTTCTAATGGGGTCACACATCGCACCATGCTCAAACAACTACACCAATCCCCCTCAAAATGTCCTTATATGACCTCATCCAAACCTTGGAATCCCATCGTCAAGCTCTCATGGAAGGTCCTGTAATCTATTGAGGTTTTACCCAATGACCCTACACCCATAGCCTCCATTATCACGCCCGATCATGTAGCCTCTCTCACCAAATTACCACCTTTATCCACACCTCCACCCTACTCATCAAGTAGCCTCCCTTAGCTTCTCAGAGGAAGAGATCACACCACACCAAACAGATGATCCAGACCCAACTCTCTTCATCTTTGTCCATATCGATGACATACGTGTACAATGTGTAATGATTGATGGGGGTGCTAGCATTAATATCATTTCATCCCATGCATTCACTCAAATGCACATACCTGACAATTGCATGCATGAACATCATATCATGTTACACTTCATTCAATGACACTATCACCTCTACAATAGGCACTATCATCCTCCATGTTTGCACGTGGGCCCCTGCACTATTCCAAAGTTATTTTATGTCTTAGAGGGGGAATTTCCAATATAACCTATTACTTAGAAGACTCTGGATTTGTGTCATGGGTTGTGTTCCTTCCACTTTGCATCACTGTGTAAAGTTTGAGTTTGAAGGACACACCTATACTATTCCAGCTGATCCTTCACCTTTTAAAACATGTAACCTACTTTATCAACCCAATGACGTGCTTATACCCATTAATGTGTCTACCTCCATGACCACTACCACTTCACCTACATCTTTACTTACCAGTACAGCCGCAACCTCAACCGCACATGCCTCCTCCATTCCTACGGTTGCCACAACCTCCATGACCAACCCATCAGCCTCCCAATCCATTAGCTCCATGTCCGCATTGACCTCCAACACATCATCTATTCCAGCTACACACATACCAACCACCAATCCCTTGGAAGGCATTTTTCAATGCCTCACTCTAGGGGAATATCGCCTATATAGTGTCAACACATTCCTTAGTCCACAAGAGTATGAAAGTCTTCACCAACATCCTCATTATGATCACTGTATAGGAGATCATATCCTTTGTGGTCCTCCCTACCTTCGTAGCTAATCTCACCCATGTGAGGGAATCGATACTACCACTTACACACCCAAACCGCCATCACAAACCCACCCATTTTCCGTCGACCTCCAATCACTCACCAATCACTATTTTTCCCACACCTTCCTACACCTATGTGTGTGGAAGGGTTTTGATTTTGGATTTTATGAGCAAGGCCTCCATACTGTTATTCCATGTACTACCCAGAAAACATAACATCCGTAGTGGTATCAACTTTTCTAAACCACCTACCAAGAAGGCTCACATTGATCTCATTGAGGACATTAGCCCTTCTCCACCTTCTTCACCACCATTTACCTTCACTGATGGAGTCGATGGATCCCATAATCCATACCTCCTAACTATTTTTTTTTCATAAACAAAATTTCCTTGGGCCCTCTAACTTATCAACGCAAGGGCAAGGCTCCCTTCCTCTCTTCCCTTCCTACATCCTGAAATGATTGATGACGATACACCTTCAATCAACATCGTTCAATGTCAGGATGATGAATCTATACTCACCTATCTTGGTTCAAAAGACTCATATATTCATCGTTCGTTGTCATCTAAGACGCAAACCATGTTAAATGAATTGACTATTAAAATCAACATTCATACTCAAGACAACCCACACATCCTAAAGATCAGTCAATCTCTAGATACTGCTGACCAAGAAGCCATCACTTATTTTCTCAAAGATCATAACCATTCTTTCACTTGGTCTTACGAAAACATGCCTAGTATTGGCCCCACCATAGTGGTCCATAATATCATAACCATTCCTGATGTCAAACACATCAAATAAAAGTTGAGGAAAATGCACCCTCACATTTCCCTTCTTGTCAAAGAAGAACTTCAGCACGCCATTCTTTCCATTTCCTTCATATTACCCGTTGATTATCCTCATTGGATTTCAAATATTGTCCATGTCACTAAGGTGACAAGGGGACTCTGCATTAGCATGGATTTCCATGACCTCAACCTAGCCTGCCCAAAAGATGACTTCCCTCTACCTAGTATTGACCAACTGGTTGACCTTACCACTGGTCACGAGATGCTATCACTCATGGATGGCTTCTCGAGTTACAAGAAAATCTCACTTGCCCTAGAGGATCAACAAAAAACTACATTCATCACCCCTTGGGGGACCTTCTGCTATCTAGTCATGCCTTTTAGCCTTAAAAAAACGCTAGTGCCAAATATCAGCGGGCTATGACTTATATCTTCCATGACATCATGCATCATATATTGTAATATTACGTAAATGACCTCCTTGCCAAATATAAACACCACTCCAAGCATCTCGCCATCCTAAAAAACATATTTGACCGCCTCATTAAATATTACGTTCACCTTTAGCCCAAGAAGAATGTCTTCATGGTTCTCTCAAGAAAACTCCTAGGATTTATCATTTCCCTACATGGTATAGAATTTTACCCTACTAAAGTCAAGGCCATTCGGGAAATGCCTCCACCCACTAACCTTAGGCAACTCTGTAGCCTGCAAGGTAAGTATTCAGTCTATTCACTGTTTCATTTCATAATTATCTTATCAGTGTCAACCATTTCACCATCTTCTCAAGAAATATGTCTCCTTTAAATGGGATGATGATTACCAAAATTAGCTTTTGAGGCCTTAAAACAATACCTTCTCCAACCCCCCATACTTATCCCACCTAAAGACAATCAACCCTTCTACCTATACATCTAATCTACCAATCACTCTTTAGGGGCCATGCTTGCTCATCGCAATGAACAACATAGGGAGAAGGAAGTTTATTACATAATTCGTACTCTTTTGGACTACGAAACATGATACACCCATCCTAAAAAACTTTTCTTAGCCTTATTTTTTCATGTCGCCACACAACTCCACCGTTACCTACTCAACCATAAAACCTATGTTGTGACTAACACCAACCCCTTACACTTCATGTATGCCAAACCTTATCAAAATCAGTGTGCCGCACATGTTGGATTATGCTTTTGGCCAACCTCAACCTCAAATTCATCCATCAAAATTCCATTAAGGGCTATGCTATCACTGACCAATCGGCTGATGCACCTATTTCTGAGGGATCAACCCTCTAATTTTGACTTTCCAGATGAGTCAATTGCTACCCTTTCCCTGGATGAACCCGCTTACTAAATGACGCTCTTCTTCGATGGTTCTAAGTGTCAGCGTAGGGATGGGGCTGGAGTTATCCTCATTCCCCTTGTTGGTGAACCCATGCCTTTGTCTTTCAAACTCTGATTTTCATTGTACTAACAATATTCCTGAATACGAAGCACTTGTACAAGGTCTCCAAGCTGCCTACGCCCTATATGTCAAATCAATCAACATCTTTGGTGATTCTCAATTGGTAATAAACCAAGTCAATGGTATATACCAATTTCATAATGAGATACTTCAAAAGTATAAACATCAGGTAGACATGTTTTTGACCACCTTTGACCGTTACACCCTTCAAACCATCCCACATTCAACCAATAAATTTATCCAGATACCATGGCCTGCTTGGCTTCTCAAATACCCACTTCACCTACCGATTCTAAAATATTTTTCACCATACAATGACTCCAATCACCCTTTTATTTACCTTGTAACATTTACTCCATCAGAACCATCACCCCAGACCCAAGTGACCTTTGGTATAAACAATACTCTGACTATCTTTCTATCTCCATCTTACCTCCTGATCTCACCTCGTAATGGACAACGTGCCTTCCTTAAAAAGGTCTCTTATTACGTCATCATGGGGGGCCTCCTCTATAAGCGTGTCTTTGATGGTATTCTCTTACGATGCCTCACGAGCTCTGAAATTCCTTATACCATTAAGGAAGTTCATGATGGCATATGTGGAGGTCACTTCAGTGGCCTTGTTGTTGCTAAGCGTATTCTTCACCTAGGCTATTACTGGCTGACCCTTAACCAAGATTGTTATGACTACGTCAAAATTTGTGTAAAATGCCAACAACATACCAAACTTCATCATACACCTAGTCACACCTTACAGTTCACCCATGACCTTTGGCCCTTTTCTCAATGGGTTTTAGATCTTGTCAGGAGAGATCAATCCCCGTTGTTCCCAACAACATCAATGGATCATCATTGCTACTGAATACTACACAAAATGGGTTGAAGGCCATACCACTTATCTCCATGAAAGCTGAGAAAATATGTGATTTCATCAATCATCACATCATTTTTCACTTTGGTGTTCCTCATCACCTCATCATTGATAATGGAAAACAATTCAAAACCATAAAACCTTGCGAAAAACTTTGTAACACCTTCGACATTCAACTAAGTTTCTGATCACTTATTGCTCACAGACCAATGGCCAAGCTGAATCCATTAATAAAAAATTTAACTAAAATTTTCATGAAAGTGGTTAACAATACTAGGAAGGACTGGCATACACACATTACTTGTTATCCAAAATGGGCATACCGCTCAAGGTAATTCACACCTCCACTGCACTCAAATTCTTCTATGGTCTACGGTACAGAGGTAGATTGATCCCTCAAGGCAATTCCCTCAATCTACATGTTCTCTCCAGGGACATACTCAATGATGATGAATTTTGTTAGGACTCCATTTATCCAAGTTGAAGTTAGAGCAACGTTTCTTAGAAAATCTTGAAAAAATTTACCAAAAATGTATCAAGCTCGGGCCTAGGACAAATGTGTCCATGAACGAACCTAAGTCCAAGTCAGTCGAGCATTGTCTTGAAAGAAAACAACATGTAACCAAAGCGAAAAAAAATTAAATAGGCCGCCAAATTTGGTCCTAATTGAAAATGGGACCATACATCGTGACCCATACTTAAGAATCACGTGGGATCATTTATCTTCACTGAATGGCCGAAACCCGAACCTGAGCCCCTTAATGCCTAACATCTTTGAGACCATTCTACTATTGACAAGTGGGACACCTTTTTCCTCTGAACATGCTCGAACCTGGTTGGGCGAAATGAGTCAAGGCAGCATTGAAACAGTCTGGAACGCGCAGTTTCCTTGTTTTCTCAAAAGTATGTGAACCGGCCGAACCAGCCGATTGACTCATGAGAACTTTTGTCCTGGAACAGTTGGGACAAAAGGGCAATGATATAAAGAACCAGCCGAACCTCTGGGCGAATTTGTCCCAGACGGTCCAAAACCAAATGGGACATCTGGGCCGCGAGTGCGCGAACCGGCCGGTTCGGCCGAAATCGGAAATTACAGCACCGAAACCAAACGGGACAAAGGGATGTGCGGGACGCGAAAAGCTGAAATGGCCGAAGGTAGGGAAGAAAAGTCAACGTTTGGTCCGGAAACTTCAAACGGCCATAACTTTTGACTCCGAGCTCCGATTTTCATAAAATTAGACTTTCTGGAACGAGCACGACGTCCTCTACGCCACAAAAGCTGGATTTTATAATTTTAATGAGGGTATATATATTTAAATAAAATAAACATATTCGGCTCCAGTCAGTCAATGCTCATTCCCGTCAAATGATAGAAAACGCCTGCCAGACCCAAAATTGCTGCCCACACTCAGAAGGCCATAACTTTTGCATTTCTCAACGAAATCGCACAACATTTGTACCATTGGAATCGTGGTTCTGAGCCCAATTCATAGCAATAAGAAATTCCATATTTGATCATAAATTGTTTGGGTTTTTTAAGAAAACGTGGCCGGGTTCAAAACAGTGTTCTATTTGGTAGCTGGGAGTGCAATTAAGAGGCATGGTCATCATTCTTTCTCTGCTGCAGCACATGGGACAGTATGGAGAGCCTTTTGCAAGTAATGGAAAACCTTTTCACTCAATTTAATGCCTCTTATAGGTGGTTGAAGGACAAATTTCAGGATTTCTATTTTCCCTTCTCTTTTCCTTCTCATTTTTCTATAAATTGAAGTGTTGGGCTCATTGTGAAGGGGAGAGTTTTTGGGTAGCAAAGCTCATTGAAGCCAGTGTGTTGCAGGCCCTTGTAGTGGACTCCTTGCATGGTGATCTAGGCCCTTATCTTGTAATAGACTGAACTGTGCATACCAGGAAGTAATAAAATACAAGGGGACCCCAAAGTTTGTGGATGTATCTTCCCCTGCTGTGTTTTCTTGCATTCTTCTTGCCCCTTTTATCTTTCTACAAGAATATTGTATCTATACATTATGTTCTTTCAGGAATTCACTAGGTCATTGTGTATGCTTTGGAATATTGTTGTGAATACATTTTGCTAGATTATGGTCGGAGACTGATCAATCACCTCATTCTAGTGTCCCAATGACTTTCCCTCTGTATCATCACACATACTGGAGATTACTCTCACACCCTCCTGGGTCTGGCCATACCACTCATCTCGCTTTAATCTGTAGAAAATATGTCAGTTTATCAATTCTCTCTCACATCATTGGTCACCTTGGTGAAATTTAGATTAGAATCAGTTAGCTTATCCTGCATTAGAGTAGATTGTGGCAGGTAGTTTAGGAGCAAGAACCAACTTTCTCTGGAGCCTTCTGTCATTCAAGTCAAGCAAGTCTCATCAACTTGGACCCATAGTACCCCATGCGGAATCCACTATCAACACTGTGAGTTCAAAATTCTCATGAACAGTGGGTGATACTGTGATTCAGTGGCATAACACATTACTTTCGCCCTATGGGCAGATTGCACTAGTATTCGCATACTTCCACTGCAGGCTACACCCTTTTCTCTGGTCTACAGTACAAAGGTTGTTCTACCTCTCGAAGTCCATATTCCCTCACTCTGCATTTCTCTCAATGACATGGTCAATGATGTTGACTTTCATTAGGATCATTTATCACAACTTGAGTTATTAGATGAATGTCGTCTTAATGCTCTTGACCACCTGTAAGTTTACCAAAAAACGTATCAAATTGTGCCTATGATAAACGTGTCCATGAACAAACCTTTCATGTTGGTGATCTTGTCTTGAAAGAAAATCAACACATAACCAAAGCTAGAAAAAAGTAAACGGGGAAAATTTTATCTTAATTGGCTTAGACCATACATTGTGACCCATACTTATGGATTAGGTGCTTATCATTTATCTTCACTCGATGGTAAACCCGAACTTGAGCCCCTTAACACCTTGCATGTTTCTACCATTCTAATGTTGAATTTTAGTCCTACTTCACCTTTTTCCTCTTTCCATGTTCGTCCCTTGAGTGCTATCCACTTCTTACACCTCACCAATGATAAAAAAAGAATCATGTGCATACCTTTCACTTGTTATCTTCTCTTGAATATGTGTACCATGGCACTGCACATAGCATGATTCTTATGGATACTTTTTGTTTACCTTTAGATGAGATCCCATGGTCATTTCACCCTGCTTTCTGAACAAGAATCCTATTCTTCACCTTGGTCTTGTCCATGACTTCAAATCCCTCACATGGGACCCAACTCCTTGAGTCAAACTTCTAATAAAAAGATGACTCCCTCAAAAGGACATCTTCCTCTCTAAAATCGCTTCTATAAATAATCTACTCCCTCGAAGGACAGCTATGTGAATCTCTTCCCAAAAAAAAGAGAGAGGGAGAATCTAAAGCTTCCTACATCGATCAGCTTCATGAATACCTCAAGGAGTTAATTTCCTCATCCAATATAGACTTCCTACATCGATCAGTCTATCTCAAATATAAGTCAACACGGAAATCCTTTTTAGTTATGGACTTGCCCATTGTTACCTTGGATCTCTTACTAAAAGAAAATGCTACCTCATACCATATAAAAATTAACCACCTTTCATCCCTCTCACCTTTCACGCTCCCATTTCCTACTGCTTCAAGGGACCTCTTGGAAACCATGACATTTTGGTGATCATGTGACTTTTTTTTACCCTTAGAATAATCAATCATGTAATTTCTTTAGCATCTTACGTTCATCACATCCTCCAAGGTATGACCTACTCGGTATGATCCTAACCAACCAGGTGGCTTTCTTTCCCCCTCTTATCTTCTAAACTTCTTTATTACATATTGATTACCTTATATAGGACTTGGTCCTCAATGCTTACATTTGGGGTAATCTTCTTCTTCTACCACAATCAAAATAACCTATACGAAATTTCCCATGACTCACCCATACCTAGTAGACCTAAACTTAAATCACGCCTATGACCTACCAACTCATTCTCATACCTCCTGATATTCTTCCCTAGCTCACAGGAGAACTACATTGGACTAAGGTCCCTTTTCGTTAGGACTATATAGGTAGCACTATGAGGGATTAGGGCCCTTGGAGGTTAGCTCGACCACTCTCTACCTTAATCAATTCATCTTTCATTTTCCTAAATCATATTTTTCCATACTTCATTTCCTTTTTATATCAACAATTAGAAATCAAACCAAACAAATGAAAAATTGATTCACATTTATATCATCATCAAAACATACATTTATTTTGATTACCATTTCTTTACCATCATCATTCATGTATTATAAAACATCTTAAACATGACCCATATCATCATTCATTGCACAAATTAATGAATTACAACCTAACTCAACCATGCCTATGACATAAATCAACCATGCCTAATACCAACCTAAATCACCATGCCTATAACCTGACTCTACCATGCCTAACACCAACCTAACTCAATCCATACCTAACACACCTACCACAAGTTCATCTATGCAAAAACCATCATAGTTTATCAAACAATCACAGTCTATCAACATTAGAGTACATCATCAGAATGTCATCCATCTCATCATAAAAATAGGTGTGTATCCATCCAATATACAAGGATATCAAAATAATGTACATCTTTCAAAATCTCTCCTATATAGGATCACCATCTTTGGCACGCAGGTCGGTATATGATCACAATAATCAACCACTCTTGTATACATCCTCACCATCTTTAGCACGTAGGCCAATATATATCAAAATCAAAACTACATCAAAATTAAGGGCCATATATCAGACATCATCTCGGTGGACATCCCAAAAATTTATATCACATGTACCCCACCTACACCAATCTCAGTAGAAATGCATCTGCTCAGGGCATACATACTGGCCGCACACAAACTGTGTGCTCATAAGCCTAGCAGTGTAGTAAAACACCCCCTATGTGTAACATAGGCTGAACCTTTGCAGACACCCATATGCCCACAACTCCCTGTATAACTACGCTAAAAGTGTAGGTTCCCATGCAAACTGGGTCCTGTCTATCATCATGTCATGTACCACCCCCATCAATGACCATGGAAACCATCCACCCTCTGCATATGGTAGTGCAAAACAAAACACTTCCTCCATCAACAATAAGACCACCGTCATCTCCTCAGGCTGGGCTCTGTACATCACTCCATAGCTCATACCTACGCTATGCAACCGCAAATATGCCACCCTCACTAAATACTAGTGCCAATAACTCCTCAGACACCTCTGACAAGATTGAGTACACCTACCTCCCTAATATTGATGGCCACAGGATCCTGTAGACATCCTCTAGGGTGATCGTGAGCTCACATGTTGGCAGATCGAAGGTATTGGTCACCAAATCCCATCTATTGATGAGAGCAACCATCAGACTCAGCGGCTTAGATCACTTTTCGATAGCGCTGGACCCCAATCAGGCCCACCTCCTCCACGTGCTTCCACTCCTCAACTCTTGTGGTGCCTCACACTCTTAAGAGTAGGGGTGGTACCCTATCTCTCATCTGCAGCTAATCTCTCTCCTATATCTAATACAAACATCAAATTAATATACCTTCATCATGCCCATACTCACCCATGAAACCTCACCTATATCCACTATCTCACCTCTTTCTATCTTCCTATCCTACCTTCTTATCACATTTTCTATATGATGTCCACTCTAGACAACCCCTCTAATAAACACCTATAATAGGCTGCATCATGTGTAGCCCTGTCTGAGTGCTGTTCTCCAATCACAGGAACCCATCACCTGTACCCTACCTACACCAATCTCAGTAGAAATGCATCTACTTGGGGCATACCTACTGGACGCACACAAACTATGTGCTCATAATCCCAAGAATGTAGTAAAAATGTGCAACACAGGCTGAACCTGCACAGATGCCCATATGCCTACAACTCTCTATATAGTTGCACCAGGAATGTTGGCACCCAGGAAAAGCAGGTCTGATCCATCACTATGTCATGTAGTACCCCCATCAATGAGTAGGGAAATCTCCCTCCATTTGCATCCATCATTGCAAAACAGCACACTACCTCCATCAATAAAATAACTAGCCTCGTCTCCTCTAGACAGGCTATGTACATCCCTTCGGAACTTAGACTAGCACTATGGAATGTCATGTCTGTCAGTCCCTCTCCAAACAATGTCAGCATTAACTCCTTCAAGGCCTCGAAGGAGATTGAGTACACTTGCATCCCCAGTATCGGTAGCCGTAGGATCCTAAACATGTCCTCTAGGGTGACTATAATCTCACCCATCAGTAAGTGGAACATGTTAGTCATTAAATCCCATCTATTGATGAGAGAAACCATTAGAATCGGATGCTAAACCACATGCTGATAGTGTCAGACCCCAATCAGGCCCACCAACTCCACGTTCTATAACTCCTCAATGATCGCTATTCCTCGCACTCTCAAGAGAAGGGTTGGCACCCTATCTCTCATCCATAGCTGATCTCTCCCCTGCATCCAATATAAACATCAAATTAATCTACCTTCATCATGATCATACTCACCCACAACACCTCACCTCTTTCTGTCTTCCTAACCTACCTTCTTATCACATTTTCTATCTCCCTCGCACCCTCACCCACTATCATTTCTCCATACCCATTTTATCCTCCGCCTACACTAGGTTTTTCACCAACAAACCCTATTCTACCCTTCCCTATCTCAACCACTTGACCTAGGGCCCCTTTCAGCCCTTTGTTCTCCAAAACCTGATCAGTGTTGAGTATCTCTAACTGAACCTGGTCACTCCTAAACTAGCATCAATCACCTATTTCATGACCGATACCAGTTTGACCCTACCAATGCTAGCTAACCCCGACCGATGCCGGTCATTGTCGTGATGAAAAACAACAACCCAAAACCCTTCCCTCTCTAAAAAAAAACCTCCCTCTCCTGTCTTTTTTCACCACCCATTATCATCTACACTTCCCCTCAACCCCATCCCATCCTCTATTCACCCACTTACCTCTCTCCCCACTCCTATTCTACCCAATTCACCCTCCCAGATTTCAAATTTCATTCCCCCCAAGAACAAAAAACCTAATTTTTCAAACCCCAACCTATCACCTAATCTATCTAACAAAACACAACATGGGTTTGATCCTTACCTCATCATGTTGTCATCGCCATGGTGGCATGTCTGGTAGCTACACTGGTGGCCTGCCCAATCCCTCTTTGGCCTCCACCTTCACTAATCGCTAACTGTGCCTCCAACCAATCAAATCAACCAATCTAATCTCATGGACTTGCCTCTCCACTACCAATCATCCACCATTATACTTGTCCACTCAGCTTTCCATTCCATTTGAATGCTTTCCAAATTTCCCTCTCTCTCGTGTCATTTTCCTCTATTTCGTACGGGACAAATGATTCTGAAAAACATGGAATTTTTCATTTTTATAGCATCCTCAACCTAACCAACGCCGGTTTTACCTTCACTGGCATCGTTCATGTGCCCTACTTTACCGTGATCGGTTACCCTATACCGACATCGGTTAACCTTGACTAGCATTGGTCACTCTCTCTTCCACATTGCCTAAAATTCACCCTATTAATTTGCCCGTCACTCTTTTTTTCCTCACCCAATGCTTACCCTGACCATTCACCTCACCTTCCTGACCTCATCATTTATTACCTAACCTTGTCCTCATTTGGGGAATCATTATTTTACCCATATTGTGGCCCTACCCGTGCCGCGACCTAGATAATTTGGACCTGGAACATCGCTAGTGATCTTTGACCTCATGTGTTTGCTATAACTTGTGGCACTGTTACCTGTGTTGATTGACCTAATGACCTTACCTTGCCCCTTACTGTGACCGTTTATCGTGACCTAACCCTCAGTGTACCAGGACATAACTAAACGTTCTTGTAGCTAACCTGCATAATGTTTCCTAACCATATCCTATACCTTGGATACCGGAATCACCTCAACCTTGTTTGGATAAACCTATCGCCCTTAGACAATGTAGATTTTTCCTGCTCTACAACCTGGTACCATGTTGCAGTTTATACATGTGCGTGTGTTTGATTGTTACTACCTTTGACCTTGACCCATTACCTAGATTACCTGAGTAGACCTTTTTCCCTTTTCCCCTATTAACCACCTTCCTCTTCATCACATACGACTTTTATCAAACCACTCAACGATTTTTCCTTCTGCCTCATTAGTCACTAGTTTGAGGGGGATCACCTTCACCCACACATGGGGCAACCACATCTTATTTTTGTTAGCATCACTTACCAATACAAGCTATGCAACAAAAAGGGGAAAAATGTAGACACTAAAATTAGGTCACACTCCCCTTTAGTCCCTCAATAAATAAACACCTTGAGGACATCCACCTAGCCATGACCCCCTTCACCCCACTATAATATTAATGTAATTAATTTAATTAATTTAATTCATTATCCTCACCATATTTGTTATTTAAATATCCTAATTGGAATAATGCCCACATATCCACCTTACCTAGACACCTCATCTAGTCCACCTCACCCGAAGACCTATTCTTAGTAAGTTGCTATAACCAACTAAGACTTACCCAAACCATAAAAATCAATGCCTACATTCCCTCTAACAACATTCCCACCCGTTAGAAGGAGGCTTCCATGCTAATCCATGGGGTAGATGAAATGAGATCGAAGAAAATCAAGGGGATCTTCCTAGTTTAGTAAACCTAGGAAATCCCACCCTAACCGACGCCGGTTACCCTAAACCACTACCGGCTACCATTAACCACCACCGGTTAAGCCGAAACTACCATCGGTTACCATTTAATCCAAAAAAGAACCTTATTTCTAGGTTATCACATTTCTGAGAAAGAGAGACATTTTCTGAGAACAAGTGACAAAACCAGAGTTTCATGCAAGTAGAACCAACATCTGTACAACCATTAGAACATCCATAGCCACCTACCTTCAAAGGAGCATCTAGGGAAGTGCAAACACTACACAAAATTCATTTGTTCACCCACCATTACCAACCAGGCATCAAGCTCGTAAAAATAGTAAGTTTTGTTAACCTACATTGGTCCCTTATCGTTTTAGTAGATTCTTTCACTTTTTTGGGTAGTTTCTATTCTCAATTCCATTCCCCACCATTTTACCTCCATGCAAACTTGACCATATTTTTATCCAAATCCTTACATTTCCCCTACCTAGACCTAAATCATTCATGTACATACCTCAGATCCATACGAATCTGGCCATTGCCCTTCCATCTTCACGTAAACCTGGATCTATCACCCAACCAAATTTTATTGAGTTTTCCTGTACCCTAACCATACCGATGCTAGTTACCCACAACTGTCGCCGGTTAGCCTAAATCGATACTAGTCATACTAGATCAATGTCGGTCTCTATGTCTTTTACCAAAAACCTAGATGGGAGTCTAAAACCTCCACCAAATATCTAAAACCACCCATAACCTTACCCTGACCAATACCAACACCTTGACAGTGACGTAGACCTTCATATTTAATCATATTTTAGCCTGTTGTGAATGAATTTGCTTATTCTAGACAAATGATATTGTAGACACTAAAATCAAGTCACACTCCCCTTTTGTCCCTCGACATATAAACATTGTTTATTACACATACCTAGCTATGACCCCCCCTTCACCCCACTAATATTAATTTAATTAATTTAATGCTTTACCCTCACTATATTGATTATTTAAATAACTTATTTAAATAATATCTACACATATAGTTCATTTAGACAACTCACTAAGCCAACTAAACCTAAGACCTATTCTTAGCAAGTTCCCATAACTAACTAAGACTTACCAAAACCCTAAAAATCAATGCCTACATTCCCTTTAACCACATTCCCGCATGCTCACAAGAAGCTCCCAATCTAATATGCGGGATAATGAAATGAGATCCAAGGAAATTAGGAGGATTTCCATAGTTTAGTAAACCTAGGAAATCCCACCTTGACTAACGTCGGTTACCCCTAACTATCACCAGTTAAGTCATACCGCCGTCAGTTACCCCTTTTAACCCCAAAACAATCTTATTCTAGAGGTTGGAGGTTGGAAGTTATAAAAACATTGAGAGAAAGTTGACAAGAAAGAACACATCTCAGAGACATAACACATCTTCAGAGAGCCAATTCCAGTGAAAGCTCACATCCAAGGAAGGAGATTGAGAATCTTCTCCTGCACAGCCATCCCAACCACGATCTGATCTATCCAAGAAAAGAAGAGTGTACATGCAGCCCATGCAAAAGATTTTCTTTAGTTAGTGATCACTTACAACCTTCAAACCCATCATCAGAACCTCCATCCCTCACACACATGCCTTCAGGAATGAAATCCAAGTAAGTACAACATCATACATTCCTGGTTATTTCATTTCTTCATCATTTTATCTTTCATTGTTTACCTTTCCCCCCTATTGACCTTCTCCACATTTTCACCTCAATATACTCATTAAAAGCTCACAAAATCCTACCCCAGTCACCCCAATACCTCATCCCGACCAACCGAAGTCCTTTGTGTAATCACAAAGGAGACCCCAGCCTATTCTGTAACATTTCCAGATCTCACAGTAACTGGCACAGGTTACACCTAACTACCGTCGGTCACCCCGGATTGACACCGGTCTTTGTGTTTACCCACACAACCTTATATAGAGACCTACCCACCTAATTTTATCTCACCCTCATTCATCTGTGATCTACCTGAGTCCTTTATCAGACCTACAAAAACCCAGAACCAATTATTTAACCTTTCGATTCTATTCTAGCTTAGCCTGTTAGATTAGATCTATTTCTTATTGTGTTTTTAAGTGAGATACCTAAATAATTTTAAAATAACAATAGGATTTAATTTGTTTACAAAATTGAATTGTTTAAAACAGTTGACTAACAACCATCTAGGAAGTATATTACTTCCTAGATCTAGCTTATGCTAGGTAGTTCACTGCCCATATTGTTTAATTATTTCTAGTGGTCTTGTTTTCATTACAGGTAGTTCCTCCTAGCCAAAGGGAAGCTCTCACGATCAGCTATGGATTCGGAAGTCATATGTGCGCAATAACCCATCAACCAACATTTGAACAGGCATTCAGTTACCCTATTTGTTTTGTCAACACTTCGAAGAAATAATCTAAGAAAAAGGTAAAACATTTTGGAACGCCCAGTGGGACCCATCCGAGGTTCCTTGCATTTCATTCATTCCTAGGAAAAAATTGTGTGTTTGTTTCCCATCTAAAAAACATACACACTAATTTTCTTCCCCGGTAACCCACCTCTTCTTTCTACTTACTCTACAGGAAAATTTTCTTTTGGTGTAACTAAAAAGAATCATTTGTTCACGTTTTTTTGTATTGTAGTGAAAGAGCATCCCTCTTCCTCTTCCTCTTCATCTTATTGTGTCATCTAATTCCACATTTTTTATTTGGGTTTAAAAATAATTGCATTCCATTCTGATTTATTGCATTAGCTCACATTAATTGAGGGCAACCTATATGCTGGAAGTCATGACCAGCTGATGGTTGACAAAAAAATCATAGAAAAGCACTTCTATTCTTCTGTCTTTCTCTAAGTCTTACCAAAAAAAACAAAAATTCAAAATAGATACATTCTTAAACAACATTGTACTTGGAAGAAGCTACAGGTGATCACACAATCACGACATAATGGGCACCCATCTCGCTGCTCTATCGAGTCATACTTCAGAGTGAAAGCCTGCCCCCACCATAACATACTTGATACCTCACCCTTTAGATCTCCTTCTTTGTAGGAAGCCATCCTCACCAAAAATTATATTTCACAATTCATGTGTCAGTTCCTTAAATAGCATAAGATAAACCAACATAATAGAAAGGGCACTCCTAGGATCACATTTTCTTAGTGTTTCTGCTTGTCTTGCATTTTGAGGTGAGAGATCACGTTCATCACTTTTTTTTGTTCATCCTTGCATGCTCCTCATCATAGATGGTGTATTTTGGCTTCACATGAGTGTTCCTAGCGACATATCATCATCATTCCCATAATTTTGGGTTTGATTATACATTAGATTTTAATTCACAAGCCACTTTATTTCATCATTGTTTCAATTTCATAGTAATCATCGTCATCGGTTACCTCTGACCGCCATCGGTTCATACCCAACCAACGTTTTTTCTAGGTCCTTTTGCTAACCTACTCAAAAGGACATATTCACTTCACTCTCTGTCCCACTTTTCACAATCTCTGTCACTATCATTTTATCCCATTGACATTTTAAACATCTTCAGATTTGACATACCTCTCAGATTTTACCTTCTGCCTCACTGTTTACTCACTGCCCATTTTCTACAGTGACCGACAACGGCGTTTACCCATGACCAACTTTAGTTTTCCCTAATTGGCATCAGTTAGCCTATTTCACATTCCAGCCTGCCATTTGTTCACTTCATCCATTTTTTTATCACCAAATTCACCTGTTTCTGTTGTTCTCTGTATCATTTACAGAGAAGCAGCCCTAGCTGATCAATACCGGTTCACATGGTGCTAACTTGAAGACAAGAAAGCACCCTCATATTCCACAGCCAGTTACCAACCACTCCCACCTAGTCCTTCACCACCTTCTATTTTTATCACCAGCCATGGATCCCATCCATCCTACTATTATCACTACCAGAGATGAGGAGTTCACAAGACTCCTTAACTAGAACCCTACCACCTTGTAGTTTTACCTTTCTCACTCATCCACTTCGAGATACCTCTGGTTAGTTGATATATGGCATGCCCACATCTATCCCCATGAATCTCACACCGACTTCCGCATCAGCCTCATCTAGTTTTTGTGCTACCCACATCCACCTTACCCCCAGTCATTTCACAGTTAGGTTCTATACCCACGTCATGACTGTCGCATCTATTACCTTTGTGGCATCCATTACAATCCACCATACCCTTGATGACTACCCCAAACACAACCTCATCCACCCCTAATGTCTCACACATACCTATAGCTACATTCCCACCTCCAGTGTTGGTGACTCCTACCCCATTTCAGAACGTGGTTCTTTCCATTCCACAATCATTAGTCCCTATTGCCACTAGGGTTACCACGACCCTTCCACCCCCATATACATACTTCCAACATCTGCGTGTTTCATCTATTATTCATTCCGGGCACGTAACTCCTATTTCATTGCCTTCTTCTCCACCACCTTACATGGCAGCCCCATACACTGGAATGCCACCCCCATTATATGCACAAAACCAACCTCCTCATGCTGTAGGAGGCATCCAATCATCACAACCCACCAATGACCTAATTAAATTGATGTTGAACAAGATGTAGACACTGGAGGCATCAGTTTCTAGCTCCCGCAACACTCTCACCTACGATGAGATTTGCAACGAGTCTATTCACCCATCCATTCCTATCCATTCATACCCTGTGCATTAGGAAATGCCTAAATTCAACTGCTTCAATAGTAAGGAAGACAACCAACAGTATTTGTGCTCATTCAAACATGGGTGTTATCTGATCACTCATGATGATGCCCTGCTTTTGAGAACCTTTCCCATGTCCCTCACTAGACCTGTATTAGATTAGTATAGTGGGTTACCTAAACACTCTATACTCTCATTCAATCAGGTAGCCCAAGCTTTCTTGGATCATTTCTCTATCAATATCACCAAGAAGGTTACCATGACCGATCTATATTCCACACGCCAGTACGAGGACAAATCTATCGCATATTTTTTCACTCGTTGGTGCAGCCTGATCAATCAACTTACCTTCCAACTGCCACAAATTGAACTCATCGAGCTCTTCACACAAGCTTGCACCAGACATATCTCCCTGACCTTGAAGGTCCAAACTTTCTGAACATTCGATGAGGCATTCACTATGGCACAAAAGTTAGAGATTCGGGCCATCGAAGAGAAGAAAATCCAATTATGAAATAAGAATTCAGAATTCAAGTCAAATGAAACCTCTTCTTCTTCCAAACCACTAACCAATTATTCAAAGGCTAAGGGTGCCGCTACCGCAGTGGTACTCAAGGCTGGCCCAGCTCATCCATCTAATCAGGCTACACCCTCATCTAATCTATCACCTATCCAAGCTTTTCAATTTAGACAAGAGCAGCGAAAATATACCCCAATTGGGGAACCTTACTCTTCTGTCTTAGAAAATCTTATCAAAGCTGGAGCCATCACCCTTCTGCCCATAAAACCAAACACTCATTTTGACCCTGCTCACCCCATGCCCACGTGGTATAAAGAGCATGATTTCTATAACTATCACCGAGTGAAGGGTCGTAGTGACAGTAACTGCATCACTTTCAATAATATTGTCCAAGAAATGCTTGAGAAAGGTGAGTTAACTGTGGATAATCCCAATGCCACCCCCAATCAAAATCTACAAATATTTTAAAAACCATTTCCCAATCATGCCCCTTCATCCAATCAAACCGGTGAGACATCCACTCATGATACCCATACCCGTGAGGTTCACGTAATCTTTAAAGAGGTACCTGTCGCCTCTCAATTACCTCACATCCCTTCCGTAGAGGAAATCCTAGCCCGAAATCCTCCTTCCACATCTTAACCAATCTCCATCGTTCCTTCACCAATAGAGGAACACCTTTCATCTCCTACATCACCTACGGAGGGGTCTTCTGCTAACATTGAAGACCATCTCACCCCTAGCTTCACCACTTAGAGAACCTTTACCTACCGTACCTCCTCCACCCACAGAGGAGCACCCATCACCTCCTCCACCCATAGAGGATCACCCATTATCTTCTCCACCCGCAGAGGAGCATCCATTTTCTCCTCCACCCATAGAGGAGCACCTATTCATTCCTCCACTTATAGAGGAGCTCCCATCATCTCTTCCACCCATCATAGACCCAATGGATATACCTTTACCTCTTGGCGAGCATTCTCCATTGGCTACCCAAAATTCAACAGACCTATTTTTCGACTCTCTTACCCACAGAAAGTTGAAGCTGATCCAATTCCCCATCTCTAAGACACATTTTACAGAGAATTCCCATTAGGTCTTTACCAACTCCACCCACAGACGTGTCATTCTCATGTTTGGCCGATCACTTAGATTATGTAGATATGGCTTTATTATGGGGGCGCCTCTTACTCCCTATCTCAACACAGATGTAGAGATCCCTCGATGACACCTCCACTATCTACCCAAACACATTTCCACCCATCAAACCAAATACAACCACTGCTGTTGCAACCCCTTCCACGATACCTCGTTAGCACTCACACCACACCCTTACCCATAACCTGACCTATATCTAAACCCAAACCCATACCCACAACATTTAGCCTCCACTAAACCTATTACCACTTTAGGGGTCACCCCGACCACCAACCTTACTCATCCACCTATTAAACTGGATTTAGTACATCCTCCAACGTCAATACCACACCTACTCCTGACACCCAAACCAAAGAAACAAACTCATCGACCTCATACCCCAACCGCACCAATCACACCCGCACTTTGTCCCATCTACCTTAAGACCTCAGCTGCCCAACATGGTCAAGCACCCTTCACCCATCCATAAACCAATAACATAACAACCCATTCCTTCCTCACAAACCTCTAACCTACCCAGGCACACAACATGACTTATACCTGTCACCTGTAGTCTCTTTACCACCAATACCTCCAATACCTTCAGCTATTCACTTCACTACCCACTACACTTCAGTCATTGTCCCTCACACCCCAAGTATAACCTGCATCATCTACCTTCACAACACCCCCATTATCCCCATGGGTAACTCACCCTCTTCCTCCATCTGCTTTTCCTTCTAGACCTCGTACACCCACATCACCTTTACCCAAGAAGGTGTAACCCAAAAACAAAACCCCACTACCCCACAACAAGGTAGTCACAACAACCCTACACCCTCCTACCCGTCCATCTACTATACCCCTACCCAAACAAACCTGACCGATACCTCAAACCACACAGGCACCTAAACCCAGAGCTCGACCCGTTCCTACTCTTCCAAAAACAATTCCCTAGACAACCAACCACACCTACACCCAAACCCACATTCACTTCCCATTGTGATCCACTAGCAGGGTCCTATGCCAAAATTTTAACCAACCTCCTCGAGACTTCCGTTATCACATTACCTCCACTCAGACCTTACGACCCCCTCAAACCCAAGCCAAAAGGGTTTGATGATACTAAAAGTTACGCATACCATCGTGCGCTAGGGCATGATGTGGAGAACTGTAAGGCCTTGAAAACCGTCCTTATCCAATTATGTCCACCAGAAACCAACTTTGATGACGATGACCTTCTTGACGAGGATCCTACTTCACCAACACCCATTCCCACACTGCCCACTCAACAACCACAACCTCCACCCTCACAGCTCCTAGAGCTACCCTCAAGAATTTGAAATTAACATGGTTCGCATCAGAGAACTTGCCACACCACCACCCAAATGTCATTGTGCCCAACTGACCTCACGGGTTTTTTCTCCTCCAGTAGGTTTTTGCCCTTCATGTCATTATACCACTCACCCTACACCTTCTCCATTTGCCAACTTCCCTCAAATCAACATTATACACGTCACTACACATGCACAGAAGGGCAAAGAAAAGGCAACTGACCCACCAACCAATCCTATACCCAACATACCATCTGCACCCATACCTAAGATAACTATACATGCGGCCCCACATACCCCATTTCTAATGGCATCACACATCACACCATGCTCAAACAACTACACCAATCTCCCCTCAAAATGTCCTTATACGACCTCATCCAAACCTCAGAATCCCATCTGTCAAGCCCTCATGGAGGTTCTTCAATCTATTGAGGTTTTACCCAATGACCCTACACCCGTAGCCTCCATAATCACACCCCATCATGTAGCCTCTCTCACCAAATTACCACCTTCATCCTCACCTCACCTTGTTCACCAAGTGGCCTCCCTTAGCTTCTCAGAGGAAGAGATCGTGCCATACCAAAACGATGACCCAGACCCAGCCCTCTTCATCTTTGTCCACATTGATGACATACGGGTACGCCATGTGATGATTGATGGAGGTGCTAGCATTAACATCATTTCATCCCATGCATTTTCTCAAATGCGCATACCTAACAATTACATGCATAAACATCCAGTCATGTTGCATTCATTCAATGGTGCTATCACCTCCACACTAGGCACTATCATCCTTCACGTTCACGTGGGCCCCTACACTGTTCCTAGAATTGTTTTATGTTTTGGAGGGGGAATTCCAATATAACTTGTTGCTTGGTAGACCCTGGATCCATGTCATGGGTTGTGTTCCTTCCACTTTGCATTGTTGTGTGAAATTTGAACACAAGGGACACACTTATACCATTCCAGCTGACCCATCACCTTTCAAAACATGCAACATGCTTTACCGACCCAACGATGTGCTCATACCTGTCAAGCTGTCTACTTCCATAACCAATACCGCTTCACCTACACCTCCACCTACTAGTACAACCGCTACTTTCACCACACATACCTCCTCTATTCCTACCACTGCTATAACCTCCACGGCTGACCCATTAGCTACCCAATCCATTAACTCCACCTCCGCATTGACCTCTCAACACATCATCCATACTAGCTACCTACATACCAACCACTGATCCCTTGGAAGGTGTTTTTCAACACCTCACTCTGGGGGAGTACCACCTATATAGTGTCAACACATTCCTTACTCCGCACGAGTATGGAAGCCTTCACCAACACCCTCACTATGATCACCGTATAGGAGAACATGCCTCCTTTATGGTCCTCCTCATCTTTGTACTAGTCTCACCTATGGGGGACTTGATACTACCACTTACACACCTGAACCACCATCACAACCCCACCCATTTTCCATTGACTTCCAATCACTTACCAATCGCCATTTCACCCACACCTTCCTGCATCGCTGTGCATGGAAGGGTTTTGGTTTTGGATTTTACGAGCAAGGCCGCCATACCGTTATTCCATGTACCACCCACAAACATAATGACCGTAGTGGTATCGACTTCCCTGAACCTCCTACCAAACATGCCCACATTGAACTCATTGAAGACCCTAGCCCTTTTCCACCTTCATCACCACCCTCACCGACGGAGTCCATGGATCCTAAATCTATCCCTCCTAACTTTTTTTTTTCATAAACACCATTTCCTTAGGGCCTTTGACTTATCAACGTGAAGGCAAGGCCCCTTCCACTCTCCCATTCTTGTATCCTGAGATGTTCAATGACGACACACCTACCATTAACGTCATTCAATGTCAGGATGATGAATCCATACTCACCTACCTTAGTGCATAAGACTCATATATTCATCGGTCGTTACCCTCTGAGACACAAACCATGTTGAATGAATCGACTATCAAAATCAACATTCATACTCAGGATGACCCACACATCCTACAGATCGGATAATATTTAGATATTGTTGAGTAGGAAGCCATCACTTATTTTCTCTGAGATCATAACCACGCTTTTGCTTGGTCTTACATAGACATACCTAGTATTGACCCCACCATAGTGGTCCACAATATCGTAACCATTCTCGATGCCAAACCTATCAATCAAAAGCTGAGGAAAATGCACCCTCGCATTGCTCTTCTCATCAAAGAAGAACTTCAGTGCCTTCTTTCCATTTCCTTCATCTTACCCATTGATTATCCTCATTGGATTTCTAACATTATCCCTATTACTAAAGCAACATGGGGACTCCGCATTTGCATGGACTTCCGTGACCTCAACCTAGCCTGCCTGAAAGATGATTTTCCCTTGCCCAGTATTGATTAACTAGTTGACCTCATCGCTGGTCATGAGATGCTCTCACTCATGGATGGCTTCTCAAGCTATAACCAAATTTTCCTTGCCCCAGAAGATCAGCACAAGACCGCATTCATTACCCCTTGGGGAACCTTTTGCTATCGAGTCATGCCTTTTGGCCTTAAAAATGATAGTGCTACATATCAGCGTGCTATGACTTACATTTTCCATGATATCATGCATCGCATATTGGAAGATTACGTGGATAATCTCTTGGCCAAATCTAAAAGTCACGCCGAGCACCTCACCATCCTTGAAACCATTTTTGACTGCCTCATTAAATATTGCGTCCACCTTCAACCTAAAAAGTGCGTCTTCGCGGTTCCCTCAGGAAAACTCCTAGGATTTATTGTTTCCCTCCATGGTATAGAATTTGACCCTACTAAATTCAAGGCCATTCTGGAAATTCCTCCGCCCACTAACCTCAAACAACTCTGTATTCTGCAAGGTAAATTGTAATCCATTCGCCATTTCATTTCACAATTATTTTATCGATGTCAACCATTTCATCATCTGCTTAGGAAGGATGTCTCCTTTAAATGGGATGATGACTATCACAAAGCTTTTGAGGCCATAAAACAATACCTTCTCCAACCACCCATACTCATTCCACCTAAAGACAATCAACCTTTTTACCTATACATATCAGCTACCAATCATTCCTTGGGAGCCATGCTCACTCATCATGATGAACAACATAGGGAGTAGGCGGTTTATTACATAATCCGTACTCTTTTAGACTATGAAACCTGATACAACCATCCAGAAAATATTTTCTTAGCCTTAGTTTTTGTTGCCACCAAACTCTACCATTACCTACTCAACCACAAAACCTATGTCATGACTAACACCGATCCTTTAAACTTCATGTACGCCAAACCCTATCAAAATCAATGTGCCACGTGATGGTTTATGTTTCTAGCTGATCTTGACCTCGAATTCATTCACTAAAAGTCCATTAAGGGCCAGGATATTGCTGACCAACTAGCTAACGTACCTATTCCGAGGACCAACCCTCTAATTTTGACTTTCTTGATGAGTCAATTGCTACTCTTTCCCTAGACAAACCCCCTTACCAAATGACATTGTTCTTCAACAGTTCTAAGTGTCAGCGTGGGGGCGGGGCTAGTGTTATCCTCATTCCTCTAGATGGATAACCCATGCCTTTTCCTTTCAAACTAGACTTTGAATGCACCAACAATATTGTCGAGTACGAAGCGCTCGTACTAGGTCTTCAAGCCGTATATTCCCTAGATGTCAAATCAATCCACATCTTTGGTGATTCACAATTGGTTGTAAACCAAGTCAATGGTATGTACCAATGTCGTAATGAGATACTTTAAAAGTATAAACATCATGTAGACATACTATTGACCACCTTTGATCATTACACCCTTCAAACCATCCCACATTCAACCAACAAATTTGTAGATACCATGGCCTGCTTAGCTTCCCAAATACCCGCTTCCCCTGCTGATTCCAAAATATTTGTCACCATATAACACCTCCATTCACCTTCTTATTTACCTCATGATGTTTACTTAATCAAAAACGACACCCCTGACCCGAGTGACCTTTGGTATAAATAATACTCCACCTACCTTTCCCTCTCCATCTTACCTCCTGATCTCAACCGTAACAGATAATGCACCTTCCTTAAAAGGGTCTCCCATTTTGTTATCTTGGGGGGACTCCTCTATAAGCACGGCTTTGATGGTATTCTCTTACGATGCCACAAGTTCTGAAATTTCTTATACCATTAAGGAGGTTAATGATGGCATATGTGGAGGTCACTTTAGTGGCCTTGCTGTTGCTAAGCGTATTCTTCACCTAGGCTATTACTGACCGACCCTTAACCATGATTGTTGTGACTATTTCAAATGTTGTGTGAAATTTCAACAACATTCCAATCTTCATCATACACCCAATCATGCCTTACAGGTCGCTCGTGACCTTTGGCCCTTCTCTTAATGGGGTTTGGATCTTGTCAGAGAAATCAATCCTCATTCTTCCCAACGTCATCAATGGATCATAACTACTACTGAATACTACAAAAAATGGGTGGAAGCCATACCACTCATTCCCACAAAAGCTGAGAAAATATGTGAGTTCATTAACCATCACATCATTTGTCACTTTGGTATTCCTCATCGCCTCATCACTGACAATGGAAAACAATTCAAAAATAAAACATTGCAAAAACTTTGCGACGCCTTCGGCATTCAACTTAGTTTCTCATCACCTTATTACCCACAAACCAATGGCCAAGCCGAATCTACTAACAAAACCCTCAACAAAATTCTCATGAAAGTGTTTGACGATACTGGGAAGGATTGGCATACGCACATTCCTTTTTCCCTATGGGCATACCGTACAATTATTCACACTTCCACTATGGCCACACCCTTTTTCGTTGGTCTACGGTACAGAGGTTGTTCTGCCTCTCGAAGTCCAGATCCCCTCACTCCACATTTCTCTCCATGACATGCTTACTGATGATGAATTTCATCAGGACCGCTTAGCACAACTAGAGTTATTAGATGAACGTCATCTTAACGCTCTGGATCACCTTCAAGTTTACCAACAACGTATCAAACGTGCTTATGACAAACATGTTCATGAATGAACCTTCCAAGTCAGTGACCTTGTCTTGAAAGAAAATCAACACATAACCAAAGCAGAAAAAAGTAAATAGGGAAAATTCACTCCTAATTGGCTTGGACCATACATCATAACTCATACCTATGGATCAGGTGCCTATCGTTTGTCCTCACTTGAGGGTAAACCCAAACCGGAGCCCCTTAATGCATTGCATCTTTGATCATTATATTTTTGACTCGTTGTCCTACCTCACCTTTTTTCTCTTTATAGGCTCGTCCCTTGAGTGATATCCACTCCATACACTACCCTAACAATTAAACAAGAATCATGTGAGTACCCGTCATTTGTTATCTTCTCTTGAATATGTGTACCATGGCACTGCACATAGCATAATTCTCATGGATACTTTTTGTCTATCTTTAGATGAGATCCCATGGTTGTTCCACCTTTCCTTTTGAACAACAGTCCTATCCTTCACCTTGGTGTTGTCCATGATTTCAAAGACCTCCAATGGGACCAAAATCCTTAAGTCAAACTTCTAATAAAAAAAGATGACTCCCTCAAAAGGACATCTTCCTCTCGACCAAATTGCTACTATAAATGGACTGCTCCCTCGAAGGATAGCTATGTGAAGTTTTCAAAAAAAAAAAAAAAGAGAAACCAAAGCTTCCCACATCGATCAACTTCACGAAGACCTCAAGGAGTACCATATTATTTATCTCATATAGACTTCCCACATCGATCAGTCTATCAAAACAAAAACACTTTTTAGTCATGGACTTGCCCATTATGACCTCGGACCTCTTACCCAAAAGACTTGTCACTCCAAACATATACAATTAACTACCTTTTACCCACCTTACCATTTCCTCTCTCATTTCCTAAATCTCCTCAAGGGACATCTTGGACTTTCGACATTTGGTGATCCTGTGACTACTTTCACCATAGAACAGTTAATCGTGTAATGCCTTTCGGGTCTTGTGTTCATCACCCCCTCTAAGATATGATCTACTTAGTCTGATCCTACCCAATCAGGTGGCTTTATAGCCCCCCTCTTATCTTTTAACCATATTTGTTGACATTTTGATTACCTTATACAGGACTTGGTCCTTGACGCTTACCTTTGGGGTATCCCTCCCCTTTCGCCACAATCGCCTTCATCTACATCATTTTACCTATAATCTTCCCACACCTATTAAACCTAAACCCACAACATTCCCAAAGAACCTACCAACTCATTCTCATATTCTTCCCTAGCTCATAGGAAAACTACATCGGCCTGAGGTCCCTTTTCACCGGGACTATGTAGGCAGCACTCCAAGGGCATGGGGCCCTTGGAGGTTAGCTCAGCCATTCTCTACCCTAAACAATTCATCAACCATGCCTAACTCAGCATTTACCCCACATTTCACTTAGTTCCCCTTTTCTAACAAAATTGGAAATTAAGCCACATACATAACAAGTTGCTTCCTATTTTATACATTTATTACACCTACCATCTCTCTATCATCACTATGCATAGGTTATAGTACATTTCACATATGACCCATAGTATCATTCATTGCTAACATAATGAATCACAACCTAAACCTACTTTCAACTCAACCATGCCTGTAACCTAACTCGATCCATGCCTATAACCTGACACGATCCATGCCTAACCCAACTTGATTCCATCATGCCTAACTCACCTAATTTCCATCCATATCTCATCTAACACAAGCCATAAACCCATATCTCATAAACATATTAACACATCACAAAATACCATGAATCTCATCATATAAATCAATAAATGTGTATCTCAAAATATATGCCTATCTCATCATGGCCATCATCTCAAAAATGTCTGCATGCAGGCTGATATACGCAAAATGTCATCGGCATACAGGCTGGTCTCATATATACAAAAAGAATGAATGAATCAATACAAAAACATCTTCAGCATGCAGGCCGGTATATGCTCACAATATAAAACAAAATCACTCGTACATCCTCACTTTCTTCGGCACGCATGCCGGTATGTGATAAAAAATACAACTTTCTTCAGCACGCAGGCCAGCATATATATTAAAAATAATCATTAATATACATCAAAAATCGGGTGGCCGCATATCAGACATCTCACCAAATTTCCTCCATCTATGTGTCCCCTACACCCTTGACCTCCTGTGCCCCTACTAGCACATCACCTCACTCTGGTCACCATGCGCTGGTGGCCTCACCCTGATCAAGCCTTAGAGCTCGCTACCCTCTTGTGCTCTCCACACTATGTGTGTGGGATCTCATCCTTTCACTAGATGCCTATTATGCCTTATACTCTTCGTAAGAGAGGAAGTCTATCCCAGTTGCCATGAGCTATTTCTGATAGTATCACGTCTCACCTAGGGCATCCCATAGCCTAGATATAGGCACAGTCTATGGTGGTCCCATAGGTCTCAGCCCCTGTACCGGCCCTATGCCATCCTATGAACTGGGACCAGTTCCCTGTGCCTGTGATGGTGCCCCCTGCCCCTGTGCCTATATATTGGCCTATAAGGCCCCAATCTGTGTATGGGATGTGGCCAACTGGCCCTATAAACCTACCACCTGAGCCTACAAGGCTACCACCTAACCATCTCCATCTCCTTTATCCACCATTTGGGCCTGCAGACTGGCCACCTGTACTTGTAGCTCTACCACCTCTTCCTCTAACCCCTACAGCTATGTCTACAGTATACCTATCTACGTGATCAGCGTCACTACCTACCCCTATAGGGAATCTCTCTGCACTGTCATGGTAGCTAAGTCTGGCTACCTTGGTCTAGGTGGTATGGCTTGTAACTGAGCCACCCACCATTGCCTATACCTATCTTTGCATCCGGCGTCATCAATCCACCAATCCACTAGTTGCTCCTCCTCTCCTGTAGGCACTGTACACTATGGTAGAGGGAGAGGCCTCTCCACATCATATCTCCAATACTGTGGGAAGGGTAGAGGAATATCCTATACAAGCCCGATATGCCATCGGACCCTGTTAACCGGGATCATCTCATCCTCCCCGGTGCGGCGACCCTGTATCCACCTATCTAACTAGAGCTCAGCTAGCTCCTCATGCATGTGCCTATATGAGGGGAATCCCACATATGGCCTCCAGATAATGTCCACTCTAGACAACCCCTCCAACAACTACCAAAAATGGACCACATCATATGTTGTTCCTATCCAACCTCTGCTCTCCTGCAACCGGCACCCATCTCCTATATCCCAACC
Organism: Taxus chinensis; assembly: GCA_019776745.2. Classification (NCBI taxonomy): domain Eukaryota; kingdom Viridiplantae; phylum Streptophyta; class Pinopsida; order Cupressales; family Taxaceae; genus Taxus; species Taxus chinensis. The sequence goes on from CM034153.1 coordinate 767,566,010, forward strand.
ACACACATCTCGGTGGGAATGCATCTGCTCAGGGCATCCCTGTAGTTCGAACATAGACTATGTGCTCGTAGGCCTAGTAGTATAGTATAAATGTACAGCACAGGCTAAACCTGTGCAACCGTCCATATGCCCACAGCTCTCTGTATAGCTACACCAAGAATGTTGGTGCCCAGGTGAAGCATGTCTCATGCACCATCATATCGTGAATCACCCCCATCAATTATCAGGGAAAGTGTCCACCCTCTACATTGGGCAGTGCATAGCAGCACACTACCTCCATCAATAAAACTACTAGCCTCGTCTCATCCAGATGGGCTAGGTACATCTTGCCATAGCTCAAATTGGTGCTATGGAATCTCAGCTCTAACTACCCCCTCACCAAATATGATATGATCTATCCAAGTAAAGAGGAGTGTGCATGCAGCCCATGCAGAAGCTTTTCTTCAGTTAGTGATCACTTGCATCCTTCAAACCCATCATCAGCACCTCCATCCTTCACACACAGACCTTCAGAAACAAAATCCAAGTAAGTAAAACATCATACTTCTCTGGTTTATTTCATTTCATCATTATTTTATCACCCATTGTTTATCTTGCTCCCTATTGACCTTCTCCAACATTTTCACCTCCATAGACCAATTAAAACCTTACAAAAGCCTACTCCAGTCACCCAATACCTTGTCCTGACCAACCAAAATCCTTTGTGCAATCACAAAGGAGACCAAAACCCTGTTCTGTGACATTTCCAGATCTCACAGTAATCAGCACCAGTTATGCCTAACCACCGTCGGTCACCCCTGATCGACACTGATCTCTGTGTTTGCCCACACAGCCTTAAATAGATACCTACCCACCTAATTTTTCCTCACACTCATTCACCTGTGACCGACCCGAGACCTTTTTCAGACCTATAGAGACCCAGAACCAATCATTGACCTTTGGATTCTATTCTAGCTTAGCCTGTTAGATTAGATATATTTTCTTATTGTGTTTTAAGTGAGATACCTAAATCATTTCAAAATAAAAATAGGATTTACTTTGTTTACAGCATTAATTTTTTTAAAATAGAGGACTAACAGCCATCTAGGAAATATCATACTTCCCGGATCTAGCTTACGCTAGGCAGTTCACTGCCCATATTGTTTAATTTCTTCTATTGGTCTTGTTTTCATTACAAGTAGTTCCTCCTATCCAAAAGGAAGCTCTCACGATCAGTTATGGATTCGGAAGTCATACACACGCAACAACCCATCAACCGACATTTGAACAGGTATTCCTCCTACGCTCATTACCCTATCTATTTCATCAACAGTTCAAATAAACAACCTAAGAAAAAGGTGAAACACCTATGTCATGTTTTCTAACCATATCCTATACCTTGGATATCGGAATCACTTCAACCTTGTTTGGATAAACCTATCGAACTTAGACAATGTAGAGTTTTCTTGCTCTTCGGTCTGGTACCATGCTGCATTTTATATGTGTGCGTGCATTTGAATGTTATTACCTTTTCCCTGACCCATTACCTAGATTACCCGAGTAGACATTTTTCCCTTTTTATCCCTGTCACCCACCTTCTTCCTCCTCACATTCACCTTTTATCAAACCACTCACCGATTCCGCGTTCTACTTCATCAGTTCCTGGTTTGAGGGGATCACCTTCACCCACACATGGGGTGACCACATCTTATTTTTGTCAACGTCACTTACAGATACAAGTTACGCAATAAAAAGGGGAAAAATTTAGACACTAAAATTAGGTCATACTCCCCTTGGTCCCTCGTTAAATAAATACCTTGAACACATCCACCTAGCCATGGCCCCCTTCACCCCACTATAATATTAATTTAATTATTTAAATTAAATTAATTAATTATCCTCACAATATTTATTATTTAAGTACCCTAATTGGAATAATTCCCACATATCCACTTCATCTAGCCACCTCACCCTAAGACCTATTCTTAGTAAGTTGCCATAACTAACTAAGACCTACCTAAACCCTAAAAATAAATTCCTACATTCCCTCTAACCACATTCCCTCCCATTAGAAGGAAGCTTCCATGCTAATCCACGGGGTAAAATGAAACGAGATCCTAGAAAATCAAGGGGATCTACCTAGTTTAACAAACCTAGGAAATCCCGCCCTAGCTGATGCCGGTTACTCTTAACTACCTCCGATTAAGCTGGAACCACCGTCAGTTACCATTTAATCCCAAAAACAACCTTATTTTGGTGGTTGGCACATTTCTGGTAGATAACCACATCTTTTGAGAACAAGTGATGAAACCAGAGCTGCATGCAAGCAAAACCAGTGTTAGTATACACAAAGGAGTATCCAGGGAAGCGCCAGCACTACATCAAGTTCATTCCATTTGATCACCCACCATTTCTAACCAGGCGTCAAGCTTGTACAAATAGTAATTTTTGTTAACCAGCACTTATTCATTTATCATTTGGTAGATCCTTTTACATCTGTTACTAGTTTCTGCTCTCATTTCCATCCCCCTGTCATTTACCTCTATGCAAACTTGACCATATTTTTATTCACACCCTTACATTACTCATACATGGATCTTAATCATTCGTATGCATACCTCATATCCATACGAATCTTGCCATTTCCCTTCCATCTTCATCTAATCTCATATCTATCACCCAGCCAAGTTTTATTGAGTTTCTTATACCCTGGCCATACCGATGCCGGTTACCCACAACTGTCGCCAGTTAGCCTAAACCTATACCGGTCATACCAGACTGATGTCAGTCTCTGTGCCTTTTAATAGACACTAATAATAAAGCTCCTAAACTTCCACCAAATACTCAAAACTGCCTAGAATCTCACCCTGACTAGCATCAGTACCTTGACAGTGATCTTGACCTTCAGATTCAATCATAGTTTAGCCTATTGTGAATGAATTTGCTTATTGTAGATGAATGAGATACCTAAATCATTTTAACTACAGTAGGATTTCCTTTATTTCTCGCATTAATTTGCTTTAAACAGTGGATTGACAGCCGTCTAGGAAGTATCACACTTCCAAGATCTAGCACACACTAGGTAGTCCACATCATATATTGTTTAACTTTTATTTGGTGGTCTTGTGTTCCATTTCAGGTAGTTCCTCCAAGCAAAAAGGAAGCTCTCACAATCAGCTATGGATTTATAACTCATACATGTGCAACAACCTACAACTATCATTTCAATAGGTATTCCTCCTAACCCGTTACCCTTATTTGTTTCGTCAACATTTGAAGAAGCGCATTCTAGAATTAGGTGAAATAGCATCCATTCCCTGCCATCGGATCAAGGGCCACATGTCAGCTCCAAGACCACTATTGAAACTGATGTCCCTCATGTCCCTGAGGTCAGGGACATCAATCATGGAAAAATGTGCCCATCCCCTATGGGGAGTCTTTTGGTCACCCACATGACTGAATTTCAGCCCCCAAGTGCATGTTTGAAGCATCCATTTCCTATCATAGAATCAAGCGCCACGTTTCATATCCAGGACCACCATGGAAACTGATGTCCCTCATGTCCCTGAGGTAAGCGACATCAAGGAAAAAAAATTCACCCAACTCCAACTCAAAAATTTGAATGTTTTTCTAACTATTGGTTGCTTCTTGTTGCTTCTAACATCCGTGTGCACAGACATATCCATCTCCTCCTCTGTAACTCCTCACCATCATTGCTCCATTGTTGAACCTCAAACCAAACGTGCCATAGAGGTACTTCCCTTCACTCCATGAAATCACACGTGTCCTAAAGGAAAATTGGAGCAAACACAGAAGGAGAAGCACAGAACACAAAAGGAGAAAACAGAGAAAACTCCATGGCAATGAAATGAGAAGTTGAAGAAATCTCCCAAAAGGATGCATGAAAAAAAAAATTACATTTTTCTGTTCATTCCTCTACCCAAGGCCATCAAGAATACACCTTCAAACTTTCCTCTTGTGCAATAGAGCATCCACAGTGAGAAATCCCATTTCTAGCTCAACGAATAAAAAATCCAATTTCCCGTCAAACCATTGGGTAAAAAGAAGTAGAATTTCACGTGAATCACCAGAAGCAAAAACCTATCACAATGAAATTTATTTCATCACAAACAGATGAAAAAACCAGACCTGCAATTTTGAGGTCCATTAATGTCTGTCGCGTCCAAAAGCACTATCAAGTCTGAAAATTAAAACTTTAAAATCTTCTGGAATATTAAGCGGGTGGGCTTGAAATTTCATATGGGTCATATTGGGAAAAAACCCATATCAAAAAACTTTGTTCCATGTCAATCCGACTCCCAGAAGCCAACTTTCTAAAAATAGCAGTTTTACTACATATGAACTGTTGTTTCGGGAAAGTCATTGACAGAAGAACCTGTGAAGGAGGCGAAGACATTAGAGGTGAACTACAGCTGAGAATTCACCGAAATAGACATTTTTGACACTTACTAAAAATAGTAAGTGGTCCCACAGACACCTACTAAAAATAGAAATTCACATTGAAAGAGAAGTTTTGGCACAATGGGACATTCAGAACTTTGTCGCATCAGAGCTTTCCATGAACGAGGACCATCAAACTTCATCGTAGGCAATATCTTCTCCTCCTCTCTCTCTCTCTTCCCTCTCCCCCAATTTTCTCTCTCTTCAAATGTTCTAATTCTTCATTAGGGTTTGCACTTTTTTATATGCTTTTAAGTCACTTAAAAGTGACTCTAGAAACATAATGTAAATTAAGTCACCTTGATGTTATAAAAGGGACTTAAATATTTTATATGAATATGAATAGTCTAAAGTTATAATTAAGGCATATGGAGGCTCATGAGGAAGACGATAAGTCACCTCTCATTCTATAAATTGTAATGCCATTTCCATTTCAAAGGGTTGGCGATTGATCTTGTAAACTCAAGAGTGCATTGTACTTAGAGAAAGAAAAGGAGATAGCCATTTTCATCTACTTTCCTCCACTCTCAAATTTCTTACATTCCCACACTATGTACAACTTCTGTTTAAGCATCAATACAAGAAGAAGTATTTTATAGCCTTTTTGATAAGGAGATTTTAGAAACTATGATTCTGCAATCTTATCTTATATTGTTTCCATTTGCAGGGTTGTTTCTTCTCATAAATGCATGTGTTGAAGTTTCTAACTAGTGTGTATAAGAATTTGATGTCCTACCTATAATATTAGTTCCCCTATCTCATTTCTCACTCCCTTTTTCCTCTCTACAAAAAAATTTCTCTCTTACAGGTATCTACAAGCTTTGTTGCAGGGTCAGTGGAGTGTCCTTGTTCGATCCCTAGTCAAAAGGCCACCACAGAAATCCACCTTTTCATGCACATGCATATACGGCAGCTACACCGGTTAAGTAGAGGGACTTAGATTCCCAGAGCGTTGGTAAGAAATCAATAAGTTTTTCCACCCAACAAATTTTCTCGCCAACACATTCACAAAGTTGTACAAAGCTAGGAGTAGAAGGAAATATGAGAAAGGGAAATAGAAGAAATGTAGCTCTTTATTTCATGTGTATTGACAAAAATTCCAACAACTACAATACACAATTTCTATAGAGTGGAAAATCTTCAAAATCTAAGATCCTTTGGAATGGAGAAGTCATCCCAATTTATAGCAATCTAAATTTTCCTTTCACCTCCCTCACATGACTCTCTGTATTTCTATTCCACTTGTGACCTTTCATTTTCCATAATTTAATTATTTCTCTTATAATTTTGAGAAAATAATTTTACAATTTTAAAATAGGTCACTTAAGTGAATAGGAGGAAATACAATGATTGAGCCCAATGAAGAATTAGAAAGGAGAGATAAAAGAGAAAGGGAAAAAAAGTAGGAGAGAAGAGAATGATATTTCTAATGAAGCGGCTTCCTCTTCAAATAACTTTACAAATTATACCTCTTAATGGGGGTCCTCTAGAATGGGCACCTGTTCCTTGAATTCTTTGTTGAACTGAGATATTGTGGTTGTCAACTTATCCTCCTCTGGAATGTGTAGGCAGCTTAACACCTTGATCCATGTTCTTGGAGCATCCCCAATCATTTTGTACTCGATGATCCATAATTAATGGTCTCAATTATAACAACGTAACTTCTAATACTAGCCAGGGACTCTAAATTATTTTCATTGTAGGAAAGAGAGTCATTTTCCTCCCTTGTGACTAGTTCCTTGAATAAAATGATGATCTCTTCTGACGATGAGTCTTCGGTGAGCGGAGGGAACTCAAAATGTTTAACACAGTGGTAAACCTATTCCAAGATCCAGAAAGTATGTTACCCTTGTAAATATAACTCATTGATGGCCATTTTTAGAATTGTATATCTCACATCCATGACATGGATCCAAACTTGAGACAAGTTATCATCGACAGATGCAAACATACTCTTTCTCATGAGAGTGTGAGAATAAAAGGAAATCATCTCGAACACTGGTGGGAACATCTCCTCTAAGTGATTGGCTTATTTTTCAAAGTCCTCCTTTTCTTTTTCCACCTCTAACAAGGTTGCAAGAGCATATTTGATGAGAGAGATGACTTTTGGAAACAACATTTTGCCTTGATCAAGGATTTTCTCAGCCCATATCTCGTTGGCCTTCCCTCGCACCATATAGCTTTGGGATTTTCTAATTTTCATGGGGTCAATACTGTTAATTAGAGGAATTCCTTTCATCATAAATGCATTAGTGTATTCAGGTCCCAAAAAGGGTCAGATGTAGGCATTGATAATTTTTACCTGTTCTTTCAATAGTAAAATGGTTTGCCTGTACTCTTTGTTTCAAGTAAGGAGGTGAGAGGTTGATTCTTGGAATAGGTGAGAGTCACCTTCATATGAATCTTGGCCCAATGAGATTTGGGTCATCTCATAATCTGACAGAGTCATTTCCTCAACAGGCCTATCAACTTTAGGTCTGGGAATTTCAACATAATGATTATTTGATGTCCCATTGAAGAAATGGGATGTAGTGTGAGCTTTCTTATTTCATTTGGGTTTCCATACCTCTGTAATTCCTTCAAGGCTTAGTATGACCACACGCTGCATTATTCTTGTCACACTGTTGATCATTTCCAATATCTATGGGAATGGATCATCGCGTGCTGATATGGTGTTTTCCACACTTAGAGAGTGAATTTACTATTTTTAGAAAGTGGAATTTTCCACCCTTTTTGACTCCACCAATGAGATTAGATTTCTAGATTACATTTGTGCACACTACTCCCACCTAGACAGCCCTTATGATGACTTAGTATTTATATCTAGTGCCCATACAGAGAACTTACTATTTTTATTAAGTTGTCATTTTCACCTTTTTCAGCTCTGCCCACTGAGATTTCTCGTCTAGACTACCTATGTGCACATCGCTTCTATCAAAACAAATTTCTTCATAGACTTTCCAAAAATAGAAGTTACCCATGTAGGAAGCTTACTATTTTTGGAAATTCAGGTTTAGAAACTCGTTTTTCAAAAAAAAAAACTTTTTTATATGGGTTTTTACTCTTCGGTGCACCTCTGAAATTTCACATCAACCTAAGCTCTGGAAATGGAGATATTAAAATTTAAAAAAAAAATTAAGAGAAACTGGGGCTTCTTTATTGCAAAAAATTTGGGGCATGCATGTGAAATATTTTACTTGGATTATAATGGCCTCTGAAAAACTAGATGAATGCAAAAAGTGGCATATTGATATGTGCACTGGTTTTTAGATATGAATAAATTTCCTTCGCAAGTTTCGAAGTCTTTCAGGTGAGAAATATTATTTTTCTTCATTTTAATCCAGAATTTTATTTTATTTTATTCTTATTTCAGATAATGGAAACCTTCATGAGATAATTCAAGGACAAAAATGGTGGATTCAAGATTTGGAAAAAAAAATCCAGCATTCTGGCAGCATCTGGAGGTGTGGGGGATGAAAAATGTAAAAATGTTATCTCCTTTGGTATTTATAGCCTTGGAAATGGAAGGAGAGAGGTGGGTGAATTTTTTGGCACCTCATACCCCTTTGCAAAGGTTAAATAGGGACGGTAAAATTTTCCTTTCCCTAGCATGAAAAATGGCAGGTGTTGATTTGATGCGAGAAATGAAGGGAGGAGCCACATTTAAGCACCTGGGGGTGGAAAATGGCCACATGAAGAACCCGAAGGCTAAAAGGGGGTGGGGAACATTTTATTTTCCCTGTTTTAAAATTATAAAGGTGAAAAAATGTGCTCAAAATGTTCCTTATCCTCATAGTGACAAGTGGCATGCATGCAAGAGTAGTTGGGAGAGTAAGCAAACTAGTCAAAGGGGGCTAAAAGGTTAGCACCATGTCATATGGGTGACAAGAAGGCTAAATGGGGGGAGGGAAAAAAAATCACCTCATGTCCCTTTTGTAAGGTGCAATATCGACATGAAATTATGCCTCAACCTCAACTCAACACGTGTCTAAGTGTAAAAATGGTTGAGTACCAAAGAGCGTGCCTTGATAACCGACTTGTGAAGGTCATAGCTTGAGCTCCCAGATGAGTTTTCGGGTGATTCCTTATATGATTTTACATTAAAATTTCCTTTTGATAATAATGGTGAGGTTTTCAAGACTTTATTATTACTGTAACACCCTCAAAATATCCTTTTTCCGCGAGATCACTTGATGTATATGAGAAGAATGAGTTGGATTGAGAAATGTATGGTGCTTGAAGATGATATATTTTTCCACCATGTGAAGCACTAAAAGATATTTCCAATGATATATTTTTTGTCTCTCAACTCATTTTGGAGCTCTTGAAATTCTTCCTTTAAGATTATGTGCTTTTTTTGGTGTAAGCTCCTTTAGGCCTCAAAAACCCACTTTCGGTGAATTGGATCTTAAACACTTTGGAAGTTACCAAATTTTCTCGTAAATCAGTTACACAATGGTGTTCGTGAATCCTAGATACTCCTCCATTATGAGATATTGAGTCCTTTTTTACTACTCCGGTGATGGTGCACTTGGCTTAGAAAGGCTAATGAAATCCCTCTTGTAAGTATGCTTGAAAACTTGCCTTAAAAACAACTGTTCCAACAGGAACTTGAATGATTTTACTTGTTCCTAAATCATCTAAGGGAGGAATGAGTGACATTTCATAGGTGGACCACTGGAAGGAAAATAATGGACTTAACATTGAGGGGTAGGTTTATCTAGAGGTGTCTTAGAGAGGTATGCCATGAAATTTTTGACACCAGGGTATAGTTGTCATGTTTTTGGGTGAATTTTTCCCATGCAAAAGCACAGGACAGTAGCTGGCTCTAGCTTGGGGACATGTTATGGATCGAGCATAGTGAGGACATGATGTGAAAAATCTTGGAATCTCAATTTTAGACTTACTAGTGCCTTATCTATTGGGTTATGGAGTCATTAAAGAGATATGTTAAACAAATTTCCTTATTGAACACACACACATGCACGCACAAATAAATAGAAGGGAAAGACATGAGAAGGGAAAATAACACATGATAGAAAAGGGAAATCATATACAGGGGGAGGGATATCTACATATACGGGAAAATAATATATACATACCCGGAAACAGGTTGGGAGAAATACATGTCATCATGGAATAATGGGCTGAAATGTGATCTTTGAAGCACAAAAACCATTTTCTGATCAAACCATGCCTTTTTGATGGCTTTGCATGGCTTGAGAAGAATAATGCATACCAATACTCCATCTTCGTATTCATACTGCAATGAGAATTTTTTTGTATCTAATGAATACTTCGTTATCTTATCCAAGCTCTTGTATCTTGAGGCATTCACTTGATGTTCCCTTAAATCAGTGAGGTACTCAGAAGGAGTGATAATAAATGGATTTTCTTCCCAATCAAGAGCTTATTTGAACATCTTTCTTCATTGCTCTGAATGACTACCTTCCAAAATGGAGGCTTTATCATTGAGATGAAGGCCCTCATCAATCTTGGGGAAATGTTGCAATATGGTAACATCTTCAACGCATATCGAAACTTGAAGAATGGTAAGTGCAATCTGATTTTGAATCATTTCACAAGAATCATGCATACCCTCACTTTATTGTCCAGAGAAATTTCCATCAATATTCATCTACTTGAATCTCATCTTGATATCATTCTCAAAATTACAACCTTCAATTTATTTATGGAATCATTCTTTACCTTCGAGTGTATTTTTTTATATGAACTCTTGTTCTGTATTGGTGGAGTATTCCAAAGTGGTGGGAACAAGTTGATTTTGAACATATTCACAAGAATCTTGCAACTTTTCACTTTATTTTGGAAAAATATCTTCAATGTAAGTCAGCTCAACATTTTACCTACTTCCTTCCTCTATGGAAGAGATGTTGTCTTCAAGATCGGGGACCTTCAATGGATATTCAAGAAGCTTCCTTCTTTTGCACTTACGAACCTCTTTGTACTATGTAAAATAAAAATGTGTGCTTTCACATTCACTCTCGTTAACCAAGGTATTAGGGAAGACATCAAGTTCATCCACTGACTCCATCTTAACATCAAACATTGGTGTATCAAATGGAGGAGCACAAAATGACTCATACCTATCTTGCATTTCCATAGCCTGAGTCAAGAACTAAAGATTGAGTTGGGGATCTTCATTATTTTTGCAACCTTCAAGATGTCTTACATATATAATTCTTATGAGCTCGTCATATACTTATCTTCATTCTCATGGGAAGAATATTTGTGTTGTGCCTTTAGGAGATGATTGAAAATATTATCCATCCACACTCATGATTCATTTGGAACATCCTCATTCACTCCTTTCATGCTTTGTGTTGCCAAAGAATTGTTTTCTTGCAAGCATAGGCACACTTGATTCATGACACCTTCTGATAAGGAGAATAGGTCCATGATTTGTGGGAAGGGTACTCCTTCAAGCTCAAAATCCATATCATCTTCATGATGAGAAGCATAGGACCATGTTGGGTAGAAGTATGAGAATAATTTTCAGCTCTACCTTGATCATCCATTATTGAATCATCTTGCTCATATGGACAATGAAAGACTTCATGCTCATCATGTTGATCATTCTACTCCTTGGGTGAGAAGAGATTATGTTTGAGATGCTCATTATCCTTGGATTTAAAAAGGAAGTGGGCATCTTTCATTTGATAATCCATTACAGAATCAGGAAGGGAATTTGATTCTTCAACTGTCTTTATTTCTTCATTTGACATTTCTACATCACTTGAAGAATCAAAATATGAGGGTAGATCATCCATGACCATCTTGAATTAATCATCTTTGGTCCATGATGTAGGATGGATTTCTTTCACTTATTCATATATCTCCATTCCTTTATTAATTTAAAAATCAAAATTTGAAAGGAGATTATTCATTCTTACCTTGAATTGGTCATCTTGTATTTCTTCATCATTGGTAGATTCTTCAGAAAGCATTGAATCATCCAATATGCAGTAAGAATCTTCCTTTATTGATCATATTATTCCTCTAATTGGTTGCGCCTCGAGCTAAAAATAATTGATAAATGGAGGTTCCACCTCCATTTCCTTTTCATCATATTCAAAGGTGTTTCTTTGATTTTTAATGGAGGGTTCAAGAATGATATCTTCTTTAGTGGCATCCAAGAATCTTTCAGGGATGAATACATTGTAGTAAAAATAATCATTAATATTTTCTTGAGTTTCTTCATTTTCGACACCACGAAGTGATTCAAGGTGTTCATATCTTCCTTGCAGAGCTAAAGCTTACCTCCAAATTTCATGATAGGCTTCAAGATTAGAATTTCCTTCTATTATGCTTTGAATCCTTTCTACATAATCTATTTTCAAAATGTTCATTTCTTCATCACTGTATGCAAGGAAGTCATCTAGAGAGTGGAAAAAGAAGAAAAATGTTCTCAATTTTGTAGAGAGTTGTGTGAGGTTGCAAAATTCTTCTCCAGTGGATCTTGCATCATCATCCTCCATATAAAAAATATCCTCTTCTTCTTATTTTCTATGGAGTGCTTCGAGTTTCTCATACATTTCTTGTAAGGCCTCAGCATATTTCAGAACTTCAAAGTAGGTTTGGGGATCAGAATCTTCTTGTACAATGCTCCTGAATCTTTTTATGTACTAAGTTTTTAAGGATGTTATCTCATCATTTCTATATGCAAGGAAAACATCCTAAGTGAGTGTGATGAAAAACATGACCCTGAGTTTTTCATTCAGCTATGCAAGATTGAAAGTATTACCTTCAGCAGATTCTTCATATCCATGGATTTCACACATATTGTACCTCCCTTGCATATTTTTCATCAGTCTCTAGCATCTAGATTATTGGCCACAACAATTCCCATTTTCTTTCTATGTTCAATGAAAAGTTGCAAAATCCATGGACATGGGGTAGGAATCTCAAAAGAAACCCCAAAGAATTTTAACAAGCTATTCAATGGACCATCAGATAAGATATAATTAAGGATTCATCACTTTGCATACATTAAACTTGAAAGAAACAAGAAAAGCTAACATATTTAGTAATCATCTATTATTAAAAGCTTTAACAAATGAACCTAGTAAGGATTCTAAGCAATCAGTTATGTGATTATGAGAATGGAAGCTCACCATTAATGGCTTCAAGGCCAATGGTTCTTCCCATTTACTCAATGCTTGGCGTGTGTAGTGCAAAGGAAAAGCAATAGCTCAATAAAACAAATGAAATAAGCTCTAAATCCTAAGCAAAATACTATATTTTATGTTAGGAAGAAGGAGAGTTCTTAGAAATGAGAGGGGGGGTCTAGTGGACTATTTATAGTTTTTCCAATTTGTGAAAGTGGGAGAATTTTGGTGCATGTGGGACTAAAAAGGAGTCAAAAATGTTTATTAGGTGAGTCAAAGTAAGATTTGACTAGGTTTAGAAGAGGTTAATCATGGTTAGGGTAATTAACTAGGTCTAGGCTAGTTAATCTTGTTTAGAGAGAAATTAGGGTTTCAAGAGAGTTTTGAGAGGTCTAATCAATCCAATGAAATGGATTGATAGACTAGGAAACTAGTAAAAGTAGTATATAAGGGAATGAGAAGATGGTTTAGTCAATAAAAGGCTATATTATCCCCATTAGTTGGTTTATAAGAGGAATATGACCAAAAGAGTGTCATAAGAGGGGAGTTAGATAGGTCTAATTGATGAGGTATGCTCGTCAATTTGCAAGAAGGATAATAGTTAGTGTAATATTAGGAATAATAGTGCTTTGATCAAACTACAAGTGTCTACATTTTCCCCTCTTTGGGGTGACGTAAGCTACGTCACTTCAAAGAAAGTAGAAAAGCATATTTATTGAAGGGGTAGAAGAAAAAATAGTTAGAAATATTTTCTCCTCTTTTGACGAAGCTACGGGTAGAAGAAAAAAATTAGTTAGCTAAAGGGATGCCCCCTCGAGTGTTGATGGGGTGATGGAAGAAAACTTGATCAATGAGAATCGAAGAAAATGAGACAATAATAAGAAAAGAAAATTGTGAAGAGAAGATATGAGACAACAACAAGAAAAGGGGATATTGAGCTATCCACAAACCAGTGCTTACAGAAATAATTTTTAATCATCATTTTTCTTAGAATCCTCATCATTGGTCCTTATTAAAATGTAAGCATATGACAAAAGCATAAAATGACATGAAAATCCAAGATATAAAAAACCATCCATTGCTAAAATAACAACTCCATGCAACACTACAAACATGCAATGCAATACGAGAAGTAAACAAACTCACTTAATAGGGAAATAAGTACAATCACACACACTTAAACCAACAACGCTTAAGATGGTTGCAAAAATATTTTTTGTTATCGAGATGTAGTCCCAAATGTTTTGATAAATGATACAAGGGTTTAAAATGATGCCCCAAGCAATTTGTATATGCAAGGGAAAGGATGGAGGACACTTGGGTCTAATGGAAAATCAATGTGCACGACAAAAACAATACCAGGATAACTGATAGTTCCCTAGAGTATAGATGAAGTAAGTAGCGTAGCTTTTGTAAATGATTGTAGAGTTAGGTGATCCATGCGAGTTGTTGTTTCAAAACATGTGAAAACGTCAGCAAGATACGAGATGAGTGCCATGCAAGAGACACAAATTTCAGCTGTAAATGAGACTTTTTACCAATTTTAGTTCCATTTTCAAAGTGTTTATTATTTTTTTGGATTTTTGGATGATTTTATAATTTTTAATTTTTTGATTAGTCAGAGGAATTTAGGAAATGGAAGGTTCACCTAAAATCATGTGAACATTCCCCAATGTGAAGAGAATGGGTATCGGGTGGCAATAAAATGCCCCAGTGAGAAGACAAATGTAGCTAACAATAATTATTTAAAAATAATCATGGCCATAGACAAAAATAGAAGACACGAAGCACCTGGAAATATTTAAAAATGCCCCAGGGTGAAGAGATAAGTGCTAGGTGGAAAATAGTTCCCGAGGGTGATTTAGATGATATCATACATTTTGTACATGAGATATCATTGGTATATGCTGATCATTTGGGATGATATTAGATGATATTGGTGAAGGGGGGATATATTTTTCAATCATGTGTAACCCCTCTTGCCCCCATTGAGGATATGCTATGTGATGATTAGCTTGGTATACATGCATGATGTAAAACTTACCAGTTTTGTATATATGATGTAGGTCAGATGATGTTATATGTGATGAATGATAGATTATAGATTTGATAACAATAGATGTGCAGTAAATAAACACACAAGAACAAGTTAACAAAACTAAACAAATATACAACCAAAACTATACAAACCGACAACTAAAAGTAATTTAATCATTACCTTGTTTTTGCAGGATAACATTGATATATTTTCTAATGTTTTTAGGTTATCTTGAAAGATAAGTTTTCAAGGATACTGTTCACATTGTTTTCAAGGTTCCCTAAGACAATGTTAGGAAGTTGGTGTAGCTTCGTTCCCTAGAAGGGGAGATATTTTCTGAATGTTTAGATTTTTGTGTATCTTTTTCTGAATGTTTTTGTATTTTCTAAGGTCATGTTCTGAAAGAAATGTACAAGGACAAAGAAGCGTGGATGCCCCCAGCGTGATGTGGGAATATACAAAGGGCAGAATGCCACACGCATATGTACGAGAAAGTGGAATGTGAAGGTGCCCCCAACATTAGATGGGAATATACAAAGGCACATCCTTCATGCAGATATAAGAGTAAATAAGCCAGATCACGGCTCGATGAAGATGGATTCGGTAGGGTTCCTAGACCTAGCAAAGGAAGTTATTTCTAGAAAGCGGTGAGGGTTACCCATCCTGATGCAAGAGTAACTTGTGACCGGTGAATCCTCCTTGAGTGTCAGAAACTGGTTTTCACCCAAAGACCTGCCCACTGTGCCACAATTGTGTGGTTTTCACATGTGGATGACCTATTTTTTTCTTTACTATTTTCTCAAATTTTCCATGTTTTGTTTGTTTTTTCTTTTTTTTCTACTTTTTAGTTCTTATCTGATATTCACACCATACTTAAGCATAGAACCGCTTGAGATGCATGGCATTCATAGGTTCCAGAAGTTCTTCACCATCTAAATATGCTAGTTTATAAGCTCCTGACCCATATTTAGCAACCACCACATAAGGCCCTAGCCAGTTAGCCTCAAACTTACCTTTCTTTTCTCTGTCTTTGACAGTGTTCTTCTGATTTTCTTTCAGCACTAGATCACCTACATCAAATTCATGATGAATGATCATTTTGTTATATCCTCTTGATACTCTTATTCTGGATAGACCTTGAGGTGATTAAGCGCTCTTATACACTTTTCATCCAACAGCTCTAGCTCTGCTAGTTGAGCTACTCTATAGTCTTCATCCTTATCAAGATAATCTTGGAGAGATATTCTCAGGGAGGGAAGCTCCACTTCCAAGGGTATGATGGCTTCAGTTCCATAAACTAGGGAATATGGGGTCACACCAGTAGGAGTGCAGATGGAGGTTTGATAGGCCCAGAGGGCGGGATGTATCTATAAGTGCCAATTACGGCCAGTCTTACTTACCATTTTCTCCATGATTCATACAAGGGTTTTATTGGTAGCTTCATTTGTCCATTACCTTGGGGGTAATAGGGGGTAGACCACTTGAGTTGAATATGGAAGCATTGACACAATGTCTTAACCATTTTGTTCTTGAAGGATTTACCATTATCAGTGACAATGGTGGAAGGGATACCATAATGGCAGATGAGATGATTCATGATGAATTTGGAAATTTGTGCACCAGTGACATAAGTAAGAGGCAGCCTCTACCCATTTAGTAAAATACTCAGTGGCAGTGATAATGTGGGTGTGGCCATCTGAAGAAGAAGGATGGAGCTTCCCTATGAGATCCAGGCCCCATTTAGAAAATGGCCAAGGTGTTGCAATAGGCTGCAAATCCTGTGTTGGTGCATGTATCAAGTTTCCATACTTTTTGGCATAGCTCACATTTCTTGACAAAATTACAACAGTCTTGCTTCCATGGTGGGCCAATAATAACCTACCCTTAAGAGCTTCTTAGCCAAGACCATACCACTAGTGTGTGCTCCACAAATACCACCGTGTACTTCCTTAATAGCGTGGACTGAGTCAGTAACATCCAAACAATGAAGCAGATTCCCATCGTAGCCATGACGATAAAGGGTGCCTCCTAGGAGGGTATAATGGGCTATACGGTGGATAAGGGATTTCTTCTCCAAATGGGTAATGTCCTGGGGAAATGTGCCATCTTGTAGGTATCTAAATATAGGGTCATACCAAGGGGAGGATGGACCAACAATTTCACATGCCAAACAAGATTCTGGCATGTCATATGTGGGTATTTGTAAATGCTCTACAAAGAAAGGAATTTTTCTCTCCTGAGGTGGAATGCGTAAGAGAGATCCAATTGTAGCCATAGCATTTGTTGATCTATTATGTGACCTTGGTTTTTGCTCAAAGACAATCTGTGTAAAATATTCTTTCAAGGTTTCAACCAATTTCTTGTATGGAACAAGTTTCTCATCTTTAACCTTATACTCATCATTAACTTGCTTAATAATGAGTTGGGAGTCCCCAATGACTCGTAGCTGTCTGATATTCCAAGTGATAGCCAACTTGAGGCCAGAAATGAGTGCCTCATACTCTGCAATGTTATTAGTGCAAGGGAATCCCAAACGGAATGCTCTTGGAATAACCTCACCTGTGGGAGTGATGAGCACTACCCCTGCCCCTGATCCGTGGAAGGTGAATGATCCATCAAAATGGACTTTGCCATTCTACAGACTCTTCAACATACATCATGGATGCATCTGGAAGGTCCAGACACAAAGGTTCCATTCCTGGTAGAGGAGCTTCTGCCAACTAATCAGCCAATACCTGTCCTTTCAAGGACTTCTGGTTTACAAACTCAATGTCAAATTCACTTAGGAGAATGATCCAATTAGCCATTCATCCTGTAAGGAGGGTTTGGATAGAAGGTATTTGAGAGGGTCAACTTTGGATATTAGCTTGGTTTTGTTGTTAAGGAGATAATGGTGAAGTTTCTGAAAGGTGAAGATGACTGCTAAGCAGGCCTTTTCAATCTATGGGTAATTCAGCTCATAGGCAATCAAGGTGTGACTAAGATAATAAACTACCCTTTCTCTATGGTCTAGGTCATATTGGGCAAGTAGTGCACCAATAGCAAACTGGGTAGCTGAGATGTACAAGAGGAGAGGTTCACCTGGGGTAGGCGGCATGAGTACAGGTGGGTTGACAAGGTATTGTTTAAGTAGTGCAAATTCCTTTTGACAATCTGGTCCCCAGTTGAATGCAACATCCTTTTTGAGTAGATGTGTAAATGGGTGGCACTTATCCACAAGTTGTGAAATAAAATGGTGGATTGCCTGAATCTTTCCTTGTAAACTTCTCAGTTGTTTGAGAGTTGTAGGTGGAGGCATTTTGTGATAGTTGTAACCTTTACAGGATCTACCTCTATTCCTCTTTGTGAAACAATGAAACCTAGGAGTTTTCCTGAAAAACACCAAAGACACACTTCTTAGGATTCAAGCATACCTTGTAATCCTGGAGAGATTGGAAAATATGTCTTAGCACTTCAGGATGCTCTCCTCTACTTTTGGATTTTGCTATAATATCATCAACGTAATCCTCCATGATGTCATTCATCATGTCATGGAAGATGACAGTCATTGCATGTTGATAGGTGGCCCCAGACATTCTTGAGTCTGAAAGGCATGACCTTGTAACAAAATGTTCCCCAAGGGGTGATGAAAGTTGTTTTATGTTGATCCTCCTCTGCAATCCTGATTTGGTTATAACCTGAAAAACCATCCATTAAGGACAACATTTCATAACCAGCAGTGGAATCAATGATCATGTCAATATTAGGCAAGGGGAAGTCATCTTTGGGACATGCTTTATTGATGTCATGGAAGTCAGTGTAGATCCTTATGCCAACAGGTTTCTTCTAAATAGGGACTATGTTAGATATCCAATCTGAATAGTCAATGGGTTTAATGAAATCAACAGCTAATAACTTTTCAAGTTCTTCTTTGACAAGGAGTGCAATTTTAGGGTGCATCTTTCTCAACTTCTGCTTGATGGGTTTGGCATCTGGGTGCACAATGAGGTTGTGCATGACCAAGTCTGGGTCCAAACCAGGCATATCAGCGTATGACCATGCAAATATATCTCCATATTCTCTTAATAGCTCCACAAAAACCTTCTGTTCTTGAGCTGAGAGTGAAGCTCCCAACTTTATCATTCTAGGTTCCTCTTCTGAGCCAATGTTAACACTGATGGTTTCTTCCACAAGCATCTTAGAGGTATCTTCCATCCATGTAGGATTAGGGGGAAGAGTAAGGTCAACCTCCTTAGGTAGCTCATCATCATCCTTGAATGGATAGATCATTTTTTCCATAGGTTCTTCATTTTGTTTGTCTACAAGTGCTTCAAAGATTTTGTCACTATGAGACTTGCGTTTATTCCTTTGCACAAGGTTTCTCTGAAGTATTCTTACTCTTGTTTATGACTTTATTACTCAAGCATCCACACATCTCTACTTCTTCTCTAAAGTATGCACAGGTGTCTAGTTGAATTGCAAATCCTTTCTTATGATCCCCAATTGGAATAGAATCCCTGAGACCCATGAATTCTGCAAATGCCTCATCATTCTCAAAGAAATCGATTGGCACAGTGAAATTGTTGATCCCAATCTACAAGTTCGGGATATACAAGGGTTACTTGGTAATTGGTTTGAGGATTGGATCCGGATATAAGGTAAGGACAACTGAATCAGGGAATAAGTTAGTGGAGGAAAGATCCTTGTAGAGGCTACATTGGGAATCCATGTCACTATCTGAATGAGATGAGTCGTCCTCACGTTCAGAAGAGGTGGCATCAATCTCAAAGGGTGGATCATCATGAGGTCTTATTCCAAGACCATGTTTGTTTGATTTGAAGCGAGGGATAGGAATGGGTTCTAATCTCCCTTGCGCATTGATACCACATCCAAACCCATTGTAACCCATGACATACATCATACGGTGGCCTTTGACATATAGTGGGGCCTGATGGCATGAAGCCATGGTACCTTCAGGTACTCTGCTAGTGGAATCTTCTAACATCTTTTCCTTGGATAAGAAACCACTAGGAATGAACTTCTCCAATGGTTTAGGGCATTGATCCGAGTGATTTTGAACTAAAAATAGGGTTTTCCATGTGTCCTAGGTGACACTGATAAATCTGATATTAATAAAGCTTGTTCAAGAGTGAACGGCTCACCTGGGCCATATTTTGCTGACGTTGCCTCCCATGATGTGAAAGGGTTGACCAATGAAGGAAAGTCTTGATTACAAGGAGTGAGTGAATCTGGATCCACATGTTCCTTGATAGCCTCTAGTTTGTAAAGGAACAACAATGTCTACAGAAGGGCATTCATAAGCTGCACGAGAAAAACTATGCAAGGCTCTGCAATGTGTAAATGGTTCTGGATCACCCTGAATGGTGATTATCTATCCTTTATGGCACATCTTGATACATTGATGGAAATTTGAAGGAATGGCCTGCATGGCATGGATCCATGGGCATCCTAAGAGCATGTTGTATGGTAGATCCAAGTCAAGGACATGGAATGTTGTATCATGACAAGTTGGCCCTACTTCCATTGGAACTACTATAGTGCCTACTGACTCTCGCTCCTCATTATCATAGGCCGTGATTGTAATAGTTTTGGCACCTAGATCCATTTCTGAGTGGCCTAGCTGCTTAACCAGCTTCAAAGTACAAATGTTTAGACTGGATCCACCGTCCACAAGTACTCTCTTGATCTTGCGACGGGTAACAACTACTTCTAGATATAAGGGTAAGTTGTGCTCTGGGTCGTTACGTATGGGATTGCAGTGTGATCAAAAGTGATATGATCATTGGAGTCAAGGTGTGCAATCATGGCTTGGAGGTGTGTGTGGGATCTACATCGGTGGAGACTCCCAAACTCTGCAGTGTTTTATACAATATGTTTTTATGGGTAGTAGAGATTTTGAGGAGATCTAAGATTGATATCCTAGCAGGTGTCTTCTCTAACTGGTCTATCAAATTGTACTGACCTTCCTGAGGGATAGGTAGGGGATCTGGTATGATTAAATGAGCACGTCTCATCCCTACTGCACAACTCTTTTCTAAGATCCTAATAGTATTGACCTGTTCATCAGATGAACGGATACATCCTATGAGAGAATTGAAGGGACTATCATTAGTGGGATAAATATAAGCAACAGTCCTATAGTCATTGGAAGTTTTGTCCATGATCTGGATTCCTTTTCTTTTTATCTGCATATGGTTAGGAAAGGGCTCTTTAAAGATACCCATTTTCTCATTTGGACCTTGTCCTGAGTCAGGGGGAGAATCTACGGTGATTTTTCCCTCTTCAATGAGGTCTTGTATGTAATGACGTAGTCTCAAGCACCTATCTTGTCTTGTGCCCTTTAACATGGTGGAAGTCACAGTACTCATGCTCTTTGAACCAAACGGGTTTTGGAGCATTTTCTGGGTATGGTACCATCGCGGTTGGGTACTCCACCATGTTTACGTTATCTAACTATTTTAGTATGGTAGATAGGGATTCTGTTAATGGCGTGAACTCACGTTTGGTGGGTGCCTTGGGATGAGGTCCTTGTGAGAGCTTTAAAAGTGGACCAGTCTGCACGGTTTGGACTCTTTTGGAGTCCGTAATGCCATCTCCAATGACATGTTTGTTTTTGTTGAAGAACTTTGGTTTATCTAAGGATTTTGCTTCATGTTTGTCTTTGACAACCAGTTTAAGTGTTCCCTTTGCGATGAGGGCCTTTTCGATTTGACTGCCCTTCTCTATAACTTCTTTGAAGTTAGAGCCACAGTGCATTTGTAAATGGAAGGCTATCTCTGGGTTCAAGTTAGGCACAAATATGCTTACTAGCTATTTTTTCTAGCAAGGCACAAGGGAAATGACTTGCCAACCCTCGCCATCATTGTAAAAAGCTTGCAAATGTCTCATTGGGCTTCTGTTTTTGCATTGCAGAGGTCATTCATTGTGATATCATTTTCCATGTTGTAGGAATAATGTCATACAAATTTTTCTGCTAACGCGGGCCACGTTGTAATGGAGCCCTTGGGTATGCTAAAGAACCATTCCAATCCCAGTGCCCCTAGGCTGTGAGGGAAGAGTCATATTAAGAAGTTATCATTGTATGACCTCTTAGCGTAAGCCATATAAAAGTATTTTATGTGATCACGAGGATCACCTTTGCTTTTATATTTATCAAATTTAGGAATGGTAAAATGCTTTGGGAAGGGTTTCCATAACATGTCCTTATCAAAGGGGTAAGGGCATAGTTCTTCATACAAATATTTCCTACTATGTCCTACGTTTCCCTCTTGTAGCGTAGTAAGTGTGTCTTTCATTGATTGTAATTCCCGTTCAATGAGTTGTTCTTTGGTAGGTGACATTGGTCTTTGTGCCTTAGCCACTTTAAAGGTCGTGTCACTATACGGATCAAAGTGGAACTCGCTAGATTTTGTTTTGAGTTTGTCTTTGTATATGTTCCTACTTGAAGAGCCTAAGTTTGCTAATTTTTGGCTCAGTTTTAGGATCTATTTTTGAAGGATCTCTTCTTCAATTAAAGGATCCTCTTCCTCATCAAACTTGGGAGGTGGTGAGGCTTTGCGCTCAATCTTCACTTTACGTGAAGCTTTGTAATAAGGTCATCATGGATCACCAAGTGGCTTAGATGGGTCTCTTTCAGTGGTGTTGTGATGTTTCCCAGAAGTAGAAGCGTACCCTACGTCAAAGGGGTTATCCATGTCTAAGAGGGACCTTCATTCTTCTGTTTTATGATTAATGACCTTGGTTTCTACTTTGTTCCTGTGGAAGCTTGGCCCCTAACTCTAAGACTCTTGTGAGTACTTGATCTCTGTTATAATAAAGAAGCTCGTCAAACTGACCTAGGTCTAATTGATGTTGTTCTTCAGAAGAATCAGATTCTTCTCGCTATGATCAATCAATGGCTTTGTGTCCTTGACCTGTGAAAAGAGAGGTGCTAAGTTGTTTCACTAAATGGGAAGGATTCAAAAGGATTTTCTCCTAAGTCATGATCATTTGGTTTGGATGCCATCTTTGTGATTCTAGGCATCACTAGTCAAAGTTATACTAGGTTTTGTCTAAATGTGCTTCGAAGTTTACGTGAAACCTAGGTGTATGTTTGTGTAAGTCACTTGATGTGATGTTGAAATAACCTAGTGTGTTCTAGAAGTAATGCTATGCAGTTGTTTTTATGATTCAAAGAACACTCATATGAACACTCAAATGCAATGATCACTCAAATTGTTGTTTTGCCAAGCTTATACCCTAACTATGATTCCGGTGAAGGGTCCAAAGTGGATAGTGACAATATCATATCAATACGTAGGTCAAGTTAGAATTCTAACAAGGCCTAAATATTAAAGTGGTACTGACGCAATCTCTCGACGAGGTATACTAAAACTAGTTTGAATGCCGATGAAAGCTAAGTTTTCTAAAAAATGGAAGTTGCGAGTATGTATAGCATAACAACACTATCCTGATACATTAACTGAGAAAGAAAGGTGTTAGTATCAAGATGACATTATTTCGGTATATATAAGGCAATATCGACACTCTCAAAAAAGACTTAGATGATGTCAGAACTGAAATGAAGTATGAGTATAGCAAAGAAGTTTTTAGTTGCGCGAGCAGCGTAACCACACAATAAAGGGACTTATATCAAGTTCTCAAGAAATTGAAAACATGACATAAGTACCAAAATTGTGTGACTAGAATGTGAGAAAAAAACTATCAACCTAAGGAGAGATAAATGATGAACCAAAATCGCAGTAGTGAAGACGATCTTGAAATCAAGATCAAAGAACTATCAAAGAATGAAAATACCTTGTGCACTTTAGACATTTAACAACCCAGCCGCAAACATGGATGGGCGTAAATAGACAAAAAAGTGGTGAGTACTATCTTTGATAAAACATGTGAGGTATGCTTCCTTCTCACTCCGAGAAAATGGGCAATGAGAATGCAAGGGTATAGATCAAAAAAGATGAAAATAAACTAAGCGCCACTTGGGCAGAGTTTCACCTTGTCCGAAGGTGAGAATGAAACTGAGCTAAGTGAGACGTCATTTAATTCCGTGATGAAAGACACTTAGTTCTAACTTACATGGGCTCTTTTCCTTGTTCGAGAAACAAGGTTCAGACTCCAAGTGAGTTGTCACTTCGTGATGGCTTGACGTAACAACGGACTAGCAAAGTGGGCTCCAAGACAGAATGGCTTCCCTAATAAGATCTCTCAACTAGGTGTCACAAGTTGTCTAGGAGCGAGCTTGATTTACCCAAAGAGTCACACTGACTGATTTGGGAGTATCTCGGCTTTACTTTACCCCCTTCTGATACAATGAGAAACTAGTGTGTTCAGCATTGTACCATCACTGGGGTCACGATACAGACAACTTTGACTCTAACTTACAATGTGAAATCTAGTCAAGTGGGTAAGCGGAGCGCTTCCTGTTTCATCCACGAGGTTACTCAGCGGTGGATTACTTTAGGGTTCCTAGAACCACCCCCATTGTTATAGCTTAAGGCGTTATGCCAAAGGGGTTATGTTCCAGTTGAGCGGATAGGGACGTACCCTTTTCCAAAACCTGCAATACAAGTGTGAAGTGAAATGGTGTGTTTTTTATCTTGCTTAACTTAATGTGGTTTTAAGTAGCACACCGTTTGGCAACCTGTATGAAAACACGTGTATTAGAAGGTTTTTGTTTTGTCTTGACTCCTCCTTTCTTTGACAAGCATGTTAGGCCCTACATGCAAGGAGTTAGTAATTTTCCATCAAATAAGAAAGAGAGTTTACATGTTGTTTTTGATTCCTAAGGTCACCAAAAAGGCATGAAGGAAGAGCATACACAACGTGAAAACCCTACTAAAATAAGCCTTTGTGAAAAATACTTCAAAAGGTAGAGTTCATTTTAGCCAACTTTGAAAGATTAATCCAATTATTTAAATGTAAAGTAAGTGTTTTTAAAAGTGACAAGGTGTTTTTAGAAGTGTTTTTGATTCCCAAGATCACCTAGAAGGTGTGAGGGAAGAGCATACACACTTTGAAAATCCCCTTTTAACTAAGAAAATGAAACACTTAAACTAATTTAGTCAAATAAAACCAAAAAGAAACCTGCAAATACTTGTTAGAACCTACAAACAAGTTAGAAAACCAAGAAAAATTAGGAAATTCCATAAATCTATTTTTAGCAAGTTTTTCAATGGTTTTTAGTATTTTGCATTTTTGGAGGTCTCTGGGGCACTTTGGGAGTTTGATGATAGATGTAATGATACCAAAGGTATATTAATTTTGGAACTTCCCTCGCAAATTTCGCTTCGTTCTCTTTCTGATGCCTATTCAAACTCTGAAAATGGGTCAACGGGTCAAAAGATATGACCCAAACTAGGAGCACTAAAAATTATATGAACAAATCCAGATCAAACAGAGATACATGTGCACCCTTCAAGGTGTATGCATGCCATTTTGGGTATGTGCGCGTGGGTTATGGTGCCTGCACCCCTCTGTGTAAACCTAGTGGGTCTGCAGGGTGCTTGCGCTACCCATGAGAGATGCCATGCACTAGCATAAGTGTGCCTGTGCCAGAGAATAGGTGCATGTGCTAGGGAAGTATGAAAATGGTAAAAGCTATGACAGTGCATGTGTGCACTGGTAGAGGGGTATGTGCTTGCGCCAGCAAAAGGGTGTATGCACCATGGTTTGGGTGTGTGTGCACCTGGTAAAAAAGTTTTGACAGAGGGTTGAGAATACACAGGGTGCTTGCGTGTGGGTTTGGGTGCCTACGCCTAGTAAAAATGACAGGTTACATGGTGTCTGCGCTGGAAGAAGGGTATGTGCGCCATGATTTGGGCGTGTGCACCTGCTTTTAGGTACCTGCACATGGTTTTGGGTGCCTGCGCACCTCTACTAAAAATGATAGTCTGAATGCGCCTGCGCTGGTAGAAAGGTGTATGCGCCCCTGCCTGAAAAACCACCAAAAAACACATGGAAAATGAAATTTAAAAGTGTCAACAGGTTAGAATTTAGCCATTAAATGCAAAGTTTCTAGCATAAAATTAACAAAGAAGCATGAAAATGAGGGTTAACTACATAAAACCTAGCTAAAAATCTCAAGGCAAAATATTTAACCCTACAAAAACATGTAAAAAGTTAGAAACTGAAATAAAAGCTTCAAAATGACCCCATTAATGGAGGATGGACTAAGTGTCCCACCGGGTGTGCCAAATGTGTTCAATGAAAAGTTGCAAAAGCCATGGACATGGGGTAAGAATCTCTAAAGAAACCCCAAAGGCTTTTAACAAACTAGTCAGTGGACCATCAGATAAGAAATAAACAAGGATTCATCACTTTGCATGCATTAAACTTGAAAGAAACAAGCAAATCTAGCATATTTAGTAATCCTCTATTCTTGAAAGCTTTAAAAATGAACCTAGTAAGGATTCTAAGCAATCAGTTTGTGATTATGAGAATGGGAGCTCACCATTAATGGCTTCAAGGCCAATGGTTCTTCCCATTTACTCAATGCTTGTGTGTGTAGTGCAATGGCAAAGCAATAGCTCAATAAAAGAAATGAAATAAGCTCTAAACCCTAAGAAAAATGCTATAGTTTATGTTAGGAAGAAGGAGAGTTCTTAGAAATGAGAGGGGGGTAGTGGGCTATTTATAGTTTTCCATTTGGGAAAGTGGGGGAATTTTGGTGCATGTGGGACTAAAGGGGAGTCAACAAGTTGATTAGTGAGTCAAAGTAAGATTTGACTAGGTTTAGAAGAGGTTAATCATGGTTAGGACTAGTTAAACTAGGTTAGGCTAGTTAATCCTATTTAGAGAGGAATTAGGGTTTTGAGAGAGTTTTGAGAGGTCTAATCAATCCAATGAAATGGATTGATAGTCTAGGAAGCTAGTAGAAGTAGTATAGAAGGGAATGAGAAGATGGTTTAGTCAATAAGAGGCTATATTAGCCTGTTTAATTGATTTACAAGAGGAATACGACCAAAAGAGTGTCGTAAGAGGGGAGTTAGATAGGTCTAACTGATGGTATGTCGTCAATTTGTGAGGAGTGAGAATAGTTAGTGCAATATTAGGAATAATAGTGCTTTGATCAAACGATTTGATGACAGGTTCTTCATAAGAAAATATCTTCCTAATTCTACCATGTCTTTATTTGATATTTAGAGATATGTAACTACTTGAAGAAAGAGCCCCTTCTATTATTTTATTGTTCTCCTTTCTACAAGAATTGGTCCTGAACCATGGCTAATCAACAATCTGCATTTCTTAGCAACCATCTTCTTCTTCTTCTTTGTTGTCACTCATCAGTGCTTCACTCTAATTTAGAAATCCCTTCATTGTGTGTGGGAAATGAATATGAACAGGGATTCGTTCCTTGATAAAGTCACCTTCAAAAATGATTTGTTTTGAATTTTTTTTTTTTTGTTTTTTTAATATATATATATATATTTTTTTTTTTTTTATTTAGGTAGATTTTTTTTTTTGGGTACACTTGGGTAAATATCTCCCCAACAAAGTCGCCAAAAACTGTTGGTGAGAAAAATTGTCGATATGGAAAATTAGGTTTCTCCACCATTGTTCACAGGGCTACACACCTCTACATTGAATGGTACAAACTCCCATTATTAAATGTGACTAATATAAAACCTAAACTAAATTTTATTAGTTGGCCAAATAGGATGGGGATCACACAAGGGACACTTCGTTGAACCTATGGAAAAATTCTTATACGGGGGTAAAAGGGGGGGAAATTACAACAAGTTAGGGAGGAAGGAAATTAGGAGGATAGTTACTGCCATGAGTAGGAACAATTACCGAGTTCACACCCTAGAAACTAGAGTAGTTTACAACCATTTGGTATAAAAGAATGACAATCTTGTTATAGGCATCAAGACAGGATGAGACCATGAACACAAAGTTTTAGAAATATCCTTATCAAGAAAAACAACAAAGTATTTTCTTATTTATTGACATTCACAAAGTTGTACAAAGCAAGGAGTAAGAAGAAAATATGAGAAAGGGAAATAAAATAAATGTATCTCTTTATTTCATGTGTATTGACACAAAGTCCAACAACTAAAATCCAAAATTGCTATAGAGTGTAAAATCTTCAAAATCTAGGATCCTTTGGAATGGAGAAGCCATCCCAATTTATAGCAATCTAAATTGTCCTTTCACCTCCCTCACATGACTCTTCATTTTCCTATTCCACTTGTCACCTTTCATTTTCCATAATTTAAGTATTTCTCTTATAATTTTGAGAAAATCCTTTTACAATTTTAAAATAGGTCACTTAAGTGAGTAGGAAAAAATACAACGGTTGAGCCCAATGAAGAATTAGAAAGGTGAGTGAAAAGAGAAAGAAAAAGAGCAAGAGAGAAGAGAATGATATTTCTAATGAAGCGCTTCATCTTTGAAGAAATTTTCAAATTATACCTCCTGATGGGGGTCCTCTGGAATGGGCACATGTTCCTTGAATTCTTTGTTGAACTAAGTTATTGTGGTTATTAACTTATCCTCCTTTGGAATGTGTACGCATCTTAACACATTGATCCATGTTCTTAGAGCATCCCTGATTGTTTTGTACTGGCTAAGCCATACTTCATGATCCATCTCAATTTTAGCAAGGAAAATTTTAATACTAGCGAGGGACTCTAAATTATTTTCATTATAGGAAAGAGAGTCACCTACCTTCTTCATGACCAGTTCCTTGAATAAAATGATGAGCTCTTCTAACGATGAGTCTTCGATGAGCAGAGGGAACTAAAATTTTAACACAGTGATAGACCTCTTCCAAGATCCCAAAAGCATGTTACCCGTGTAAATCCAACTCAGTTATGGAATTTTTTAGCATTTTATATCTCACATCCATGACATTCATCCAAACTTGAGACAAGGTATTACCAACGGATGTGAACACGCTCTTTCTCACAAGAGTTTGAGAATCAAAGGAAATCATCTCAGAAACTAGTAGGAACATCTCCTCTAAGTGACTTGTTGCTTTTGCAAACTCCTCCTTTGCTTTGTCCACCTCTGACAAGGTTGTAAGAGTATATTTGATGAGAGAGATGACTTTTGGAAAAAATGTTTTACCTTGATCATATTTTCTCAACCCATATCTTGTTGGCCTTCCCTTGCACTATATATATTTGGGATTATTTGATTTCCTTGGTGTCAATACTACTGATTGGAGGAATTCATTTGATCATAAAGGCATCGATTGATTCATGTCTTGAGAAGGGTTAGATGTAGGCATTGAGAATTTTTACCTATTCTTCTACTTGTACAATGGTTTTCCTATACTCTTTGTTTCAAGCAAGGGGGCAAGAGGAGGATTCTTGGAATAGGTGAGAGTCACCTTCATGTGAAGCTTAGCCCAATGAGATACAGGTCATCTCATAATCTGACAAAGTCATTTCCTCAACATCCCTATCAACTTTAGGTCTGAAAATTTCAACATATTGATTACCTAAGGTCCCACTGAAGAAACAGGACATATTCTAATCTTTCTTCTTTCATTTGGGTTTCCATACCTCTGAGGTGTCTTCAAAGCTTGTTATGAATACATACTACGTTGTTCTTGGCTCATTGTTGATTATTTCCAAAAACCATGGGAATGGCTCATCGGGTGCTGACATGGTGTTTTCCACACTTAGAGAGTGAATTTAATAATTTTAGAAAGTGGATATTTCTACCCTTTTCAGCTCCACCGGTGAGATTAGATTTCTAGATTACCTCTATGTACATTCCTCCCACTTATTCTGCTCTTCTAATTACTTACTATTTATAGCTAGTGCCTATATAAGGAACTTACTATTTTTAATAAGTGGTCATTTTCACCTTTTTGGCTCTGCCCACTGAGATTTCTCTTCTAGACTACCTTTGTGCACATCACTTCTGTCAAAACCACTTTCTACATAGACTTTTCAAAAATAGAAGGTACCCATGTAGGAAGCTTACTATTTTTGGAAAGTGGGGTTCAGAACCTCAGTTTTCGACAAAACAAACTTTTCTGATATGGGTTTTTGCTCTTAAGTGCACCTCTTACATTTCACATTAACCCAATCTCTGGAAATGGATATTTTAAAATTTAAAGTTTTTCATGGGGAAACTGGGGTTTCTTTTTTGCAAAAAAATTGGGGCGTGCATGTGAAATATATTGCTTGGATTCTAACGGCCTTTAAAAAACTAGATTGCAAAAAATGGTACGTTCATCCGTGTATTGATTTTTTAGATATGAAGAAATCTCCTTTGTAAGTTTTAAATTAATTTAGGAGAGAAATATTGTTTATTCTTCATTTGAATCTAGAATTTTTTTTGACATTCTAGCACCATTTAGAGGTGTGGGGGATGAAAAATGCAAAAATGGCTATCACCTTTGGTATTTATAGCCTTGGAAATGGAAGGAGAGAGGTGGGGTGGATTTTTTGGCACCTCATGTCCCTTTGCAAAGGTGAAATAGGGACAATAAATTTCACCTTGGCCCTAGCATACAAATGACAAGTGTTGATTCGATGAGAGAAATTAAGGGGGGAGCCACATTTAAGCACCTAGGGGTCAGAAAATGGTCACATGAGGAACCTAGAGGCTAAAAGGGGGTGGGGAACATTTTCTTTCCCCAATTTTCCCCTTGGAAAGGTACAAAAGGTGGTCAAAAATTCATCCTAGCCTCATAGTGACAAGTGGCATGCATGCAGGAGTAGTTGGGAGAGCAGGTCAAACTGGTCAAAGAGAGCTAAAAGGTGAGCACCAGGTCATATGGGTGACCAGAAAGCTAAGTGGGGGGCTGAAATTTTTTTCACCTCATTTACCTTTGGTAAGGTGTAATAGTGACATGAAATTTCACCTTAACCTCAGCTTAACACGTGTCCAGGTGTGAAAATTGTTAAGTACCAAAGAGCATACCTTGAGAGTCGACTTGTGAAGGTCATAACTTGAGCACCCAGATGATTTTTCAGGTGCTTCCTTATATTATTTTACATTAAAATGAAATTTTTTGAAGAATGGTGAGGTTCACAAGACTTTATTATGACTGAAAAACACTAAAAATCCTCCTTTTTTCTTGGGTCACCTGTTGTACATAAGAAGAATGAGTTGGCCTGAGAAATGTATGGTGCTTGAAGATGATTTTTTTTTTCCACCATGTGGGGGAATGAAATATATTACCAATGATATATTTTTTTGTATCTCAACTCATTATGAAGCTCCCAAAATCCTTCCTTGAATATCAGGTGCTTTTTTTGGTGCAAGCTCCTTAGGCCTCAAAAACCAACTTTCACTGACTTGGCTCATAAACCTTCGTATCTTTCCCTATTTTCCCTAAATCAATCGCACAATGATCTAGGATCTTAAATACACCTCCATGATGAATATAGGTCATCCACTCCACTCGGATGATGATACACCCTTCATAGAAAGGATGATAAAAGCCCCTTCTAAGTGTGCTAGAAAGCTTGCTTTGAAAACCATTGCTCCAACATACTTGAATGATTTTGCTTGTTCCTAAATCACCTAGGGAAGGAATGGAGACATTAAAAATGGAATCTTGGAAGGAAAGAGTGGACTCTACAGTGAGGGGTAGGTGTATCTAGGGGTGTCTGAGAAGGTATGACATGAAAAATTTGACACTAGGGTATAGTTGTCTTGTTTTCAGGTGAATTTTTCCTGTGTACAAACACAGGACAGCACATCTACATTATATGAACTAATTAGACAACTTTTCCTCCATTAGAACAATATAAAAAACATGTTATAGTCATGCACAATCATTAAGAAGACTTGGAGAACATCAAATAGTAGTACACAGACCTGTGATTGCTCAAACACAATTTTGAAGCTTCAAGGTTACATAAGATCAATCCACAACACATTTTGACTTTATCCATCATCTAAAGTCCATTCATAGGTTCTACACTCTCATTTATGCCTTGTGAGATTTTGAGAATCATTGCAAGTTTACTCATCACCTTTTTATCATCAACATGCACACACACAGCCTACTAGCCCTAGACCAATGAAGAATCACACAAATTTTTATACACAAACACTCATGATAAAATCTCACCTATTACAAATACCTATTTGGCCATAATGTTACCTCCAAAAACCTTGAATCATGTTCATAAAGACAACTTACCCATTTTTCACTTTCTTCCTTTAGTAATTAGGCTTTTTGTATTTTCACTGTCAAAACTTAGAACTGTTAAGAACCCCAGGAAACACTGACTTTTTCAGTATACAAAACCTATTGAATCATAATTTACACTTAGTATAGATTATTTCTACAATATTTTAGCATTGTAATCAACCATTTACACCTTCAACTTCACCTTTTTGTTCATACCACTTAGTATTCATAGTTAGTACCTAGACAAGGCAGAGAAGCCACAAGAATGTACAAATTTTGATTTCATGAGCTCAAACTTGACCATCAACACTGAAATAACATCTCTTAAACTTCTTATCACCTCTTGACATGACTATAAAGCATGAATAAAATTACATACTTGGATCCACCTTAGTTTGCACATTCATACTTCATAAGCACTTCCATAGACCAACCTGAGATAGTGGCCTAATCAAGTCATCATTTGATGACCCATACCATCTTCGATCCTTCTTCATAAAGAAATAGGACACGTGACATCATGATGAACCCATCATAGGATCAAATGACCTAGACCATTTGGACTAAACACACCCTAGATGACATAGACATACCAATGAATAACCATGAGACTTTAAAAGACTACATCATGACTTACATTTGAGACCTCTACAAGCTTTTTACACATCATAAACACTTTAAAATACTTGATTCAAAAACTTGAAGCTTATTAAAAACTCATGACACTCTTTTTTACCAAAATTTACACCATGATATACCATAGACCTCTTATTTAAGACAACATTGCTTAGTCACACACTCAAACTACAAGAAGACACTTCATATGTTTTTCACGACATAATAGACCTCTTATGATACACTCACCTAACTCTCACACTCACTGAGTATTCTTAGATTGAAAATACATCATGAAAAATTAAATTCATACTTTAAGGACACGGATTTATACACATGAAGAATAACAAGACTTGAATTTTTACATATACAACATGAACAACCATTTTGAACCATAAGAACATGCTAAATAACTTGAAGTGACATACCTTAACATCATGGAGAAGACACAAATAGACCAAGATAGCTCCCCCTTACTCCAATGCTTCATTTGAACCAATACACCTCTAAGAAGTCTAGTAGTTGCATATGTCATCATAGAGAATCTAGAAGAGAGGTCAAAAAGGTCCCAAGCCTTCTTTTGGATCCTTGACTAACTCATTATTTTTTTATTCTTCATCTAATACAGTAGAATCCTCTATTTGATTAATCATACCTTTGGGATCCTCTTGAACACTTTTTCTAGCCTCTTTCTTCTTCTTGTACTCCCAGACTTGTGGCTTGGATCCTTGAGTCCCTTTTTGACTATCATGATTTTTCATGGATTGAGATCCTTTCTTCAACTGTCCTACATTACCAAACCTTACATTTTCCCTACTTTATGGCACCTAAAGCATTCCATCTGTCTCCTCTTGCACTCAGTTTACTTATGTCCATAACCATTACAAGAAAAACAATATCTATTGAACTTGTTTACATACCTTCTAGTGTTTGATTGTCCATTCTTTCAATACTTTGCAAGATGTCCCTTTGCATGACAAAGGTAACATTCTATGCCATATCACTGACCTACCTTTTGCTCCTTCTTACCTTGACCTTCTTATTCATTCTTTTCTTCACAATGATGCCTCTAAACTTGTCTATTGCAGTATTCCTTCTTCTCAAACTTAGGACTGCACATACTAGCTCTATGTCCATAAACACCACACGTATAACAAATACCATGAAAAACTCCATACATGTATGCATTTGGATGTCTGATAGATGATCTTCCATGAGATGGAAGTTTTGAATTATCTCCCATGTTTGGTTGTCTTTTATTATGAGATCCTTGCTTTGATTCTTCCTCGGTTTTCTCTTATTTTTCTAAATCCTCCTTAAAGCCTCGACATGTTCTATAACCATATGACTTTTGTTTTCCTAACATCTTATACAAGCTATCTGAACTTTCATGAAAATATGATACTTTTCATGTAATGGTACTTAATTTTTTCTTCAGATTCTCTTTCTCAACCTCATGTTTGAGACACTCTTCCCTCTTGATCTTCATCTCATCTAGGGCCTCCTCAAGCTGAGTCTTTAAAACCTTGATTACTTCCTTATGAGATACACACAATGTGTCCAACTTCTCTTTACAAAACTTTACTTCATACCTTAAGTGATAAAGATCCACCATTATTGTTACTGTAAATGGAACCCGTTACTGGGAAGATCCTAAAAGCTCAAATGTGCACAGGCATGATTCAGTTAATCACAATCCAATTAATAAATAATAATATGATTTACATATTTATAGAACTTCTCCCATAACCATACCTATAACCACTAGCTTTAATTTAGATAGGTTGTTCTAACAACCTATATTCTCTCATATCCCTAAAATATCTCACACCTAACTCCTACGTGAGTTGTTTACTCACTTACATTATTATTCTCCACACAATATTAAAATTCAATCTAATATTGCTAACCTAAATGAATCCATGTTAGGACTAATTCCTAATATTCACCCCCTTAGTTCTAACATGGGGTGAAGAACATTTTAGAGCCACATCGTGATGGTTGGATTTGGTCAATTGTTGCCTCCCTCTTCTGATTAATTTTTGCATTTGATTTTTTTCCATCTATTTTGTATTTCCCCCCCCCCCCTTAATTGAAAAAGCCAAGGATGTCGATTTTAATCGATAATGCATACCAGTACAAAAAATAATGGCTATTTATAATTTTTCAAAAATATTTCCTTGATAGGAAAATATTCCCCCCTTTCAAAATATTTAAATTATTTTAAATATACCCATATCTCCTCCTTTTCAAAAAATACATCCCCGTATAATCACCCCTCACTAAAAATTTTATCCTTTTTTTTGCTTTAAATTTGGAACATCCATTTCAAATATCAATATCCAAAGGATTTAAAAATAAACTCTAAACCCAATTTTTTTAACTAAACCCAAAGTTCTAAATGTGGGTTTATATTGGGCTAGTTGAGGAGACATAATTCCTTTGAGTGCCGAGAAAGAAGAGATGTTAGTCCTTTGTTTCGGGGAGTTGAAATATGTAGATGAGAGCTAGCCACAAGCTAATGAAAATCTCCATAGTCTAGGATCATCGAGCTTAGTGAAACCACATGCAAGCTTGGGAAAATACCGTGTTGTCATAATTGATCCATAGGAGGGGTTTCGATGAGGATCCTTTGTCAAGTTCAAATCGAGTGGTTTCTTCGAATTAATATTTGGAGGAATCGAATATACCAAATGTTGCAATGTAAAAGTTGATTATAAGTCCTTCACAGTTCAAAGCTATCATCGATCAATATCATGGAGAAGTGCAATGCATCAATACATTCATTGATCCAATGCAAAAGGATTTGAAAGAAAACTAAATGCAAGATCTAATGTTTTGATGCAAACATAAAGGATTCAATGCATAAACTAGTGTAGATCTGATTCTCTAAATACAACAAGTCAATGCAATGCATATAGAATTCAATATATCTCAAGGAGATTTACAAAAAGAGATTGATCCAGAGATTCTTCAAATGCTTCAAAGGAGATATTGCATTAGTGGATCAATCAAGGGTCTTGACCTTGTACCTATACATCCATGGAGCCTAATACGAGAATTCTTCTGTGGATGCTTTGAAATGTTGATTCAAGGCATTTTTAAATAGATCTGAGTAGAATATGTGCCACGAGTTAAATTTGAGTGCTAATATGTTGGATTATATGAAAATCAACATAAATAAGATCACAATCCTTTAATCTTAGTCAAAGCATCTTCTGAACAAACCAGATAGAGATCCTCAATCCGCGGTCAATGCAGGGTATTGCAAAGATGTCAATATCGATAGCTTAAAAATTTGCATTAATGTGAAAATAATGCAAACAAACCCAAAATACTTTTTGTTTTATCATGTAGATTTGTGTACTATGCAACCAAAAAATGTATTTCATATAAACTTGAAGCATGGACAACAACTAGCACCCAAAAACATCAACATACCTATATATTGCAATATATATATATATATATATATATATATATATATATATATATATATATATATATATATATTTGAATGAAAAAGGAATAGAATGAAGTGAATAAATTGTGAATACAATGGAAAGGATAGAGAGAGAGAAGAATGCATGTGAATGATGAATGCCACAAGTTTGTACATGGTCTGCAGTACAAAACTGTAGACACACCCAAAATTGGGATGACACCCTCTAGGTCCCCTTTTATTACATACCCCCTTACCATGACCCCTTTCACATTTTTTATTAATATAATTACCTATATCAAATTAATTATTACCTCACCCCTCCACCTCACCTTGGACCCATTCCAAGCCCATCTAATAACCAAGACTAATTCATCACCCCCTAACTAACTGAGACGTCTTCTAAACCTAAAATTAATTTCCAATTACCTCTCCCACTAATTTTCTATGTAATTTAACGAGAATCAAGACTCCTAACCCAAAACCATTCTTGACTCATGCCAAAGAAAGAGAGAAAAGGTTATTTTTAACAAATAAGACTATTTCTCCCTGACTGATGTCGGTTATTCTTTGGCTGGCGTTAGTCAAGGAACCGCCATCAGTTCCTTTAAATAAGCATTTTTCAACTCTTTTCCCATGTTCTTTCTTTTGGTTGGCCTTCTTGGATCTCGCATCTTTGGCATTCAATCAACACCCTGATGATCAACTGAGCACCAAAGTATCAAACTCTCCACCAGCAACCAATCTATGGCTTCATAGGCTTGAACCATTCACACTCAACCTTCATTGTTGCAATACAAGATCTTGGCTCGTCTCTCCTACACACAGCCACCAACCACCACTTTCTACCAATATATGGATCTCTGATAAGTATCCTTAACTAGGTTATTGATTTCATTAGCTTTAGTTTTACATCCTTTATCTTTTTCTAATCACCTCCTTCCTGTTTTGGATACCATCCATAGCCCGTTCACCTGACGCCCTACCAACCGGAACCACTCTACCCTTTCAACCACCCCTTTTACTCCTATTGAGTCTTAACCTAAATTCCTACACCCTACCTAATACCTCCCAATACTTTGTGCAATCACGGAGATCCCAAATCAACCTTTTTTCTACCTTTGAAACCCATTTTCCCCTATTGTGATTGGTTACCTAACTTATCTCAACTATAACCAGTGGCCACCATTAGTTCCCCAACCAGCGTCAGTCTCTGTGTCTGGAATTTTCCCTCAAACCAACGAGCTCATTCCTCCACCCAGAACTCTCTAAAACCTCCCAAGAATTCACCCAGACCTTCTTTTTACCCTCTGTCATACCTATAGACCCTGACAACCATCCATTCTCCTAGATTTAATCTTATATTTGTTATTTAGATTAGATTTAGACTATTGTGTTCTATGAGATACCCAAATCATATAACTATAGTAGGAATTTCCATTTCATGATATTTATCAACATTAATTTGTATTAAGACATGGATTGACACCCTTCGAGGAAGAACCTTGCTTCCCAGATCTAACTCACGCTAGGCAATCCACGAACCTATGTTATTAACTATATTTTTTGTCTTGCTTTGCTTAATAAGTAGTCCTTCGAAGACAAAAAGGAGTGCTCTATAATCAACTTGGTCTTCAACAATGGTGTACAACCTCTTCATGACCTCCAAGTATTCCTCATGTACATTACCTTTACCTTTTAAATCATTTTGTCATATGATACTCCTATGTGGTGAAACATTTTGGCACACCTAGTAGGACCCCCGTCATTTTTGGGTTCCTTATATTCATTTAGGATTACATTTCTGATTTTTTCCTTTCTAAAATCTTCACTAAATATGTCTTGGGTAACATTCTTTCTTATATTTTCTCTAAAAGTCACATTTCATTTGGTGAAAATTAAAATGAATCATTATTTCTTCTTTATTTCTTACACTAGTGAAAGTCATACTCTATTCCTATTCACTATTACTTTCATCCAATCTCAATCTTTCGATTTGGGTTTAAAATTGTTGCATTGCATCCTGTGTATTATTGCATTTAGCTCACATAGTCTAATTAGAAATCAAATATAACGAAGGTCATGACCGGTTGATGATTGGGTAATTAAGTGTAGTCCACTTTTTCAAATCACTCAAGCAAACAACATGTTTCTTAAACATTCCCCAAATCCCAGGAAGAAGCTATCAAGGATTAAAACAACTGTTGATAGTGGGCCATGATCAGTGTTTTAGCTGGATTGTCATATTCGAGCTTGGACCTCATGTACCGAAAGGTATATTGAGGATGCACCTACCAAAACATTCCTAAAACCATCCATAGTTTGCTTCTAGGTACCTTATAGCCACTCCTTTCTATATATTCACAATCATTCCTAAGGCTTAAGCCATCAAAAAACTAAAATCTTATTCCTAGGATAATGTTTTTGTTATATTTTTATTTTTGGATTTGTCACTTTCTTTCTTGTCTTCTGATATTTGAGATGTGAGATCCTATTTCATCACTTTTCTTTCTTTTTTTCATGCTCAGCCATCACAATCAATTAATTCTGGTTCCTTGAGTGTGTTAGATTAGAATTGATATACACAGCTCAGTTCTTAGCTTCTATTGACCAAAATATTTCTTAGAAATTTCAAATTTCTTAAGTTTAGATCTAATTTGTCCTACCAGCATCGGTTCAGCAACCGACATCGGTTATTCTACCTACTAGCATCGGTTCAGCAAACAACATCAGTCTCTGTGTTTTTGAATTTTTGTTAAAAACAACAAGCTAATTTCACCTTCCATATATTTTTCAAAAGTCTATTTTTGAGTTTCTGTCATTTTTGTAGAGCCCATAGTACCTATTTTCCATCCTTCTGTATGGTTTGGACTTGCCGTCAGGCATAGCTCTTGCTTTCCATGCAAGTTGTATACCTTTTCTTTTTATTCCTTCATCACCCTCCATTTAGTCTTAAATGGACCCTAATGCTTTTGCGATCATGCACATAGGTGATGAGTAATTCACTAGATTCCTTGATCATAACACCAAAGCCTTGTAACATCACCTTGCCACTTATTCCACGCATGACTCATTAGGGCAGCCCCTTTTTGGAACACCCACTTCCATGCCCATCATTTCTACCATCTCTGTAATATCAGGGAATGCTAATGTGGCCACCCAAAATACTCTAGCATTGCCTAATCCCACTTCGCAACCACTTACTTCTCAAGTAACCTCTACAACTTTGACATCTTCTCTCCCACCGACATCTCCAGTACCCATATCCATGGCCCCTATTATATCATCATCAGTATCTTATGTACCTATTCCTACATAACCATCAGTTGCATTGACCTCTTCCACTCAATTTCAAAATTTGGTGGTCTATATTCCCCAAACTCTTCCACCCATTGCCACAAGGATCTTTCCATAAGCCCCTCCCACTTACACCTACCCTCAAATGCAACCCATCACCTTAATTACATATCCGGGGTATATGCCCTCCTCTTTCACTACTTCCTATATACCTACGTCTCAATTCATGTACTCGGCACCACCACATACTGGTATGCCTTTTACGACCCATTCATCTAATCATACCCCTTATACCTCATGGGGCATCCCTCCATCAAACCCCACAGTAGATCTCATAAAAATGATGATGGGTAAAATGCAAATGCTTGAAGCCTCAGTTTTCGAGTCCTGTAACGTCTTAACATATGATGAGATTTTTAATGAACCCATCCATCCCTCTATACCTATTCATCCATATCGCGCGTAATAAGAGATACCTAAATTCAACTACTTCAACACTAAGGAGGGCCCACAACAACACTTGCGTTTATTTAGACACGTTTGTTACCTAATAGGCCATGATGATGCCTTACTCCTTCATACCTTTGCCATGTCCCTATTAGGACCCACCCTAGACTGGAACATCTCTTTTCGCAATTACTCGATCTTTTCATTTAATAAATTGGCATAGACCTTTCTTGATCACTTTTCGATAAACATTTCTAAAAAAGTCTCTATCACAGATTTATAATCTATTTTCCAATATGACGATGAGTCTATCGTTGATTTTGTCGCATAGTGGAAAAGCCGAATCAATCAGCTTTCCTTCTCTCTCCTGTATCCTAAGCTCATAGAATTATTTATGATGGCGTGTGCTAGACACATTTCCTCAACTCTTTAGGTTCAAATGTTTTGTACATTTGACTAGGCTTTTATTATGGTTATGAAGCTTGAGATCCACGCCCTTGAAGACAACAAACTAAAACTACAAAACAAAAGTGTCACCTTTAAATCAAATAAGTCTTCTTCCAAACCACCCATCAACCATCCCAACCCAAAAGGATCTGTTAAGATGATAGTTCTAAAATCCAGCCCTTCTCATCCAACCACTCAACCTAGACCTCCTTTCAATCTCTCACCGGTGCAAAATTTTCAATATCGGTATGAACAAAAGAATTACACTCATGTTGATCAAAGAATACTTGTCAAATATCACACAAGGAGTCCGCGTAGGATAGAAGGCCCGGAACCAAGGGTGTTGTTATCCAAAATTCACCCCCCAAGGTAATTTTGATAACATGCTTCAGATTATTCAGTCCCGAGCAAATAGATTGATTCAAGGCCCAAAATCATGTTTCTAGGGTCCCCTCGGCTTCCTTCTAACTCTCTTGTCCAAGAAGAAAACCCAGCAAGTTTTAAAATGTGAAAAAATTGCAAAAACCAAGCTTGGGGCTGAAAAAATGAAGAAAATCGGCTAAGTCCTAGTCCAGGTGGTCCTTGGGACAGCTGGGACGTCGGGGCACGAATCGGCCGAAAAGCCTCCAGGCGGTCTGCGCAGCACTTGGGACAGTTGGGACATCGGGACGCGCGGGACGTGAAAAGCCGAATCAGCCGAAGAGGGAAAAAATTACCTAAGTCTTGTTTCGCTCGATTTGGGACAGTTGGAACAAAAGTACGCGCGGGACGCGGATCGACCGGTTTGGCACAAGGAAGTCCAAATCGGGCGGTTCGGAGATATTTGTCCCAGACAATTTGGGACATCCAGGCCAAAAGTACGCGGAGGACGCGAAAAGCCGAAAGAGCCGAGAGTGAATGGAATCTCGCCATGTGTCTTCACCGCAAAGAGGGACAAGGAAGCCCGAATCGGGCGGTTCGGAGATATTTGTCCCAGACAGTTTGGGACATCTGGGCCAAAAGTACGCATGGGATGCGAAAAGCCGAAAGAGCCGCCAATGAATCAGATCTCGCCACGT
This sequence comes from Taxus chinensis, assembly GCA_019776745.2. Classification (NCBI taxonomy): domain Eukaryota; kingdom Viridiplantae; phylum Streptophyta; class Pinopsida; order Cupressales; family Taxaceae; genus Taxus; species Taxus chinensis. Next base: position 767,607,027 of record CM034153.1, read on the forward strand.
GTCTTCACCTCATCGGCCCGGCGGGGGAATTTTGGAAAATTTTCCAAAGGCAAGAACAAAAGGGAGATGGTCAGGAAGGGCCCGTGTCCAATGAAATCGTGCCATGTGGCACTTGAGTGGCGGAGCGCGGGGAGAAATGGGAAAATTCTCCAAAGTGAAAAATATCAAAAATTAAAAGGACAAAGTGTGCCCCTCAGGCCCGAGCCAATAAAATAATGCCACGTGTCCAAGTGGCAAGAAATTAAGAAAGGGGCTGACAAGAATTTTCAGAGGGTGAACCCGCGAATGAATCAGAGCCCGACACGTGTCATCCGAGTGGCAGAGCGTGGAAAAAATTCAAACTTTTCCCACCAACCCGTTTTGGCTCGTTTTTGCCCTAAATCTTCATATCGCCATATCTTTCGATCCAGAGCTTGGATTTTCGCGTTCTTTATATCAATGGAAAGCTGGTGAAATTATCTACATGATTCCAGGGGTCAATCTTACATTTTGGTTTAGTTTGGAGAAATAAAATTGAGAAACACCTCTGGCACGTAATAATAGACAGAAGTGACGGTTCAACAACCAGCTTTAATACAACAGACAGTTCGCCGTTTCTACTAGATAGTCCGCCATTTTTCTAGGATTCACTGCTTCTACCATAATGAGATGATTTAAATACAATCCAGAAGTGGTTGTGGTAGATTCAGATTTCCTCTCTCTTCCCTCTCTCATTCTTCCTATAAATTGTAAGGAGGGGCTTTTTTCTAAAGGTCAAACATTTTTTGTCTTGCCCCTCCCTTCTTCTCTTTGGCGGGTGAATTCGTGGAGTTCAAACCTCCCATTTAAAACTGTAATGCAATCTTGCCTCTTGGCATTTTGTAGTGTATTGTATCAATCTTTAGAGCAAGTAATACATGTCTGTGGATGTTTCTCAACCCTCTCTATGTTCATTTACATCCTCCTGATCTTTCACTGTAAATTTTGTTATCTGTGCATGATCTCCTATCACGTTTGAATGGTTTGTGTTTATTGGCAAGATAGGTGTTCTTCATTCCTTAGTGCATCACCTCTGTTAGCTTAGGTTTATTTTTATGCATCTTCTTACCCTATCTCCTTGGCAAGTTAGATTAGGTTTTGAGTAAACCCTCTGCATTTTTTGTGTGCATCTGAACAGAGGAATAGGAACCAGCCTTCTCTGGAGATTCCTTTCTCATTTTACAAGCCCCACACTTAGAGAAAGGATTCCATGTTGTGTAATCACACTGGGTGCTAGTATGATCAACCTAGAAATCTGATCAACATCCAGGGGTGCTGTGATTTTGCACTAACAGTTTTGGCACACCCGGTGGGACCTTAGATGTCTTTACTTTCATTGCAACAAGATCAATATGCACTTGTTCCACGTTCCAGCTTTGAAGGAGCTTTGAAATTACACATCTGGCGACTCCAAAAGAGGCATAACCCACTGGTTTCAGCAGTCCAAGCCTGGCAAATTTATGAGAAGAATACAGACCAGGTCGAGAACTAGGGAGGAAGGATTGTTTGTTTATCTGCACCTATCTCCAGGCAGAGAAAGAAGGGGAAGAAGAGCTCAAAGATCACCATCTCCACCCAACAGAACTCTCTCTACACCTCCACCTGGTAGACCTTTTCTCGCATCAACAAGAGTTCTCAGGCCAATCAGAATGGCGCAACCACCAAACCCCTTTGTCAACTTCACTGGCAGCAGCCCACTTGCCCTCAATGCACAGAATCCAGTTCCAATTGCAGCGTTGAAGAACATTCCATTTTTCACTGGAGAAAATCATACCACTCCTGGTGATCATGTCAAGGACATTGCTAACGTCTGTGTAATCCATGAGATAAATGAAATGGATGTGGCTGTCAAATTGCTGGCATCTTTGTTCAAAGGGAAGGCATTGCAATGGTTTAGGAGCCTTGGAGCTAGTTCTATCACGAATTGGAATCATTTATGCATAGTTCTCAATGAGCAGTTTGGGGAAAAAGGAGACAATTTGTCTCTACTAGAACAATTGACAACTATCAAGAGAGCTCCCAACGAGCAGCTGACTGACTTCAACTTCAGATTTCAAAAGTCTTGGGAGAGGATTCCAGTGGCAGTAAGGCCAGCAGCAGAAGGTGCTTTTCTATACTATCTTAAGGCTTTGAATTCTGATATTTCTATGTTAATTCAATCTATGGGAGGCACAACCTTGCCTGCTACTTATAGCATTGCCATTAGAGCCAAAAACTGTCTTATTCAAGCTGGTAAACTAGCTCCTAGGCCTCCCATGCCCTTATATCCAAACTTAGAAAATCCAAGCACTAGTCAAGCACCCACTTTGGCTCCTATTCCCACTCCTAGAAATCAAAGTTCAAATGAGACTTCTACTTCATCCTCTAGTACTTCAAATGAACTCCAAGAGGTCATGAAACAATTGCAAAATTTGGGAAATGAGCTGGTTACTATCAAAAGACAGCAAGCTCAAAGTGCTAGACCATATCAGCCTCAAGTGCAATACCGGGCTAGGCCTCCATACCAACAAAATAGGTCACCAACTTAGGCTGCAAATCAAAATCAAAGCCAAGTAAGGCCTCCCACTAATGGACCATTTCAGCCCTATAACCCCAATGTCGTATCTACTTCTAAAGCATTAGTGCCAGTCCAAAATAACATGGCCCAAGAATATGATTGGTGTTTCCCATGCAGTCAGCCACATAACCAATCAATGTGCTTTAACGGTGCATTAAATCAAGCTCTTATAGTGTAAACCATTGGCGGGTCGCAAGAGTCCAGCCACGAAGAGGATCAGCAGCAAGAAGCACCTCAGCAAGGAACATCTCTGAACGAAACTACTCTTATCAATTGGCAGGCTGAAGATTTTTGTGGTATGAATCAAATACCCTCTCAAAGTGTTGCAGCCAACACAAGGTCAAAGAGGAGAAATTTGGGTGAAGAACAGCCATTAGCCCCAAGTAATCCACAACCTTCTACCACTCCACAAGCTGTTGGCAAACAAAATGTAGTTCCAAACACGCAAGGGGCACCTAAAACAGCCCCTAGGCCAACCCAAATGCCAGTTGCCACTGCCCATGTGCAAGGGATGAATGTGCAGGCCAAGGGACAGCAGAGGGACACTTCATCTCCATTTAGTATCATTGATCAGATGAGAAAGACAAATGTAAACATATCAATGTGGGAATCATTATCTATCCCAGGACAAAGAGATTTGCTACAAGCTGCCATGAAGGACTGGTCAACTTCAAATCAACAAGTCCAAATGCAAGAGAAGGTACTCACAAATGCTGCCCAGCCTGAAGGAAATCATGGAGGTCAGCAAGGTAAAATGTTGAAGCCCCCTCCATTTTATGTTTCATTGATCATAGGAGACAAGTTGGTACATAATTTCATGATTGACTCGGCAGCAAGCAGCTCAGTCATACCAAAACAGATAGCTGATCAGTTAGGACTCCAATATGAAGTCATCTCCAAGGGTGTAGTGCAATTAGACGGGACAGCAGTAACAACAGTTGGAGTGATTAAAAACTTGAGTCTTACTTTACATGCCTGTCCCAACGTGGTTGTTTTGAAAGATGTCTCAGTGATAGACCTTCCACCACTCTTTGCATTGTGCTTATCAAGAGACTTCACTGCTAAAATTGGAGGCTATCTTTCGGAAGATTGGTCACACATGTTGTTTAGAACAAGGTATGGAACTAAGGCCACAATCATATCTGAACCTATTGCAAACTTTCACATTGAGCCTTACACTCCAAGCCAAATCAATACCAACTGTTCAGCGTTTGATCAAGAAGATTATCCAAGCACTGATGAAGCTGACACCAAGGTAGGAAGCATCCCAGATTTGACTCTTGATGAATGGGCAAGTAAGGTGCATGCTTTTAATCCTTATCAGGAATCTGAGCTAGGAGTTTATTGTTTACATGAAGAGAATCAACCTCTCCCCAGCATCACCAAGCCAGATCATAAAGACAAGAATGAAGTATGGCAATTGTTCTTTGATGGGTCAAGGAGTAGACAAGGTGCGGGAGGAGGAGCTATGCTCATTTCTCTGCAAGGTACAAAGTATTACTCAGCCGTCCGTTTTCAGTTTTCTTGCTCAAACAATACAGCTGAGTATGAAGCCTTAATTCATGGACTGCACTGGGCAAAGAAGAAAGGCATCAAGAATTTGCAAGTATTTGGTGATAGCGAGTTGATCGTAAACCAAGTTAAGGGGCAGCATGTTGTCAAGAATAATCTACTCAAGTGCTACAAAAATCGGGTATGGGATCTTATGGAAGATTTTGAAGCTTTTAGCATCAATTCCATCCCAAGAAAAAGGAATGAAGCAGCGGACAGACTGGCAGCAATTGGGGCTGCATTTGACGTTGTGGAAAATATCAAAAGTGAAAAATCTCAGCCTCATATCAAAGTGGTTGTGAGACTAGCTGTTCCGGATAACAACACAAGCTAGCAAGTCTTCGAGAATGATCAGCAGATTATTAATTTCCTACAAGAAGAGGCTGAGTTCTCCATGAGAAATCAAGACAAGCTGGAGCAGCAGTATGGTGACCAAGTGGTATAGCTAAGAACTAACAAATTACCAAAAGGCCTCATAACCTTGGAGTCACTCTTCAACCCGAATGATCAGTTCCGGAAGGAGAAAGTGAACATTCAAGTAAAGGGTGAAGATTCAGAGCCTATCTTAGTAGATGAAGGCAAGATATTGCAAATTGGCAAAGTAAGTACTCCACAAGAGAAATCTGATTTTGTCCAGCTTTGTTAAGAGTTCTCAGATGTCTTCACTTGGACTTACAAATATTTAAGAGGTTTCAACCCAAAGTTGGCACAACATACTATTGAGTTGGATCCGGAATCCAAGCCTGTTAGGCAAAAGCAAAGGCCAGGGAATCCTCATATCGAACCTCTCATGAGAAAAGAGTTAAGCAAGCTCATTGAGTCCAGTATCATCTTCCCCATCAAACACTCAAGTTGGGTTGCGAAATTAGTGTCGGTAAGAAAGAGAAATGGAGAAATAAGATTGTGTGTGGACTTTTGCGATCTAAATAGAGCATCACTCAAAGATCATTATCCGCTTCCATCAATGGAACAAATATTGCAGGTTGTAGTTGGTTCAAAAAGGTTTTCATTGCTAGATGGATATTCAGGCTATAATCAGATAATGGTAAAGGAAGAAGATCAATTCAAGACAGCCTTCACTACAAAATGGGGCACGTATGCTTACAAGAAGATGCCATTTGGACTGTCAAATGCCGAAGCAACATTCCAGTGAGCTATGGATATGGCATTCAAAGGCTTGATCAACAATATAGTGCTGGTGTACCTAGATGATATCACTATCTTCTCAAAGAATGCAGCAGACCATCTCTTTCACCTCAGGCAAGTGTTTCAGAGATGTAGAAGGTTTGGAGTGTCATTGAATCCAAAGAAGTGTATATTCTTGGCACACGAAGGCAAATTGTTGGGTCACATTGTCTTTAGGGAAGGGCTGACAATCGATCCTGAAAGGGTTGAAGCCATCCGAACACTCCCATTGCCACACCACAAGAAATCCCTTCAAAGCTTCTTGGGAAGGATAAAATTTGTCCACAGATTTGTGCCTAATTTTTCCACTCTTGTGAATCCTTTAACAATGATGTTGAAGAAGAGTCTGGCATTCAAATGGATAGCAGAAGGCAAAGAGAGTTTTGAAAACATCAAGCATGCAATATCACAAGCTCCAACTCTTATCAACCCAGACTTCTCAAAGGACTTCATGTTGTATGTGTTTGGAGGATCATATACAATCTTAGCTATCTTGACACAGCTGAATAGAGAAGGTTCAGAACAGCCCATAGCATTCTTTAGTCAAACCTTGGAGTATTACGAAATAAAGTATTCTTTCATCGAAAAGCATGTCCTTTCCGTCATCAGGAGCTTGAGGAAGTTCAGACACTTGGTCTCGAACAATAAGATTCAACTGCTGGTGTCTCATGCTGGTGTCAAGGACTTCCTCCTAAACAAGAATTTAAATGAGAAGAGAGCAGGTTGGATTACTCAGGTGATGGAATATGATATTGAAATCATAGTGACCAAGCTAGTTCGTGGCAAAGGTTTGTGTGAGTAGCTCACTTCCAAACAACCAGACGGCTCGAAAGGTGAAGAAGATGATGTCCTACTACTACAGAATGATCAAGAACAACCAGCTGATGATGCACTCGTCCCATGTTGGACTCAAGACTTGGTGCATTACCTCCAAACAGGCTTGTGCCCTCTAGAAGTGAGCAAGGCAAAGAGGAAATACTTTAGATTACAAACTATCCCGTATGTACTCATTAATGGTATCTTGTTCAAGAAAGACATTCATGGTGTTCTATTAAGATGCATTGGAATAGGTCAAGCTGAGAAAATCTTACACGAGTTCCATGACAGGGAAGCAGGAGGCCACTTTGCTCCACGAGTGACAGCTCTCAAAATCATGAGAGCTCGTTACTATTGGCCTACTGTGTTCAATGATTGCTACTCATGGGTTAAAAAATGCAAGAGATGTGCATTCTTCATAGGGAAAGTGAGGTTAGCAGCGCTACCCCTTCGTCCAATTTCAGTAAATCAGCCATTCATGCAATGGGGACTAGACTTCATTGGAGTCATCAATCCCAATTCAAGTCAAGGCCACAAGTGGATACTTACAGCAACGGATTATTTCACCAAGTGGACCGAAGCAGTGGCACTCAAGGAGGCAAATGAATCTAATATCTTAGATTTCTATGAAGAGATAGTCACGAGGTTTGGTGCCCCTGCCACTATCATATCAGACAACACATTGGCATTCCTTGGCACAAAGATCACTGAATGGGCGGTCAAGAATTGTGTGTATCTCAGCACTTCGTCGAATTATTACCCTCAGGGTAATGGCCAAGCCGAGTCTACGAACAAGAATCTACTAAGAATCATCAGAAGGACTCTTGATGAGAATCAAAGGACTTGGCACGCAAGGCTCAAATCAGCCCTATGGGCTGATAGGATCACACCCAAGAGGTCTACAGGTAGTTCTCCCTACAAATTGGTCTATGGGAAAGAGGCAGTATTGCCTATATCATTAGAATTTCCAGCATTGGAGCTCATGAAACAATTGGAACTAGCTGAGTTTGAACCCATGGAGGTTAGATATGCAGAATTAATGGAACTCCAAGAAGTTAGAGAGTATGCAGCCCAAGCAATAGAGAAGGATCAAGCCTTGATCAAGAAGACTTTTGATAAGAAAGCCAAGGCTAGAACCTTCCAGATTGGAGATCTAGTGTTGAAATGGGATGTAGATCGTGCAAAACTAGGAAAGCATTCCAAGTTTGATGCCATTTGGAGTGGCCCGTACGTGATCATTGAATGCAAAGGTAGGAATGCCTTCCGACTGGCTTAGTTAGATGGTGAAGAATTGTAGATTCCAGTCAATGGGATCTATCTCAAACTCTGCTACTAGAAAGAAAGCTTCTTCCCCTTGTAAATATTAATTTAGAATTTCCATTCCTCTAAGTGCCTATGCACATTGTACTACTGTTAGAGTAGTTTTTTATTTCCCTAAGTGCTTGTGCACATGTCCTATTGCTTCTGGTATGTGCGTGTTTGCAGTTCATCAGGCTCCTAGAAAAGAATTGCAGCCATGGGAAAACCAGCTCAACAAATGTTTCAATAGCTCAAGGACACTGGTTTTCAAATTTTAGATCAGCTGAGAGGTTATCAAATAGACTCCATGCCCAATGGATTGCTACAAATAGTTGGCCATTCTTCATCTAGCAGGCAGATGACCCCGCTGAGTCGCCAAAACTATTATCCAAAATTCACCCCAGGGTAATTTTGATAACATGCTTCAGATTATTCAGTCCTGAGCAAATAGATTGATTCAAGGCCCAAAATCATGTTTCTGGGGTCCCCTCGGCTTCCTTCTAACTCTCCTGTCAAAGAAGAAAACCCAGCAAGTTTTAAAATGTGAAAAATTTGCAAAAACCAAGCTTGGGGCCGAAAAAATGAAGAAAATCGGCTAAGTCCTAGGCAGGTGATCCTTGGGACAGTTGGGACGTCGGGGCACGAATCGGTCGAAAAGCCTCCAGGCGGTCTGCGTAGCACTTGGGACAGTTGGGACATCAGGACACGTGGGACGCGAAAAGCCGAATCGACCGAAGAGGGAAAAAATTGCGCTAAAACTTGTTTCACCCGCTCCGCCACCCCGTTGGAACAAAATTTTCGTCCCCTAGGACACAGATAGGCTCACCCTTGGGAAAATTTTCCTCCCAAGGTCCACTGGCCCATAGACTTGAGTTTGTCCCATGAGGAGTTAGGAGGACTTCTGGGCCATAAAGTACGCGAAAGGTGAGAAAATTTCCTATCCAATGAGCCGAGATGATTTAGGGAAATTTTGACCACGTGTCATTAAGTGTGAGAAGAGGGATCAAGTTGAATCTTTAATCATGTTAGAGAGTGGGTCATGGGGAGGATATTTACCCTCTGAACAGTTATTGAACCTTCTAGCCCTTAATTTTGGTACGCTTGTGACCTGCTGATAATCCGAATAGAGCCGCCAAAGTATATTCTAGTAAATCTAGCCATTGTGTCTAGAACTTGCTAGTGACAGCCCGTTGCCTTGTAACCTTGTGTAGACTCTTTCTAAAGGCAAGAACACAAGGATTATGGTCCAGGAATTTTTCGCGTCCAACTGAAATCATGCTAGGTTGCACTTATAGTGGTCTCAAGTGGGTTGTTTTAACGGGAAAATTCTACAAAGTTGGATCATATGAATCAAAAAGGAATACAGATCTTAAAGTGCGCCCCTCAAGAATAAGTTGTCAAATTTGAAATATTTAGCCACTTGATTTCAAGTGAGCATTGTATCTTTGGAAAGAAAAAGAGAGTGAGATTTCTCAAAGTTGGGGCAACTAAGAAGGAGTAGAAATTGGAGCTTGTACACGTGTAGATCCAAGTGGGGACTAGCTCAGGAAAAAATTCAAGCTTCTCATGAAGGATCCGTTTTGGCTCATTATGTTGCCTTGCATCTGATGATGATACAAGAAAGGTATGGGTTTATTGTATTAAACGTAAATATGATGATTTTTGAGTTCTTTATAAAAGATGGAAAGCCCTTGTTGAGAATGAATCTACACGATTCCTAAGTTAATCTTGCCTTAGATCATAATAATAGGTAGAAGTGAACACTATCAGCAACCAGCTTTCAATGATTATTGTTCAGTGAATGCCGGATATGCTAGAGAAATCCGCCATGGTTGCCAAGATTCGCCGCTTCAGCCAGAATGAGATGATTGTAGAATAGAATGAATAGGACAATCATGGAATGTGCTAGAAGGATGAGAATACATCTCTTCCGATCTCTCATTCTTCCTAGTAAATTGTAAGGTAGAAGCAGTTGATACTAACGGTCGAACATTTGATTAACTGTGGCCCTTCAAGTTCTTCTAGATGGCAGGTGAATACCAGAGGAAGCTTCAAACCTCCGAAAAAGAGCTAGATGAATTCCTTGCCTCTTAAAGCATTTTGGTTCAGAAGCTTTTGTGCTAATGTTGATAGGAGAAAATAGAAAAAAGTCTGTGGATGCAAAATCTAAGAGATGCACTTTCATTGTGTTCATTTGGATCCTGGGGATTTCGGTTTCACTGTAAATTTTGGGATCTGTAGCATGAATTCTAGAATTACGTTAGGATGGTTGTGATGTTGAATGGCAATGAAAAGAGAATGTTCATGGATCAAATTCCTTGGTGCATCACCAAGGATGAGAAAATTGAGATGCTTATTGATGAAAATGAACTCTCGGGTTTTACCCTGAAACACCTTGGCAAGTTAGAATAGGTTTTGAGTAAACCATGGGCATTTTTTGCTAGTGCCTCTGACCAACAGGAATCAGATGAACCAGCCTTCGATGGAGATTACAAATGATCATTTTACAAGCCCCACACTTATCGAAATTATTCCATGTTGTGCGGTTAGACTGGGTGACTGGTGTTGGTCACTATCTAGAAGTCTGATACTAATGTCCAGGAGGTCCAGATTGAGCCTCCGTTACCCACAAACTCCTGTGCAGAAGGTCACAAAGGGTAAGTACCCATTCGCGGAAGGCATAGTTTACACCTTCTCAGGACTTGAGCCTATTATTGACTGATCGTGGTGAACCAAAAATTTTTAGAAGATGGCAATGTAGGATAAGAATCACGTTCAATGTAGAGACATGCGCATGGATGAGGATATGTCTATCCTTGGAGACAGTGGACTCAGACTTGGGATTTGGTTCAAGTTGACTAGCTAGGAATAGAGATTGACACTTGCAGTTAACTGCAAGTGGGTTTATAAAATTAAGGAAGAAGATGGTGGACATAAAAGTGTACAAGGTAAGGCTTGTAGTAAAGGCGATTTGCGCTATCAATAGCAGGTATTGCCTATTTGGTGAGAATATTTTCTCCTGTTGTTAAGGGATGACTCCCCATTTGTACTATATTGAGATGTTAGTTACATAGTAGAAGATGTGTGCATTTAGAGAAACTAGATGTGAAACAGTGTTTCCTTCATGGTGATTTGTGATGAAGAGATTTATATGAGCAACCGCTTGGGTATGAAGTCAAGAGTAAGGAGAGAATTAGTGTGCAGAGTTGAAAAAGAGCTATATATGGGATCAAGCATAGCTCCAAGGAAATGGTACATGAGGTTAATGTATCAGATCCATATGCATTGAGAATAGGTACTTGACAATATTGTAATCTGACCATTGTGTATTATATTCAAGAAGCTTGAAGATATTGGTTGAATCTATAGTGTCATTCTATGTGTAGTTGAGTATGTGGATGATATGCTTATTTCAGGATCATGAGTATTGTTTAGGACATTGGTGAGCTTTCATAGATCTGAAGCTAGCTCACACATTGTTCAATGAAGGATTAGTTATGGAGCTATATGTTTAATCCTTCATCATGCAAATATCATAGAGACAGGAACCCTAAACAAGAAATTGTACCTTTGCATGCTTCGGGTGAGAGATCATATCTAGGCTAAGTGATGTGTCAGCATGACTAGGGTGTCAACATAGCAGAATTGTAGGCTACCTCATTAGTTCACACCTATGGCTAGACCACTTTTCAAATTGTTTTAAAGATCAGTTTCCGTCACATGTCAAATAAGATGGATCTACAACATGACACGAGTACTTTTGGATATGCTTTAGTAGTTGGGGACAGTCTCATGTACGCTAAATGGTTTGTACCAGACCAGAACATTGCTCGGGTAGTGGCCAGTTGTGAGTAGATATATGGCTAATCCAGGTAACATTGTAGAATTTGGAAAGTAGTATAATATAGGATATTTTTTCCTCAGGTCCTCTATGATATCTCTCTCATCTAGCTCAATACAATGGATCATTTGTCTATGGAGGTTCAAAAGAATATTTCATGTACATGGCTATGTGTGATCTTCATAACTATGTGTCTGGAGATTTGGATTGGTGATGAAGAGGACTACTAGATATATTTTCTACATTTTCTAGGTGGAGCATGCAGTTAGGCTAGATTTTGCTACCTAGATCTGCTGAGAAGGTTGTGTGCTTTGTCTTCCTTACTCCAGGCAAAGTACTGTTCCAATCCTACAGACCGGTAGAGTATGTTATAGCTATAGAAGACTATTCAAGGAGATGATCATGGTCCAAACATTGAGAGTTGTATATTTGTACATTTGGGATTTTTCCTACTTTAATAAGGAAACCTCTCCCATGAAAGAGGAGGGACACATTTGGCCCCTAACTATGGTTTCTATCCATGTTCCATTCTGAAACCCATTCAGTTTTTGGCGACTTCATACTGGGGAATTCATTACAAATGGATTCCAATTCTTGAATAACAACTTCTTGATCATCTTTGATCTGGTGACTCCAAGATACACTCGGGGTAGAAGAACCCTTGGGGAAGTTGGACCCCCATTTCCAACTTTTGGATCATCAAGGTTTCTCTCTCCCTTCGTCAAGAAAAAAAGAAGAGGAACAAGATCTGTAAGCACTGTCCTGGTAGAGACAAAACTTCTGGGAGTGACATCCCTCAAGATCAAATCACTCCTAATTTAGCATGCAATTGATTCTTGCTGGTGTTTTAGTTCCTCTCCAAATAATGTTTCTAAGGAATGGCAGCTCCTTTGCCTTGGGGCCAAAGGGTTGGGACTCTTAGTCTTCCTGTAAGCCATTGCATGAATTAACCTAAAGGGAATAGAAATAATTTCCCTAAATTAGAGGTGATGGGAAGGTTCATCCAGATGAGCATATTGCAGCCTTCATTGTTCTTGTGGTGTTCTCAGAGTTGAACATGAGGATATCTCTATTAGAATTTTTGTAGAGACATTACAAGATAATGTTGTTGATTGGTTTTATCATTCCCTGATGAATCCATCACCAATTGGAACACCATGACAACCTAGTTTGAGCAACATTTCAAACTTGCTGGAGGATGTGCATGCCCTCTTGGCCCATATTTCTCAAATCAAGAAAGATTAACGATCCCATGAGGTAATTTGTGGCTAAATTCAACATGTTGGTTAACAAGATCCCATAAACACATGCCATGTGGATCAGATTCAGAAATGTATTTCTTCTTAATGCCCAACTGTCTGAAGTGAGCTATACACTTAGAAGAGCTAATCTGTGCCACTTTGTGATGTTGATCAAAGATTTTTTGTCAGTGTTGAAGATGATCTAATCATGTCTGGCAAGCTAAGGAGAGAGTCATCCAAATCCAAAGCATCTCCTTCTTCCACATCTTCTCCTGGAGCTAATGCAGATCAGTTGGTACAAAAACTTGCTAATGATCTCATTGCTCTCAAGAAGCAGTTAGCCTAGCATGCTCCTTATCAGGATGTTCCTAGGAAGAACTTTCAGCCCAAGAATCGGTTGCCCTCTACTCAGACCAAATTGGAAATTGAAGGCCCACCTGTTAAAGTTCCAATCAATGCAACATGTGAAGTGTTGGAGCCTGATGACGAGGAGGAGAATGAAATCTTTGAATAACATGAAGAGGAAGCTGATGAAGAATTAGAAGAGTTGAGTGGATCTCATGTCCATTTTCTCACCACTGAAGGTATATGATGAAGAGGATGATTATGAAGAAAGAGTTACAGAGATGAAAAATGAATCATATGTTGTCATGACTCATGAGAAAGCCAACAAGAAGGATAAGGTGGTGTAGCTTGCTAAAAGATCTAAGGAACCTCCTATAGCCATTCCAGTGATTGCAAGGAGAGGAGATCCTATTCTAACTTCTTCCACACCCAAGGTAGGTTTTGTTGTTCCTTCCTCCTTTATTTCTACTCAAAAAACTTCTTTTCCTTCAAATGATAGAGTTGATAAGTCAAAATTTTCATCTACTCCTATCAATGATGCTCCATCTACCTCTGGTTCTTTTGACATTATTGACCATCTCAAGAAAACTAAGATCCAGATCTCAGAAGCCAAATTCTACCAAACCCATCCCAAGGCCTTTACTAAGATGGTAGACTTTGTAAGTTCCAAATCCAAGCCTTCATCCCCTAGTTCTAAAGGTATCTTGCCCACTCCTTCTCCTTCATCTCAACCAAGCCTTATGGCAGTAGTCACTTCATCTGATGAGAAGATCAAACCATTTTATGTCACTCTCCTCATAGCTGGCCACAAACTCAGCAATTGTGTTATTGATTCTGGTGCTTCAGATAATGTGATGCTTGCTAAGGTAGCTCATGCCCTAGGCTTAACCCTAACCCACACTTTTGGTTCATGTTACTCAATGGAAAGTAGAGAAGTTCCATTGGTTGGAAGAATCAAGGATGCACAAGTAGCCTTTGCTACTTTTCCAAAGAAGAGAGTTTTAGCCACCATTTTGGTAGCTGATATTCCCCCTTCCTATGGCATGCTGCTGAGTAGAAATTTTTGCAAAGATGTTGGAGGAGAAATCATGATGGATTGGTCACATGCTCTTATTCCAGTGAATGGGAAAATGAAGAAGCTACTTCCTGAGAAACAAACTGAATATATCATGCAAAAAATAGATGACCCAAAGGCACAAATACTTTATGAGGACATTGGTCATGGTAACTACATGATCATGTCACAAGATGAGGCTAACCATCCTAAGGAAGTGCTTCTTGATCCTAATGGTGTTTGGATTTTGGAATTTTATGGGAGCTACTCCTCAGCTGGTTCTAGAGCTGGTGTGGTGCTTATTTCTCCTAAAGGGAAAATTCATCCTTTCTCCTTCAAGCTCCAATTCGAAAACACAAATAATACAGTTGAGTATGAGGCTATCATCCTCAGTTTAAGCATGTAAAAAGAGATGGGGATCAAGAATCTCCTTGCTTGTGGAGATGCAGAGCTGATTGTAAAGCAGGTCAGAGATCTCTTTCAAGTGAAGAATAAAAGGTTGAAACATTACAGGAATCTGGCTTGGGATTCCATTAAGTTCCTTGATGCCTTTTCCATTGAAGCCATGCCAAGGGAAAGAAACACCAGGGATGATTCCTTGGCTGTCTTGGGGTCTCTACTGATCCCTCATCTAGATTTCTCCCAAGATAAATTCACCATTGAGATGATTCATAGGCCTAGTGTGCCTGACAATGCAAACAATTGGCAGGTCTTTAATGATGATCAACACTTGCTTTCCTTCCTTGAACTCAGAGATAATTTTGACCAGTTGTACTTTGAAGGAAGTGGAAATCTACCTAGAGAGTGTGTGCCCCCAAATGAAGAAGATAACAAAGAAGAAATGGATCATGATGGCTGCATAAAACTGAAAGGTAATAAGATACCTAAAGGGTTGGTAAGTTTGGAAGAGTTATTTGATAAACATGATAGGTACATCAAGTCCAAAACTTCCAAAGGAGCTCAGCAGTCTACTGAATGTGAGAAGATAAACATTGGGAGTCTTAATGAACCCAAGTTGGTAAACATTGGAAAGTGTTGCACACAAGAGGAGAGGGAAAAAGTAGTGAATCTGTTGAAAAGGTATGCTGATGTTCTTGCATATTCTTATGATGATCTCAAGGCTTTTCAACCAAAAGAGATGCAACATTTCATTCCTCTAAAACTTGGGATCAAGCCCTTCAGGAAAAAGTAGAGGTAGTATAACCCTAAAATTACTGATACAATCTTTCAAGAGATCCAAAATTTATTGAAGGCTAAGATCATTTTCCCCATTCACCATTCAATGTGGATTGCTAATATTGTGCCTGTCAGGAAGAAGAATGGTGAGATCTAGATTTGTGTTGATTTTAGGAATTTGAATCAAGCCTCTTTGAAGGATAATTATCCTCTCCCCGTAATGGATCAAGTGTTGCAAGCTATTATAGGTTCAGAAATGTTGTCCATGCTTGATGGATTCTCAGGATATAATCAAGTAGAAGTAAGTGCTACAGATCAACATAAGACTACCTTTACCACTCCTTGGGGCACCTTTGCTTACAAGAGAATGCTTTTGGCCTCATCAATGCTGGTGCCACCTTTCAGAGGGAAATGGACCTGGCCTTTGGCAGTCTTAAGGGAAAATGCATAGTTGTATACCTTGATGATCTGACTGTGTTTTCAAAAACTAGAGCTGATCATTTCCAACACCTTGAAACTGTCCTCCAAAAGTGTAGAGAGCATGGCATCTCCTTGAATCCCAAGAAATATGTCTTTTGTGTCACTGAGGGAAAATTATTGGGACACATTGTCTCCAAGGAGGGAATCAAGATTGATCAGAAAGATTCCAGGTAATTCAGCAGATCCCTCTCCCCACAAGCAAGAAGGGTGTGCACTCTTTCTTTGGCAAGATCAACTTCTTAAGAAGATTCATACCTTATTTTTCTAAACTTACTTTGAACATAGCCCACATGATGAAAGGGAAGCAGAATTTTGGTTGGTCCTCTGAAGGAAAGGTTCATTTGAAGACATCAAGAGAGCTATAGCAAAGACTCTAAATCTTGGCATGCCCTGATTATAGCAAAGACTTCATTATCTATTGCTATGCTACTGAAAGTACTCTAGCTGTTGTGTTAACCCAGGAGAATGATGAAGGTCATGAACTCCCCATAGCATTCATGAGTTATATTTTGAAATCCCATGATCTGAAGTACACCATGATGGAGAAACATGCTTTTACAGTGGTCAAAGTTGTGAAGACAGTTTTGTTTTTACATCCTCAACTCTCATTCTATTGTGCTTGTGCCTGATACAACTATTAAATCCATTCTTACACAACAAGAATTTGGAACCAAGAGAGGCAATTAGGTAGCCAAAGTTTAGGAGTATGATCTTGACATCAAACCCACCAAGCTAGTTCGAGGAAAGGGCTTATGTGAACTCATTGCTGAAGGAGCTGATGCCAAATTGTCTAAGGAGGAAGTTGATATCCCTGTTGTTCTTTTCCTCAGCTCAACTGATGAATGGTATGCTGACATTGCACACTTTCTTACTTATGGAGAATTTCCATCCCATTTGAGTGCCAAGGATAAGAGAGCCATCAAATTAAGGTCTGCACAATATGTGTTGTGGGAAAATGCATTGTTCAAACGAGGCATAGATGGAAGGTTTTTGAAATGTGTTGACAAAGAGCAATAAAATAAATTGTTCTCATCCTTTCATGACCAGGCCTGTGGAGGTCATTTCTCTTCTGTTGTCACAGCCCACAAAATCCTCCATGCTGGATATTATTGGCCTACCTTGTTCAAAGATGCATCAAAGTGGGTAGGCAAGTGTGAAGCATGTCAAACCTTTGTTGGAAGACCCAAATTGGCTTCTTTACCTCTCAAACCAGTGGTGATTGAGGAACCTTTTCAACAATGGGGTTTGGACTTCATTGGGACACTCAATCCACCTTCAAGTGTAGGGCATACTCATGTTTTGACTGCCACTGATTATTTCACCAAGTGGGTGGAAGCCATTCCAGTCAAAAGTACTACTTCTGAAGTAGTATGCAACTTCATCAAGGAGCACATCTTAATAAGGTTTGGGATACCAAACAAGATTGTCACTGACAATGCTTCCAATTTTTCTTCTGCTGAGATGATGGATTTCTGCTATGGCTATGGAATTTCCCTTTGCTCACTCTTCAGATTACTATCCCCAAGGGAATGGGAAAGCAAGAATCAACTAACAAGAACTTGGTCACCATTGTTCAGAAGCTTGTTAATGACTCTCAGAGGAATTGGCATAAGAAACTATATGATGCTTTATGGGCAGATAGGATTACACCTAAGAGAGCCATTGGAATGTCTCCTTTTCAAGTGGTATATGGAGTTGAAGCTCAGCTGCCAGTGACATTGGAACTGCCAGCCTTACATTTGATGAAGGCCATTGAGGATGCCAGCTTTACCAATTCATCAGAAAAAAGAATTATGTACCTCCAGAAGTTGAATGAAGACAAATTGCAAGTGGTTGACAGAATATCAGCTCATCAACTCAAGGTAAAAGCTCTGTTTGACAAAAAGGCTAAACCCATAATCTTTTCAAGTGGGAGACAGTGTTCTTCTTTGGGACAAAAGGCATGAACCTCGAGGCAGCCATGGTAAATTTGATTCCCTTTGGCTTGGTCCTTTTAAAATTAGACATTTTACTAGTGAGAACTCTTTTTACCTGGATTACATGGATGGTTCTCCTCTCCCACTTCCTTATAGTGGGAAATTTTTGAAGTTGTTCAAAACCTAGGAGTTTTGGTGGTCCCTCTGTACATTTTGTATAGCGTTTTGTTTCTATTTTTTCTTGTTTTTGCTTGTTTCCTTGTGTGCGTTGTCTTCTGTGTTGATATTACTTTTTGACTCCGTTGCCCAATGGATAAGGCACTGATCTGTTCATCCCCATAATTCTCTATGGTTCTTGATTTTACATCTTTCCTCTGCCAAATCATCCCCAGAAGGAGCCAGCTATTGTCCCCTCAATTTTCCCCCCTTTTTTGAAATCCAATTTTGTGAAAATTGAAGTCTTTCCATGGAGGAATTCATGTTTCGAGCCCCTCAAGTGCTCATTTTGATCCCCCATGATGTTTTATGCATTTCCTCATTCTACGGCCATTATAACATTCTATCTATTTCTCATGGATGGGAGGGGGTTTATGATCTTCTTTTATGCATTTGAAGGACGTGGAAACTTGCATTCTTCACATATTAACCTTGTGCAGAAAGAAAATCTTCATCGGGTGCAAAAATGGTGTTTTCCCATTCTCTGCAATTTTCTACGTTCTTTTCCCCATCAAATTCTTTCTCAGAAGGTGAAGCTACATGTTTTCTTCTCATTGGATGTGTCATGGATGGGTTCCTTTTTGAACTTATCACTTTTGGTGATTTTGGAAAAAATGTCAGATTTTCCCCGCATCCCCGCGGGTCCCTGATTGGCTGGAGTAGTTTTGGCAGAAGTTCAGGGTGATGGATCCATTTTATTCTCTAAGGCATTATGGCGAAAGGGTGAAAAGTTCTAAAATGACCCACGGCCCCGCTCATGCAAAGGGACACATGGCTGTTTTTCAGTTCATATGCACTTTAGCGGACCAGTGGAGGACTTTAGGAATTTTAGCTTTGTTTCCACAAAGGTCGAAAAGTTCTAAAATGACCTGTGGCCCCACTCATGCGAAGGGATAAATTCTAATTTGAGGCCCGCAGCGAATCAGAAAGGGACACATGGCCTACGTTGAAAATTCAATGGCAGAGGCATGAACTTTCGTGGGAAAAGTTGGAATTTTCCCCCTTTTCAAAATAGATAAA
Organism: Taxus chinensis; assembly: GCA_019776745.2. Classification (NCBI taxonomy): domain Eukaryota; kingdom Viridiplantae; phylum Streptophyta; class Pinopsida; order Cupressales; family Taxaceae; genus Taxus; species Taxus chinensis. The sequence goes on from CM034153.1 coordinate 767,625,742, forward strand.
GTATAAAAGTGAAGCACATCCCCGCAACCAATCAGGTGATGCCATGTGTTGAAGAATGAAATTGGGACAGCGGGCCGGTGGAGGAAAATGAGAATTTGAGCCGCGACCCCATTTCCAATCAGGGTGTGCCACGTGTCTCCTGTTGGCGGGGATCAAGAGCAGAGGTCTAGCCAGGGTGGAGCAAAATGAGAAATTGTGCTTTTTCTCCCAAATGTCTTAAAACATGGATTTTTTTCCCCAGGCTTCATCGTTGCTTGGATCTTTCCATGCGTAGGGTCCAATTTCAAAGCTAACAAAGGGAAAGAGTGGCCAAAATGCACTCATCTGGTTTTTGATGCCATTAACGAACCAGAGCTCCAAAGGATACAAATGTGAACCATTCTTCATTCTTCTCTCTCTGTTTCCTTATCGTTTATTCATGAGATGCATTTTTGGTTTGTTGTGGAGCCAAATTGATAAGTTTAAAGAGATGTAAAGTTTGATTATCAAAAAATAGAGTTTATCGGGCATATGCAATAAAAAAGGGGGAAAACTTACCAGTAAGCACTTGAGTGCTATGAAAGTGGTTAAAAGGTGGAAATGGTAGGACCACATGAAGAAGAAAATCATGAGATGCCCCTGCTAAAGTAATCATGCTCAAAATGATGAAATATTCACCTTTTTGAACCTCTAGTTTTCATGAGTGTGTTTGTTTCATGTCACTTTCCAAAAAAATAGATCTACAATAAACATTATTCCTTTTGGATATTATTTTCTTGGGGACAAAGTATGGATGTAAATGAATTGTTATAAGAACATGTTTTGGCCATGGAAAAAAGGATTTTGGTTTTCTAGGAACATTGTAAATTTGGAAGTAATTCAATACAGAAGCTTTCTTTCTCATTTCCTTCTGTTATCTCTCTCTCTCCTTGCTCGATTCAATGGATCATTTGTCTTTGCATTCAAAAGAAACTTTGTGTTCTTGTCTGTGTAATCTTTAGAACTTTGTGTCTGTAGATTCACATTGGTGGTGAAGTGATTGATCTTTTTCTATATTTTCTTGGTTCAATGTGAGTAAGGATATATTCTGCTACCTATATCTCCTGAAAACATTGTTTTTTTCTTCCTTCCTCCATCTCTCTACTCTTCCAATCCTTCGTATTGATAATCTTTTAAGTATGAAAACATTCCAGAATATCAGGGTCCAAACATTGAGAGTTGTATATTTGTACATTTTTTTTCCTGCTTTCAATAAGGGAACCTCTCCCATTAAAGAGGAGGGACACATTTTTCCCCTAACTGTGGTTTCTATCCATGTTCCATTCTGAAACCCAACATGGTGCTAATAGGTCTGGTGGCTCTAGAGGTAGAGGAAACACAGGGGGTAATGGATTTGGTGGGCAAGGTTTGCATACCAACCTCAGTAGATATCTATATGGAGATGTCTCTTCGTCTTCTAGAAATATATAGGAATTGAAGATGCTAGTCGAGCACGTGCATATGTGTGAGATACTATGACGTGCATGAAGGGAGTCACTAGTTCTAGAGTGCAAGGTAAGTCAATTTTGCAACTACATTACAGGGATGGGCACACAGCATATTTGGTATAGAAAGTTTTACCCTAACCAAAATTGTGTAGATTATACTGCGCTGTGGGATGCTTTCTTGAGAGAATTTTATATCCTTGATTTTGAGAAGAAGAGCATCACCACATGTGCTCAAGGATATTAATCAGGGAGCTATTGTGGGTATTCGATGAGTATGATGCTCGGTTCAAAAACACTTTTGTCTAAATTATCTTATAGCATATTCATACAATTCAGCATGCACAGTGGTTTGTTGGAGGATTGATTACACCTTTTAGAAGGGCGTTGTCACATAAGACATACACTAATCCACATAAAGCACCGGAAGTAGCTTTGCATGCTGAGGTAGTTATGAGAATTGACACTGGTATTAGTCCATTCCTAGAGGCACAGATTGCACCTATGACAAAGCAGTTAGAAAATCTATCAACAAATTCAGCCCATGAAACGCGCTCAAGAATTTAGTGTACAGATTGTGAAGTGGAAGGTCACACCAAGGATAGTTTCCCTCACATATATGAACGTTCATTACTATTGGACTATGAAATTTTCCATTTAAATCATGTTGCTAGTCATTTTCCTTTGTTACAGCGCGTGATAAGGAAGAATGTATCTTGCTTTTGCAATATTTGTAGGTCCACGACCCATGATACTAAGGATTGTCAGTTGATTGGTCAGATCCATGATGCTATAGACATTGGGGTACGATAGACAAGTATAATAGATAATTCTAAAGGTAAGAATGAGCACTAAGATCAGGATCATAATCAAACTCACTATGACAGGAATGAGGGGGTGTTTTGAAGGATGTTGGGGAAGGGGACGTGGATATCATGGTGGATATGGAGGATAAGGTCGTGGTGGAGGAAGAGGTGAGTTCCCTCGTGGAATATGTTATATGTGTGGATCCCCTGACCACTATAGGCATGAATGTCCTCAGAATATTACATGTTCTTTCTACGGAAAGAACCATAGCTATGAAGAGTGCCCAGACTTATATGAGCATCTGAGTAAGTAGCATAAGCAAGAAAACAAAAGGCGATGGGATGGTTAGAATCTAGCACGCGGTAGAATATCAGTGGATGCCCAAGATGGTAGAAGGACCTGAGGCATTGATAGTGAAGATTACTACATGTGTTGAAGGAGCACGCGTGAGAGAGGCATTTCACTAGAAACCTACGATCACCAAGGAGGAGGTTTTGCATGTAAGGTACCCAAATCTACTCATCAGAAGGAAGTTTACCAAGATACCATGGAAGTGCTAAGGAATCTTCAGGATGAGATACAGTACCTAAAGGAGTAGAAGAAAACATCAGATACAGTCCAGACTTATATCGATGATCTGCGAGAGGTGTACAAGATGTTACGCCAGGAGAACATTATTCCACCATTAGGAAGTTGGTTAAAAGGGAACACTCCACGTGTAAGTATTGAGACTAGATGGTAGATTCTACATGCAAATCTTCCCCCTAATAGCATTGACTATGACAAAGAAATTACTCTAAATGGTGTTGTGGATGGGTGGTTGTTGAGCAACATATTGATTGATAGAAATACGGAAGTAAATGTGCTTACATTAGATGCATGGGTACAAATGGGGAGGCCTCCATTGCAACTATCATCTAATGTGTTATTTATGGAAAACTGGACTAAGGCCACTCCCATAGTATTTTTGAAAGATGCATCTATAACTATACAAGGGGCCAAGTTTACTTGGGATTTTGAGGTATTAGCACTAGCAGAAGCAGACAATTTTCTAGCCCTACTTGGATGCCCATGGTGTTATACGAATAATGCTGACTTGAGATTCAATAAGGGGTATATCAGCTTTGAAAAGAAGGAGGAAAGGGTTGTGATACCTTTGACAGATGGAAATTCTACACCATTTTTTGAGTTTATCTACACATTATTTAGGACCCAGAGGTCAATGATCCATCAAAAGAAGGCATCCAACAGTGGGAGGATTCTCATTCTATTAGTGATACTTCGAGTATTGCTTGCAAAAATTGGGCTCATGGTACATATGAATTAGTAGAATGCAAGGTGAAAAGTGTGGTTGCACGCAAGAATGTACTTCATTCGATTCGACGGATAGGTAGCATAGTACCTTGGTCTACAGAGGAAAAAGATCTTCCTACATTTTTGAAGGCCATGGAAACATAGTGGACAGATCAAATTAAGAGAAGGGAAATGTTATTATATACATTGCGTAGGACAGCAGCATGCTGGTGGGTAGTCCATAGAGATAATCTTATAAACTGGGAAGAGATTGGAGTCACTTTGTCTACTAGGTTTATAAGGAACAATGCACCTACGCAAATCTACACTTATCATGTTAATCAACCTGTTCAGCATCACATTCAGCAGTGTGAGTGACTCTGGATAGTAGGACAGGAGACATTACCACCTTCACTTTGGGTGCATCAATTGTATTCTACGCTACAAGGATGCACAAGCGCCTGGTATGTATATGTAGAACTACATCGAGAGACTAGAAACTAGCAAGATTTGACTACATGAATGATCCAAACTTTCGACTACTTCTCGACTAAACCTCTTGTAGAAGAGGCATTAAAATTTGTCAAGCGCTTAACTATGGGAGATAGTGCAAAAGCATAAGAGCATATTCAAGAATTATTCGGTGAGGCAGATTTCGGAGCACATTTTGAAAAGGAAGAAGAAATGGACTCCATATTACTTGAACGTGCTTGCCTTGAGAAAGAGAAAGGGAAGATGGTTTACATCATGGATGATGAGGAAGTTGAGATCATGGATATTGAACATTCACATGGGGTACGCGAGGTCTTGGATAGTGTAAACAAAGATATGCGCACCTACCATGAACCCATGAAGACAAAGAAGGTGAATATATATTCGGAGGCTGAGCCTAAGGAGGCCATAATTGGAGACTATTGGTCAAACTCATAGGTAGCAAAGATCATTGAGTTACTCAAGGATTATCAGGACTTATTCCCTCGAGGGTATCATGAACTTAAAGGCATGCATGAATCCCTTGGGAAAATGAAGATAAAACTTAAGGATGGTGCAGGGCTAGTTAGAAAGAGACCTTATAGAATGAATCCTAATTTGCACAAAAAGGTAAAAGAAGAAATTGATAAAATGTTGAAATCTAGAATTATCAAGCCCCTTGATGAGTCAGAATGGGTTAGCCCAATGGTGATCAGTATCAAGAAGGACGGATGAATTAGGATATGTGTGAACTACAGGGAGCTAAATGTTGCATGTGTCACAGATCCATTCCCTATGCCATTCACTGAGGAAATACTAGAAGGAGTTGCAAGGCACGAAATATATTCCTTCACAAATGGGTTTTCTGGGTATCATCAGGTTAGGATTGCTCAAGAGGATCAAGAAAAGACAAACATTTACTACTGAATGGGGCAGTTTTACCTATACTGTGATGCCTTTTGGATTTAAAAATGCACCTACTATATTCTCATGCATAGTTGTTCAGGCATTCAAATATTTTATTCACAAACTTCTTACAAGTCTACCTAGATGATTGGATAGTATATGGTCTTGTGAAAGATCATTGCAACAATCTACGCTTAATGTTTGAACAGTGTAGACAATTGAGTATTTCTTTGAACATCAAGAAGTGCATATTTTCTACACCATTTGGGATATTGTTAGGACATATAATTTGCAAGGAAGGTTTGTTGGTTGATCTAGCCAAGGTTGCAGACATTTTAGGCCTGGAAGTGCCAGCAGTCAAAGTGAGGTGTGTGGATTTTTAGGTCATATAGGATATTATAGAAAATTCATAAAAGGGTATTCCAAAATTGTTGCACCCTTAGAAGAATTACTGAAAGTGAAAGGTACATTTTATTGGGGAGAATCATAGTAGCGCGTTTGAGATATTAAAAGACAAACTTACTACTGCACCCATTATGCGCTTTCCCTCATGGGATAAACCATTTCATGTGCATGTGGATGCTTCTGGCATGGCCATTGGCACTGTGTTAGCTCAACCTAGCGAAGGTATTATAGATCATCCAATATGTTTTTCTAGTAAGAATTTGATTCCTACTTAATGGAATTATACAACTATAGAGCGTGAAGCTTTTTCAATGATCTATGCATTACACAAGTTTCGACAGTACTTGTTAGCAACACCATTTGTGTTTTATACAGATCACATGGCATTGAAGTACTTGGTAAACAATCCCATCTTACAAGGGCGCATATGCAGATGGGTTCTCCTATTTCAAGAGTTTGACTTCACAGTTGTGGTGAAAGCCAGGAAAAACCAATTCTGGACCAGACTATTTATCTAGAATCAATTCAAGTGAGGATGCACAGACAATTGAAGAAAAAAATTTGAATGCACAATTATATAGGTTACAACGTGCACCCATGGAATTAGAATACATTGTTGCCTTTCTATGAACAGGTATGGCACCAGAAGGAATAAAATCATTATAAAAGAAGTAGTTTGCTATACGCGCGACACCATTTATGTTAATCGGTGGTGACCTTTACAAGATAGGCAGAGATGAAGTATTACGTGATTGTGTATTAAAGCATGAGCATAAATATATCATGAAAGAAGCTCATGGTGGTATTGCAGGAGGCCATTATTGAGGTGATGTGATTGCCCGGAAGATCCTACTTGTTGGATTATGGTGGGAGACATTGTATAAGGCCTGTAAAGAATATTGTAAGGCATGTGATCATTTTTAGTGCCTAGGAAAACTAGGGCAAAGAGATGAGATGCCTTTGAGACCAATTACTAGTGCCAAACCATTTGATAAATGGGCCATTAACTTTGTAGGACCTATTTCACCAGCCGCGGGTAGGAATGGATCACGCTATATCATTACTTGCATAGATTATCTCACACAGTGGGTAGAAGCAGCACCTACCAAGTACTGTAAAGTATCTACAGCGGTTGGGTTTCTATGGGAGAATGTTCTTACAAGATATGGATGTCCCTTAATCCTGACAAGTGATAGAGATACACACTTTTTAAATGAGACAATCAGGATCCTATTAGATGAGTTTATGGTTACACACCATAAAACTACACCCTACCATCCTTAGGCAAATGGAACTGTCGAGGCCTTCAACAAGATTTTGAGCTAGACTTTGACAAAAAAATTTGATGTTGGAAGAAAGGATTGGGATGAAAAAGTGTCAGCTATTCTTTGGGCATATAGAACAACTTACAAGAGATTGAACAAAGCCACACCATTTTAGTTGGTGTTTGGCATGGAAGTTGTTCTCCCTATAGAATTTATGTTACCTTCTTTGTGCATTGCGCGCACTGGAGGTCTAGCTAATGAAAAGGCTTTAGAAGAGTGTATCGATAAGATGATTCAACTGGATGAGTGACAAGCCATATCATGATGGATTCAGAAGCAAGAAAAGGCTAGGAAGAAGGCATGGCATGATAGAAACATAAGGGATAAGAAGTTTGAGATTATACAAATGGTACTTCTTTATGAATTGAAGTTATTGTGCCATCCAAGCAAGCTCAAAGTACATTGGTTGGGGCCATATGTCATCACTTCTATACTTGAATCAGGTGCTTGCCAGTTAAAAGCACTTGATCGAACACGGCTACCCGGTTACTTTAACGGGAGTACGCTGAAGCCCTACTATAAATAATTCTTTTTGGTGTTTGTAATAAGGTAGTATTTCCATTTAGCTTAGGTTTTCAATTAAATATTTCCTTGATGTATTTCCTTCATTTTCACTATGCTTTGTCAATTTAGTTGTTGTTTTTGTGTAATAAGTGTGCTTGCGCACATGAAGCTAATTATTATATGAAGAATGTTTATGTACAGAGTACTGCATATACGTTTTGTGTGGGGTGGTTGTAGTTATCCAAGTAAAAGACTGTGGGAATTGAAAGGTGAAAGGAATAAGCTGCTACGGGTGTACTTTAATTCAAAAGAAGATTGCTTCTCAAAAGTGACCAAGGATGGAGATGAATGAAAGAACAGTATAACGCAAGGTAAGCGGAGGTCATGATAGCTACCAGGAGAAGGTACAGTGACGAGGTACTCAAGTGCAAGGGCAAGCACATAAGAGAAGTCTGTGATTAGAGGGTAGGAAGGCGTGCTAGAAGGTTATAGTTGGGGTGCAAAGATGTACCACGCAGAACAAACGGATTTGGTCAATAAATGAGGGGATATTTGGTATGTGAAGGAGCAATAAATGCATCAAAATTTGAAAAAATTATATAAGGATGGAATGTGGATTCATTTTACTGTTGCAACTAAGAGTATTTGAGGAAAGATCCAAGTGCAAAGAGCCGAGTGATTAGGTTAAAGTGCGAAGGGTGTAAAACCAAGTGTGACAACTAGATCTGTGTGAAAAGAAGCTTGTGTCCCCAGTGGTGAAGGGTTTGAGTGAATCAAGGAGATAAAAAAGAGTTAGGTTATGAAGTTTCCACCTAGTGCAAGGTAAAAATGGCACCTAAGAAGGCATTTGCAGCAATAGTAAAAGGAAATAAGAAGGTGGTCATCAAGGAGGAAGAGATGGCACCCAAAAGCCATTTTTCAGAAATGAAATATCCAGAAGGAGTCATTGAAGGCCAAGAATGGGATTCACCCATCAAAAAGAAAAAGTAAGTGAATACAATCACAGGACTTCGAAGAATAAGAAGGAGCTCGATTCCTTACTCACTAGTAGGATGAACAAGCGCACGGCGGATGACATGCCAGTTTATGATGATGCACGCGAGTAGCTTTTGAAGAGAGTTGGGGTCTACCAATTACATGAGCTTCTATATTTCGGGAAGTATGAGCCCTTGTATCAGTGGCTCATGGGTAGGGTGCACAAGGACTTCTTCTACTTTATAGGACGTAGAGTTAGAATCTCAATTGTGCTTATCTCATCAGTTACAGGTTTGAAGGCCACATGAGAGGACATAAAAAGTGATCTTGTAAATAAATCCATGATTTTAAATACTAGACAGGAGTTGGGGTACCTGAAGGGTCCATGTGGAATGGATATAAACAAATTGAAGAATTGTCCAGTTGTGCAAGTTGCAACACACCTTGTTACAAAGTTGAATGATCAGGAGCTGTGGTCACAGGTAAATACTATGTGGTTACATGTGTCGCGTAAGATGTTAAAAGGGGAAATCTACAACATTGCAAGCTATATTGCAGAGTAAATAGTCAAAGAAGCGTGCACAAGAGGGAAGATTAGCTTTAGGGATTTTCTACTATCACTGGTATTCATGGAGATTGGAGTACCAGATGGACCAAAGGAAAAAGTATGGGAATACCCCATAGAGAACAAGTCACTAGCTGAAAGATTTGGTAAGTACCATGCAAAGGAGCCATGTCAGATGACGTAAAGTAAAGGGTAGAGAAATGGTATGACAGGCTCCGCGTGGCATTTGGGGAAGAGTGGTGCATCCCAAAGGACCTACTAGCAATGGTATGGAAATAAGTCCAATTTTTGTTGTATATCAACATTTCTGCATAGTGCGCTTCCCAATAAAAGATGGAGTCTAGAGCCCTTACTGTAAATTGCCTTACGCATTCACTGTAAGGTATTTCCAAGCATCTGTTCACATATTTACAGACACATGCTGACTGGTATTCAATACAGATAAGGTAGATTGCAACTACTATACGTTGAGGAAGAAGTATGTGTACCTTGGCATAAGTGCTTATACAGAGAGGATCATTTCAAAGGTGCTGAATATTAAGCCTATAAGTCTGGTTGTAGTAGATGTGGGGGCAATATTGGTGTATCTCCTGCTGAAGCCAAAGATGGAGAGTAACAAGTATGTGGAAGGTGAGTTCGCACTTCCAACACCACCAAAAGGAAAGCATACAATGGAGAACATCCCAACGCCTAAGCCCATAGAGCCAATCGAAGTAGAGGATGAGGAGGAGGAGCGCAAAGATAGTGGTGGTTTGGAGCATAGAGGTAGGAGACATCCTACAAATAAGGGTGAAGATGAACACACCATTACACCACCTCAGCCACAAGAGGGGGATGATGAGGACTTGAATGCAGTCCAAGGGGAGCACAGGTTTAAGAGGGTGTTCAAGAGAACAAAGACCTAAGGTACTACTCCAACCACTATGCGTAAATCACCCAAACTCTCTCCACAAAAGGAGGCAACTATGTAAAGAAGGAGGAAACTGAAGTTAAATGAGGAGGTGGAAGAGTTAGAGGAAAGCGCTCCTAAATCTCCTACACTTCCAGAGAACACAAAAGAATAGGGTGAGGAATCAAAGGAAAAAGAAGAGGATGAGAAAAGACCAGAGGAGACAGCTTCAGAGAATGTTCAGGACATGGAGACACAAGTCCCAAATTTGGAAGCTAAAGTTCCTAAGCAACAACGGTCTAGAAGAACAAGTGAAGAGCACATTCCACCAGCCATGGGGTATGCAGAGGATGTAGGAAAAATTGTTCGCACCCACTTCCAGAGCATAATAGCACAGAAGGATTTATTTAGCTGGGAGCTAATGGATGAGGATATGGTGATTGTGCATACTCAAAAGCGACTATCATGGTCAATGCACACCCATATGGATGAGCTTGACTTTGATGTGTGCGAAGAGTCATGTGTTTTGAGATGACTGGAGAAGGCACCCCAAGCTAGACACATGACAGTAAAGCCTACTGTCATGTCAAATGATCAGGTCAGCAATGCATTGGTGAAGGTTTCTACTGAGGTGGCTAGAAGAAACATGGAAAAAGCTGCAGCGATCAGAGTGTTGCGTGAGGAGCTGAAGACAAAGGATGTAGAGATAGTGGACATAACACAGGAGAGGGACTTTGCACAGAAGAAAAAAGAGGTATTTATCAGCATCACAGAGGAGATTGGGGACAATGTCATCAGAGCAAGGCCACACTTGGAGGCCAAGGTACCACAGACATTTCCTTCAGTGATACACTATGTAGGAAAGTTGATGGACTTGGTACTTGAAGATGAACCTCTATGCATGCCAGCGCCAAGAAGCTCAGAACAAGATGCCAAACAAGAGAAAGCATCAGTGATGTAGAAGATTACATCTTATGAAGGGTTATTGCAAGCATTACATGAAGTATTGAAGAAAGAAGACCAGGCTTTAAACATATGCATAGCTCCAGAGGTGCTTATCAACATCAAGACCCTAGAAGAAAACAATGAGGTCCATAAAGTGATGAAGGATGAGACATTGGGCCACACAGAAAGATTGTCAATGGTTAAACAGAAGTGTGAGGCCCTGGTAGCAGCACAAGAGCTGCACAAGACTCGGCTGAAAGAGCTTGGGAAGCTAATTGCGTAGAAGATGGATCTTTTAGAAGGGAGAATGACATCAATGTCCAGCATTGTGTTAGTTCTGTAGAATGAGAAAGGAGAGATTGCAAGGGATGAGTTGGAATCCATTGCTATGGACATCCCAGAAAAAGCAGAGCAAGCACTCACTGAATGATAAGTTTTGGAGGTTGAAATAAAGGAGGAGTATCCAGAGTTGATACTTCAAACTGATACAGAGGAGGCTGCCTCATAACCTCGTAGAAATTCTTTATTTATCTACATTCTTTCATTCTTATTCTTTCCATTCTTCTATTCTTTACTTCAATTTTTGGAGATACCCATTATCGGGATGACAATGAGATTAGTGTGGGGTAATGTTGATCGAAGAATACTTGTCAAAGATCACACAAGGAGTCCGCGCAGGATAGAAGGCCCAGAATGAAGGGTGCGAAAGGATAGCAAGGACCCGCGTGTGGAAGGCAAGTTCAACTTTCAAGACTTAGCCGATTTTGAGCATGAAGACCTATTTTTAGAAGATGGCATGTGGAACACACCAACGATGCAGAGACATGTACACCATGCATTGTTTATCTTTGGAGAAGAAGATCGAAGTGTTTTGCATGGAGACGAGCTAAGAATAGGATTGACACTTTAGTTAACTACAAGAGGACTATAGATAGCACACTTGCATGTGTGGCTATGCTTGTAAACGGTGTGTGGCTATCAATAGCATGTGACCTATTTCTGGAATAGATAAGCGGTGAAGGGAAAGTCCCCACCCTATATATATGATGTTAGGTACATAGTAGAAGTGTGTGTGTGTGTAAGTGTAACAGAGAATATACAAAGTGTGTGTATGTATTGTTGATATATGCATATGACTGAATTACTGTATCAGATCCATACGTGCATTGGTATAGATTAACAATACTGTAAGGAGATTCTGTATTTATTAATAGATGGAAGATATTGGCTGAATCTAAGTGTCATTCTGTGTGTAGTTGAGTAGTGCATGTTATTAATTCAATCATGATTACTGTTTAAGCTTGTTCTTTCATAGATCTAAGGGTAGCATGCATTGTAGAATGATGGATTAGTTATGAATCTATATGTTTCTTCCTTCATCATGCTAACATCCTACTACAGTAACCCTAAAGAGGGACCTGGTACCTTTACACACTTCGGGTGAGTGCTCAGTCAAGGCTGAGTGATGTGCTAGCGCAACTAGGGTGTTATCTGGTAAATTCTAGGTTGCATCAACTCCCATTGGGGAGCATTATTCTTCTGTATTGGAAAATTTGTTAAAGGATAGAACCATCACTCTTCCTCCCATCAAAACACATACTAGTTTTTATCCTTCTCGCCCCACACTGGCTTGGTATAAGGAAAATGAATTCTGTAATTACCACCACATAAAAGGACATAGTGACGTAAATTGTAAAACCTTTAAAAACATTGTGCAAGGAATTTTAGACAGTGGTTATCTCGTCCTTAACAACCCTAATGCACTTGATAATGCAAACTTGGAATTTTTCAAAAAAACTTTTCCTAACCATGCCCCTTCATCAACTCACACTGGTGAGACATCTAAAGAAGAAACCAATGTACATGTGGTTCAGGCAGTTTTCAATACAATGTATAATCCTTCTATCCAGTATCCTCCTATAGCATCTATTGAAGAAATATTCACACGAACTTCTCTACCCATAGAGGAACCCACCTTTCTTGTTCCTTTACCTCTAGAGGATCCTACCTCACATGTTCCTTTACCTATAGAGGAACTAACCTTACCTATTCCTTTAACCACATAGGAACCCACCTTGTATGTTCTTTTACCTTTAGAAGAGCCCACCTCACCTATTCCTTTACCCATAGAGTAACCCACCTTACATGTTCCTTTAACCATGGAGGAACCCACCTTACCTGTTCCTTTACCCATAGAGGAACCCACCTTACCATCCTTTCTACCCGTAGAGGATTCTACATTACCCACTTTGCCTTATCCTCAACCCATAAAGGAGCCAATTTTATCTACTCTTCCTATTGGTAATACCTCTTTGAAGGACTTCAAAGATCCCGTCACTCTTCTTACCTCAGTCTAACCCACTGAGTTAGAGGCTAAGGCCTTCCCTATCTCGTGAGCCTCAAAGATCTTCATGGGATTTAAAACAAAGTCATCATCCTCTTCATTTACTATAAAACCCTTCTCTCATTTGGCTGACTGCTTGGAGTACGTCGATTACATTACCCTCTGGGGATACCTTAGAATCCATGTTTCCATACAAATGCAGATGTCTTCCCCTGATACCTTGAGCATATATCCAAATATCTTCAAAGAAACTAAGGGTATTATGCCTGACGTGGTGGTATTAGCCCCTTATTCACTAGCACCCCTACACTCATGCCTCCATCTGCTCAAAAATATACTACCACCTTATGGGTTTTACCAGTACCATGTTTGTTACACCCCCTATAAAGGTAGACTTGTCAAATTCTTCACCACCAATAACAACATCTACTCCAAAAGCTGAAAGGAAGACCCAACCTCTTAGGGCTCACACCCCAGTATCCCCAACACCTTCTCACTCACCTTCACCTCTGACATCAATATTGGGCCAACATCCTTCAACCTTAGTTAACTTAAGGAAAACCCAAAGTGTGACAACCTATACCCTTGCCTTCACCTCTCATTCTTCCCACACCTTCTTCACTACCTTTACCTGTACTCTCGCCAATACCCACACTATCACCTTAACTTACTCAGATACCTACACCTTTTGAGTTTCCTTTACCCTCACGCATTATTCCTTTGCCTTTACCTAAGAAGGCATAACCTAAACCCAAACCTTCACTGCCTACCAAAAAAGTAGTTACACCAACATAATCTCTTGCCTCACCTCCCTCGCGAAGGTCACCTACCCTTTCGCCTAAGACAACCTTAACCTCTCATTGTGATCCTTTGGTGGGATCCTACTATAACATCCTTCCTCATTTGTTAGAGGAATCTTCTATATCACTTCCATCTATCAAGCCTTACATTCCTCTCAAACCTAAACTAGTAGGGTTTGACAACACAGAAATTTGCACTTATCATCACTCACCAAGGCATGATGTCGAGAGTTGTAAGACTCTTAAAACCATTCTCCTTCAGCTTTACGATTCTGATGGTATCTTCAAAGAAGATGATCTTTTAAAGGAGGATTTCATTCTTTCTTCACCCTTCGCCACACAACCTAGCCCCAAGCCCATTCTACAACCATTACCTTCACATCCACATATGGATAAAGGTAGGGTTAAACTACCCTCTTTTTCTCCTCCTATCTTTTAAATTAACATGGTGTGTGTAGCCACTTGGTCACAATATACGAAAGAAAAAGGAAAGGAAAAATTTGGTAACTCTTCTAGTTCACCTTCACCTACCATTACACTTGCAGCTCCCCCAACATAACCATCCTTGGGCCGGAATTACCTACTTCTTCTGGGGTTACACATCATTCAATGATCAAATAGCTTCACCATTCCCCATTGAAGATGTCTTTATATAACTTGATTCAAACCTCTTATTCTCATCGTCAAGCACTCATTGAGGTCCTGCAATCCATCGAGGTTCCACCCAATGACACTTCACCTATCGCCGCCCTCATTACCCCTCATCAGATTTCTTCCATTAATTTCTCCACATCAAATATTTCCCCTTCACAACCTGATGATCCTAATCCCACTCTTTTCACCTTTTCTTACATTAATGATATTCACGTTAAATGTGTTATAATTTATGGAGGTGCTAACATCAGCATCATATCTTCTCATGCCTACAAATAAATAGGTATACCGGCTAATTGTATGTCTAGAAACCCCGTCATGCTTCAATTTTTAACGATGTCATGACTACTACCCTTGGCATCATTGTCCTCCACATCCATGTGGGTCCCCGAACTCTTCTACGTTCTCGAAGGAGAGTTCAAGTATAACATGTTACTAAGTTGTCCCTAGATTTGTGCCATGGCTTGTGTACCTTCCACCCTTCACCATTGCCTTAAATTTGAATATAAATGGGAACCATACACCATTCGGTCAGATCCCTCCCCCTTCAAAACTTGTAATATGACTTACCATCCAAATTATGTCGTAATCCCAATTGAGGCATCTACCACTTCTACCACTTCATCTTCCTCATCTAGCCCAACTATTGATCCTCCTATTCCACCCTCTACTAATGGCCCATCTTTTCAAGATTTAGATAGCTCATCTATACCTAATACCCAAGTACCAACCACAAACCCCTTGGTAGGCATTTTTCAATGCCTTTCACTCAGAGAATACCACTTCCTCAACATTGACACATTCCTTACTCCTCAGGAGTATGGAAAACTACACCAACACCCATGTTACAATCATCCTATAGGATAGGTAATACCATACGGCCCTCCCCAACTTTGCACCAACCTAACCTATTGGGAGCTTGACACTACCTCTTATTCTATTGAACCTCCCTTCTAAACTAGACCTTTTTCATCTGACTTCTCCTACCTCACCAAATGCAGCTTCACACTTACTTTTCTTCATCATTGCACCTGGAAAGGCTTCAACTTTGGTCGTTACAAAAAAGGTCATCACATCATCATATCATGCACCATTAGGAAACATAATGACCATCGTGGTCTTGGATTTCCTAGGCATCCTCCTCCTAAGAAGGCTCGAATCACCCTCATAGAAAACACAAATCCTTCCCCACCTTCCTCACCTATCATGTCGCCTTCTCCCACGGAATCTATGGATCCTAAATCCATTCCACCTAACCATTTTTTTTCATGAACACCATCCCCTTGGGACCTCTAACCTATCAACGTGATGGCAAGGTTCCCTTTTCCCTTCTTCTTCTTTATCCTGACATGTTCGATGATGATACGGCTTTTATAAATGTCATTTAATGTCAGGATGATGATTTTATTCTGACCTATTTATGTGTCGAGGATTCTTATATTCAAAGGTCGTTACCCTCTTACTTGTAAACCATGTTGAATGAATTTACCATAGAAATCAACATTCACACTTAGGACAACTCATGAATTCTAAAGATAGGCCAATCTTTAGACTCCATGGAACAAGAATCATTCACCTCTTTTCTTCATGATTATAGCAATGCATTTGCTTGGTCTTATAGTGATGTGTCAAGTATTGACCCTAATATCATGCTTCATAATATCGTAACTAACCCTGACACCAAACCCATGAAACAGAAGCTATGTAAAATACATCCTCGCACTGATCTTCTTGTGAAAGAAGAAATTCAGTGCCTTCTCTTTGTTTCCTTTATTCTACCTATTGACTATCCACAATGGGCCTCTACATTGTTCCTATCATGAAAGCGACTGGGGAACTTTGTATATGTACTAACTTTTGTGACCTTAATCTTGCCTATCCAAAAGATGACTTTCCTCTATCAAGAAATGACCAACTAGTTGATCTTACAACAAACCATGAGATGTAATCTCTTATGGATGGGTTTTCGAGTTATAATTATATATTACTCACACCAAAATATCAACACAAAACTATCTTCATCACCCCTTGGGGGACCTTCTGCTATCGAGTCATGCCCTTTGGCTTGAAAAATAATGGTTCTACCTATCAGCGCACTAGGACTTACATATTCCATGACATCATGCACGGCATATTGGAATACTATTTCAATGACCTTCTTGGTAAGTCCAAGCATCGTGCCAAACATTTGGATGTTCTTAAAGTTATATTTGGCTACCTTATCCAATATTGTGTTCACCTTTAACAAAGGAAGTTCATTTTCACAGATCTCTCGAGTAAGCTCCTTGGTTTCATCATCTCTTTGTGGGGTATCGAAGTTGATCCCACTAAGATCAAGGCAATTCTTGACATGACTCCACCTACTAACCTTAGGCATCTTCGTAGCTTGTAAGGAAAATTATAATCCATCAGATGCTTCATCTCTCAATTTTTAGACCAATGCCAAGCATTTCACCACCTCCTTAAAAAGGATGTTTCTTTCCATTGGAATGAATGAGTGTCACAAAGCCTTCGAAGCATTGAAGAAGTACCTTCTTCAGCCACCTGTGCTCATTCCACCTAAAGACAATCAACCTTTTTACCTTTACATTTTTACCATTGACTATTCCTTGGGTGCCATGCTCACTCATCGTGATGAGTAACACAGGGAACAAGCATTTTATTACATAATTCATACTCTTCTAGACTATGAAACTCAGGTACACTCATGTTAAAAAGCTTTGCTTAGCCCTAGTCTTTGTGGCCACCAAAAATTTACCACTACCTTCTTAATCACAAAACATTTGTCATTACAAACACTGATCCTCTTCATTACATGTACGCAAAACCTTACCAACACCAATGCACCACTCATTGGCTCATGCTTCTTGTAGAATTGGAATTAGAGTTCATTCATCAAAAGTATGTCAAAGGACAAAACATCACTGGTCAACTTACAGACACTCCTCTTCCTGGGAATCAATCCTAAAACTTCAATTTTCCCAAAAAATATATCGTCGCCCTCTCCATTGATGATATTTTTTATCAAATGACATTATTCTTTGATGGATCCAAGTGTCACCGTGGGGGAGGTGCATGGGGCATCCTCATTCCTCTTGATGGTGAGCATATGCCATTATCCTTTAAACTATACTTCGACTGCACAAATAACATAGCCAAGTATGAAGCTCTTGTGTTAGATCTTCAAATTGCCATTGCACTAGATGTTAAATCCATTAACATATTTAGTGACCTCTCAACTGGTTGTGAACTAAATTTATGGTTTGTACCAATGTCGTAATGATGAGATTCAAAAGTATATACATCATTTCGATCTACTTTTGACCACGTTTGATCACTTCCTCATTCAAGTCACTCCACGATCCACTAACAAATTCGTAGATACAGTGGCTTGTCTTACTTCTTAAATACCTACCTCACCTTCAGACTCAAAAATCTTTGTCACAATACAATGGTTGCAGTTGCCTTTTTACATTATCCCCAACGTTAATTTTGTGGGTAACATCGATACTAACCCACGTGACATTTGGTATAAATAGTTCACTGACTACCTCTCGCTTTCAATCCTACCTCTGGATCTCACTAGCATTGGATGGCAAGCCTTCCTAAAAAGTGTCTCTCGTTACATCATCATGGGAGGTCTTCTCTAAAAATATGGCTTTGATGGTATCCTCCTACAGTGCTTTGCCAGTTCTGAAATCCCGTACACCATTAAATAGAAGTGGCATGATGGGATTTGTATGAGTCCTGGAAACTAGGCCTTGATGATTGTACTCATGTATCCTTCAACTCAACTAAAAAGGGACACCGCAAGGTACCCAAAACTTTTGTAACAAAAAAGTTAAATGTTGAGTAAAAATGTTTGCTCCAAGTTAATCCTTCAAGATAGCTCGGCTCAAAAACGCCATACAAGTGCTCAAAGAAGTTTGGCCCTGTGCTTACTGTGTTATGAATCTCATTGAGGATCGATTAACCATCAGAACTCACAACCTCGTCATTAGATCATCATGGACTTCACTAGAATAGCTCCACTACAATGGGTGGACTATCCAACGGAGTGATGTCGACCAAGTACAAAAAAACAGTCAAATTTATCAATTCGATCATATCATGCTGTCAAATAGGTGTGCCACAATCGCTAAGAACAATAGGAACCATAATTCAATAAGGCAAGGACCATAAAATGCTAGAGTGTCGCGATGACTTTGGTATTCAAGCTCAATGTCACTTCAGGCATAGGACACAAAACCTGAAGAATGGTCAAGTTGAATCTTTTAACACCACACTCTCAACATACTACTGAATGGGAGGAGTGATGCTACAAATATATATGAGTTATCAAAACAACTACTCAAACACTAACAAACTAACACTGGAATACACCATAATAGATCCCCCATAAGAGATATTGTCAACATGCCAAATTTTTTGAAAATACAGATACAAAATCTCTCAAAAAACTTAAGAGAGATACAATACATCTGCTAAAGAAAAATTCTCAAAAAAAGGGTACGCATGGACTATCCAAGTGTAGAAGTTCACCCTTGAAAGTGGATCAAGAGGTTGGAGTACATGAACGGAGCCACACCTGTAGAAACCTTTTCAATGTCATTGCCTATGTGATAGTATGATATTTGAAGTGATTCAGATATCTCAGTACCAAATGGATTTACATACTGAGGTGTCGATGGGTCAAATAAGAGGGAGAGATCCTGCATATAACTTGGAGGTAAAATGCAGAATGGGTGCATGCAAAAGAATTGCAGGATAAGTGTTAGGTTGATCAGGTGTGACAGCTAAAATCTACAATTGTTGATGGGAACACTTGAGTGAAGTTGGATAATTCATCCTGTAGAAGAATAATCCTAACTATGATGAAGAGTTGGAGTGAACAAAAAAAGGAGCTTATCAGTGTCAATGTGGTGACTTATATGGGAACTCAAGTTTCAATGTATCTTAGGAAAATTTTTAACCTAGCCATCTTCTATGAGGCTCGAGAATTCCACTTCACATGTGGACATAGAGTGAAAGCCTAATCACCCTTTTGAAATGATCTATCAATGACTCCACTATGTGAGACCCATAAACATGGTTTAACACATGCGAGAACTAGAAGACTTTTAGTGATTATGCTTTGTGCTAATAAATAGGATAATTGATTAACTAAGTAGAAGTAGGATACACAACATGTGGTACTGTAATAGGCACATCATGTG
Organism: Taxus chinensis; assembly: GCA_019776745.2. Taxonomy (NCBI): domain Eukaryota; kingdom Viridiplantae; phylum Streptophyta; class Pinopsida; order Cupressales; family Taxaceae; genus Taxus; species Taxus chinensis. The sequence goes on from CM034153.1 coordinate 767,645,304, forward strand.
GAAGAGTCATGTAGTAACAAGCCTTGATGGTATGTATAGAAGTCATTGATAGTGAGGTTTATGGGTCAAATACTGATAGATGGAATGTTAGTGGGTACTAGAGCAACAAGTTGAGAAAGTGGACTAGGAGCATGGATATGGTTGTCCACAATATGATGGTGATGCTATAGGCTAGCAATGTAATTGTACCAGTCTGCAGGCATGACCAGTATTAGAGTATCATGGTAATGTTGTCAACATAAGTGTCTTGTATAAGAGAATTTTTACCCTTAACACAAAAGAAAGGAACCCCATGTGGGATTTTCTTATCACCCAAAAAATTATGGGCACTCACCCGAGGCAGGAATGGGTGCCGAATCTCTCACATATGTTAGTTTAGTGGAAAATCATCATCCATGATTCTGTAGAATCCATGATAGGTACAAACTGTAACTTTCAAAATGGGTTTAGGATGTACAAGGGCTCATAGGGCTCAGAATTAGCATCCACAATCCTTGTAGTCATTACAGATACTCCATATACTTAAGACACTTTATCTATAGTGCAAGTATCATATCAAAATAGAAGCATAACAAGCAATCTAAACTGAGCACAAAATGAAAGAGATCACTTCATGAGAGAGATGTATGCATCTTAATAATTGAGTATTCCTGTATCATATAAGATACAACATAATTATAATCCATGGAACCATTTCTAGAGTGTCATTTAGGAAGTGGACTGTTGTACTACATTGACAACTGGAAATAAATTGTAACTTACCTTCACCACACAAATAAAATTATGATGGGGCTGAAGTTAAGCACCAATACATCCTTTCCTGAATCACAAGATTATAAGCCCTCATATGACCATACCATATGACCAAGGGCTAAGGATTTTAATGCAGAGCATAAAAATGCACGTAACCTCAAAATATGACTCAAATCCTAAATATATAAATACACACTTATATGTGGCTAAATAAGAAGTACTCATGTTAGGTGCTTTAACTCATCCCTCCAGTTTCCTTAGATGTTATGCCAACATGTATTATCTTTTGAGAATCTCAACTGAGCATGTGAACTCAAGGCTTGAGGTTTATACACAGTGTCTTCCCGATGTATATTAAAAAGTAGAAGATTCTATCACAGTTGACATGATTTTCCTATACCTTGGATAATTACGAATCTTCAAGACCACTCCACGATGTACCCATGCGCATTTGTGGACACCATGGCTTGTCACGCGCTCTACCCTAATACGTAGCCTCACCTTTCTAAGTCCTAAACATATTTGTTCTATCACACATGTGTCATGTAGCACCACATTCATTCCTTTACATTTTTCCAATGTACAATACGCTTTGTGCTTTAAGAAGATCGAAACTACAACCCTTTGACATGGGACATATGGTATAAATTTATTCTGAGAGGTGACTTAAAATCTACCCCACATTATGCTCACTATATCTTCCATACAATGGTATGAACACTTCCTTCCTAGTGAGAAGATGTAAGTCTCGTTATGTCATAACATAAAGGTGACTTATTTACAAATTAGGCATATGAAAAAGTGTAACCTCCAATGTTGAAACTAGATATTGGAAATTTCGAGAGAAAGAATGGGAGAGTAAATCCAGAGACTGAATTTAAGACTAGGAAATTTCAGTTGCCCTCACCATTTCTAAACATTCCAGTTCATCAGCTTCGTTACTATGGAAACCCTAACCAAGACACTAGTGAATACTGTGAAGTATGCTGTTGAACTCCTTCAACATTTAGAAACTCCTTCATCACGCTCAAGTCATGCCGTTACAAGTCACCAAGAATTTTGGAATATCCTCCAATGGGATCCATTGAAATGCCTTGTGAAAAATTTCTAGATATATCTCCTTCTCAACAATGATGTCCCCATGAATGATTAGCCATCACAGGTTTCAATGGTGCCTCTAATTTCTCTTTAACCTGTAACTTAGGAATTTTGTATCATTTCTGTGAATTACGAGCCGAGATGACCTTTCTCCTGAACTTTTCCTATGAGTTACTCCCTCAAATAATGGAAACCATTTTGGTGTTCCTCGTACCTCTTTAAATGGTCTCTTATCTGAAATGGTAACAGTACACGGCCTCATGTAATCTGGGAAGACATGCCCTTACAGTAAACACTGCGATAATTTGGTATTGCAACTGTGACAAGTCTCTGACAATTTTATCCTCAAACTTATGGTCTAGGAATCACATGTAACACCCTGAACTGTTGTTACTTCCTCCTAAGCATACAAGTGTTGATATGTGATTTCTTTGTAAAAGGATGTGTTCCTTGATTGAGAAGTCATGCTTGATATGTACTGTATCTTCTTTGCAGATTGTAGATCTTTGACTGAGTCGGATTATGATTGGACTCTTTTATTTATTTCATTTTGCATCTGAGTTTAATCTGATCTCGGAACGAATTATGGAGTTATCCATCTATAAGACCTAGCCTTGGATCAGTGGTACTGATCCAAGTGGTGCTTTAAGTTATTCGTGATGAATTAAAAATTACAGACCTTAAGCAGGTTGCAAGGTCTGGATGCATTGAATAAGCTAGTCTGGAGTATAACTCAGGCTGATCATGTTAAATGAATTGGTTCCCGATATCGTAATATATCTGGAAGGTCTTGATTTCAGACCAGGTAATAATTCTGTTACATATAATTCTGTAGCCTAATGGCAGTACAGGAGTGAACCCTGTTCGAGAATGTATGTTGTAGGTTCTTTTTCTGAGCATATGAAATGTTAGACCTAACTGGAATTATTAATGTTAGTAACCTAAAACTAAACTTAACCTAGGGGTTAGATTAGTGTTAATCTAACCTAGACCTAGGCTAAGAGCTAATGCTCTAAGTTAGTATCTATGTTCTAAGAGGTTAGCCTAGGTGTTATCCTAAATCCTAACCTAAGTTACTAACCTAACTATTGAGCAAGGATTAAAGGGGACCTATGGAGGGGTGCGAACCATGGGTGGCAGTTTCTATGTTATTAAATGCGTGGATAAGCTTGAGAGACAGGTAATTTGGTGGAGGTTTTAAAACGGCTAACTAGAGCCGACGTGGCAGGTCGCCAAAGTTGGAAATGGTCTTTGAATTTCATTTGTCTATCGCCAACTATGGCGGTCGGTGGCAGTGGAGTTTGAGCGGGAAACTGGGAATTAATGCAATCAATGAACTCGGTAGTCGAGCTCGGATTTCACGGGAAGGCAGGCAAAATGGAAAGTTAATGGTTTGTTTAGTTTTGCATGCGCTCCGGTTTTCCTTCTGTCTATTCACTGGTTCTTCGCACCAGTCTTCTTGGTGTTGCATGGCAAGTATGAGCGTAACTAGCTCTTTCCTCTGGCAAGGAAAATATATAAGTCATGGAAATAGCAAATTTTTGTTGGTGGCTCTAACTTGGAAAAGGAAGAGAAGGATCGAGCTCTTTCAGTGGTCTGCTTCGGAATTTTGAGCAAATATCCAGGCATGTTAGGCCCTAACCTTTAAAAATCTTGCTGTCTTTCAAGTGATTTCATTAGAACAACTCTGTTCAGATGATTTTTGGAATTGGTTGGTTTCTATGGTAATCTTGTGTGATTTTTGGCACTGTATCTTCATGCTGGTTCGGTTTTTCAATTTAACCCTTGATGGGTGTTTATTGTATTTCGAACTGTTGCTATATTTCCTTGTGTTTTGCATTCCGGCTTTAAGTTTGTGAAATATATGAAATGAATGTATGCTAGGCCTGCTCTGTGAGAACCCATGAATTGTTCTCGTGATGGGTACAGGCTACTGTGATGCTTGTTGATTTATACTCGTAGTCTATGCTTGTTGTTGACACTTGTCATCGATGCTTGTTGTTTATACTCGTCGGAAGGGATACTGCTGGACATTTGTTTGATTGTTCAGTTTAATTGAACTTTTTGTAAGCTCTGTCGTGGTTATTATTGGTGGTGGTTATTGATTCTTGTTGGGTTTCGTTTGAAATTTAAAGTTATTTGTGAATAGATAACTTGTTGTGTTACAGTATTTCATTGTAACCTTGTTGAAGTTGTTTTTCCCTTGCGTTGAGGTTATGGGATTCAACCCGTTGATAGCATGCATATATATATATATATATATATATATGATTATGTATTTGAAACGACTCTGTAGAGTCCATTGAATGATTCGTGTACTATGGACCACTGTGGAAGCTATATATACTTGAATATTGGTAATTTGATTTGACAGAGTCTGGAAGGAGTAACAGGTAATGCGACTTCTGTTATTTTGTAATGAATACCTTCGTTTTACAAGGAATTGTGGTTCAGACTCAGTTGGGTACTTATTATGTTTCCACTATGTAAGCTTGAGCGAATATTGTTATGCGGGCTCAGTTGGATTCCTTGTTACAAAATCGTAATTTAGCTTTTGTATAAGCCTGATTTTGAATGCTTGCCATTGTTGGCACGGATGGAATCATTAACTATTATTTATCTTGTATACTGTTGTTTAGACTCAGTTGAATTCTTGATAAATAAACAGTGTAATTGCCTCAAATTAAGCCTGTTTGGTTTACTGTTGTTTTCGACACTGTTGGGTTCCTTGAGTATAGAAAGATATCTTGTATATCGGCTTCTGTAAAAGCTTAATCGTGAATACTGTTCTACGGATTTAGTTTTAAATCCTTGATAGGTAATCAGTGTCACTGCTTCTGTATAAGCCTGATTATGAACATGTAATGTTTTTGGCTTTGTTGGATTTCGTTAAATAGCTTGACATCATGTCTTTCGGCTTTTGTTTAGTAGGTCGTGAATACCATACTTTCAACTCTGGATGCGTTCAGAAGTGACTACGATATGTTATGTTTTCTTTCTGATTAAATTCCAGTTAGATGTGGCTGTGCATGTTGCGTGGATTTCGTTTAAAAATCTCTCTGCATAAACATAGGGTAATGTCATTGCTTTAATGATTTTGAGTCTCTTGTTGACTGCGATAACAGAGAAGATCTTTTGATTTCGACTTTGGATCTAAAGGCCTTACAGTGTTTAGTAAGGACTAGAATGGGCTGTAGGTTGATGTAAGGGATTGTTGGCGTGTTACGTCTTCTATGGCAGGTATATCTACTCTTGAGTATGATTGAACTTATGAGTTGTCGACTGCACCTCAACAGGTAATAGCAGTGAACATCTTCTTGTCTGTAGCTTCTTGTGGGAGGTCATACAGAGTCTGTTTGGTAGTTAGTCTCCACTGTTTGGCATGAGAGCTACTGTACTTTAGTTTGTTATATTGTAAACTTAAACGGAACAGTGGTGCTTTTGGTGGTCTGGTCTGTTTTATTCGCATGTGTTTAAGGTGAATGCCTTGCTCTTGGAAAGGTGGTACAGTCATGAGCTAGTTCTGAGGGAAATATGTATAATTCGTGTATTCCTCTTCTGTTGCAAATTGTAAGTTGATATAAATGTTTATCTAACTTCTGAAATTGTTTTTATATAATGATGGAATCATGTTTTGATATGATTTTCCTCTTCTTATGTTGAATGTAATGATCTGTATGATGTTTGTTCATCTTGGGAATTACAATGGATAGTTGTTTGGACACTTTCGTCCTTCTTGATCCCTAATATTTTGATGAAATATTTGAGACGTATCTAGGACTATTCTGTAACGAAAATTTGTATTTACACGTTATAGACATGTTGAATTACTAAAGTATAGTCTGAATTATGTTTACTTGTTTGGTGAATTGATCTCATTTAAACAGGGTGTTTAATGAAAACAATTGATGGATTGCAATTGTTTTAAGAGTTAGTGCTTATCATGCTCAGTTCATCGAACTGACCCATGTTGACTATTTTTGCAGATGGTTGCCGTAAGTGGTAAAAGCATGCAGATCTGATAGGATGATCAGATTGTTTAGATTTGATTTTAAGTAGAATTACAGTTTGATTCTCTAAATGTACTATATGGGGAAAGATGTTCTTTTTCCGTTGAGCATTGTATCAAGTATGTTGAATGCATAAAATGTATTTGATTAATTCTGAAAGGAATAGAAATAAGTATTTGCTACTTATGTGTTGTATTCTTATTTTGATAGTTGACCTTCTTCGGTTTATATACCGGAGGGGCATTGTTATCATTGTATAATTTGGAGACTTTTGTGATTGTCAATGAAAGCTTACAAGAATATGTGATTGAATTCTTATGAGTGTTTAGCAGTTCTTGTATGTTCTATCGAAGGCTAAATTGAAATTTAGATCACTGTCTTTTTGGAAGATAGGGTTAAAATAAACCTAAGCAGAACGCTAAACAAGCTGAATTAAATTATTAATCCCTAGTCCTGATTATGACAGGACAACATTTAATTGGATTCTTAATCATTTATATCTTGATACTAATAAGTATGATATAAATTCAGTTATGAGAACTGATATAAACCTAATGGGGTTCAGATGGCAATCTCATGTGAAGTTTATGAGATATTGTCCAATTCCGTTGTTTTAGAATTATGTATATTCTATGAACTCCTTGATGAGACCTCTAGGCCTTAATAACTCCTCTGTGTAATGGGTTTTATTGAGAAAGGTCATCCTAAGATGAGGAATCCAGGGATTCGGAAAGGCTAACCTTAGGGGAACGTCTTTAATGTAATTTAAACTTAGTGTGCGTAACACTTATTAATAAGTAGATCTTTTCGAGGTGGATTTAAAGGTTGACGGCACAAGTTAACTGCGGGGTTGTACCTCCGAGAAGATTAGGATCTTCTCGAAGTTACAACAATGCAGGTGACTTATGATGACACCCTTTGCATTGATCGCTAAGATTTACATCTTGATCTCGAACGAGTTACTCAGGGACCGATTAGGAATGTGGTCACGTTATAAGGCTGCCTAGGAGATTCAGGGTATCTTGACACACTGGTTTAACTAGGGTTGAACCAGTATGTCATCGTATCCCTAGTCCTCGTGGGCATCCATATAACGTTATCACCTTACTAATCCGTTTCCGAGTGAATAAGTTGGGATAGGAGGGACTGACTGAAGTCGGTATAAGACATTCTACATAACATAAGAATGGGGTGAGGGACGTATTCCAGATTGACGAGTATGCCGTTAAGGAATACGAGACATAAGCAGTATGTTTCAAATCTTTGGCCAAAGTATCGCAAGCTGCTGATTGCGTTGTCCTAAATCACCTAGTCTAAGGAATGAGATGCCGATGAATAATAGTAACAATTATTCAGATAGGTTCCTTGGACAGAGCATTCTGATTCCCAGAATAGGGAAGAGAACCGCAAGAGTGGGGTGTTAAATAAAAACGCCAACTCTTATCACTCATGAATAGATCGGTAGATTACCGAGTCATGGAATGAATAGATCAGAGGTACTCTGAGTCATTACAGCTGCATATGGTTATCTGTTATTAAGAATGGTTATTTGATTTGTGAGTTCTAAATTATGTATTTAGAACCAGGAAGCATTTATCAAAAAAAAAAAAAATTGACTTGTTCTAGATTAACTCCTTCATTTGAACAAGTGGGAAAATGATATTTTCATGGTGTGGGAAGAATACTAACAAAAAACACAGCCCTCCATATGTAATGTCCCCTTCTCAGACCTGATCTTTCCAGTGACCGTTGGCCTTTTTCTGGAAACCCGAAGGCTAGTCGGAAGGTAAATTAGGGTTTCCTATTTTTGAGGATGTCTTTGCTTAGAGTTGGTGGATTCAAAGGCAGATTCTTTCTGGGTTTTCCGAAAGCTTCGCAGTGGTATGTTCATTTCGGCATTCTGAGTATTTTTTGGAATTTACTATTTTTAGTAAATTCTATTTTTGGCAGTTTCCAATTAGGTTCAACTTGGTTGACTTCCTACTTCAGTTGGTCTGTTGACTGGTCATTATTGGCTTCAGAGCATGATTGAAGGGTTAAGCTGATATATTTAATTAAAGGTCACGTTTTAATATTATATTCGAACATTGACCCCTTGGCCTAGTCTATTGACTTTAAGTTGTTTTGAAAAGTGGGTTTCTTGAGGGAGGCGCCTTCATTAAGATTATTTTATTAATTTCCAAAGTCAAAGCAAGCTTAAGGTGGGTGCATTTATCAAGGTATTGAATTTAATTAAAATATCAATATTAAGCTTGAAAGGAAAAGGGCGCCATCTTGGAGAAAGGATTAGGGTTTGGATGTTGAAGTGTTTTTTAGGGTTTGGTGAAGTCAACAGGAAGTTATAAAAGGAAGACTTTGAGCATCATTCATCATCTTTTGGGACTGCAATATTGTTATGTTGCCAGTTTGGCTCTGGGTTTGCTTCAAGGAATGAAGGCCTCCTAGCTCGGGCATCACTTCTTGTTTGTAAGACAACAACTAGTGGTGATTTTACTCTAGATTGTGAGTTCAGTGGAGTTAGTGCTGTGTAATCTACATTTGTCTAATTAGGTTCAGATTTTACATATTAGAGTTTTCTGGGTTCTGCACTTTTGCTTTAGCAGATTCGATGTTTTATTCATAAATCCAAAAAGACAAAAAAATTCATGGTGGGTATTGTTTCTTTCCTTCCTTCTTGACTAGGCGCCCATGTATGCAAGGCTATAGAATTTTTTGGAAGACAATCTGATTTTTAAAAGCTAAATCACCCCTGTGCTGGGCCGTACCATTCATGGTGTCTTGAAATTCATGCATTTAATATAGCCTACATTTTGAGTCTATTTTTGGGGGTTAGTCTGAGCGCCCTCTTGCTAATAGTGCTTTGTAATCAGTATCAGGTTATTTGAATAAGTTTTACGAAATTTCTGAGCTATTCCAGAAATCTGTGTGCTGCTGGTTATATTCTGAGCTATTCCAGAAATCTGTGTGCCGCTGGTTATATGAAAAAATACAGAACTGTCATAACAGCTTAGAGAAAACTGCATCTTAATCTGATTCATATTGTTAGCAAGATCTCACCATTTATATTGTAAGCTAGCAATAGAACTAGCAGCAACTTAGATTCTTGCTTATCATACTGTAATGCCCTTCTTACTTTCAGTAGTTGATATTGTTTTAATTTGACCTCCGCCCTATGGTAGCTACTATCCCATTCTGGGTTAGCAAGCACATTCTGGGTGTTGAGTATTTCCAGCTTTCCGCATTTCTTTTCAAGTAGTTTTCTGTAACACTCCATCATATGGTCGCCCCTCACTCCATACTGGATTGGGTAGCACATACTTGGCGTTGAGTTCCCATTCAGCATTTAGGTAGAAGATTATTATTTTGTAACACTCCGTCAGATGGTCACCCCTCACTCCATACTGGATTGGGTAGCACATACTTGACGTTGAGTTCCCATTCAGCATCTAGCATAGAAGATCCTCTGACCATATGCTCGCCATCATCGGCGCCATTCTTGGTTAGAGTTGCTTTCGTACGTTTGGGTTTACCTTCTAACCTTAACAGGTACTTTGATTGTAATGTTGTAATCTGTTTTAAAAAGAAAAACAAAAAAAATTGGCCCGGAATATTTCACCATATCCCTAAAAAATTGGGGCTTCATGGCGCAAAAAACTAGTTCATGCAAAACTAGATTTTTCAACAATCATTCCCTCCAATTTTAACGTGGTTCGCCCACTTGAACCCTAAGAAGTGAAGAGGTAGATCGCTTCCTTTTTCAAAGATGTTCTTCATGTGACAAGGAAGTGTATTGACAAAAAACAAATCCCTTCATATCTATAAAAAACAGGGGTTTCATGGTTCAAAAACTAGTTCATGGGAAACTAGATTTTTTGACGATCATTTCCTCCAATTTTCGGGCGATTTCACCCACTGGAACCTTAAGAAGTAGAGAGGTAGCTCGGTGATTTTTTTCCATTACTGTGTCATGGCAGCCATTAATAGAGCTCAAAATTTTTAGGTTTCCTTTTCTTCTTCATTTCCAATAAATATTATATTGTTGTTATGTGTTTTTTCTTCTGGTGCTTCATGTGTAATTTTGCTTCAATCTGACAATCGGTTTTAACGAGAAATCCGACTTCTTTCTTCTTCGAGCTAGAAAGGAGATTTCTTAATTGTGAATGCTCTATTGCACAAGCAGATAATTTCAAAGTATGTTTTTGATGGTCTTTGATAGAGGAACAAACAACAAAAAATGGTTTGTTGATTCGTGCACTGGTTTACAAGATTTTTGTGAATCTTCATTTTTTGGCTATGGAGATTTTCTACTCTTCTCTTCATTGTTCTTCATTTGCTCAATCTTCCTTATGATACCTATATGATTTAATGGAATGAAGGATAATATTTTTGTGACAGGTCTGGTTTGAGGTTCAGTAATGGTGGAGTGATGGCAGGGAGGTTGCAGAGGAAGAATGGAGGTATAGTTGTGCACGGGAGTGAAAGCAGTTAGAAGCAAGGAAGCATGTAACCATCTTATAGGGCTTGGAATTATCCTTCCAGAAATGTTTTGTTTCTCCTAACTCCATCTGGAGCTCCTAGAATCACCCTTTGAAGCTCTGCAGCTTACTTTGGCTTGTGCACTGCCTAGGCATATGAATCCCCAACTTTGATGAAACTACCACAATTGCTCCAAATCTTCCATGAACCTTCCAAAATAACCTTTATGATGTTTATATGCCTTTCAATTGATTCCACATTCATTTTGGATTTTCTTCTATGTTCCATGGAGTTGCTCTAGTTCTCGGAAGGCCAGTGATAGTCCTTCTCACAGCTGTCTGTAGCTTACAACTTTTTAAAAACTCCTAAAATCACCTAGGGGGTTGATTTGACTTTCCTAAATCACCTAGGGGAATGAATTAACACTGATCTTGAGGTTACTAGACTGACTAGGAAAACCTGGGGTGTCTTGGAATGATAGGACTTGAAAAAATTGGTACATGGGTATCATTTCCGTGCTTGGAAATTGTCAATTTTCCTATTACACATTTACACGACAACACACAGCCTTAAAACCTCACTACATGATCACCTAAAAATGTCACCACCTCACTAACTCCCTATGGATACTTAGGGGCACGTTTGTCTTCACCTAGACCTTACCCATAATCTTACCTATATACCTTCACCAACCTGACCTCGCCTATATGACAATCAAACTCGCTTACTCGCTCTACCATGTGATAATGTTACCCGTGTTGTTTAGCATACCAACCTTACCTTGCCTTATTTCATGACATTTATCTTGACCATACCAAACCTTTTGGTGTTTCAGAACACACATATACCCATTCCTGCACCTAGCCTCATTGTTTTTCTAGGATCACATCCTATACCTTGGATACCTTGACCACATCACCCTTGTTTGGATAAACTATCGACCGTTGACAAGTTAGAATTTGTGTGCTCTTCAACCTTATGCCTTTTTTTCATTATAATGTGTGCATGTGTTTTATTTCCTCCACCTTTCGATCACCCTATCATCGCCATTACCTATACCTTCACATAACCCCATTTTTTTATCACCTACCACCTTATCAAACCCATCACCGATTTTTCCTTCCACAACATCAATTCCTTGTTTGAGGGGGATAACCTCCACCCATATCTGGGGCATCCACTTCATTTTTTTTCATCATCATGCATTAGTACAAGCTACACAACAAAAAGGGGCAAATGTAGACACCCAAAATTGGGACGACACCCTCTAGGTCCCCTTTTATTACATACCCCCTTACCATGACCCCTTTCACATATTTTTATTAATGTAATTACCTATATTAGATTAATTATTACCTTTCCCCTCCACCTCACCTCTCCATCTCACCTTATACCCATTCCAAGCCCATCTAATAACCAAGACTAAGTCATCACCCCCCTAACCAACTGAGACTTCTTCTAAACCTAATATTGATTTCCAATTACCTCTCCCACCAATTTCCCATGTGATTTAATGAGAATCAAGACTCCTAACCCAGAACCATTATTAACTCATGCCAAAAAGGGAGAGAAATTTTTCTTTTTAGTAAATAAGACTATTTCTCCCTAACCGACGTTGGTTATTCCTCGGTCGGCACCATTCAAGGAACCACCATCGTTTCCTTTAAATAAGCATTTTCAACTCTTTTCTTAGGTTCCTTCTTTTGGTTGACCTTCTTGGATCTCACATCTTTGGCATTCAATCAACACCCCGATAATCAACTAATCACTAGAACATCAAACTCTCCGCCAGCAACCAATCTACGGGCTTCATAATCTTGAACCATTTGCACTCAACCTTCAATGTCGTGGCACAGGATCTTGGCTCGTCTCCCCTATGCACACCCACTAACCACCACCGTCTACCAATCTCTGGATCTCTGATAAGTATCCTTAACCAAGTTATTGATTTCACTATCTTTGGTTTTAGATCCTTTATCTTTTTCTAATCACCTCCTTCCTCTCTCAGAGGCCTTTTGTAGCCTATTCACCTAACGCTCTACCAATGGGAACCACTCTGCCCTTTCAACCACTCATTTTACCCATGTTTAGTCTTCATCTACATTCCTACACCCTACGTAAGACCTCCCAATACTCTATGCAATCACAAATAGCCCAAATCAACCTCCTTTATACCTTTGAAACCCAATTTCCCCTACCGTGATTGATTAGTTAACTGATCCTGGCTATAACCAGTGACCGGCATCGGTTCCCCAACTGGCATCAGTCTCTGTGTCTCGGAATTTTCCCCTCATATCAGTGAGCTCATTCCTCCACCCAAAACTCTCCAAAACCTCCCAAGACTTCACCCATACCTTTTTTCTACCCTCTGTCATACCTATAGACCCTGACAACCATCCATTCTCGTAGATTTAATCTTATATTCTTCATTTAGATTAGATTTATATTATTACGTTGTGTGAGATACCCAAATCATATAACTACAATAGGACTTTCCATTTCATAAAATTTATCATCATTAATTTGTATTAAGACGTGGATTAACACCCTTTGAGGAAGCACCCTGTTTCTTAGATCTAGCTCACGCTAGGCAATCCACTAACCTATGTTATTAACTCTATTTTGAATTCATGATTTTCTTCTTAGGTAGTCCTTCCAAAATAAAAATAGTGCTCTATAATAGGATTGGTCTTCAAAAATGGTGCGCAACCTCTTCACAACCTCCAGGTACTCCTCACGTACCTTACCTTTACCTTTTAAATTGTTTTGTCATATGGTACTCCTATGTGGTGAAACAAAAACTACTGGAAATATGCAAGAAAGTGTGAATGGAAAAAATGGAATTTGCACATGGGCTACACTACATAGCCATTAAACCATTTTGAGGAAAAAACACTTGAATGGAGGGAAAACAAATAGGTTAAGAACCTACTCTGATACCAGATGTAAATGGAACCCCATTACTGGGAAGAGCCCGAAATCTCAAATGTGCACATGCATGATTCAATCAATCGCAATTAAATTAATAAATAATAATACGACTTACATATTTATATCACTTGTCCTAGAACCATATCTATAACCACTAGCTTCAATTTAGGTAGGTTCTTATAACAACCTATATTATCTTTTATCCCTAAAATATCTCACACCTAACTCCTACATGAGTTGTTTACTTACATTATTATTCTCCACACGCAATATTAAAATTCAATCTAATATTGCTAACCTAAATGAGTCCATGTTAGGACTAATTCCTAACAGTCACCAAATATCTCCCTCTAGCTTATTAGGTTGCTTCGAAGGGCCATTTTGGTTGGAAAATTTATAACACAACACAAGCAATAGTTCAAGGGAGAACAGTCCCTCCTCTTTATGGGAGAGGTTCCCTTATTCACTAAATGAAAGAAAAACCTACTTATTTACAAATATACACTCTATCAATATTCAAATGAGGATTTTGATGTATTAAATGTTTCCATACTCAATCACTCTCAATATAGAAGATAAAGAAGGTGGAAGAATTAATAGTTCGAGGAATGGAAAAGGCAGCACTCTCATATATATAGATTATGTAATAGTATCCTACTTATGCATACATGAAATCTTAAGAGCATATGAATCTATATATATTTGAATAACTCACATTGACATATATACAACAGACACAAAGTTATCAACACTACATCAACTGAATTGAACACAAAGCTTCATATCTAAACATATCAAATTCACATTCATAGGGATAGGAATAGAAATAGAAATAACATAGGACCAGAGAGGGAAGAACTTCTTCTGTATTGGTCTTTGGTAGTTATGTATCCTTTACATTCAAAACATCAAAATCCAACAACCCCTTTTAGAATTAAAGAAAAGCTTTATATAAGCATAGGGGCTGTTATAACTAACTATTCATAGTTCCATTATCTTTTAATTAAGTGTTTCTACTTAATTAAAGAATTATATTTTAGTTATCTCTATCTTTTCCAAATAATAAAGCTAACTTTGAATTATAACGACTAGAAAGGAGGACTATGAACTAGTGGAAGGAACACTTGTGGATGATGTTGATGCAATATTCACTTTGAGTACATTATTCCTGAACTCAAGCAAAGCTCCAGCAATCTCCATGCATTTTGGGATAGTGGTGTTTTCTATGGCATTCATCCAACTACCCAAGGAATCCTCTATATCTTTTCCCATACCTGCATTTTGTAATAAGCCTTTGGTTGCTTCTATAACCACATTATGTAATTCACTTATCTCTTTCATCTTCTCTTTAGTCACAGTTTCACATTTAAACAAGTTTTATTTGATGAGTTTCCTAAAACTTTATTTGATATCCTATAATGTGTGCCTCTCTGTAGAATTATCCTTATAAAATTGACATCAAAGATCTTGGAATTCAGCCAGTATTTTAGATTTAAATGCTTCCCCTTTCTACATTGTATTCTTAAGTTCATAAATTTCTTCTTCCAACACTTTCATCTTCCATTCTACATTGAATACCCATTTTCTTGAAAGATTACGTTTTGAATCATCAAAGACCTTATGTGCAAGAATAATTTGTTCATCAGTATCATTTATGAGCCTAAGATCTTATATACATTCCAGCCAAAGTTTAAGTTCCTTCTCATAGTGAATGACTACTAGGTCATATTGAATTTGAGCCACAAAAATGTTGTCATACACTTTGTGTGATTCTTTAATGAAATTCAAACCAAATACTAACATTCCCTCAACTATTGCTTCAATTTCTTTTCCATAAGTAGCATGTTTATGAATGACCTTGATAGCTTTAACTTCTACATCAGACAAGACAGTGGAAGGGGGCATTCAAGTCAGAGAGGTAGGATCCAGCACTTCCTCACTTGTAAGAAAAGATTCGATAAAACTAGAGAGGGCTTGTACTTTCTCTTCAAGTTGTTCTTAAGTTTTTTTCCCTTTTCAACCCTTTCAATGACCTTAGATAATGTTTCTTGTAGGTTATGAACCTCCCTTTCAAGAGTAGATTCACCCAGTGGAATTCTTGTCAGCTCTAAATCGGAAATAATTATATCTTTTTCATCTTTCTCTACTCTTGGCTTTGTTATCTCTAAGTATTGTTGGAATTTTGAATCAAAAACCAATCTTGAAGCAATATTGGCTTTCTTGGCAAGGTGAGTGGAAGTTGTACCCAAGAGGGATACTACAACATCAAACTTAGGAGCAATGATTTGGGAGGATGCCTTCTTTTTCTTGTTATCAATTAGGGGCTAAACCCATGTGAAAGAGTCACTAAA
Source organism: Taxus chinensis (assembly GCA_019776745.2). Classification (NCBI taxonomy): domain Eukaryota; kingdom Viridiplantae; phylum Streptophyta; class Pinopsida; order Cupressales; family Taxaceae; genus Taxus; species Taxus chinensis. The sequence continues at coordinate 767,660,923 of CM034153.1, forward strand.
AGGTGGAATAACAAGAGGGCCCAGAGTAAGTGTTTTTAGGGAATCAAAGGCCTAAACAACAAATACCTCCAGGGTAGGTGTCTTAGTACTAGAAGAATATATTTCCTTAACTAGTGACTTGGGCTTAAGAATGCTCAATGCCTCATATTTTGGCTTTGTATACTTCAATTTATCTCCTCCCTCTTCTTCCTTTTAAGTACGTCCTCTTTCATAGTTATTTTCCTCGTGTTACTATGTTCCCTTTTCTAGTTCCTCTAAAAGATCAACAATTTTTTCAACCCTTTGAACCTGTTATGTTTGCCTTGGAGAGGGAGGTTGTTTGTCTTCTTTTTCAGTTGCTTCTTATGTCTTCTCGGTTCTTTCAATCTTCTCTAGCTTTCAATATACCTTGACTAAAGATTCTACCTACACAAGAGAAAGAGTTAGTTGATTTGGCACCTCTGTATGTGTTGAAGAAACCTCCATGTGAGATGTTGATGCTCCTTAAGAAAAAGATTGAGTTACTCTTGCTTTATATACTTTCATATTCCTATCAAACCAAACTTTGGTCATCATCATGACTGAGTTTATTATCTCTTAAAGATCATCCTTTTCTTTCTTAAACTAATTGATGGTGAGAAGGGGTGTATGCCGAATAGTTTTCTTGTATTCAAGAGAATAAAAATATTCATCATCATCTAGAAAGTCTTCTGGCACTTTACAAATTCCAAAATCTTTAATTTTTGGTAAAGAAAATCAGCCAAAATATCTTCTTCTTACCTCATACTCATCTGAGAAATCTTCCCAATAATATTTCAGGGTAGGCAAGTGATAGAAATTCATTCTGATATTATTGGAGGTAAATCCCTTAATATCAAAGTAGGACCTCTTGTGAAAAGTATAAAATTTGAATGCATAGATGGTCTTTCTACATTCTGAGCATCCAATATTGTCTTGGAATTATAATTCCCCAAAGTGATGGGGAATTTTATCCCTGCATGTTCTATGCAACATATCAAGTTGCCTACAAACTTCCACTAAAACTAGTTTATCACTATAGTAAATGGGAAGCTTGTTAGGTACACCTTCAAAACCAATCAATCTGATATATGATAACCTTCTGAACTGGATGAAAAAAATGCCATATGTTGAGATTAATTTCTTTGCTTCAGCAGATACCCTCTCAACTGTATTTCCTTCAGAGATTCTAATAATGTACATTGTAAAGGCATCATTGAATCTTCTAAAATGACGCTTGTTATTTTTGAGAGCCAGTTGGGGATTATGATCATACACATCTGCATTCTTCTTTTCATCCATTGGAGTAACACTTATCCATAATCTGTATGTCGCAATGGTGTACATCAAATATGAGGTCATGTAAAAAGATTTTCTTTATTGTACATTGACTAATTTTTCACTAAGGTTTTTTTATCCAAATAACTCTTCTAGTTATTTGGACAACTTGTATACATCTTTTGGCTCTTGAGCTCTTCATTACAAGATTGTGCACACTCAAGTTCCCTTGGCACATTCCTTTCTTTTCCTCATGTGCCCTTGCATGCTTCCCCTTCTTCCCTTCATTTCCCTTTTCTTCTTTGTTCCATCTTCCCATTACATGCATCTTCTGCGCATTCACCTTCTTCCTGATTAGTCGTCCACCCTCGTGCAAGCGCCTGCACATCACTCTTATAATGGTTGCGCCTTGACCATGCATTCTCTGCTCACCATTTTAACTCATTTCCCCATGTGTGTCACATCACGCATGTGTTCCTTTGTGCCTTCCTACGTATTTCATTCTCACACACCCTTTCCTCGTGCATCCTCCCTTCTGCCCTTATGTGTTGGGTCATCTTCTAACATGCTTAAGTGTGCCACACACAACTAGTGAAAGCATGCCAATAGGGAACTAAATCATTGCAAAAAATCAATGAAGTGACACATGGTAGAAATAAGAGCAAGCACATGTTGGCAGTGGTAAATCCTTTAAACCAATTAGAGGCTACCAAGTGTCAAATTCTTGTGCCTCATGATCATAAAAATCCTATAGACAGGCCATATCTTTCATACCTAGAGCTCAAAATTAGGTAAACTTTATATCATTGGAAAGCTCTCCTTCAGAGCCCTTCAACCCAGACATCAGCCATATGATTTTGATGGAATTCAAATGGGTCAAATTTTGGAAAACATGACATCGGTAGGTGAGAAATGGGAAAGGACATTTTTTGGAACGTAATCGATCAAATCAAGATAGCTTCAACCACCTGACTTGATGATGACATGGCTTCATTTGCTTCTGCAAGGATGAAATTGACATGGGTAATGGATTTGTAGAGTTCCCATGTACTATTGTAGAAGAGTTTAATGCAGAATGTTAGTGTTGAAAATTGAAAAGTCATCCCTTCTCCCTCCTTTTCCCTCTTCTCTCTCTTTCTCGAGCTATAAATTGTAAAATATTTCATCTGATTAAGGTTGGATGGAAATTCCAAAAGCATTTTGTAATGGAACTCTTTCAAATTTGTTCCAGAACTAGATGTGAGACGTCTAAACCTCCATTTTTGGACTTGACATGTGGATATCTTGTGCCTTATTTTCACCAATGTAACAGCTATGTGCATTTCTGGAAGTAATAGAAGCATCATTTTGTGACTATTTTTTGTCCTAAATCGTTTGTATTCCTTCTTCTTTCCTTTTACTTATTGCATTACATGTTTTTTGTGCCACTTCACGTCCCTTGCAGTTCCTTGTTTAGTTGTGTTCCATGAGAATGGTCTGGTAAACAAGTTTTTAGTCTGTGCTACTCATGCCTATGGTCCTTTCACACGTCCCCTTTTCATTCCCTCTTAGAACAGATATTGTTCATCCCTATTTTTTAGAGTATCTATCACCCCCTTTTAGTGTAGTTTATTTTCATGCATCTTTCTATCCTTCTATCCCTGGTCCCTTGGCATTTATTAGCTTAGTTTCCCCTTTCAACACTAGGAGTAGCAATAGCACTAGAAATAGATAGAGGAAGATGGCCTTCTCCAGAGATCCGTCTCAAGCATGCAAGGTCCCACATCTTGGATATAGTTCCATTTTGATCTCAAACAGCTAGGGATCTTCCATATCCGAGATCCTAGGGTGTACTTTTTTGAATACACAAAATTTCTGGCACTTCATTCGGTGGGATTTCATTTGCAATGTGTAGCTTAAATTTCATATTGCTAAGTTCTCGAGTGTGTGGACTTAGTATTTCAGCCTTTGGAGGCTCATTTCAACACATCTAACAACTCCCAACATTTCTACATCTTTATTTTAGTAGTCCTGAGTGCCTTTCATGAGAAGAGTGCATACAAGAAGAAGTGCAGTTGCTGAATATTCTTTACAATTACCTACAGCTATCCCCATGAAGAGTCCATTCCAAAAGGCCCAAGCACATCTCTATCTCCAGCGCGTCGTGCCCATTCAAATCCTCCTCAAAATAGAGGTAACCTTGTGCCCTGTGATGGCACATCAGCCACCTCCTCCACTGAGGAACTTTGTCAACTTCACAGGAGGGAGTCCCTTGGTATTGGCTATGCAACATGACATGCCAAATGGTCAGCTAAAAAAAAGTATTCCATACTTTACTGGTGAGAATCAAGTCACCCCTCATGAGCATATCCAGGATGTAGCAAACCTACTGTTCAGCCCCCTATTTGATCACACATGATGGTGTAGCAATAAGGCTATTTGCTAGCCTCTTTCAACCCGGTAAATCGACTTCCCAATGGTACCTGAGGCTTAAGACTTGGATCTATTACCACCTGGGATGAGCTCCTAGAACACTCTCTTTGCTCAATTACTTTACAAAGATAAGTCAAATCACATATCTCTGGTGGAGCAACAAAAACAACTAGAAGGGCATCCGATGAGCAAATGACTGATTTCAACATCATATTTCATAAGACTTAGGACATAATCCCTCTTGTGGTAAGACCTATAGCCCAACATGATTTTATGTATTATCTAAAGGCGTTAAAAAATGATATCTCATTCATGATTCAATCCATGGGAGGTAGGAACTTACCAGGTGCTTATAGTATTGTAGTAAGGGCAGAAAATAGTCTTATTCAGGTGGGAAAGATAGCTCCTAGACCAATTATGCCCTTGTTCCCAGAAATGTCACAAGTGCCTCAACCTTCTGTGGCCCCTATCCCTATTCCTGAACAAGGCGTGCAACCAATTACATCTACATCCTATTACAGGAAAGAAAAAATTAGCAATGCTTCCCCTTCGACTAATCCAAGTGAATCATCCTTTTGCACAATGGGGTCTTGACTTCATAGGTATGATCAATCCACCTTCAAGCACTAGACACAAATGGGTGCTGACAACAATGGACTATTTCACCAAATGGACAGAATCTGTCGCACTCAAGGAATCAACCAAGTCAGTCATCCTTGACTTTCTCGAAGGTATAGTCACAAGGTTTGGCGTCCCTCAAACCATTATCTCTGATAATGCAAAAGCCTTCCTTAGTAATAAAATCATTGATTTGGTGCTAAATCTGAGCATCTACCTAAAGACTTCTTCCAACTATTACCCTTAGGGAAATGGTTTAGTAGAGTCAACAAACAAGAACCTGATCAAAATCATGAACCGCACAATGAACATCAGCCAAAGACAGTGGCATACAAAAGTCTCGCGCGTGCTCATGACAGATAGAATAACAATCAAAAAGGAAATAGGAACTTCACCTTACAAGCTTGTCTATGGCAAGGAGGCTACCCTTCCTTTGATACTAGAGTTGAAATCATTGGTGCTTTCCCAATAGCTGGAATTCAAAGGTGCAGACCAGAGAGAAATCAAAATGACAGAGCTAGTTAATCTTGAAGAATCAAGAAACTCTACCATGATCAAGCTGGAACAACATCTACAAGCAAAAAAGAAATGGTTTGACAGAAAGGCTAGGCTTCAAGCTTTCAAAGTTGGGGATTTGGTCTTGAAATGGGATGCTGATAGAGCTAAACCAGGGCACCATTCAAAGTTTGATGCACTTTGGAGTGGCACATACATCATCAATTCATGCAAGGAGGCTAACTCTTTTGAGTTAACTCATCTTGGTGGAGGTGCAATACAAATCCCAGTAAATGGGATCTATCTCAAACCCTTCCATTAAGTTTGTTGCTTCATTCTGTATATATTAGAATAGTTTCAATTCCTCTAAGTGTGTTGTGCGCACATAGCACATGCTCTTCTTTTACTTCCAGGATGCTGGAAATTTTCATCAACTTACAAGATTCATAATAGGGTCAAGAAATTATCCTTCAAGTGACTTTAGGGGCAGTTCTTCAAATAATTATATGATCAACTCCATGCCCAATGGATGATTTAGGCTACTGATCTCCTTCATCTAGCAAGCAAATGGCCCCGAAAGTCACCAAAATTGTTATTCAAATAACTCTTGTAGTTATTTGGACAGCTTGTATACATCTTCTAGCTTTGAAATATTCATTACAAGGTTTTGCATGCTCAAGTTCACTTTACACATCCCCTTCTTTTACTCATGTTCCCTTGTGTGCTTCCCCTTATTCCCTTCTTTTCCTTTTCTTATTTGTTCCATCTTCCCCTTACGCGCAACTTCTACGCATTCACCTTCTTCTTGACATCCATTCACCCTAGCGCGTGCCCACACACCATCTTGTAATGGTTTTGCCTTGACCATGTGTTCTTTACTCACCAGTTTGCCTCATTTTCCCACGCACACGTTCCTCTGCGCCTTCCTCTATTTTCTTCCATGCACCCTTCCCTCGTACCCTCCTTTACACCCTTCTGTGCTAGGTCATCTTCTGACATGCTTGATTGTGCCACATGTAACTAGTCAAAGCGCGCCAACAGGGTGTTGAATCGTTGCAACAAATCAGTAAGTGACACATGGCAGAAACGATAAACATTTTACACAGTTGGCCATCCTTTTAGCCAATCCACGCATGCCACGTGTCTTGCATACGTAGATGGCTCTGACATCCTCTGATAGCCATATCTTTTGCTACAGAGATTTGATTGGCACGTGCCTAGACTTGGCAGAGAGTTGTTGATATCAACCACAATGTTAGGTATTCAAATTCAAATTTTGGTGGTCCCGATAGGTGAGAAATCAGAAAAAATCTTTCTGGACATTAATGAACAGATTTGATCGGTTCAACCACCTGATTTGATATGATTTTCCCTCCTTCCTTCTCCAACACGCAAAATAGACCTGGGGAAGTGCATTCAGCAGATTTACAAGTGGATTTGCAGGCATTGAATGCTTCTTGTTGGTGGTTATATTTCAAATTTGGGTTTTCTCTCCTCTTATCCTTCCACATATTCATCTATAAATGTAGGATTTGGGCTCATTATTAAGGTTGGATACTTTTAATCCTTACGAGTTTTGCTAAGGACTATTTTCTACATTATGAGTTACAGACCTCTAGATCTGGCTTATGCATGTGGATATTGGACTCTTTCACCATTGTAACAGCTCTGTACATTTCTGGAAGTGATAGAAGCATAATTTTGTGACTATTCTTTGTACTAACTTATTTGTATTCCTTTGTCTTGCCTTTTCTTTTGTATTGTGTGTTTGTTGTGCCACTTCACGTCCCTTGTAGTTCCTTGTTTAGTTGTGTTCCATGAGAATCATCTAGTAAATGTGTTTTTAGCTATGCTACTCGTGCCTAGGCTCCTTTCACGTGTCCCCTTTTCATTCCCACTCAGAACAGATAGTGTTCATCCCTCTTTTTTCATTTCTATCACCCTTTTAGTGTAGTTTATTTTCATGTTATCCTTCTACCCCTAGTCCCTTGGCATTTATTATCTTATTTTCCCCTTTCGGCACTAGGAGTAGCAATAGCAATAGAAAGAGATAGAGTAATCGGCCTTCTTCAGACATCTGTCTCAAGTGCGCAAGGTCCCACATCTTGGAGACAGTTCCAGTGTGATCTCAAACAACTCGGCTCTTCCAAATCCAAGATGCGGGTGTAAGTTTGAAGACCAATAGTTTTTACAAATGATTTCTCCCCAATTCAGGTTTTGCTTTCTGTCACAAATAATATTTATATATGGAAACATCCAAAAATGAAAATCATTGGTTAAGGGAAGGCCCGTAATCCTAGACAATAGAGTGATTATATCCGATAGCTCTTCTTTGAAATCATCTCTGTACATAGCCTTAGGCAATTTGGATGCCCATTTCTTTGGAACCTTGAACCAAGACTTAACTATCATTGACTTATATTTCTCCTTATACTATTCAAAAAGGAATTGATCTTATGGCCCAGTGAGAGTGTTGGCATCTTCAACAACAGGGATTTTGAAGGCTGCATTTATATAATTGACATCTAGTTTAACAATCACTTGGCCCTGAGAATATTTGATTTCTTTTGAGTCTGGGTCAAAACAAGAAGCACAAGCTAAAATGGTATCTACACATTTTACTGAGATAGGGAAACATCCAACATAAGCAATCCCATTTTCCTTAATGCATTGAGCCTTGGGAGTGGGGTTTGCATCAGAAATATGAGCCCAGAAGTCATTGAAATCAATATGTCAAATATCATTATCCCTAATATTGGGTACTAATGTTTTGAGGTATGAAATATGCTCATAACCACTATAATGGTACTTCATGATGGAAGGGTTAGGAAACAGACACTCATAAGAATGGTAATTCAACGAAAATTTTAAGAGGAATGGTCTGATAGGGCACAGAATCAATTTGACAACAAAACCTCGCAGGAAGCTTCAAAACTACTCACCTTGGTTGCAAGAAGAAACGCACTCTTCTCAAGATCACATAGCAGTTTAAATTTTCAAATTTGGGTGAGAAATGATTTAGCTGCAGCTAGGAATGGGTTTAAGGGAACGAGACTCGGCTATAAAATCTCGACTGTAATGGTAAGAATGGAGACCCTTTTACCCCTTTTATATTTTTCGTTTAAAGAAGAGTTGGTTAGATGCATCAAATATGGGTCCCTAGTATGTTATGAAGAACAAAGTAACTCATTGAACACCTTTACCCATTTTACCTTTCATATTGTGGTTATGATGGAGATGCGGGGAACATGAGGCCTAAGGGAACAAGGGACACAAGGGATTTCAAACTCTAAAATCTCTACAACACAGGAAAATCTTAATATGTGGAAAAGGTGGACTTGCGAGGAACAGACAGCCGGGATGTACCTGGGACAAGTTATTTGAAAAGCTGAAACTCCCACAATACAAAGAAATCCCAACAAATGTGGGAAAATGGGGCTGATGGAGCACACAGGGCCCATGAGACACGAGGACACGAGTTCTCCAAAAACCTGCAAAGTCTGCAATACAAATAAACACTTGGTAAATTTGGATGAAGACTTTGTGGATGGGCAATGAGTGCAGAGAACACAAAAATGTAGGGAAATGAAGTTTGAGAAGCACAACGGCCACAAGTTCTTCAAAAAGCCACAAAGTCCACAATACGAAGGATGAATGGAAATTTTGAGGAAGTAAGACAACTACGGGAAACAAAAGGATGCGAGGAACCAAGACTTGGACAGAAAAGTTCACCGAAAAACATCAAAATCTGCAACAAAATATTTAATGAAGTGCGGAAAAGGTGGGGATGCAAAGAACTTGTGGACCAAAGGAACTAGGGACATGAGTTCTATAAAAACCCAATTTTTCCACAAAACAAAGGAAAACACCCACTTACTCAAAATATTCAAAAATGACTAACTGTTAGGACCATTTCACTTCCACAAGACTTCATAAAGGCAAACAAATTTGTCACAGAAGTCACTTTACCAAATATTTCAAAAAATCACACATATTTTTTTTGGGTAAGTGACAACAAGCCTGCTCTAAGACCAATTGCTGGAAGTAATAATGGACTGAGGGGGGTGGCCCCTAATAAAACATTTCCACTTTATACTTCAAACATCAAACACACATCCTCATGAAACACATACATTAATGATTGATCACAATCCGAAATAATTTACCATGAGATATACTTCACCAAAGCAAGGATTCATGCATACATATCAATAAGAACACAAGATATACTCAAAATATTTCCTTATTGATATTCAAATCATATCACAACAAATGATTCCTTCAACAATACAACAACAGGATACAATCAAGTGATATCAATGCAATCAACTATGGCTCTTGAATACACAAGAGTATATTTCTCTTTTGCATAAGAATTCAGCTCATAATCATACCTAAAAATACTTCAGAGACCTAGTAATGAGATCAACATGCTATGAAATTAACAATCAACACATGAAACTAACTCTTCCCTCTTTCATCAACTCGTTATCAAAGAAACTTCACCATCCTTTACTTCGCTCAAATCCTCCTCATAAAAATACCACCGGCTACTAACCTATAATTTAATTATATGGGTTTTTGGCTAGGCCCAAGGGGGTTTTTTTTCAGCAAGGTTTCTTCAAAAGAAGATAAAAGGGATTCCAAAATATTAGTAACTTAGTACCCAAAACATCACTTATATAGGCTCTCCTTCATTTAAATTCAAGAGAGGTCAGTTTCCCATATTTATCTCAACCATACCAACTTAAAAAAATCCCATAAGAATCACCACAATAGTCACATATGACCCAAGTAGGTCAGCCAAGCCAAAAACTACTCACCATGCACCAAACATCCTCAAAAACCCTATCATTGGGATGAGAAAAATGCCCTCATGCCAAAAATATTTGTATTCAATCTCTATAAATCACCACACATGAGTAATATGATATTAAAAATAATCCATGGTCTCAATTTACATGAACCAATCAGATTATTTCATTTAGTGGGCCCACTCGCTCATAATTTTCTTAAAACACTTGTTTCCAGCACCTTGTATTTACCTTTTGTCCTCAATACCACCCAAGATGATCTCAACTATGGCATGTGACCACTCAATGGAATTCACATAACCTATAGAACACTTATAAACAAGTTATACACTAATAAATATCCATATGATCTAACCACATCAACATTTGTCTTCACCAAAACAAGCTGCCCAAAAATTAGTTTTACAAATCTAACTAGTTAACACCCTTTCTTCTACTTTTAATACATATAAGTTAATTAAATGGATTCAAAATTAATCCTTATTCACATTCCAAGTGATATAAATCATCTCCTAATTCATTTCATACACTAACCAACTCAATCTTTCAGTAAAAGCAATTTTGTCCTAAAAATTTAGAAACCTTCTTGCTCACAAACTAACCTGGAAACCACATCAAATCAACTTGTCATGAACCTAAAATTATACCAATAAAAATATATCTGAAATAACTTTCCATAACATATTATAACTCCTTACAAATCCAAGTGTAAGGCCTTCAACGAAGTTGATCTCTGCAAACTGCCTAAAACTACCCCAAAACTACCTTTTGACCAGTCAACATAAATGAAGCATACTAGACCATATAAATGCATAACCATGACCTAAAATAATCATGTACATAAATAAAAACTCACATAATTACCATAATGTCCATTTAATTTGTAACTCTTTTGGAAAACCTTGTCCTAAACTGAACTTCTTCAAAAACTAACTTGTTTCAGTGGGGTCCACTCATCACTATAACCTTTATCATACCTTCCTAGAAACCTTGAGGAGTACTATACATGTTACAATAATCATCCATGTACTAGAAATAAATTATTTCCACTTATGATCAATTTATCTCCTACCACTTTTGAGCTAGGGTTTCAAACTCATAAAAAGTTGTTTACCTTCTTAACATACGTTCATAAAAATGTGATCATGAAAAGACATAATTATATTTTTAAAACCTTCTTGACTCAATGTAGAAACATCCATAAAATCCACTAGTTCCCATGTAAAGCACATAAATCAAGGTGAGCATCAGAAGACCCAATTCAAGCTGGAAATGACCTTGTTCTTGACCCTGTTTGACCAAAACTGACATAACATGAAAAATACTCATCATGAAAACTTGAAATTTTTCCCACAACACCATGACACACCCTTCATACATCTCCAATCATCACCATGTCACAAACAACACTCCATCTCTTCATCTACTAAGACTTGCATAGCTAACCCTTAGGTTTCTACTCTATAAAGGTTGGGGTAAACTTATAAAACCTCACAACTCATCATAGAAATACTAAAATAGGTCCTAACATACTGTTACATCATTAATAAAATTCCTAAATGCATCCATGATCTCATATAGCTCCACAATTCAATCTCATTTCTTCTAACAGCCATACCTGGTCCAAATGAACACCTAAATCATGGTCTTTCAACTATATCTGCATTATGAAGCTCATGTGAGTGCCCAAAAACTCTCCAAACATTCTCTCTATCATTTCAATATGCTTATCAAGCCACCAAGAATCTCTAACCTCTATGCACCATCACATAGGATATCTAAGTCACCTGATTGGGCTTGTAAGGACAAGTCATTCTCACTGAATCAACTGATATCACCATAAATACCTATGAATCATCATGTCATCATCATCCTTAGAATGTTCTGACCCTACTCCATCATCCGCTTTGTCATTAATGAGGTTTTGCATCAATGACAACACCTATTCCACAACATGCCAACAAAAAGGACAGAAAAGAGAAAATAAGTCAAATATCAGCAAAACAAAAGTGTAATATCAATCACTCTCTATCTCAGAGGTATTTCCAGTATCTCCATCGGGGCTGTGGATGTCTAGATGGTAGTAGAACAATGTTACAACTAGAAAAAAATGTATCTTCATCACCCCTATAGATGTCTAACTGGTAGCGGAGTAATGCACAGATTACAATTACCTTTTAATTTCATCAATTGTAAATCATCTATTTCAATCACACCTACACATTGGCTCATGTTTTCACTCTTTATCTTCTAGGTCTTTGTTTCAAGAAGTAATTAACATTCACACATACACGCACACACAAGATCTTGATGAGTCATAGGGCTAGTATGTCACCTTATACATTTTAGACCTTGTTTAAACTCTAGTTTTAGCTCACTTGTTATCTCATGTCTCATGTCTTAGGGCTCATCATGTGTACACCAACAATTTTTTGTAAACCATGTTCATACACCTACATACCTCTCGTGCTTCATTTTTGCAACCATGTCAATTTTTTTATTAAGCTCCACTGCAAGTTGGAATAAGCATCTGTGGATCCAATGCCTTCTTTACACCTTTTACATCCTTCACTTTTCACATCATTTTGCATTGCATCATTGTGCCTCCTTGTCACTTTTCATTTTGTGTTGCCTCATTATTTCATTTTCATCACGTTGCATTATCTCTTTTCATGTCATGAGTGTCGTATTCATTTTTATAATTCTTACCATTTCTCCTTCATAGGTCTAATCTTAGATCACTCTCGCACCATCATAACATTCCTCTGACCCACTTACTTCACCATTTCACTACATTTACCCTACCACTTCATATTTCACTAAACACCTCACCAATTCACAACACTCCTCACCAACTCCCCCAATTCGCATCGGAAAGTTACTTATGTGACTCACCAATCTCTCCTCACCTTAGCCTCACCCACTACACAACCCTTCACCTCACATCATACCTCAGCCCTAGTAACTCATGGATCCACCCACCTCTTCCCCCAACCCAACTCCTCACCCCGAATCGCTATAACAACTCACCATTTCTCTCAACCTCCCAGTCCACCTCTCCCCCACCCTATCGAGTTACAATAATGACTCAACTGATCTACCTAAACCCCACACGACTCTCTTTCCACCACCTCCCAAGTTCTTACCCCTACCCCTGAGCTAACTCACTCCAACTCACTGAGTCACATGAATGACTTGGCCTAACCTGTTCTACTCCTACCTCCGCGAGTCCCTTGTACGACTCACTCACCTGATTCTTCCCCATCTCTCCCTCATCACTCCTACTCATGATTAACTCACCTTACACCTCACCCTAACTCCCCCACCCTTCCCTGGCTCGGCGATCCAACCCATCCTACACACAATCCCCATATTGGTAACTATAGTGACCAACCTTGTTAGCATGTTGATTTTAAGTGTTTTCATTGATGTAAAATTTCATTAATGACGAAGAGGATAATGGAGGAGTGCTATAATTTTCTTAGTAGGATGATGTCATGGATATTCATGTGGTTTCATGATTGCATGAGTGGATTTAGTGAGACCCGGGTTGGTCTAGCAAATCTAATTAGGTGAGCTAGATAGCCTAGGTGATAGTGCATGGCGAGTGAAGCTATATGGTGACTTCAGGAGAATGATAGTAGCATGGAGAGTATGATTGGAGAATTTTTAGGCACTCACATGAGTTTCAGAGTGCAAGTATAGGTTGAAGACCCAGTTGTAGGTGCTCATCTAGACCTAGTATAGGTGCTTGGAGACCAAATGATGAGGTATAAATCCATGAGAGCTCATCAAGGCATGCAAAGGTGTGAGACATGTTGTCTTGGATATGTTAGGTCTTTTTGGAGAGCTAACAAGTAGATTCATGAGGTTTTTCTACACGTTCATTGTGTACATTAGGCCATTCTAAATGTTGGCTACCACTATCCTAGGTGGAGATTGTCATGATTCTATGAGGAGGTTACACATTCACCTCCTATATGTACATCTCCTGCATTATTCTATTTGATCGTATTGAGTTAGAGCTATTTTTTTGTTATTACAATTATCTCTCTTGTATTTTCATAATTTACAATCTTGTATGCTTGCATTGTTTTGTCAAAGAACAATTCACGTCTCGCATCATTCACCTGTGCAATCTTCAAACCAATAGATCTGTGGAGCTTCTCCGAAATGGTATTAGAGCCAAGCTGGTATTGAGCTTGTTTGGGTATTATTCTATAAATTTATTTTCATTTGAGATCAATATTTTCAAGTATTTGGGTGTTATTTGGTGTTGGTTTTGCCTTGTTTCTGGGTATATATAGCCTATTTGTAGGCTTCTAAGGTTTACAGGTCCGCATAATGCATATATAGTTCTAAAGATTGTTTTTTGTAGGCCCTGAATCATTATTATAGGATCCCTAGATTATTTATCCAGATCTAGGTGATTTCAAACCTATTAAGGGCATTTTCACCTGTGGTAGTGCTTTGCATGCTTATTTAGAATTGCAAAGGGTGTTTTTCCTGATCCATAGGCATTTTTAGACATGCAACAAAGTTTCCAACAGCCCATACATGCATTGAAGATCTAGTTTGGGTTATTATTTTTTGACTCTTGTGGCATTGTTATTTTCTACACTCAAATCTGCAACAATTTAAGGACCATAGTGAAGATCTTCTTGATCAAACATGGTTGCAGCCTATATATGCTAAAAAAAAAATCCATCTCGGCCAAATGGATTAGCCTTGGGTTCATCAAAATGCTGCTCCTTCTTTTGCTAAAATTGTATTTTAGTAAAAAAGTGTATTTCAAGTTTAGTACAAATTCATTTAAAATAGGGCTTATTTACGGGAAATAGTAATTGTAAAAAATTTGATTGGTAGCTCGATATCGATTGTTTTTTTGCAAAAGTTAAATATGTTTTATTTCTCAAAGCATTAGACTTATGTATGTTGTAAAACACACTAATTTATAAAGTGCTAAATTTGGGGGGGCTTCTTGATATAGTTTCTAGGGGTGTATAGTGTGTTTCCTCTCTTATTTGGAACTTCTTTCTTTTTTCACACTTCATTGCAACAACTACCACAACTTCTCTTTCTGCAGTCATGGATATAAGTACAATTAACCCTCTTACAACTTTTAGCTACTATGAATGGAAATCAAAATTGACTATTGCAATCAGGACTAAAGGGTTGTATCGGATCATAATGGGGTTAGAACCTGAGCCTAGTATAGCTACAAATAAAGTTAAAAGGTTTAATAAGTGTGATGAAGCATTTAGTATTTTGTGTCTTTCAGTGTCTCCTAAACTCCTCTTTCACATAGAGTCAAAATCATCTCCCAACGAGGTGTAGAAAACCTTAGAATCCTTGTTTGGAAAAGTTGACACTATGAGGGGTCATGACCTCGAAATAGAACTTTATCAGCTTAAGCCTTAGAAATTTTGACACCTTGGAAGATTTGCACTTAAAATAATGTGGAATACACAAGAAGGATGAACAAATTGTTCTTTCAGTGCTTACCAAACTAGGTCCTAACTACTTTGTCTTTGTTTTTACCTTTTATGCTACCAAGAGGGATCTTGGAGCAAGATGGAAAATGTCATCCTTAGATGACTTTATTGTTGATTTAATTAAGGAGTAAGATAAGTTAATCCAAATGGGCACCTTGAAGTCATCTAAATCTCAATCCCTTATTGTTGGAAATGGGAAACAAAAATCCTCTAGAAACTAAGAGAAGAAACAAAAGAGTAAGGATTCAGAAAAGAAGAAAGAATAGAAATCCACTACCTCTTCCAAGTCTACCACTAAAACCTCCAGTTCAAATGGGAAACCTAAGAAGGAAAAGGTTAAGTGTGTCTATTACAAGAAACTTGGGCACGATGAGCACAAATATATGAAGAAGCAGATTGACCAATTCATTCATCTGCTTGAAAATAACAATATAGGGGTCCCTGAATCTATCAAATAGTCTTCATCAAACCAAGAATCTACTAAGGCAAAAGAAAAAGATTAAAAAATATATAAGGGAAAGGCACTAGCTACAGTTGCATCCTCATCTACTCCTTTGTGGGTTATCGACTCTAGTGCTTCACACCACATGGGTTCATCACAGGTTGAGTTTTCTTCCTTAGAGCCCTACAACATGTCCTCCATCACTCTAGGTGATGATACCCTAGCCACAGTTTTAGGGAGAGGGTCTGTTGAAATCGAAGGTAGAACATTCACAAATGTTCTTAGTGTACCTTCACTTTCAACTAATCTCATATCAATGTATCAGATGTCTTGTATAGGAAAGGGCATGAGATTCCTATTTAATCTAGATTCAGTTGAGATCAGGGAGTTACATAGTGACACTACAATAACAGTGGGAAGGGCATATCATCATGCTATGTTATATACCTTCTCACACTTTTCACGTGATGTTTCCCCTACTACATTTCTCACACATTCAAATGGAGTTATCAGATTATGGCATGAATGGTTTGGCCATCTTAACTACCGCTACCTTGAGCATTGTTATCACCAAATCACAGCACCCCTCTGTTTATACAGGTGCATATAATTTAACTCAATGTGTGATTGGATAATATGGGTACTATCTCTAAGTTGTGGGACTTGCTACTTGAGATAGACCTCCAGAGAAAGCTGGTTCTTGCTCCTAAACTACCTGCCACAATCTACTCTAATGCAGGGGAAACTAACTATTCTAATCTAAATTTCTAAGGGACCAGGGAGAGAGAATGCATGAAATGAAAGCCTACACTAAAGTGGTGATACACCAGAAAAGGAGGGTGTGAGAGTAGTCTTCAAATGCGTGAAATACAGAAGCAAAGTGTACACTAGAAGAGGTGATGACAGTTCTCCATAATCTAGCAAAACGCATTCACAACAATATTTCAAACATACACAATGATAATGGATCCCTACATGAACATAATAATAGACACAATATTCTTGTAATCAAGGTTGAAGGAGCAAGAAGAATGTAAGAAAACACAGCAGGGGAAGATATATCCACAAACTTATATTTTATTGCTTCATGATATGCACGGTTCAATCTATTACAAGATAAGGGCCTGGATCACCATGCAAGGAGTCCACAATAAGGGCCTATAACATATCTGCTTCACAAAGAAATCTTGGCAGAGCTTTGCTACAAAAACTACCCCCTCTTACAATGAGCCCAACACTCCAATTTATAGAAAAAATGAGAAGAGAAAGAGAAGGGAAAATGGAAATCCTGAAATCTGTCCTTAAACCACTTGTAAGAGGCATTAAATGGAGTTAAATGATTATATATTACTTGCAAAAGGCTCCCCATACTGTCCCAGGTGCTGCAGCAAAGAAAGAATGATGACCATGCCTCTTAATTGCACTCCCAACCACCAAATAAAACATTGTTATGAACCCAGCCACGTTTTCTTAAAAATATCAATCAATATCTCATCAAATCTATAATTTATTGATTTTTTTGCATCGGGCTTGGAGCCACGATTCCAACGGTACCAATTTTGTGTGATTTCGTTGAGAAATGCAAAAGTTATGGCCTTCTGAGTGCGGGCAGCTATTTTGGGTCTAGCAGGCGTTTTCTGTCATTTGACGGGAATGAGCATTAACTGACTGGATCTGAATATGTTTCTTTTAATTAAATATATCTACCCTCACTAAAAATAATAAATCCCATCGTGCTCATTCCAGAAAGTCTAATTTTGTGAAAATCGGAGCTCGGAGTCAAAAGTTATGGCCGTTTGAAGTTTCACGGGTCAAACGTTGACTTTTCTTTTTTGCCTTCGGCCGCTTCAGCTTTTCGCATCCCTCGCGTCCCGCGCGTACCTTTGTCCCAGCTGTCCCAGATGAAAATCTCCTACTTTAGCTGACTCGAGCTTCCTTGCTCCTGTTTGCAGTGAAGACACGTGGCGAGATTCCATTCGCTCTCGGCTCTTTCAGCTTTTCGCGTCCCACGCGTACTTTTGGCCCAGATGTCCCAAACTGTCTCGGACAAAAGTTTCCTATTTCGGCCGAATCGGCCGGTTCACGTCCTCCGCATACTTTTGTCCCGGTTATCCCAAAACTGCACGAAACAAAAACTTGACGATTTTTTTTCTTTTTACTTTCGGTCGTTTCGTCCCTTGCGTCCCGATGTCCCAACTGTCCCGCGGACCGCCTAGGACAAAAATGTCCGACTTAGCTGATTTTCTTCATTTTTTCGGCCCCAAGCTTGGTACAACGAACCTCAGTACGACCCGAACTAGTACGACCCGAACCCTTTAGACCCAAAATGCTTCAAAACAGTCCTGCAACCTTTTTTTTTCATTTTTTCTATTTTTTCTAACTCGTTGGGATTTCTTCTTGGATGGGAGAGTTAAAGAGAAGCCGAGGGGGTCTAAAAAACACGATTTTGGGCCTTGAATCAATCTAATTGCTTAGGACTGAAGAATTTGATGCATGTTATCAAAATTACCTTGAGGGTGAAGTTTGGATAACAAGCATCTCAGTAAGTATGACATGGTTACATGATTGCCTAGAGTCAGTTTCTCAAAGGGAATTTGTGAGGGTTGTGCTCTTGGAAAAAACCCTAAAGAGAAATTTGACAAGGGAAAAATTTATAGATCTTCAACACCTTTAGAGTTAATTCACTGTGATGTCATAAGGGATTTTCCCCATCCTTCTTTCACTAGGTCCAAATATGCTCTCACCTTTATATATGACTTTTCCAGATATACATGGGTCTACTTCCTTAAGAAAAAATATGAAGTGTTCAATTAATTTTGGGACTTCAAGGCACTTGTTGAGAATCAATTTGGGAAAAGCATCAAATTTATTCGAACAGATAATGGGGGGAGTATGTTAGCAATAGATTTAAGCAGTTTTGTACTAAATAGGGTATTGATCTACAATAGACAGTGCCTTATACTCCTCAGTAGAATAGTGTGGCAGAATGCAAAAATAGGTCCTTGAAAGAGATGGCAAACTGTATGATCCACTCTAAATCTTTGACTTCTTAGTTTTGGGTAGAAGCCATCAATTGTGCCTGTTATATACAGAATCGGGTTCCCCACAAATCTTTAAAAGGTATAACTCCCTTTGAATCTTGACACAACATGAAACCAAAAGTTAAGCACTTCAGGGTCTTTGGATCACCAATGATGGCACGTATACCCAAAAAAAATGCAAGGCAATGAAGCCTCAATCCAAACCTTGCATCTTTTTTGATATCTAGAGGGGGTCAAGGGATATAAAATTATCCATCCTACTACTCATGAGTTGTTCATCGAGATAAGTGTTAAGTTTCATGAGGTTCCCACTAACTCTTTACTTGATGCTTCTCCATCTACTTTTGCTTCCCTCAATTTTGATGATCAGTCTAAGGATTCAGATAATCCATAGTAGGTTCACGAGGCAGAGTCTTCTACTTCTTCTAGTTCTAACAATGATCAGAGTAATGAGGATTCATCCTCATCTACTTCTAGCCATACTTCATAGGATGAGGATTCAGCACATGACTCACCCACTTTGTGCCCTCTTTGGGCTAGGCAGACACTTCAGAGTGCAAGCACTTGGGCAGGGGATCTAGAGGATGATAGATGTACTCCAATAGACTATCAAAGTAGGCCACATGTCTTGTATGCTTTAGTGACAGATCCACAAACATTTTGAGAGGCATCAGGCATACCTGAGTGGGATAGTGTTATGCATGAGGAATATAATTCCTTAATCAGGAATCACACTTGGGATTTGACTTTACTTTCTAAGGGAAGGAAGATGGTTTGTTGTTGATGGATATATCGAACCAAATTTTTAGCATATGGGTCAGTTGATAAGTACAAGGCTCAGTTGGTATCCAAGGGTTTTTCACAGGTAGCCAGCATAGACTACTCAGAGACCTTTACACCTGTAGCCAAGGTGACTTCGAATAAAGTCACACTTGCTTTAGCTGCAACACATAGTTGAAGTGTGCACCAAATGGATGTGAAGAGTGTTTTTCTTCATGGAGACCTATAACAAGAGATCTACATGGAGTAGGCACCAGGGTTTGTTCAAAATTCATCATTAGTTATAGACTTAGGAAATCCATCTATGGCCTCAACATGCCCCTAGGGCTTGGTATGCCAAGATGGATTCCTTCCTCCTAGCTTCTAGTTTCACTAGGTATCATTCATATCCCAATGTATATCTATTGTGACGAGATGATTCGTTACTGATATTGGTACTTTATGTTTTTTATCACTAGGAGTACTTCATCGACTATCATAGCAGTGAAGACAACTCTTCAAGACAGATTCGCCATGACTGACTTGGGTCTACTGCACTCATTCCTTGTCATTGAGATCACACTGTATGATTCAGGGATTTTACTTGCATAACCCAAGTACTTTTAATCTTCTGAATCTGTTTCACATGGCTGACTGCAAGCCATCTCTAACTCCTTTCTTATCTGGAGTCAAGCTTGAGGCTACTTGTTCCACACCTTTGGTTGATGCTACTTTATATCAATGACTTGTTGGTAACCTTATTTACTTAAATCACACCAGACCTGATATATCCTATATTGTTAGTATTGTTTCAAGGTTAATACAGGAACCCCATGAGCTATATTGCAAAGTAGGTAAGAGGATTTTACACTACATTCAGGGTTCACACAGATATGGGACTCACTACAGGGCTAGTTCAAACATTGACTAAGTTGGCTACACAAATTCAGATTGGGCTAGCAACATTGAGTTTCATAAGTCCACTTTAGGCTACAGTTTCTCATTGGGTTCTAGTCCCATCAATTGGTCAAGCAAGAAGCAGAAAGTTATTGCTCTATCATCCATAGAGGCAGAGTATAGGGGAGTTATTAACGGAACTACTGAGGCTATTTAGCCTCAGGGGATTCTTTCAGATCTTGGTATCCAGATCAAGTAGCCTATAGTCATCTTTTGTGAAAACCAAAGCACCATCCAGATATGCAGGAATCTAGTTCTTCATCAGAGCACCAAACACATTGAGATTCACATGCACTTCATTCGGGAGTTCATTCATGATCAGGTCATCAATTTGATATTCTGCCAGTCTTCGAAGTAGGTTGTTGACATCTTCACCAAATCTTTCACTGACATCAAGTTCATTCATCTATGAGATCTTCTTAGGATGTGGTCTACATCAGAAGCTTCATCATCTTCAGGGGGGGCTTCTAGCCTCTTTACTTCTTCATGTCTCTCTTTTGGGGGGAGTTTTTCCCACAGGGTTTTCTCCTTTTACTCTATCTTATGAGATATTACATTGTATGTGGGTACCTCATCAAGCCTTGTTGTCATGACCCATTTTCTTTTTTCACTACCCACCTAAGTTGTGCTTATGGGGGGGTGTTAGTGTAGGATTTATTTTCCTCGCTTTATTTGTATTATCCTACTCGGGATATTCCACCTCATTTGGAGTTTCACTACACTTATGGGATATGCTTGTTTAGGTGTACACTTGACTACACTATTCTAGGTGTTGGTTACCACTTGACTACACTATTCTAGGTGTTGGTTACCACTTGGCTACATTATTCTAAGTGTTAGTCACCACTTGACTACACCATTCTAGCTATTGGTTACCACTATTCTAGGTGGATATTGCCATAATTCTAGGAGGAGGTTACACATTCACCTCTTATATGTAAATATTTTGCATTATTATATTTGATCGTATTGAGTTGGAGATATTTCTATGTTATTGCAGTTATCTCTCTTGTATTTTCATAATTTGCAGTCTTGTATGCTTGCATTGTTTTGTCTTGGAACAATTCATGTATCACATCATTTACCGGTGTAATCTTCAAGCTAGTAGATTTGTGGTGCTTCTCCAAAATTTACTTGGTGTTAAATGCATTCCATTAGTTTAGTTTAGTTTATATATGCATACATATGACACGCATGATGGGACCCCCCTTTGTCTCATGCACATTTTCTTTTTTCTTAGTTTAGCTTTATTTCATACTTTCATGCAAGTTCTTTTAATTTGTTGAAATTTCTATGTTTTTAAGCATGTATGTTGGTATTTGGTAGTGTTGAATCTTCTTAGCAGGTATAAAGGAGGTGAAGTGATGTCAAAATTGAATCTTGATGGAAAACATTCAATATTTTTGTTGTTTTAGGCCGTGTTTTGACATCTTTTGTGTAGGTACATGCTAAGTGTGTTTCCGTTATTGTAAATGTGTCTTCGTGCTCAGATATGTGTTATCATGTTAGAATTTGTGCTATCATGCTCAAACCTGTGTCTCCATTACTGTGAATGTGTCTCCATGCTCAAAAGTGCATTTGCATGACTTTAAGTGTGTTTGCATGACTATAAGTGTGTTTGTGGGACTTTAAGTGTGTTTGTATGACATTAAGTGTGTTTGTGTGGCTTTAAGTGCATTTGCATAACTTTAAGCGTGTTTCTATGATTGTAAGTGTTTTTATGTGACTTTAAGTGTGTTTCTATGACTGTAAGTGTGTTTATGTGACTTTAAGTGTGTTTCCGTGATTGTTAGTGCATTTATGTGACTTTAAGTGTGTTTTTGTGACTATGCATGTGTCTACGTAACCTATCTTTTGGAAGTCGTAACTTTGGATCCTGAACTCAAAATGACTCCATTTTTTCATGGAAAGGTCTTAAGATGAACTATGCAATGAACATATAAATTTGGGATTTCACCTTACAGAAAAATTAGGTTTTCCTTTCTCCTAAAACTTGTCTTTTTTTTATACGTTAGCTTCATTATTTACTCCAAACTACTAAATCATGTGCGCAGGTTGTCATATTCACTTTCTAAATACAAAGTGCTCAAATAAACAAAAAGAAAAAGTTGTGTGAACATTATTATTTAGTCATTTTACTTCACACTTTGTTTACGAAATCATAATTTCCCTTCATGATTGGCATAACATTATTAGATAAATCTTGTTACTAAACACATAGGTTTG
Organism: Taxus chinensis; assembly: GCA_019776745.2. Lineage (NCBI taxonomy): Eukaryota > Viridiplantae > Streptophyta > Pinopsida > Cupressales > Taxaceae > Taxus > Taxus chinensis. Next base: position 767,683,457 of record CM034153.1, read on the forward strand.
ATTGGTTAGAAAATACAAGATTAAATTGTCACCTTAACACATCTAGGTTACTTGTAAAACGTTACATATCAAATTGATAATTATCTTTAACACTTTTAAGGGTGTTTCTTTCCCTTTAACATCTTTTGATTCTTAATTGTACCTCATCCTAACTACACATGCTCTTCTCTTGCGCTCTTTAGTGATCTTGAGAATCATAAACAACCATGATAGTTTGTTTTCTTATACCATTTTGATCATAGGTAAATTACTAATCAATTTTGTGTAGGACCACATTGTTTGGAAACTTTACCAAACTCAATCAACAAACTACTAATACCTTGGATGCAATTTTCCTTAGTCAAAGACAATCAAACTTTGTTAAATTCAATAAAATAAACAAACAAATATTGTAGGTTCAGATAAGGGTAAATACTCATCAACTTAACTATGGGAAGTACTTGGGCATAAGCCCTAAAAAACATTATGAGGAGTACCACGGGAACCCCAAAGTAGTTGGCACATTGAGAGGAATGGTAAGTGAAACAAGTAGTTCCCTATCTTGATTGAGTAGTATCACCCATGAGGAAAACCAAACGTTTTCTATGGTAATGGCCCCATTCTGATTGATTGAGGGGTAAAATCTGTAGCCAAAAAATTTCTGATATGTCTAACTTTTCATATAAGTATTGGTGAGAGAACATCCAAAATCCCTAGGAATCCTACCAAACTAGGGCCAATTAATCTCATATTGTTTTTAAACACCAAAACTTTACAAAGCAAAACTTTGTCTGAGTTAAAACCTTGTTTTAGTGATAGAACAAGGCAAAACATTGTCTGAGTTATGCCACGTATATTTCATCATAAATCATACTTATCTTATAATTTTGGCTTCATTTATCAAAGAGAACAAAACTTTGCAAAAATTACATCAACCATTTTAACACTCACACTTGAAACTTGTTTTCCAAAACTTTCTTGATTGTTAAAATTGTGTTGTTATGCAATTAGATTTTTCTTAGTTGCCTTAAACAAATTTACAACATCCAAAACTAGGAAAATACTCATTCACATCAGTTATGCTACCAATTTTTTTTAGTTTTCCTTAGAAACATTTGCAACATCCATATATTAGAAAATGGCTTTTTACAATTGTTACGATGTCGAAATTACCTGGTTTTCCTTAGTAACGCCTCATCAAACATATTGAAATTGGAAAATATCCATTTTGCAATCATTATGATGTCTATTTTCCTTAAATTCCCTTTAGAAAATCACATAAGCATCCAAATATTTGTACAATGTCTATTTTATAGCCATTACGTTTCTCAAATTGACCTAAAACTTCTTTCAATATGAAACAATTTAATTAAACAATCTAGGTCAAGGTATTCAAATTAAACAATGACATCTATGACTAGATATCTTATGGTTCCTCGCATCACTAACAATAAGGAACTTGTTCTACCTCTCACTTTCTAGCCTTCATTTCCTAATCAATCCCATCCATAAACCAATTCTCATCAGACCTTTTGGTCTCACCCAATTGAATTTCTCCTAAAAATTAATCAGTCACCCAACCTATGTCATCCACAAGAACCCCTTCATCTATTTGTAATAAGCCAATACCAACCTATTCCAAATCCAAATCTAATTCAAATCTTGAGACATCCCAATCCAAATTTATTTCATCCCTTAAGCATCTTCATCTACCAATCCAAATCCAATCTTTCTTCGGCACTCAAGCCATTTCAACCATGCCGTATTATATCCTCGTTGATCCTCTAAAGACCAATATATGTGTCCACATTGAAAAATTAACAAGCAAAGATGTGTCAATTCAGTGCACTATCAAGTTTCTTTGTGGAAACAATAAGGTCAAAACCACCCAATCCCATCATCTCCATCATAACCAAGCTTCTAAATCCCAAACACTTGTTGGACCTCTTCCTTCAAATCAACCCTCTATTATTGACCAATAAATACCTCCTCTTATCCTCCCATCATCCCATTTCCCATTACATAGAAAAATAACTAGGTCTATCCTTGACCCCCCTCATATCTTCTTATCACCCATCATCCCTTACATATCACCTCCTATTAGCCCATCACATTCAATCGTTACTCTACCTTATACTATCTCGTTTCCTTCTATCCTTGGGCCACCTCCTACTAGCCCATTACCATCTCTCCTTAGGCCACCTCCTAGTAGCCCATTACCATATCTCCTTGGGCCACCTCCTATTATCCTATTACCATTAATCCTTGGATCATATCCTATCCATCTTTCCTTGGGTTTATGATTTTTACCCACATAAAAGGTTTTATAATCTTTTATAAAAAGAAGAGAGAGGAAAATTCCACGTGAGAATAAATTTTGGTGGATAAATCCTATTAAAAAGGCTTGCATATAACGTGGGATTTTTTCCTACATAAAGTTGCTCCATCCACGTGAAGAGTGGATATTATTATGGGGTTGAGTTTTAACAAAAAAATGGCTTAAGTTCATTTAAAAGCTTAAAAAAGAATTAATCCCTTATAACCCGCTCAAAGCCTATTAAGGCTATTATTTGAAGTGGATTAAATATTTGGTGGCTAAATTATTCTTATGCCATGGAGAATTTGGCTAAGCCTAATCCATTCAGGATTATTACGAGATCTTTTTAAAAATAAGTCATGGATATTATCAAATATCCTTAGATTCCAGGCTCCTAATCAATATAAATAGGGGACCTGGGTACATTATAAACACACACAACTCTAAGCTATTTTCTTGGAGCTAAAAGGAGGGGGAGAATATTTTGGAGAAATATTTATAAGTCTTGTTATTATTATTTTAATAGGCAAATATGGTGGTGTTATAATGTGTGGCCATAATAAAATGTGAAGGCCCACATTTGTGAGAAATAAGTCCTATATTATTATAGGCACATTTGGAGCTAAGGCCTATTATTATAGGCATGTAAATATGTAAGCCCTATCATTATAGGCATTATTATTATTTTTAAGTCCTATTATTTTTAATAGACGAAATATTATTTTGTAGCTTTGAATTCTCTCCGAGAAGACATACTTTGAGCCCGAGCCGAGAAGGATGACTGGTGAAGTTCGATGGCTATCATGGCGACATTATGGATATGTACAACCTATTTTACTATAGGCAATATGGAGAAATAATACCTATTATTTTTAATAGGAAATATTGTTATTGGGAGTTATTCAAACTACCCAATAGGCCACATTTGAGCCACACTTCAGAATGCAGAGCCTGGAGAATCGACTGGGGTGCCATCAGGAAGACCAATCGACATACCAAAGGGCATTTTGTGCCTGAAGGAGAATACTAGATCAAATCTATCATTTGGAGGTCACTACTTGGTATAAAGGTTCATGTTCTATTATGTATTCAGTATTATCATGCTTAGATTGTATTATTTATTACAGTCATTTGAAGTTGATAATATATCAGTTCTATTGAGGAACCCAAAGACGTAGAAATTCTACCAAGCTCCATTATCAACATGTGTGCAATGTACTTAAATTATTGCATTGCTTTAAGTTGATTTTAATGGGGTAAGTTTGGAAAAGAATTTAATGCCTATAGGGGTATGAAGATCAAGGGAAAAATTTCGGTCAATTTATGGATCAAGTTGGTATCATAACAGGTGATTGCACTTGCAAACTTGTTATTCTCTGAGTAGGTTGATCAGTGCAGGATGAGTGGACAGTGATGGCATCAGCTTGTACTTATGGAGTCCAGATTGGTGGGATAGGTTGAGGGACAAATTTAACATCCTTAGTAATTTTCTCACATTTATATTTGGATTATTCCACTATATCTCATATGCAAATGAGAGATCGTTCGACGATCTGTATGGAATTTATTGAGATTAGTCAAAGACCCATTTTTTGGGCAATGTTTGTACTCTTTTCTACTTGCATTACTAAGACCCCTTAAAGGGAAATTATTTTGGTAAATTGCTAATACCAGGAGATGCAGTATATTTGGTCCTTGTTGAGTTATTTGTCCAATAGGGAAGAGACAAACTAGGTAAATCCATGATTGTGATGCAGTGGAGAAGACCAAGTACATAAGCCACTAAGTAGGAGAAATTTTCGCAACAGGTTTATCATGCGAAGTTATTTCCTATAAATATTGGTATTTAAGCTTATTGTACAAGACTCCAAAAATGGAGCATTTTTACAACTAGTTTTGCATGATGTATTAGGAAATGTTTTCCCTTACACTTATATTTGGAATTTGTATAAATACCTTGTTAGGGGCTCATATCTCCTAATCAAATGTTTGAGTGACCATTATAGTTTGATACTCATATCTATGATTTTAGAGATTTGTCAGCCATTTGTGTAGACAATGGAGCTCGCAAATGTCTTCTCAAAATTTAATTTTGTGTAGAGGCATTGTGACCATGTAACAGAATGGTAGTTGAATCACCGTTGGCATTAAACGTCAGGTCAGAACTTTGTTCTGTGAAGATTCCATCATGGGCATCTAGTAGATTGGCACCTGATATTGTTTGTCAACAAAAGGAGCTCTCAAAATATTAGCTCGGAATGTCATATTCAGTGTCAGAGGCATTTGCAACCGCACATTAGAATTAATGGTAGCTGATCATGAAAGACTTAACATCATGCATTAGAAGCATTGAGGATCTCTTGAAAGAGACATTTGAATTAGCATCGTGCATTAGAGGTGTTGAAGTCTAGAAAGGGATGTGACTTCAGGTCAGCAACTTCATTATGTGTAGAGTCTCTTATGACCCTGTAGCAGGATGGTACCTGACAAGTCATTGTCCATCACTTACATCGGATCAATCATATCTCTAAGTAACATGGAGTTCCTTCAAACCAGTTTGGATTTTATGAAATCAACTAAGATCTGAGAACTATGTTATAGAGTCAAAGAAGATCCTTTTTGTCAGATATCTAGAAGCTTAGCAATGTACAGTGGGAGAGTTGAGGTTTCATTAGGAAACTTAGCACCATATAGCGGAGGCATGGAGGTCTTCTTTGGATATCAAATTGGCACAGCAAGAGGCAGTGATCCCAAGTGCCACAAGTCCTAGATTTTAAGTCGTCATTGTTGAATGTGGAGTTGGCAGAATACTGCGATGATCTCTTCTCAACAAGGTGATTTGGATTTCACAAGATTTTTGGGACAAAAATCCTTTCCAATTAGGGAGGTTTGATCCAGAGGAAATTATAGAGGAAATAAGTTCCTTGAATCTCCCAGGATTGCTACAATGCATGAAGATGACTTTGAGATCTTTTTGTCGACTATTTGAACATCAAAAACAAAGTCCGTATGCACATCTGGTGGCTGATCAAAGTTTGGTCAACAGGAAAATGGATGATTTTTAAATCATATAATGTCATAGCACCATTGCATAAATCTCTCCAATATCTTTCCAATGCATTTTACAATGGACCAAATCTGAGTTCGTATGCGAAAGTTGTGATCGGTCAAAGTTCAGTTAATTGGTAGTCAACAACCGAAGGATATGCCAAATGGACAAATGACATAGTGACATGTGGCATAGCTACATAAGCTACATTTGACATGTGTAAAATCTACATGTGATCATGTGGATTTATTATTTATACATGTGGCATTAAAGGTGGGTTTATGGTTTTTACCCACATAAAAGGTTTTATAATCTTTTATTAAAAAAGAGAGAGGAAAAGTCCATGTGAGAATAAATTTTGGTGGGAAAATCCTTTTAAAATTGGCTTGCATATAATGTGGGATTTTTCCCCACGTAAAGTTGTTCCATCCACATGAAGAGTGGATATTATTATGGGGTTGAGTTTAAAAAACATATATGGCTTAAGCTTATTTAAAAGCTTAAAAAATAATAATCCCTTATAACCAGCTCAAAGCCTATTAAGTTTATTATTCAAAGACTAAGATTGAATATTTGGTGGCTAAATTATTCTTATGCCATTGGAGAATTTGGCTAAGCCCAATATCATTGAGGATTATTACGGGATATTTTAAAAAATAACCCATGGATATTATCAAATATCCTTATATTCCAAAAGCTCTTAATCAATTTAAATAGAGGACCCAGGTACATTGTAAACACACACAAATCTAAGCCATTTTCTTGGAGCTCAAAGGAGGGGGAGAATATTTTGGAGAAATATTTATAAGTCCTATTATTATTATTTTAATAGGCAAATATGGTGGTGTTATAATGTGTGGCCATAATAAAATGTGAAGGCCCACATTTGTGAGAAAATAAGTCCTATATTATTATAGGCACGTTTGGAGCTAAGGCCTATTATTATAGGCATGTAAATATGTAAGCCCTATCATTATAGGCATTTATTATTATTTTTAAGTCCTATTATTTTTAATAGGTGAAATATTATTTTGAAGCTTCTGAATTCTCTCTGAGAAGACATACTCTGAACCCGAGCCGAGAAGGACGACTTGTGAAGTTTGATGGCGATCATGACGACATTATGGAGATGTACAACCTATTTTAATATAGGAAATATGGAGAGAAAATAATACCTATTTTTAATAGGCAAAATTGTTATTGGGATTTATTACAAAACTACCCAATAGGCCACATTTGAGCCACACTTCAGAATGCAGAGCCTGGAGAATCGACTGGGAAGCCATCCAGAAGACCAATCGAAATACCAAAGGACATTGTGCTTGAAGGAGAATATTGGATCGAATTTGTTATCAGTCAGAGTCAGCTACTTGGTATTCATATTCATGTTCCATTATGTATTCAATATTATCATGCTTAGATTGTATTATTTGTTATAGTCATTTGAAGTTGATAATATATCGGTTCTATTAAGGAACCCAAAGATGTAGGCATTCTGCCAAACTCCGTTATCAACCTGTGTGCAGTGTACTTGAATTATTGCATTATTTTAAGTTGATTTTAATGGGCTAAGTTTGGAAAAGAATTTAATGCCTATAGGGGTCTGTGATCGAGGGAAAATTTTCAGTTAACTTTTGGATCATCCCTTGTATATTTTCATCCCTTGTTAAGGGCATCTTAGTTTGTCGTTCTCCTATACATAGTTTCTAAATACCTATAAAATCCTAAAAATTCAAAAAACATAGAAAATCCTGAACATTTGGAAAACCTAGAAAATCTTAAACATCTAGAAAACCTAAAAAATCCTAAATATTTGGAAAACCTAAAAAATCCTAAGCATTCACAATATTTGAAAATCCAAAAACATTCACAAAATATAAAAACCCAAAAATAGTAAAAACTCAAAAACACTAACAATTAGAAACTATACCACAAAAACTCCTACTTCAGCGCTTACTTGTTTTAGCACACAACATGCAAATCATCTCGTGATCTTATTTCATCAACAAATATTGTTTGTTTGCTATGTTTGTCTTCCTGACATATATCGTTGCTTGGGGTAGTTTCATAGTGCATGTTTGCTTTTCCCTGACAATTCTATGTTCTCCATCCAAACTCTTGCATGTATCCTTTCTTGGGGCATCATCTTAACCCTTGTCGTATAAATCAAACATTAGGGTGCTGAATATGGATAGAAAAAACAGTGATACAATTGTCTTGAACGTTGTTTGTTTGAGTATATTTGATTGTGTTTGTTTTCTTATTTGTTTATTTTCTCATATTGCATTATTTATGTATTTTACTTTGATTGAGTTCTTTAGCATTGCAAAAAAATTGATATTATGTCTTTTCATGTCATTTTACCATTTTTTTGTATGCTTACATCAAATAAAAAGGTACTTTCGAGTCATGATGATACGCAAGTTACGCTACGATCTTCCCATCCCTCATCATGTCCAATCTAATCCATCATCTATCTTGTTAACATTCCCTCTAACTAACCTTTTCTATTTCTTCTAACCCACCAAGACAGGATTCTAACAATGACTTGTTTCTTCCCCTCCCCCTCCCTTATATAGCCCTTGTTATGATGGTTTTGATCACCGCGATGACCTACTAGCCACCGCAATGGGCTTTTTTCCACCATGATCATTTTTCTTTTCTTTTTGAGCATCCATCAACCTCTTTTGTTAGCCCATTGATGCTCGAGGGGGCATCATCCATCCTCATAATTTTTCTTCTCCCCATACAAATTAAAATTGATACTATCTCTGAAACGGTGTCGCTCGCACTACACCACATCAAAAAGGGGAAATGTAGACACCTCATTTCGACCGCACAATTTTAATACTCAAATTTCACTAATTGTCTTCTCTCCTATCATTTCGATATAATTAGTTATTTTCCACTAATTAGCTAACGTTGCCCATCTTCTTGGTTGATTAATGAAATTTCGTTAATCAACTAACCTTGTCCCTCACCTTGGATGCCAATTAACATCTCTTCGTTAGTTAAAATTATCTTTTAATTGATTAATTAACCATTATTAATTAATTACCCTTCCATAATCTTATATTTAATTAATAAACCCTCTTATTAATTAAACCCCCTCTTAAACCCCTCTAATTCTATTGGTTTCCCTCTAAATCATCTCCAAATAGCTTCTATAAGCTAAACTTGGCCTATTAATTAATCCCAATTGATTAATTAAACCTTCCCAAACACCCATGGGTCAATCACTAATTAATCTCTTCTAATCATATTTATCCTTTTCTAATTCTACATTCCCTTTATCCCACATTCACTAGGTTGTAATATTCTCCCAAATTAGAAAACTATATAAGAAACCTAGTACACCTTGTCACACCTTACACCTTGTCCTTGTAAGACATCACATATTTCAAGAGAGCATTTCCCTCAAAGAAAACTTGCACAAATATAGCAAACCCCCTTTTACCAAGGTTAGCAGGAGAAGAGTCAAAAAAATACATTTAATCCATATTGATGAGATCTCCCCCTTTAGTAAACTCCTTTGATTACACATAACTTGTGTTCAGTTCACATAAGGGAGCATCTACATATCGAAGCACATCCAAACATCAAAAGGGAGGTTTGCATTTAGTGTTAAATTTACATTTTGTGTAATTTAATTAAAAAATTTCCTTTTATCTCAATCTTTATGTATTTGTTTAAAATGAACTAAGTTAAATATATAATCGGTGTTAAATCCATTCCATTAGCTTAGTTTAGTTTATACATGCATACAATATTTAAAAAACAAGATCTAAACAACAATATGCAGACCTAAAGTATGTATTGGCATATTATTTTGCTTTCATTTGCTCCTTGCCCCATGCTCGCACTCAGGGGGAATGTTAGGAAATCATTGTTAGTGCTCACTTTAATAGGTGACCTAAATTATATGAGTAGAATATTCTTGTTTGTATGTGAGTTGATAATATAAGAAATCACATCATTTATAGTAGAATATGTTAATATTGTTTCCCGAGTTGTTTGAACAACTCGCCTTATATGGTGTGATTTGTTATGGGAGTTAGAATAAGACTGCTATATTGTAGGATATCCACTCCCTATATATTTGTATAGTCCCAAATGAATTGTGATATAGAAAAATTAAATATTTCATTTGTATTATTTGAGTATTCTAGCTATGTAGATCTGAACCAAACTCGTCACAAGATAGTCATGCTTTTTAATCAATATACTTTTCCAGCTATCAAGGTTTTTAATTTTGGAGACTCCAATATTGGAGCCAATGATGTGTATTTTAATTTCATCTATTTCTCTAATAAATGCCTTTTACCTTTCAGGTTTTGAACAAAATAAACATGTTTTATATCAAACTACACTTTGTGTTCTCTTCATTTTCAAATATTTTCTTCTTCTTTGGATTTCATGTTTTATGCTTCTTAGGTTAATATCTTTAGGGTCAACACTTTATAGCATTGTACTTTTCACATTTATAGAGTTTTTTATTTTGGTGTATATAGAAAATCAAGCACTTGGCTACATTTCTAGGTTTTAAAAACATACTTGCATTCATATGATTCCTAAGCAAGAAAACTAGTAATTAACAGCTATCTTTGGCCTCTTTGCTTTATTTCTTGTCTTCTTTCTAGTCTTTTACACCCTACAGCCCAGTCAGATACTTTAATTTTTTATCTTTTATGACTTCCCCTCTGGGCGCCCCTGACCTCTTTCCATCTTACTCGCTCTTTTTGGGTCTCTTTTATCTTTTGGGCATCTTATTTTCTTATGGGTCGGCCTTCCAATTGTCAATTACAAAATTCAACCAAGGGAATCATATAAATACAAATCTATGTGACCAAAATAAAGGACCAAGCTCTAAGCATCTATTATCATCACCTAAGCTTGCATCCAAAGGCATCTAAGAGCACTAAATGCATCCATCTAACATCCATTCAAGGGACAAGGGACTGCATTTTCTACATACACAACATAGGAAGGGGAAGTTTCATTATTCCATCCACACATCTATCTACATTGCTACATCTAGCTATCACCCGTTATCAAGTGTACTTGCACAAGGGCATCCTAGGGCACGATTCTTTCACACACTCAAAAGAACTACATGGAGTTTGAGATGTAGTGCAATGTTTGGTCATAAGTTCACTCAGTCGGGTGACTGTCAGGGTCAGTCTGACTCCCCATATTGCATCTTTATTTTTTGGATTTGATGTGGTATTGTGGGTTTTACAGGTGAATCATCTATTTTGTAGGTTACAGGTGCACTCAGGTGATCATATTGCGACATACAAGTGACCAACAACGAATATCAACGACACTTGTGTGACACCAGAAAAAATCAGATTCCAACCACTTTCGTAGTCATGAGTGCCCTAGTAGCAAGACTCTGGTGCTCAGGTGCCCTTGACCCAGTCTAGGCACCCTAGTCCGGCCTTATTCGACAGTTCAAGAATTTATCATTTGAGCAATTGATGACAATATACCCTTTTTGTTCATCAATTTTCCTAGTCATAGATCAGTTTAGGATCAAGAAAAAATCAACTAAGTCCTTTTCTCTCTCTCTCTTGCACTTAGGGTTTCATATTTTATTAACTTATTGCTTGTGTCATAGTGTATCTAGCAGTTGTATATCATAGTTTCTATCAGTTACTTTGTAATTAGGGTTTAGCATAAAATCTATTTTTGTTAAATCATTTGGTGAACCCACATTCAAATACACTTGGATCCTTCTTTTTCTTCTCTCATGGCTCCTAAAATTCCTCAAATCTCTTTGCATGACTTACTTCAAATGCATCCAATTGCAAGGTTGTTCTTCAAAAAACCCTAGACACTATGTATCTTCCCTCGCAATACACTTCACTCAAGTAAGTGCCATCTTCGATCATTTATCTGATGACTCTATTCGTCCTAATCCTCCATCCAATCAACCCATCTTAGATTCAATTCAAGCTTTACACTCTTTATTTCAAGGATAAAATTCAGGCTATGGAATCCATGATTACATCTCTTAAATCTGAAATCCAACATCTCAAGGATGCTTCTCAAGCCCATGCTTAGTTCTTCTTCTACATCTCATCCTCACTTCTATGTCTTCTACATGTTCTCATATCAGTGAACCCCAAGTCTTACCACTCCCCACACCTCTCAAGTTTGATTTCAAATGTTAAGCAACAAGATATTCTTCCTCAACTCCTCACTCATCAATTAATCAACTTTCATCTACTCATTGTTATCCTCCTTATCAACTTGCACAATATCAAGGTCATCCATATTACAATTATCATCGAATTAATGGACATAATGATAATGATTTTATGCTCTTAAATGACAAATTGGCCACCTTAAGCATTATGGTCTCATTTCATTTGCTACACAAAATGCTACATGTTCATCTCCAATTACTACATCCCACTGGGTTCCTAAATTTGATTCATCTATGTCTAATGAGCATCATGCCATCACTTCTAATGTTCCTTCTTAAGTCACTCAAGTGTCACCTATACAACCCACTCCAACTAAGAAATCACCTCTCAAAATCATCCTCCATCACCTCCTCCTATCTAAGTCTTCTACAACATTACCAACTCCTAAGAAACCTCCTCTAAAAATTGGTAATCCATCCTCCTCCTCTCAAGTCTCTACAACATTATCAATCCCACAACCATTCTACCACTTTTCATTTCCAATTCATTTTATCAAAATAAATTATTCCTTATATTGATGGCCAAGACACATTTCAAACAACACCACCACCAGCATGGTCCTTCTCACATCACCGCATAGATCTCAACACTCACATACTTGGGGGCATTGCACTTCTCCCCCCATTCTAATACTATTAAATTTCTCTATCATCTATCACACTTGACGCTTTCCGTGCTTGCAATGTTTTATATTTTCTAAGCACATTACAAACCCTTTGATATACATGCCTTGTATCTTCATTTACCCTATGGCGCACTCTTGTGCTAAGGTTCACACTTGACTATTGAGGGCATACTACATCCATGAACCTCACACACTACACATTTCACGATTTGCACTTCATGATACATATTTCTAGCATTCCATTCTCACACATCATACTACCCTATGACGCACTCTAGTTCCATGGTTCATATTCGACTGCTGAGGGTCTAAATCTAAAATGAACCTCACCTCTTCTACACTTTACGCTCTATGCTTCATGATCTATCTTTCTAGCACTATTTTCAAACCATTTCCCAATGACATGCACTCTTGTTCTATGGTTCATTCTTGATTGTTGAGGGGTATTTTATAAATGAACCTCATCTCATACTCATCCACATCCGTTGGGGGGCACACTGCTCCTATCACATTCACATTGCATACCATTCCATCTCACTCATACACTACATATTGCATATCTTGGTTGCACATACTCTTGCTTGTTTATACTTACATGTACACTTTGTTTACTATGCTAGATGAATACTTAGTATGTCAATATATTTTCTATATACACATGTGCATTCACTTGGTCTTTAGTTGTGAATGCATACTTCCTACATAGATATTTACATGCAACAATGATGCTTGGCATATTGTACCTCTTACCAGTCCCACCGAGGCTCCTGGGGAATCTACATTTACTACTCTTACACATCACAGGTGTTATTGTTTCATTACTTACTACTTTTTACTTACTAGCACATACTTTCATTGATATACACACTTTGACATACTTTTCATCTTTCTAACATGCTAACAAGTGCTTCATGTGCAAGCATTTGCTTTGCAAGACTATTTTCCACCATGGTTGTCTGTTACACTTTACTTTTACTATTGTTTTCTATTGTATGTTATTGTTTGCGGGCTATGCCCTATGTCTTGTTGATCACTACTTATATGGTTTTGGCCACTTCGGCCCTAATTGTCTTGTGACATTGTGAGCGATGTCCCATGTTTGAAACCCACTTTTTGCGGTCCATCTTGTATGCATGCTTTCTTGTTACATTTATTTCTATATTACACACTAGCTTTTTCTACTAACACATGTTATCTAGCCACTTTGTTTGCATGTGCCTTGGTTTCTACCATGCACATTCCCTCCCCCTGCAGGGTACAATTCAGATCATCATCAGGTCCTCTCCTTTGGGCTGCATTCTCCTATCGATGTCGCATGCACCCCAAACGAGGGGGGAATACATTGGGTGAATCAGTCACCCCATACAAAAATCTCAAAGTTACAGTACACGGATTGCACAATACAGGATCAGAATAGCAGTCATACAGTTACAGAAACGACCTAGAAATCTGACTTGGGTCCTCAGTTCAACACAAACACAAGTGCCTGGGATACAGACACTAGCACTTAGGACACTCCTAACCTCCCATATGGGTGCCTATGTCCTGGGGACAAGATACATATACTTTCTTAGATTAGCACAGTTCATAGTAGTTCACAGAGTAATTTTCACAGTACAAGCACAATCCTCCAGCAAACAGAATGCATTCTATCTCCATTTCAATCAAGGAACAACATTACGGAACTAATACGGTACAACTTCAAACAAAACAGGATCACACCATCTACAGTGGTGTATAATTGGGAAGTAGTCATGGAAGGAGAGTCAACACTAGACCTCTCTCCCCAACACTCTTCTGTCGTGGCATGAGATCACCCAAAAAACTCGCACTTATGTAAGATTTCCCAAAAAAATCACTCTTGCATGAGATCAGCCCAAAAAACTCGCTCTTTGCATGAGATCACCCAAAAAAACTCTTGGCATGAGATCACCCAAAAAACACAACATTTTCAGGACATCTTTCTATCCTTTTACACTCATGTTCATCAGGTGCACACTTTCCTTTTACTACTTTTACACACATTTACATGTTTTACATACTTTTATGGAGTTTTCATAATACATGACTTTGACTACTCTTTCGCTCTTCTTTTGCAGGTCTGTCCTTAATATGCAACAAGAAGTATCCCTACATCAAAAACAACTACACATAGGTACAACATGGTACAACACATACACTTCACCCCTAGGGTCACTTCCTCTTTCTTAGTTTCCACGCTTCATTTTTATCACTTCACACTTTCACTTGTCTCCTTGGCACGCTATCACCATCACATTCTACATGGTTATCAAGGTACGCATCTCTTATCTACTTTATGTTATCAAGTATTCACTCAACAACATAAAGTGGGGGAAAATGTAGACACAAAATCACACACTTAGGGTACATTTCTAGGTCATAAAAGCATACTTGCATTCATATGATTCCTAGGTGAGAAAAATAGTAATTGGCATCTATCTTTAGCCTCTTTTGCTTATGTTTCTTGCTCTTCTCTTCTAGTCTTTTATACTCCTACAACCCAGTCTGAAATTCACTTGTTTTATCTTTTATGACTTCGTACACCAACGCCTAGCCAGGACGCCAATGTCTAGGCGACCTCATCCCCTCGGGGCGCCCCCGACCTATTTTTATCTTACTCGCCTCTTTTGGGCCTTTTTTATCTTTTGGGCATATTATTTTCTTATGAGTCGGCCTTCTAGTTGTCAATTACGAAATTTAACCAAGGGAATCATATAAATACAAAGCTATGTGACCAAAACAAAATACTATAGAGAGGGATCAACTTACAGCTAAGAGGACAGTGGGACATGTCAAGATAGCTAGACTACATGCAGAGGTTGCCTCCTTCCGAAAAACTGATGGAGCCACAGTGACACCATAGATGCACATGGACTTGGTGACAACCAATGGGAGGGCTTCCTATTATAGATCATTGTATTACGAGGATGTCCCAGAGGGCCAGAGAGCTCGTAGTTCATCGAGTAGTCGATGGGTAGGTCTGCCAGAGCATAGAGAGTAAAGGCATCAGCTAGATCAGTAGAGATGCTGATAGATCAACAAATATGGTAGCAGAGATATCGGCAGGCGGTGGGACCCCGACTGTCCCGGAGGCCACCTAGTCCCCATGGGGGATTGAGTCAGACATGACTCTATTTTATTCATGATGTATTAGAAGATGTATACATTTTTTATGTACGCCTCTTATGAAGGCTCATTTTTTACCAATGTACATGATGTATTTTTTTTTAGTATGCCTCGTGATGAAGGCACTTTTTGACTCATGCCCATGATGGCACATTTTATATCTACATGATGTATCGATACATATTGTATATGGACTTTTGATTTTGATATGTTATATGATGATGATTATGATTATGGATCCATTCATGATGTGTTGGATTATATCACATGTTTATTGATTTATGAGATAGCATTATAGATAATATCACATGTTTTGATGCATTAACTCATGTTCTACTTATCATATGTTGTGGATATGAAATAACAGTAGATGATGTAATGTTTATATGCTTCTACGTTATCGCATTTGTGTATGAGATAGTAGTAGATTATATCATGTTGTTTTGTATGTAATACTTATGATGATCCACGTTTTTATTATGGTCTATGTTTGAGGGGGGGACAGAAGGCAGTCCCTTTTGACCCTCGTGGTGATATTATATAATGGTAGCTTAGTATACATATTTGTTTTTCATGTTTATGATGATGTAGCTTAGCTTTTTATCGATGTATGATGCATAGATGTGATGATAGATGATATGATATGTTGTCAATAACTGTACAAAAAATCAACAAGAACAACTAAATCAAATCTAATTAACACAACACAAGTATATACAAGTATGGAAGACAAAAAATGAACTCAATGCCTATGTACAATAGATTAAAGTGACACTTTAAACTAAGCAAATGAATCTAATTTAGAGAACACAACATTGAAATATAATGCAATCAAAACTCTACAAACCATCAACTAAAAGCAAGAAAACCACTACTTTGTTTTTGTGGGACAATTTTGAATCATTTTCTATTGTTTTTGGTGTTATCTCAAAGATAATTTTCAAGGCTACTATTCACATTTTTTTTGGGGTTTCCACAAGACAATGTTATGTTGTTTTTATAGCTTCGTCACCTAAAAGGGGGTTTTCAAATGTTTAGGATTTTCTAACATGTTTGAACGTTTTTGTGTTTTCTGAAGGTGTTTCAAAGCTATGTGTAGCAAATGAAGAAGTGTGGATGCCCATGGCATTAGATTGGAATATAAAAAGGTAGAATGACACACATATATGTGCAAGAAGTTTCAGACACGAAGGTGCCCCCAATGTTAGATGGGAATATACAAAGGAAATTATTTCAAATATATGTAAGAATAGATCAACCAGATCCAAGCCTTGACAATTAGGTTCAGGATGACCCTAGACTATGAGAAAAAATAGCCCTAGATAGAAGTGATAGTTACCTATCCAGATGTGAGAGTTGTTTCTGAACAATGAATCCTCCTTAAGCATCAGAAGTCGGTTTTCACCCAAGGACTTACCCAATGTGCCACAATTTCACACTTGATCTGTTTTCTCTTTTTCTTTTTCTATTTTATACTTTTTTGTTTCTTTTATGATATTTTGAGGAACCTCATACTCGAGCATAAAACTACTTGAGATGCACTGCGTTCATTGGTTCCTGTAATTCCTCACCATCTGAGTGAGCCAATTTATATGCCCTTGAACCGTACTTAGCCTAATGAATAAGGAGTAGCACTAGTAGGGGTGCAGATGGAGATTCAATAGGCCCAAAGGGTAGGATGGATCTGTAGGTGCTAATTACAGCTAGTTTTGCTAACCATCTTCTCCATGATATGAACAAGGGTTTTATTGGTGGCTTCAGCTTGTCCATTACCTTTATGGTAATAGGGATTTGACCACTTAAGTCGGATTTGGAAGCATTGGCATAACACTTTTACCATCTTATTCTTAAAAGAGTTGCCATTATCTACTACAATGGTGGAAGGGATACTGTAACAGCAAATGAGATGGTTCATTATGAACTTAGATATCTATGCACCAGTTACATAAGTAAGAGGTATAACCTCTACCCATTTGGTAAAGTAATCATTGGCAGTGATAATATGAGTGTGGCCATATGAGGAAGTTAGAGTGAGCTTCCTTATGAGATCAAGTCCCCATTTTGAAAATGGCCAGGGTGTTGTGATGGGCTAAAAATTATATGTTGGTGCATGTATCAAGTTTCCATACTTTTCACAAAGTTCACATTCTTGATAAAGATGCAACAGTCTGTTTCCATAGTAGGCCAATACTAACCTACTCTTAATAGTTTCTTAGCAAGGACCATTCCGCTCATGTGTGCTCCACAAAAACCTCTATGTATTTCTCTAATTGCTTGGACCAAATAAATCACATCAAGACAATGTAGCAAATTCCCATCATAGCCATGATGATAAAGGGTGTCGATTGTACAACGGGCTATACGACAGATAAGGGATCTTTTCTCAGTGTGGGAGATATTTGGAGAAAAAGTGCCATCTTGTAAGTAGTTAAAAATGGGATCATACTAAATGGATAGAAGACCAATAACTTCACATTCTAGATAATATTGTAGCATGTCATATGCAAGCACTGGAAAGTTTTCAACAAATAAAGGCATCTTGTTTTCCTTAGGTAGAATGCGTAGTAAAGACCCAATTATAGCCATGACATTTTCTGATCGATTGTGTGATCTGGGCCTCTTTTCAAAGATAATCTGTACAAAGTTTCAGCCAATTTATTGTATGGAACAAGCTACTCATATTTAACTTTTTATTCATCATTAACTTAATGATCAATTGGGAGTCACCAATGACTCATAGTTGTCTGATGTTCCATGTGATGGCTAATTTCAATCCAGCGATGAGTGCCTCATATTCTACAATATTATTTATAAAAGGGAATCCTACAAAAATGTTTGTGGAATGACTTCTCCAGTGGGAGTAATAAGGACCACTTTTTCTCCTGAACCATGAAAGTTGAATGACCCGTCAAACTGTACTTGCCACATGACAAATTCCTCAATGTACATGATAGATGCATCTGGCATATCCAAACACAACAATTTCATTATTGGTAGGGGAGATTTAGCCATATGATCTATCAATACCTATCCTTTTAGGTATTTCTAGTTAACAAATTAAATGTCAAACACATAAGCAGGATGATCTCATTAGTCATTAATCCTGTAAGGGTAGGTTTAGATAGGAGCTATTTGAGAGGGTCAACTTTGGATATCAGTTTGGTCTTATTATTAAGGAGATAGTGGCAAAGATTTTGAAATGTAAAGACCACAGCTAGGTAGGCTTTTTCAATCTGAGGATAGTTCATCTCATAGGAAATTAAGGTGCGACTAAGGTAATAAACCACACTTTCTTTGTGGCTAAGATCATAATGGGTAAGCAATGCAGGTATAGTGAATTGGGTGGCTGAAATATAAAACAATAGGGGTTCACCTGGGCTAGGTGGCATGCCAATATGAGGATTTTTTAGATATTTCTTAAGCAATTCAAAGACCTTTTTAAAATCAGGTCCCAAGTTAAAGGTTACATCTTTCTTCAATAGATGTGTAAAAGGATGGCACTTATCCACAAGTTGTGATATGAATTGGCAAATTGCCTAAATCTTTCCTTGTAGACTTTATAGTTGTTTAAGGTTCATTGGTGGAGGCATCTATGTAATAGCTACAAGCTTGGTGGGATCTACCTCTATCCCTCTTTGCGAGACAATGAAACCCAATAACTTTCATGATTGTATGCCAAAGACGTACTTCTTAGGATTCAAATGAACCTTGTAATCTCAGAGGCGTTAAAAGATACGCCACAACACTTTTGGGTATTCTTCTCTAGTCTTATATTTTGATAGGATATCATCCATGTAATCTTACATGATGTCACTCATCATGTCATGAAAGATGACAGTCATTGCTCGTTGATATGTAGCCCCAAAATTCTTGAGTCTGAAAGGCATTACCTGATAACAAAATTTCCCCCAAGGGGTGAAGAAAGCAATCTTATATTGGTCTTCCTCTATGATTTTGATCTGGTTATAGCCTAAAAATCCATCCATTAAGGACAACATCTCATAATCAGCAGTTGAATCGACAATCATGTCGATGTTAGGTAAGGGGAAGTCATCTTTGGGGCATAATTTGTTTATGTCTCTGAAGTCGGTGCATATTCTAATGTCGATCATCTTTTTTTGTACTTGGAATATGTTAGATATCCAATCTAAATAGTCAATAGGTTTGATAAAACCTACTGCTAATAGTTTCTCCAGCTCTTCTTTGACAAGTAGTGTAAATTTTGGGTGCATATTCCTTAATTTGTTATTGATATGTTTGGCATCTAGGTGTACAAAAAGGTTTTGCATGACCAACGTTGGGTTCAAACCTAACATATCTATATATGACCATAAAAATATGTCAGAAAACTCTTGTAATAGTGTTATGAAGGTATTATGTTCTTGTGCTAAGAGTGAAGCTCCCAAATTTATCATTCTAGGGTCCTCTTCTGACCCAATGTTGACATTGATTGTCTCTTCAACTAACATCTTTGACACATCTTCCATCCTTATAGGATCAGGGGGGGAGTGAGATCAACTTCTACATGTGGCTCAAAGATATTCTCATCTTGACATGGTGGAACTAATTTTTCCATTGATTCTTCTATTTGTTTGTCCACAAGCGTCTCAATGAGATTTACACTATGATAATTATGCTTATTCTTTTTGCAAGAATTTTTTGTAGTTCTTTTTCTCTTCTTTACTATTTTTTTGTTTAAGTGACCACACAATTTTTCCTCTTCTCCAAAGTATGCACATATGTCCAATTTAATGGAGAAACACTTCTTATGGTCACTGTTTGGAATGATATCTCTAAGGTCCATGAACTATGTAATTGCCTCATAGTTTTCAAATAAATCGACCGACATGTGAAGTTGTTAATCCCAATCAATAAGGTCGGGATATATAAGGATGACTTGGAAATTATCTTGGGAATTGGATCTAGAAAGGGTTAAGATAGTTGAATCAAGAAATAGATTGGTAGAGTAAAGGTACTCGTATAAGATATATTGGGAATATGTATCACTGTCTAAATGAAATGAGTTATCCTCACGTTCAAAAGAGGTAGAATCTATCTCTGAGGGTGGATCATCATGATGTATGATTCCCAGGTCATGTTTGTTTGACTTATAACAGGGAATAGGAACGAGCTCTAATATTCCTTGTGTGTTGGTGCCACATCCAAATCCCTTATAACCCATGGTGTGCATCATTCAGGGAACCTTAATATACTAAGGATCCTAGTGACATGAATCCATCATTCCTTCAAGTACTCAGCTGGTAGGTATATCTAGCATATTTTCATTTAACAAGAGACCACTAGGAACAAACCTCTCAAAGGGTTCAGGGAAATTGGCCTGAGTGCTTTTAAACATAAACTATGGTCTACCACATGTCTTAGGTGACACTGAAAGATCATATATCAAAAGGGCCTGTTGAAGACTAAATTCATCATTTGGGCCATATTTTCCAAATGTTGCTTCCCATGAGGTAAAGGGATTAACTAATGAAGGAAAATTTTGATTTCAAGGAGTCAATGTATCTAGATCTATATGATCCTTCATAGCCTCCATCTATAATGGGACAACAATATCAGCAGAAGGACACTCATATGTTGCATGAGAAAAAGTGTGCAGTGTGTAAATAGTTTTGGATCACCTAGGTTGGTGATTATTTGTCATCTTTGGCATATCTTGATACATTGATGGAAGGTCGAAGGAATGGCCTGCATAACATGAATCCATAGGAGACCTAGGAGCATGTTATATGGAAGTTCCAAGTTAAGGACATGGAACTGTGTATTATGATATGTGGGCCACACTTCCATTGGGATCACTATGGTACCTCCTGACTCACACTCTTTATTATCATAAGTCATGATTGTAATGGTTTTAGCATCCAGATTGCTTCTGTATGGCCTAGATGCCTAACAAGCTTCAATGTACAAATATTCACACTGGATCCACCATCCACAAGCATTTTTTTATCTTACGATGAGTAATGAAGACCTCTATGTATAAAGGTAGGTTTTGTTCAAGATTATAACATGGGATTTCATTCCAATCAAAGGAGATATAGTCATTTGGATTAAGATTTACAACCATTGCTTGAAGGTGTGTAGGATCTACATCTATGGATACTCTTGATCCCTGAATCATTTTATATAGTATGTTATTATGAGAATTTGATATTTTGAGGAGCTTTAAGATTAAGATCTTAGCCATGGTTTTCTCCAATTGTTCTAATAAGTCATACTGACCTTCCTGAGGGATAGGTGGAGGAGGTGTTTGGATCACTAAGCGAGCACATCATGTGCCCATTACATAACTATTAACTAAGATCCTAATAGTGTTTACTTATTCACTAGATGAATGAATACAACCTATGAGGGAATCAAATGGATTATCATTTGATGGATATACATAGTTAGCAATTCTATAGTCATTAGAGGACTGACTTTGATCTAGATTCTTGTTTCCTTGCTTATCATGTTTGGGAAAAGGGTGTTTGAATATTCCCATCTTCTTGTTAGGACCTTATCCTAATTCAGGTGAATCCACCTCAATATTTCCTCCTTTAATAAGGTCTTGGATGAAATGCCACAACTTCAGAAATCTATCAGTCTTGTGCCCTTTGACACAGTGAAATTCACATTATCTGTGTTCTTTGAGCCATACTGGTTTAGGTGCATTATCTGGATAAGGTACTATTTCAGTTGGATACTACACCATGTTTACAACATCTTATTATTTAAGGATGGTAGATAATGATTTTGTTAAATGTGTAAGCATTCATTTCAGTGGCGCTTTTGGGTGAAGTCCTTTTGTAAGTTTCAAGAGAGAACCATTTCATATAGCTTGGACTCTTTTGGAGTTCGTGATATCGTCTCCAATGACATTCTTTTTTTATTGAAGAACTTGGGTTTTTCTATGGATTTCACTTTGTGCTTATCTTTTGAAAAGGGCTTGATCATTCCCTTTATTATAAGAGCCTTCTCGATTTGGTTTCCCTTCTCAATAACTTCTTCGAAGTTAGTGATGCAGTGCATTTGTAGATGAAAGGCTATGTCTTGATTCAAGTTCAGAACAAATATGTTGACCATTTTATTTTCTAGAATAGGAAAAGGGAAACATCTTGCTAACCCTTTCCATCATTGTAAGAAGTAAGCAAAGGTCTCATTCAGTTTTTGTTCTATGTTTCAAATATCTACCATGGTAATTTCACTTTTCATGTTAAAAGAGAAGTGACACAAAAAAAATTCAGCTAGTGAGGGCCATGTTGTAATCGTTCCCTTCGGTATGTGGAGGAACCATTCTAGTGATTGTCCTCCTAAGCTGCGAGGGAATAAACATATGAGACAATTGTCACTATAAGCTAATTTTTGGCAAGCCATGTGGAAGTCTTTAACATGATCATGAGGATCACCTTTACCTTTCTATTTTTTGAACTTAGGACAATCAAATTTTTTAGGGACTGGAGTTCGTAACATGTCTCTGTCGAAGGGATAAGGACATAGTTATTTGTATTGTTACTTCTTACTATGACCTACTTTACTCTCCTGTAATGTTGTGAGAATGTTCTTTATGGATTACAACTCTTGTGTAATGAGTTTCTCTTTTGTAGGGGATGATGGTCTATTCACTCAAGTAATCTTTAATGTTTCATCATTGTAAGGTTTGGTGTGAAATTCACCAGATTTGGATCTAAGTTTTTTCTTAAGTGTGCTCTATCTCGAGGAGCCTAAGTTTACTAAATTTTGACTAAGCTTCAGTATCTGTCTTTATATAACTTATTCTTTGGCTTGAGGATCATATTCTTCATCATATTGAGGTGAAGGTAACTCCTTGTGTTCCCATTTGATCCTAACTTTGTATGAGGCTTTAAATTATGGTCTCTGAGAACCATCTATTTTTTTGGCCTTTCACTCTCAATTTTTTTATTATGAGCATGAGAAGTGGAAGTGTATCCTCCATCAAAAGGATTATCCATTTTGATAAGGGGAGGTCATCATGGCTCTTCCCCCTCTTGGTTAATGTTTTTCATAGCCACTTCATGTTCTTGTGGTAATTTAGCTCCCAGTTGTAGGACTCGTGTGAGTACTTGATCTCTATTATAGAATAGGATTTCATCGAAGTGAGTGAGATCAAGGGTGTGTTGCTCTTCAGATGAATCAGTTTCATCCCCACTATGGTTAACATTCAACTTTTTTAGATGTCATTTGTGTGATAAGTGGCATCACTAGTCTCTTCTATACTAGGTTTTGTCTAAGTGTAATCAAAATGTAACCAACCTAGGTGCAACGTGGTACAAGTTGTCTAAAGTCTCAATGTTTCACCACTCACTGTTTTTAACAAATAATGGTTTAAAGAATCAAAGAATCCAATTATTTGTCCTAGATATAAGTCTATGCAACTATTATCACACAAGGAACAATCATGCAAGTCCATTAGTAAATCAGTCAAGACACTACACCCTAAGCTAAAGTTTCAAAGATAGCTGCAACGTAGATAGTGACAACACAAAATCACTACCTAGGTCGAGTTTAAAATAAACAAGACCTAAACACTAAGAAAGTGTTGACACGATCTCCCTACAAGATATACTATGACCAGTTTAGATACAAACAAAATCTAAGTTTTTGATAATGGAAGTTACAAATGTAAATAATGTAACAACACAATCTTGACATGTTAACCAAGCTTTGAATAAGCGAGATATTAGTATCAAGATTATGTGGTGTCCCCAGATTTCATCCTGAAATCTGAGACTACCCTATCCAAAAAAAAATCGTACTTTTAAAATAATGGGTCGTTTTGTGTTTTTATTGCCAAAAAGTTCTTGTATTGTGTCAAGATATTCCCAAGGAGCCATATTAGCCATTTTCGCCAAATACCCAGATGCCCAAAATTGTTTTATTCTATCACTGGAGTTTGCCTGCGAGAAATTTGTATTTAATTATTTTAAGCCCCGTTTGAGGCAATTTGGGCTCCGGTTTAACCCTGTTGTGATCGTACATAGCATTATTCCCATATACCAGTAGGGTTTTAATAAGGCATGAATCCTGGGCTTTATTTGTAACTTCTGGCAACGTTTTGTGTTTTTTGTGTTTTCCTGTTTCATTTTCTGTGAAATTTCTCTGGATCAATTCCTTTGCCGGTTCAGCCTGATTCTTGGCCTGGAGTATATGGAGATCACATACACATGTTGTGCCAGAAGTAATTCACCATTGGAGGTCTGGTTCTCTGGGAAAAGACGAAGTCATGCACCAAAAAGCCTCTTTTGGGCTGGCCACATTTTTGGAAAAAGAGGGTTTGAAGTGGATCATGGGATTTTTGGAAGCAACAGGCAGGCGGGAATTTTGTACTTGCCTAGCAGGGTACCTTTTCCCATGGAAGCAACACCACTTAAGTCACAATGGAAAAATTAGAGGCAACAGGCAGGCGGGAATTTCTTACCTGCCTTGCAGGGTAAAAATTCCCATTATGAAATAAAAGAAAAATCACTTAAGGCATGAATGAGATTTTATTACCTGCCTTGCAGGGTAAATAATCCCATTATGAAAGTCAAACAACTTAAGTGAATCATGGGATTTTCAGGGCTGCCTTGCAGGGTAAATAATCTCATGGTCAACTGACTTTTAAAAATAGAAATCTCTTATGCCAAAAAGTGTGACTCCTTTAGGGAAGGAAAGGCAGCCTTAAATTAATTAATTTAATTAATTTCTTCTCCAATTTTGGCGCCCAGGCTTGTGGAAAAGTCATCAGAGGAAAGTGGACAAAAGGAAGTTGGAAATAGACAATTCTAAAATTAAATAAATATTATTTATTTAATGCAGCCCCTTCATGTCAAAAAGTGCGCCCCATTTGGGAGAGAAATAATACTTTTTTAAGTATTAAATGAATTAATTAATTTCTATTTTCAGTGGCCAAGGTCAAAGCATACTGTGAGGCTTGAGTTAATTGGAAGTAAAAGTCTAAAATTAAATAAATTTAATTTATTTAATGGCAGTCATGAGCATGCACAAAATATGCGCCCCATTTGAAGAGTAAAGCTTATTAATTAATTAATTAATTGCCAGGAATAGGAAAGACATTAATTAATTATAGAATCATGAGGATTATATAAGCAGGGGCTGCCATAAAGATGAATTAATTAATTCACAAGTAGAGAAGTGCAGCCCAGACAAAAAGTGCGCCCCATTTGGAGAGGATTTTTGCTCAAAAGAAGGTGAAATTAATGCTAAAAGCTTCCAAAATTGACCCACAGGTTGAAGGAGGTTGATTTGTGTCTAGATAATTGTTTGCATAAGTGATATAGGTGCTCAGGTGAAGTTGGTAAAATTCATGCTTGCTTTGCATGTAAATAAAACATCAAATTTGGGGCAGCAGGCTTGAATTATGCAGATTTTTATGATTAAAATCCATTATTCATGTTCCGGTTGCCATCTTTGTCTAAATTAATTGCAGGAATTCATTACAGGTGCTTTATAAGAGAAAGGGAGCTTAAATCAAGTCCAATACATTGAATATATCCTCTGAATCTGAAGAATTATCCAGATCTACACTAGTTTTAAAGAATTTCGAAAAGATAAGAAGAAAAAGAACTGTTCAGACAAAGATAGACACAGCCATGACAAAGATGGATGAAAAAGAAAGCACAACGAAGTCATGCATCACTTCCAAATTCATAGACATTGGAGACACAGATCTAGGTCTGGAACCTCTTTCTGAATTGGTTTATAGATCCAGAGCAGGAAAGACTTCTCTCATGTGTGCAGTTAAAAGCAGAGGAATTATTCGAGCTGCAACATTTCCATACACAGCCCAGTTGCCAGAGTTCGTTATGGAGTGTGCTAGGTCTTACCATCCATCATCCAGATCAGTCTGAGATGCTACAGGGAAACCAATAATCCGGTTCGACGCGTAGTTCATCAATTATTGTTTGAAGATTTTAGCACGAAAGGTGGTGACTTCTATTAGCATACAAGATGCCGACAGCAGGTGGGAGAAGCATAGAGTTGACTGTGTGAACATTATGAACAACAGATACATGAAGAAGCCCAAATCTCCTTCCAAGTTCCCAATAACTCTTTCGCGGTCCAATCTAGTTCAAGAGGTAGATGATATTGCCAAATTGTTGTGCAGGATAAACGGTGAAGCAAACGCTCACACCTTCCGCACTTGAATGTATGCTTTCATCAGGACCATTGAAATCAACAAGGCAGATTCTATAATCAATTGGTCGAAAATTATTAGCAACAACATTAGTGAGCAACTCCAGAACGTGAAGCGTACTTTCAGCTTCAAAATGACTTCCTATTTGGTATACGCAGCAGCTTCACAAGGCATCTTCTCCAAGCTGGATAGATGTGGTGTTCTTTCTAAGGACCCCATTTTCGAGTGCTACCTACAGTTTACTATACCTGCGTGTAAGAAAGATTTCAAAGTGGTCAACGATGGATTCTTCTACAAGTTCATTTGCAAGCTAGATAGAGACCTAAAGGCCAACATGGTGAGCAAGGAAGCGTGGGAAGTTGTGTCCAGCATTGGTAGTCTCTTCATTCAGTTTGTGGATTTCACATACCTCAGGGTCACTGGCTTTTCCGGAGAACCGGTTAAGCTGCCCAGATATCCAAATGATAGATTGATCACCATGGAGCTGAGAAGACAACTTGTGGAGATGCATGACCTTTAGTTGAAATGACACAAGTCTACGGGCTTCTTCCCGATCACTGTGGGTCATTACAGCTGCCAAAGCATTTATAGAGCTCGAGGAATGGAAGCGAAAATGTTTTCTGAGTACGAACAAGAGTTCTTCCCGGCATGGCTGAACTTCGATCCATTTGGAGTATCTAGGAAGATGATCTCCCAGGAGTACGCACATGTGCCTTCATTAGAAGATTTTTAGATGAAGTGCAAAAGTGAGTATGAGGTTAGAAAGAAAGATTTCAACAAGCTATCAACACGGAAAGTGTTCGACTTAGATTAGCACGGATACCTGCTGATCTTAAAGATGATGGGGCTATGTTACTCAACACATACTATCAAATGGGAGGAGATAGAGCTGTACTTCAGGAGAATGTAGGGGGTTGCCATACAATTGAGGGAAGGTTTTCCGCTGTTCTGGTGAATACTTCAAACTGGTTGCTGACAAAGGGATACTACCTTGATGAAGCATTGATGAATCAAGTCACAGGCAACTTCGGCGCAGGAGATTCCCTCAAGAGGAAGCACAAAGGAGAAATCAGCAGAAGGCCTAAGAAGATGAAAGTTCACATAAGGTCTCCTTCGAAGGAGAAGATCACTTCCATGGCTATGACGTTAGTTCTAGCTTCTCCAACATCCAGTACTTCACCCATTGTTGTACCTCAGCAGGACACAGTCATTCCTCAGTTGAATCTGGCAACATTCATCTTCTCTCCTTAGCCACTACGTTCAGCACCTGTTCCTGAAGAAATGTTGAAGCTGCAGATGGCAGAGTTTGAAAGAGCTTTGTCTTTGGATGATTTAGAGGATGGCAGCCAAAACATTGTAGCAGTTTTTGATGGAGAGGAATCAGAGCAGGAGATAGTAGTACACTCAACAACTTCTCATTCTCCGAGAAATAATTTCTTAGAATGGTTGACTTCACAGTTGGTTCCAGAAGCTAGAGTGGAAATGAACTTGGAGGAACACAACTTGCAGTTGCTCCTGAGTCTAGGTGGAAAAAATAGAAAAGCTAAAGTTGCTAAGGTAACTTCAAGGTTGATCATTGAGGAGTCGAGGCAGAAGTTTGCTGAGATGTCAGTTCCAGCGGAGGGGAAGAAAGAGAATGAGCTCATGGCAGAAGACATAACAGTAACCAGAGTACCTATCAGTCAAGCCACCACAGAAGGATTGAAGCAGGATATGCAGACATTGATAGATGCTCTATTCCTTAGGTTTGACAGAGAAAAGGTAGAGAAAGTTGAACTTCAGAAGTAGGTATCTCAGTTGTGCGAGATCATTGCCAAGGTTGCTAAATCTTCCACTCAGCCCATTTCAGTGTAGAAGTAAGTGAGTGATCATCTGATGCAGGAGATGGAAGATGCGAGAAACCAGGTGAAAGCTATAGACAAATGGAAAATTCTAATCATTTGTCAAGCTTTTGTACAACTTGGAGAGGTGACAGCCGGCTTAAAGGTTATGAAAGATGCAGCAGATTAGCTGAAGCAACTGGTGACGAGCATAGTAGATATGAACACAGTTGCTGAGAGTAACCTGAGTACTTTGGCTGAAATCAATAAGTTATCGAGAGAAGTGTTAATTACAAAATAGATTATACCTAATGGATCAGTTGAGAAGAGGAAGTAGCTGGAGTTTGTAGTATCTTTCTGTTTGGAGATCTGTAGAATTATGTTGCAGTGGATGCAGGAACTTGAGAGTACAACATCATCTTTGCCAGACAATATCATTACTTTCACTCATGAGGAAGTGGTCAGAAATGTTACTTCTTACATACAGATCATTCCTAGCAGAGTGCCTAATTCCCTAGAAGGGTCTCTTCTGATGGTACAAGACAGAATTGATGGAGCTACTAAGCCTTTCATGATGAATTCCATCAACAGATTGGTGGCATTGTAGTCAGACATTGCAAAGTTCGGGCCAAACTTGGAGGATGTGGAAGCATGTATCAGGGTGTTGAATGAAGGATTACTGCAGTTTAGGATAGAAAAGGAAGGTGTGGCTAAGACAGATGGGAAGATGTTGAATTATATGTCTGACAAGTACATTCAGTATCAGAACAAAAAGAAGATATAAATGTTACAGCTAGCTTGACTTCTTCTTCTATTTTCCACATTCCCAGATGAAATTGTAAAACTTAAAGTTATTGGTTTTGAAACCATTGTTTTAAGTTATGTGGAACAATTCTATTAGTTAAGTGATAGATGCGTCACTTAAGGAGAAGTTAGAGGAGGATGATTGTCAGATGTCATCTTTACTTCTTGTTTATGTTTCAGTTCAGTTGAGTTTCCCATTTGTACTTTCCCTTCTACATTCTATAAGTAGAAGAAGAACCTTCGGGTTAAGGATCAGAATTTGTAAGCAACATTCTTGTGTTCTAGACTTTGTGCTGAAACCCCTGATAGCCACTTGGAACAAAGGAACATATAGGAGTAGGTTTCTAGAGAACTTTGTGTCACGGTGCAATTTGTTTGTAGCTTTCTGTCTTAGATCTTCTAATAGACTTTGTGTTATTTTAGATCTAGATCTGAAGCTTCCTTTGCTTATAATTTTGTGCCTTGATATCTATTGGTTTCTTCTATGTGCGTGCAATCAACTCTGTTATCTATTGATTGGGTTGCACATCTTCCCTATTTCTTCCATGTGTTTTATTACTTCTTTCTTCCATAAATATTTCCTTTCTTAAACAGCTGCTTACTTGTTGCAAAACTATACAACTATGGTTCATGAGCTAAATAGTTAAAGTAAAACCCCATATAGATACTAGCATATTTTAATTGACAAATTTGACATGGGAGCCTCACAGGTAAATGAGGGAGATTTATCTCATGACTGCCTAGGTTTTCAGCTATGCAGAAAATCTAGCCAACAACTATCTTTGCAAATCAAAGCTTATCTTTTGAAAATTAGAGTGTTTTTCATACAAATCTCAACCTGGCTGAACATCCATTCACCTGATCCATGAAGGCACAAGGAAGGACTGATCATTTCTTTAGACTACAGGAGCAATTCAATTTCAATCATCCTCCTCAAGTTAAAAGTCGTAGATCTAGTCTCTCACTAGGAAGGAGAGTGCACACCCATCCAGATCATCTTCAGCATAATCCGGTGGCTAGAATTATTCATCAAGTCTACACAAGGAGAAGACGTGTCCCACTCATCATGGAAAATCAGAACCAGATAGTACCTATCCCACGGGGAGCAACTTTTAGGCCACTGAACTTGGCTCCACTTATGCACAATCTGCCAAAAGGATCCAGAAAGAATTTTTCAAAATTCTTTGGAGATGGAAAGCAAAACCCGGATGATCATTTGATAGCCTTCTTCATATCTTGTAGTGTGCTTACGGTGGAGCATGAAGATGTCTCAGTCAGACTCTTCATTGAGACTCTATATGACTTGGCTGGCGAATGGTTCTATCAGCTAACTCCTGGCACCATAACCAACTGGGCGACTATGCGTGAGCAATTTCTAAAAAGATTCAAGCTTGCAGAAGACGCTAGCACGTTAATCACTCAACTCACCCAGTTGAATAAAGAGCCAAGTGAGAACATGCGGGACTTTATTGTAAGGTTCTAGAGGATTTTATATAAAATCCCTACTTCTGCCGCATTGAGCGATGAAAATCAAAAAATGTTTTTTATAAACGCTCTGTTGCCCGAAGTTGGATATCAGCTAAGGAGGGCAAGACCCGTGAATCTACTTGAAGCAAAAAATGCTACCGTGGAAGTTGAAGATGACTTGATCATGGTTGGAAAAATCAAATAACCATCTCACAAAGGTGATGGTGCTTCTTCAAGTACTTCAGATCCTTTGTTACAAAGATTGGCTAACGACATGCTGCAAATCAAGAAACAGATCTCTCAAGCAAGAAATGTGACCCCTTCAAGAATAGCTCATGCTCAGACCTTTAATGGTCAAAATCAAAATAGAAATAGACTTGTTGTTGCACCACAACGGTTGGCAATTGAAGCTACTACAAGGAATAACTTGGAAACTAATGAAGAAGATCTAGGCATTGACGAATCATTTGATGATGAAGATCTAGGTCGAGTTTAAGATAAACAAGACCTAAACACTAGGACAGTGTTGACA
The DNA here is from genome assembly GCA_019776745.2 of Taxus chinensis. NCBI lineage: Eukaryota > Viridiplantae > Streptophyta > Pinopsida > Cupressales > Taxaceae > Taxus > Taxus chinensis. The sequence continues at coordinate 767,714,564 of CM034153.1, forward strand.
CGATCTCCCTACAAGATATACTATGACTAGTTTAGATACAAACAAAATCTAAGTTTTTGATGATGGAAGTTACAAATGTAAATAACGTAACAACACAATCTTGACACGTTAACCAAGCTTTGAATAAGCGAGATATTAGTATCAAGATTATGTTATTGCGATACAAATAATATAATATCAAAACTCTCAAAAGCCTAAGATGATGTTGGGATCAAAACTAAGCTCGAGTGTAACAAGAAGTTATCATTCGTGCGAGTAACGCAACAATACAATATGGAATCTTAGATCAAGTTTCGTAAAATGGAAACAAGATGTAAGTGTCATATATGTATGGTTATAATGTGGGCAACGTAACAACTTAAAGGGGAAATAATGATGATATCAAACCTAACTACAAAGATAATGAGTCTCAATATGGATTTGAGACTAAGGGTGTACTAGAATGTGATGACGTACCATGCACACTTTTAACACTTGCATTCCAACATTACAACCTGGTCATTTAAGTAGACTACAAAAGTGGAGGACATGATTATTCTTAGCGATACCCACGCGTGTTGTTCTCTTTTTTCCCAATAATGGACAACAAGGTAGCAAAGGTGTAGTTCAAATGGGGTTGAAATAAACTTGGCGTTACTTAGGCAGAGTTTCACCTCGTTTTAAGACGAGGAAAACTAAGCTAGAGTAAGGCTTAGTAGATCTTGTGATGAATGTCACTTAACTTTAACTTAAGTGGACTCTTGCCTTGTTCAAATAACAAGGTTTTGACTCCAAGCAAGTTGTCACTTTGTGAGAGCTCTATGAAACACGATGGCTTGATACGACAAAGTGGGCTCTAAGACAATATGGCTTTCCTAGGTAGTTCACTCAACTAGGTGTCACAAGTTTATCTATTGCGAGCTTGATTTACCAAGGAAGTCTGTAAGGATATTACTTGTATAAATCGGAACATATACAGCATAATAACACGAGAGAACACCAAAATATAGATAAATGATGACAATATGCTCATATAATAGCTTTGCCACTTCGAGGGGGCAACCTCCAATACCACTTCGAGGGGGTAACCTCCAAACCATACAATAACACTCCAATACTCAATATGAAGATTAACTACAACCTTCTAACCCCTATATATACCATTCTAACCTATGGCCAATACTGAGGCCGACCTCCTAAGCATAATAAATCATAAATGAATGATATAATAAGATAAGGGGATGTGTGCCACATGTCGGCATCTCCATCAATACATATACATCATAACATCCTTTCCCTAGGTTCAAATAACAAGGTTTTGACTCTAAGCAAGTTGTCACTTTGTGAGAGCTCTATGAAACATGATGGCTTGATACGACAAAGTGGGCTCCAAGACAATATGGCTTTCCTAGGTAGTTCACTCAACTAGGTGTCACAAGTTTATCTATTGCTTACCAAGGAAGTCTCACTGACTAAACCTTGGAGTATCTTGGCTTTACTTTACCCCCTTCAAATACAATGAGTAATGAATGTGTTCATGTGTATTCTCACTAGGGTCACAATACAGATAACTTTGAATCTAACTCGCAAATGTAAAACTACTCAAGTGGGTAAGCGGAGCGCTTCCCATTTCATCCACGAGGTTACTCAGCGGTGGACTACTTTGGGGTTCCTAGGAGCACCTCTTTTGTTGTAGCTTAAGGCTTATGCCAAAGAGGGTTTCTCCTAGTTTAAAGCGGACGGGGCATGCCCTTATCCAAACCTACAAATCAAGTGTGTTGAATATGGTGTGTATTTTATCTTTTAAACTTAATGTGGTTTTTGTCACACATCGTTTGACAACCTACAAGAAATGACTTAGCCTTCATCTAGACTCCGATTCTTTTGCAAGCGATATTTGGGTCTTTCAAACAACTATTAGTAATTTTCCAAGTGGTGAACACATCATATAAAGGAGATAGAATGTTGTTTTTGATTTCCCAGATCGTCCTAAGATGCAAGGAAAGAGCATACACAACAAAATAACTCACTAATCTTTCGAAAATGGAAAAAACTTATTCAAATTAAAAAAATTAAGTTCTTTTTAACCAACTTTGAAGTTCTTTCCTTTAGAAAACTTAATTGAAGTGTTTCGAAAGTAAAAAGAAGTTATTTTGAACCATTTTTGATTCCCAAGATCACCTAAAAGGGGCGAGGGAAGAGCATACACGTTTTAAAACCCTCACAAGTAAAAATACAAACACTTAACTAAGTTAGTACAAAAACATGATCAAAAGAAACCCGCAAACCACTGTTAGTATCAACAAAAACATGCAAAAGTGTTAGAATTTCAAAGAATAAATCCATGCAAGTGTTAGAACAAAACTTGAATTTTATACAACAACACCTGCGTGCCTAAAATGACATGTGCAAGCATCTAGCAACATGTGTGCGCCCAAAATGACAAGTGTGTGGCTCTGTGGAAAATACATTGAGTAATTACACATGTATGCGAGCCGAATGCCACCTTCACGTTCTATTTAACATGTGCATGCCTCAAAAAACATATGCATGTGTAAGGTAAAAAGGTGAGTTGACACAGAGTTCAATAAATGTTTACGCTTCCCGAGAGACGTATATGCGTGTATGCGAGCATGTGTGCCCTGTTCATGACATATGCATGACTCTAGTTTAATATTTTTAACAGGGGGTCAATATAGGATAACGGGTGTGCGACCAGGGAAATGTGTGCACGTCCCAACAAACAAGTGTGCGTAAGGTCAAACAAGTGTGCACGCTTTCTGATGTGTGCGCACTCCTCCAAAACACCTGTGTGCGGGCCTGAAAAACCACAAAAAATGACGAGAACCAAAAATCTAAAAATGTAAACAGATTAGATTCTTCCTTTCTAATTCATTTTCTAACATAAACCTAACAAATCTACATGTAAAAGGGAGATTTACTACTTTTGAGATAGTCAAAAGCTTGAAGCTACACTAGTTAACTCTAAAAAATGCATGGAATGGTTAGAAACTAAAATAAAAAGCTTGAAAATGACTTCTAATGGACTATGGAGTAAGTCCCACCGAGTGTGCCAAATGTATTAGTGAAAAACTTGGAAAACTATTGAACCTAGACTAACACCTAGTAGTCTAAAGCTTAAGCCAAATCAATTAATAATCATCAAGATAAGAGCGTAACAAATTAACTTCAATGCATGCAATATGAATGAAACAAGCAACATGCTAAGTTCATTTTACTCTTTAGAAATCTTAATGAAACTGAACCTAGTTTAGATTCTAAGCAATCAAATTGTATGTTGTTTGCTCCCAAAAATAGTGAAGAAATCTCTCCAAGTTGGCTACGAGGCCAAGCTTGGATTTTCCCTTACTAACTAGATTTGGAGTGGATGGATGTAAGATGAAGGAGCTCTTAACAATGGAGTATGGCCAAGATCCAAATGTTTTATAGCTTAAAGCTATCACAAATGATGTCTAATGCCTTTCCAAAGTACTATGATATCAAGATCAAGGTGTAAAGTTGAAAGGGAGGGGTGAGCCTTCTATTTATAGATTTCCACTTGGACAAGATTGAAATCCTAGTGCATGTGGGACAAATAGAAAAGCCAAAAATAGACTTTTAGCAAGTCAAAGCAAGATTTGACTATGATTAGATGCTAATTAATCTTGTAGGGTTAATTAAGAACCCTAAACAAGCTTAGGAAGCTTTTTGAGAGTTTCTGGAGGATGTTTCGATAGATTTTGGATGCGTTAGAAGCAGGAGTTAGCTAATAGCAAGATTTATTAATCAAATTCATGGTAGGATGTTTAATCAATGTTAAATTGTTAATTAAGATGTTTTGAAGGGAAAATGAGCCTAATTGACGAAGTGTCGTCAATTTACAGGGAATAGAATAGTTAGTGCAAGTTTAGTAATAAAGTTGCTTTGATTGAACTATAGGTGTCTACACTAAGCATCTACTATTATCACCTAAGCTTACATCCAAAGGCATCTAAGAGCAATATAGACATCCATCTAGCATCCATTCAAGGGACAAGGGACTGCATTCTCTGCATACACAACATAGGAAGGGGAACTTCATTATTCCAACCACACATCTATCTACATTGCTACATCTAGCTACTACCCGCTATCAAGTGCACTTGCACAAAGGCATCTTATGGTAGGATTATTTCACACACTTACAATAACTACATGAAGTTTGTGATGTAGTGCAACACTTGGTCGTAAGTTCACTCAGTCGTGTGACCATCAGGGTCAGTTTGACTCCCCATATTACATCTTTCTTTTTTGGATTTGATGTGGTATTGTGGGTTTTACAGGTGAATCTTTGTTTTGTGGGTTACATGTACTTTGGTGATCAAGGTGCGACATATAGGCGACCAACAACAACTATCAACTACACTTGTGCAACACCAAAAAAATCAGATTCCTACCACCTACATAGTCGCTGGTGCCCAGTAGCAGACTTTGGCGCCCATGCGTCCCTGATCCAGTCCAAGCCCCCTAGTCTGGCCTTATCAGATAGTTCCAGATTTTACAGTGCACAATTACAACAGTCTGCCCTCTTTGTCCATCAATTTTCCTAGTCTGCATCTGTCCCGGATCAAGCGCAAATCAACTAAGTCCTTTCCTCTCTCTCTTGCACTTAGGGTTTCATGTTTATTTGCTTATTGCTTGTGTCATAGAAGTTGTATATCTTAGTGTACATTTAGTTACTCTGCAATTAGGGTTTAACATAAATTCTATTTTTGTTAAATCATTTGGATTATTCAAGTACTTCAATTTTTAGATTTTGTCTTCAATTTTTGGATTTCATGATTCAAATGTTAAGTCTTAAGACTTAATTTATTTGCTTTTAAGCTTTCATTATTTTTTGATCAAATATTAAGATTGCAAGGCGACGTCTATCCAACATATCACTCATCATACATCCACATGTCATCCACGCCATTCAACCATACAACCGTGTGTTTTTATCAATTTTATGTTTATTGTGCTTTATATATTTATCAATTTATATGTGTTTAATAACTAAGATTCAAACTTGTAACCTCTTACATGTTGTTGTAGTGCCTTACCAACAATACTATAAATATTATTGCTTAAAATTGATATATATGTAAGACAACAAATATTTCAAAAAAAACCCACCAAAATACATGACAATTTGTATAACATATATGTGATACCTTACCTCCAAATCAATTATCGTATTAAAGAGTGATAAATGGTTTCTCTATCACTAGACCCTATGATTTTGGTTTCACAAAACCACAAAATCGTTTTTTATTTCTTAAGATTTGAAAAAACCGACATCTTTTCCTCTCCTCCGACGCACAATTTATACTAGCCACTTACCTACTAGGTTGGTGTGGTTTACAGATCTCTATCCATAATCAAAGACGTCATCTTCATCATGTATGAATAATCCTCCCTCCTTGATCTCTTTTGATTTTTCTCAGATAGATTTGTCTATTTCCGATAGTTTTCGGCGTATGATATAAATTTGTACCTGGAAATTTCTGCTCAATTTACTGTCACTTTGAGACTCTGAAATGTTTTAGCCCCTCGATGCAAGTAATGAAAAAATGCCTATTTGGGTTGAACATTGATTTCAATATTCTCATCAGTCTGGTGATTGGAATAATACCCACTTCGAAACAACTGCAACTCTCATATTTTTCGCTGATTTTGGTTAACCCTAGTAAGGGTTTTGCTTCCGATCACTGTTTTAATGCATCACATGTTGCTAATTGTGGGGACTAAGTTGGATACAAGCATACTTTGAATGTGGGTTTATTCTACTACGATTGAATTCCGAGAAACCAGGGTTGACATTTTGATAATTATGAGAATTAATGTTGAATGTGAGTACAGATTATATGCGGGTTTAAATATCTGTCTAAATTCTGATAAACAAGGGTAGCTGTTTTGGCAATTTTGAGGATTAATATCGAACGTGAGTACACAATAATCTGGTTTTGTTTAACGATGAATAAACTAGTGTAGATGTTTTTCCAATAATGAGGACTGGGTTTGATGTGAGTACAAATTTATTGTGGGTATAGTTTTTAATTTAATTAACAGATTTCCCTTGAGGGTAGCATTTGGTTTAGATGCCACAACCCAGGGGTATATCTTTACTTCAAACTCACCTGTGACTTAAACCCAACCTCATCCATTGATGTCTACTGGGGCTTCATTATGAGAGCCCCGGTGGTTTGCCACTTGAGCTTATTCTGTCCGACTTGATGTAGGTTTATTTGAGTTTAATGTGAGTAAAATTGAAATGTATGGTAATTTGATACAAAATTCTGGGAAACTAGGGTTGATGTTATCCCAATTTTGAAGATAAAGTTGAATGTGAGTACCCATTAACTGTGGGTTTATTGAGTTATTCAACTACGTCTAAATTCTGTTTAACGAGGGTTGATGTTTTGCCTGTTATGGGCTCCATATTGGTTATGAATACATAATAAATGTTTGTTCATTTACCCATGACTATATACTGATAAACTAGGTTTATGAATACGTACTAAATGCTTCTTCATTTGCCTATGATTATATTCTGACAATCTAGTTTTTTATGATAATCTAGGATAATGTGAGTTTATTTACCAGCGACTTAGTTCAGATAAAGTAGGGGTCAAAATTAGTTGATTTGTAACTCATTGATACGCACCTATACATATGGGAAGAGAGCCTAGTTGGTTATGATCACATCTTTGATCTGTTTTATGGGTTTATTGGAAGAGAATTCAGTTGGAGATAATCACATCTTTAAACTGTTTTTCTGTGTTTATTCAACCTTTACGATGTTTTTTGCTTCCTTGTCTTATACTTTTGACATTTTGTCAGATATAGGTCTGTATAGTAGAATATGACTGCAGATTGTGAGGGTTATTTGCTGCTGAATTGTCTGGTCTTAATCATTTGTAAATTATGGGCACTGCATGATTGAATATGACAGCAGATTGATTGTGCATTTGTTAACTGAGTTTAAAGGCTAATGAATTATGGTTGATATATCAGCTGTTGGCAAGAATGGGTGGAGGCCATGGTGCACTTCCTGAGGGGAAATACCCTGGGTACCCAACCAATGTTTGGAGTATGACTGGAGGGTGGTATTGTAGACCTAAGTATTGGAGGCGCAACACTGCAATTGCAATGGCTGGAATTTTCCTTGTTTGCATTCCTATTGCAATGAAATCAGCAGAGCTGGAGGTTTGAACATGCCCACAAAATTTTACTTTTCTTAGATGTATTTGAGAATTTTTTCTTCTTTCTTTTATTTTTCTTAGATTAATTTGAGATTTTTTCTCCTTTCTTTTACTTTTGTAAAATTTGGATTTGAGTAGATGCAAGGGAGAGGATTGATGTCATCTTTATAACTGGTTTTTCACTTCCTCTCTTGCTTGGCATTCATAATTAAAAAATGATGCATCTCTGCCTCTAAAGTGGATCTAATTAATAGAAATGTAAATAATTTCAGGAAGTGATATAGGTTGTTTTTCTTGGAACAAGTTATAATCTCTTGGCTTTTTAAAAAATTATCTCTTTTTGAAGTCAAATCAAAGCTCCAAAAACCTTGGAAATACTTATGTTGAATTCAACACCCAAGCAGAGTGATGGAGATGATGAACGATTAACATCCACTGTTTGCTTTGACAGCTGGCAGCTGTTCATATCTGCTTGTCCCTTATATATCTTTTTAAATTTCACTCCATTTTAATCTATTTTTTGGTAGGCTTGTGTCCATGGACAAAAAACAAATAAAACGAGGTACATATATTTACATTAGACCCTTTTAATGAGTTATGTGGTCACATGATACATCTTAGACCTTGAGGTCTTATCTCTTTTTTACACTCAAACAAGAACTCTAAAACAAACTTGATTTCTGACTCAGTGCTTCTCCCTATGCAACTAAACACCCCAACTTAGACAACCCACGGGGAACCAAATGCAATTTCCTCATCCTGCACACTGAGAACTCCTCCTACATGCTATAAGAAGGACATGTCATCTCCCTTTTTAAGTTTCTTCTAAGGAAGAATTCAGTGCCTTATGAACCACTCATGATTTGCTTCCATTACTCGCATCCTACTAGATATCCCTCTCTTGGTGACCTTTGTCATCACGCATCATTAGTTTCCCCCTTGGATTGATTAAACACAATCACATTGTTGTTACCTTCCACATCTTGCTCATATTCTTGACTATTTATGCACTTTTGTGGGGTGACAAGCCCCCACACATGCACCTACCAACTTCCAAACATTCCAGATCAGTATAATTTGAGGAAGCGTCCTGCATCAGGGTTGCATTTATGCCTTTTAACATGCTGTTCACCAATCTTCACCATTCATCGTTGGCAGTACTGTCAAAGGGCCATTTTTTTTTTCTTTTTCTTTATAACAAAGCAACAGAAACAAATCTTTATTTTTGCAAATTCTAAATTTCCCCCAAAAGATTTCCAGACACAAGTACACCTTCAACAACCTGCCAAAGGTAGCTCATACTTTAATTCAGCTAGACTTACTGAAATACATTAACATGCGATAAATTCAGCCAATACAGAACAGTTGCAGTGCTCTACGTTGCCAATTATAAATGCAGCAGGATGCTTCCTAATTAGTTGGTATGATGCCAAGAGACTAATATGCACATATCTGGGCTATCATGGTCGATCATATCTATGTGTCTTGGTAATATTCAAAGTTGCAAATACAACCAGCACCACCATTGCTGGTTTGACTGAAAAATTCTTGTGCATGACCCAGCTGAATCCGAATATACTATTCAAAATCAGCAGTGTGACATTCATTGTATTTCAAATGTGAACCGAGCTCTATAAATTTGATTTGGTTATTTGCAAAGTTCATATTTTCACACAATATTACTTCATAGGTTGAATAAGATAAGGAGAGCATATTGATTATACTTATAAAGTAGCCAGTTTCTTTACAATAGGCGAAATTGATATGGCATTTGTACTTTTAGCTTCATAGAGCAGTGCATCTTGGATCAGGGATCAACAAAAAATGGGATTTGGGTTGAATTCTAAATGGAAAGTCAAGACTCCAATCCAAATTTAAGGTCAACATTCTCCCTAATTGTATTAACTATGAAACTTTGTAATGCTTGGGGATTGAAGTTGTGTCATTGCATTTGTGTTTGGGGGATTACCTGTCTCAAAGAGGAATAACTTGCCTTTCTCATTTTTCATTTCCAATTTAACTTAATATTGCCATTGCTTATATTTTGGTGAACATTTGGGATTTCTTCATTGGAGGCTCTTCTCATTTTCATATCAGGGCTAAAATTGGGCCATTCCATAGCGTGTGCATGGAAATGCTTGTAAGTACATGCACTTGTTCTCATTTAGTTTTGCAGAATTTACTATACTCATGCCTTATTATGTGGCCTATCATGCATTATGTGCTATCCACACATTTACAAGATTTTTTTAATAAATATTTTAAAGACTATTCATTTCTTGCTATTATTATATTATTAAATATTTGAATGCTTGGCTGGTTGGGAATTTAGATTTATCACATATAGTCAGTCTACTTATATAGGGTTAATTCATTAAACCTATTATAAGTTAGTTACTAGCATGAATATGCAAGTTGTTAGGTTTGTTAGTGGGTGTACAAAGAATAGAAATAGGTAAGAGCGCGGTTAAGAATTGTAGGGAGTTGATAGTTGTGTATCCTAAATAATAACACATTTGTGTGTAAATATGTGTTGTTTTTATCAATGAAATATTAAGTGTGCCAAGCATTATTGTCTTGCATTTCCTGCATATTTCTTATTTTGTCTCTGACCAAAACTACAAGTGGTATCCGACCGGGAGATTAGGGGAGCCTGGTGAGAGCCAAAGAAAGCTCATGGTCTTTTATCAAAATACCAAGGGGCAGCTTCATTGTTTTGTTGCCCCGGTTTTTGAAAGTTTTTCTCTGATAATTTGTTTTTAGTCTAGTTTACTTTTGAGAAATTTAGAATAGTTTGTGTGAGACTGAAGATCGAAGAAGAGCTGGAGTGCATGCGCACAAATTTGTTAATTGTTTTGTCTTGAAGAGAGTCTGTGGGTTGTAGATAATAGAGTTGCAGGTTGGAAAAGGCCTTTTTAATAGAAGCTTTGATAGAAGCACTTCTGAAAAAAGGGTTACAAATTTGTTAAAACAAATAAAGATTTGCAGCCTGGGAGTGCATAGGTGTATCAGCAAGTGGCAGAGGCATGGGTTTTTGGCAGTATACAAATCTGCCTTCTGAAACATGAATTGGAGAGGTGCCTGATGCAGCAGTAAAGGCACCTGTGTGTGAAGCAATTGATACATACAAAGTGCCCAGGCATGTCTGTTTTGGTAAAGCACCACCCAGGCAATAAAAATAAAAGAGAGTGCTTGAAATAAAGGTAGAGGTGTACATACAGTAAGAAGAGAAGCAGCCGGTGAAAGAAAAGGTGCTTCTGGAGGTTTATATTTGTTGTTATATAATTGAGACTAGCTGTGAATGGTATTGGAATGTGCAACAGCAAAGCAAGCAAGCAAGAAATAATAATAATAGAAGCAGCCCGTGAAAGAAAAGGGGCTTCTGGAGGTTTATATTTGATGCTGTATAATTGAGACTGGGTGTGAATAGTATTGGAATGTACAACAACAAAGCAAACAAGCAGCAATAAATGATAAAGAGAAGAGGCGCATCAATAAATGATAAAGAGGTGAGGTTGCAACAATTAATGATTGAGAGAAGAGGCACATTGATAAATATTGGTGCAATGGGGAAAGCCTCTACAACAATAATGTGAAGAGGCTAGGTGCTGAATATTGTTTGCCGTGAAAGACAAGAAAGGGCACTGTTTTATTATTTGGATTCATAATTCAATGGATTTTTAGAGCAACCAACACAAGTGACGTCCTCAATAGAAGGCTCACAGTAAAGGGAAAATGCAAATATATGTTTTAATATAACATTTTAAGCTTATTGTATAGTTTTATAATTATTTAGGGTTAAGAAGGTTTTTTATTATTTTTTTCGGAGTTTTTAAAATTTATATTTAAAAATTCAGAAAAATAATATTTTTGCCGAGTCACGCCAGAGAGGTAGAATTAATTCTGTGTCTCCCAAACTACGAGTCTGTATGCAGAACTTGTGTGAATTGTGTCTAGCGATGCTAGTGTCTTGTAAAAGCATTTCGTTCCAGCTTTGTTAGTTTTTGAGTTTTAGTGTCCCCATGGTGTGTTATAGGCTTAAAAACTTGCATAGTATCAAATTACAATTTATTAACATGGAGGTGGTTTTTGACAAAACTTTGCCAGTGTATGTCAAACTCTAGTAAAAATTGTTGAGCAAAAGGATCTCATTTAATATCTTATGTTTTGTAAGATATTGTTTCACCATAAAAAACTGTACACCAAAACTTGTTTGTTTGAACTTAAAAGATATCTTTGTACATGTGCATTGTTGGTAGTACTCGACATCCGTTGTACAAGGGAATTCCATTTTCATAAAGGGAATCCCATTGTACAAGGGAATATCACTATTAAAAAAGTTTTCAAAAAGTGATGGATCGGATTCTTGAACTTCCCTATGTAGTATGGGCTAAGGCCTATTTATTACATCAAAAAGCTCTAAATCATCAAAAACACGTGGGTTAGTCTCATCATTACTAGCATCATCATTACCATCATCATTAGAGTCACCCTCATGCTCGACATAAACAAAATAGGATCATCTTTATCAAAAGATTCTGCTAGAGCATGTTGAAGCTTTTTTCTTCAAGTACATGCATCTTTTGTCACTTTCCTCATGGTTAATTGCGAATTGTTGTGAACATAAACAAAGTTCCCCAAGTTTCCTAATAACAACCTATTCCTTTTCTTTGATTGAACATGATCAAAGCTGCTCCAATTCCTCTTAAAAGCTGATGCACTTACTCCTTGGCTCATGACTTGAACTACAAATGTTGTAGTTCAGGGTATCTGCTCAACAAAATTGTCACCATTCATCTCCATCCATGTCCTCGTCATCTATCGCTGATTGGGTTCCAAATAATCCATCTCCTTTCCTATACGTCGGTAAGTTGCTCTCTAGTTTGCTTTGCAACATCTCAATCAAGAACAAGCTTTTGGATGGCTGGATAAATCCCACTCACGAGTTCATGGTCGCTTTTTCTTTCTATGTGATAGAGTGTTGGCTCCAAATAAACATGTTGCTGCATGCAAATGAGTATGCATCATCCCCCATCATAGCTCATGCATTAAATTTCAATTGATAATTTCAGTTGTGATGAAACTCAACAAATTTCAAATTTCTTCAATAAAATTCAACGAAATCTGCGACTTAGTCATAAATCTTGCCGATATGAGGGGTGTTGCCATCGACCATTTAAAGCATGTGAACAATAGGTGGCACACATTGTTAAAACCTTGACAACATTTTTCCAAAAATAATAGCTTCGAATGATTTACTCCACATGCGTACCTTTAGAACCTTTTGCAAGAACAAAATCTGTATACACCTTATTTTTCACACTTGCTATTGATTTATCTTTGCAGGTTGTTGGCGTATTAAACTGCCTTGAATGCGGCGCCTTAAAGGGCAGGCTTGTGCTTGTTGGCAATACTTGGTGAGAGCGTTGTTGTGGCACTAGACCTACCTTGCCCTAGCGTTCCTTCCTACTATCTTTTTGCTACCACTTTACAACCACTTAATATCCCTAATACTACCACCTTTACATTGTCTTCCCATAGCATCCTCAAATCATGATCAGCTCCAGTTCTTACCCTTTGCACGTGTTTACTTTATCTTTATTGATGCCAACAGCAAGAGGAAAATCCTTGAGGTTAGGTCTTTCAACAAACTTTTCCTAGAAACAGGGTTACTTGGCTTGAAGCCCTTCAAACATACAAGTCCTACTGTTGGGAATGATCCGCAGAGAGTTTCCACAAACTGAAAATTGTTTTTGGATACCCTTTTTGGCAAATATGCTTCACAACAAATTTTCAGGACTCAATGACCAATTTAGCCCCTCCAACTCGCTACAGCAAAAATGGCAATTAGGTCTATGTCCAACACCTACAGGTCTGTTTTCAAACTGTCAAGAACTAGGCAATTTGGGAGCACTGCCCACCAATAGAACTTCGAAAATCTGTAAGATTGGAGGATTTAAAAGGTTTCTACCAAATGTTAGTGCTTGAAACCGTAGTGGAAAGTCTCCAACCAAAACTTTTCCTTAAACCCTAACTAGGGTTCTGGGACTGTCCGAGAGGGAATAAAACTAACTTAAAGCAATTTCCTCAATTTCAAATCTTACACTCTCACTCACAGGTCTGTACAGATCTAATGCACCTTTCTAATCAACTTAGACACAAGAAAACAAGGTAACTTCTTCCAAATGCTATAACACTTACCAGGACAGGCAAAGGGAGTAAGCGAGTACAGGACAATTTAAGAAGTTAGAAAAGAAATCTAGTCTTGTTCATGCCAAATAGCATAATGAAACCATGCTAACACCATAGAAACATTCTTTCCCAGATATACACACGAAGGTATCTTCAAATTTCATTCAAAATATGAATTTATCAGAAAATGCATGTGGACAAGAGCACGTTCTTCTTTTCTTACTGTATTTTCTCCTTCCTTCGAATGGGTGCTTGTCTAACTAACTTTTGAAAAACTAATTCTCTACGTTATAAATCAATCTTTTTGTATTTTTTACCCTTTTTCCATTTTTGAGTCAAAAGGACCTCTCACACCCCAAGTATCCAAAAACATAGCTAAGAAGAACGTTATCGTTTTTATTCAAGCCTACACATTTTGGTGTTTTAGAGCTTGCACAAGACTCACCACAAGTCCTAGACACCAAAACAACCTCCTAGACACTCTACACACAACCTAGCAAGCCAAAATTGCTCAAAACCTTGTTTGAGAAATTCAAACTTGATTTGGGCGGGAAAGCCAAAATGAACTAAAATTCAAAATTTTTAAGAACTTATACACCTACCAAAACTTCTGTAGACCTATGACAACCCTCCTAAGATGCTACAAACCAAAACGTGATGTTTTTACTTGTCCAAGTAGACGCTCCTGCATCATCCATTCTCTCCTCCCTTTTTATCTTTTATGGACTGTTTGTAGTTGACTGCATTGACCATTCTAGACACATGTTTCCAGCTGATTATATCGACCATGGTTGATGCTGTCAGCTATGTTGAGTACTGACTTCAGGGTATGTTTTCATATAATTAGGCTTCTTTCTTGTCATTTCTGAAATATATCATTGCATATTTTGTGTTGCCTTCACTTGCAAATCTTCCCCTAAAGGTTTAAGAGGTATTATGGTTTAATGGAGCTTTATACTTGGAGGTCATTATTGGAGCATTGGGTTTACTAGGAGCATCATGAATAGGAGTTGCACCAATGAGTTCTTCCTTAGTCTTTGAGTACTCCAACTTGTTCCACTCAGGTCTTTTATCTACCCCTCTTGTGATCCACCCAGAAGCACTCTCTCTTGTGGTGCTACTAATCCAAAAGGGGGTTAATGTGCTAATACTGTTTTTACAAAGGTAAGTATATGATTTTTGGGAGAATACTCACCTACAAATAGGTTAGATGGTTTGTAGTCGAGTTGAAACTACCCGCACAACGAAGATCTCATCGAGAGCTTTCCAACACATTTTGAACGGGGTCAAACCGTCTTCGTATCTGAAAGTTATGGGTTGCTGAATTTCTGCTCCAACAGGCAAAAGATGTGCACAATTAATGTCATCATGCTGACTGGGGTTGCCAAGTGGATCAATGGGATGTTGACAAGTGGCAAATTGCAATTTGGCAAAAGGGTTTGGTTTTTTGCCTCTGGTCTTCGATGATTGAGTGTGGGGCCATGCTATTTGCCGGTTGGGGGCTCGTCAGCCGGTGGGGTCCACTTTTTGTTAGAAGGTGGACCCAATCGCCTTTACTTCACATTACTATGGAAGTATTTTCCATATAAACCACATTGGAGGCTTGAACACCGTGCATTTGGGATTAAATTCCCACTTATTTGTAAGCTTAGCGCCCAAGATAGGGCATAGGACAAGTGTCACAAGCTTAGGCCACCACGTGGCACTCTTACAAGGCACCAAGTGTTCAAGCTCC
This sequence comes from Taxus chinensis, assembly GCA_019776745.2. NCBI lineage: Eukaryota > Viridiplantae > Streptophyta > Pinopsida > Cupressales > Taxaceae > Taxus > Taxus chinensis. The sequence continues at coordinate 767,729,693 of CM034153.1, forward strand.
AACACATTACAAGTTAGCACCAACAATCGTGGACTGAGCACCAACACAACTATCAATGCACCCAACTAAGTGCCCAACTCAAAGCATCCTACAAACTTCCAGTGCCCATGCAATTGCCAACAACCAATGCCAAGGTGGAGATGGTCCTTTGACCAAGTTTAGTGGAGCAAAGAAAGCCTTTTAAAGGCTTAAATGGTTGTGCTTCCCACCAATGCGGGATAATGATGCCAAGACAACGCATAAGCAAAACACATGGAGGAAGTTGTGCCTTTTTAAAAGGCTAATGCATCGCATGGGGTTCGACCCCCTTCTCGTGGTCCAAAATGGGACCTAACTGTTAGGCTAAGCCTAACACCCAAGCAAAGCGGCCAAAGACTTGGCCTATATCCTTGTAAATTTGGGTTTTTTAGCCAAAAAAGTCATATATGGGTATTTTTAATGGGATTTAAATCCCGAAACCTATGCCAAATGAAAATGGCTTAGCCATTCAATTATGAGGCCCAAAAAACAATATAAATAGGCCATCATTGTATTTGTATAGGCAATTTTTTTAAAAAACCGTTGTTAATGGTATTAGCCCCTTTTTATAGGGAGAGAGAGTAGGCATGCAAGAGTTTTATGCCAGGCGGAGATCGAACCTAAGAGACTCCTAGAGATAGAGTTTATCAGGAGATTGAAGCCCCTTTTTGGGAGAGATAGCACGTAATTAAAGAAGATTTTGATGTAAGAAGTTGTATTTTTTTGCATTGTTTAATCAATTGGTTCATGTTTAGCGTACCCGGAGATGTAGTCAATTTGGATAAACTATGTTATCAATTCGGTTTGCATTGTTCTTTGTCTTATTCCAGTTACTTGTTTTAAATCAATATTAGTTTGATTTTTAAATATTTAAGCCATTTTTTACGTAATTACAGGAAACTACGGGAAATTGAGAAAATCAAGTTTGGTACCCAAAATTGATGAATTAGTGAGCGCTTGCATGAACTAATCACTTGGGATCAAATTTGATATTTATTAAGACAACTTTCACATAAAAAGGTGGGAAATTGATTAATTATTCAGAAATGGAGAAAATGATAAATTTGGTTTAAATTGCCCATTTTCGGATCAGTATACCTAACCCTATTTCTTTCCTTTATGTTGGTTGATTGATTATGTGGTAGTAAACTATGATACTGTAGTATATCTCTGTATATTATATTATTGTTCTTTTATAGCACATGCTTACCACCAAATGGCATTACAACCCTTAGTTTAGCTCATGTTTGTTATCTTTACTCATACAATCCTTTGGATTTTAGGTAAGATCTCATCCCCATATCTTAGACAGCCTTTGGAACCCCACACATTTGATACGGGTGTGGATTACTCTCTTCTAAATCCACGACTATTACACCCCTAGGCTTTATATTTGGCTTGTGTGTTTGCCCTAGACTGGTCCTCTACTTATATCCTAATCTATATTATTGAAGAAAGGCAAAAGATAATCATATTGACCATCTTACCTGACATATAAAATCTTCGCACTCTCTTCTACAAACAACAAATTGGAGAGCTCCTTTTTACTCAACCACTCTTTTGAAAGTGATATAGGAGGCAAATCTTGTGTCACGTGGTTTCAACTATTCCTTGGATGCATGCTTCCTATTTATACTCAATGTGAGACTGATTTTTTATGAAATTGGCAATTGTTCTTCCTCTTAAAAGTGCTTCATGTACCCAAGGAAATTCGGCCAAGTCATTGAGTAGTAAATCAATATAATGGGCTACACTAGGACTCTAATAAATATGGGGAATTGTCTCTTCTATGAACTTTCCAGCTCCCACACAATCGCTAACATTATTAGTAACAATTTGGATTTTATTTACTACACCAACTTTGAAAAATTGTTTCATCCAAAATGTTGAAGACATACTCAAAAGTGTTCTTGTGTTTCATAGTGTTAATTACTTCCAGAAATACAACACCTTTTGGGAAATATACTGACATGTTGATCAATGGCTTTTGGTGCGTATCTGATCAACCATCACTCATAATGGTGCAATTCGTTGACCTCCAAGAGTCTTTAATGTTTGCCAAATTTCAATGACACTATCTTGTGATCTCTTTAAAAGAATATTCCTCAAGCCACTTAACCTGTAGTTGTGTGCCCTTTGCTAAATAAAATTGATTGTTAAACCTTATTTGTAAAACGAGGACTCCCGATGATATTTAATAAAATTTGATATTCATAAAAGAAATCAGCCCATGCATCATTGACATGTTTTTTTTCTAAAGACTTCCTAAAGTTGTTTAGCATTACTGTCCCACTACCTTTTTGTGGCATCACTGAGCTTGTGGACATGCTACAGGAGAAAGATGTGTGGGGTATTTTGGGCCTAGAAAGTTCATCTTGGATTTGCTGTTTTTTTTTTGACTTTTTCTGATTTTGTGCTAAGGAATTTTTTGTAGTCTTTCTCCAATGATGCCTTTATTATAGGTGTGACATTCAGACATGTTTCAACACCACCAACTTGACTGCCTGATATGCTAAGAATTTGGTCCATTACCCTTGTTAATATGCTTGTAAAAGTGTGGGTGTCACAAAGTGCACGTGACATTATTAGTTCGACCCTGGCAGTTATCCTTATGGAGTTGATTTTGGAGGTGCCATACTAATATAGTGATAGGGGAGAGCCACCGATACTTGAGCATGGTCCAATTGTGGACATAGAGTCTTGAATACACAACACCCAATACTTGTCATAATACAACTTGATAGTTGTCATAGAAGTACCTAGTGATTATTTAATTTTGACATGACAACACCTAGTCACATCATGACATGTAAGATTTGCGATTATTAAATATTTAATGTTCAACTATTATCACCCATGTTCAAGTATTGGTTTCCATCATGGTGTAGTGTAACTCAATTTTTTTATTTTAAATCAATTCAAAATATGCTTTTCCCTCTAATTAAACACTCCAAAATAATATAATTTAAGAAAAATTTGAACTACATGTTGGTGAAAAAATTGCGATCCCACATGGTATAGAATTGATTTTGTGGACCCCTTAACTTAGGGTGCACCACTACTAGCTCCTATCCCCCATATTCTTACATTGATTTGAAATGTTGATTCCAATATTTTGAGTACAAGTGTCCTTATGTGCGCCACCGTCAGTGCCGATTTTGTTAAGTGCGTGCCAAAAAGGTCTATAGAAAGGTACTGCCTGACAAAACAATAAGTCAGCAGAAATCCTAGTGCAAGATCCGCCAAGAGGAGCAGAAAAGGTGGTTGGTGGTGAAGTAGCTTAACTTTAATGGCTGATTAGCTTGCCCCTTGTAATTTGGGTGGGCCAGTTTGAATTCAAATTGATGTAATCATCTATAAATAACCCCTTGGCATTGTAAGGAAATATCAATAGCAGATATGTATATACCGGGCACAAAGAGTTATATATAGAGGAATAGATATAAGGATAATATTGGCCATGTTATGCTGCCCATGTGATGACTTGTTGCAAAGCAATATAGTGAACATGTTCTAGTTTATCTTTTTTTGACTTGCATATGGTCTTTACTTTGCTAATGTGTTCGCACAAATCTTAGATATGAAAGCCATTTAGTAACATGTATAATGGTCTATGTGCTCTAAGAAATGGGTAAGCTAAATGTCAATATGGTAGAACAATGTGCATAAGTAACAATATGCGTGATCTTCGATTCCCGAAAGCCTTGAACCCAACCTCGTGGGGATCCGACAGTCTCATGCGCTTTGGATGAGCGCTTGAAACAAGACTAATGAGGCGCTCTTGGTGTGTGGACCCTTGAGTAGGGATTAGGGATGAAAACCACAACATTTTGATTCCTTTGCCTAGACGTACAAAATGAGGTGATGGGTTTTGTGGGAAAAAGTTTGAACAACTCTTCTTACAAAGTGTGGAGGAATGGTTTGAGGAGCAAGAACTTGAATTTGCTACGAATCACCCAAGTCAAGGCATGAGAAACATGAAGAAATGGCTGGACGACTTGTTATATGATGCGCTCTATTCAATATTCTATTGGAATTGTTAGGGCATTTATATGTGTGGATAACACTGTAGACTTTGAGGAGAAATAAAAACTTGGGACGGAAGTACTTGTGGAACATGCGGGAATTACAAAGCTATCCATTGACTGAGGATTGTCTTGAACTATATAAAAAGATCATTCATAAATACGATGGTGCACCTAAATGTGTAGTAATGATTATACTTGGAGGTTGGGTCTCGAAGTAGACCGCAGGAGGCCCTAAGTTGAATATCACCACCAAGAGTTGTGCACAAACACTACCATGAAGAATGGAAACCCTGTGTGCACCTATAGAAAACACTAGGATTGGGTACCCCAATGACCCATCCTAGAAAAGAACCCTGGAAGAGGCTCTGGACATCATTAGAAACTTGCAAGGTGAAGTCTACGTTGCTAAAGAAGTAGAAATGTGTAGGAGGTAGCAGTTTGAAAGAAAACCTATTGCGCACGAGATGGTCGAGCTCACTGAAATTTTGACTCTTTTGAAAACAAGTGGAGTGTTGCCCATGTTGAAATTAAGAAGCCGCCTTAGTTTGAACAAATGGTAATAAGAGACTTGAATTCAACCAAGCAAAGCTTTAATTAAGAGTTGTTGATTGATCTAAGCTTTCAATAAGCACGAGATAAGAAATAACCTTATTGACATAGGCACGAGATAAGCAATAACCTTATTGACTACAAACTTATTGTTCATGGCTAACAAGACCCGTGTTGTGCTTGTGGGAACCTTGAACAATATTGAGCTTGAGATAATGGGAGCAAAATTGAAGGTAAAATTTGAAATAATAGAGTTGACAGAAGCTAATAACTATCCCGCCTTATTGGGAAGACCTTGGTGTTTTGAGAATAATATAGACATGCACTTTAAGAAGTGTTATATTAGCTTTGAAAATGATGAACGCCGAGTTGTATTTCCCTTGGACAATGCTCGTAGGACCCCCATTTGTTGAGAGTGTCAATACAAAAGAAGATATAAATTACAATGTAACTGCATAAGGGAGGGACTATATCAACTTGAGAGACCATGAAGTGATTGAATGGGGAAGTAGTGCTTTGGTCTTCAACACTATAAGTAATGCTTGCCACCAATCGGTCGAGAAGGCATATGAGATGACAGGCCAAAGATGCACCGAAGTAGAAAAAAAGATTAACAGTTAGATAAAAAGTTGAAGGGAACATGTGCACCCACCACAATAGAAGACACAATGGAGACCTAAGTGCACACCATTAGAAAAAAAGGTATTTCGGTTAAGTAGGGGTAGGTTACTTAGACTACCACAATTTGATGGGTCTACATGTGCAGACACATATGTGGTTGACTTCAAAGCTAGCCTACCAAAGGAGGAAGAAAGAGTTAGGTCTCTTGTATATATGGTGAAGAAAAACAATTGCGTGATGGTGGGCTACACATCAGCCAAGGCTACCAGAATGTAACATCAAAGAGGCCCATAAAAACCCGTTTTGAGAGAAACAACCTTAGGAAAGTCTTACCAGTCTATGATGGGAGTACTAATCCTAGCTACCCACTTGCAAACATGTGAGTGGGTATGGCTAAGTCCTTCTACCCACCTTCCAACAATCCTAAGGGTCCACACTTTGTATGGAATTTAACTAAATGGGTACGTGCATGGTCTATTACCATGGAAACCTAAAGAGAGGCTATTGAATGGGGAATCGTGTAAACCTTATTTGCATGCACATTTGGTTTCACGTCAAAAAAAGAACATTTAAACACCTTCTTAGAAATCATAAGGAACTCCATTATCGGCAAAGATGTGCAGATGGAAGAGTGCATAGCTCAGATACATGATGAGGATGATCATGTCCCTTCCGACTATGTTTGAAGAACCTTTAAGCAACCTTGCTCAGAAGATTCGGACCCATGAAAGAAAATTGGAAAAGGGAAAGATGCTTATGAAGGTTGATGAAGACTCTAACAAGCTTGGGCATCTCAATGTGGCAACAACTGAGGGGGAATGTCTGGTACAAGACACTAAAGATCAAGGATCACAATAGTTCAATCAGCCCATGCGCATAAAAGAGGTCTATATTGGGACAAACGATGAACCAAATATTGCTACCATTGGTGATTATTGGTATGACCAGGAATTGGCCCGCATTGTTGAACTTTTTTGATAATTCAAGGACCTTTTTCCTAAGGGTTACAATGAGATAAAAGTAGTTCACCCTTCATTGGGAAATATTAGCATCAAGCTGCATGAAGGAGCCAAACCTATCAAAAAAGGCCCCACACGATGAACTTGAATTTGAGGATAAGAGTCAAGGAGGTGTTTACACCCTAAAAATATAAAGGGGAGTCGGATGTAACAAATGTTACAAGTTGAATATTCTAAAGAAATTAATCCGCATTAAACATACAATCCAGAATATAGCTATCAATATAGTAAAAGGATGATATAATGATGAAATGATTGTGTAAAACAAAAGAAGGGATAAAGACTTAGTTGTGTGGAGGAGTACATGAGTGATTTGGGTGTGTAGATTGGTTGGAAAGACTTATTTTAATTTGGAAGTGCTTTGTTCTTGAGACTGTGACCTAGAAAATGCTCCTATACAGAACCATACAAATCCTGTTGGGTCGTAGTACGGTCTAGTCCTGCTTCGTACGGTTTCGAACCAAAAACAAATGGTGGAGCTTTGTAACTGGTCTGGAAATGGTTATCGGCATCTGTCGCTAAGGCTCGCACACCTTCGGTACCATTTGTAATGACCTGTAATAAATAGAAAACCCTAGATACCTGTAACAAATTTCATCATGTGATTAGATAACAAAAGGAAAAAATTGTGTGGGTCAGGTTAGACTAACCATAGCAGTCAACCCCTGTTGAACCAATCTAGGTGCTGCACTACACCCCCTCGAGAGGGAGCAAGTCTCATGTTGTTTTAGTGTTGGTGCAAGTGGTGTAAACAATCTAAGCCAACTCTCTATGTCACCCTAGTGTCTCTTGACACAAGGAATGGGGTGTAACTAGAGATAAAATAAAAATGTACATAGTGGCAATTGTAGTGTGGTGTGATGTGCTTCAAATGCTAAGACCAATTCCCTTTGTCTCTTAAGACCTTTGACAATGCTTGGAGCGGCTTGCTTTTCTTGAGACATGGCTCCAGGACCTTTACATGCTTGGAAATGGAGAAAGCTAGATGTTTGAACTTGGTTTGAGTGCTTTAGACCTGTGTGGTGGCTTCTCTTAAGGACGTGCAATTGCTTTAGGAAGATTTTGGGAGCCTTGAGTGCGTTAGTGTTGATATTTTGCAATAGGAGTGCTTTAGAATGCTAGGGGAGTTATGAAGTGCATTTGACTTATAAAATTTTCCGTAGGTTAGATGTTGCACTTAGGCTGAACTAGGGAAGATAAAATGATACACATAAGATTTTCCATTCAAGAAAAGAGTTGGTAGAAGAGGAGGGACAAGGCTATACAAGTCAGCCTAGATGGTAGTACGACTTGGCCTTATTCTGTACGGTCCCATATAGGGATTTTAGTGACGAAAGAACTAAAGTTCAGGAATGCCACTTGGGAATAAATTGCTTCTTTGGATGATTAATATTTCATGAATGAACAACAGAGCAACATGCGGAGATAAGCAAGTCATGCAAGAGAGAAAATGATGTCAATGTAGCTTAGAATGTGAGCATTTGTCTTAGCATAGGAATAAAGCCAACTTGTCATTGCCAAGGGATAAGTTACCAAATCTGAGTGCCTACATTCTGCCTCCCTTTTAAGTGTGGAATTGAAAATTGCATACTTAAAGAAAAAACATAGGTGAGTGTGCACACACACTTTGCATTTACTCGATAGTTGTCCTTATGTTGGTGTTGGCACGTTCTATGGTGAAACTTGTAACATAGAGTGTAGTCAATGTCCATAGAAGAAATTGAAATTTAACTCAAATGTGAATAAAGTATTCATAACTTTGAAAAATTGAATTTGTGCATAGTAAAGTAAAGAGATACAAATCATGGAAGGAATACACTTGTTCAATTTTATAAGGGAGGAGCTCTTGTTCTTGTTATACTTGTGAATTCTATTTTTTGTTGAGATACTGAAGGATTGGGGGTGAAAAATCCCAATTTTTGTTGAAGGAGAATTCTAAAGTAGGAGAGGAGTCAAGTGTGCATGACCTAATATGAAAGGGGAGGTGCCATGGGATATTTTTCCCAAAGAACCACTACGAAAGAGGGAAGACCAGTGTACAAATTATCTAGGCACCACTCTAATATCTTCCCACAAAAAGATAGAGGAAGGAAGAACAACCTATGAAGTATCTCGTCACGTAGATATCTTCCAACCCCATAGACCACACTATTACAGATGAGATCTAGGCCAAATTTGTAATAACACAATTTCAAAGGGAATGAAGATGGCCCATGCCCTTAACATGTGTGCCATAATAATTGATTTGATGCATGCAAATGCCAAGTAATGTAAAGGAAAAGAAGTCTCATGCCACTAATGCTCATGTATCTGCCACTATATTCGAGTGATGTAGTAAGAAAAAGAATGTAGTATTCACTGCCCCCTATATTCTACTTTGAATTGTGTCATTTGTATTACAAATTGTACTAGAAACCTATAAATACCTGTAAGAATCTGAAAATGCAGAAATTTTCTGATAAATATTTCCCATAATGGAAAGATACATTATGGCCATAAGCCTAATATGGTTTTGTCCCTTAGTGGATGGTTTTATACCAGTGTGAATTTTGTCCCATATTTGTTATTTATGTGTGTTATGTGTTCAAGGATTTGTGCCATGTATAACTTGTATGAGTCCTGTGAATTTTTGTACCATCCATTAATATGTATAATATACCCAATGAATGCTCCCTTCTTTTGAAGCATGTGAAATATGTGTCAATAGAGTGTGGCAAATCAAATATAAATGATTTGTACCACATGTTAGATAAGTCTGAAATCTGTTGTTGCTCATATGGAGGGTTGTATTTGGTGGATCCAATGTTGGAATCATGTTCCTACAAAGGGCTGCATATGATGGATACTATCATGGCAGCAAAAATATAGTAACATAAAAATCACTAAGTAGTCACAATATGTGTCAATAATGAATAAACGAAAATAAGTACAATATGTAAACAAGTATATAAGGTAATATAACATACAAAGAAGCAAGTATACAAGTAATCACACATACATGTACACAAACAATGTCACATAGATAAGTGGCATAAAGCCACAAACATGGGACACAAAAGTGTCACAAGACAAACATAGGAGCCGCATATGCCACATACAAAGAAACAAGTATATGAGTAAGTCACTCAAGCAATAACACATAGATAAGAGGCATAAAGCCACAAATACGGGACACCAAGGTGTCACAAGACAATCACAAAGGAGGTCCATAGGCCACATACATAAAAACAATAAAGTGTGCACACAATCTAGCAACAAAGCAATTGATCCGGCAATCAAGTAAGTGATGCCAAATGCATCAAACAATAGTATATCGAATGAAATCACATAGAGCAAAGATATCAATTAAGTGCTGCACAAGACATATGTGTTAGTCCTATGGAGTTCCAAAAGATAACATATACACAAAATACAATTATTGAGGATGAAAAGGAACATGCAACAAAGTAACTATCAATAATGAAAACAAAAGCACTTGTAAAGAGTGTGGGAGTAATGCTCCTAAATGATCAATGATTGGGAAGGGACTAGGCTTACACCTATCAAGCTATGTATCAATGTGGGACAAAAAATGTACAAGGAATCATAGCTAGCCCATCAACTACATATGGAGCTAGTCCTAATTTTATATTTTTGTAGAATATTTAAATGTTTTTGAATTATGTGATTATTTGATTTTTTTGGAAAAACATGGAGATTAGATATGTATAAGGAGGTAACACAATGAGTCAACCCGATGAGGGCCTCATTCAGGAGGTGGGGTAACAAAATAAGATATACAAGTAATGTGTTAGGCTCAAAAAGATAACATATACAAATGTAAATCATTGATGCATAATGAGGAAGACCTAAAGGATGAAACAGAAACACAAGGAGTAGTATGTGTCATAAGACCTAGCATGAGGCCTAGGAGGAAGAGAACTATTGAAAGCAAAATGTGTAATAGAAGGCTTAGTAGGAGGCCTATGAGGGATAGAAAGACTTACTAGAGGTAGAAGGTCCAATAGAAGACTTAACAGGAGGCCTAGGAGGAAGAGAACTATTAAAAGTAGAATGTTTAATCGAACGCTTAGTAGGAGGCCTATGAGGGATAGACTTACTAGAAGTAGAATGTCCAATAGAAGACTTAACAGGAGGCTTAGGAGGAAGAGAACTATTAAAAGTAGAATGTCCAATAGAAGACTTAGTAGGAGGCCTACGAGGGATAGATTTGCTAGGGTAGCATTTGTAGATGATTTTTGATTGAGATTTGTGATTAGAGTATCGTGTCTCATCAGATAGAATTTTATGATAGTGATTTTGATTTGATCATTGCACCTTTTGTGACTGAATTTGTTTGATAATGGTTTTGATTTACGCATGGCATTAGATGTGATTTAATTTGTCTGATATTGTTGTTGATTTGTGCATGGCACTTGTTGTGATTAGGTTAGATTGGTATTGATGGTAGTGGATAGAACGTGCATAATCGCAATTATGTGGTACAACGGATAACCTAATTGAATAAAGGATGCTTGGTCACTCCAAACTGCAAGGATGTACTTTTGTTGCTTATTAATGGATTGTGTATATGGTTTTTTTAGCAACACACATGCATATGTATTGTTGATTGTAACTTAATTATCTTCTAAAACAAATTTCTTATTCTTTTGCAACCCACTTATATGTAGGCCTTTGTGATGGTTGATTGGGTGGAGCTCCACTTTGAGAGACATCTCTTGTAAGAGATTGTGAAACTAGTACGTCCTGGGGAGGACCATCATGAGTGATCGCAACATGCCCACAAAATATTGTGTATCAAAAGAGATAATTTCTTTGTCTTCATGTAGCTTAGGTTTCTTTTCTAGAGTATAACAATCATTGTTGCAATGTCCATTAATGCGGTGAAAGTTACAAAAAGGTTCGCCCTTTTAATGCTCAAGCCGACGAGGAGGGTGATGATCATTAGATGGTAACCGAATCAAGTGCTTATCAAGTAGGTTGAACAAAATATGATGTGGATGATCAAGACATTTGTCAAAGCGTAATGGCTTTTGCTTAGGGGTATGAGGCGGCCTTGGAGGAATGCGAGGTCTAGGTGTAATATGATAGGAAATATTATTGTGATGTAAAACCTTGACTTGTCCCAAAGTAGAAAAGTAGAAAATGAACCATTCAAAATATTAGGATCGGGTTCCATGTCGGGAGTAAGAGTATCACTATGTGAGGGTGTGAATATGTGTGGGAGCAAGCTCTTGCTTTAAAGCCATGACACAAAGGAAAAGATCCGTGAAGGAATCATGTGTCATAAAGCAATTTCTTTTCAAGAGGGAAAATGATGCCACGAAAAAAGGTATACTATACTTCTAAATCAACGGGTTTATAGATTAATTGTTGAATACTTGCATGAAAGTGTCAAATATATTAAAAAAGCAGATCAGATTTGCCTTTGTGTAGGGAAGGCAAACACTCACAAGTAAATCTATGGCCTTCATTGTAAACAAAGCATATTAAGAAAAAAGCTTCTTCAAGTTCTAAAAAGGTGCTCAAAGATCCATTAGGGAGATGATTAAACCAATGTGTTGCAATACCAATGAGGCTTTTAGGGAAGGCTTTTAGCGATAACCTATCATTGTTATAAGAAGACATAAAGCTCTATAACTCTTAAGGTGGAGATGAGGATCGACAATCCATCAAACAACTGAAACTTAGGCATGACAAAATCTCAAGGGAAAGTGGATTGGAATATCTTATGCCTGATCATTGTTTCCATTTATAGCATTAGAGTCGATCCAAGTATTATAGGCTTTACTTTCTAAGGTATAAAACATGCACCTTGTGTTGTAAGGCACCTACAACATGCATCAAGGAGATAAATTCTTGAGGAGGGATAACATAGAGTATCAAGAGGCTCACTGGGAGGTTGCACTTTGCCATTAAAAGTAGCCATAGGAACACTATTCCGCCCAAAGGAAGTATGATGTAAGAGCATTGGAATCAGGCAAAGGTATTAAGGAGAAGTATTAGAATCTATATGCTTGGCCTCACATGATGGATCTAAAGAGACATCATCATTAGGCACATCTAATTCATTTGTACAATGGGCATAATAGAAGGAATAACATTGGTTTCAATACAAGAAAGAGTAGGATGATGTACTAACATGTTCAATTTCCTTAAGAGGCATATAAGTCACACTAGACATTATTCACATTATCATTTATAAGAGGAATGGAAGAGACTCAAGTATGTCCTTTTTGCAATCATGAGAGAGAAGAAACACAAGTAGGAATATCATTGTTACATGCGTTGGGAAGAGGAGAAAAACAAGTATGCATATCATTGTTACTTTGAACAGTAGGACTAGTAATACGAGAAGGAAGAGAACATTCATTTGTACGTTCAACATCATTATCATATTCCATGTCTATTATCAGAAGAATAAGAAACACCATCAATTACTGCAATAACTTACAAGAATACACCAATCATGTGAAATCCCATCATCATTAGAAGAGTAATCACTTTCATCATTAGTTGTATCAAGAGTGGGAGAAGAAGATAATATTCACAAGTATTAGGTGTTATCTCACTAGTAATTGCCGCATTATGAGAATCATTCACATTTTCATCATTAGAAATATGGTCAAGGGGAGCAGCCATTGGTTTAAGTAAAACATTGTCATAATTACTATCCCAATCATCAAGATAATCACTTGCACATTCAGAATTATTGTCATCAAAACATGGCTCATGTGTATTGGTGAGGCTAGGCTCAACTATTTATTCACAAGAAAATGAAGCCTCTATAGGAGGATAGGTATGATGCACCTCTAACTCAGACTTGTAGGATGGGCTCATAACGATAGGCTTTGAATCCGCCCCCAAGTTTCTAGTATGATCCTCACGAGCATGCAAAGGGTGCGAATAATTAGGCTTGGGGAGTACCAAGAGAATGATCAAAAGATCCAAGAGGACAAAACTTAGGAGTACAATGAGAGCATGAGTATTTTAACCTTGACTCCCATTGGGTGACATAGGACAATATCAGCTTGTAGTTATGAATAAATAACACCGGGTATGTGACATGTGGATAGATCCAATGAGCTCATAAGGGGCATGGATTTTATTAAAGGGATGGTAGCCCCTATGATTTCACGAAGCAAGAGCCTTGGCACAAGCCATAACCTAAGTAAGAGGAAAAGCTAGCCCTAGAAGCAATAACACACAATCATTTTGAAATAGGGGAAACCCTAGGGCAACTAGGGCTTTGCAAGTGGAAGGCCTAGTTAAGATATGACAACCTAATCCCAAACTAGGTTAAGGGTTCAAACAAAAAATGGGTTCACGAAATGTTTACACCCTAAAAATATGTGTATTCTAATTAGGAGTAGAATGTAAGATTATGTTACAGGTAGAATATTTTGATTAAATTAATCCACATTAACCATATAATTCAGAATATAACTATTAATATAGTAAGTGATGGGATACATGATGGAATGATAGCGTAAAACATAAGAAGGGATAAAGATTTAGCTATGCGGAGAAGTACATTAAGTGATTTTGGTTGTACAAACTAGTTGGAAAGACTAATATGAACTTGAAAGTGCTTCGTTCTTGAGATTGTACCTGGAAAACGCTCATGTATGAAAATTGTAGAGATACTATTGGGCCGTAATATAGTCCGGTCCTAACTTCGTATGGTTTGGAACCTTATAAATGGTGGAGCTCTGTAACTTCACTAGCTCATTGCTAGTTTAGAAACGGTTGTCGCTATTTGTTGCTAGGGCTCACACACCTTTGGTACTGTCTGTAATGACCTTCAACAAATAGAAAACCCTAGATACTTACGGCAAACATCATCAAACAATCAGATAAACGAAAGAGAAATCTATGTGTGGGTGAGGTAGGATTGATGTTGGTGGTCAACCCTTGTTGAATCATTCTAGGTGCTACACTACATGCCCTTGAGCGGGAGTAAGCCTTGTGTTGTTTTTCCAGTGTTGGTGCTAGTGGTGTATGCAATCTAAGCCAACCCCCTATGTTGCCCTTGCATCTCTTGACATAAAGAAAAGCGAGGGTAACTTGAGATAGAATAGAAATGTACCTGGTGCAGTAGTAGTGTGGTGTGTTGTGATTTAGATGTTAAAATTGATTCCCTTTGTCCCTTAAGATCTTTGACAATGCTTGGAGTGATTTGCTCTTGCTAAGACACAGTTCTAGGACCTTTGCATGCTTGGAAATGGAGGAAGTTAGACTCTTGCACTTGGTTTGAGTGCTTCAGACCTGTGTGGTGACTGCTCTTAAGGATGTGCAATTTCTTTAAGAAGATTTTGGAGAGCCTTGAGTGCTTAAGTGTTGATATTTTGCAATAGGAATGCTCGAGAATGCCAAGTGAGTTAGGAAGCACATTTGACTTGCTTATATAGTTTTTGTAAGGTTAGATGTCACATTAAGGCCAACCTAGGGACTATGAAATGACGCACATAAGATTTTCCAATTAAGAAAAGAGTCGTTAAAAGAGGGGGGATGAGACCATATAGGTCGGCCCATACTGTAGTACGACCTGACCTTGTTATCTATGGTCCCATACAAGGATTTAGTGATGAAAGAGCCAAAGTCTAGGAATGATGCCTATGGATAAATTGCTGCTTGTAGATAGTTAATATTTCATGAGTGAACGTACAAAGCAGTGTGTAGAGATTAGCAAGTCATGCAAGAGAGAAGGATATGTCAATGTAGTTTTAGAATTTGAGCAATTGTCTTAGCATAGGAACAAAGCCAAACTTGTCAAGTTACCAAATTCGAGTGCCTACAGGAGGAAATCGATATAAATGTTGTCATTAGGAGTAATCTTTCCCGTTAGAAGAATCAAATTAGGTGTGGTCATCGATATTAAGAAGGGTGGGCGCATAGGGATATTGTGTGCTCTTAAGTGCACTAAATGAAGCGTGAATGATTGATCCATTCCCTCCTACTTTCATGGAGGAGATTTTGGAAGGAGTAGCAGGCTGTGAGTTGGATACTTTTATAGATGGATTCTTAGGTTACCATCTAGTTTGCATTGTTTAGGAAGACAAAACCAAAACCACCTTTTCTATTAAATGGGTTTCATTCGCCTATAATGTGATGTTTTTTGGGTTAAAAACTTCATTTGTGGTGTTTTTGTGCATAGTAGAAGCATTCAAGGGTTTTATTCACAAGTTCTTATAGGTATATTTAGATTATTGGACCTTCTATGGGCTACCAAAGGATCACTACACGAGCCTTAGGCTCATTTTTGAAAGGTGCCAACTGTTGTAGATCTCCTTGAACCTCAAAAAGTGTGTATTTGCTATACCATTCGGAGCCCTGTTAGGTCATGTGATCTGCAAGGAAGGAATGCCAGTGGACCTAGCAAAACTAGCCGTTATCTTACAACTTGAGCCACCAATGAAAGGGATGTGTGCGCTTTCCTAAGAAATTGTGGCTATTATAGAAAACTCATCAAAAATTGCAGGCACACTCGAAGAGCTATTAAAGAAAGATAGTCCTTTTTCATGGATTGAATGATATCAAGAAGCATTTGAGGTCTTGAAGGAAAAGTTAGTAAGCGTGCCTATCTTAAGGTTTTTGGACTGGAAGAAACCCTTCCATATACTTGTAGATGCTTCAGGACAGGCAATTGGAGCCATCTTAGCATAGCTAGGAGAAAACAAAGTAGATCATCCCATCTATCTCGCTAGTAGGAAGTTGTCTTCCGCAGTGAAGAATGCTACCATTATAGAACTAGAAGCGCTAACTATGGTGCACACATTACAAAATTTTTGCCAGTATCTGCTAGCACCTCCTTTTGTATTCTAGATAGATGATGAGGCACTTGAGTACCTCGTAAATAAGCCTGATTTGCATGGCCGTGTATGTCGATGGATCATTTTATTTCAGAATTCTATTTTTTAGTTTTAGTAAAGCAAGGAAGACACATATGTGGTCCTGAACACATTATAAGGATAAATACTTGGAAACCTGCACAAAAGTTTGAAGAGCATATGCCTGATGCACATCTCTACAGAGTCACCAAAGTCTTTGATGAATTCCCAGACATTCCGTCATTTTTAGCTTTGGGGGTAGCCCCAAAAGGACTTACAACGAAGGAGGAGAATCTAGCAATCCAAGTAGTCCTTTACCAATTAATTGGTGGAGTATTATACAGAATGGGAAGGGATGAAGTACTGCTCTGTTGTATGCTGGAACAAGAAAAAGAGGCAGTGCTGTGAGAAGCACATGGAGTTCTAAGAGGCCATTATGCCGGAGAAGCCACCACGAGGAAAATCTTATTTTCATGACTTTGGTGACCAATAATATTCAATGATGCAAAAAGTTTTGTGCCAAGGTGTGACATTTGCTAGCGAGCAGGAAAGCCAAATCAATAGGATGAAATGCCTATGGTCCCTATAGTAGTGCAAGAACCATAAAAAAGTGGGCGATTGACTCTGGAGGACCCATCTTACTAGCTGCGCACAAGATTGGCATGTGATATATCACTACTGCCATGAAGTAGCACAATAACCATTTAAAAAGTGGGGGATTGACTTTGGAGGACCCATCTCACTAGCCCCGCACAACATTGGCATGTGATATTTTCATTATTGCTACGAACTATTTGACAAGGTGGGGAGAAGCAACACCACTAGAGATTGTATTGTAACTACATTTTTATAGGAAAATATCAGGTGTGGATGCCCTTTAAGCTTGACTAGTGGTAGGAGAAACCATTTCTTAGTAGAGACTGCATATTACTAAACGAGTTCATGATTGTGCATCATAAAACAACATACCACCCAAAGCCAATGAAACCGTTGAAGCTTTTAATAAAATATTGGGAATAATGTTGATAAAAATCTGTGATGTAGGAAGAATTAATTGGGATGATAGAGTATCAATATTATTATGGGCTTAGGAGACAATATACAAGAGATTGATCAAACATACCCCCTTTCAATTAGATTTTGGTACACAGGTTGTCTTGCCCATGGAGTTTATAGTATCCTCTCTATGTATAGCTCACGCAATAGAGCTTGATGACAAGAGGGCCATAAAGGAGAGACTACAAACCTCAATACAGTTGGATGAGAAATGACTCTTGGCTAGATGGAGCTGAGTGGAGAAGGCGCACCATAAGATATGTCATGACAAATGCATCAAGGATAAGGTGCTGACTAAAGGGACACTTGTACTGCTATATGACTCAAAATATGGCAAACACTCAAGAAAACTGCACATTAGGTGGATGGGACCTTATATTATCCATGATATTTTGGAGACAAGTGCTTGTAAACTTTGCACTTTAAATGGCGAGCTGTTCTTAGGTCATTTTCATGGGAGCAAGCTCAAACCTTATCATCCTTGACAGGCCTGTATTAAGTTGTAAATAAGGTTGAAAAGCCAGTAGGTTATTTTCTAATGTTTTTGTTTTCTAGGATTTTTTTTAGTACATATATGCACACGCAGGGACCACTTTAAAAAACAAAATATTTTGACGAGGCGGCTACTTACTAGAAAATTCCAGCAGAGTATATACCTACAAGAGGTTGGGTAGAATGGCATGATGAAAGTGTGTTGATGTACGCATGAAAGAGGTAGAACACTGGAGGAGGACATTTTGCTCGAAGATTAGTTCGGGGGAAGGAAAGAGGAAAGCATTTGTGAAAGTGAAAGATGAGGAACTATGATGGTACGTGTTGGCCATGTGTGCCGACAAGTAGGAGACAAAGAGTAAAGCGTTTCAAATGGAAAGAGAAAGTAAAACATGTTGAATGGAAAGTGAAAGCAAAGCGTGATGACGAGAGAGAATCAGGGAACTAAGAGGAAAATACGCCTCGAGTAGGAAAAGCCTTGGGCACAAAGACCTAGTTGGTATTTGGAAATCCCAACAAGAAGATGATGGAAGATGAGGTCCATAATTGTAATTTTGTGAGCTAAAGTTTGACGAGAGCATGAGAACAAGAGAAAAGAGAGTTGGGGAGCCGTATGAAACCCTAACCAATGGCGATAAATGACCAACCAAACTAGTCGAGCAAGGGAAGAGCGTTGACAACCAAAGAAGTGTTGCAGAGGATCAGAGAAGGGTTATAAACAGGGGGACCCTTAAAGTGACAAGACGTTGAACCTATAAAACCTTCACACACCAAGGGTTAATTTGAGGTTGCAGAGAAAGATGTCGCCAAAAACGAAAGTGGTCATAATGCCAAAGACCACACCACTTACGATATCGCCCAAGAAGAAGGTGAAAACGCAAATGCCACATGCAAACCCATAGGTATCACAACCTAACACATAGGAGAATGGTGGATACTGCCATCATAGAAGAAGCCCCTAAGTCGTTGTTATCAACTGAGGAAGAAAGCACAAAAGATGAGATCCAGGAAATGTTCTTCTTGATAGAATGTTCATTATGAGAATGGATGACAGTGGTGGGCAAATGCAAAATAGATGGGTACAACCATTGACAAACAAAATGACAAGGGCTTGAAAAATGACTATTTGGCAGAAGATGCCACTTAGGGCACCAAAAGTCACTGCCAACATACAAATCAAATTGGGCTTGGAAGAAATAAGGGTCTTCGAATTGTTTGAGCTCCCAATCTTCGAAAAGCCGTGCAAGCTGGGATGTTTTATGATATTGTGTACATGGAAACCGGTTCTATTTTGCGGGGATGTGAAAGAAAATATCACCCAAACTCATAAACAAGTTAGTTGGGATATCTTGTGAAGGTGTAGATGTCCGGATGGCCCTGGAGAACTCAACTATTGTGAAGAGCGTGGTGAGGCAGCTACACTATAAAAGGGAAAAATTGAAAATGCTAATAGATGAGCTCAAGGAGCCAGCCACACGTATATGTGCAAGACTCCTCAGTAGTCTGGTTGCGCACTCAAGATGGTGGATGTCATAATCTAAATATGGCTTTACATTGCACATGTCATTGTTGTGAAGAAGCAATATAATATTGCCGAATACATATGTGAAGACATCATAGAAGGAGCGTAGGCGTTGCAGGAGGGGACACTTTTCAAATGGGTCAACATGTTAATATTAATAATGATGGATGACATAGGTTTCCTAGATGGATATGACAAGGCTGTATGGGAACACGTGTGGACAAACTGCTTGTCAATGCAAAAATTTGAGAAATACACATGCCTCAATATTTTTATGAAGCTGTATTAGTGAAAGCTTGATTGATGGTACACCAATTATATAACTACCTTAGGAGAAGAATGACGCATACTGTCGGGATTGCCTATTGCCTATCAAAACTATGTTACCTTTGATGCCATCCAATAGTTGTGCCTGACAAGGATCAAGTTGAAGAATGACAAATAGTCAAGGTGGTTGAAACTCCCTTATGGATTCATTGCGACCTATATTGAGCACACCAAATCGAGTCATAAATGCTATGAGAGCAAAGGTGGACCCGATCAAGCTTGACGAATACAGACTGGTCTTAAGGTCACTGTTAAGGTAACCGAGAGTAGAGGATATCTTTGATAGTGAGTCATACGATGAAGACACCAAGGCGAGGCCACCAATTGAGCTCATCATAAATGGGGGGAATCAACCCTATAAGTACCAGGTAACATGGCCAAAATTGAAACTCCCTGGGACCCGATAAGAAAAAGCCCAACGACCAAAGGTCTTGAAGAGAGGCCGAGGGGAAGAGGAAGAATACTTGAACACAAAGCTCCATAGAATGAAGACGACTGCGGGGGGCAAATCAAATAAACAAGTAGAGACTCAGGGTGATTCCTTGCAAGTGCCTCCCACACGGGTGCAAGAAGAACCATAACAACAACCTCCTCAGCCTTGACAACATTCATCACCACCTAAGATACTGATCCCTCTAAGGTCACCAGTGCAGATGTCACCAACTCACTCACCCTTTATAATGTCGCCAATAAGGCAGGGAGCATACAACCCTGATAGCGAGGAGGCCTCTAAGAAAGTAGAGAGTGCCCTTAAGGGTTTAATGGGCGAGAATCGAGAATAATCTTCTGAGGAAGTTGCCAAGACACCCCCTCCTAGCCCAATGTGTATTGAGAGAAGCCAAAATCTAAATGGGGAGAACAAAGGCAACATGAAATGGTGATTGTAGATAGTCCCTCTAGCCATGAGGAATGGGCCTATGGCCAAAATGAACAAGGAGAGGCAAGGGTGCACGACCAAGATTTCAAGAACATCAAAGGGAATAAGGGATAACACAAGGAGAACCTATCTTGACCATGCCTTGCACCTAAAAAATTCTATGAAGAATGCTAGGAAACAAATATCTACCATTTTGGAAGCACATTTGGATGAGCCCTACTGCGAATTCCCCAAAAAGAATTTTGAGTCTTGAAGAAATA
Source organism: Taxus chinensis (assembly GCA_019776745.2). Taxonomy (NCBI): domain Eukaryota; kingdom Viridiplantae; phylum Streptophyta; class Pinopsida; order Cupressales; family Taxaceae; genus Taxus; species Taxus chinensis. Next base: position 767,750,292 of record CM034153.1, read on the forward strand.
TCACTACAATGGGGCATGATGTAATTTTCTTAGATCCAAACTCCTTGTTCTAGAAGTTGGTAGGGTACGCTTCGATGAAGCTAGTTGTAGCAGTTGCCAGGCAAAATTTCATCAACTAGTATATGTATGAAAAGAGATAAGTGCACTTGGAAGCTGTAGATGGGCATCTTCCGAATAAAAGGGCCGTTTTTGCCAAAAATAATCTTGGAACGATGAGACAACTTCTGGACAAGCTAAGAAAAAAGGTTTTGGGGGTAGACCCCTCATTAAAGATAAATAAGAGAAAGGATCCCTTTAATGTGTTAGAGCAAATGTTTGACATTCTGCTTAAAAGGTCACCTTCGACAAAGAAGGCATTTGGGAAAGATCTTAGAAACTCGCAGAAAAACTGACTGTTTTAAAATAGATCTTGGCCAAATTTCATGAAAAAGAAAAGGTTGCAGGGCAAATATATGCCAACATACATGTTAGCAAAGAAAGGCCAGTAAGAGTCTGGAAGAGGACGAGGAAAAGAATAAGGCACTCGAAACCTAGGTATTTTAGATTAAGGATAAAACATAAAGAGTGCTTATCCACTAGGAGGCCTCGACATTGGAGGAGGCTATCATCACTAAGCGCCAAGCCTTGAAGGAGTTTTACAATCTCCAGTTTCAAGCAATGGAGGAGGAAGATCTAAAGGAATTGGATTGACGATTTATGGTAAAGTTGACAAATGCCTGCATGATACTAAAGGAAGGGAAATCACTTGATCCTTTGAAGACATTGAACAATGAGATACCCTAAGACACAAAAGAGGTAAGAATTGCCCTAGCCAATTGGACTGCCTTCAGGATCAAAATGAAGTAGCCTGGTGAAATTGTGGCGAATCAATAAAGCAGTTATTTAGGGATGAGCAACCAAGTTAGTCTAAGGCGATGTTGATCCCTAAATTGAGTAGCAATGTTTGTATGCATGCCAATGTCAATGCTGATTTTGTCAAATGCGTGCCAGATAGGCTTGGAGAAAGGCGAACCCGACAAAGTAATATGTTAGTGGGAATCCCGGTGTAGGATCTCCCAAGAGGAGTGGGAAAGCTAGTTAGTGAAGTAGATTGGCATTAATGGCTGATTAGTTTACCCCCTTGTAATTTGGGTGGGCCATTTTAAATTCAAACTGTTGTAACTATCTAGTTAGGAAATATAGATAGAAGATATGTATTTACCTGAATACAAAGAGTTATATATAAAGGAATAGATAGAAGGATAGTATTGGCAATGTCACATTGCCCATGTGATGACTTGTTGCAGACTAATATAGTGAACATGTTCTAGTTTATCCTATGTTGACTTGCATATGGTCTCTACTTTGCTAACGGGTTTGCTCAAATCTTAGACATGAATTCCGTTCAGTAGCGTGTATAATGGTTTATGCACTCTAAGAAATGGGTCAGCTAAATGTGAATATGGTAGAACAACATGCCCAAGTAGCAATATACACGCACTTCACCTCCTGAAAACCTTGAACTTGACTTCGCAGGAATCTAGCTCCCTCATGCCCTTCGGGTGAGCACTTGGCTTAGCACCCAACTGATATGTCAGTGCACATCAGAAACAAGACTAATGGGCTGCTCTTAGGGCGGGAACCCTTGAGGAGGGATGAAAACGCCATCATGAAATTATAAAAAAATGATCATCACAAATCAACAAAATAATATTTTATATATGTGTATGTATGTATGTATATATAATATTTTATATATGTGTATGTATGTATATATAATATTTTATAAAGCTATAAATTATAAAACTTGTAAATTTATAATCATATAAAAAACTAAAATTATAACATCTTAAAAAACTTAGGATTATATAAAATTTATTAAGAAAAAAACGATTTTCTAAGATTCTAAAATTTATTGAATCCCAAAAAAAGATTTTATCAAAGTTATTAATTTACAACTTAATAAAATATTAAAAAAACAAAAAGCAAACATCATAAGCGTAAGTTTATAACCATATATCAAAATTTAAAAATTCAAACTTGCTTACCTGTGGTTTTCCTTAACAATTGTTTTCCTTCATGGTTGCTTTCAACTTTTTCTCACAGCGGTTGTTTTTCCTCATGGTGGCTGTTTCTAGTTTCCTTTTCATGGCTTCATGGGTTACATCTGCAGAGGTTTACAGTGCCAATGGTGGCTGCGAGCACTCATTGAAGCTTCCACAAGCATAATAGAGTCGAATAGTCGGCATTCAGACTTCTGTTTTAAACTGTATAGCAAATGTGAAGGTATTTAAAATGAATTCTAAAACGAATTTTTAATGATCTTTGCCCAAAAGTTGCAGCAAAAGTGGTATACTTAGCATGGACTTGCCATTTGACAAAATGCACATACTATATATTGGAAGCTAAGGGATAATGTTAATTATGAATCCAATTTTTTTCGGTCCATGTCCATCAAGAATGCCTTTTCCTCTGCCAAGCATATGGAAACCAACAGTAAGGACCAGAAGAAAACTGTCAAAAATATACATGAGGTAATTAAAACCAAGGCCTCAATGCATCAGAAACAAAATATTCTTCCTAACCAGCTTAAGAGTAATGTAATATCTCTGCTAAAGAATATATATATAGAGAAAAATAAATTGAGAAGAGAGAAAAGGACCATGTTTCAAAATCTAAATGCATAATCAAATTGAGCAAGGGCATCCAAAACAAAAGATAGTATGTTTTGAGGATTTAGCAATAACATGAGGAAGAAGGGCATGCTGATGAAGAACCCTCGACTGAAAGTGAAGATCACTTAGTTCCTTTTAAGGATTGAAAATAATCTCAATGCCTCGACTTTTAAAATTCAAGGCATTATTAAGAAAACTGGGTTACCGTTTTTTATTGTTTATTTTTGTGTTGAGGATAGTTTACGACTAAGTCACAAGTTGTTCATGTCCATGTTCAGCAATGATTACATTTGGAACAATTTCGTCAGCAGATAAAATTCGGGGAAAAATGTGATTAAGTCCGAATAATATAAATATGTATTTTTATTATTTTCATTTGTAAAATTAAAAATAAATGCACAAAAAGTTTAAAATATGTAAATATGACTAGATAGCTTCAGAAACTTACACAAACTCTATATCAATAAATAATTTTTTGAATTTAAAGTGAGATAAAAATTAAAAGAATTCAAAAACTAAATGTGAATAACAAATAATATATTAATAATAAATTACCAAAATAAATATTATATTAACTTACATTACTAACCAAATACGTAGAAAAATAAAATTAATGTTAAATCCTAACCTACATTGTAACTATTAAAAAAAACCTAAGCTAAATATCATGCCAATGAATCCAATATAGTAATTATAAATATAATATATTAAAGTCTAACGTAGTAACAATTTTTTTATTTTAGCAAAGGAATTTATGCAGAGGCTCCAATGTTTTGTCCATGGCAGTTCCTCGATGCCACTTCCTCCCTTCCCCACTCACTTCCAAGCTCCTGATGTGGCATGGAGTCTGCCATAGGACTTTGCCAGCAGCATACATATGCACAGGAACATGTTTTGACAATGACGGTAGAGCAAAAACTCTCCAGTTAGCATATTTTCGCAGCTCAGCATGTGTATACTAAACTGCTCTCCTATACAAATTTGAAGACTGAAGCCCTATCTGACCTGAGCTGACCCTTGCCAACCTAAAATTTCTTGTTTTTAGGGTTTTAAGCAACATCATTTTATTTTAAAAAATCTGTATGAATTGCTCTGCAATTTTTAATGATGTTTTTGCCTTTCAAATAAAATCGGATAAATTTGATTTTTTTTGTTGAATTTGGTGAATTATATGACATTGGTTTACAAATATGGCTTATATGAGCATCTGATGAAACTAATACATAGCTTCTTTCGAGAAACCACAATAGAAGCCATCAATGAAAGGCCAAGAGTCGCAGCTTATAATTCCACATTAGATGTCACTTTGGGGATTTGAACTTGAGTTTCCACAATGAAAAACCAATGTTTAAACCAATTGAGCTCAACCCCTTGACGTTTTAATTTCTTTTTCTACAATCATTCACAATTTAATTCATAAGAGATTATTGGAAGGCTCAATTGGTGTCCACAATTTTTGGGTGAAAATCTTATTATATTTGATTGACATAGGGGTTTATGGTGTTTCTTTTTCAAGAGTGGATATGTATTGGGAACGGAATGACTTAATGTTGGGGACATTTTACATGAATATGGAAGAACTCTGCATGGGATTCTACGAGGCACGAGGGAAGGAGATATGAGCTGAGTGGTTCCATTCCCACCTCAATCACACATCATAAGTTCACCTATAGAATAGAAAGTTTGGTTAAAAAGGGAGCTAGTGGAGGTATTGCCAATTGCTATGCCACTGGAATGGAAGAAGAACCTTACACAGAAGCACCAGAGGTGTAAGAAGTTTTTTGTTGTCACAAAGAGGGCATTTGATGATCAAACTTAAAAGGACTTCATCTTAAACATAAAATTGATCATGTTATAGAGCTTACTTGCTGTAGCAATCCTTCAAATGTTAGAGTTTACAAATATCCTTGTTGACCAAAATATGGGATAGAAAGGTTGGTCAGGGAACTGCAGAAGAGCCGGTAGGATAGCAAAGCCATTTTTTGAATCAAGTGAAAAGATTGATATCCAGAAAATCTTTTTCGCCTTTGTATATTTTTTGGATCAGAAGTGGATAATTAGGGCCTCATGAATTCTTAGCCATGCCTTCGATCTGACAGTTGCTCCTGCCACTTTTCAGGCCGTTATGAAAAAATTATTCCAGGTCTATCTGTGCAAATTTGAAATTTGCATGTTAATTGCAAGTCTTTGAGGACAATCGAACCATCTGCAAATGGTCCAAGTCCAACTCGGGAAAAATTTGAACTTCAGTACTTGGGACATGCCATTTCTGGTGGAGCAGTCAAATTAGGTCTTTAAAAAGTACTATTTTCAAGTGTCAATAGTTAAGTAGGATGCAGAAGCAAATAACACCTTCAAACAACTTAAAGTGGTCATAACAAGCATCCAATTTGAGAAAGACATTTCTAATAGATTATGACATGTTTGAACAAGCAATTGGAGCTGTACATTTGTGAGAGGGAGCAAACTAAATTTGCATCATGAGAAAGAGACATTGGCTATATTGCATGTGGTAAAGGAATGGCCAAGGTATTTGTTTGGAAATAATATCTCAAGACTAATTGCAATAATGTTAATCGTTTTAGATCAGAGGTACTTGTTAGAAGAACAAAAAATGGCTTAATGAGATGAAGATTCAAGCAATTTATTTTGAACTTATCAACAAAGAAGGAATCGATAGCTAGCTAATACCTTGTCATGGAGAGGAGGAAGAAATATCTGGTCATATAGCAATTCATGAAACTTGTAACAAGGGCAGGAAGATTTAAGGTCCTTCATTTTGAAGGTCAACACTGTATGGTTCAAGGATCCGATATACTCAATCCCTAATTCCGAAGTGAATGAGAAATAGAATATTCTTCAAGAGGCATACTCTATTCCCATGTTTAATTCTTTGAGGATTCTCACATTGATGGTGAAACAAACTCTCGAGGGGCTGGAATTAGAGAATCATTCTACGAAATTTGTGGCAAATTGTGAAATATGGAAGAGTTGCAGAGTAATCAGAAGTCTAGGAATCTTATAACCATTACTTGTTCTGAATGGAAGAGAAAATTTCAAGGGATTCATCACACGACACTTCCTAGGAAAATGTTCAAATTCAAGTAGTTGATAGATTTGCTAAATATGTGCATATATGTGGATTCAAATATGGATCCAAGGCCCAACGAATTGCATCAAGGAGATAAAAAAGTTGCAAGGGGTTCTTAAGATGATAGTAAAAACTTAAAAAGATGGTGGGCACCTAAGTCACAGGGGTTGGCGAATATTTCGCTTGAAGTTTGAAATTCGTCGTATTTGTGACGCCAATAAAAATTTTGTTTAAATTTATAGTCTGATTTCTTGGATTCCGGCCTTCACTAGGGTTTTCAAGGACTGGGCAAAAAAGACATGGATGACTAAATGCGAGTTCTCAGTTTCCGTGTGCCCTAATCAGTATTTCTTGATTTTCTTTGCATTTGCATCCGATTGCGAATTCATTTTTCAAGGAGGTCCATGGTTTATGGGAAGGGCGAGACTTTTCATGAAACCCTGACATCCCATGTTCAAACCAGAGGAAGAACTTCCTTCTGTAGCCTCGATCTGGGTCATACTTCTTGGTCTCCCGGTTGAATACTGGAACCAGAACATTTTTATGGCCATTGGCAATGCTTTGAGATCTTACATGATAACTGCAAATGCCTCCTTACAACTGGAACAAATGATTTATGCAATGATCTATATTTTGATGGATCTCAATAAACCCTTGCCAATGAAAATATCTTTCGTGATAGATGATGAGAAATGGGATCAAGTGCTGGATTATGAAAATGTTTCTTTCAGATGCCAATTGTGTCATGAGTATGGACATCTGGTACATGATTGCAAGCATAAAATACCAGAGCAACAAGGAGAAGAAAATGCAAGGATGATTTTATTGCACCAAAAAAGAAGCAGATAGCTAAAAAAAGTGGAAAAGAATAGGCTAACTCTAGTAATACAAACAGATTTGCTGCCTTACAGATTGAAGAGGAAGAGGAAGAGGATCAAGAGGAATTCATGGATTCACAGATTCCAAAAACTCAAATGGATAAGAACCAAACAGTCCGAGAACAAAGGGAAAAAGAAGACAAAAATCAGATGGTTAATTTCCAGGCCCAACCAAATAAGACTGAAAATAGTAATCCAGAGAAGAGTTATCAGTCGGTAAGAACAAATTTCATGAGCAATTCCTGGAACAAAATCAGCAAATCAAAGAAATAGAAGGGCTGGAAAAAGCTCTTATTGTTAGAGATTCCAATATGATTCAACAGATATATTTAGAGTTGGGAATAGAGCAAGAAAGGAACAAGAAACTTAAAATGGATTCCAATTTGAAGAGTGGCAGAAAGATGAATCAAGCTAAGTATTCAACAGGAAGGCCATAAAATGAGCAATATGGGAACAATTAGGGATTTATCCCAATTTTTTCAAAATCATTCCCAATGAAAGTGATTACTTGGAATGTAAGAGGGCTGAAGGGATCCCTTGCAAAAGCCCAAGAGCTCAAAAGAATGATTAATTCTGACCATCCTATGATTTTGTGTATCTAGGAGACCAAGGCCTCCATTGATCTCATGTAAGTGATTATTGGAAATATCTGGCCTAAAGCTGAACACCTTTCATTAAGCTCACAGGGAGCATCAGGAGGGATTGTTTCTCTTTGGGATCCTAGAATGATAACTGTCGTTAGTTCCTCCGCGGTAAAGGTGTGTTATGCTTGCATGTCTATTCTAAATCAGAGGATCATGATTTTTTGTTGTTTAATACTTATGCCCCTCTAGTCATGGAGGTGAAAAAAGGCAACAGTGGCAGAATATTTCCTCTATTATACAATCTTGTTCTCAGATCCCTGTTATCTTAGGTGGGGGACTTTAATACAATCTTGAACATTCAAGAGAAACAAGGAGGTAATGCCCAACTTAGATGCCATCTTGGATGTTATGTCCCAATTTATTCAAAACCATCACTTGGTGGATGTGCTTACCTCTAATGGTATGATGACATGGTCTACTAGAAGGCAGGGTCAGAGATTGCATCTTAGAAAGATTGGACCGATTTCTGGTTTCTGAAGACTGGTGGTTAAAGGGTTTTGTTCCTAAAGCCATGATTCTTAATAATACTGGTTCTGATCATTGGCCGGTGTGCTTGGAAATGGGAAGAACGACTCCATGCAAGACCCCTTTCAGATTTCAGTTGATGTGGCTCGACATAAAGACATTGCTAGATATGTTCCGCAGTGGTGGATAGAAGGAAATCCCAGATCTGGTAATCCTATGTACAGGTTTGTCAAGAGACTCACCTTCCTCAAATTCAAGCTTAAAGCTTGGAATTGGAATGAGTTTGGTGACATTAAAGAGCAAAAAAAGAGGATTCTCTTGCAATTGGAAGATATTAATGTTGTGCATAGACAATCTGGTTTATCTCTAGAGCTTTTTAAGAAATAATGTCTTCTAAAGGCTGAATACATGAATGGAAACTAGGGAGGAAATAACGTGGAAACAAAAAGCTATGATTCAGTGGCTAAAGGAAGGGGATTAAAACTCTTCCCTTTTTCCATAAATTGGTTTTAGCTAGAAGGGCCCACAATTATATACACTCCTTTGCTAAGGATGATGGCTCAAAGGTTCACTCCATGCTTGGGATGCAACAAGTGGCTGCACAGTATTTCCAGAAGCTGTTTACTTCTCAATCCTTGGATATGGACTCGCGTAACAACAACTTCTAAATGTTCTTCCTAATTGTGTTTTGCAACAGGATAATGAATACTTGATCCAACCTAGTTACGGAGGAAGAACTTCAAGGAATTGTTTTCAAAATGAAGAAAGGTAAAACCCCTGGTCCGGATGGCTTTCCTATTGAGTTCTTTCAGACTTTTTGGGACATTATTAAAGGAGACCTGTTACAGGTGGTTGAAGAAGTTAGAATGACTAATAATTTGCTTGAGGACATTAACAAGACATACATTGCCCTGATCCCTAAGGCAAATGAGGTGGAAGAGGTCTCTGTCTCTAGTTATTTACCTATAGCCTTATGTAATGTTCTGTATAAAATCATCACTAAGGTTATAACGGAAAGACTTAAACCCATTCTTTACAAGATTATATCTCCTGAGTAGGGGGCTTTGTTCTTGGTCGCCATATCCATGATGAGATTGTGTTAGCTCAGGAAATTTTGCATTCTATGGAGGTTCAGAAAAACTCTAGCTATGTTTATTAGATTGGATCTCTCCAAAGCTTATGATAGAGTGGATTGGGGCTTCCTTTGTAAAATCTTGGATCGATTTGGGTTTTCCATGAGATGGATTCAATGGGTGAAGGCTTGTTTCTCTTCAGTCTCTTTTGCTGTGTTGGTGAATGTGTCTCCCTCCAGTTTCTTTGGAGCTTCTAGAGGTATTAGGCAAGGAGATCCCTTATCTCCCTTCCTATTCATAATTATGGCTGAGTGTTTGGGCAGACTTGCTCGTAAAGCCTGTCAGGAGAAAAAAATACATGGTATTCAATTGGCCACAAATAGTCATCCGCTTTCTCATCTTCAATTTGTTGATGATTCCACTATGATGGGGAGGGCTACCCAACAGGAAGCTAAACAGTTTTAGAAAGTTCTTCATACTTTTTCAGCTGCTACAGGTCAGACTATTAATCATGGAAAATCTAACATTTTCCTTTAATTCACTGCTCTGAAAGACGAGGAGCAAATTTTGAGAATTTTCCAGTTTCAGAAAGGTAGGCTCTCCGTGTCAATATTCGGGGGTTCCTTTAGCTTCCAAGAAGTTAAGAGATTGGCAATGGTTAATCAACAAGTTTGAACACAAATTAAGTGGACTAATAAATGGCTTTCCTCTGGAGGAAGGATGACTTTGATTAAGTCGGTCCTTCAAGCTATGCCAATCTATGTTGCCTCGGTCCTAAACATCCCTAGGTGCTATTTTGAAACAGGTGGATACTATTTGCCAGAAATTCTTGTGGAGTGGAGTTCAAGATAAGAAAAAGTGGTCTTTGGTTAGATGGGATGTTCTTTGCCGGCCAAAAATGCTAGGAGGTTTGGGATTCAGATCTTCGCCTAAGCAAAATAAGGCTTTGACAGCCAAGTTATATTGGAGAATGCTTGGTTTATCCTAATGATTTATGGGCGAGCCATGTTTAGAGCCAAGTATGTTGAGAATAATCCTCCTAAGAAAATTATTAGATCTACTCCGCCCACTAAGGGATCTCCCACCTTGAAGTTCATCAAAGTGGGAGAAGATATGATTAAGAAGCAACTTTTTTGGATTGTTAATAATGGGCAATGTGCCAAATTCTGGACTGATTCTTGGGATGGGCAGACCCCTATCATCCATCAATATCCCCAGCTCAAACCTATTATGGAACAGATGCAGAATCTGGGATGGGTCAGGGTTATCCCATCATGGTAAACCAGCTAGTCAGCTATGGGAGATTGGGAATTCTTGGATTCTGCCTGAGGAGGTGGCCAATTGCTATGGATCATCAAGTGCAACTTTTGCTTATCATATCTTGAAAACACGGTCCTATTTCTTTGTCCCCAGATCTTGATAAGTTGGGATGGGGAAGGGATGCTATTCAGTACTTATTCTGTTGCTGCTGGCTATGCCTCTTTGGTTAATGAGAATCCTCATCCTCTTCAGCATCTTTTCAAACACATTGGCATCCGGGTATGTGGCCAAAAGTGCCAGTTTTTTTCTGTGGCTTCTCATACACAGAAGAGTTTTAACTAGGAGACCGTCTTCTAAAGAGAGGTTTGTATGGCCCGTTTAGATGTGCATTATGCCTTCATGCTGAAGAGTCTTCCACTCATCTTTTTTTCTCATGTCCTTGGGTTATTCCGTTGTGGCGACTTCTTGCTTCTTTATTTAAGATGCATTGGATAAATTTTGACTCTCTTGAGCAGATTTTTAGAGCTTGGCATAGGAATCCCTCCCTAAAGGCCAAAATCTTCTCCTTGTTCTATGGAGTGGTATTTCTCTTCTCGTTTGGAATATTTGGAAGGAAAGAAATAGTAGAATCTTCATGCAAATTAGTAAAGACAACTCTTTTGTGTGGGAGAAGACCAAAATTAACATATCGGAAAGCCTGAAACATAAGATATCTTTGCCTCAAGATCTTTCTCCTGAATGGTAAAACATTTGTAAGAAGCTAAATATTGATCCTAAGGATGTTTCTTTCCCTAGGAAGCACAACAAGATACAAATTCCCAAAGGATGGCCAATGGAAGAATCCTTCTCCAGGTTATGGTAAGTTAAATATGGATGGGGCTTCTAGAGGTAATTGTGGGAAATCTGCTATGGGAGGCATTGGTAGGGATGCTGAAGGTGGGGTGCAGTTCCTTTTTGCTGAGAATCTTGGCTCTACTACCAATAATCTGGCTGAGGTGAAAGCTATTTACAAAGGTATGCGAGAGGCCTTGAAAATTGGATGGCATAAAATCCAAGTTGAATCGGATTCCCAAATTATTATTCACCTGATCTTTGATGATAATATAGGGCAGTCCCCTCCTAATTGGTGCATTGCTGAAGAGGTGTGGAAGATAAAATAACTAAAAGGTAAATTCCATGAGGTCCAATTTAGTCACATTCCTCGTGAAAGAAACAAAGTTGCTGATGGACTAGCTAACTGGGCTATAGACAACAAGGACCTGTTTTGTTATGGATTGCCCCCTTCATGGTCGTCCAATAAGATTTTGGAGGATATTAGACTTATTCTCAATCTTGATTCTCTGTCATGATTGTTTTCTCTGCTCTTTTCTTTTGTATAATGCTTAAGCTTGGGCTATTAGCTTTCAGGCTAGGCATATCTGAATATGTAATTTTGAGCTTTAAAAATATAAAGTCTTGTTGATGGTACAAAAAAAATCGTTTAAATTTGCTAGGGTTCGGCAACAAAATTGCAGGAAAAAGGGCTCATTACGTTTTCAATAAACTCATTAGCTCGTCAACAACTCCAAACCACAAATCCGACAATAATATCTATCCATAATCTTGAGGTCTAGTTTTGGGGTTTGATATCGCGTTCGAGGCAAACATGCTTGCATCGGTGGTGCCTACCTTGGTTCCCCTATGACGAGTGATTCCCCTATTGGTGGCTTGTTGTCACGATCTGTTTGAGGATACAAAACCCCTACATTGCCCTTCATGCCTTGTCGTTCAAGACAAACATGTAGAACCGTAGAAGGTTAGTTTATTTTTTATGTTTTTTTTGTTAAGTTTTATTTGGCCTTTTATGTTTATGATGTGTTTAATTTTTATTAATGTTTTTTTAATTAAGTGAATTGTTATAACTTATCATTTTTTTTTTACGTTTTAATGTTTATTTTAGTGATTTTAATGTATATTATTTGTTTATTTGTTTATTTATATATTTATATTTATTTTGTATAGTTTGTTTTTATAAAAGAATGAATTTATTTATTTAAATTTTGAAGTGTATTTGTTCATATTTTTTGTTTTTCGAACTTAATGGCGTATTTTTTCCCAAACTTTATTCATTGGGCGAACTTGAGACAAATTTTATCCTCGGCAAACTCGAACTCAAACTCGAACCTTGTGACTTAGGTGGGCACTAAGCTGGCCATGTGATCTGCATATTACCTTCAAATCGAGGGCCTCGAGCAAATTGTTAATGAGTGATCATTTGGACATCTGCTTTTTTATGTAACACGTAAGTAATTACAATGTCACAAATGTTTCCTTTTGCAGATTGGTGATATATTAATACCTATTATACAGCCTCCTAATGACCTTGTTTTTGTGAGAGTAAACCACAAGGATCAACGGAACGCGTGCACATCAAGGTTATTGCACTCCAACGATAAATGAGAAAATTCTCCAAGCAATCAGACAAGAAAACTTATCCACAAGAAAAAATGTTCATGCAAAAATTATAGGTCTACTCATGCTCATAGATCAAAAAGGAAAGTACATATGGGGAGTGTTGTGTAATGTCACACTCCCATGTTGGAGTGAGGAGTTACAATGCTATGAATAACATGTAACTCCCATATGATAATGACGCATATGATAAGTATGACAGGTTCTATGATGGAATTTATCATATGTCATATAACTCCCTAATGGACCTATGACTCACCTAAGTGATATGACTCGCCATGTATGAGGTGGAAAATTCCCAATAACTAAATAAAAGGTGACATAATACTTCACACTAACATCCCCCCTTAATCAAATATTATGTAGAATCATGACAAGCCAGATAGATAAAGAGAAATCTCCTAGGACAACTAAGAACGATGCATCATATGGGTCCCAACAACTAAAGGCCTGATGAGGTACCCATGTACAAATTTTAATCTTTCTAGAAGAAAAAGAAGGAAAATAGGACTAGAAAGCCCAAAGAAGATGATCGGTTGTAGTAGACCTCACCCCAAGAAGAGAGTGCAAGCGAAGAAACTTGGCTTCAATGAAGGGTTTGGTATAGATGTTTGCAACCTAATATGAAGTATGATAGTACTGTAAATCAATGATGTCTCCATGGATCAACTCCCAAATGAAGTGCATGTGCATCTCAATATGCTTCATGTCCTACTGATGCTGAACAATGGATTTCAACAAATTGAGATAGTGCTCAGGTTGTCACAATAAACGATGGTAGGTTGTCACAATAAACGATGGTAGGATGTCAAAAGTGAATGCCAAACTTTGTCAGAATCCCATGTAACTAGATATCATACGTGGTAGCATTGACTGCTCCCCTTGTATTCTACCTTTGTATAAGATATAGCAATCACATTCATCTTCTTTCTTGAATAACTAATAGGACCTAAACTAAGAGAAAAATTGTATCTAGAGGTATACTTCTAATGATCGAGATCGCCCACCCAATCAGAATTTGTGAATCCAACTAAATCAATATCTATCTTTGGCAAGCAATGAATGCTATAGGTATGAGTGCCACAAACATAGCGAAGTGTCTAATTTTTTACTTTCCAATGTATCTCATGGGGCTCCTGCATAAATATGGACATGATTCCAATAACAAATGAAATATCCAACCTAGCACGAGCTAGGTAGATAAGCATCAACACCAACTAGCAATAAAGGGTACCATCAACTAAGGGAGTGGAGAAATCAGAAACTAGCTTGAATATGGAAAGGAAGGGAGTGGGAGATGGCTTATAATTAGACATGTGAAACCTAGATAGGAAATAAAAGGCATACTTAGGTTGAGAAATCAAGATTCCTAAGTCAGATTGGGTAATCTATATCCCAAGGAAGTAGTGAAGAAAACCCAAGTCGGTCATGGAGAACTTGTTGGCTAAGGAAGTCTTCACATAATCAATGATTGAGGAAGATTTACCCGTAATCAACAAGTCATCGAACATACAAAATGAGGATAAACATGGACTCATCTTGCCACAGAATGTAAACATTTGGGTTAGAGTGACACCTAGTGAACCTTGATATAAGAAGAAAGGAGTCCATCTTGGCATCAATCTTGGCAGAGACTTCTTAAGCCTGGAATCCTGGACATAACCTAGGTTGTTCCATATAAGATTTCTTCCTCTAGGTCCCCATGAAGGAAGGCACTCTTAATGTCCATTTGATGGACTTGTTATCTATTAGCAGTAGAGATGGTGAGGGTCAGTTGAATAGAAGTCATCTTCACAATGGGAGAAAAGGTATCTAAATAGTCAACCCCAACAACCTGGGAGAAACCCTTAGCTACGAGTCATGCTTTATACTTTTTGATGTTCCCATTGGCACCATACTTTGTTCCATATACCCACTTACATAGAACCATTTTTCTTCCCTTGGGAAGAGGGGTGAGATCCCAAGTATCATTCTTCATGAGAGAGGAATACTCCTCATCCATGGCAGAATCCCACTCAGGAATCCCAATAGCCTCCTAAAAAGACTGAGGGTCAGAAGTAGAGGCGAAGAAGGCATGGGGTCCAAGTGAACTCTGAATGAGTTCATCTCTCATCTGAAGGATCCCCTATCTAATATATAGCTTTCTGTAAGGTATTTCCTAGCCCAATGAGGACCAGGAGGAGAGTCTGGCTCAGAATCTTGTTGATTCTTCACTAGAGTGAGAGGGGACATATTCCTCATCATCACTACTATCAGAATCGGTAGATTCCAAAGCATGAGGAGGATCAAGAGGATAGTGAGTGGGAGGCTACCAAGATCATCATTAGAGGATTTTGAATCAGAGTCAAAGAGGGGAAGAAGGACCTCAACGGGTGGAGAAGTGGAAGTATAAGATGACTCATCAAACTTCACACTTCTCTCAATATAAAGCTAATGAGTGGTGGGGTTCAATAATCTATATCCCTTCACCATTGGGATACCCTAAAAAGATACAAGGTCTGGATTATTATTCCAAGGCCTTGCATCTCTTTTTGGGAATCTAAGCCATAACAGTTGATCTGAAGACATGAAAGTGTCTCAACATCAGGTTTGCGTTCATACCAATCCTCAAAGGGTGTCATCCCTTTTACTGCTTTGTGCAGAATGCGGTTTTGAATGTAACAAGCACAATTCATGGCTTCATCCCAATACTACAGAGGAAGGGATTTATAATGAACCATACAAGTGGTCATCTCCTTAAGTGTTTAGTTCTTTCTTTCTAGCAACTCCATTTTGTGAAGGGATGTAAGAAATTGTACGTTGCAAAGCAATCCCTTCAGAGGTGCAAAAATCATCGAACCTATTTCTCACATACTCACCTCCATTTTCAATTTGAAGAACCTTGATAGACCTTTCAACTTGTTTCTTAGCGAGACCTTGAAGTCTTGAAAGTGATTGAAAACTTCATATTTCTGTTTGAGAAAGTAAACCCACGTATAACATGAAAATTCATCAATGAAGGTAAGTATATAAAGAGCTCTAGTGAATGAAGGAGATGGAAAAGGGGCCAGAAATGTCACTATGAACAAGATCCAAGGGATGAGAAGCTCTCCAGGATTTTCCCTTGCCAAAAATTTCTTTGGGGTGCTTCCCAAGGGCACAACCCTCATAAAGACCCTTAGAAAATTTGACTTGAGGAAACTCGTTGACCATCTCATGTTGGCTCAATTATTTAAGGTAACGATAGTTTAAATGGCCAAAACACTCATGTCATAGCTTACTAACCTCATCAACGCATGAGTAAGCATAAGTAGTGGGAAAAGAATCAGAAGTAAAGTGGGAAAAAGTGTACAACTGAGACATGGTGATCCACCTTTCCCTCAACCACTGTAGTCTTACTATGAAGCTCTCTAATGATCATTGAGTTAGGATTAAATTCCACTCACATTCCTTCACCAATATGAGTGATTTGGTAAACTGATAGGAGATTGGTAGAGAGATCGGGAACACTTAAAACATTGTTAAAGGTTCCACCATCTACTTCTACCAATCCACTACCAGTAACTGACATAGAAGTTTCATCACCCAAAGTGATTTGGGACATACCACATGGTTCAATGTTGGAAAATAAACATGTGAAGAACTCATGTGGTGTGAGGCACCAGAATCTATGACCCACATCGATGATGGAGAAAATCTTGCTACAAGGGCCTTTCCTTTCTTCTTCTTATATTTGGATTCCTTTGCTTTGGAAGACTCAAGTTTCAGAGAATTTTTCTTGATAGACTCAAGAACACCTATATTATTTTCTCAAGTAAATGAGTTAGGTGGTAAATTTGTTTTCTCATGCATTGATGCTCTTCATGTCTGACTTCTTGCAATAGGAACACTTACACTTTTCCTTCTTTGGTTTTTAATCTCAAAAGTAGAAGTGTTCATGTGGGTTTGGTTTGGTTTGGGTGGTCTTAGCTTCTTTCTTAGGTTGGTCCTTTTTCTCTTTCTTCTTTTTTGTTTCTTTTCCTTTCCTTTACCAGTACTTGCTACTAGGGCATGTGACTTGGACTTGATTTCTCCCATTTGAATTAACTTGTCTTGTTCTTGAATGAGTTGGGATGAAAATTTGTCAAATGAGGGCATCTTCCAAGCAGTCCCTAAAGCTTCTTTCATGGTGTGAAAGGTAGAAACAAAGACAGAGTATTTGGGGCCAAGCTTAGAAAGAATGGATAAGATCAGTTGGGCATCATTTTTGTCAACTCCACATTCTTTTAAAAATAATCTAGTGTGGAAAAATTTTGAGAAGAAGGCCTATAGGTTATCAAAGTTACTAGGAGTTAATCCTAGTAGTTCATTCTCAACTCATGGGCTCTCATGTCATCTTGTTTTCCAAACATATTGTCAAGATTTTTCCAGGCTCCATCAGGTGTTTTGGAAGACTCAATGTGGAAGAATATCAATTTGTCAAGAGAGATAGACATACAAAGAAGACCTAAGGCTTCATCACATTAGTTGAACCACTTAGATTTCTCAGGTTTCAGTTGGTTGGTTCTTTCTCCACTCCCATAGTGATGTGGTACAACCCTTTACCCCTGTAGTGTTATAATCATCTTAGATCTCCATTCAAAGAAGTTAAATGACGTGAGAAAAGGAAATAACACTAACATCCATCATGAGGAGAGAGAAATAAAGAATGCAGAAAGGAAACAAACACACACCCCAGAATAATATTTTCACCCCTTGTTTGTGACACTTTATAGTTTAGTGCGTTGATTACAATCAGATGTGATTTGTGTGACATGAAATAATTGGCCAATCACCTTGCAATTGGTAAAAATGTGCAAGTGTGGAGACCACAATAAGTTTCAAGTGATCGCAACAAATCGACACCATAATAAGCAAAAACAAGGCGAAAACAAGAAAGAAGGGAAAAACTTAAGTCATGTGTGAGAAAAAATGTCTCATGTCGCTTTGTAGTTCCCTTTTTGCAAGGTTGTGGCAGATGTGCTCACTAACCCGTAAGCAATAATAAGAGCTTGAAACAATAAAAAATGACTCCTGAAAGAGTCAATAACCTCCTCGGAAACAAAAAAAAGGCCTCCAAAAATAAAAATACACCTTCACAAACACACGTTAGAAAAAAAAAATCCCAGTAACGCTAAATTTTAATATTTTCCTAATTACTTTAATTAATCTAAAATGATTAAAAAATAATAAGGTTTAAAAAATTTAATTACCACTTGTAATAATTTAATGACCTAATTAAAAAATTTCCCCCTTCAATAAATTTATACTATAGTTTTAATTTAATAAAGCTAAGTTTATAAAAAATATAAATTAAGTTTAAAATATAAAAAAGCAAACAAATATTATTAATTAAAAGCTGGGTTTACTTTTAAATCAAGGAGGGAAAAGTTTCAAAAAATAAAAACCAATGGTCAATGGTCAAATAGAATGCCAAGTGGCAAGTGGAGGGGCTCGAGGCAGGTCAGACTCAACTGTGATGGGCGAAGGAAGGTAGTGTGCGTTAGAACACATAGAGCAGAGATGGTTTCATCAAGCGAGGAGGAGGGCTTGATAGGAGTTAAGCCATTCACAAAGGGGGAGACCGTTGAATAGGCTAACGAGCTCATGGAATTGAGCCATACACAAGAATGGAGATATATGCCAAGACGTAGGCAAGGGATCCGACCATACTTGCACATAAAAATGAGAAGGGAGAGTCTAAAGAGGGTCACGGTCAAGGTAGGGGTCAAAAATTGGAGGGCTCAAGCTCAAGAGAAGGCAATAGAGACGGTGGGCACATAAACGGGGAAGATCCAGCAATCGACACCTAATTGAAGTTAGGGCCAGAACGGGAGCTATAGTTGAATCTCAGGTTTTAAGCAACAAGATGGGAAACCACAAGGAGCTCAAGCCCACTTGAGATAGAGAGCTCAGGAAAAGCTCTTGGAGGGGATAAGGGATGAGTTTGAGTGGCTGACTGAATAAAGAACAACTGGGAGAGAGCTCGAGCTCGCTGGGGTGAGGAGGATCAACTAAGATCAGCTAGTGAGCTCTAGGAGGCTTGACTCAGTTAGGACCAATCTGAGATGGGAAGAGCTCAAGGAGCCCGGTGAAAGTCAAATAGACAAGGTAAGGAGGAAAAGGAGGAGAAAGCAGGTTTACCAGGAGACAAAAAACATAGAAGCCCAAAATAGAGCCAAATGGAGAAAACCAAAACCAAAACCAAAGAAAATAAATACCTCCAAATTTGTTTTTCCACCAAAGTTAGTTGTGGATAGCCATAGTTTTAGCTGGAAAACACCTATCTGCACAAACACCAAAGCAAACACCAATAAACAACAAACTCCAAAAAATGAGATTAACCCAGATTAGTATGCAAAATGCACAAAACAATAATGGATTAATGAAACTTGCACAGAAGCTAATAAACATGAAACCGGAAGTAATTAACAACAAACCAATACGAGTAACATGTTTACCGAAACAATGTACTCTGATACCATGTGAGAGTGAACCACGAGGATCAATGGAACCAGTGCACATCAAGGTTGTTGCACTCCAATGGAAATGAGAAAATGCTCCAAGTAATCAACAAGAAAATTAACCACAAGCAAATTGTTCATGCAAAAAGAATAGGTCTACTCATGCTCATAGATCAAAAAGAAAGTACATATGGGGAGTGATGTGTAACTCCCATGCCTGGACATGTCATACTCCCATGATGGAGTGAGGAGTTACAATGCTAGGAATAGCATGTAACTCTCATATGAAAATGACACATATGACAAGTATGATAAATTCTATGATGGAATCTGTCATATGTCATATAACTCCCTAAAAGACCTATGACTCACCTAAGTGAGGTGACTCACCACATGTGTGAGGTGGAAAATTCCCAATAAGTTTTAAGCATGATACGGATATGAGCAACCTAGTATCACAAGATATCTTCCCAATAATCTTAAGGTGCAAGAAGCTACTAAGTGGATACAACAAACTCGGGAGATCCTCAGACTTCTCAAAGAAAACTTACTGGCTAACAACTTAGGATGAAGCAGAAATCTGACGATGTAAGGGATCAACAAGAATTTCAGCTAGACGATTGGGTATTATTACATCTGCAACTGTAGAAATAAATGTTCTGCGAGAATGAAGTACAAACCAAGATAACTCTGAAATTATACTGGTCACACAAAGTGCTTTAATGTATTCAAATGCCTTATGCATTGCAGTTCCCTCAAATGGTGTTCATGCAAAGCTATGTTTAGAAGTCAAATTGTATTAGTGGGGCTATAAACCTACTAGATAAACGTAGAGGAGTCATGTAGGGGCAAAAATAGTCTTCTAGAAATAGTTTTTAAATTTTTAATGTTTATGCAATTTTTATATTTTTTGTAAAACCATATTTTCCTAGGATTTGGGGGGATAACTGCAGCCACTTCCTTATTTCCTTGTCCCCCTTAAAAAGGAACTTGTGGAGATAGGAAATGTCTTATTGAGAGGAGTGCTAGATAAGATATGTGCTAAGGCAATAACATCTATTATAGTTTTATTATAACAACTTTTTTTTTGAAGGTTGTGTTAGACTTGAAATAGGAACTTGCACCAAGAAGAACCTAATCCACAACTCAGCAACCTCTAGATAAAGCATAAGAAGAGAAACCAAATGCATAAGTAAAATGAAATGTGAATCCCCTCTTGTTGTATGGACTTGCTTCAAATGAATGTGTATGTTTCAAGCCGATTTGTGCAAGATTGGGCATTGTGCTTGTAAGGAAGAGGATGATGTAAGGAACTTTCTAAAATTGGAAGGATATCCATCTTTGGTAAGACTTTTACATAAGAGGGTTTATCAATTTAGTAAGGTTTCTAAAAATAGAAACCTTGCACCAGAGGTGTAAAATGTACCTTTGGAAGGTCCTTTATATGGGTTTTAGCTGGAGGAGGTTGGTTGGTTTTTGCAGATGTTGGATTAATAGCTAGTTAAGTGTGATTGGGAGATATTAATTGCTCATGAGATGCTGTTGTGAGTTGGGGATGTTTAATTAATTAACAAAGGGGGATTTATAGGATTGGTTTGATTTTAGAATGATTTGTGAGTGGCAGATTTGGGGTGTCTACAATTTTCGTAGTCAAGGTTCATGTCTTGCTGAACACACTTTTTGCAGCAATTTACCCGTGCTTGCCTCATGCTTTTGAATTAGATTCTTTGTTTTGGCTCTTACTGCTTTATTAAAAGTTCAAACTCAAAACAGATGCTCTTTTCAATATAGTGGGTTGTGGGCACACTGGCCTTGTTTTGAGTTCTCACAGATGTTTCTCAATTGGATGATTTATATGTGCAGTGTTTGTAGCTTCTTTAAAGGAAACTTCTGCTTCATGTCTCTGTAAAAAGGATATGCTTGATGCCGAACTGTCCCAGACCATGTACTCCATCACCATGTACCTTACTCCATACTCATAGAAGGAAACTGTTACATTGATTTTTTTTAAGAATCATTTGAAGTGATCATTGTCTTTTGTTATTAATCTTATGCAAGAACACTTATGACTTGGCTTAGGTGGAGGATACAGATTATTTCTTTACAATGGGAGTATTTTGAAGAATATATTTTGGGTAAGATCCCAATCGATAAAATTTGACTGTGCAAAAGAAGGAATGTAGAGATATTCACTCCTTAAGAAGCTTCAAGGATTTAGATGGCTACCTCAAAAGGAACACATCATCAAAATTCTAATCACTGTTGACAAAAGCAATAATAACTAATGTGACATAAAAGTAAAAGGGGGAAATATTAAAAACATATTATTATTAAGTGACATGATTTCTTTGACATGATGCTACTGGGTAAGTCCTGGGATAGATCCAGGCAGAGTAGGTTTTGTATGCAAAGGATTGAAACAGAGGTGTATGTTAAATGCTTTAATAGAAATCCAGTATCCACTATCGTCAGCCTTGGTCATGTTTGTGTTTCTTGATCATTTTTTATTGGGTTTAAGACATGCATTGAGAATTGTTTAGATTTAAATCTTTCATGGTTTAAAGTTTTGCTATATTGTCTGAATCTAAATATGACCGTACTTTCCAGCTGACAACATTTGAGGATCAAAGCAGTTGATAAAAAAATTCTATGCTTATCTCAGTTACTTTTTTGTAGCTTGGAAGGTCCTCAAAATCAAGATCCACAGTTAAATTGGTCATTGGATTTGTGTCATATCATGTTATTTGTCATGGTTCTATTGGCTTTTTAGCATTTGTCTCATCATTTGGGTGGAAACTGGAACATAACTGTCTTGTTTTTGCAGCAACGTCCGCACTATCCAGTTCGCTCAATTCCATCTCAGCTGTGGTGCAAAAATTTTCCAGAGCCAGATTCAAAATAGATATTATATATTATTAAGTTGCACGTTTAGAAATGAATCATGGTTTTCAGATATTTTGAGCAGGATTTAGAGTAATTGTCAAAATAATGTTTTCTCCAATGTAAGGATTTCCCATGTTTGCTGGTAAATTTGCCTGTTTTCCATGTTAAAGCAGCTGACTTGTAATTACTAGTTTTTGCCTGGATTGGCTGAAGGGGATGTAATGGGAGTGCCTCTTTAATAATATTGAAATGTCATAATTTCATTTGACAAAAAATAATTATTGAAGGTTGGAAGCTCTTATTTGAAAACATAAAATCACACTTTTGATCCAGGGAAGATGCATGACATCTTGCGGGATATTCTCACTGTTTCAGTATTTGTCATGTCCCAAGATATCACCAATTGGATCTTCTTTGCTATGAGTTTGAATATATTTATCTCTGAATTGAATTGGGGCACAAGGAAACTTGAAATGTAGTCCCATTGTGTCTGTAGCGAGTCTATTAAAAGCACACTTCTAGATGCAGTTCCCTATTTTATTTTAGGAAAACCTCAAAGGTACTTCCATTACTTGTGGAGAGATCATTAAAAGCATGCTTATGTTTTTTGGATATTGGTTAAGCCCCTTTTGATGGGAGAGTCCTTTACCCATTTCGATTAGAGTTACATTAGATTCCATGTGCACAGAGAAATACACCTGTGCGAGTTGCTGAATATAAGGTGACTTAGCCACTAGATCACAACCCTTGGACAAAAGCATGCTTATGTTTTACTTAGGCTAAGTCACATACCTTTTGAAGTGTACAGAAATATAATTTTCTTTCATCCTAATTTATGTAGGGAATCTTGTTCTCTCATATGAGAGAGATACTAATTGTATTTCTATCGTCCAGATTGATTTAAAAATTTAAATGTATGTTAGTGTTACTAAGGATTGTGTGAGCAAATCCTGTATTCCACTTTTCTTTCGAGATTTATACCAAATCAACAAGGAGTGTGGACTGATGTTGATAATTTATAAACTGATTTCCTGATCTTCCATATGAAGCAGTCACACCTAATCTGGACTAGGACTTGACAAACCTATCTCGAACTCAGACTTGAAACTTTTGGACTCAGACTTGCAAAAAAAACTCTGGCAAAAACTTAACTAAAATTTAGTTATTCTTGCCCACATTTGAAAGAGACTTGCGAGTTGTACCAAATTTACTTGTTTTGTTGGATTTGGACTTGCCGAGTCTTTCCACTATGATATGAAATGTTAAATAATACTTTAATGATCTCTAAATTGATTCCTAATCTACAGACAGGTTACTTCTATTTATGCAGTGTAAAGGTTTAGGTTAGTGATACATTTCTTCAAGAGGGATTTTTTTTGTAATCAGATAGACACATTTCCAGAAAAAGTAAATAGTCAAAAGTCTTGGGGATTAAGTTTAATGAGCTCTGAATTGATTCTTAATCAACAGAAAGGTTCCGGGTATTTATGCAGTCTAAAGGTTTAGGTTAGTGTTACGTTTTTTCAAGAGGGAAATTGTTTGTAATCAGAGAAACACATTTACAGAAAGATTAAATGGCCGAAAGTCCTGGGGATTAAGTTTAAGGACAAAATTCCATTTCCCTCAATTAACACCTGTTCAATCTCGTAACGAGTCGAACTACTAGTTTTCTCATCTCAATCTTGTAACAAGGTGTACTACTAGTTTTCTCATCTTCTCTTTTCGAGTTTTTGATACTAAGGCAAACTTTCACTCAGACCTAATCTGGTGCTCACATCTATTTAGGAACATTGTAGCTTGAGTTTATGTGGTTGCTTGAATTGGTTTAGAATTTTTTTCATTTATTTTATTGTTTTCTTGTAGTGGGTCAAGCCCCCACCTGCAGGCCCGCATGTACATAGCCACAAATGAAGCTATGGCTGCCAAACTATTGACCATTCGACTGTGATCTAGTAAAAAGTATATTACAGTCAGTATTTGGACTTCATTTCATTTCATCCTGGGTAATTTCTAGTGGCAAGGGAAGATTACAAGTTCAAAGGGAATTATTGATGTTCAACCCGATATTAGTTTTTTTTGCAGGGACACATCAGCGCCTTTGTAGCATCCAAGAAGTGTGGCTTAGCTCTGTAAACTCTCCATGGCATCATTATAGATTATATCTCTTGTTCTTTTTATACTAATTCTTTTCTTTATGCCAATTACAATGCAATAGTCGCATAATGGGATCTTTTGGTCTTTGCGATTATGTCGAAAAAACTGCCTTCCAAACATTAAAATCATTGATTTTTTCACAAAAACAATTTACACACGCAGCTTAGTAAGGATTTCTAGTGGCCATTGGTCATAACATCCCCAACAATTGCAAAGCACTCCAAAAATCTTCCCCCGTCTTCCAAGCTCTTGTTGAATTACTAGTCATCCATGTGCTAATATAGTAGCTAAACAAAAAGATTTGATCTACTCCCTAGTAAAATTCTTTGCAGAATTGTATAATTTAATAATCAATATTAGCTAGCGATGAATTTTGATTCCTTCCTAGTATCAGGTGTAATTTCAAATTTGATTCAAATTGGCTGATTTTTTATACATGGTATATAGGTGGACTAATGTGTATTTTTTGCTATGCATGGACTTTGTTATGCCAGTTTTAAATGTCATGAAGATGTGTGGGAAATAGTAATGTGGACTCAAAATTGCAAATAATTGAAATTCATGCAATAAAATTCTAGAACATAATAAGTTACATGCTGCCATATAAATGGGCGGGACAAATTTATTATTTATCCACAGAAATCTAGATCTCAATATAATACTACAGTATTTTGATTATTCTTCTTTAGACATTTGTAGATTTGCTTGTTACTCGTTATCATTGAGAATGGAGCTTGGTTTTCCATGGATTTGAACAGCTTTGCTGTTTTAGGATGAAAGTGACTAACTATTTACATAGGTCCATAATTGTACACAATCAAATATATATGCATGAGAATAATTGAGCATAACATTTGAACAAGAATGATAATGCAAGGTTGCTATGATACACTAACTAGTGACCTTAAACTCCTAGCATGTTCATTCGACATTGTACCGTGCTGTGTTGATTGTCGTGTGTACCTTTCTACGTCTACGGTATGAAGTTCACCTTCTCTATCATATGAACTAGAAGTAATGGTTTTTGGCATTGCCCATCTTGAATAATATTTAAACTTGCTTTAATTGTGTTTTTTTCGAAAGTATAACATTTTGAAAATATGCAAATACATTCATTTCCCCTGTATTCAAAAGCTTGCTATTGTTTGCAATGTGCCATTGAAGGCTAGATGTTATAACCAAAATATTGTACTTCACATTCAACATTCATATTAGAATCCATGTTGAACTTTGTCGAAAGTGGATTTAACGATAATTTTTCATTGGATGAGTTGATTTATTCACACAAACACAAATGAGGGTAATATATAGGTACCTTCAATTATTTGGGGTTTTAGTTTGGGGAATTAATAACCTCTTTCATGCTCATTAATGTAGTAGAAGTTGTAGAAGAGAGAATTGGTAGATTGATTTGTGCATGGGTGGGTGGTTTGTCAACCGTAAGACCCCCATATGTATCATCTCGCTATAAGTTGTTTAGATTAAAGGGTTTGTAAGGATTTGATTTGCATGCAAGTTGATGCAAGGGTGTGATGAAATCGAATCTATAAAGTATGTGTCTAGAGTACCTAAGCAACTATCCAACCTACATATTGCACCGATGCATTTTAATGTACATCTCAATGACCATTTGATGATCATCTTGCTAGTTAGATTCCACTACAACCAAGTCTCTGTGTTTTGACATGGAAGATAATTTATCAATGTTTGATAAAATTA
This sequence comes from Taxus chinensis, assembly GCA_019776745.2. Classification (NCBI taxonomy): domain Eukaryota; kingdom Viridiplantae; phylum Streptophyta; class Pinopsida; order Cupressales; family Taxaceae; genus Taxus; species Taxus chinensis. The sequence continues at coordinate 767,776,025 of CM034153.1, forward strand.
AACAAATATTGCACGCAATATTGTGACTTAGTCTTACCACCACTTCTTTTTGAGTGCTGCACTTCACTAATTGATATGTAGCAATTCTTATGCAAGTAATCCTAATTGCATTGATAATTGAAAACAAATTAAAAATATCCGATATTGAACATTGATGTGACTGTTGACAACCTATCAGAAGGTGAATGTATGGTATTAATATATTATGGAATGAAAATATGAAATTAACCATCATTCTCTATGGTGGTCGTTGATCTTTTAGGCTTAGGATAAGTGTTTTGCAGATATCTCGGGGATTTTTGCGCTCAAGCTCTTCAAACGTGGAATTTGTACAATTCTGCAAACACTCTCAATCCTGGTATTCTTGGCCTGAGCTTAAAACTCGGTTTTGATTGACCATCCAGGATCATGCTAGTATTACAAAAGTTATCAATTCGGTCCTTTACCATATGTTGCACAAGATTTTTGTGCATTCCTCTCGCTCTTGGTGGAGGGACTGGAAATGGTATGTTGATACCCCATTTCACAATTATTCAGTGAGTAAAAGCTACCATTGGCTCTCCCCTCATTTTCCCATGGTTGAAAAGCTCAACACTCGATGGGGGATTCAGTCTACTTTGACTTGTTGGAGAAGGCGATTTGATACTGTTTGGTCAGTCTGTGTGGAACTTAACATTGTACACTTTTTCTGGTGTATTGTGCACTTTTCGAATTGGGTTCTTGGCTCCCAAGTGTCCGTTCTGTGGCCACTTGGAAACTTTGTTGCACCTTTTCTGGTTTTGTCCGAAAGCACAATTTGCTTGGGATTGGATCCATTCCTTTTTCTTTCCTCTCAGACCTCAGTGTTTTACTTGGCAGAATGTCCTTTTAGGAGATAACCCCAAAATTCCGCATATGTTCGTCCAGATTTGACATGTTTTTAGAGGGAAAGTTTTGTTTTGGATATGGAAAAAACATAATGCTTTTTTCTTTGATAATTCTAAAGTTGATCAATAATTTTCAGTGTATAACAAGTCTATGGTTATTTTCAATGTGCTTATGTAGATTCAAGTCTAGGCTAATAAAGTTGCCCTAGAGGTGGACCACCTATAGACCTTGTTGTGGTTGGGCGGATGTCCTGTGTGATGTTGCGTGGGAGCCACCATCGCCATCTCAACGCTCCTCGCCGCGTGGTCGTGGTGGCCGATGTAGCCGCTTTCAACGACGTTCTTTTAGTCGGGCTTGCTGCTCGCCCCACAATCAACAACAGAGGAGTCTTAAGCCACTAGCTCGCTAGCAAGGTTACAGTTCCCCCTCTGCTCATCAATTCAGGTGGGGCTTGCCTGTCGCCCTCGAACCGTGTTGATGCACTATTTTTAACAAAAATTTAAAATGGTCAAAACTTTTGATCTGGGTGTCTATTTGAGCCCTTTTTTTCAAACCACTTGTTTCGACGAGACAAACACACTGGTCAACCCGCCCTACCAGTTGGAGCCATTTTGATGAAATTTCGGGCCCGAAATCCACCATGTAGGGGCCGAAAATTAGGATTTAAGTTTCAATTCGGGTTTTTCTTATTTTTGGGCATTAGTTATTTTTAGTCTCTTGCATGCATAGTAGGTTAAAAAGTTGGCAATTCCTCTAATTTAGGCATGTAGAAAATACATGGCAATTTGTGTCCCCATGTGAATAAGCATGTGAACTTACTAAAAATAACAGGTTTTAGTAAATTGCTAAAAAATAGTAAATTTTACCACCTAGAGTAGATTTAATTGAAGTTAGAGTTTTACAAACCCTTCACAGGAGGTTTCAGAATTTCAGACATAACTTACAAACCATGCAAGAACACACATATGAGTTTTACAAGTTGTCCATTCGTGTAGAGCATGAAGAAACTGAGGAACAAATGGTTGCATGGTATGTAAATGGATTAAAATTTTCTATTCAAGATGAGCTAAGCATGCACATGATCAAGAGCATGGAGGATGCTTATCAACTAGTTTTAAAGGCTGAAGAAAAATAGAACCGACAAAGCTTTAGGAGATCACCCTGGTATGAATAGGGGGGTATCATCCTCCTTTCGGGGAGCGCTGGTTTCAGTCAAGGTAAAGAGAACAACCTCGTGGAGTGGAAAAGCAAGAAGATACAAGGCAAGATCTCTCAAATCAACAAAGAGGTAGAGGATATGTTGGCGGCAAAGGATGGGAGGCTCTGCGAAGACCACCTGTTTGCTACATATGTGGTGAAGAGGGGCATATGACATTTGAATGCCCACATCTTTTTGAATACTACATGAGTTAATGACCCAACAACCCGACACACTTCGTGGCGTGCTAATTCAGGGCGAGTCCTCCTAACCGGCTATGTAAATGCAAGGTTAATCGGTCACCTGGGGCCTGGGGGATTAGAACTTGGGTGGGCGGCTGACGAGCACTCATGCTTCACCATCATTATTATACATATGACAAAAGGCAAGAAGATCCTCCAAGAGTAAATCTTGTTGACATTGAACAAGAAGAAGAACTAAACCTAGAAATTCCACCAGATGTGGGAGAAAATCTGATGATCAAAATGATGATGATTGCTCTAAGAAAGGAGATCAAGGGGGATGCATGACTATGTACAAATATTTTCAGAACAAGATGCACTTCAAGAGGAAATGTATGTGATGTTATTAGTGATGGTGGTAGTTGTGAGAACATGGTTGCAAATGAGATGGTTGAGAAACTAGCCCTGCATTGTGAGAAGAATCCTAACCCTTACTGTATCGCATGGTTTGAGAAGGGTAATGAAGTTAGTATTGATAAGTGATGTTTAATAAATTTTTCTATCGGTAAAAGTTATAAGGATGAGATTTGGTGTGATGTTATTCCTATGGATGCATGTCATATGCTGCTAGGTGGATCATGACAATTTGATAGAAAAATAATTTATGACGTGGGAAAAAATACTTATACTTTTTGGAAGGATGACACAAAAATAGTTTTGCTACCTCTTGAGGAAGAGGGGAAGATTGAAAATATGTTTTTTGCAAAAGAATTTGTGAAGGAGGCAAAGGCAACAAGATTTTGTTATGCACCACTGGTCGCAAATAAAGATGAATTTGCAAGTGCACAAATACCTGTAGAGACAACAAAATTAATAGAAGAATTTTCTGATGTTATTCTTGATAAGCTACCAGATGGGTTACCACCCAAAAGAGATATTCAACACCATATTGATTTGATCCCAGGGTCTTCACTCCCAAATCAAGCAACATCTTTTCTGATGTTATTCTTGATAAGCTACCAGATGGGTTACCACCCAAAAGAGATATTCAACACCATATTGATTTGATCCCAGGGTCTTCACTCCCAAATCAAGCAACTTATAGGATGAGCCCGACATTGCATGCAAAATTGAACAAGCAAGTGACAAAGCTCATGAGAAAGTGTGTAGTAAGGGAGAGAATGAGTCCGTGCGCAATTCCATTTTTATTAGCTCCAAAGAAGGATGGAACATGGAGAATGTGTGTGGATAGCAAAGCAATCAATAAAATTACAATCAAGTATAGGTTCCTAATACCTTGCCTTGATGGTATGATAGATGTGCTTGCTGGATCTAGGTATTTCACCAAGATTGATCTTCGAAGTGGTTACCATCAGATTCAGATCAGAAAAGGAAATGAGTGGAAAACAACATTCAAGACAAATGATAGATTATATGAGTGGTTGGTGATGCCATTCGGGTTATCTAATGCACCTAGCACTTTTATGAGATTGATGAACACTGCGCAGTGGGAGTACATTGGTAAGTTTGTTGTTTATTTTGATGATATCTTGATTTTCAGTAAAACTAAAGAAGAACATTTGAGGCATCTGAGGGTGATATTCGAAGTGTTAAGGAAAGAGAAGCTCTATGCAAATTTCAAGAAGTGCACGTTTATGCAAGAGAGCTTGGTATTTTTGGGTTTTATTATTTCAGCATATGGGGTAAAGATGAGCTCAGAAAAGATAAAGACAATAATTGAATGGCCTACTCCACGAAGTATAACAGAGGTAAGAAGCTTTCGTGGTTTAACAACATTTTATAGAAAGTTTATTAAAAATTTAGCAGTATTATAGCACCTATAATAGATTGCACAAAAGAGAGTTTTTGTGGACAAAGACAACTAAGGATAGCTTTAAGTTCTTGAAAAAGAAGGTGACAGAAGCACCTATTTTGGCATTCCTAGATTTTGATAAAGTGTTTGAGGTTGATTGTGACGTCTCACATGTGGGTATTGGTGCTATCCTAAGTCAAGGCGGGAAGCCAATAGCTTTCATTAGTGAGAACTTAAATGAGGTTAGAAAGACCTACTCTACTTATGATGTGAAATTTTATGCAATTGTACAAGCATTGAGGCATTGGATGCGATACTTAGTGCTTAAGGAGTTTGTGTTATTTACAGACCACATAGCCCTGAAGTATGTGAATACACAAAAGAAGTTGAATAGTAGGCATGCAAAGTGGGTATCATTTTTGCAGGGTTATACCTTTTCTCTAAAGCATGAATTAGGAAAACAGAACCAAGTTGTGGATGCATTGAGTATGCATGTGACTCTATTTACAACTATGGAGAATGAGGTGGTTGGTTTTGAAGCAATGAAGGATTTGTATTTTTCTGATTCTAATTTCAAGGATATTGTTGAAAGGTTAAGTAGTCCATTGTCAGGCAACGCGGTTGATGTCCAGGATGAGTACCTTTTACATGATGACTATCTATTTAAGGGACGACAACTATGTATTCCAGTTGGGTCTATGAGAGATAATATAGTGAAAGAGCTGTATAACAGAGGATTGGCTGAGCAATTTGGTAAGGATAATACTATAGCTTTGGAAGGAGAGAAATACTATTAGCCAAAGATGAAAAGAGATGTGGAGAGTTGTAGAATTTTCCAAGTTTCGAAAGGCCATCCACAAAATACAAGGTTGTATATGCCATTGCCTATTTGCAAAGAACCATGGACAAATTTGAGTATGGATTTTGTTTTGGGATTACCAAACACACAACGAGGTAATGACTCAATTTTTGTGGTTGTTGATAGGTTCTCTAAGATGGTTCATTTTATTGCCTGTAAGAAAACTAGAGAGTAGCATATTTGTTTTTCATAGAAGTTGTTAGGTTGCATGGTGTTCCGAAAACCATTACTTAAGATAGGGACACAAGGTTCTTAAGTCATTTCTGGAGGACTTTATGGAAGAAGTTGGGAGCTAAACTACAGCTCAACAATGCCTATCATCCTCAGACTGATGGGCAAACAAAGGTGGTAAATAGGAGTTTGGGAAACCTGTTAAGGTGCATAGTTGGGAAAAATCTAAAACAATGGGACTTAACATTACTATTATTCAATTAACTCTCCTAGTTATCTGGATAACTTATATTTTCATTTTGACTCTGGTGTTTCACATTTCGGGTTGTGCGCACTCAAGATTGTTCTTTTGACACCTTGGCACAGTTGTAATTCCTCTGCGTGTCCTTACACGCCTTCCTTCACCCTTTTCATTCTGCTATCTCCTTTTCCACTTCCCTTTGCGCCTTACTCGCTTTCTCTCCTATCCTGTCGTGCACTCCTTGCACGTACCTCTACAAACTTGCCTTCTAAAATGGCTGTCCCTGGCATCCCTCTTATGCACTTGCATACACTAAGCTCCCTCGCGCACTGCTTTTTCTTTTGCCGCCGCGCGCCCTTCCTCAGTTGAATGCGTGCGCCCTGCTTCCATACTTGCCTTCTGAAAGCATGCCTTCCTTCCTGCCAAGTGCGTTATGCGTGCGCCTGCCCTCTGTTTCCCTTTTGCATGCTTGCCTTTTGCTTCCGCGCCTTGTGCCTTCTTCTGTCCCTGTCATCATGCCATGTCATCTGTCAGAGTCGAGTGTGTTGCACGCAACCTATCAAAGTGCGCCAATTGGGCACTGAATCTGGACAACCAACCAGTGCATGACACGTGGCATAAAAGACAAAACAAATGAACAGTTGGCCGATTCCTTCAGTCAATCAACACACGCCACGTGTTTTGCATGCTAAGACGGCTCTGATATTTTTCAACAGTCGTATCTTCTGCTACAGAGCTTTGATCGGCATGCGTCTGGACTTGCAAGAGAACTGCTGACACAAACTACATGTTGGACTATTCAAATTAAAATGTAGGTGGGATTTGTTAGGCTAAAAACAAGGAAACGTCTCTTAGCTCATCAATGCACACATCCAATCGACCTCAACCTCCAGATTTCATCAGATCTTGCCTTCTTCCTTCTTTTGCACGCCAAACAAACATGTGGAAGTGCATTTGACAACCTTACATGCGGATTTGTAGGCATTTATCACTGGTTGAAGATTTGAAACCGAGTTTCCCTCTCTTTCTCCCTCTCTTCTCTCCTTCTATAAATAGTAGAGTTCTGCTTTGTAAAAAGATCCCTCCTTGTTGTAACGACACCATGCCAAAATGGTGGTTGACTTCCCACGGGTCTCAGACCTTGGCGTGGTCTTTGCAATGTATTCTTGCCTCCTGTTGTGAATGTAAATGACTGTCCCTTAAGAAATAAAATCATGTTTTGTGGAACTCTCGTCTTCCCTCTCTCATTTTCATTGCATCTCACCTCTCTATTTGCGTCGTCTGGCATGCTGTGCGTACTCATGTGCTTGCATTCCCCACGTTCATGTGTTGCACGTGCTGGAAGGCCGAGCCTGCGTGTTGATCTGTGGCACGCGCCATCCGCCCTCTTCTCCAACGCCCTCTCTGTTTCCTTTGCCACTCATGGAGAGAGATCAACCCTTTCTTTCTGGCGCTATCTCCTTCCCTTGCTTAGGATTTCCCCTTTCTGCACATCCTTCTATCCCTGGTCCCTTGGCATGTTTAGTCTAGGATTTACTTTCAGCATTAGGAGTAGCAGTAGCGTTAGAGGTAGGTAGAGGAACCAGCCTTCTCCGAAGATCCGTCCCAAGTGCGCAAGGTCCCACAACTTGGGGACGGTTCCATAGTTGTCTCAAACACCTCGATCCTTCCAACCTGTTAAGGTGCGATACGTTGAAGAAAATCCAAAATAATGAGGACTTAGCAATTACAACAAGCTGAGTTTTCTTATAATAGCTTCAGTAAATAGATCCATAGGAAATTATCCATTTTATATTGTGTATGGGATTAATCCAAAAGAGGTGTTATATTTTTTACAGCTACCAGTTGATGGACCGAGTCTAGTGATGATGTAGAATCATTTGCAGAACAAATACAACAATTACAGGAAGAAGTGTGGTAGAAGCTACAGATATAGTAATGAAAAGTATAAGGAAATAACATATGTGCACAGAAGGAGAATTGTGTTTACAGTGGGTTAATTGGTTATGGTATACCTTCGAAAGGAAAGGTTTCCAAAAGGAACCTATAACAAGCTGAAGTACAAGAAGATTGGTCCTTGCAAGATCGTGAAAAAGATAAATGATAATTCTTATGAGGTAGAATTGCCAGGAAATTTTGATATTTCTCCAGTATTTAATATTTCAATATTTAATATTATTTTTATGGAGATAGTGAAGAAGGGGATGTTATTGAATAATTAGTAGATTGGAGGTAGCAAGTTCCAATGAAAAAGAAAGAAGAAGTAGATCAGATTTTAGACAAGAAAACTGTGAACACAGTGACATGGGCAATACAGTAAATATTTGGTACATTGGAAAGGACTAGAAGAAGAGGACAACACATGGGTCATAGAGTAGGAGATGAAGAAGCTGGATAAAGATAAATGGTAGGAAATTTGAAGAAGACAACTTGTAGGAGCTGTGTTTTTTTCAAGTAGGGGAGAATGATGCAATATTTTTAGCAAAAAATTGAAATAGTCATAAATTTTTATCCGGGTGTCTATTTGATTCCTTTTTGTTCAAACCACTTGTTTCAACGAGATGAACACACTAGTCAACCCACCCTGCTAGTTGGAGCTACTTTTGGCAATGAATTTTCGGGCCCAAAATCCACCTTCTGGGGGCAAAAAATTAGGATTTAAGTTTCAATTCAGTTTTTTCCTATTTTATAGGAATTAGTTAATTTTAGTATCTTTTATGCATATTAGGTTATAAATTTGGAAATTCCTTTAATTTATGCATGTAGAATATGCATGGAAATTTTTGTGCCCATAACAAATAAGCATGCGAACTTACTAAGAATAGCAGGTTCTAGTAAACTACTAAAAATAGTAAATTTCGCCACCTAGAGTAGATTTAGTCAAAGTTAGTTAGAGTTTTCTTGGACAAATCAAGTTGGGAGTTGTTTTCTTAATAAATAAGCATTGCAATTCATGATTGAATAATGAATAAGAAGATTTATTTTCTTTAAGTTCAAGATATTTGCAGTATATTGAGTGTGTGTTTAAAGTTTGACTTCATTACGCGTACCTTGGATGGCTGGAATTTGCCCCCACCGCCCACGCCGCCTTCCAACAAGTTTCTCCGTTTCCCTCTCGCCATCTCCTCTACTTGGGTGGCGGCAGATAATGAAGAGGAGAACCCCACTGGATGGGACATTCCAGATGCTGGCAAGGACCTCCCTAGTTCGGGCTAACTTGATGACCACGATCCTCTCATTTTGAGGATGTTTGTGGCTGCAGCTTAGTTTTGTGTTTTGATGGTTTCCTAGGCGTTGCCTAGTGTGTTTTTCGTTTTCCTAGGCTTGGCCTAGTTTGTTTGTGGTTTTGGGGTGTGATCTCATACCGCCCATTTTTTTGTTGAAAGCTATCTTGTATCTTATTGAATTAATATAATATAAGATCTCTTTTCATCAAAATTAAAGGGTCTAATCTGAATGCTGGATATCTGCTGCCCCTTTCTACTTTTTGAACATTTTCACGACTCAATCTCTCTTGGTATGCTATTTGATTCACCTACTAATAACAAACAAATTTTTATATTTTTACAAGTAAAATTTTCATGATCTTCGGTTCGCCAACTAATAATTAAATATATTTCCTTTTCAGGTTTTTCCTTTGTATTGAATATTTATGCAGTACTTTGAAGGATAAGTGGTGACACCTATTCTAGGAAAAGAGGTGGGCCCAATAATTGGGTAGCTCCAATGAACTTTTGTTTTCAAGGCAAGTAAGAGTTGGAGGGGCAAGTGAATTTAGATGTGGTTTTTGTTGGATATTATGTTGGTGAAATTGGAGGATATTAACCAAATTAGGATTTAAGAATATGATAAGAGATATTTTTGATTGAAAAGTTTTTTAATAATATCAAAAAAATAGCAGAAGGCTAATTATACCAAAAGATGGGTGGTACAAATAATCATAGAGAGAACGACATGTGGGTTGGGTTAGCTCACATAGAGTTCATATCAACAAATATATTTAAATAAAAAAGGAGCAATAAATAAAGAGTATAAAGAAAATAAGTAACAACTGTAAAGATGGTGTCCTGTAGATGAGGTGGGGGATTGTTGAGCCTGTTGCCCCACCCAAAAAAAAATAGTCTAGGACTTCTTCCCAACCATTTTGCCTCATCCTCCTGCATGAGAGAAATCTTCAGAGCAAGGGGAGGGAATTTGCTAGGAGTGGCACCCCAAGTGTCACCATCAAAACCATTCCCACCAAGGAGGGGAACATCCCATCTAGTACTACCACTAGTACCATGAGCACTATCACTGGTCTCAGAGCCATCAAAGCAGTCGAAGCTCTGCCTCCTATCACCCTCATGAAAGGGAGGTCAAGATTCATGATCGAAACTATTGTATTTGTTTTGGAAGCGACGATGTAGAAGACTTCAACCTCAACTTTGAAGAGGAGAGCATTGACAATGCGATATAACAGTTCACAACTAATGATAAACTATTGTGATAAGAATATCAAATATAACATTGCTAAAAAATCCACATTAGATGAAAATTCACAATATTTTATTTATAAGAAAAGGGTTCCTAATGAAAAATATTGCTAAATAAAATAATTTTTCAAGAAGGCCATTGAAATTAAACACGACAACAATAACATTTATCATGAATATTGGGACCTTGTTAGGAAATTAGTATTACATACATTATATTTTAATAATACATCATAGCTTGGTTGAGTAGGCAAATTGTCTGGTTGGTTTGGAAATTCTATGACTATAACAAAAGTTGGTTATGGCTATAAACTAATAATGTATAAATGTTGCGTATGATGATTAATGAATAAAAATATCATGTGTTAGGAAATTAGTGCTCCATTAGAATATTAATATTAGAGACATATTATTGTGTAAAGGTATTTGTATGGGTTGTTTTAACATAATTGAGATATTTTAGGATTAATTTGTTAGCCTAACCTCCTCATTAATAGGAGTGCATTAGGCTTTATATATGTAATGTGAATTTATTGTTTTGTGCTCAGCCAAATAAAACATTTGGTATCAGAGCTATTTTGCGTCCCTCTGTAAAATGGTGATACACTAGAAGCGTAACATAGCATGGGTGAGAGGGAGAGGTGCATGCAATTTCTTTGCATCAAGCCCATCATGCCATATACGTCTCATTCATCTGAAATCCACAGTTGAAGCGTATACCTCATTCAAGCATCGACGTCCTTGTTTTCCTCTGCGTGTCAGTTCGTGGCATTGGCAAATACGTTGTTTGTTCTACATATTTGTTTTGTTGGCTTCTGCGCAGTTCTTTGCACCTTTAGGCTTTGACGTCACACGAAGATATGCGTTTTCACTCATTCTGCAACAACTTTGCAGATTCACGCATTAACATCCATCAAACTACTTTGATCTTCCCTCCTGTGTATTGCAATCCTTCGATCCTATCGCCATTAGTAACGTGCTGATGATCTCGTTTTCATTCACCGTTGCAAACCCATGTGCCTGATTTCGAGTGTGCAACAGAGCCATGTGTGAGCTTTATCTAGACAATGCAGAGGTGAATTCCATCAAGAGGTGTGAGCATTTCTAATGTAATCTCTTGAAATCGCTATGATATGGTGTAGAAGGTGTGAAACTGTAAAGTAATTTTATAGGAGGGTAGCTGACTATGGAGATTGATGCAGGAGCATCATGTTTGTACATAACACAATTTTGGTATGCAAAGCATCATGTTTGTACATAACACAATTTTGGTATGCAAGTAATTTTGGCTTGTAATAACTCTAGGAGGTCCATTTTAGTGTGTTTGTAGGTTTCCCAACTCAGTTGCTCCTTTCATGTTTGTAATAAAGCCATTTGGAAATTTCCCTCCAAAATGAACCATTCAAATATTTGAATTTCTTAAGTTGTAATTAAAGGACTAGATGCTAGGTTATCGAGTAGGAAATGGTGCAAATGGTTTTGAAGAGCTTTAATTGATGCAATCATATGTTTTCCAACCTTTTAGTAAGGTTTCATAACTATGCTCACTTCTCATCATGGTTTAGATTAACTACCTCTTTTAGGTTATTCAAGGAGAGATATTCGAATAGAGAAGAGGAGGAGATTGTATTGAGCGTGGGAACTAGTAAAGCAGAGTTCAAAGTCATAAAATCAAGGAGAGTTGATCTAGTTCATTTGGAAGAGGAGGTAAGCAAACTGTGCGCAATATTTCTTGGTGAAGAAAGAAGCATTTCAAGGAACTGTGGAGGTTTAAGAGTCTTATAAACACATAATACATCTTTCTTAGAGGATTATAAGTTTGGTTATAAGTCACATTAGTGCACAAGTTAAGATTCTAATGGAGAATGATAAAAGCTAGTTCTTAAGAAAAGACAATGTTGTCTTGGTTGGCACAATGGTGTTTAGAAGCTTTGAAAAAAGTTGTAAGGGAAGTTGAGCATTGGATAACATTGGTGGAGTTGTATAAAGGTCTGCAGAGGAGTTTACAATTTTGAAGAAGTCCAAAAACTTGATCTCATAAAAAATCAACTTAAATCAGGAGCTCTCGGGTTTGTAGAACACAATCTAGGGTTTGGAAAGGAAAAAACATGCATAAATTGCATTGTCTTCAATAGACAAAGCTGAAATTGACACGAAGGTGGACATAGGCATCTAGAAGGGTCTCAAGAAGTTTAAAAGCAAATGGTTGAGTTTTGATAGGTTAAATATAGAAAACTCAATTTGAATGTGTAATTAGAGCACAATTTTAAGGGTTTAGAGAAAGAAAATGACAAAATATCTTAGATCATTCTTTGACACCTATTGGGACTTATTCGCAAGGAGAATGGAGGTCTAAAGAATATATTAACAAGGTTGAAAGAAGGAATACAATGTGCTTTGAATAGAAACTTGGCGATAACAGTCAAGAACTCTGTTTTTAACATAGTCAAGAGATAGTTTGGAGAAGAAAGTCTCAAGGATGTCTTATATCATTGATGAAAATTTTATACAAGGTGGAAAGAGGTAGAAAATAAGGCGAGGATAAGGTTTTAGAAGGAAGCACTAAGTTTATAGAGCCAAAAATCAAGAAACATAGTTATAAACCCCTATTTTGTTTAAGAAACTAGTCACAAAATCTTATGGATCCGGTTGATAGAGGCATACTATCTAAAAACTCACTAAAGAGGAAATTTTCTGATCACAAAAACAGAAAATTTTCAAGTGGAATCATGTTTTAAAATGTAGGTTTTCTCAAGTTATGAATTATTTTTGAGCTCAACCTGTGACTGTCTCTGTCTAGAACAAAATTTCTAAAAAATCCATAATTTTAATTTTATTAATTGAGCTCTTGTAGAAATTGTACTGTAAGGTATTTATACCCCTAAGAAGATGTAGGGAAAGTTTTATTAGGATATTCATATGTGGGAGAAAGATATAATCAAATTTCAATTTTGTGACCTTGAGAGACCTAATGGTGAACAATGATAGGTGAATAGAAGGAATTGTATTGCGAGTTGGAACCTAAAACTTGGTGGTGAGTGAAAAATCATTAAAGGTTGTCAGAATATGTGTTTATTTTCTCATGGAAGTTTTTTTGTTGACTAGAACAATAAGGTTTGCATGAAAATAGGGCTATAAGAGGAAAACCTAATTGTAAATTGTTTAAGGTGATTTGAAGGGGATAGATTGGATGATAGAGTCTAAAAGTTTGTGATATGCTATAAGGCCTTAAAGGGTATCTAAAAATGTGTTTGCATTCTTCTAAGTCCTTGTGAGAAGTGTAGAACAATAAGGTTTGCGGTAAAACATGGTTTTTAGCTCTTATCTTGAGTTTAAGAGTGAATGTGAAGAAACAAGATCTTGATTCATTAATGTGAGTACAAAGAGAAGTTTATTTCTTAGAAATAAATGTGTGAAGAGTGTGATCTAGTGAAATAACAATTGAATAAGTGCTTACATGAATTTTGATTTTTGGCATGGATTTGCAAAACGGTAATGTTGTAAAGAATTGCATGGTCTGATATATCTTGAAACCAACTTTTGGTATGTTGGTACGGGTTTGTTCATCTTCTCCATCAATTGGTATCAAAGCAGGTAAGGAAGTTTGTGAAAAACTATGAAGTGTTGGTTTGAATGTATTTGCTCTACATCAAAGATCCTTTGACTGCTGTACTTCGTTGGAAAATGATCGGCCAATGAATACATTCAAGTATAAGTGAAAGCAAGATAAGTTTTCGTATGTAGGTGATCATGTGCATCAAGATCTAGATAACAATATGCAGACCTAAAAATATGTGGTGGCATATAATTTTGTTTTCAGTTGCTCCTTGCCCCATGTTCACAACAATGGGGGGAATGTTAGGAAGTTAGTGCTCCATTAGAATATTAATATTAGAGACATATTATTGTGTACATGTATTTGTGTGGGTTGTTTTAACAACACACACATAGGTATAGTTTTATTAACCTAACCTCCTCATTAATAGGGGTACATTAGGCTTTATGTATGTAATGTGAATTTATTGTTTTGTGCTTAGCCAAATAAAACATCATGATACATGTCCATTTTGGTATTTATTTGGGATTAGAGCTACATACGAAGATATATGACCAATCCAAATAAACAAAGTAGGAAAAGAATAATAACTTAGATTGAGAAATATAACTCGCACATTCATAGTTGTGGTGTCAAGATTCATCTTTTTATATTTTTAGTATTGATATTGTTAGGAAACTTTGGTTTAGTGCCTAACATACAATATTCATATTTACCATATGGTCAAATGTAAAAATGGATGTAAAATGTTAGTGGGTAAATATGGTTAGTAAGTTGTTAGTCATAAAACAATTATTGTTTTATTATTAGCATAGTCAGGTGAATTTGTTGAGAGTGAAAACAAATTTTGTTGGAGAGTTTGTTATGAGAGAACTATATAATGGAATGTAATATTGTATGTTGCTGTAATGATATATTCTGGTGTGGAGTTTGAGTTTGTGTAATCCACGTATGTTAAATATGAGTTTTGTAGATCCATTGATGAATCTTTAGATATCATAAGAGCAAGATATAACTTCACCTGGTATCAGAGTGAATGAGAGAATTGATAGGAGAAATTGTAGTGCTTGTAATTTTCCCCAGATATGAAGAAAATTGTTGTCAATTTAGCATAATGATTTTCTACAATAAGTTTAGTTTATTTTTGATTGTGTGTTGGAGACTCCGTGATAAAGTGCAGATCAACAGAAGAAGAAATGTTTAATTTATCCAATGGAGTTTAAAACATTTGATCTAAGGTAACATTTTAACTTGTGGATAACTTTTATCTCAAAGATTCAATAAACTGAGCTGTGCATTATGAATTTGTCTTACAGTGATGCAAGCTATCTCGACAGTTTGACATTAGAGGTGCCTTGTTTGACAATACATTTAGTACCATATTTGACTAAGACCCCCCTGTTAGATCTGTATCACATTCCTTCTAAGAATTGCAAACATTGTTATTTCCGTCCTTTACATGTGGATTTGAATGAGTCTTGCATGCAAAATTAAAATTTAGTGTCAGATGATAGAATCTTGAAACACCACGTACCAGGAGAATGTGTTAATTTCAGTAGATAAATTCACAAGCCTGCAGAGATTTGATATTGACGTGATTACATGACTCTGTCCAGGGCCGAATTAAAGGTTGGGATCGCCTTAGGCAATAGTTTGAGTGGACGCCCTCCTCACAAATATTAGTTAGTATATTTTTTCCATAAAGTAAATAAATAAATATGTCTATATTTTTTTATTTTAAATTTACATCATGGTCATACTAAAATAATAATAAAAATATATTAATAAATTATCACATAAGGATGAAAAATATTTCGTGGATGGAAAACATTAATCGTAGTGGATGCTCAAAATCCAAAAAATTCAATATTTTATACAAGGCTTCTTACAAGTCTGATTTAGCCATATCAAGTAGGCGACTAGTAACTCATATCCTGAAATAAAGCACCATTTTCTTTGCAAAGAAACAAAAACGTTTATGTAGCTCCTATGGTTTTGTGAAGAGTTATATTTGGACCAGGCCTACGAATTCCTCCGTAACAAAATAGATAGAATTTTCCCCCAAAAAATTAAGAATAGAAAAAATAATACTTTTTTTCCTTCAATTATACTCACCTCTACTAGATACAACAGTGACATTATAAACAAAACATTAACCTTTTTCTAGAACAAACTACACACCTACATAATCTGGAGCTGCTATATCAGAGAATGGGTAACAATACCTACAAAATCATATGTGCTTATAAATATGTGATATTTTCTTTTACTTGCAAAAATATTACAAAACTTTTTTTATGTATATGCGTGAAATTGATGTTACTATAGAATAATATCTATAAATGGGTTTATCAATACTAAGTCTTCAGATAAATTATTTTAAAGTTAAGCTCTAAAATTAACTGAAAAAAGGAAATTTTTAGATTCAGGCGCCCCCTAACTGCTGGCGCCCTAGGCAACTGCCTACTTTGCCTAAGGCTTAATCCCCCTCTGGCTCTGTCAAGCATTGTCAAGAGAGCCCTCTATGCATGTCTCTGATCATGTGCATACAGCTCGACACTGATCTAGGTTTAGAATTTGAAGCCACATATTTCCATGAGGATTTGAAGTTCTACGTGTCAATGAATATTATTGTACATAGGTATCTGTTGTGTACCATGCCGTCCACCATCCACGCATCCACTTTATTCACTCCTTAAAACCATTATCTGATCCATGCATGGTGTGTTTGATATAGATTTATTTTTAGTACTTGTCGGGCAGATACTATTGTTTTCACCTCGTAATACTGC
Organism: Taxus chinensis; assembly: GCA_019776745.2. NCBI lineage: Eukaryota > Viridiplantae > Streptophyta > Pinopsida > Cupressales > Taxaceae > Taxus > Taxus chinensis. The sequence goes on from CM034153.1 coordinate 767,792,176, forward strand.
TTGTAAAATATAATTTAGCTATAGTTTGCTTTAAATTTTTGGATATTGATGGTACTCTAAACATTTCTGAGTTATTTTTGTAGCCAGTGATTGGTGGAATGTTATTTCTCATTGCTAAAGTTCACTCTTTTTTCAACCGCAGATATCATCAGTTTTTCAAAAGTTTTGTTGGCCTCTTACAAATTGCCATGTACTTGCAGGACTGACTTCTATTGTGTCGTTGCTCTCCACCTAGTTTACTGCATGCAACTGCTACAGAAGAGCTGTGAAAGCTTTATTCAAATGCCCTTCTCTGTCTATTATTCCCAAATCCTCTGCTCTCAATTTTTTTATTCAAATAGTTTTGCTAGTTTCTATAACAGGTCAGCCACTTTCCCTTTCGCTGCCACAATTTCCTGCAATATGAGTATTATAGATTGCTTGTGTGGATAAAATGTCTATCATTGCACCACCAACATAAGGGATTGAATTCCCTATACGGACAGTTACAATAAACTACCTGCTACTCCATATCAATATTATTAAAGTTTTTTCCTTCCATTGAGGCAGTGTAACCAATAATTCGTGATCATCCTCCCCAATTTCCCATAGTTATAAAGCTTAGAATTTGGCAAGTGCTGGGATAATTTTGGCGAAGGCAACTAAGTATGGATTTATGCATGTAAATTGTATTTTATTTAAAAAAAAAACCCCATGATGTGCAAATCTTGTCATGATTGCAATTATTGCCACCCACATCTCATTAGAGTTTTTGTTTAACACAATGAGTGAGCTCTGTGTATGCTTTTACATAGTCTAGAAGCCAAGCCAAAACATAATTTCTGACAAAAAATTCATATTGACAACTTTGCTTAATGCCATAGAAACACCCTAGAAAACTACTTGTCTTTCTCAAAATTTTATTTAACAGCCTCTCTTTCCCAAACACACTCCTGACACCTTCAGATCACATTAGAGAGTGTTAAGCATGTCAGTTTTTCTTTCCCACACATTGGAATACCCCTTAAAAGGATGCTACTTCAGCCTTCTTAAGTTTTGATGTATCATGACATCAATTAGCAGGAAACAACGGTGGATTAGTTAACATCCATTGCCTCAAGATATTCTGAACCTCATTTGAATAGAGATCTATGTGCTCATAGAGTTGTTCCTAAATAGAATGGTGTTCCTCTTCCCCCAAATTTTAAACTATAATATCAGGGATAGTCTTGCAAAAAGCCATTTCTTTAATGGTGTTGAAGTTTCAATAACAACATTGAGTTAGCTAAGATTATAATCCCATCAACACCCATGAGCATTGCATGTTATGAAAGAACCAATACCATGTAGCTGCTACAAACCTATGTTGGAATAAGACCTTATTAATTGTTTCTCTACCTCTTTCTAACATTACTCTTTCCCAACATTACTAAAGCTTTGATCTTTTGTTGCTATAATGTTTTAGAAATAAATCCCCAATTCAGTTTTTTTGTTTTGTTAATTGGTAAATATTCTTCACCACCATTTTAGCTCATCCCATTAAATTGTTTCCATTCACCATGGCAATTAACCTTAGCGGCAGGTACTGTTGTTGCAACCGTAACCCTTGTTTTACATATTCATTTCTTTTTAGTGTCACTTTTTTGTCTATGACAGTGAAGATTAATATCTCATTTTCATTAGTATATGTATTTTCTATAGTGAATATTGTCATTAGATTTATGATTTTAGCGTGATATAGTTTTTTGTTAGTTAGTATCCTGTTGCCATTTAAAAAGTAATTTCTTCTATTATTTTTAAAGTCGTTTGTTCCAAAATAGCGTTTCAATAGTATCGTCTTGTCAAAGCAAAATAATTATACTTTGAGTCTATCGATTGATATGTGAAAAGTATATAGTCAGTCAATGTCAATAGAGTTATCATCTCATCATTGTTCGAGTATAGTCATCTTGTGGAGTCATTAAAAAATTTGTTAAAATAAAAAAAATTGCCTTACTTTTAGCCGGACACATTTTGGTGTAACCCGACATCCGAGTTGAGATGAGAGTTGTAATTGTGCTTGATGATCAAATCTGACTGAGATAGCAACATGATATTGGAGGCTGGAGGATACACGGAGGATGGAGGACAAATAACGTCCTCTTGCCAGCCACCATCGACAAGGCCGTGCATATTGATTTGGTGATGTGTGTGAGTGTGTATTAATTTCATTTGATTTCAGTGTGGTGTTTTCAGAATAATGTGTTATGGAGACTTCACATTGTGGGGGGGGGGGAATAACACAATGTTTCCCGTTTTTATGAGTTGAATGATATGTTTTGCATCATCATGGTTTCCGAAATGTTATCTTTGGAAGAGAAATTATGATGAGGGGCGAAGAATGGACTCACACATCACGATATGGTTGTAGGTAGACCATTTTAAAACCTTCACTCCTTTGTGGGTTTTGGTCAACCCTTGGAAAAACCACCTCACTCCTAGTTTTTGGTTAACCGATGGAAAACCAACTTTTTTGTTTGTGATAATCCAATAGAAAATCACATGATCGCAAAATCAGGTGTAGTGTAATATGGACATTTTCCCCAAGCATTAAGGGGGGAATGTTAGGAAACTTTGGTTTGGTGCCTAACATATAGTATTCATATTTACCATAAGGTCAAATGTTAAAAGTGGATGTAAAATGTTAGAGGGTAAATATGGTTAGTGATAAAACAATTATTGTTTTATTATTAGCATAGTCGAGTGAATTTGTTGAGAGTGAAAAACAAATGTTTTAGAGAGTTTGTTATGAGAGAACTCCTATATAATCGAGTGTAATATTGTATGTTGCTGCAATAATATATTATGGTGTGGAGTTTGTGTTTTTGTAATCCCTGTGTGTTTAAATCTGAGTTTTGTAGATCCATTAATGAATGTTTAGATAACATAAGAGTGAGATAAAACTTCAAATATGTCGATGACGTAGCTATATAAGGACTTTGAGTAAGTTGCTATGATGGATCAAGAGCACTTTTGATTAGATTGAAATCCTTGATAAAGATGAATAATTAACTTAAAGTAGTCCTTATATTGTTTATTAAAAAAGAAGTATGTAGATAATTTATTTATCAAAAGGAAGCTTATAAGTGTGTTGTTTTACTCACTTCATAAGAAATTCTAGTTTATGTGTAATTGTAGTGCTATAATCAATTCCCTATCTTTAGAAACAATTTAGTGTCCATACTAGTCTATCTTCTTGCATGTAACATTAACAAAATTTAAAAATAAAGTGATAAAAAATCCTCGACGCAAATCTTAATGTGAAAAGTTATAAAGCTGGTGTGAATTGCAAAACCTAAAATTTAATTTTGATGAATGCAAAATGTGATAGAGAATTCAAATGATGGATCATGCTCTGACATAACATATTTCATGAAATCAATGGCATATGTTAGTTGAAAAAAACCTAATAGTTACGGAATGCGCTCTTTAACATTTTGTACACTGTATTTATACTATTGGGCAATTTTTTTTTTCATGCTTTTCAATTGTTTTATTTTAAATTAATTCAAATTTTTATTTTCCCTCCATTTCAACATCCCAAACAATAAATGTAAAATTAGTAAAAAATGTTAAAATTTTAAATGAATTTATTTTTTTCATTCCTACATGGTTGTGTGACCCCACAAACTTAGGGCTGACAATTACCCGGCTATTTCCCTGGTGTGGAATGAATAAGCACATGTGAAGTGAAGATATTTGATGGCAAGGAGACGTGTTAATTTTACATGTCTAACGTCAACCAATTTTTTAGTGCATATAGATAGGTAATTTATGTTTTTATGATTTTAACTTCTTGAAAGATCATAAGAATTATCTTAAAGAAGAATGTGCATGTGTGTGCGCGCACGTGTGTGTGTGTGTGTGTGTGCGTGTGCGTGCGTGTGCATGTGTGTGTGTGTGCGTGCGTGTGCGTGCGTGTGCGTGTGCGTGTGCGTGTGCGTGTACGTGTGTGTGTGTGTGTGTGTGTGTGTGTGTGTGTGTGTGTGTGTGTGTGTGTGTGTGTGTGTGTGTGTGTGTGTGTGTGTGTGTGTGTGTGTGTGTGTGTGTGTGTGTGTGTGTGTGTGTGTGTGTGTGTGTGTGTGTGTGTGTGTGCATGTGCATGTGCGCGCGCATGTGTGTGGTGTGCGCGTCGTGTGCGTGCATGTATGAATACATACATGCACACGTGTGTGTATGCGTCTGTCCATGTGCACATGTGCATGCGTGCGTGTGTGTATGGGTGTGGGTGTGCATGCATGTGTACACCGTGCACATGTGTGTGCGTGCACATGTGCACACATGTGTGTCTATGTGTTACAAAAAGAAAAAGAAAAATATCACCTCTAGATTGTTCAATCAAATTAATTTGATACTCATTCGTAAGATCCATTTTTTTGGATAATGTAAGTGAAACAATTTTGTTAACCATGTGGCATTTGATGTTTTTGTAAGATCTCACATAAAGGGAGGCTTATTTGTGTTTTTCTTTTCAAAATTTATCTTTGAAAGTTGTCTTTTTAGTTAAGGTGTGCAAATGGTTACATTATTAGTAGTACTTGACACTTCCACAACTACTTTTGATTTATGGAGGAGGGGGATTGCATTTGTATGGAAAAAAAGTAGTAGAAAAAAATCCCAAAACCATTAGAACACTTTATGTAACACTCTTTCGTCCATATGACCATGAATCGTCCATATGACCATGAAGATTGATATGGTTAATTGAATCAAGTTTTAGAGAAGGTTGGACTAGTGCAGTAGAATGGTGGAAAACCTCATGTCTTGAGCATGTTACTAGCTCAAATATTGGTTAAATGCTTTAGTAGCAAATCCAACATGAAAAAAATACATAACCAAAGACCGTGCACATCAATGATAGTGATGATGATGACCATACTTGAACTATGCACGAGACAATTAACGAGATCAATTTCTCTTGAGAAAGTTTAGTGTGGACCTAACACCACTATTGGTGTGTTTCACTCGGAAATGTTTCGTTCCTTTTAGAAACAGATAAGGTTAGGGTTAGGAGGAATACCTGTAGAATGTCGAGATGGTGTGCGCATACCGTAGAGAAAGATCAGGCTGACTGCGAAGAACTCCTTTTTTGTCTTGGAAGGACTACCTGCAAATAAGAACACAAGACCACAAGATTTTGATTAAACAATAAATGAGGAAACTGCCTTGGGCCCAGGAAATATAAAACTTCCTTTCGAAGGTGGTCAGTTTCCCTGCTAATATGAATTAACACAAAAGACTGTAAAATATCAATTAAGTTGTTTCATTGAACTGGGTAGGGGAAAGGCTGGTTTTCTGGTTTTGATTAGATGAACCGATGCCGGTTACTGATAACCGATGCCGGTTACTGATAACTGATACCGGTGGGTTCTAGGATCTTCTTGGTAGCTATGGTGTTTGTAAGGCCGGTTTATGGATGATATTAGGAAATGAGATGATGAGAGGTAAAAGAATAACAATTAGATGCAATGGCACGTTGGGTAGTGGATTCAGAAACGGATTTAGGAGGACTGAGATTCAAGAAGCATAAGAAATGTTATAACAGAGGACATGCAAGATGTGACTTACTGGTTTTGACCAAGATGCAAGCTGATCTCCTTTGCTGTAAACACTCCTGGTATTTCCACTCATCTCTGCTTGGTCAAGTGAAGATCTGGCTGCTGTTCCTCGCTCCCAATAATCTCTATTGATCCAGAAATCCTTTGATTGATCTCCAAATGAAATTCCGATCCAAAATGAAATTCCGATCCATTGTTTTGGTTTGGGGAGCCCATTTACAGGGAACCGATGGCGGTTACGTAACCGACGGCGGTCGAGTAGGAACCGGCATTGGTAAGGAAAAAGTAGGCTATTTTTAGTAAAACAGCCCACCTTCCCTGCTTTTCTCCCGAGAGATCAGTTGCGGGCTCGGTTAAGTGACTAGAAGGTCGGTTTTGGGTGCAAGAAAGGGGTCATTAGTTATGGGTGTAGGTGTGGACCAAGTTATGGGTCTTAATTAGGTTAGTTTTAGGGTTAGGGCTAGGTCATGATGAAGTGGCAAAGTGAGGTGGTAGTTAAGGTGATGTGGATTTATCAATTACAAGGCAATTAATAAATAATTGTGTAAGGTTTAGGTGATGAGGTTATATTGCGAGATGAGATGCGGGTCACAAGAGGTCGTAAGACACGAATTTGGTGTCTACATTAGCCCCTTATTGTTGTCTAGCTTGTTTTGTAAAGCTGCACAGACAATAATATGAAGTGGTTTCTCCTATTAAGGATATAGGTAATCCCCCTCAAATCTATCATAGATTGAGTGAACGGGAAATCAGGGATAGGGTTGATAAAGGGTACAGGTTGTAGAGAGGATGGTAAGGTGTGGGGTAGGTCCAAGGAAGCAAACGCATGTTGAAATGTAATAGTACGACTAGGGTACATGATTTGACAAGCAAACCAGCAATGTGTAGGAAAAGGTCGATAGTTTATCCAAACAAGGGTGATATAATCCTGGTATCCAAGGCATAGGAAGTAGCTCCAGGGTATATAACAGGTAAGGTACAGGAACGTTTAGGCATGTCCGGCAGTACCAAATGGCTGGTTTGGTTGAGATAAACGTCACAGTCTAGGTCTGAGCAAAGTTGGTCGACAGATCAAGTCAAGGACCCTAATCATGCTAAAACACGAACAAGTGAGCTCGATTGAACAAAAAACTACAGGATGGGTGGATAACAGTGGATGGTTTTGATTTTGGGTAAGGTATTCGAGTGATACGGCCATGGGTCAGGCCGAGTTGTTGGGTTGCAGCCGTGGGTCGGGCCAAATGGGTAGGGAAAGGCCTTGGGTCGGGTCGGATGGTAGGTTGAGGCCTTGGGTCGGGCCGAATAGGTAAGGTGGTGGCCTTGGGTCAGGCCGAATAGGTAGGTTAAGGCCTTGGGTCGGGCCAAATAGGTAGGTTAAGGCCTTGGGTTGGGCCAAATAGGTAGGTTAAGGCCTTGGGTCGGGCCAAATGGGTAGGTTGAGGCCTTGGGTCGGGCCAAATGGGTAGGTTGAGGCCTTGGGTCGGGCCAAATGGGTAGGTTGAGGCCTTGGGTCGGGCCAAATGGGTAAGTTGAGGCCTTGGGTCGGGCCAAATGGGTAAGGTGGTGGCCTTGGGTCAGGCCAAATAGGTAGGTTAAGGCCTTGGGTCGGGCCAAATGGGTAGGTTGAGGCCTTGGGTCAGGCCAAATGGGTAGGTTGAGGCCTTGGGTCGGGCCAAATGGGTAGGTTGAGGCCTTGGGTCGGGCCAAATGGGTAAGGTGGTGGCCTTGGGTTAGTGGATGGTAGGTTGAGGCCTTGGGTCGGGCTGGTTGGTTGGTTGCGGCCTTGGGTCGGGCCAAATGATTGGTTGCGGCCTTGGGTCGGGCCAAATGGTTGGTTGCGGCCTTGGGTCGGGCCGGTTGGTTTGTTGCAGCCTTAGGTCAGGTCGAGTGGTTGGTTGCAGAGGTGAGTGTTATCAATATAAATACGTGAAGATACTTATATTTTTAAGGAAAAACACAACACATGATAGGTTATGGTAGTGGATGGTCGAGCTAACCTTGGGAGATCCCATGTCTCTGAAGTGCTGCCTACATAGCCCATTGCACAAAGCAAGGAGGGGCCTCGGACCGATGTAGTTCTCCCTTAGGACCAGGGAGAGATGAATTTAGGCAATTTGGTATGGTTTAGGCAATTGGTTGGTTGGTAAAAATATTGATATTAATATTGGTAAGGTAAGGTTGTTGGTGTTGGTAATGAATTGGTGATGTTGTAAAAGGTATAAGGGAAGCGAAAGTTAGCCTGCCCAAGTCGAGGAGAACCATGTCCTGATTAAGATCAACACACAATCCTAGATGCGAGGCAAAGTGGAAAGAGTGCTCCGTAGGTGAAAAGAGCTAAACAAACCACATAATAACATAGAATAAGCTTGAACCCCTAGGTACCGTGCATAGACGAGAAGTCACTAGGTGAAAAGAGTTGTATGATCACAATATATCGGGTGTACGTCACGTCCCTTGAGTTGAAACAAATGGTGAGGTGAGGTGGATGGTATAGCTGAAGTATGGAGAACTTGTTACAAAGTGAGTATTCTGACGAAAGAGAACCTACCCTAAATAGACAAGTCCATGACCCGAAAAGTTCTTTTGAATGAGGCTTTTATTTGACTGAATATAGACTGATCGATGCGGGAAGTCTACAAGGGATTTTGATTGTTTTATTCTTGAGGTCTTCACGAAGCTGATCAATGCGAGAAGCTTCTGATAAAAGGCTGACTGTGTATAGCTGTCCTTCAAGGGAGCAGTCTATTTATAGTAGCAGAGATGATTTCAGTGCATAGCTGTCCTTCGGGGGAGCAGTCTATATATAATAGTAGTAATAATTTGGCATATAGCTGTCCTTCGAGGGAGCAGTCTATATATAATTTAGATAGCTAGATGTTCTTTTGGCGTGAAGCATCTAGTTTGGTAGGAAGTTTGACTCAAGAAAATCCCATAAGAATACGACTTATTTTAATACTTTGAAGTCATGGACTAGACTAAAAAGGGGAAGGCATCATCAAGGGGAGGTGAGAAGTGATTGTGATTTTATTTTGAGATATAGAAAACAAAGTGTATGTAGCGGTAAATGAGCTCAAGGGACGAGCAGTAGGTAGATAAGAAGTGATATAACACTAGATTCAACAGTAAAATGGTCAAAGATGCAAGGCATTAAGGGGTTCAGGCTTAGGTTTACCGTTAAGCAAAGCTAAACGATAAGTGCGTGATCCATAGGTGTGAGTGATTATATAAGGCCCAATCCAATTGGGAGCAAATTTTCCACGTTTGCTCTTTTCTAGTTTGGTGACATGTTGATTCTCTTTGAGGACAAGATCACCAACCTTAAAGGTACGCTCATGAAGTCGCTTATCATAAGCACGCTTGATGCATTTTTGATAGATTTGGAGGTGATCGAGAGCTGTAAGATGACGCTCGTCAAGAAGCTCCAATTGGGCTAACCGCTCTTGGCGGAAATCATCGTTGGTGAGAATATCCTGAAGAGATATTCTAAGGGAGGGTATTTGTACTTCGAGAGGCAGGACAACCTCGGTACCATATACCAAAGAAAAAGGTGTGGCATTAGTGGAGGTACGAATGCTAGTACGATAAGCCCAAAGGGCAAAGGGAATGTGATCGTGCCAATTTCTTCCGGATTCATTGACAACTTTCATGAGGATTTTGGTTAGGGTTTTATTAGAAGATTCAGCCTGACCATTGGCCTGCGGATAGTAAGGCGATGAGAAACTAAGTTTGATACCAAAGTTGTCACAAAGGTCTTGTAACAACTTGTTTTTAAAAGATTTACCATTATCTGTTATTAGGCGATGAGGAACACCAAAACGACAGATAATGTGATGGTTAATGAATTCGAAATTTTTTTCTTTTTTGATTGAAATGAGTGGAATGGCCTCCACCCATTTTGTGTAATATTTGGTTGCTGTGATTATCCAACGGTGACGTTGTGAAGAGGTCGGGTGAATCTCACCAATAAGGTCTAAACCCCATTGTGAGAAAGGCCAAAGATCTCGTGCGACCTGCAACGGATGGCTAGGAGTATGTTGAAGGTTGGCATGTTGTTGACACATAACACAACACTTAACATATTCGTAGCAGTCGTTATTGAGAGTAGGCCAATAATAACCTAGGCGAAGGATTCGTTTAGCCACGGCAAGGCCACTAAAATGTCCACCACAAATCCCATCATGGACTTGTTGGATGGTATGGGTAACCTCCGCGCCGGTTAGACAGCGAAGGAGGATGCCATCAAAGCCACATTTATAGAGGAGTCCCCCCATGATGACATAACGAGAAACACTTGTAAGAAAAACACGTTTGCCGTTACTAGTAAGGTCAGGTGGGAGAACAGAGATTGTAAGGTAGTCGTGAAATTGGTGGTACCAGGTATCCTGCGAATTAGTAGACACAATATTTATCATGCAAACTACCGGGGTTGAATAGGATGGTGCAAAAAGTTACTGGACCATGACGAATAATTCAGAGTCAGTTGGTGAAGCTGGAATTTGCGAGGCTAAGCAAGCCATAGTATCCGCAAATTTGTTAGTGGAGCGGGGAATGGTTTGGATATAATAGTGAGTAAATAAGGCTAGAAGTGAATCCACGTGGTGTTTGTACTTCTGAAGTTCCTCATTTTTATATTGGTAGATGCCCATAACTTGATTGACTACCAATTGAGAGTCACCAAAGATATTGATAGATTTGATGCCTAAGTGTATCGCAACTTGGAGACCCAGAACAAGGGCCTCGTATTCCGCTGTATTATTAGTGCAGGGGAAATCAAGCCGGAATGAAAGAGGCATAGGTTCAGCGTCAAGAGGGATGAGAACAACGTCGGCTCCTCCGCCACGCTGGCATTTAGATCCATCGAAGAAGAGGGTCATTTGATACGACTCTTCCCCGAGTGAAAGAGTGGCGATGAGTTCGTCGGGGAATGTAAAATTGGTAAATTGTTCCCCAGGTAAAGGGGCCTCCGCAAGTTGGTCTGCAAGAGTTTGTCCTTTGATTGACTTCTGTTGTATAAACTCAAGGTCGATGTCGGCGAGGAGCATGAGCCATCGAGCGATGCGTTGGTTTAGATGTGGTTTGGCGTACATATAACGAATGGGGTCCGTGTTGGTGATGACAAAAGTTTTGTGATTCAGGAGGTAATGTCGGAGTTTGGTGGCTACGAATGATAGGGCTAGGCACAATTTTTCTACATGTGTATACCTAGTCTCATAATCCACGAGGGTACGACTTATATAATAAACGGCCTGTTCTCGACGTGCCGAGTCCCGATGTGCGAGCATAGCTCCTATAGCATGGTCAGTGGCGGAAAGATAAAGGTAGAAAGGGCGGTCGTCCTGGGGTGGGATAAGCACGGGTGGCTGCAAGAGATAAGTTTTGAGAGCTTCGAAGGCTTGGTGACACTCCTCACTCCATTGAAAGGCAACGTCCTTTTTAAGAAGGTGATGAAAAGGGTGACACCGATCTGAGAGTTGGGGAGATGAAACGCTGGATGGATTGAAGTTTACCCTGTAAACTACGTAATTGTTTGAGGTTTTTGGGTGGGGGTATTTCTAGGATAGCTTTTACTTTAGATGGATCGACCTCAATGCCACGCAAAGAGACGATAAAGCCAAGAAGTTTCCCCGAAAGAACACCAAAGACACATTTCTTTGGTTGAAGGCGGACAGAATATTGTAACAGGCGATCAAAAATAATGGTTAAAACATCGAGATGTTCACTGTGATGTTTAGACTTGCCAAGAAGATCGTCGACGTAATCTTCAAGGATAGTGTGCATAATGTCATGAAAAATGTAGGTCATAGCCCACTGATAGGTTGCACCAGCATTCTTAAGGCCAAATGGCATGACACGATAACAGAAGGTTCCCCAAGGAGTTATGAAAGCGGTCTTATGTTGATCGGCGGGTGCGACCAAAAATTTGGTTGTATCCTGAAAAGCCATCCATGAGAGAAAGCATTTCATGGCCCGCAGTGAGATCAACAAGTTGATCAATACTTGGGAGGGGAAAGTCATCCTTAGGGCAAACAAGGTTAAGATCCTGGAAATCCGTGCATATCCGAAGTCCCCCCGTCGCTTTAGTGACATGTACGATGTTAGAAATCCATTGAGGATAGTCAATAGGCAAGATGAAGGAAACAGAAAGAAGTCGTTGAAGCTCTTCTTTGACCAAGAGGGCAATGCGTGGATGCATTTTTCTCAAATTTTGTTTGACTGGTTTGGAATCGGGGTTTAGGGTGATGTTATGGACGGCAATGGTAGGATCAATTCCTGGCATGTCCGCGTAGGACCAAGCGAAAGCTTGGTTGCGGGTACGGAGGAAGGTAGTAAAGGCAACTTGTTCTGATGTGTTAAGGGATTGTCCAATCTTCACAATGTGAGGATCCTTCTCCGTGTGGATGTTGATTTCAATAGTAGACTCGTTCAACATGGTTTGAGTTTTAGATGGTAAGGCGCGTTGAAGATAGGAGTCATCCGCACCAAGGTAAGTGAGGATGGAGTCGTCATCCTGGCACTCAACAACATTAATCGAAGGCGAATCCTCTTCGATCATGTCTGGATACAGAAGGGGAAGAGAAGATGGGTCCTCATTATCGCGTTGATAAGTGAGAGGACCTATGAAGATGGCATTTATGAAAAAAAAAAGTTAGGAGGGATAGATTCAGGGTCTATAGATTCTGTGGGTGATGATGGCAAAGTAGGTGATGATGGTTTGGTAGGGGTGACGTCGTCTTCTTCCAGAATACAGCTGACATGAGGTGTCTCCTGTGTAGGTGTTTCAGGAAAACCGAGACCACTGCGATCATTATGTTTGCGTGTGGTGATGGGGATGAGCGTATGTCGGCCTTGTTCATAAAGACCAAAACCAAAGCCTTTCCAAGCACAGCGAGTCAAGAAGGTGAGGGCGAAGCGACGATTTGTCAGGTATTGAAAATCGGATTGGAAGGGGACCACACCAAGAGGATGTTCAGGGGTAATGGAAGATGCGTCAACACCCCCATATGTTAGGTTGGTGCGGCAATGGGGTGGTCCGTAAGAGATTACTTCCCCCACGCGACGGTCGTAGGTGGGATGTGCATGTAATTGTCCGTACTCCTGCGGGGTAGGGAAAGAACTAACGTTATATAGGCGGTACTCCCCCAGCGTAAGGCATTGAAAAACATCTACTAAGGGGTCGGAGTTTGGGATGTTAGCTGCGGGAAGGGAAGTGGTTTTTGCGACGGTGGTTTCATCAGTTGAAGGCGTAGGTGCAGTTGAGGTGGATGGTTGAGGTACATTTGAAGAGGATGGTTGGGTTGAATGTATGGGTGCCTTGATTGGTATAAGCACATCGTTAGGGCGGTATAACATATTGCAGGTTTTAAAGGGAGGAGGATCAGCTTTTACGGTGTAGGACCTCCCCTCGTACTCAAATTTTATGCATCTATGTAATGTTGAGGGAACGCATCCCATGGCCCGGATCCAAGGACGACCCAGCAATATATTATATTGGAACTCTCCCTCAAGGACATAGAAGAGTTCGGGTAAAGTACGTGGCCCTACCCGAATGTTGAGGATCACGGTGCCTAAGGTAGAGGTAATAGCGTCATTGAATGACCGCAACATGATGGGGTTGGCACACATGCAACTAGAAGGGATATTCATTTGTTGGAAGGCTTTTGAAGAGATGATGTTTAGGCTGGCGGCCCCGTCAATCATAACACGACGTACCCGAATGTCCCGGACGTAAGCTGAGATGAAAAGGGCAGGGTCAGGATCTTCTGTACCAAAGTCGATAATTTCGTCTTCAGAGAAACTGACAACAGCGGCTTGCTGTACGGAAGTGGTGGGGGAGATGGATTGTTTGGTGAGAGAGGCAACGTGATTGGGTGTTAGAATGGAGGCAACAGATAGGGTTTCATTAGGTAAGACCTCGATCCCTTGAAGAATTTCAACGAGAGCTTGTCGATGAGATTCAGAAGTCTGAATGAGATCATATAGTGTCATTTTTACGGGTGATTGATGAAGCTGTTTGATCATAGTTCGGTGGGCAACTCCATTAGAGACGGGATAGGCGGGCCCGCGAATAACCACTTTAGGTGGTGGTGCAATCGGGATGGTTGAAGGAGAAAGAGATTCCGCAGGTGTGTTTTCTTTCGCTTTCCCATTGTTTTTCTGCCCTCGAGTAGCGACACTAATCATATTAATCTCGTAGACCTGAGATGAGGAAGATGGTTGGGATAACTCATGGTCTTCAAGAGGTGGGGTTGTAATAATGATAGATCTTGGTGAGGCGGGGACAGATGATATAGTAGAGGGAATTGAAGCTAAAGGTCTCTCCCTTCGTAAGTTGTCTTTCTTAACCCTTCTATCTGGGAGAGGTGACTGACGAAGGATGGTTTTTAAAGCTTTGCATCCCTCCACATCATGTCCTGGTGTGCGGTGATAGGCGCAGATTTTAGACTCATCATAACCTGCGGGTCGAGGTTTAGACGGGTCATAAGGCCTAAGTGGGGGTAGGGAAATGGTCGCATTCTCCACCAACATAGCAAGGATTTTGGCGTAAGATCCTTTGAGTGGGTCAAAATTGGATGAGGGTATTGGTTGTGCGGGTTTTGGTAATGTTTGGGCGTGGTTGGTTCGTACGGGTGGTGGTTTAGCCGAGGGGTGTTGACACGTGTTTTTCACTAAACGTGGTTTCTTTGGCGCAGAAGTTACGTTCGGCTGGTTAGATGATGAGGCTACAGATGACGTGGTAGCGGGAAACAACCACGGAGAAAGGGGAGTGATAGAAAATAGATCCTTTGATGATGGAGTTTGTTTAGGGTTGATAGGCAGACAGGATACGCGGGGTAACGGTGTTGTTATACCCTTTGATCTCTGTATAGGTGTAGAAGGCGTAGGTCGTTGTGAAGAAAACGTAGGAGGTATGATATATTGATGTAAGGTGGAGGGGTGAGGTCCCAATATGGAAGGTGGGTGTGACGATGAGGGTTTTGATTGTGATAGAGGCACGGATTGAGTTGGTCTCCTAGGTGGCGGGGTGGATTTATTTTTGGATAAATCGAGTCGCTTAGGCGGGTGTGTTAGACTGGGCATTGGTGAGGTCCCAAGCGTAGGGGAAGATTTGGTTAAGTTGATAGAAGTAGACGGGGCATTTGGTAGAGGTGAGGGGGGTGAAGGTGAGAACATGGGCATTTTAAGCTTCTTTAAACATTTTGGGTATATGGTGGAGGCCTCAGAATCAGTCATTTGCATTTGAGTAGAATATGGCGTACTCAAACGTTCCCATAGGGCCTGTCTATCTTCTGTGGAATGACAGTCCTCACGTGTGAATATGAACTTTTGTACGGAAGAAAGACGGGTTGTGATTCCAGTCCACTATGGGTGTGATACAGGGGGTAGATGAGGCACTGTATCAATAGATGTTAAGAGGTCGACTAGTCTGTTGAAAAGATTTAGGTGATGAGGGACTAATAGGTAGGAGGGCGTGTTTGAGAGGATCTGTTATAGTTAAAGAATTTGGTGATGGTGGTGTAAGAGATTTCTCGTCTAAGGATGTAAAAAGGAGTGGCGAGCTTTCCTCTCGTGCAGCAAGAGTGGTAGAAGGGGACGTTTGGGAAATAGATAAATTAGATAACATCCGTTCGCAGTCTTGTAGGGATGTGGTATAAGAAGACTCATTGATGGAAAGAGAAGTCTGGGTAGTTAACTCTTTTATGGGTAAGGGAATGATTTCGCTTTGGCTTGATGGTGGTAAAGGAGGTTCGGGCTCCTGTGTTAGTGAAGAGGCTTGATTCAAAATTTTCTCGATAGAGGCTTTTGGCTGGGTATCGAAGACTGCATGGATCTCATGAACACTCTCCTCGGTTAAGATATCTTGGTTTTACGTTACTGTTCGACGAGTGATTCGGGAATGGCTTGTTGAATATTTTCAAATTTCGGTTAGCAGGGGCATTAGGATTATCGAGGGTTATATCCCCCGCAACAACCATTTCCTGCACTATGTTTTTCAACATCTTGCAGTTTTCATGACTGTGTCCCTTCACGCGGTGGAAGTTACAGAAGTCATTTTCTTTGTACCAGGAAGGTATGGCGCGAGTGGAATCAAACCCGGAATGAGGTTTAACAGGAGGTAAGGTAATGGCTCCTGCTTTGAGCAATTTTTCCAATATCACACCATATGTTTCTCCTAAGGGAGTGTAGTTGATGGGCTCTGCTTTATACTTATAAGTGGTTTTTGGTGGAGTATTGGACGGTGGTTGGGATTTGACCATCACCGCGTGGACAGCTCCTTTTGATTTAGAAGAAGTGGACGCGTGAGGAGTGGTGGTATTTGGTTTATTGGTAGAATCTGGAGTTCGGAAAGTGGAGTTTTTGTTACGCAACCGCAATTTCTCTTCCTCTAAGGCTCGAATTTCTAATTTTTGAGCCATAGTAAAGGCCTCGTCGAATGTACGGAAAGTTTGAATTTGAAGGGTAGGGGAGATGTGCTTAGCGCAGGCCCGCGTAAATAGTTCGATAAGTTCGGTTTGAGGCAAGGCATATGTAAGTTGGTTGATAAGGCCCCGCCATCGTCCAACGAAATCTGCGATAGATTCGTCTTCGAATT
Source organism: Taxus chinensis (assembly GCA_019776745.2). NCBI lineage: Eukaryota > Viridiplantae > Streptophyta > Pinopsida > Cupressales > Taxaceae > Taxus > Taxus chinensis. The sequence continues at coordinate 767,808,343 of CM034153.1, forward strand.
GTCGGATGGCATAGAGGTCCGTGATAGATACTTTCTTGGCAATGTTAATGGAGAAATGATCCAAGAAAGATTGGGCTAGTTGGTTAAAAGAGAAGATTGAGTGCTGGGTTAAAGCACTGTACCACTCCAAGGCAGGTCCTGATAAGGACATGGGAAAGGTGCGGAGTAACAAGGCGTCATCATGGGCAATCAAATAACAAGCGTGTCTAAATGATCGCAAGTGTTGTTGAGGATCCTCTTTACTGTTAAAACGAGTAAATTTTGGCAACTCCCATTGAGGAGGATATGAATGAAGGGGGACAGAAGGGTGAATGGGCTCCCGACAAACTTGCTCGTATGTCAAGGCGCTACGACTTCCTGAAACAGAAGCCTCCAGGTTTTGCATTTTGTCCATCATTTGTTTAATTAGATCAGTAGTTGGATGAGATGATGGTGCGGTTGTGGTAAACGGAGGCAGATTGGACCAAGGACCACCGCTGGACACTGGTGGGGTTAAGTGTTGATAAGGTGTGGAGGATGAATATGTTGAGGCGACTGAATAGGGGTGTCCCATATAGGATGTTGAGGTCACTGGATACGTGTATGGGAATGAAAAGGTAGGCGGAGCTTGAGAAGGAAAGCTCGTGTGGATAGGTGGCAGAGAGCAAGTTATGAACGGAGCAGTCTGCAAGAGAGATGAGGTAGGGGCGGTCGGTGGTAATGATATATGGGGTCCAAGATTAACAAAAGGAAAGCTAATCGGGGTCGTATGAACCTCTGAAGCCGTCGGATTGGGAGACGGGGCTAGAGATGCAGGAAGCAAGGCGGTATTATCAGGCGGAGTGGGAGCTAAATGAGCAGCTATACTGATAGGCATACCCACAAGGAGCTGACCATCAGGTGTACGGTCAGGGGTATGAGACAAATAGTATTGTACAGTGCTGGAATTAGCATCCAGAAACTTGGCAAAGTCCTTATCTCCCACAGGAATTTTAGGAACCTCGCTGGTATCAGTAGGATTCCCAACAGAATGTGAAGGGGGTGATTCAGGCAAAGAAACAGAGCAAGCATGTGAAACCATGGCGGCGGCTTGCTTTCGAGTGATAACAACCATGGACAGGAGTTCACAGTAAGGTTTCAATCTGTCAGGAACAGAAACAAACTCAGAACTGGTAAAATTGGTAGGTTGCTGGTTTGTCAGGAATTGGAAAAGACAGTAACCGATATCGGTCTAGTAACCGATGTCGGTTACACTATAGCCGACGTCGGTCAGGTAACCGATGTCGGTGTAAGAAGTCTGGGCTAACAAGATATAAAAAGGCTGCTAATTTGATTTTTAACAACGTTTAGTATACTTGTCCAATTATTGATCACAGAAGACAGAGTATGAGAAAGAAAACAGAACTAAAAACAAGCAAGATGCACACGCAAATCCAGAGATTAACCCTAGGGTTAATTTTAATTATTGTGGGCTTATGCCTTTAGACGCGGAATAATGTCAATCCTAAACAAGAGACTTAGGGGAAATGTCAAGTTGTTTTGGCTTATAAGGTTACCTCAATCGGGCGGAGGAATACCGCGGAAAAGGGGGGATGTTTGAGCTGTTGTGTTAATTGTGAAGTGATTCGGTATGTGTTGTGCAGTGAATGTAAGATTAATTTCTTGTCAATACCGTGGATATCACCCCCACGTGTATGACCTGTTACTTAATCTACGTTCACTAGAATTGAAAAACAACAAGCAGGAATGCAATGCACGTGTTTTAAACCCAAATCGAAAATTATATTCAATGAAGCAAGGGAGATGACTTTCACTAATGCAAGATGTAAAAGCAAAGCAAGTTCTTTTACCAGAATAATAAAATACCTTGTGAATCTCTTTTAGAAGAAGAAAACAGCAAGTATGCTCCCTAAATGAAAATAAGCAAGAGAATACAGAAAAACCCAAGATGGGTCCCACCGGGCGTGCCAAAATGTTTCACTCGGAAATGTTTCATTCCTTTTAGAAACAGATAAGGTTAGGGGCTAGGAGGAATACCTGTAGAATGTCGAGATGGTGTGCGCGTACCGTAGAGAAAGATCAGGCTGACTGCGAAGAACTCCTTTTTGTCTTGGAAGGACTACCTGCAAATAAGAACACAAGACCACAAGATTTTGATTAAACAATAAATGAGGAAACTGCCTTGGGCCCAGGAAATATAAAACTTCCTTTCGAAGGTGGTCAGTTTCCCTGCTAATATGAATTAACACAAAAGACTGTAAAGATATCAATTAAATTGTCTTCGTTGAACTGGGTAGGGGAAAGGCTGGTTTTCTGGTTTTGATCAGATGAACCGATGCCGGTTACTGATAACCGATGCCGGTTACTGATAACCGATACCGGTGGGTTCTAGGATCTTCTTGGTAGCTATGGTATTTGTAAGGCTAGTTTATGGATGATATTAGGAAATGAGATGATGAGAGGTAAAAGAATAACAGTTAGATGCAATGGCACGTTGGGTAGTGGATTCAGAAACGGATTTAGGAGGACTGAGATTCAAGAAGCATAAGAAATGTTATAACAGAGGACATGCAAGATGTGACTTACTGGTTTTGACCAAGATGCAAGCTGATCTCCTTTGCTGTAAACACTTCTGGTATTTCCACTGAGAGATCTCTCTGCAGCTGGTCAAGTGAAGATCTGGCTTGATCTCCTGTTTGCTCGCTCCCAATGTCTCTCTCGTCTTGATCCAGAAATCCTTCGATTGATCTCCAGAATGAAATTCCTTTATTCAAAATAAAATCCTTCGACCCATTGTTTTGGTTTGGGGAGCCCATTTACAGGGAACCGATGGCGGTTACGTAACCGACGGCGGTCGAGTAGGAACCGGCATCGGTAAGGAAAAAGTAGGCTATTTTTAGTAAAATAGCCCACCTTCCCTGCTTTTCTCCCGAGAGATCAGTTGCGGGCTTGGTCAAGTGACTAGAAGTGTCGGTTTTGGGTGCGAGAAAGGGGTCATTAGTTATGGGTGTAGGTGTGGACCAAGTTATGGGTCTTAATTAGGTTAGTTTTAGGGTTAGGGCTAGGTCATGATGAGGTGGCAAAATGAGGTGGCAGGTGAGGTGATGTGGATTTATCAATTACAAGGTAATTAATAAATAATTGTGTAAGGTTTAGGTGATGAGGTTATATTGCGAGATGAGATGCGGGTCACAAGAGGTCGTAAGACACGAATTTGGTGTCTACATGGTGTTTTGTAACTATTTGTTGAGGCCTAGTCCCAGAAAAATCACAATTTAAGTGAGGCCAAATCTCATCTCAGGATGAGTGTAATGAGGACCACTCCTATACATTAGTGATGAATGGTTGGTTGTGTCCCTATTCATTCACAATTGTTCTTTGTTTTGAATAATTATGTCAGTTTGTTTTCACATGATTATATCTATGACCTATTGTGTTTCCTAGTTCATATTGGTTTGACGTCTCTCGATGAATGATGAATTTTATCCTTGTTCAACAGTTATTGGTGCAATAAGGCCATCAACACTACTGTTTGTATGTTGATACGTGAGTGTGTTCTCGTTTACATACAAAGTTCATTCTGTTTGTAATTTTTGAAGTAATGTAATAAAGGAGGAATATTATGAAATTAATATGTCATAACGTATATGATTAATAATATTCTTTAGTTTGTGTTAGTAGAAAGGTTTTATTGAGAAGTTATAAGTTCATAAATAATTTGTAAACTCTTAAGATTGCGAAGTTTTAAATATATAGATTCAGAAGTACGCTGTTCTATTTCAAATTCTTAAAATGACTTACCATAGTCTTAATGAGCTTGGGACTATTGTATTTTAGTTTTTTGAATTGCACATTATTAGATATGAATGCAACACGTGTACAAAAAACATAAGCAAGAAAGAATATAAACACATGATTTATCTTCGAAAATGTCAAGGCAAGGAAAAATTAATTGGATATAAAATTTTCCTAACTTCTCAATTTCTTATGTTCTTCAATTCAATCTTTCCTCCTACAACCAATTACATAATATAATTGTTCTTTTGATCACCAACGCCTTCCCATGTCCTTGTGCCTCTTATTAAACATACTTGAGATGTCCTTATGTGCATTGAATAATCCGAAGAGTCATAGTAGTTGGAAGCATTAAGTTGTCACTTGCTTGCATTGTCACCACAAGCGAAATTATTGATTTTAGCTAACTAGCAGTTACATAACCATCATGGTGCTTGTACTACGGTCACTCTACACACACTGGCATTCTGTAGTTTCCACTTTGTGCAAATTGAGATTTTCACAACATGTCATGATTTCACTCCATTTTGGAGCCCTATTAATATTGAAACCTTCTTGAATTATGTTTGGTTGATGAATACACTTGTTTTCTTGATCATTACGGGTAATACCTCTCATTTTGGTAGGATTTTAGTCCTTAAGCTTAGTGTTGGACATGTAGGATTGAATCTCACACCATCTCTTTTAGGCATTGTTGGTTCCCAAATATGCACTGCCTATCAGATGAGTGAAGAGATGAATATATGTCACTATAGAAGTGTGGCTCTTCTCCAATTAGGGGTAGATTCAACACAATGAATTAGAGGGTGGTTAACCTCTTACTTTTTAGGCCCTGTGAAACCTAGAGGAGAGACCCTAAAACAACCCAATATGTGCCAAATAATATAAAATATGCAATCATAGGTGTAACAAACCCAAATAAATAACCGAACAATTATGATTTTCAACCAAATTGGCTGCCACTAGAAAGAGAATCATAAAGCTATTTAAACTAGGCAAAGGTTGCAGAAAAGCAAATCATTATAACAAATATATAGCTAAGTTATATCATAGAGGTCCCTAAAAGTATACATGATTAAACAAAGGTATCGAAGTGGGTAAGACAACAAGATTTAAATTAAAAAAGGGGGTTGACCATTTTAACTTCAGATGTGCCTTGTCCATTGGGCCAATCTTGCAAAACCGAGATGGAGGAGTAAAAAATAGCACAAGAATTTCTTTAGTCTACACAACTGCATCAATTCCCCACAATTCAGATAATCAAGAAACCACATACAATGAGATTTTCTAAATTATCAAACAATTGTAACTTAGAATCCAAAACATAACATTGGAAATTTTTTTTGAGAGCAAATGAAACTAGCGTTTCACAAGGATTTTGTAATTAAGTACTTTAGTAATTACACATCTAACCTCTACACCTAATTACACAATGACAATTCCAATAATTTGAGTGAATACACTTCTGACCCAAATGATAGCTTCCATCTAAATCCACTATCTTATTTATGGCTCAACAAAATATACATAACTACTCTCTCATAACGTCATTATAATGAATTTGAATTGACCATTGCTCATCTCTAACACCTAGAACAAAGTTGAATATGAAAAATTACAAACTAGACTACCGAAAAGGATCAAAGATCCAACCAAAAATGACAAGCTAAAAGATGATTATAAGAATCACATTCTTTCTACTATTTATACAACTAAGATAACATTCTAGAATGGGATTGGAGGGAAATTCAGATCTTGAGAACTCATGAGAAGACATAAACAAGCATGCAAAAATTAATTAGTGGCTCCATCATTGATCAAATGACACATGAAACCAATTGGAATTTAATTGAAGATATCATGGGCACATCCCAGTTTATTGAGAAGTACAACACTCTTAAGAAGCAAAAAGGAGGCCCCAGATATGACTAATTTAGAAAAGTAGATTGACAAATGGCAATAAAGGTTGGGAAATGCTACTAAAAATCATGTCTCAAAATACTATACAAATACCTCACCAATTCACCCCAAATTTATTCCTAATGTGTAACTCTTCTCACAAGATTTCCAATGGTACCAAATTTATTTTATTTGGATCTCCTAGTTAAAAGTTATGGCCATTTGAAGATACCTATGTCGTTTTGCACAATTGACGGGCATGAGAACATAAAATTTAACCTCATATATGATTTTTCCACATGTTTCATCCTCATCAATGACCCTGTTGAATGATTTTTACCTGAGTTGAAGCTACGTGTCCTTCTCGGATCGGATCGTGGTTCATGGGGTCATCGGTTCATGAGGTCACAGGTCTTTATTTTTTTTTGAATTTTCCTTTGTTTTCTCAGGGTCCAAGTCATCCGTGATTGATACACATGGACCATTCATGTTCTTTCTCCATTATCAGAGTCGCTCAAGGTCACTAGTGGGTTCTTGGGATTTTCTTAGCCTTATCGAGGATTCAGTTGTGATTTTATGGGATCTTGAGGCTTTTTAGAGTTTTAGGATTCCATGCCTTAGCTTCTCTACTTGATCTTGAATCCACGAGACCAAAAAGTGTCGTCATTAGTACACATGGAAAAATCATGACATTTCGTGATCTTGAGCTCTCGTACCTTCTTTAAAATTTGGCTCAGCTAATTCAGTGCAACTCGATCTAAATCGAACTCAAGCTCGTTCAACTCAAGAACTCTAGACTTGGATCAACCTAGTGACCTCCATGTGTCCCTTATGCGACTTGATTAAATTTGACGTCCTAGTCCCTTAATAAATTTCAGAATTTGAATGTATCTAGCCTATTTGGAGCCCAAAATGTATGATTTTCACTGAGTTCTCCTTATTTTTTACATTTTAGACCTAGATCCAGCTTGTGCAAGAAACTTTAACAATTATATTAATAAAAAACCCTTGAAAAATCTTAATAATCATCGTGAAAGCTTTGAAACATTGAAATTTAATCATAAGGCTCCAAAATTGATGTGAAACAAATTTTGGCACCAACATTAGCTCTGTTTGCGGAATGAGTACCTCTTGTGGGTAACTAAAGATCCCAAAAAACTATGAAAAAGAAAACTAGTGCCTCCAAGATGACAACCAAGTTAATCCCGAAGATGTAAACGTATTAAAAAATCTCTCTAATTCCCAAAACCATTCAGATTAAAATATTTGAGAAATCCCAACAGTCTAGTTGTGCCAAGCACTTATTTGAAAGCAAGAGGCTATGCAAAAATAGTCGCACAATATACAAGGAATAAAATGCTCCAATCCTAATTTAATAAACCCATTCCCATGAATGGAGAATTATGATCCCTTCTTCAACAAAATAGAATGCCCTCAACAAAACATTCCAAAGAAAAGCACGAAATTATTTACTAAATTTTACAGTCTCAAATATGAAATTAGAGCCGAATTATGAGGACCAATTAAATTGAGCTTCTTGTTGGGAATGACATTGATATGCCCAATTCCCAAAGTTTTGAACGAAGCTAAAATTTAAGTGAACAAACATCATTCTGTCATCCATAGTTTCAGAGCTCCCAATACATGGTTTAAAATGGATTTGGGGAATAAGAATGGTGGGTTTATAAGTTGTAAAATTTTAATCGCACCCACAACTTTGATAAATTCCCAAATCTATACAAATAGATCGCTCCATCAAAAAAGGTCTCTAATCCCCCATATGGATACTCATATTGCTACTCTAAAACTTTATCCATGTCTAAACATAAAGGCTCAACAATAATGTCAGAAACACAAGAATCAACATGCGAAATTTACACATCATAAAATGGAAGAAACCTTACAACCTTGGATAAAAAACAACACCTGTATTTTTATCAAACATCATTGATTTGTTAGCAGCAGAATAAAATGAGTTACATTCTAAATCTGAAACACACCCATCATGGAACTCATCACTACAACGCAACTACAATTAATCATGCATAGGATACTCTGACACGATATCAAGAAGTAGAGACTCAAGGGAATCTGAGTCAAGTGAATCAAACACAGAGTTATCAAATAACTTGAATTCTTGAAAGAGTGTATCATCATACATTATAAACAAGTTCACTTCATTATTTATTCAAGCAAACTCAAAATTCCAAAAATCATAACTTGTAGTCTCATTAAGATCATCAAAGCATCATTATAAATCTTCTGAGTTAATTGAGTTAACGTCATCCATTTCATTTTCACTTAACACAGGCTCAATGTTTTCATCAGAACAAAAATGATCAATAGATTCATACCTTTCCAAATCAACAACCAACATATTATACTTATATATGCAATTTGATTTATCTTCTCAATTTTCAAATGCAAAGTCTACCATTTCCATCTCTTCAACCTTATGGGAGTCCATTTGATTTACCTCAGTGATTCAATATTGTAAGGAAGATAGAAATTTATTCATCTTTTCATTATATAAAGCTTGAAGTTGAGTCTTAGTAGTGTTTAAGTACACTTTCTCTTCCATTCCATGCTCTATTTAATCATCATCCTTAATTGACGCTTCTTGTCTAAGAACAACCGTGCTTTCATCGTTAAAATTTGAAACTCTCGTCTCACCATTTTCTTTAGTGAAAGTTGTATGTTTGAGTGGCTAATAAATATTTCTCTCCCTAGGAAAAACTTGTTCAAACTCAACCTCGTTGATCTCCAAATCATTCGGCATGATGCACTTTCTCCTTTGTAGCTTAAGTGCATGGAGGAAATTATCTCTGAATTTCTTTGATTGAATTTTTTTACCAAAGGTAGATTCATTACCATTCATGAAATCGTTATCCATATGCAACAAACAAAAAAAGGTTTCATTCTCTTCTATGTTAGCATCCTCAAAACTTCAAAGGACATACAAATTAACAATGATTTTTCCTACAAAATGATTACTAGGCTAAAACGATTCTTCCTCTTCTACAAATGCAACAAGTTCCACAACTTCAACACACACATTATAAGCACTTACAACTATGCTGGGAGAAACTGGAATATCATTACCAAGCTCATCAAGTTGTTTCCATTTTGCAGATTCAACACTAGAATCAACTACACGAGAGTTTCCATGGGAAGATCCATATCCATCATACAGAGAGATACAAACATTATCAGAAAAATCATACTGCAAATTATTAGTATAATTATGTGATTCCAGACTAGTATCAATTGTAGGGTATTTGTAATCAAATTGATCATCATCAACTATACTCTCTCATACAAATCAGACTAATTTTCAATAATGGAAGTCTCAATACCTAGATCAAAATTATATGAAAGATCTCTAAATTTTAAATTAAAGTTGAAAGCATGGATAAGTGCAATGGATCCTTATCTCTCAAGTAGTAGTTTAAATCTCCATTGAATGCATCACAATATACGTAAGGGCATACAATTAACTTGACTTTTGTTGAGGGAATTTATTCCATGTTTCTAAGAGTTTGACATTAAATTATAAATACTTTCATTCTTCTGTTTTACCATTTTGTAAAAAAAATTTCTAAGAAAAGAGTAATCAATCTTATCATAATACTAATCAATGAAGAGCCATTGGAACTTATCCCAAGAATCAATGATTCTATTAGGAAATTCATGAAACCAATCTTGGGCATCATAAACCAAAATTTGAATGAAAATCCTAACCAATCTCAAAATTAGTTTCAAAATCTTCAACCAAATTAATAAAGGAGTTCAAACGTCTCTCTCCCTTAAGTGTTGACTACCATCAAACTTAGGTAGACAATCTCCAATAGATTTGAGAAAAGATGTTAAGAAATCATGAAAATAATATCTATTAATAGGTTGATATATCTGATCAATAAATGAGAGTCTATGCATACGTCTATTTGAAGATCAATGAGAAACCATGGATACCACAATAATGCATTAATGATATGAACTCATAAATCAAAATACACCAATTGAATAAGTTTTAGTCTTACCTAAGGCACTAGCAAACTAAGAACAAGATTCTAAACTAGAGTCCTGCATTCTTCAAATAGTCATTTGTTGGAACCAAGTATGAATACCACTGATCTAATCCAACACAAATATCTAGGAACAAACCACAAGGAACCATTAGGAAAAATGAGAGAGCACTAATTCTAAACCATTTTTCCAAATTTCATAAAAAAACCATCTAGAAGTTAAATGTTTAAATGTTTTTGCATTGAAGTCGGGATTTTCAATGTAGAAACTATGGCTACTCTGCTGAATCTTGTGGGTCAATATGAAGTAGGGAAAAGTAATCTCAGAAAAACTGTGCCCCCTTTGACCAAGCTGGGCACATGGTTGGGGATTTTCAAAAACGACTCAGTGCAGAATGTGGACCGGAACTCGAATGGTGCCCCTCTGGCCCCCTCAGTTTTTTCGAGGTCAAAGGACAAGAAAGGAATACAACACATCAATATTCCCAAGAACTGCATGAACAGAGAAATTCAAAAGAACCAAATGGCGCTAACATGTAAGTTCCTGGGTCCTAGACCTAATATTGATGTTGTTAAAAGATGGGATTTGAGGAAATGAAGCCCTTTTGGGGATGTATCTGTTCTTCCATGGCCAATGGATTTTTCTTGTTTAAATTTTATTTACAAGAAGACCTAGATGTCGTTCTCCTAGGTGGACCCTGGTGCCTTGGAAACATGGGTTTATTCATTAAGCGGTGGTATGCAGGATTTGACCCCTTTAAAGAAAATATCAACATTGTACCCATTTGGTGTAGACTTCCCGGACTACCACTGCAGTTTTGGTATAATAAGATAATTGTAAACATTTCTAGATTGATTAGATCTCCCATTAGCCTAGATAGTTCCACAAGGAATAGATCGAGGTTAGCATATGTTTGTTTTTGTGTGTCTTCTGACATGGATCAAGAGCTTCCTAACCATATCGTTCTCCAAACTAAGTTCAGCCCTTGGACACACGCTGTGATCTATCAATATTTTTAGATGAGGTGTGCTAAATTACACAAGTTAGGACATTTCACCAGGAAATCCCCTAACCCAAAAGCTACCACTGAAAACAAGAAGGGTAATAATAAGTCATAATATGAACCAAAAAAGGGAAAGAAGCCTCAAGAAAAGATCATCAAAACTCCCATAAAGAAGCAACAAGTGTGAAGGTCTCTATGTGTTCCCAAGGTGTCGGCCAAAAAGAAAATCCACTCAAAGAGCCTCTAGAATCTAAGGAGTATGGTGAAAAGTTGGTTGAACTCAGTCTTCAGGTTGATGAAGAACAACAAACAGTCAAGGTTTTTATTAATCCTTGCGATTAAAGGCAAAAGGGGAATTTGGGTCTCACTCATATTCTTGAAGATAATCTCTTTTCGTAGATCCCCCAGGAAGTGGACTCTCTATTTTCAAGAGGCATCCCTTCTACAACTCTAGAACAACCAATCGTTGAAATTCCCACCGAAATACTCACTCTAGAGCCTGATAATCAAGGAGGGAGAGATGGATCTACTCAGCAATGCCTAAACAACTGCACAACTTCACCCTCACCTCTATTAAAAAAAATTATCGAAGGACTTCAAAATTTCCCTAGTCCAGAAAAGGAGGAGGGTGAACTCACCCCTGGGAAAAGCCCAGTTTTAAAGGATTCCACTAACTCTCCTGAGTTTACACTGGTTTTCAGGAAAAAGGAAAAATCTAAAGGCTATAAAAACATACCAGATACCCTATCTTTTAACAAGAAAAAGTCTGTAGGGAGCTGGGCTGCTTCCATCTCCAGGGTGACCGGATCTTCCATGAGAGAAAATACAGGTGCCAACACTACAAAAGGAAGACCTTCTAAAAATGATCGAAGGAAAAGGGAGATCAATAAAACATTGGCTGATGGAACTAAGTCTTCGTTCGACCACCTGGTCAACTCCTCTCCTCGTATCTTTTAATGAAGATTGTTTCTTGGAATATAAGAGGCCTTAATGGTAGTGGAAAACAACACACACTAAAAGATTTAAGAACGAGTTGTAATCCAGTCATAATGGCTATTCAAGAAACTAAAATGGGCACTGAAACTTCAAAGGCTTGCTGTAAAAAAATTGGGAAAAAGTAGAGTGGGTGGCAGTTGGCTCAAGAGGAGCCTCAGGAGGTATGGTTTTCTTCTGGGACCCTAGCAAGCTTACTGGTAAGACCTGTTTTGCATTGCATTCTCACTTGGCTATTTCCTTCCATACTCCTGATAATAAATTTAGTTGTATCTTCTCGATCATATATGCTCCAAATACTCTTCATGGTAGAAGGAAACTTTGGAGGGACCTTCTAAGATTTCAAAACACAAGCTCCAGATGGAATTGGTTACTCATGGGGGAATTTAATTCTCCCCTCACCACTGATAAAAAAGAGGTGGTACTATTGAACACACAAATGTGATGGATGATTTTGCTGACTTCATTTCTCAAGCCAACATGATGGACCTTGAGATCCATGGTAACCTGTTCACTTGGTCTAACAAGAGACTCGGAAATAATATCATCTAGGTTTATCTTGACAGAGTTCTAATTTCGGCTGATTGGATTTTAAGCCAAGACTTTCATCTTTCTTCTCTTCCCAGATTTGCCTCTAATCATAACCCCATTGTTCTAAATTTGTTGAATAATGAGAGGCCTGCTTAGTCCTCATCTAAATTCAAAAATATGTGGTTCGATCATCCAGATATCATGCATAGAAATAAAGAATGGTGGGGGCTCCAAGTTGAGGGATTAGCTCAGTACAAATTTGTATAGAAACTCAAAAACGTTAAAAGAAAAGTTTGATCCTGGAAAAAAGATGTTTTTGGAAACAATTTCAATCAGAAAAAAACTTAAAGAAGACATTGAAACACTGGAAAATAAGGTTGCTACTTTTGGAATGAGCCAAGAGGACTATGTCCGTGAAAAAATCCTGTTAGTGTAGACACAAAATTATGCGCTTTACACATAATCTAGCTTGGTCTTATACTACTATTTAGAAGGTTCTCAAGTGGTTAAAGCACTAATTAATCCCACCTTTTGGCCATATTTATTTTATATTTTGTTTTGTACTTCCCATGTATTTTATAGCACATACCCGCCTATTTCGTAACTTCCCCGTCATTCTAGCCCACATTCAGGGCACCCCAACCTGTACTGGGGTGCCCCGGGGTGCCTTGGTCCCACTTCTGGGTGCCCCAATCTATGCACATCCTTTTCCTACTTTCTTTTGGGGATTTTATAGCCGTTTGTTATGTTTATCTTTTTCTCAGTCGAAATTGTCGAGATTAATTACAAAATTAGACTTGAGAGCCCTATAAATAAAAAGCTTATAAAACCATAATGAGGGTCCTTACGTTACATCCTACTATCACTCCATCTAGAGCTACATCCATTACATCACTTGCATCCATTAATGCCATGCATCAAGGGTAGGAGATCTTCTTCACATACATTGCATAGGGGGAGGGATTCTAATCTATTCCATGCACACATTCTATTTACATTTTATATAACTATTATTGCCCGCTACTTCACAAAGTGTGACTGACATGAGAGCACCTAGGGCACAAAATTCACACACACACACAAACACACAAGAAATACATTTGGGTCATTACACAGTTCACTCAATGAACCCAACGTGAAAGAGAAAAAGCATTCGGAACAAACTTACGACCATACCAGTTACAATTTTTGAGGTTTTACAGTGTTCATAGCACCCAAATTGAAGACCTGGCTTCCCCAGGGTGCCCTAGTACACTTCTAGGTGCCTAAGACACCTCAGATTCACCAGATATACCCTTTACAGGTTCTTGTACGCACCCAAAATTACATTTGCTACATTGTCAGAAAAAGGTTACAAAAGTCCCCAATGATGATTCAGGTCCTTTCACCTTTTTGAGTTGGTGCGAGGTATATTTAATATGCATTTATGATCTTATCTCTCCTGAATGGCTATTTAAAGGGGCAACAGTCTATGCACTTGTCACATTATTTGCTCATTATCTCTTGCCCACATTTTTTGCAAAATTGAGTCGTTTGTCCACCTTCCTGTATATCTTTGCAATTTTTGTCGTGAATCTATTTTTTAAAGGCCATTCCTCTGTTCACTGTCAAAATGAAGATCAAATTTCAAGGGCATGAGCATCTATCCCCTTTGGAGACTTCTATGCCTGACATTGGAGATAATGAAGTTCGACATTTGGATTTCGATGATTTCTGGGGCAGATTAGCATGCAACAACCCTGCTCCCATGGTTCAAATGATAAATGATAGTGGAATCGAATACGCCACTGGTTTTCCTCTCTTTGTGTAATGTGCCGACACTATGCTCACCTGCAGGGCATGGAGATAGCAGAAGCATTGAAGAGATACATGCACCAGATCCTCAAAACAGTGGGCCCTTCTCAGCCACAACCGGATGTCCCTACTTCTAGTTCTTGACTCTCTTCTTCTATTTTTAGTTAGAATCTCCTTGTAATTTAATTAAAGACTTTATGTTGTGTATTTCCTTAATTAATATTTTGGTTAAAATAAATGGTTACCAAATGTAACCACTTTGTAAGCTATATATTGGGCTCCCCACACTATTCCAAGGGGCTGGAACTCTGATAATTTTTGAATGTGTAAAATAACTAAAAGCTATCAATACAAAAGATTTCCCTTCCTGTTTCTATTTGCATCAATTTATTTTCTCTTGCTTGTCTGAAGTTTTTGAATCATTAATCTATTGCATTAAGAAGCTTTGTATTCTTATGGATGTCATTTTTGGAACTTTGTGTCTATGAAATAATATCTGGTGATTTAATATGAATGATTATGTTTTATATATCATCCTTGTACAACATTTATAAGGAACCATTTTGCTATCTATATTTCCTGGGAATGCTGTTATGTTCTACCTTTTCCCTCACTTAGTTCTTCTATTCCTTTGTATTGATGATCTACCTTTGCATTAAAACACTTTCATGATATTAGAGTTCCTCATTAAAATAGAAAGTTGTACATTTGTAAATAGTTTTGCTGCTTGCTTTGAATAAGGGCACCTCACCCATTAAAGAGGAGGGACTTTCTGTCCCCTGATTGTTTTTTTCATTAAAGTCCTAATTTGACAACCAATAGTTTTAGGCGACTCTATTGGGGATTCGTTTCAACGAATTTCAGTTTTAAAAGAACAATTTCTTGATCATTTCTGATCTGGTGTCTCTGAGATTTACTCGAGGTAGAAGGGCTCTTGGAATTGACGATTCTCAGTTTCAACTCCTAGAGTAGCCAGGATTTCCCCTTCCTTCAACAAGGAGAAATAGAAGATCTCGTTCTACAAGCACACCTCCTATTGAAGATAGAGCTTTTGGGAGTGGTATCCCTCAAGAACAACTTAGCCCTAATCTTTGCACTTTAATTCTTGCTGGTGTTTCAATTCCACTTGAAGTAATTTTTCCAAGGATGGTAACTCCGTTACCTTGGGGAAAATGAGTTGGGCCTCTTGCCCTACCTCAAAATTTGCATGATTTACCCAGGGGTAATAGAAATAACTTTCCCAAGTTCAAAGGTGATGGAAAGGTACATCCTAATGAACACATTGCAGCCTTCATAGTTACATGTGGAGTCCTTGGAGTTGAACACGAGGATGTCTCTCTGAGGATTTTTATGGAGACTTTGCAGGATAATGTGGAAGATTGGTTTTACCATCTCCCTACTGGGACCATCACCAATTTGACTACCATGAGAATTGGATTTGAGAACCGTTTCAAACCTGCAGAAGATGTGTATGCTTTTCTTGCCCAGATTTCTCAAATCAAGAAAGAACCACAAGAGCCCATGAGAGAATTTGTGGCCAAGTTCAATAAGCTGATTAACAAGATCCCACAAGACACCTGACATGTGGATCAAATTTAAAAATGCTTCTTCCTAAACGCTTAATTTCTTGAAGTAAGTTATGCATTGAGAAGAGCCAATCTTGCAACTTTGGATGCTGATCAGAGATTAGCCGTCAGTGTTGAAGATGACCTGATCATGTCTAGAAAATTGAGATGAGACTCTTCCAAATCCAAAACTTCTTCTTCCTCTTCCCCTACTCTTGGAGCTAATGTGGATCAGTTAGTACAAAATCTTTCCAATGACCTCATTGCCATCAAGAAACAATTGGCTCAGCATGCTCCTTATCAAGACGTTCCAAGGAAGAACTTTCAGCCTAGAAACCGTTTGCCTTCTTCTTAGACAAGGTTGGCAATCGAAGGACCACCCATCAAGGTCCCTGTTAATGCAACTTGTGAAGTTGAAGAACCTGATGATTTAGAGGTTAATGAATACTTTGAAGAACCTAGAGAAGAGGCTGAGGAAGAAATGGAAGAACTTGATGAATCTCGAGTTAATTTCCTCACTACTGAGGGCATTGATGAAGAAGATGATTATGATGAAGTGGTGGCAGAGATGAACAATGAGTCATATGCTGTTATGACTCAGGATTAGACAAACAAGAGAGAAAAAGTGATGCAGCCCGCTAAAAAATCTAAGGAGCATCCCACGACCATTCCAGTGATTGTAAGAAGGGGATCTCCTATTCCCACTGCATCTACGCAAAAGGTGAGTTTTGCTAATTCTTCTTCTTTCACTCCTGCTTCTAAAACTTCTTATTCTCTTGCCTCAAAACCTGATAATCCTAGGATTCCTAGTGATGATACCCCATCCACCTCTGGATCTTTTGATATCATCGACCACCTCAAGAAGACAAAAATCTAGATTTCAGAGGCTGAGTTTTATCAAACTCATCCTAAAGCCTTTGCCAAAATGGTCCACTTTCTCAATTCCCATTCCAAAAATTCATCCAACACTTCTAAAGGTATTTTTCCCACTCCCTCTTTCACATCCCAACCAAATATTGTGGCTGTAGCCACCTCACCTAATGAGAAAATCAAACCATTCTATGTGACCCTCCTCATAGCTGGCCATAGACTCAGGAACTATGTCATAGACTCAAGAGCATCAAACAATGTGATGTCTTACAAAGTGGCTCATGCTTTGGGTCTTACCCTCACATGTACTTTTGGTTCTTGCTATTCCATGGAGAGTAGGGAGGTACCTTTGGTCGGAAGAGTTAAGGATGCACAAGTAGCTTTTGTTTCTTTTCTAGAAAAAAAGGTCTTAGCTACTATTTTGGTAGATGATATTCCTCCTTCATATGGCATGCTGTTGAGTATAAATTTATTTAAGGATGTAGGAGGAGAAATTCAAATGGATTGGTCACATGCCCTTATACCAGTCAATGGAAAGATGAAGAAGCTACTGCCCAAGAAGTAAACTGAATATATTGTGCAAAATATAGATGATCCCAAGGCACAAATACTTTATGAAGATATTGGGCATGAAAACTACATGATCATGTCTTAGGATGAAGCAGAACGTCCCAAATAAGTGCTCCATGATCCTAATAGCATTTGTAATTTGGAATTCGATGGAAGTTTCTCTTTAGCTGGTGCTGGGGCTGGTGTCGTATTGATATCTCTAGAAGGAAAGATTCATCCTTTCTACTTCAAGATGCAGTTTGAAAATACAAATAACAGAGCATAATATGAAGCTCTCATCCTTGGACTAAACGCTGCAAAAGAAAGAGGTGTGAGTAACCTTCTGGCTCCTGGAGATGCAGAACTAGTTGTCAAACAAGTCAGAGACCTTTTCCAAGTGAAGAATAGAAGGTTGAAGCATTATATGAATCTGATATGGGATTCTATTGAATTCTTTGATGCCTTCTCCATTGAAGTGGTGCCAAGGGAGAAGAACACTAGAGCTGATTCCCTAGCTATTTCAAGGTCTTTGCTGATACCTCATCCTGATTTCTCTCAGGAAAAATTCACCATTGAAATGATCCATAGACCAAGCATACCAGATAATGCAAAAAATTGGCAAGTTTTCAATGACGAACAACATTTTCTCTCCTTCCTGGAGCTTAGGGATAAATTTGACCAATTTTATTTTGAGGGAAGTGACAATTTGCCTTGAGAGAGTGTCTCTTCCAATGAGGAAGGTGTCAAGGAGGAGATGGATCAAGATGGTTGTATCAAACTAAAAGGTAACAAGATCCCTAAAGGGCTGGTAAGTTTGGAGGAATTGTTTGATAAACATGACAGGTATGTCAAGTCCAAGGCTTCCAAAGGAGCTCAACAGTGTGCTGAATGTGAAAAGATTAACATTAGGGTAAGTGCAGGAAGTTGATGGACAAATATAGGGTCATCCGTGGACATCATATTGCAAATAACAACATAATATCAACTTGTAGGGATTATTAGCAATACATACACTCAAAATTAGACAAAATTATATTAATATGAATCGTAGCATCCGGAATTTAGTTTCTAAAATACTAATTTTTGTAAAAAATGGACAAGATTAGCTATATTAAACACTCAAAATTCAATGACTTGGTAATTTTTTTTAAAAACGCCGATAAGATTATAGTCTGTTTTCCCACAATTTGGATGACCAAAAATTGATATATATATTTTTATTTTGGTGAGAAGTTATATGCCACTATATATCTTGGGATGGATTTTATTTTGTATTTTTTTGAGTAATATTTTATTTTTTATGATTTTTTTCCGTGAAAGTGGTATGAAAACATAAAGAAAACAGAGCACTTTCCGTTTGCCCGCCATAACTTCATAAAAAAATATTGAAATCAAATAATTTTTTTTTTGAACATGTATATAATTTCACCACGGTTGGGATGGTATAAGTTTTATCACATTTATGATAAGTGAAACAAATTTTGCAGTCTTAAATGTAGACATAAACATTCACAGGAAAAAGTGTCTTAAAGACCTACTATTAGTAAAAAATTATAAAATGATATTTATCCTCTTCTATTCACTTTAAAATCAGTATTTCTACAAAGCTAATAGTCTCCCCTATGTAATGGTACCATTTTTATTACATAGTTTTTACTTTTCGGCATGGTTCAAGTCCGCGGAAGACTAAATTTGATGTTTTGTTGTTTTTAATGTAAAATTCAGGATTTGATGTCCACTTAATTGTCCCCCAACTTGGTGCACTTACCCATTAGGAGTCCTACCAAACCCAAAATGGCGAACATTGGAAAGTTCTGCACTATAGAGGAGAAGAAGAAGGTGGTAAATATTTTGAAGAGGTACGTCGATGTCCTTGGTTATTCTTATGATGATCTGGAATCTTTCCAGCCAAAAGAAATGAAATACTTCATTCCCCTCAAACCTAGGATTAAACCTTTCAAGAAAAAGAAAAAGGTAGTACAATCCAAAGATTTTTGACACCATTTTCCAAGAGATACAAAAGTTGTTGAAAGCCAAGATCATCTTCCCCATTCATCATTCAACATGGATTGCTAATATTGTACCTGTAAGGAAGAAAAATGGTGAGATTCAGATCTGTGTTGACTTCAAAAATCTAAATCAAGCTTCTTTGAAGGAAAAATATCCCCTACCCATGATGGACCAGGTGTTACAAGCTGTCACAGGTGCGGAAATGTTGTCCATGCTTGACGGTTTCTCAGGATATAACCAAGTGGAAGTCAATATTGAAAATCAACACAAGACCGCCTTTACCACTTCTTGGGGTACTTTTGCCTACAAGAGGATGCCCTTTTGCCTCATTAATGCTAGTGCCACCTTTCAGAGAGCAATGGATTTGGCTTTCGGGAGTTTGAAAGTAAAATGTATTGTTGTGTATCTAGATGATTTAACTGTGTTTTCCAAAACTAGAGCAGATCACTTTCGGCATCTTGAAACAATCCTCTTGAAATGTAGAGAACATGGAGTCTCTCTGAATCCAAAGAAATCTATCTTTTGTGTCACAGAGGGCAAGCTGTTGGGGCATGTTATCTCCAAAGAAGGAATCAAGATTGATCCTGAACGAGTTCAAGCCATCCAACAGATTCCTCTTCCCACAAACAAAAGGGGAGTGCACTCTTTCTTTGGTAAGATCAATTTCCTTAGAAGATTCATCCCCGATTTTACAGAGCTGACTTTGAACATTTCCCAAATGATGAAAGGAAAGAAGATGTTTGGTTGGTCCTCTAAAGGAAAGGAAGCATTTGAAGGCATTAAGAAGGCTATTGCTAAGACTCCTATCTTAGCATGTCCATATTTTAGCAAAGATTTTATTATCTATTGCTATGCCACAGAGAGTACCTTGGCCACTGTGTTGACTCAGAAAGATTCTGAAGACCATGAGCTCCCAATTTCATTCATGAGTTATATTATGAAAACTCATGAGTTGAAGTACACTATGATGGATAAACATGCTTTTGCAGTAGTTAAAGCTGTTAAGCAGTTTCATTTTTACATTCTTAAATCTCACTCTATTGTGCTTGTGCCCGATACGATTATCAAGGCTATTCTTACACAACAAGAATTTGGAACCAAGAGAGGAAATTGGGTAGCAAAGGTTCAGGAGTATGATCTCGACATCAGACCAACGAAGCTAGTTTGGGGTAAAGGCCTGTGTGAACTCATTTCCAAAGGAGCTGGTCATGAGTTGCCTAAGGATGAAGTTGATGTCCCTATTATTCTCTTCCTCAGCTCGATAGACAAATGATATGCTGACATTGCTCATTTCCTCACCTATGGTGAGTGTTCATCTTACTTAATTTCCAAGGAGAAGAGATCTATCAAGTTAAGGTCAACACAATACGTGTTGTGGGAGAATTCTGTGTTCAAGCGAGGAGTGGATGGAAGATTCTTGAAGTGTGTTGACAAAGTGTTTCGCACAGAATGTTTCGGCTCTGCAGAATAGACTTGCTTCTATCCTATCATTCCTTTGAGAAACAGATAAGGGTTAGGGCTAGGAGGAATACCTGTTGAATATTGAGATGGTGTGCACGTACCGTAGAGAAAGATCAGATCGACTGTGAAGAACTCCTTTTTGTCTTGGAAGGACTACCTGTAATTAAGAATACAAGACCACCAGATTTGAGTTAGACAATAAATGAGGGATCTGCCTTAGGCCCAGGAAATGTAAAAACTTCCTTTCGAAGGTGGTCAGTTCCCCTTTGTAATACGATTTAACAAAAATGATAATAAAGAAAGCTATTGCAAAATCACGATTTAGGTATCTCGTTACAAAGCAATAGAAACTAAACTATCAATAATAAAGCGTCACGTTGTTTGTTCGGTTACTGGTCATTGATACGTTCAGGTTGAGTTATAGGGATAAACCAGGCTGGATTTGGGGTTGTTAGGTGGCAAATAGGCGAGCAAAAGGGTTTTGGGGTATAAGTCACAGTGACCAACGACGGTCACTGGGTAACCGACCACGGTTAGAGAACCGCTGCCGGTATAGGATAATCGACACCGGTAGGGTCAGTAATCTAGGTGCTTCTGGGTAGAGATTGGTTGCAAGGTGATTGTGGGGTTATTGAGATTGGGGGATGTTTGAGGGGAATGATGAGAGGATAGGGAAGACTCAGAGTGTGGTAAAATGGCCTTCTGGGAAATATCAGGGTGTGTGAGTGAAGGTTAAGTGCAGTAGTGGCTGGTAGTAGATCTAGGAATAAACTTATGATTACTATTAATCAATGGGCTCAAGAAAATGGTGCTTAGAAACATATAACATACTACTTACTTGCCCCTGATGCAGATGCAAGTTTCAGGACTGTGATGATGAAGACAGGACCCAAGTTGGATGCAGTTTCCTCTTCTGATGCTCGAATGAGTGTTATTGGGCTCTGGTTATTCAGTTGCAGTCTTGGGCTTGATGTCCTTCTCTGCAATCTCTTCTTGTTTCTTCACTTGTCTCTACTCGGCCAAGCAAAATCTGGATTCTCTCTATGATTTCTCCTTCTCCTGATCAAATGAAAATCCGATCCTTGTTTTTGGTTGGAAGTGGTCATTTACAGGGAACCGATGGTGGTTACGCAACCGACGGCGGTCGAGTAGGAACCGGTATCGGTCAGGTCAAAGCAGGCTATTTTTGGTAAAATAGCCAGCTTTCCCTCCTTTTCTTCCGAAGGATTGGTAGCGGGCTTGGTCAAGTCATTATGAAGTTGGTTTTAGGTGCGGATGAGGAGTAAATAGTCATAGGTGTGGAATTGGACCAAATTATAGGTCTTAATTAGGTTAGTTTAGGGTTAAGACTAGGTCATGATGAGGTGGCGACATGAGGTGCAAGGTATGGTGATGTGGATTTATTAATTATAAGGTAATTAATAAATAATTGTGTAAGGTTTAGGTGGTGAGGTTAGGTTACGAAATGCGATGCGGGTCACAAGGGGTCGTAAGACATAAATTTGGTGTCTACATTAGCCCCTTATTGTCGTGTAGTTTGTTTTGTAAAGCTGCACGGACAATAATAAGAAGTGGTTACTCCTGTTAAGGGTATAGGTAATCCCCCTAAAATCTATCACAGATTGAGGTAGCGTGAAATCAGGGATAGGGTTGATAAAGGGTAAATGGTGTTGAGATGAGGGTGAGATGGTGGGGTAGGTCCAAAGAAGCAGATGCACATTGAAATGCAGTAGTGCGACCATGGTACATGATTTGACTAGCAAGCCAACAATGCATAGGCAAAGGTCGATAGTTTATCCAAACAAGGGTGATATAATCCTGGTATCCAAGGCATAGGAAGTAGCTTTAGGGTATATAACAGGTAAGGTACAAGAACGTCTAGGCATGTTCGGCAGTACCAAATGGTTGGTTTGGTTGAGATAAACGTCACGGTCTAGGTCTTAGGAAAAGTTGGTCGACAGATCAAGTCAAGGACCCTAATCATGCTAAAACACGAACAGGTGTGATGGATTGAACAAAAGGCTACTGGGTGGATAAAAGTGTATGGTGTTGATGTTGGACGAAGTAGTTAAGTGGTACGGCCTTGGGTCGGGCTAATTGATGAGTGAGGGCCGTGGGTCGGGCCAAATGGTTGGGGTGAGGCCTTGGGTCGGGCCAAGTTATTGGGTTGCGGCCTTGGGTCGGGCCAAATGGTGTGGTTGCGGCCTTGGATCGGGCCAAATGGTTGGGTTGCGGCCTTGGGTCGGGCCGAATAGGTTGGTTGTGGCCGTGGGTCGGGCCAAATAGGTTGGTTGCGGCCTTGGGTCGGGCCGAATAGGTTGGTTGCGGCCTTGGGTCGGGCCGAATAGGTTGGTTGCGGCCTTGGGTCGGGCCAATGAAGTTAACAAGGGGTTGTCAATGAAGGTGGATATAGGCGATGTTGGTAGAAAGGGCTATTAGTAAATAAGGGCCGAAATTGGGGTAGAGGTGAGATAAAACCGATGTCGATTATCTATGACCGATATCGGTTAGAAGACCGATACCGGTTTCTTAGGGCACAATAAAACCGATGTCGGTTATGGGCGAAAAACCTATAAAAAAAAAATATGGCCTGTCATTGTCACTTTTTCATTGTCATTGTCATTGTCGGTTTTTTTGAAACTTTGTATATATATAGATATGATGTTTTGACCCACATGCTGTGCGTAAAAAGCGTTAAATGTTTTGTCGATGGTTTTTGATATGTGATATATGATGAGTTTGATTCACATGGTGTTATATATTAATGATGTTGATGTCTTTTGTTGATGGGATGCATATAGATATAAATGATGAGTTTAATTGACATGTTATATTATAAAATGTTGTATGTTTTGGTTTTGTGAAATTGAATGTATGTAGCTGTTAAGTTGGATCCAAATGGTGTATAAATTGATGGTTTGTAATATCGGTTGTTGATGGCTTGTTTGTGTTTGGAATGTAGATAGATGATATTGATGAAATTGTAATGAGAGGTGGATTTAATGAAAAATATGGATAATGGTGTTGTGCATGCAGGAAAAAGGGACGGGCGCCACAAAAATTTGCAAAAAATGAAAAAAGGCTTAGGTTTAAGTAACAGGTTGGGCGTGACCGATATCGGTTATGTAACCGATGTCGGTAGCTATATGACCGGTATCGGTTACAAAACCGATATCGGTTATGCAAGAATTGTTTTCCTAAAAATAGAACTGCTGGGTTGGCAACTGAAGTTCTTATTTTAGCATTCTTATTTTTAGAGACATGAAACACGTTAAATATGCGAATGCGACACTGTTTGACAACTGCTACAGGTAATTGCATGAAAGAATTTGAGTGATAAGGAGGAAAGAGACAGGTGAAGTGAGCGTGGGATGAGATTCAGAGGGCAGAAAGACAAGTTATATTTGAAGAGGGTGGTGAACATGGCTGAACGAGGAGAAGCATCCAGCAGGCAGGGACGAGGGGGAAGACATGTTCCGCCCCAAACTGCTGCATCCGGAGAGGTAAATTGTTTGGGTGTAATTTGATTCTTGCATGTGTTTGTAAATAGTATGAAAGAAGTGTAAGTGGGTAAAGATTAGAAAAAAAGGTGATAGGCAAGGGTTGGGGATGGTATGAGTGCTACGGGGCAGGTAAACAGGGTGGGCCTGTATGTTTTTAGGTAGAAATAGGAGTAAACGGGCTTCATAAATATCGAAGGTGTATGTTTGAAGCAGGGTAGGTATATTTTGACAGTGACCGGTATCGTTTATAAGTAACCGGTATCGGTTAGCAAACCGGTATCGGTTATGCATAACTGCTATCGGTTACTGTAAGGGTTTCCAGATTTTGAGAAAAAAACCCGTAGAGATTTGTTCTTTTGAATAATCATGTGTCGTTTTTATGTATGCAGGCAGAAGCAAGGTTAAGGATGAATGATACTGTGCCAGCGTTGTTGTCAC
Source organism: Taxus chinensis (assembly GCA_019776745.2). NCBI lineage: Eukaryota > Viridiplantae > Streptophyta > Pinopsida > Cupressales > Taxaceae > Taxus > Taxus chinensis. Next base: position 767,832,759 of record CM034153.1, read on the forward strand.
GAATCCGAGCGGATGTAACACCAGCTGAATGGGCATTGATAAATCGGTTGGGGTTAAGTGGAATCCGCTATTATTCAAGAATCGCGCGTAACCATGCTATGTTGCAGGCGTTGATTGAGAGATGGAATCCAGAAAAGAATACCTTCTATCTACCAACAGGGGAGATGACAGTGACTTTGGAAGATGTGTTCCATATTTTGAGACTCCCAATGATAGGAAAAATAGTGTATCAGGCATTGCCCAGCGCGGGGCGGGCAGCGATAACAACAATATTTGGGTCAGCTGCACGAGATTTGACACAGCGAGGTTTATCATTTACGTATGGTACAATGTATGCAACACACCCTGAGGAAACAAGGTTGGCCGTGCTATTAATGATAGCGGTGGGGTATTATGCATTTCCGAGGGCAGAAGGTGGAAGATTTCCCAAAGCATTGATGAGTGTTATTTGGGAAATGATAGAAATGAGCGTGACATTCGCATGGGCACCCGCATATCTGGCAGAGTTATATAGGGGTTTATGGGCATGTAAGCGAAAACACAGGATGACACTGGATTGTTCGTACTTATTACATTGTTGGGCCTATGAGCATATTGTTTGTGTGCGTCCAATAGGCCGACCCATTGAGTCGGGAGAGACAAGAGTGCAAAGGTTGGGATTTAGACGATGGGTCCAGACAGAACAAGAAGTGAGATCCCAGGCCGTGATAGATGACATCGAGTATTATAGACAGGTATGGGAGATGGTGACAGTTGCGGATATTTATTGGAGGCCGTACGGGAACTATATGGTGACAGAGCACATAGCTGAGGAGTTGAGGGGTGTAGAGCGATTGAGGTGGATCGCAGGGCATAGGCCGGGTGAGTACGAGAGAAATCCACTTAGACCCTTGCACCTCCTCCCGAATCAGGTGGTGATTGTGATCGTCGATGCCTCTTGGCTGGCCTCTCCATCCTCAAAGGTGGTGAATGTTTCGGCTCTGTAGAATAGACTTGCTTCTATCCTATCATTCCTTTGAGAAACAGATAAGGGTTAGGGCTAGAAGGAATACCTGTTGAATATTGAGATGGTGTGTGCGTACCGTAGAGAAAGATCAGATCGAATGCGAAGAACTCCTTTTTGTCTTGGAAGGACTACCTGCAATTAAGAATACAAGACCACCAGATTTGAGTTTGAGAATAAATGAGGGATCTGCCTTAGGCCCAGGAAATGTAAAAACTTCCTTTCGAAGGTGGTCAGTTCCCCTTTGTAATACGATTTAACACAAATGATAATAAAGAAAGCTATTGCAAAATCACGATTTAGGTATCTCGTTACAAAGCAATAGAAACTAAACTATCAATAATAAAGCGTCACGTTGTTTGTTCGGTTACTGGTCGTTGATACGTTCAGGTTGAGTTATAGGGATAAACCAGGCTGGATTTGGGGTTGTTAGGTGGCAAATAGGCGAGCAAAAGGGTTTTGGAGTATAAGTCACAGTGATTGACGGCGGTCACTGGGTAACTGACCACGGTTAGAGAACCGCTGCCGGTATAGGATAATCGACACCAGTAGGGTCAGTAATCTAGGTGCTTCTGGGTAGAGATTGGTTGCAAGGTGATTGTGGGGTTATTGAGATTGGGGGATGGCTGAGGGGAATGATGAGAGGATAGGGAAGACTCAGAGTGTGGTAAAATGGCCTTCTAGGCAATATTAGGGTGTGTGAGTGAAGGTTAAGTGCAGTAGTGGCTGGTAGTAGATCTAGGAATAAACTTATGATTACTATTAATCAACGGGCTCAAGAAAATGGTGCTTAGAAACATATAACATACTACTTACTTTCCCCTGATGCAGATGCAAGTTTCAGGACTGTGATGATGAAGACAGGACCCAAGTTGGATGCAGTTTCCTCTTCTGATGCTCGAATGAGTGTTACTGGGCTCTGGTTATTCAGTTGCAGTCTTGGGCTTGATGTCCTTCTCTGCAATCTCTTCTTGTTTCTTCACTTGTCTCTGCTCGGCCAAGCAAAATCTAGATTCTCTCGATGATTTCTCCTTCTCCCGATCAAATGAAAATCCGATCCTTGTTTTTGGTTGGAAGTGGTCATTTTACAGGGAATCGATGGCGGTTACGCAACCGACGGCGGTCGAGTAGGAACCGGTATCGGTCAGGTCAAAGCAGGCTATTTTTGGTAAAATAGCCAGCTTTCCCTCCTTTTCTTCCGAAGGATTGGTAGCGGGCTTGGTCAAGTCATTATGAAGTTGGTTTTAGGTGTGGATGAGGAGTAATTAGTCATAGGTGTGGAATTGGACCAAATTATAGGTCTTAATTAGGTTAGTTTAGGGTTAAGACTAGGTCATGATGAGGTTGCGACATGAGGTGGTAGGTATGGTGATGTGGATTTATTAATTATAAGGTAATTAATAAATAATTGTGTAAGGTTTAGGTGGTGAGGTTAGGTTGCGAAATGCGATGCGGGTCACAAGGGGTCGTAAGACATAAATTTGGTGTCTACACAAAGACCAATAAAAGAAGTTGTTCTCAGCCTTTCATGATCAAGCTTGTGGGGGTCATTTCTCATCTGCTATCACTGCTCATAAAATTATTTTTGTGGGGTACTATTGGTCTACTTTATTTAGATATGCATCAAAATGGGTCAACAAGTGTGAAGCTTATTAAACATTTGTGGGAAGACCTAAGTTGTCTGCTTTACCACTTAATCCAGTTGTGATTGAAGAACCCTTTCAACAATGGGGTTTGGATTCCATTGGAACACTCAACCCACCTTCAAGTATAGGACATACTCATGTATTGACTGCCACAAATTATTTCACCAAGTGGGTGGAAGCCATCCCAGTTAAAAGTACTACTTCTGAGGTAGTATGCAATTTTATTAAAGAAAACATCTTGGTAACGTTTGGAGTACAAAACAATATTGTGACCAATAATGCTTCCAATTTTTCTTTTGATGAGATGATGAATTTCTGATATGGGTATGGAATTTCCCTTGCTCATTCTTCAGATTACTACCCTTAAGGGAATGGATAGGCAGAATCAACAAACAAGAATTTGGTGACCATTGAAAGAAAGCTTGTTAATGAATCTTAGAGAAACTGGGATAAGAAGCTTTATGATGCTCTCTGGGCAGATCAAATTACACCCAAAAGAGCAATTGGGATGTCCCCTTTTCAAGTGGTGTATGGTGTGGAAGCTCAACTACCAATGACAGTTGAACTACCAGCTTTGCATTTGATGAAAGCTATTGAGGACCTCAGTTTCTGTGATTCTTTGGATAAGAGGATCATGTATCTCCATAAGCTAGATGAAGAAAGGCTATAGGTTTTTGATAGGATCTCTGCCCATCAACAGAAGGTGAAATCCTTATTTGATAAGAAAACCAGATCCAGAGATTTCAAAGTTGGAGACATTGTTTTACTATGGGAAAAAAGGCATGAACCTCGAGGAAGCCAATGTAAGTTTGAATATATTTGGCTTGGTCCTTTTAGGATCAGGGACTTTTCTAGTGAAATTTATTTCTATCTTGATTACATGGATGGATCTTCTCTCTCGCTTCCTTATAGTGGGAAGTACCTGAAATTATTCAAATCCTAGGGGAATAAGAAGTCCTTTGTATATTATGTATAGTGCGTGTTTACCTTCTTAATTGATTTGCCTTTGAATCTATTGCCCAATGGATAAAGCACTGGTATTCTTCCCCAGAGTTTTTCTTGAATTCTTGTCTTGCCTCACTCCTGTGATCTAGTCAAGTCATCCCCAGAAAGAGCCAGCTGTTGTTCCCCTCAAAATTCCCCTCTTTTGAAAGTCAAAAAATTTGAAAATTTTGAGTTGGCACCCTTCAGTAGTGTTTTTACTGAAGTAAGAAATTCGAAGAGATGGTGTAATTTTTTTTTTTTTGGAGTCATTTTAGTGACTTGCGGGTCTGTCGGACATTTTTGTCCCTCATGTCCCAAGTACTAGCAGGCATCCTATTCACCGATCGACTGATTTCCCCGCAAGTCCTTGTCCGTCAGCTTTTTCAGACTTTTTCAGCCCATCTGTCCCAAGTACACCCGTGCCTCCTGTTCACTGATTCCCCGCATCAGCCAAATGGGCTCTTCGTGCCCTTCATATTTATGTGTCCCTTGGACCACCTGTGATTTTTTGGCCCACATTGCCCACATTGGCCGAATTAGCTCTTCGCGTCCCTCATGTCCTAATGTCCCATGGACCGCTTGGGTCAGTTTTTCCGCTTTTCCCGCATTTTACCTTTTTGAGTCAGCACGAGGTATATTTAATACACATTTATGATCTTCTCTCTCTTGAAAAACTATTTAAAGGGGCAACCATCTATGTACTTGTCAAATTGTCTGCTCATTATCTCTTACCCACATTTTTTTCAAAATCGAGTCGTTTCTCCACCTTCCTGTATCTCTTTGCAATTTTTGTCGTGAATATGTTATTTGAAGGCCATTCCTCTGTTCACTGTCAAAATGAAGATCAAATTTCAAGTTCATGAGCATCTGTCCCCTTTGGAGAATTTTGTGCCCGACATTGGAGATAGCAAAGTTTGACATATGGATTTCGATGATTTCTAAGGTAGATTTGCATGCGAAAAACCCTTCTCCCATGGCTCAAATGATAAATGATAGTGGAATCGAATATGCCACTGGTTTTCCTCTCTCTGTACAATGTGCCGACACTATGCTCACCTGCAGGGCATGGAGATAGTGGAAGCATTGAAGAGATTCAGGCACCAAATCCTCAAAATAGTGGGCCCTTCTCAGCCACAACCAGATGTCTCTACTTCTGGCTCTTGACTCTCTTCTTCTATTTTTAGTTCGAATCTCCTTGTAATTTAATTAAGGACTTTATGTTTAGTATTTCCTTAATTAATGTTTTGGTTAAAATAAATGGTTACCAAATGTAACCACTTTGGAATCTATATATTGGGCTCTCCACACTATTCCAAGGGGCTGGAACTCTGATAATTTTTGAAAGTGTAAAAGAACTAAAATCCATCAATACAAAAGATTTCCGTTCCTGTTTCTATCTGCATCGATTTATTTTCTCTTTCCTGTCTAAATTTTGTGAATCATTAATGTATTGCATTAAGAAGCTTTGTATTATTATGGATGTCATTTCTGGAACTTTGTGTCTATGAAATAATATCTGGTCATTTAATATGAATGATTCTGTTCTATATATCATCCTTTTACAACATTTATAAGGAACTATTTTGCTATCTATATTTCCTGGGAATGCTGTTATGTTCTACCTTTTCCCTCACTTAGTTCTTCTGTTCCTTTGTATTGATGATCTACCTTTGCATTAAAACACTTTCATGATATCAGAGTTCCTCATTAAAATAGAAAGTTGTACATTTGTAAGTAGTTTTGCTGCTTGCTTTCAATAAGGGCACCTCATTCATTAAAGAGGAGGGACTTTCTGTCCCATGACTGTTGCTTTCATTAAAGTCCTAATTTGACAATCAACAATTCCCAATGGATACGACAAGGAAATTGGTCTTTTCATCTAGCAGGCAGATACCCCTGTGAGTCAGCAAATTGTTATCCATATTTCTCCCCCGAGCCAAATATCAGATCAGCTATGACCCCACATAGAAAGAACCTGAAAAAAATTGTTCAGATCTATAAATAGGTCACAGAGGGACTCAACAATGGAATAACAGGGTCAGAAAGGAAGGGGGCAGTGCCGTAGAGGAACCAGGAGCAAGAAAGGGGACCTATTTTTCAAACTATTTTCCCACCCATTTGTACGGATTCGATACAAAATTCGAAGGGGTATATATTTCGACTCAGGGCTCAAAATATTGCAAATCTGACACTGTTGGAAATGTCTTGACATACTCTACACCATAGAAAGATAAAAGTTCATTTTTTTCAGACCCTAGTAGGTGAAAAATGGAGAAACATCTTCAGGCATTTAATGCAGGATCTCGTTGACTCAACAACTAGATCGGATTCGATGTGTTCTACTGTTTCCTCTTCTTTCAAGGCACTGAACCAAGGATTGATGCAGTAAAGACAGATTTGGGGGTAGATTTTTTCAAATGCATTAAAAAAAGTGGTTGAGGTTTAACCTGATTTTCCCGCTTCTCCCTCTCTTTCTTCTCTTTGATTGAATCTATAAATACAGGGGCGAGATTCATTGTAAAGGGTTGGACATTTTTTGGTTTTGCAGGCTCCCCTCTTCCCCTTGGTAAGTGAATTCATGGAGTTTCAGACCTCCCATATAGACTGTTTAACGCAAATTTGCCTTGTTACTATTGTAATGCATCGTATCAACCCATGAGAGAAATAATACATGTTTTGTGGGTGATCTTCATCCCTTTCTATGTTAATTGTTATCTTCTGATCCTTCATTACAAATTTGGTTATTTGTGCATGTTTTTATGTTGCATTCTTCTGGTTTGTGTCTACCAACAAAACAATTTTTCATCACTCCTTTGGTGTATCACCTTGTACCTTAAGTTTTATTTACTTTGCATCCCTTCTTTAAATCTGTCTCCTTGGCAAATTAGAGTAGGATTTAGGATAGATCATCTACAATTTCATGCATACACATAAACAGAAGAGTAGGAACCAACCTTAATCTAGAGATATTTTCTAATTCTAAAAACGTCCCACACTTTGGGAAAAGCTCAATGTTGTGTAATCATACCAAATGACCCATTTCTGGAGTGCAAATCTAAGAGGTCAATTTAAAGGTGCTGTGATTCTGCACTAACAGGTGTTTGATCTCCAATTTCCATTTACAGTATATATTTATTGCCTAGACATCTTTACTTAGCCTTCTCCCACTTTTTCTAGCTTCTTGCCTCTTTCTGTGCATATTTTGGCCTTTAGTGCTAGGACCCGCCGCCATGCTTAGGTGGCGGTTATGAAACTACCGTCCAAGACAATGTGGTGGCCTTGAAACTGCTACCCTGCGCAGGGTGGCCGTCCTGCCATCATTTTCCATAATTCTTCACACGTGTTTTAACATGTGACAGTTCACTTAACTTCACTTTTTGCATGCATCTGTGAGCCCAAATTGTCTAAAATTAGCTTTGATTTCTTGGTTCTCCTTCCTCCTATTTTTAAATAGATTTAATTGGTTGGAACTACTCCTTCTTGCCTTGTGCATGAAGGCACCTCCCATCCTCCATTCCTACATATTCCATGCTTGTATTCAAGCAAAAGGCTTGAGAATTTTTTGTATCTTGCATTGTATTGCTACTATGATCTTGTTAGGAATTGCATAGCCAAGATCTGATCTCTTGTGCTATCTCTCTTCTACCTGCATTACATCTGGAATACCATCAAGCTGCCATTACTAAAAGCACCATTCTCTTGCTGTTGTTATTGCATTCCCAATCCCTTGGACTCACATGAACACTCAGAGAAAGAAAGGAACATACTGAGGGGACAAATACAGACACAACCAAAATTTTCAAAGATCTTGCTTGTCCAAGTTCGAATTGTGTGTTTGCTTGCCTTGTTTGTTGAATTGTCAATTTCAAATCACTAGTTTCAATCATTCCATATCAAATAGAGTAGAGAATAATTCATATCAAATAGAGTAGAAAATCATTCATTTCAATAGAATTAGTCAGATCACAAGTAGATCAAGTCATTAGTAAGCTTGCCTCTTTAAATTTACTAGGGAAGTTGTGAGGAACAATATCCCCTTTTAGGGTCATAATTTTTTCTTCACCTTTGAGGTAGAGTTTGAAGGGTTTTTTATCAGATTAGGTTATTTGTTTTACATTAAATTCATACATTTGCAAAAGTAACCAACTACATCCGACTGTTTACTTGTCTTTAGTTTATTTATTAGATTAGAACACATTGCTTAAAGATTGGAAAAGAAAAAAAAATATTTCCTTTGATAGATTAGTTTTCTTTTATTACTTTGATCCAAAATATTGTGAAAAATCCAAAAGCATAGATTATATTTCCTTCAGTAATTAGTTTTCTTATCAAAAATCATTTTATTTCATTCTGTATGACCATCAACAGTGCACAACAGGAAAAGACATATAGTTGTGATCCCTTGGTCCCACAAACCAACGGGCCAAAATTGATAACTGACATTGATACCAGTTTATGCTTGATAGTATTACGCACAACTGCAACTTTTGTTGAGAAAATAGAACAACTCAATATGCTAAATATCACTGCTAATCAAGCCTACAACTATTGGAATGCTCCTGACAATAGAGTTTGATTACGTGCATGACTATCCATGGGCCACAACCTCCACGAGTCTTTGATTTTGATCCTCAGGTCCCACAACCCAACGGGCTTGTCAACCAGTTAGACATTGACACTAGTTTGTGTACATTAGTATTCAGATCTTCACCACTTCCACCAGATATTATCACACAACTTTCCTTACTGAACATAATAGCCAATCAGGCTAAGAATTTTTGGACCAGACCAAAAAATTACCCATAAATACATGTGGCTCCATCATGCCTCTCATTCTTACTTCCATGACCTTGTCTGGAAATCTATACGAGGTGCATGCAGGTCATTTTCCATGTGTTCAACAACTGAAAAATAGAATCTCATCCGAGCTCATTATTGATTGGAGTTTACGAGTAGCTATCATCTCAGACCAGGCCATCACACTGCTTCAAGTTAGGAGAGCATTCTTTGCCTTAGTCTCGCAGATCATGATATTACGTGTTGAAGATATAAGATTGACCAATTAGTTTGATTCCCGCCACCACACTCATATTCACATTCATTCTACACCAAATGTCTCGGCACGACCTTAAGAGGTCAGGTACGAAGAAGCTCACGTGTTGATTATATGTCATACAAATTTTTGAACCCGACGTGAAGAGCTAGCCTCTAAACATTTTTTCTTTCTTCATCCATCTTTTATTCTGCAGGTATTCTTATACCCCCCAAATATGTCGGGATACGACGATTACGGTTGGCTCATCCAGGGTTTTGACATGTACCACTACTAATCAAGTATACCACAACAATCACCTTCACTTTCAACATGAGTGGACAACCGCTCATCTGCTGAAAACCCTTTGCTTCAGGGAACCAATGTTGGTTCCTCTGTACGTATTGAGAAACTTGACCAAGTCATTGAAACTTGACCAGGTCACTCAAACCTATCCTCATGAACAATCAAGTTCTAACAACATGACTTTCACTGGTGAAGCAAGTTCATCTCCTTGGGTATTGTTTGATAACCCATTAGCATGCAATCGGATTAGTTCCCACATCTAGATGAGGAATATTTAGCATGATATGCTAGGAGTGAAAAAAACTTCCAGAACATGAACCAAAATTTCAATAGGTTGCAAGGACAAGGTGATGTCCTGATCCAAAACAATAATGCTACCCCTCCACCAATCGAAAATACTGCCAATGAGGGGTGGCAACATAGTGAACAATTCATAGCAAGATATCATACTCCTCAACAACTTCTGATTATTCAACAAAGAGTACCTAAGCAAAGCACTGCCTTGTCAACAGACGATGTCATTTTAGCTTTGGTAGACAAAGTCAAGGAGCTAGAGATTTCCCAAAATACTCATAATGCATACGCAGGGAAAGCACAAACTTCTCCCTACCCAAAAAATTATGAACAAATACCTACTGCACAAAACCCTCTAGTTTATATGAATACTCTATACCCTGAAGATCTGCTTACGGGGATGGGCACCTTGGTTATGCCCCCAAAGCCACGTATGGATATCTACAATAGGAACCATCTGGAAGTGTGTTCTCAAATGCCATACCATCCAGAAATGTAATGTTCCCTGACTTTGTGCCTTTGATTCCATACCAAGGTAATCAACCCCCCTATGTGCACATGTATTCTAAATCTCTGCAGGGGGACATGTATACCTACCCGGGTCCATATGGACAACTGCAAGGGATGCCATACGCCCCAAAAAATGTATATACTGTCCCATTTCAGCAATCGATGTAGCCCCCACCTCCTCAACAAGGATCTTCAATTGTGGAAACATACGCAATGGGGACTTATTCTTAATATCTCAAGGAACCCCTAGACTTCTCTATTTAGATAGTCATGCTCCCGAGACCCTTGCCTGATCTTCCAAAATTCAAAGGGGAGGGTGATCCTAATGCCCACATCAAGGCTTAGCAACAGCCATTCGAGAGCTTCTCCCATGGGACACATTCATTGTGAAACTTTTCCCTAAGACGCTAGAAGGTATTTCTCTTGACTGGTACTAAAAGATGCCAGAGGCTTTAATATACTCGTTTAAACAACTTGTATCAGAGTTTATTAAAGATTTTTATATGAAAAATCTTTTGAGAACAATAATAAGGGAATTCCCTCATATCAAGCAAGAACACAATGAGTCTGCAGCCCACTTTATTCATAGGTGGCGACAAGTTCTCTACTCCTCAGCAAGCACTCCAAATATGGATCAAACAGAACTTTGTGATTTTTTCCTTCACTCCCTCAACAGAGAGACAAAGGAAAAAGTTCCTGCTAAGGAGCTATGAAGAGGTGCTTGTACGATGGAAAAGTAACAAGTGAGCATGGGAATCTACAAGTAACTCTTCCTTGTACCTGACCTCCTGAGGTCGTGCCGAGACAGCCGGTGGGGATGGAATATACGTGGGGTGCAGAAAAACTAGTTAGGAAATCTTATGTCTTCGACGTGCACTAATGGAATCTGTGAATCTAAGGAAAAGAAGGCCCTCCTAACCTGAACTGGTGTGATAGATCATTCGGTGAGGATGACTGCTTGAAGGCTCCAATCAATATCGAGCTCTGGCATGATCCGATCTATAGGTTGTGGAATACGTGGAAGATGACCTATGGGTGCTTCGTAGATATCCCCCGACAGGGTCATGAAAAATGGATGATGGATATATAGTGGATTCTATGGGTGATTCTCTAGTCTAGTCTAGAAATCCTTAGCTTGATTAGCTGCTACGTCTAGTGAGGATAGTTGTGCGATAATGATTGGTGGAAGTGGAGAGGATCTAAATACTAATGTGCATAAACCAACATCAACATCTGATTGACCTGTGGGCCCGTTGGGTTGTGGGACCTGTGGATCACAACCATAGGTTCGTGGTCCGTTGTGGGCCTCCTATGGTCATGTGCAGAATCAATCCCTAATCCCTAATATCCAGTAGTCGTATGCCTTTTTGGCCTCTATGTTTAGAACTAAAAGTTGTGCAATCTTCTCAGAGTACCTTACAGGTGTTCTGGAAACTTGAATTCTTAAGTCAGTGTCTATGTCAATGAGGATGTCTCCTGCATCTGGCTGTGGGACCAAAGGATCACAACTGAATGTTTTCTCTCTTTCAAGCCCTTCTACAGTCATGCGGATATTTATTAGGGCAATCTGTAGTTTGGCTGGTTTGACCAAAACGTATGTGCTTTGTCGTCTTCTATATTTAATCCTCTTAACTGTGAGCTAATTTCTTGTAGGTCTGTTGTTGTTTGGAAGACCTGAATTTTGAGATTTTGGTCTATGTCAGTTATTGCTGCAACAAGATTGGGTTGAGGCACGATTGGCTCGAATACGTATTCTCTGGGCTCCCTAGGTCCCGTGATTGTCATACAAAAGAAACAATATAAATCTAACTAAAGCAAAGTAAACTAATTATGTAAAGTATATCCACAACATATATAAATTCTCTATTTTTGTATTTTTGACAGAGTATTTAACAAAATTAAGATAACAACTATTTAATAGAATTGAAAGAGAAATTATTTAATATCTAGAAAATGACAACTAAGCTAATAACAAAATTTAAAACAAACAAAGTAGCCGAGTATAGCTACCTGCCTGTGCAGTTGTGAATCTATTCTGAATAACCAAATAACTGATCTAATCTATTTGAAAGACCCCCGATCTTACCTCAGAAGTGAGGAATGAATCATAGTTTCTCAGAAACTATCAATCCCCATAGCTTCCCCGGCAATATCAAAAGTGAGATTAACTGAAATGAAATGATTCACTACTCTATTTGATATGTTTTAACTAGAAATTTGATAGCTTGAACCTGGATTTTGCAGAACAGTGGCGAATCCAATTGTGTGTGGCTTTGTCCCCTCAGTGTGGTCTCCTCGTTCCTTCGTGCTCACGTGAATCCAGAAAAGCGTGTAATGCTAGCATCAACAAGGAGTAGGTATTGGAACAATGGCAACTTTGGATGTAGACTGAATACAATGCGAGTAGGAGAGGGATAGCGCAAGAGAACAGAGCTTGGCTTATGTAATTCCTAGCGGGATTTATTGTGAGTCATGCAACACAAAACATCCAGAACCTGAAACTATCCTTCTTGACGAACAAAACCTGCAACTCTAATGGCTTCAGACTAAAAATGAAACTATCCTACCTCAATTGATTGTATGAAATAGTAATAACACTAGAACAAGAAGATCATGTGGCTTCTAAACAACAAAATAAGACTAACTATGCATGCAACAAATGAAAACTATTGAATTCCTAAACAATAACTGAAAGACTAAACTATTGAAATGAGAGGATGAGAGGCAGTTTTGAGGGGCCATTTGCTTGTAATCAAACCAGCTATTTATAGAATTCCCATTCACCCAAAGGTAACTCCAACTAGGACTCTTTTACTATAAACAATGAAGAAACACTATTCTAGGGAACCAAAATCATAAATACAAGCAAAAACGGATGAGAAAGCTGGTAAAAGTTGAAAATTTACGCGAGTCGTGTTAAAAGAAGCATGCTGGAAAATGCATGAAGGACCACCACCCTGAGCAGGGGGCGGTTACAGGACCGCCACCCTACCTGGGCGGCGGTCATGAGACCGCCACCCAGGCAGGGTGGTGGTTTCGTCACTGAAGACAAAATGCAAAGGAAAAGAGGGGAAAAGAGTAAAAACAAAGCACCCAGAGGCTAAGCGGGGCATGTGGGATGTTAACGTACACTTGGAGAGATTTTCTGGATCCTGAACACCTTGCGAGGAGACCTGTATCATCATTGGGGCATGTGTAACATCGTTCTGCAGCGCAGTACCCTTACAATTTTGGGTACGTACATATTGCCCCCTCAGAGAAGCATTTTAGCCATGAAGAGGCGTAAAATGGTGGGTCCGAGTATGGCGGTCCCGAAATGGGAAATTAGAAATTATACCTGACACGTCTGTGTGTCGAAATGACGCCATCCAAAATTCCCGCTACCTGTAAAATGAAAAGAAGACTCAAGTGCAGATAGATAAAATAAGCCGAAAAATAAATACTAAAATAATATGAAGTGAGGACTTACCATTTGCGCGGGGATAAGAAATTACCTCCGTCGGTGCTCCAAACCTGTGAAAAGGGGCATCCAAAATGAGTCAAAATGCTATATATATAAAAACGGGCCCATTTTCCTATTCATTTGTGTGTTGATTTGATTGATTTTGAGCTCTGGGACCCACGGTGACGGTTTTTGACGAGAGTATAGTCGAAACGTTCGTGACGAGATAGTGATCATGCCTCTGCGAGCGGAACATCGACCCGCGAGATCTCAGGTTAGTTCTTCTTGATTTACCATTTTTATACCTAAAATGTAAAAATGATGAAATCTTCGCCATGGGGGGGTAATTTTTGAAATTTTTAGTTTTAAATGTGTCCTTAGGGGGGACGCCTAATGGGTAGGCTCTCATTTTAGTCAAAATGGTCATTTTTTGTGTTTTTGAGCATTTTTTAGGGCACGTGACCCGTTTGAAAATGCGGGACATGACCGCCGCCCTGAGCAGGGTGGTGGTTACAGGACCGCCACCCTTCAAAGTGGCGGTTATGGAACCGCCACCCTACTCAGGGTGGTGGTCCTTTACAGAACACTAAAATAACATTGTTTTGAACCCATTTTTGCATTTTTAGTATTCTCATATGTTTTAATGGTTTTTCCCAATGTGATTTTGGTACTAACTTACTCTTTTTTTTTGCGTGTTTTTGTGTGTTTTGCAGAAGAAGGAAGAGTACATCAGATGGAGCCATGAGAGAGAGTGTGATTGGCTTCTAGCAGTGTTGGATGCACTTTCTCAGGCTGAGTAGGATACTCTTCAGAGGGCCGACATATTACGTATATCACGGGTTCCTCATGTCGCACCTTCTAGTCACATACTGTGTGACCTGTTTTCGTATTGGGATGCTGATCGGAACACTTTCCAATTTCCAGGAGTCAGGGGTGAGTGGACTATCACCCTGGAGGATGTCTACTACATCTTGGGAGTCCCGATCATCAGGAGATGGCTTACACTTGAGACAGCGGGGTCACGGGCTCAGATAGCTCAGTGGGCTACATATATGGGAGACGCAGTTGTCTCCACTGGTTCGAAGAAGGGGGTGAGGGTCCATTCCATTCCTAGCTTGCCTATCCCTTTGATTCATCAGGCCATTATGGGGATCCTTGCCTTGAGATTGATCGGGGACAAGGGAGGGGACACCTTACTCTACTGCTGGTCCCCTATTATTGCACAGATTGAGGCACATGGCCGGATTTATGCCTGGGGAGCCGATATACTTGGGACCACCTACCATGACCTATACAGGGTGGTCCACTTACAGGGATAGTCTTTGAGCCATCTGACCTTGGTTATGAGCTGGGTCTATGAGCGTATCATCCCCTATGGGAGAGGTGTAGAGGTGGTGGATCCCGGAGCCGTGAGGGCAGCCAGATGGACAGAGATGTCGGTGCTTAGAGCACCCCACCAGCCAGTTGCTTCCCTGACTACTGATGATATGGAGGCCACACCTTATCAGGCCATGGCAGGGTTGTGGGGTGAGGAGACCCTCACTTTGATTTCCTACTCTACTACAGGGTAGCTTGTGGATAGGATGGGGAAGGTAGAGACACACCCTTTTGATCGAGTGCCTCAGCAGTTTGGCCTTGCCTATGTTGGTATGCTTCCCCCAGTGGTGCCAGTGTTCAGATTAGTTTGGGAGGCTAGGGGAGGTCCTAGAGGCCAGGGTTGGACTGTTGTTACTCCTGGCATCCCTATTGTAGCTAGGTGGGTGGTACGTGCCCGAGAGAGAGTCGGTGCTCCTCAGGCACCTTTACTTCAGATTGCCGCCGGTCCTACCCATAGCAGTGATGACCCTATTGATATAGACTCCGAGTCTGAGGAGTTCACAGGGGGAGAGATGGAGGAGGAGACCGAGGACATGGAGGTCAGTGAGTCAGGTGGAGAGGAGGATAGCGATCCCGAGTGGCATGACACTCAGGAGATCTTACAGGCTGAGAGGGCAGAGCAGAGTGCGGAGAGGGTGACTCTAGTCTCAGAGGAGTTGCCCTCTCAGGACCTAGGTGGGGAGGATGAGTCTGTAGTAGGATGTTATGTTGCCCCAGACACAGGAGGAGGACATCAGTCAGTGGAAACATCTGTGGTAGGTGCTGATCCTAGGGATCCCTCTTGGAGGCCCGGAGATCCGAGTGAGTTGTCACTCTTCTTTTAATATTTGTTTTTAGCTAGGATTGCCTTAGTTGCTATCTCTCCTTTTGTTCATTTTTGTTTTTATCTTTTGATTATTTCTAATTTGTCTTCTCCTTTGCTTGCAGAGACTGCTGATGAGTGGCGAGACTTGATTCACTGGGTATGTACTGATACCCTGATGCTCCCCATGGAGAAGACTCGTGCCGAGTTGTCGGTGGATGCGGGGGAGCCTTCAGCAGCTGGTAGGCATAGTGATGTCTTTTCCCCTATCTGGCATGTGGCCAAGATGGTGACTTCCCTCCGTACTGAGTTAGCTGGGTATAGGACTGCAGAGCACCTGATGAGGAGCCGCTCTCATAGCGAGGCTACAGCTACTGTTCGGGACCGTGAGCCTTCAGTGCACTCAGAGCGCCGGCGTAGCCAGAGTCCTAGACGTGGTCGTGCACCTTCGGAGGGATCTCATAGGGGTTGAGAGGCCACTTGGCTCTTTTTGTAGTGACTCTTGTTAGATTGTTTATATGATCATTTTGTATTTTCTGGGCTCATTGAGCATTTTGACCATGCCTAGCGCATGATGGCATTGTACATAAAACTTGATTATATATATACTTCTTTTTTTTGGACCAGACTCTTGGTGTCTAGGATTTTGTGATTCATTTCCACATGTATATTAGATGCTTATTAGAATTCTTGTTTTTATATGCTTTTCAGAATGTATGCAATGGAGAACAAATGATACAAATGCTTTCTTCCTTTTTGTATTTCGTGATGCTGATGTATGATAATGTAGACACAATGTGATCTTTGAACTTTAGTTTCTATAAGCAATTTTCCAGTACTTCATATTTGTTTTGACAAAATGTGATGATAAATTGATATGATGAGCAGATGAACTTGCCCCACTCCTAACTCCACACAACTAGTAAGATGTGAGGGCTCACCACCGAGAGCTAGAAAGGGCACAAGCTGTGAGGAGTGTTGAAATGATAATGATGGGAGATAGACAAAGAGTTGGTGGAACCAAATTAGGACGCTACAAACCTACCCTACTCAAGTGACTCCATAGTTTAGAATGTGACTTGCTTTGCAGTTTATCTAGACTTAGATCCGTAGATGGCCACTTGGTTGACAAAATCTGGTTTTCAAGGTTTTGAACTCTCTTGGAATTTTGGACATCTGATTCATTTGTTTTTGACTCAAGATTTCAAAGGTTTATTTGAACTATTTGCTTATGACCTTCAACATTACTGTCAAGAGGACCCCCTACACCTTGCCCCATGCTACTAGTAAGAAGCATGGGCTTATCACCATGGACAAGGTATAGGTGAGTAAGGGCATTCCCATCCTTTCCCAACCCTACGTCACTAGTAAGAGATGCAAGTTCATCACCGAAGGTTGGTAGGGCAAGGAAATGTGTAAAAGTAAAATTTTCTGTTTGATCTATTATTCGACTTATTTATTTGAGAAAAATGTCAGTATGTTCTTATTTCCAAAGAGATCTATATACGGGATAGATGTGACACCATGAAGCTTCTAGAACAGACCATAGGCAAGACACCTATCCTAGGAAGAAACAAAAGTGAGAACAAGCATGCAGGCCTTGGTATGGCTACCGTTAAGACTTTGTCATATCTAGCTTTAATTGATGAAATGATTCTGAAACAGTTGATGATGTTATGAAAATGAAGAAGTATGATTTGAATGCTTCTGCCAATACCATCAGAAGTTTGTAATGAATTGCTTAAGAATAAGTCCCTTGATCACCAAATTTTATGAAATGAGTGAACAAAATGAACCTATCTAAATGAAGATGCAATGTAGATATAATTATACAAATAGTGCCGATGCTTCATGCGTAAAACCGTTTAAGGTGCAAGGAATTGACAGTTTCACCAAATTCCTCACCTTCTAGTGTGCATAAGAGATACGCACCATTTCCATAGTCCTTCATGACTCGATATGGGCCCAACCATTTGGGCCGGAACTTTCTTCCTTCACCGGTCTTCTTATCGATCTGGCTGTCTAGTCTTAAAACTAGATCTCCTTCATATATTTCTCACTCATAGACCTTTTTGTTATACTACCGGCACATCCGGTCAGCATAGACTCTATGCCGCTGTTCAGCGTTTAACCTGGCCTCATCTAGGCTTTCTAGTTGGGAGAGGCGTGCCTCTCTATAAGCTTCCTCATCCAGAATCCCTTGTAGTGAGATGCGGAGACTGGGTATTTCAACCTCAAGTGGGAGAACTGCTTCTGCTCCGAATACCAATGAGAAAGGAGTTGCTCCTGTTGGTGTTCTTATTGAGGTTCGGTGGGCCCACAAGGCTGGATATAACTTTAAATGCCAATCTCATTTGTTTTCTTTTACGGTTTTTGAGTAGAATAGCTTTCAATGTCTTGTTTGTTGCTTCAGCCTACCCGTTGGCTTGAGGGTAATACAGGGAGGCCGTATGATGGTTTATTTTAAATTTACTGCATAGCTCATGGACCTCGTCATTCTTAAAGGATGTGCCATTATCTGAGATAATGATTTGTGGGACACCGTACCTACAAATGATCTGGTTCAAAATGAACTTGGTGATCACGGCACCTGGTACAGTGGTAAGAGGCATAGCCTCTACCCATTTGGTAAAATATTCGGTGGCCGTGATTATGAAGTTATGGCCATCTGTTGACGAGGGAGAGAATTTCCCTATCAAATCTAGGCCCCATGTAGAAAAGGGCCATGGAGTCACGATTGGTTGTAGAGCTTGTGCCGGCATGTGAATCTCATGGGAAAATTCTTGGCATTTATGGCATCTGCGTACAAACTCTACTGCGTCGTGTTCAAGAGTGGGCCAAAAATAGCCCATTCGATGTATTTTGTGAGTGGTGGCGTGACCACCGAAGTGGCCTCCACATATTCCACTATGAGATTCGTAGAGAATCTTCTTGGATTCTTCTGTGTCAACACACCTTAGAAGCATTCCATCGAAAGCTTTACGATAGAGCACTTGTTCTATAATAATGTATTTAGCTACGATAATGCGTAACCACCTTCTTTGTTGTGGTGTAGCACCTTCTGGATACGTATGGTCCATGATAAAATTGATAATATCAGTATACCAAGGACATTCAGAGATGGGAGGTCTGGTTTCGATGTAATATATGCATTCATCGGGAAAATCCAGATCTACTAGATCACCTCCGTCTAACGGGTTGTCGGCTAACCAATCTGCAATGATTTGTCCCTTAACGGACTTCTGGTTTACAAAAGTTAATTTGAATTCACCCATTAAGGTTATAAAGCGTCCAGCCTTTTTAGACAAAGACCCTTGCGTGAGGAAAGTTCGTAAATGGTCTGTTTTTACAATGACCCTTGTTTCTTGATTTAGCATGTAATGTCTTAAGCATTTGGTTGCAAAGACTATGGCAAGGCATTCTCATTCTACCTGCGTATAACATGTTTCATAATCGAGCAACATTTCGGCTAATAAAATAGACCACACGTTCTCATTTATCATCGTCTTCTTGAGCCAACATGCAGGCTAGCGAGACATCTGTAGCCCGTGAATATAAGATCAAAGGATGATCTGGTCTAGGTGGCATTAACGTGGGAGGAGACAGTAAGAAGTGTTTAACTACTTTGAAGGCCTCATGGCATTCCTTTGTCCAAATAATGCAGCAATCCTTTTTCAACAAATTGTTGATCGGATGTACAACAAAACTTAAGTCCGGAATGAATCTCTGGATTGCACCGAGCTTTCCAAGAAATGATCTAATGCCAGAGTCATCTGATGGTGGGATCATCTCAAGAACAGCCCAGATTTTGGCTGGGTCTACATCGATCCCTCATGATGATATAATGTAACCTAGGAGTTTCCCTCCTGTCACACCAAATACACATTTTTCTGGGTTTAGTGTGACTCCGTATTCGATCAAACATGAAAGAATGATGCGGAGCACTTCCGGGTGATCACAACGCTTCCTGGCCTTGGCCAACAAGTCATCTACATAGGATTCCATGATTTTATGAATAAGATCATGAAATATGTATGTCATTTCCCGCTGGTATGTAGCGCCAGTGTTCTTGAGACCGAATGGCATAACAACGTAGCAATAAGTTCCCCAAGGAGTTATAAACATGGTTTTGGCTTGGTCTTGTTCAGATATTCTGATTTGATTGTATCCTGAGAACCCATCCATGAGAGACAAAAGCTCAAATCCAGCTGTTGCGTCAATGATGACGTCAATGGATGGTAATGGGAAGTCATCCTTGGGGCACGCCTTGTTAATGTCTCAGAAATCTATGCAGATGTGTATCTTCCCATTATTTTTGAGAATGGGGATGATATTAGATACCCACTGAGAGTAATCGACTGGTTTGATGAACCCTACCTGGAGAAGCTTCATTACTTCTTCCTTCACCATGAGAGCTACCTTGGGTTTCATTGGTCTCAATTTTTGTTTAATTGGCTTTGCATCTGATTTGGTGATGAGGTTATGTACCACGATGTGCGGTGCAATTCCCGTCATTTCTTTATAATTAAATGCAAAATCCTTTTGATGTTCTTTGAGGATTCGAGTGTGTATTTCTATTTCTTCTGGAGTTAACGAAGATCCTAGTTTCAAGATCTTTGGTTCTTCCTCTGTTCCGATGTTTATATCAATGGTTTCTTCGATTAAAGAAGCGTTACCTTCTTCAAACTCAGGTGGGGCTAGAGGTAGTTCCAGATCTTCTCCATTCTCTACCATGTATATGTCGAGTTCCTTTTGTGGGGGAAGCTCTACCATGGGATTTCCAAAGTAAGAAGATGAATGTGGGATTAAGGACAAATCTACCATGTGATGGGTGAGATGTAACTCTGCATAGGCATTTAGGTAATCAAGAGTGGCTCTATCACTGTCAACGTGACCTAAGATAGTAGATTTATTCTCAGCTATGTGTGTTATAAGAGGGTTTGTTGACGTTTTATTTACTAATGGTTCAGTACGAAGGGATACCATGAAATGGGTGTCTTCCAACTCACTGTTTGGAGTGAAACGTGAAGCTGAGGTTGCTATCGAATCTGTGAGAAGGTTTTGTTCTCGCAGGATTGCTTCAATTGATATGAAGTTAAATCCTTTGCTCAAATCTAATACTGTTGTTTTGTAGAGCTGTAAATGTTCAGCTCTAGTCTCATACACCTCAGAGACTTGGTTTGCTACTAATTGAGAGTCTCCTAACACTCTGATGTCATTAACACTGAGCCTTTTAGCTATGATGAGGCCAAGGAGGAGGGCTTCGTACTCAGTGCCATTTTTTGTACATTCAAAATTTAATTTAAAGGTGAATGGTAGGATCTTTCCCTCGGGAGAAGTAAAGATCACACCTGCCCCAGCCCCATAACGACATCTAGCTCCATCAAAGTGGAGAGTCCAATGTTTATTTGGGAAGATGGATGTTGGGACATTTGTTACGTCTATTTCTTCTACTTTGGTTACTTCTACCATGCAGAGTTCCTCTGCTGGAAGAGAACCAACTCCTAGGGTACATCCCATACCTGTGGAATCAAATGGTAGGAAAATTGGTAGATCTTGTTCTAGCAACTCAACAATTTTTGTAGTAGTTCCTAATGACACTATTTCTACAACGTTAGCTTCATCCTTGAGGGCTGGGATGCTCTTGACTAGGTTCGTAATCTCTAGTTCTGTTGTAGGTATTAATTTTTCTTCTGGTTTTGAGTTGGTTGGTTTATTAAGTTGGTTTGTTGGGAGTTCAAACTCAGAGTGAATGCCTGGCCTTTTCTTCAGGTCTGCTAGGTGTATATCGAATGGTTTCAGATCACCTTTTGCTACGAATATCTTTCCTAAGTGCAAGAATCTTATTTCCTGAAATAACGTAGAAGGGATTGCCTTCATACGGTGTATCCATGGTCGGCCGAGGATCATATTATAGTTGGTTTCCCGATCTATAATATAAAACTCAGTGAGGATTGTTTTGGGTCCTAAGGTGACTGGTAGTATTATAGTTCCAATCGAAGTGGCTTTAAGGCTATCATAGCCTCTTAGTGTATTCTGAGTCGTGGAACAATTTGTCTCTCCATACCCTAGCTTTTGAAGGAAAGAGAAGGGGACTATGTTAACTGCTGCCCCATCATCAACCATTACACGTTTAACGTAATTGTTATAAACCCACACTTGTAAATGTAAGGCTGGATCACCTCTACATGTAATCTCAGCATCTGTTGGCATTTTGCTTATGTCGAATATAAACTCGGTATCCCTATCCGGCTGCCCCGGAGGGTGGATATCAAAGTCTATATGGTTTACCTGTGTTTCAGGAGGAGGAGTGATGTTAATTAAATGACCTAAACCTAATGCTTCTAAAAGAGCAGCCCTATGGGTAGGAGAGTTCTTCAGTAAGTCCAAAAAGGAGATGTGAGAGAAGGTCTTTGTTAAGTCATTAATTAAATCATAGGCACCTACGGGTTTTACTAATGTTTGTTGAATGTTATCTGGCTCTAGTGGGTAACTTGGATTTGGCTGAGAGGAATACTCTCGTGTCCTTGTTATGGCTTCCACGTGTAGCTCAGTGTCTAATTCCACTAAACCGACTATCTTGGTTCGTGGCTGATTTCCTAATTGTGGTGCGACAGGTGGATTTAGTGAAGTCGAGGCTTCATGATCATTGTTTCCTGTCATTACACCCTTGTTCATCCCATTTGGATTTAATTTGTTGTTATTGTGATTTGGGAGTGGATCATTGAAGATCTTGAGGGGTGCATTTTGAGGGGAGACTACCCCTGTGAAAGTATTTGGCACAGGTGATGTAGGATCTGCTAAGAACATATCTATGAAAAGTTGTCTTTGTTCCTCTGGCAAACATTGCATGAATTTATTGTAGTCATGACAAGTCCTAGTGTCATGGCCTCAAATTTTGTGGAAACCACAATACGAGTTGGGATTGTAACTCCTAGGTTGTTGGTTTGGCATGTGTTGTGGTCCAAAACTCTGATTAAATCATTGACTATTAGGATTAAAGTTTTGCATTTGTTGCCTTTGGTTTTGATATCCAGTTGAGTTTTGACTTGGACCTTGTGTCTGGATTTGCCTATTGTTGTTGTTGTTGTGGACGATTAAAATCCACCGCGTTGATTGTTGGGGTAAAATTGTTGTTTCGTTGATTGTTAACCGGTGGTGGAGCATTTACAACATTTTCCTTTTTTGCTTGGTCAGTTACTCCATCTGTTGTGACCCGTGCAGTTTTTGTTAAGGATTTTAGGTCCTTGATTGGTGTTTGTGGTAGTAGGATAAGTCATAGTATTTTGGTTGGGGATGATTAACCTCCCATTTTTCTCCATATGCCTTGCGACTGCTATCTATTGCAGCTTGATCTATTCAGAGGGCGCTCTCAAGCACTTCATCATAAGTTCTTAGTGGGAACTTCTGGACTTCTTCCTTTATCTCTCTGCTGAGAGAATGAAGGAATAAATCACATAGTTCCATCTGATCCATGTTTGGAGTGCTTGCTGAAGAATAGAGGACTGTACGCCATCTTTGGATGAAATGAGCAACAGATTCATTGTGTTCTTGTTTAATATGTAAGAATTCCCTGATTCCTGTTCTCAACAATTTGTTCATGTCGAATGCCTTGATGAACTCTGAAATGAGTTGTTTAAATGAATGTATTGAGGCTTCAGGTATTCTATAATACCAATCGAGGGCAATGCCCTCTAAATTTTTGGGGAATATTTTAGCAACAACTCCATCCCAAGGGAGTAGTTCTCGAATGGCTGTGGCATAGGCCTTAATATGTGCATTCAGATCTCCCTCCCCTTTATACTTGGGAAAATCAGGAAGAGGTCTTGGAAGCATGATGCTTCGTATAGTGAAGTCTAAGGGCTCTTTCAAATATTCTGAATAAGTCCCTATCGCATAGGTTTCGACCATTGATGGTGTTTGCTGAGGGGGTGGAGGTGGAATGGGTTGTTGGTATGGCGTAGCATATGCATTTGCAGGGGACATAAGGAAATCCCTGTGGTTGAGGGAACATGCCGGGAGAAGAGAACATATCTCCCTGTGGTGACTTGGAATACATGTTTAAATATGGAGGAGCATTGTTCAGAAATGGATTGTTTTGTACTAAGCCAGGAGGTATCATATTTTCCATTGGAGCGGCATTAGAGAACGTGGTTCTAGTTAGCGTTTTTTGTGAATACTGAGGAGGCATGCCCAACATGCCTATTCCTGTGAGGAGGTCTACTTGGCTAGGATGATGTGGAGGATTGGAATTTCCTGCCTACATGAATTACAAATTTTGACTTGCTTGAGCAAGTTCCAACCCTCTAACTTTCTCAACTAAGGCTGAGATGACCTCGTTTGGTGAAGATACGGTATTTTTCCTTAGTGGTGTTTTTGTTGAGGTTGTATAGGCATATGGTACCCCAGCTATGAATTGATCGTTGCCCTGCCAAGTTTCACCGAGGGTATTTCCTATAGGTGGAGGAATGGAGGTGTTTTCTTGAAAAGAGACCTCGGGTTGTGTTTGTAAACCTCCTATAGGTGGGTACATACTTTGAGAGCGTTGTTCACTCCTAGCATAACGCGCTAAATGTTCATCATCTAAAAAATAGATATGGATCTGATTGTCTACTGATTTGCGGTCTAAGCAACACCTGAGGAGATGAACCAGATTCTCCAGTGAGCATCATGTTATTCGAGCCTGAAGGCTCTGGTTGTTGCGTTTGAGTGAGCTGATCCAACTCCTCTATTTGGAAAGAAGAACTATATCTAGTCCTTTGAGGTGGAGTTTGTGTTGAAAACCGGTTAATTGAATAGTTGTCACCCCATGCTGAGAGCGAGGGTGATGGCTGTCTATTCAGTTGATCGTAGTATGCTTCAAGACCTAGGAGAGGTCTACCATATGCATCGAATCCTGACATATTCGGGGGGTATATGAATACCCGCAGAATAATGGGAAGAAGTGAAGATGGATGAAAGAAAATGAAACACTAAAAGGGGAAGAGTGTGAAAATGAAGAAATTGTTCCTTTCAATATCAGGTTCACCAATTTTGGGGGTGAAGCTGATGTGAAGGCTAATGAGGTGGAAAAGATGAAAAGTATACTAATTGGATGAACAAGTAGAAATAAGACTCTAATGATCAGAAGGTGCGTGTTGTGTTTCACGTCGGGTTCACCAATTTTGTACGATGGAAAAGTGACAAGTGAGCATGGGAATCTACAAGTAACTCTTCCTCGCACCCGACCTCCCGAGGTCATGCCGAGACAGCCGGTGGGGATGGAATATACGTGGGGCGCAGAAAAACTAGTTAGGGAATCTTATGTCTTCGACGTGCACTAATGGAATCTGTGAATCTAAGGAAAAGAAGGCCCTCCTAACCTGAACTAGCATGATAGATCATTCGGCGAGGATGACTGCTCAAAGGCTCCAATCAATATCGAGCTCTGGCATGATCTGATCTATAGGTTATGGGATACGTGGAAGATAACCTGTGGGTGCTTCGTAGATATCCCCCGACAGGGTCATGAAAAATGGATGATGGATGTATGGTGGATTCTATGGGTGATTCTCTGGTCTAGTCCAGAAATCCTTAGCTTGATTAGCTGCTACGTCTAGTGAGGATAGTTGTGCGATAATGATTGGTGGAAGTGGAGAGGATCTAAATACTAATGTGCGTAAACCAGCATCAATGTCTGATTGACCTGTGGGCTCCGTTGGGTTGTGGGACCTGTGGGTCACAACCGTAGGTTCATGGTCATTGCAGGCCTCCTATGGTCATGTGCAGAATCAATCCCTAATCCCTAATATCCAGTAGTCGTATGCCTTTTCAGCCTCTATGTTTAGAACTAAAAGTTGTGTAATCTTCTCAGAGTACCTTACAGGCATTCTGGCAACTTGAATTCTTAAGCCAGTGTCTATGTCAATGAGGATGTCTCCTATGTCTGGCTGTGGGACCAAAGGATCACAACCAAACGTTTTCTCTCTTTCAAGCCCTTCTACAGTCATGCGGATATTTATTAGGGAAATCTGTAGTTTGGCTGGTTTGACCAAAACATATGCGCTTTGTCGTCTTCTATATTTAATCCTCTTAACTGTGAGCTAATTTCTTGTAGGTCTGTTGTTGTTCGGAAGACTTGAATTTGAGATTTTGGTCTATGTCAGTTATTGCTGCAACAAGATTGGGTTGAGGCGATTGGCTCGAATACATATTCTCTAGGCTCCCTAGGTCCCGTGATTGTCATACAAAAGAAACAATATAAATCTAACTAAAGAAAAGTAAACTAATTATGTAAAGTATATCCACAACATATATAAATTCTCTATTTTTGTATTTTTGACAGAGTATTTAACAGAATTAAGATAACAACTATTTAATAGAATTGAAAGAGCAATTATTTAATATCTAGAAAATGACAACTAAGCTAATAACAAAATTTAAAACAAACAAAGTAGCCGAGTATAGCTACCTACCTGTGCAGTTGTGAATCTATTCTGAATAACCAAATAACTGATCTAATCTATTTGAAAGACCCCCGATCTTACCTCAGAAGTAAGGAATGAATCATAGTTTCTCAGAAACTATCAATCCCCATAGCTTCCCCGGTAATATCGAAAGTGAGATTAACTGAAATGAAATGATTCACTACTCTATTTGATATGTTTTAACTAGAATTTTGATAGCTTGAACCTGGATTTTGCAGAACAGTGGTGAATCCGATTGTGTGTGGCTTTGTCCCCTCAGTGTGGTCTCCTTGTTCCTTCATGCTCACGTGAATCCAGAAAAGTGTGTAATGCTAGCATCAACAGGAGTAGGTATTGGAACAATGGAAGCTTTGGATGTAGACTGAATATAATGCGAGTAGGAGAGGGATAGCGCAAGAGAACAGAGCTTGGCTTATGCAATTCCTAGCGGGATTTATTGCGAGTCATGCAACACAAAACATCCAGAACCTGAAACTATCCTTCTTGATGAAACAAAACCTGCAACTCTAATGGCTTCAGACTAAAAATGAAACTATCCTACCTCAATTGATTGTATGAAACAGTAATAACACTAGAACAAGAAGATCATGTGGCTTCTAAACAACAAAATAAGACTAACTATGCATGCAACAAATGAAAACTATTGAATTCCTAAACAATAACTAAAAGACTAAACTATTGAAATGAGAGGATGAGAGGTAGTTTTGAGGGGCCATTTGCTTGTAATCAAACCAGCTATTTATAGAATTCCCATTCACCCAAAGGTAACTCCAACTAGGACTCTTTTACTATAAACAATGAAGAAACACTATTCCAGGGAACCAAAATCATAAATACAAGCAAAAATGGATGAGAAAGCTGGTAAAAGTTGAAAATTTACGCGAGTCGCGTTAAAAGAAGCATGCTGGAAAACACGTGAAGGACCACCACCCTGAGCAGGGGGCGGTTACAGGACCGCCGCCCAGGCAGGGCGGCAGTTTCATCACTGAAGACAAAAAGCAAAGGAAAAGAGGGGAAAAGAGCAAAACAAAGCATGCGGAGGCTAAGTGGGGCATGCGGGATGTTAACGTACACTTGGAGAGCTTTTCCAGATCCTGAACACCTTACGAGGAGACTTGTATCATCATTGGGGCATGTGTAACATCGTTCTGGTAACATAGTACCCTTATAATTATGGGTACGTACAGTGCTAGAGGGTGCTCTTCAGATTGACCAAGCGGCCATTGACAGTGGTCATAAGACTTATGGAGAAAATGTAAAGTTAGTCACTCCCAATCAAAATAATCCCAGTTACTCAAACAAAATAATAATAATCAAGGACCAAAGATCCTTAATAAGAATCATGGAGCCACGACCGATGGTGTGACTGACCAGCCCCAAAAAGCCTAATGTTGATAATCCTACCAGTACATGGTGCTAACAATAACAACAACAATAACGACAATAATCAAAGAAATAATAATTTCTCACCCTCGGTAAACATTGTGGATTTTAATCATGTCCTCAACAACAATAACAACCTCAGCAATAGAGACAAACATTGAGCCCAAGCCCTAGTCAATACCCAGGTGGGTATCCCAACCAATTCCAAAACCAAGGACAAGGGTTCCAAAATTTTAATTATAACAACCAGAAACCAAGCAATAACCGTAGTTTCAGACCACGATAAGGAACAAACCAAAGGCCTTGAGATTACGATCCCGACCTATACTGCAGTTTCTATAGGGTTTGCACGTGCATGACGTAAGAACATGCCGCAATTGTAACAAGTTTTCACAGTGTTTTCTAGAGGACCAAAGATAATTATCTTGTTGATATGTTTTTGGAAAAACCAACAACACCCACTCAAAATGCCTACATGGGACCAATGTCTCCATAGAACACACTGCTGGGGATCTTTAACGATCCTCTCCCCATGCGTCCAAAGGAGGGTAGACTATATTCTAACAGTTTGAATAAAGATATTGTTATAGGGACTCATGATCGCAAATCCTCAACTTTGTCAAACCCATAGGTAACACCTCTTTTAGATGGTCACCAACAAATGTAAATTATGGGGTTGGTAGAGTTAGATGCTAAACCCAAAATTAATGCTGCCACAAGAACTAAGGATTATTCTTCACAACCAATCCCGATTTATCCAGATATGTCAAAAAAGTTTCATGATACACTAAGAAAGCCAGTAGGGGCTTATGACCTGATCATTGATCTAACTAATATATTTTCACACATTTTCTTCTTGGATCTACTGAAGAATTATTTTGTTCCTAGAGCCACTCTGTTAGAAGTGCTAGGTCTTGACCATTTGATTAACGTTAACCCTTCGCCAAAGGCACAAAATAAATCACATAGAATTCGATGTTAGTCCTCCAGGGAAGCCTGAGAGAGATATTGGGTTCATGTTTGACATCAACAAGATGTCCACGGATGCTGAGATAGCTTGTAAGGGTGACCTAACTTTGTTTCTGTAATTTTGGATTTACAATAACTATGTAAAGCATGCAATGATCAATGATGGGGTAGTAGTTAACATAGTTCCCTTCTCTTTTCTTCAAAATTTAGGGTATGGGGAGACCAATTTCTCCTCAACATGAAACACGCTGAGAGGCTATGATAGCCTCAAGGCAATGTCAATCAGAACCATAATATTATCGGTTACTCTCAGAGTTAAGATGATACTAACTGAGATTTATATTATAGACTAGGAAACCAAATATAATATGATCCTTAGCTGTCCTTGGATCCACCGCATGAAGGAAATCCCCTCCACTCTATTCCAAGAAGTTAGATTCATGCATTTAGGGAAGGGTATTTGTGGCACAAGGTGATCCAAAACCCTTTGACATACACTTGGCTAACTTAAAGAAGAGGCCATGGGTCCACTCTGAGTTTGACCTTCCCATAAATCAATTAAACAAACCTACAAGTGCGGTACTAGAAGAAAAGCTAGTTCTTACAACGGATTTAGAAGTCACGGGTTTGATAAAAGGCATTCTGGCGGTCAAGGATGAAACAATTATTATAGAGACAGTGTTGCTAGGAACCACATCAAAAATTGTCAAGCTATTGGAGAAGGATTTACCTATTCTCCTCCCCTTTAATTCTATGGGTATGGAACATACTCTGGGACTCAGTTCTCTTCTAGCAGATGAGGTTTGCATAGTTGAAGTAATCGAGGTAAAGGGATAAGGTACAAAGGATGACCCAACGTCCATCTTTCCAAGTAGTTATTAGAATTTCCATTTTGATGGAGCTAGGTTTCATTTTGGTGCCGAGGCAGGTGTGATCCTTACTTTGCCTGAAGGAAAGATTCTACCTTTTACTTTCAAGTTAAATTTTAAATTCACAAATAATGGGGCTGAATATGAGGCTCTCATATCAGGTCTCATTGTAGCTAAGAGAATGGGAATCCTCAATAATAGGGTGTTAGGTGATTCATAACCAGTTGCAAATCAGATATCTGAGGTATATGAGACTAGAGCTGAGCATCTGTAACTTTACAAAACAATAGTACTAGGTATGACAAAAAGGATTTGACTTCATATCAATCAAAGTAGTTCCACATGAAAAGAACCTTCTTGCAGAATCTATAGTAACTTCTGCTTCATGCTTCACCCCAAGTAGTGACCTGGAGGATACCAACTTCACGGTTTTAGTCCACGCCAAGCCCTTGATTCGTAAAGCACCAATGACCCCAATGTTGACGTATGTAGAAGCTGATAATCAACCTGATTGTTCAGACCAAATTGATGGTGATGAAGTGAATGTAAGATATTTAAACGCTTTTACAGAGCTGCATATTACTTATAAAGAGATAGAACTTTCCTTAATTCTTAGTTCTTCTTCCTATTTTGGGAATCCCATGATCAGATCCTCCCCAGGAAAAGATATTAAGATTTACAAGGTAGAAGAAGAATGGGATTTAGAGTTACCTCCGGCCCCACCTGAGTTTGAGGACGGAAATATGTCCTTAATCAAGGGAACGATCGATATAAATATTGGAACAGAGGAGGAACCAAAAATATTAAAGCTAGGATCCTCCTTAACTCTAGAGGAGGTGGAAATACATACCCAAATCCTCAAGGAGAACCAAAGAGCGTTCACATTTAGTTACAAAGAAATGATGGGAATCACACTACATATTACAGTGCACAATCTTGTCACCAAACCAGATGCAAAGCTGATTAAGTAAAATTCAAGGCCCATGAAGATCAAAGTGGCCCTCATGGTGAAAGAAGAAGTAATGAAACTTCTCTAGGTAGGATTCATCAAACCAGTTGATTATTCACAATGGGTATCTAATATCGTCCCCATTCTAAAAAAGAATGGAAAGATCCGTATTTGCATAGACTTTTGGGACATTAACATGGCTTGCCCCAAAGATGATCTCCCATTACCGTCCATTGAAATTATTGTTGACGTAAAAATTGTATTTGAGTTGTTGTCTCTCATGGATGGGTTCTCTAGGTACAATCAAATCAAAATCTCCGAGGAGGATAAAGCCAAGACTACATTTATAACTCCTTGGGGAACCTACTGTTATGTTGACTATGCCATTTGGCCTTAAGAATGCTGGCGTCACGTACCAATGAGAAATGAAATATATATTCAATGACCTTTTTCATAAGATTGTGGAATCCTATGTGGATGACCTTCTGGCTAAGGCCAGGAAGTGTTGTGACCACCCAGAGGTTCTTCGTGTCATCCTTTCTCTCTTAATCAAGTATGGTGTCACATTAAATTTAGAGAAATTGTTATTTAGTGTGATGGGAGGCAAGCTTATGGGTTACATTATATCTTTATGAGGAATTGATGTCGACCCAGCCAAAATCTGGGTTGTACTAGAAATGGTTCCACCATCAGACGAATCTGGTATTAGATATTTTCTTGGGAAACTCGGTGCCATCCGAAGGTTCATCCCTAACTTGACATTTTCTATTCATCCAATCAACAATTTTTTGAAAAAGGATTGCTGCATTGATTAGATAGAAGAATGCAACGAGGCCTTCGAGGTAGTTAAACAATTCTTGTTATCCCCTCCCATGCTCATTCTTCCTAAGTCAGACTTCTCCTTGATCCCTATATTCATGAGCTATGGATGTCTCGTTAGCTTGCATGCTGACTCAAGAGGATGATGATAAGAGAGAGAGTGCAATTTATTTCATTAGTTGAATGTTTCTTGATTATGATACACATTACACCCAGGTAGAGAAAGAATGCCTTGCCATAGTCTTTGCAACAAAAATGCTTAAGGCATTATATGCTAAATCAAGAAATGAGGGTTATTGTTAAGTAGGTTCACTTGCAGACATTTCTCACAAAAGGATCCTTGTCTAAGAAGGTCGGGCGTTTAATAATTCTAATGGGCGAGTTTGAACTAACATTTTTAAATCAGAAATTTGTCAAGGGACAAATAATTTTAGATCGGTTGGCTGACAATCCATTGGATGAGGGTGATATGGTAGATTTAGACTTTCTCGATGAGTACGTGTACTTTGTCGAAACCAGGCCCCCCTATCTCTATATGTCCTTGGTATACCAACATTGTCAATTTCATCATGGACCACATATACCTAGAAGGGGCAACGTCACAACAAAGAAGATGGTTACACATCATTTCTGCTAAGTATGTAATTTTGGAACAAGTGCTCTACCACAAAGCCTTTGACGGAATGTTGTTAAGATGTGTTGATACCAAAGAATCTGAAAAGATTCTTTACAAGTCACATAGCAGAGTATGTTGAGGTCACTTTAGCGACCACGCCACTTCTCAAAAGATACATCAGATGGGATATTTATGGCCCACTCTAGAAGATGATGCTATAAAGTTTGTGTGCAGATGCCACAAATGCCAAGAGTTATCCCATGAGATCCACATACCGGCATAAGCTTTACAACCAATCACAACCCCATGGCTTGTTGGGGTGTGGAGCTTATTTCTTGGTCTTCTTGAATCAGTGTTGAAGTGCTAGAGCTCAAAACAGTTAAGTTTGGAGACTCCAGGAACTTTCTGCAGTTGTTTGCTGTGACATTGCTGCGACGTTGCTGTTAACATTTTGTTAACTGGCTGTCAATGTCGAGGACTATTTTTCCAGCCAGTGGGAAGTTGAAAGATTGCATGCCTTTTAATCTTCTAGGGTTGGCTTTATGGCTTCTTAGAAGGATTGTAATCCTATAAATAGAGGTGTTAGGGTATCTTAAATATATCTTGAGTGTTTAAAGAGGTCTTGAGTCTTAGAGATCAAGAGGTGATCAAGAGTGATCAAGGTTAAGCAATTGGGTGTCAATTGCGGTTTAGATGTGGTTTAGCATCTTTGGAATTTTGTTGTGAGTTCAAAACTGAGAGAAGATTGTGAGAGTTGTTTTACTCTTGTTGATAATAAAATCTGAGCAAGTTCTTAGTGGACGTAGCCCACATTGGGTGAACCATGTTAAATCTTGTCTTGTATTCTTTTGTGCATTATTCATTTATGCTGTTATATTTCTACAAGTATAATTCTACTATAGAGTTTCCTACTGCTATGGTTTGAGGAATTGTTTCTGCATATTTGTTCTCTAATTCCTAACATGGCCCTTTTCCACGTGGGGCTTGGATCTGATAGGGAAATTCTCTCCCTCATTAATGGATGGCCATAACTTCATAACCACGGCCAAAAAATACTTTACCAAGTGGGTAGAAGTCATGCCTCTTACCACTGTACCCGAGTTTGGGATTGCTAAGTTCATCTTAAAACAAATCATTTGTAGGTACGGTGTCCCATAAGTCATTATCTTAGATAATGACACATCTTTCAAAAATGACGAGGTGCGTGAATTATGTGCAAAGTTAAAGATAAGTCATCACACGACTTCTCTTTATTATCCTCAGGGCAATGGACATGACAAGGCTATGAATAAAACATTAAATTCCATCATCCTTAATACCATTAAAGAGAGAAAACAAGATTGACACTTAAAACATTTTCTGGCCTTGTGGGCCTCTCGAATGTCAGTTAGAACACCAATGGGGGCCACCCCCTTTTCTTTAGTGTTTGGTGCTGAAGCAGGTCTTCCAATTGAAGTCAAAATACCTAGTCTTCGTATTTCATTACATGGGATCCTGGGAGAAGAGGGTTATCGAGAAGCACGACTCTCTCAGTTAGAAATCCTCGATGAGGCTAGACTTAATGCTGAACAACGACACAACATTTGCACTGACAGGATGGCTTGGAAATACAATAAGAAGGTTTATGAATGTGAAATATATGAGGGAGATTTGGTACTAAGACTTGACATTCAGATAGACAAGAAAACTGGCGAGGGAAGGAAATTCAGACCTAGGTGGTTGGGTCCATATCTTGTAGTAAAAGAATACAAAAATGGGGCATTTCACCTATGTATGCTAGAGGGTGAGGATTTTAATGAATCTGTGAACTCTCTTCACCTAAAGAGGTATTACACATGATCCATTAACATTCTCATATGTACATTACTGCATCTGCATCACACTTTCATTTTCCAGTTCATTAGTAAAATTTGTGATCAAGGGATTTATTGTTATAACAACTCCTAAAAAATTCTAAAAGGAATTGGCAAAACATTCAAATCATGTCTCTTCAAATTTTCATGGTATCATCAATAGTTTTCAAATCATTTCATCAATTCAGGAAAGATAAGACAAAGTTTTGACTGTGATCATACCAAGGCATGAATACTTGGTTCTGCTTATAGTTTCTTTCTAGATTAGATGTCTTTGCCTATAGTCTGTTCTAGAAGCTTCATGGTGTCACATCTATCCCATAAAAATCTATTTGGAAATAAGAACATACTAAACATTTTGTCTAGATGAGTAAGTCAAATGAAAATCCACATAATTTTTTTATTTTATGCATTTTTTTTCCCTACCAACCTTCGGTGTTGAGCCTACATCTCTTACTGGTGGTGTAGGGTTGGAAAAGGAGAGAAATTACCTTACTCACCTATTCCTTATCCGTGGTGATGATCTCATTCTTCCTCCTGGTAGCATGGGGCAAGGAGTAGGGGGTATCTTTGATAAAATTGAAAGTTACAAATAATTTGTTCAAATGTTGTGAATTCATAAGTCAAAAACAAAGTGAGTTAGATGTCCAAGATTTCAAAAGATTTTAAAACCCAAAAACCATATTTCGTCAACCAAGTAGCCATCTATGGATCTAAGCCTAGATAAAGTGGAAAGTAAATCACATTCTAAGCTATGAAGTAACTTGAGTAGGGTGAGGTTGTAGTGTCCCAATTTGGTCCTATCATACCATTGTCTTTCCCTCATCATTACCATTCAATAATTTTTCTTAACTTGTGCCCTTTTTGGATCTTGGTGTTGATCCCTCACATCCTACTGGTTGCGTGGGGTCAGGAGTGGGGCAAGTACATCTTCTTATCATATCGCTGTATCACCATGTTTTGCTAGGACAATATGAAGTATCAAAGATTGCTTAAAGAAGCTAAAATCCAAACATCACATTGTGTTTGTATTATCATATATCAACATTATGAAATACAAAAAGAAATCATTCTGTTATCATTTCACATCCATTGTATACAATCTGAAAAGCATAAAAAAGAAGAAATTCAAAAAATCTAGAGTACACATGAGAGATAAACCAAAAAAAAGTCAACTCAGGTACAATGGAATACCAAACCAAAAAGAGAGTCTGTATATATCATGGTGAATCAAGTTTGTATACAATGTCACCATGCACTAGGCATGGTCAAAATGATTGCAATGAGCCTGAAATATACAAAAAATCATATAAACACCTGATAAAATGTCATCAAAGCAATAAAAATGGCCCCATGGCCTATCAGTCCTTATGGGATCCCTCGGGTGGTGCCCAACCACATATAGGGATCCTACTGTGGCTACGACGACGCTGGGAGTGAACCAAATGATGTGAGTGCTCATGGTGGTGTCCACTTCCCGTGGCCTTGCTGTGAGAATGGCTCCGTATCATCAAGTGCTCGATAGTCTGATATCTGACCACCTGGGTACGGAGGGAAGTCACTATCTCTGTTACCTTCCACGCAGGGGAAAATACGTCAGTGTGTCTTCCGGTGACTAATGGCTAGCCCGAGTCGACAGTCAGCTCAGCTCTAGTCTTCCCTAAGGGGATACATAGAGTCGCAATGCACACCCAACCGATGAGGTCTCACCACTCCTGTGTCATCTCTACAAGAAGAGAACAAGAAGCAATACGTTAGAAAAACTAAAGAAGGAAAGGGATACAAGCCAACATTCCTAACTAACAAAGTCGAGAGGAAAGTGTTAAACTTACTCGAGTCTCCAGGCATCCAAGTAGGATCGGTAGCTACTGTTGCTGATGCTGCTGGTGACTACAGGGATTCCCCAAAACTGGAGGTGAATCACTATCCTATCATAGACTTTTCCTCCCCCTCTCCATTGTGAGGAAGTGCCGTATTTGAGACTAAGGTCTCTCTCTCTCAGCATTGGCCTCCTTGTATGCTGCTTTCAACATCTCCTGAGTATTATGCCACTCAGGATCACTCTCCTCCTCCTCCGTATGGGCTGTCTCACTAGTCCCAACACCAACTCCCTCATCCTCTGTGTCCTCTCCAACTAAATCTACCTCTGTCTCATCCCTTGTATCCTCCTCAGATTTAGAGCCTAGATCAACGGGCTCATCCTACTCCCCGCTATGAGTAGGAGCTGCCACAATCTGAAGTAGGGGCACTGAAGGGGTACTAGCTGCCCTTCAAGTGCAGACCACCTGTCTAACTGCAATAGACACACCTAGAATGAACACTGTCTAATTGGGATCCCCTCTAGGGCCCCTTCGAGCCTCCCAAATAGTCCTATAAACTGGTGTAACTAGAGGGACCACATCAAGGTACGGAAGGCCAAACTACTAGGGGACCCGATCAAATGGGTGGGTCTCAAGTCTCCCTGCTCTATTAACCAACCTATTGAAGAGAAATATACCATCGTAGTCACCTCCTGTCCCCATATCCCTGCCATGTCTTGGTAGCGTGTGGCAGTCATGTTTTTTGTAGTTAGGGAATCCACTAGCTGATGTAGCGTCTTAAGCACTAACATACCCATCCATCTAGCTACCCAAACATCCCCTGGATCTGATACTAGTACTCCCCTACCATAAGGGATGAAACACTCATAAACCCAGCTCATAACAAGAGTGGGGTGGCTCAATAATTTTTCCTGTAATCTGATTACCCTGTATAAATCATGGTAGGTATTCCCCAAGATATCTACACCCCTGACATATTTATGACCATGCCCCTCGATTTTTGCAATGATAGGAGTCCAGCAATATGAAAGGATGTCACCACCCTTGTCCTCGATCATTCGGGATGACAGGATGCCCATGATGGCATGACAGGAATGGGAACGGTGGCAATGGACCAAGCTTTCATTCCCTTCTTTGAATAAGATGAGACAATGACATTTCCCATGTATATGGCCCACTGCATCATCGTGGTAATGGACCCCAATGTCTCCAAAGTAGCTTCCTCCCAAGAATCAGGAGCCCAAGGATACGGTACACATCCTCAAGGGTGATGGTCTACTCACCTCGGACACCTGGAAACCAGAAAGTGTTTCGGCCCACATCCCAATAGGAAAATAAGTCACATAGAATATGACTAGTAGGAGCAACGTGGGGGACCCGTGCAATCCTCTAGATACCGGCCATCTAGAGAAGGTCCATCTCATCTTGGGTTAGCTGATCTAGTATACCAGGGAGCCAATCAAACTCCCTCTCCTGACTCCATATGATGTACTCCTCCTTCTGCATTCACCAAAATATGGAAATATAGCAAGTTAGTAACATATACCAAATAATAAGCTCACCAAAAAACACTACAAAACATCAAAAATACAAAACAATTATGGTTAAATACACATTTTGGTCATTCTGTTCAAAACCACCGCCCAGTGCAGGGTGGCGGTTACAGGACCGCTATCCTGGAAGGGCGAGGGTCCTGTGACTACCTACCTACTTTGGGTGGTGGCACTAGATTGATTTTCCAAATGCGTATTTTACCCTAAAAATGCCCAAAAAGACAAAAAAAAGGATTACTTTTGACCAAATAAAAGAATGCCATATGGGCGCCCCCTTAGAGACCCATTTAAGACAATTTTTTGAAAATAATCCCCCTAGGTGAAATTTTTAACATTTTCACATTTAGGGTATTAAAAGAAAAGAAATGAAAACAACCAAACTTAGACCGTGTCAGTCAATCTCCCGCTCGTGGAGGCATGATCATGATCTCTTCATGGTCATCTTGGCTATACTCTCATCGAAAATGGTCATGATCGTCTCATATTTTTCTAGAATTCTTCACGTATGTTTTAACATGTGACAGTTCACTTAACTTCACTTTTTGCATTCATCTGTGAGCCAAATTGTCTAAAATTATCTTTGATTTCTTGGTTCTCCTTCCTCCTATTTTTAAATAGATTTAATTGGTTGGAACCGCTCCTTATTGCCTTGTGCATGAAGGCACCTCCCATCCTCCATTCCTATATATTCCACGCTTGTATTGAAGCAAAAGGCCTTAGAATTTTGTGTATCTTGCATTGTATTGGTGTTATGATCTTGCTAGGAATTGCATAGCCAAACTCTGATCTCTTGTGCTATCTCTCTTCTACCTGCATTGTATTCGGACTGCCATCAAGCTGCCATTACTCAAGCACCATGCTCCTGCTGTTGTTCTTGCATTCCCAATCCCTTGGACTCAAGTGAAAACTTAGAGAAAGAAAGGAACATACTGATCAGATGAGGTTATTTTTTTTAGATTAGATTCATACATTTGCACAAGTAACCGGCTACATCTGGCTAATTACTTGTCTTTATTTTATTTATTAGATTAGAACACATTTCTTAAAGATTGGAAAAGAACAAAAATATTTCCTTTGATAGATTATTTTGCTTTTATTGCTTTGATCCAAAATATTATGAAAACTCCAAAAACATAGATTAGATTTCCTTCAGTAATTAGTTTTCTTTTCAAAAATCATTTTATTTCATTATGTATGACCATCAACAGACCATAACAAGAAAAGACACATAGTTGTGATCCCTTGGTTCTATAACCCAATGGGCCAGAATTGATAAGTGCCATTGATACCAGTTTACGTTTGACATTCTTACGCACACCTGTAACTTTTGTTGAGAAAATAGAACAACTCAATAGGCTAAATATCGTTGTTAATCAAGCCTACAACTATTAGACTTCTCCTAGAAAGAGGGTTTGATTACATGCATGACCATCAAAGGACCAAAGCCTCCATAAGTCTTTGGTTGTGATACTCATGTCCCACAACCCAACAGGCCTTCCATTCAGTTAGACATTGACACTAGTTTGCATACATTAGTATTCAGATCTTCACCACTTCTACCAGATATTATCACACAAATTTCCTTAATGAACATAATAGTCGATCAGGTTAAGACTTTCTGGACCAGGCCAGAAAATCACCCATAAATACCTGTGGCTCCATCGCGCCTCTCGTTCTTACTTCTATGAAATTGTCTGGAAATATATACAAGGTGCTTGCAGGTCATTTTCCGTGTGTTCAACAACCGACAAACAGAATCTCGGCCGAGCTCGACATTGATTAGAATCTACGAGTGGCTATCATCTTAGTCTGGGCCATCACACCGCTTAAAGTTAGGAGATCATTCTTTACCTTAGACTCACAGATACTGATATTACGTGTTGAATATATAAGATTTACCAATTAGTCTGATTCCCACCACCATACTCACATTCACATTCATTCGACACAGGTTGACTTAGCACGACCTCGAGAGGTTGGGTGCAAAGAAAGCCACGTGTTGATTTTTTGTCGTACAGGTCCCTGAGTGTTCTTCTGCACTTCCAGATTTTTTGATTAGACCTGTGACAACCTGTGACCATCTTCTCCAATCAACTAAGCTATTTTCTTCCCTTCTCTTGAATAGTTAGGGTTTTATTTCATTTACAATAATTTATTGCAATTATTTCATACTATTTTAGTTTATTCATACATCGTTTTAGTCCTCCTATTTAGATTAGAATTAATACCCTAATACCTCATTTAGGTCCATTAGTTTCCATTTTTGTTAATCATTTTGGTGAACCCAACGTCTCCTTTTAGCACCTCCTAGGGTTTTGGCTTTACCTCTACCATCATAGGCAAGCGCCATAGAAATTCATCTTCCTCTAAGTCTTTAGCTACTCTTCATTTTGACCACCATGGCCATGCTTTTGTTAACACTCCTAGTGTTATTGATGGTTATAACATTTTCCCATCTTTTATCCAATTGACATCTTCTAGAATGAATCCTCGGGATATCCAAGATGCTGTCACCACTTATCTATGCACAATTAATCATGTGGCTCTAGCTCAACTAGTAGCGGAATTTGAGGCTCTTTCTCGTGTAGACATAAATGACTCTTGCACTACCTTATCTCTTTCTTCTCCATCCACGACTCCTTCCCCATCTAGAACACCCACACATGACCTAGTTTCTACCGTTTGCATGGTTGATAAGTTCCATTCTACTTCACCAC
Organism: Taxus chinensis; assembly: GCA_019776745.2. Classification (NCBI taxonomy): domain Eukaryota; kingdom Viridiplantae; phylum Streptophyta; class Pinopsida; order Cupressales; family Taxaceae; genus Taxus; species Taxus chinensis. Next base: position 767,872,169 of record CM034153.1, read on the forward strand.
ATACTCATGTTATTTCCAGTGCTATCATACCCTCCACCACACATACTCCACAATATTTGGTGGATTATCACATTCCTCCCATATCTACCTTTCTTTATGAGATGCCACTTGCCACTATTATCCACCAGCTTAGTACAATCTCTTCCCTGCTATTTGATCCCACCATTGCTATTGTGCCACACCAAATCCCTTCATCACCCATGGCTCATCCCCTTGCCTCTCTGCCAACATTCTCCTCCTCTGTAAGCCCACCTTTCACCTGCACTCTCTTCATCAATAATTCTTATTAGGATCATATACCACTCGACACATCCTACATAAGTACTGTATTTTCCCATGATGGTCTCCTATGACTTGGGTTTGACTTCAATGACCTTCATACTCCCCATATACGACCCACATCTGTATCATGTTTCTATCATCCTTCTACATATGGCCCGCATGTTTTCCATCTTGTAGTTAATCTCACATGAACTCCCATCACTTCTCCACTCACTCTTGGCCAATCTTGGCTAGATTATATTGGAGGGATGCTTAATACTAAGCATGTTGATATCAATTTTCCCATGCCATTTGGTGACGTCCACATTTGTAGCAGTTCCTTTGTTTGTTTTAACTACACTATTTGGTATGCATTAGGATGCCCATTGCCTCCCTTCATAGACAAAAAATATGTCATGGTCATGAATCTATTACGCATTCATGGTTATTTGGATGACCAACCACATACCCTTGCTTATCAAGTTTCTCGTGTTGTTCAGTAAAATTTTGATACCTATCTTGATGATTCTCTAGAAGCCCTTCCTTCTCCATTACCCTCTTGTGTTAACACCAATTCACCTTATACTACAATATGATCTTCCTCCTCTGAGATAGTTGATGATTCTCACTCCTGCTTTCCCTCTTCTAATACATACCTATGTAAGGCTATACACGCGCTACAAGTTCAGTTTCAGTCCATGGAAGCTAAAATTACGTCTCTTCATGCTATGATTACACACCTTTAACATGCTTCTACTCCTCTTACAACTCCTACTCCATCCACCTCCCCTACTGGTATCCTCCCTGATCCACCAGTTCTACCTTCCCCTTCACCCATTGTCCTTCCTTCTAATGCTATGCTGCAACACATTCTGGGTCACCTTCTTTACCACCAACTACTTACGTTGCCACCTACTCATTAGTATCCTTCTTCGCAATTAACCCACATCCGTGATCATCCATTTTGTCATTATCATCACATTTAGGGACATCATACAGATTCTTGCCACATATTAGCTTATACTATCAGAGATGTCTAACGATTAGGACTTCTCTCATTTACCATCCCACCTCCTCCTATTCTACGTACAACCCCTTGGGCATACCTAGTTTGTATGCGTCAATCTCTCCCTTCCCGCATATCATCTCACCACCAACCTATAGTATCACATTCCCTATATCCCCCTGCAAGTTTCACACCAGCATATTCATCGCTAATCCATCTTTCACATGCATATAAATTTTTCCCACCTGCACCACCCATATCTACTATCTCTCCATTGGTAGATTGTGGCCCTCCATTTGTATCATCTCAAGTGCTAGTCGAAGAACCTTGGTTATTTGAGCTCCTTAGTTAATTTATCTTTTTGACACACTTGGGGGGGGGGACACATTATATTCTCCACCTATATAATCTTACGTATATAGCCTCTCTCCTCGCATACCTATATCATATTACATTATATACATTACTCGTATCATCGTTATTTCTATCTCGCGCCAATCACCACACCCTCGTTACCTGATGATGCACTCTTGTGCTTCGGTTCACACTGAACTGTCAAGGGATTACTATTACACTAAACCCCACACACTACACATATTACATTATCCTATACATACTTCACCTATTAGTCATTTCTCCACTATCTATCTATTACACGCTACACTAGTCATCAATATATGAGTCTAGTTTTATATTCCATCCATACGTTCTATATTTATGTTAAGTCACATTATCCATTTGCCTAGATTTACCTATCACCACTACTTATTCTATCTATTCCTATCATCACACTTTCTACATTCTACCATGTATCTACACATCATATTCACCATTTGGTCACCTACACTACATTGTACTGCTACACTCACTACCCTATGACGCACTCTAGTTCCTCGTTCTATACTCGACTGCTGAAGGTTTACCAATCAAATGGACCTTACTTATATGCGACATGCCATTTTACCACATTCATCAGAATAGTGACCAATGCTCTAGGCTATATCATCAGCCATACCCATATTCACGTAGTGGTATACACCGTAGGTTAAATCGCCACTCCTTTCATCACTTCTACATCATTCTATTACATGATATCATCTTCTATTACATTTTCTTCATTCCAAATTACTCCATTATACTGTTATACCCTCAATCATCACGCAATGATATACACCTTAGGTTAAATCACCACTCCCTTCATCAATTTATTATTATCATCTTACATCCTATCATCACCTATTCTATTATCCTATTCTACGAAATTCTTGCTATCCATATTTTTCCCCCCGACAAAATTGGATCAGCCATAATCCCACACAAAAGAAACCAGAGAAATCATGTTCAAATCCAAAAATTAGGCAACAAAGGGACTCTACAATGGAGTGAAAGGATCTGTAAAAGATCAAATGACCCCGTGCAAGAAGAAATTCAAGAAATGGCTCTGTCGAGTGAACTTGTGCTTCAAATCCAGAAACAGATTACAGGCAGGCTTGGAAATGGAATAACAGGTTTGGGGAAGGAGAAGATAGTGTCAAAAGAAGCCAGAGGCTCAAAGAAAATAAATGGAAATAGTTTGAAGTCTTCAGGATTTGAAACAGTTCAGAACGAGCCTAAAAATAACTATGGAGGAGACAATGGATGCTGCCAAGTGTCTAAATGACGTACCTCCAAAGATTGGTTTCAAAAGGGGAGACTCGAACAAGCACTAGGCCCCCATGTGTCCCAGGCCCAAAGAGGGGGTAGAGTCAAAAACTAAAAGTCAAAAGGTAGATAGGGCGGGCCTAAAAATAGATTAAGTATAGAAGTGCTAGCAGAAGTTGCCATGCGTCAGCTCGGCACATCTCCAAAGGTAAATCCAACAGTGGAGGCCCAAATGAGCACGGGCTTGCCATGTAGTCCAAGTTGAAAAATGGGACTGAGCGGGCCCAAAATCAACTAAGTATGGAGAACGAGCACCAGCTCACCACGTGTTCGGGCCTGAAAAAGTAAGAGAGGCCAATAAAAAGTCCAATATTTTGTAGAGGCTTCCACATGTTAACCCAATGCTCCTTCAAAGGAAAAATCCTGAGTGGGTTTCTAAGTGAGTGCATATCCTCCATGTGTCTGGTTTCATAAAGGGATAGGGTTGGGTTTGAATAGCCAAAGAATTGAGACAAGCCAACAGAGGGTCCCAAGTGTCAGAATGACGCTAATTCAAGAGTAAAATTGGGGAAAGGTTTCCAAACAAGCGCCAGGCCTCCACGTGTCCCCCGGTCAGATATAGGACCCCACCAAGTAAAAGACTTAGCCAAAAACATGAAGAAACTAAGCAAGCCATGGAAGAAGCCACGTGTCAGCCTGATGCAACTCCAAAAGCAAAATAAAAAGGATACCCTCAGACATGTGCTAGCCCTCCATGTGTCTGGTTTAAAAAAATGGGCCCATTTTGGTAGTTGGTTCCTGCCATTTTGTACGGACCCAATTCAAATTTCAAATGGGCATATCTTTTGACTCAGTGCTTGAAATCCGACAAATTTGGCATCGTTGGAAAGATCTCGCCATTGTCTACACCATGGAGATATGAAACTGTAAGTTTGGAGAGGTTAGGTGGGGAAAAAAATGAAGAAAAATATTTGGGCCATTAATACAAGATCTATTTGCCCCCAACAACTAGATCATATTTGATCTGATCCACCGTTCCTCCTCCTTCGAGGTGCCAAACAAGTAATTGATGCAAATACGAAAAATTTGGGGTGGATTTGTAGGAGGCATTGCTGATAGGGGTTGAGCTTTGAACTAGTTTTCCCACTTCTCTCTCCTTCTTCTCTTTGTGCTGAATCTATAAAAGAAGGGTTGAGGCTCATTGAAAAAAAGGTTGGACATTTATGTTTTGCGCCCTACCTTCTTCTTTTGTTCACAGAAGGATTTGTGGAGATTTTCTAACCTCTCCTTCAGGCTGCAATGCAAGTTTTGTCTCTTGGCCACTGTAATATACTGTATTGACTCTTGAGCATTATAACACATGTCTATGGATATTTCTTGACCCTCTCATGTATTCGTTGTTGTCTCTCCAATCTCTTATTTCAACTTGGTCATATGTGCATAGTGTTTGTATTGTATTTTGTGGTCTACACTAAAGTACAAAATCAATGTCTAACATTCCTTTGGTGCATCACCTCATTAGATTAGGTTTATTTTCTTGCATCACCTTAACCCCGTCTCCTTAGAAAGATAGAGTAGATTAAAAATAGGTCCTCTACAATATATTTGTGTGCACCTGAACAGAGGAATATGAACCGATGTAAATCCAGAGAGCTCTCTCAACTTGCAAGGTCCCACACTTTGAGAGATGCTCCATGTTGTGCAATCACACTGAAAGTCCCAACCCATCTGGTTGCAGAAATTTAGGGGTGTTGTGATTATGCACTAACAATTTTGGCATGCCCGATGGGAGAGGTATGAAGAACCTTACCACTTCATCTTAGCAGGTTGGTGTGTTATTGTTGAGATTCATCCTTTTGAGGTACATGCAAGCACATCTGGCAACTCCATCTGGTCAAAAACTCTATTTATGAAGTTACAGACCTTTTCCATCCATTTCCACCTATTTTCATCCATTTTCTTCTTCCATCTCTTTCATTTTCTCCCATTCCATGAAGTTGTGCAATCATGACTTCATTTCCTTCTTGGAACTCACACTTACAACAAAAATGTAGTTCACCTCCAATGCATTTCCCAACTCCTTCAAATCAGCATTATAATTAGATCCAGGACTATTATGCTTACCCATAGGAGCAGGGTCAAAGTTAGTTTGGCCATAGAGATTATCAAGAACAAGGGGGCACATACAATGGTGACAACTATGTGGAGAATGCTAGTTTTCTGGAGAAGATTCAAAAAATGGAGGCTAGCATGGTTCAGTCAAGGGCCATAGCACAAATGAAGGCATTCAAGATTGGTTACATGGCACCTTGTCCATGGGAAGGCTCTTTTCCAAGACATTACAACCCTCAGGAGAAGCTTGAATTCATGGTTGAAATGATGCCTCAGCTTACATAGTGGATTGAAGATATTGAGGCTTATGAGATGGACACAAGATAACCTTGTTAATGGGTAAGTTTATCACCAGCTCCTTGTCCTTCATTTTATCTTTCTCAATATTTATCATTTCAACATGATCAAGAGTGAAGCCCCTCACTTTCTCCCTCAAGTGTTGATTTCATTTCTCCATCTCCTAGTCTTCCATTCCATTTCAATTCTTCTCCCCTTTTCCTTCCCAAGTAGTCATTCCCTTCAAAGAAACAAGAAGTTCCACCTCCCTCTCCACCATAAACAATAGAAAATCTGGTTGAACCCCAACATGCCACTCCTCTTGCTTCCCCAAATCCATGTTGGGGAGATGAAAATCAAATAACCAGCTAGGGGCAGCAAGAAGAGGAACCCAACAGAGAAGAAATGACAGACAATCTGAAGAGTTGGGCTGCTAAATTTGGGTTTACAAATATCCCCTTGATGGTTAAGACAATAGAGGAAGTCAAGGTTGAAGAGCCAATGGTGGCTGAGGATGACTTTGCAATAGAGAAGGAACACAAACAAAAGGAAGAAGATCAACAACTTGTTTTCTTTGAATATAATGTCCCTAATGGAACTTTGTCTGAAGAGGATGCTGATCTGATCCAAGCTGCATAACCAGTTGAGAAGGAAGAACAACCAACTCCAAGTCTAGTTAAAGAGGAGCATATGGAGGTGACCAAGATAGATTCAGAGGAAATGAATCATGAGCTGGTTGCACAAGAAAGTATAGAACCCTTTTCCTTTTAACCTCTCCAAAAGTATGATTTTTTGGAAGATCCTGAAATCACTAGCTTCATGTTTGAAGATGAGGCTTCATATGGTGAAAATAATGAAGATTTTAAGATCACCATGAAAAAGGGAGAGACCTTCTTACAAAATGACAATAAAGAGTTTGATTTCCTATCAAACTCAAAATAATGTTTTGATAAGAAGAATCTCATTGAAATTGCAATATTTTCTCCCCCATCATTCATTCTTCAATCACAAGAGCCTGTTGCCATGGAAGAGAACGTGTAAACACAACCTGTAGTTTACAACATGCCTCCTGAATCAAATTTGGAAGATTTTGATCTTCTAAAAGTCACACCTACTTCAGAGGAAGAGAAAGAGTATGAGGCTATCATTCCTCCCACACCATCCATCCATGAGGGTCATCAAGAAGGCTCCATTCTTGGAGTTAAAGTTTAGAACCATGGGAAAATTCAAAGGACCATACCTTTCCCAATCAGATACTTGGCTTCATTAGAGCCAAGGGAGAAGCCAAAACCAGTCATGCCTACTTTAGGGCATGAAGATGAGTATCAAAGAACCAAGGCTCACCATCAACAACTCCAAGAGTTGAATGCAAATCTGTAACATCCTCATTTTAGACAATAGAACAAGTCAATTTTTTTTTTTTGATAAATGCTTCCCGGTTCTAAATACAAAATTTAGAACTCACAAATCAAATAACCATTCATATAACAGATAACCATATGCAGCTGTAATGACTCGGAGTACCTCCAATCTATTCATTCCATGACTCGGTAATCTACCGATCTATTCATGAGTAATAAGAGTTGGCGTTTTTATTTAACACTTCACTCTTGCGGTTCTCTTCCCTATTCTGGGATTCAGAATGCTCTGTCCAAGGAACCTAACTGAATAATTGTTACCATTATTCATCCGCATCTCATCCCTTAGACTAGGTGAATTAGGACAACGCAATCAGCAGCTTGTGATACTTTGGCCAAAGATTTGAAACATACTGCTTATGTCTCGTATTCCTTAACGGTATACTCGTCAATCTGGAATACGTCCTTCACCCCATTCCTATGTTATGTAGAATGTCTTATACCGACTTCTGTCAGTCCCTTTTATCTCAAAGTTAATCACTCGGGAATGGATTAGTAAGGTGATACCATGTTATATGGATGCTCCACGAGGACTAGGGATAAGATGACATACTGGGTCAATCCTAATTAAACCAGTGTGTCAAGATACCCCGAGTCTCCTAGGCAGCCATATAATGTGACCACATACCTAATCGGTCCCAAAGTAACTTGTACGAGATCAAAGTGTAAATCTTAGTGATCAATGCAAAGGGTGTCGTCATAAGTCACCTGCATTGTTGTAACTTCGAGAAGATCCTAATCTTCTCAGAGGTACAACCCTGCAATTGACTTGTGCCGTCAACCTTTAAATCCACCTCAAAAAGATCTACTTAATAATATGCGTTACACACGTTGAGTTTAAATTACATTAAAGACGTTCCCCTTAAGGTTAGCCTTTCCCAATCCCTAGATTCCTCATCCTAGGATGACCTTTCTCAATAAAACCCATTACATCAGAGGAGTTATTAAGGCCAAGGTCTCATCAAGGAGTTCATAGAATCTACATAATTCTAAAACAACGGAATTGGTCAATATCTCATAATTTTCACACGAGATAGCCATCTGAACCCCATTAGGTTTATATCAGTTCTCATAACTGAATTTATATCATACTTATTAGCATCAAGATATAAATGATTCAGAATCTAATTAAATGTTGTCCTGTCATAACCAGGACTAGGGATTAATAATTTAATTCAATTTGTTTAGCGTTTTGCTTAGGTATATTTTAACCCTATCTTCCAAAAAGACAGTTACCTAAATTTCAATTTAGCTTCTCGATAGAACATATTTAGAACTGCTAAACAATCATAAGAATTCAGTCTTATATTCTTGCAAAGCTTACATTGATAATCACAAAAGTCTCCAAATTATATAATAGATAACAATGCTCTTTAGATCATTTGAACCGAAGAAGGTCAAACTATCAAGATAAGAATATAGACACATAAGTATCAAATATCTTATTTCCATTCCTTTCGGTACTAATACAAATACATTTTATGCATTCAACATACTTGATACATTACTCAACGGAAGAAGGAACATCTTTCCTCTTATAGTACATTTAAAGAAATTCAAACTGAAATTCAACTATAAATCAAATCTAAACAATCTGATCATCCTATCAGATCTGCATTGCTTTTACCACTCACGGCAACCATCTGCAAAAATTAGTCAACATGGGTCAGTTCGATGAACTGAGCATGATAAGCACTAACCTCTTAAAACAATTGCAATACATCAATTGTTTTCATTAAACACCCTGTTTAAATGATATAAGATCACCAATCAAGTTAACATGATTCAGACTATACGTTAGGAATATATCATGTCTATAACGTGTAAGACATAATTGCATTACAGAGTAGTACTATATACTGTCTCAAATATTTCATCAAAATCCCAAGGATCAAGAAGAACAAAAGTATCCTAAGCACGGATTCATTGTAAATCCCAAGGTGAACAAACATCAGATCAATCATGATATTCAACCTTAAAAAAGAGGAATACCATGATCAATCCTGATACTGTCATGATGTAAAGAACAATTCCAAAAGTTAGATAAACAATTATATTCAGCCTATACTTTATATCAGAAGAGAAATAAACAAATTGTACATGTTTCCCTCTGAATTAGCTCATGACTGTACCGTCTTTTCAAAAGCAAGGCATTCACCTAATACGCATGCAAATAAATCAGTCGAGTCCATCAACAGCACACTGTTTTGTTAAAACTTAAAATAAAGCAACTACAGTACAGTAACCCTCTTGCCAAACAACGGTGTCTATCTACCAAGCAGACTCAGTATGACCTTGCGCAAGAAGCGACAGACAAGAAGATAAACACTGAAAGGCTTTTAGACACAAGGTCGAAATCAAAAGATCTCCTTTGTTATCGCAGTCAACCAAAGACTCATGATCATTTAAGCAATGACATTTCCCTATGACTATGCGGAGGGATTTTTAAACGAAATCCAAGCAACATGCACAGCCACATCCAACTGGAATGTAATCAGAAAGAAAATAACATAACATAACATAACGTAGTCACTTCTGAACGCATCCAGAGTTGAAAGTATGTTATTCACGACCTACTTTATAGAAGCCATAATTCATGATGTCAAGCTATTAAAGAAAACCAACAAAGCCAAGAACATTACATGTTCATACTCAGGCTTATACAGAAAACAGTGACATAGATTACCATTCGAGGATTTAAAACTAAGTCCGTAAACAGTATTCACAGTTTAGCTTTTCCAGAAGCCGATATACAAGATATCTTCCCATACTCACGGAACCCAACGGTGTCGAAAACAATAGTAAACCCAACAGTCTTAATTTGAAGCAGTTACACTGTTTATCTATCAAGAATTCAACTGAGTCCCAACAACAGTATACAAGATAAAAATAGTTAATGATTCTATCTATGCCAACTATGGTAAGCATTCAAAAATCAGGTGTAAGCAAATCAAAATACTGATTTCATAACAAGGAATTCAACTGAACCTCTTCAAAATTCTCGAACAAGCTTACACAGAAGGAAACGTAAATGTATACCCAGGGAGTCTGTACCAAAATTCATTACAAATAACAGAGGTCGTATGACCTGTTACTTCTACAAGATTCCAACGAAATTCAAATTATCAATACTCAAAGATGTATCTATATCCTCAACAGTGGACCATAATATACGATTCATTCAGAGGACTCCACAGAGTCGTTTCAATACAATAATCATATATATATATATATCAATACTATCAATGGGTTGAATCCCCATAACCTCCACGCAAGGGGAAAAACAACTCCAGCAAGGTCGTAATGAATACTGTAACACTGTGAGTTACCTTTTCACAAATAACTATAAAATTTCATAACGAAACCCAACCAGAATCCATAACCACCACTAAATAACAACCACGACAGAGCTTACAAAAGAAAAGGTCAATTAACTGAACAATCAAACAAATGTCCTTCAGTATCCCTTCCGACAGTTTCCACAACAAGAATCAATGAAAAGTATCCATCAACAAGCATCTCAATAGTCTGTACCCATCGAGAGAACAATTTATGGACTCACACAGAGCAGGCCTATCACATATACTTGCAATAATTTCACATATTAAAGCCGGAATGCAAAACACAAAGAAATATAGCAACAGTTCGAATTTAATAAACACCCATCAAGGGATAAATGAAAAATCGAACCAGCATGAAGATACAGTACCAAAATCACACAAGACAACCATAGAAAATCATCTATTTCCATAAATCATTTGAACAAAGTTGTTCTAATGAAATCACTTGAAAGACAACAAGATTTTTAAAGGTTAGGGCCTAACATGCCTGGATATTTGCTCAAAATTCCGAAGCAGACCACTGAAAGAGCTCGGACTTTCTTTTCCTTTTCCAAGTTAGAGCCACCAACAAAATTTTGCTATTTCCATGACTTATATATTTTCCTTGCCAGAGGAAAGAGCTAGATACGCTCATACTCGCCATGCAACACCAAGAAGACTGGTGCGAAGAACCAGTGAACAGGCAGAGGAAAAACCAGAATTCGTGATAAGCCAAACAAAACATTAACTTTCCATTTTGCATGCCTTCTCGTGAATTCCGAGCTCGACTACCGAGCTCATTAATTGCATTTACTCCCAATTTCCCGCTCAAACTCCACTGCCACCGACCGCCATAGTTGGCGATAGACAAATAAAATTTCAAGACCATTTTCAGTTTTGGCGACCTGCCACGTCGGCTCAAGTTAGCCGTTTCTAAAACTTCTACCAATACCTGTCCTTCATACTTATCCTTTGCATTTAATGACATAGAAAAGGCCGCCCATGGTTCGCACCCCTCCATAGGTCCCAATAATCCTTGCTCAATAGTTAGGTTAGTAACTTAGGTTAGAATTTAGGATAATACCTAGTCTAACTTCATAGAACATAGATACTAACTTAGGACATTAGCTCTTAGCCTAGGTCTAGGTTAGATTAACACTAACCCCTAGGTTAAGTTTAGTTTTAGGTTACTAACATTTATAATTCCAGTTAGGTCTAACATTTCTTACGCTCAGAAAAAGACCTACAGCATGCATTCTCGAACAGGGTTCACTCCTGTACTGCCATTAGGCTACGGAATTATATGCAACAGAATTATTACCTGGTCCACGACCAAGACCTTCCAGATATACTTCGATATCGGGAACCATTCCATTTCACACGATCAACCTGAGTTAGACTTGGGATTGGCTTTATTCAACGAATTCAGACCTTGCAACCTGTGAAAGGTTTATAATTTTTAATTCATCATGAAAAACTTAAAGCACCACTTGGATCAATACCACTGATCCAAGGCTAGGTCTTATAGATGAATAACTTTATAATTCGTTCCGAGATCAGATTAAACTCAGATGTAAAATGAAATAAATAAAAGAGTCTAATCAAATTCTGACTCAGTCAAAGATCTGCAATCTGCAAAGAAGATTCAGTACATATCAAGCATGACTTCTCAATCAAAGGAACACATCCTTTTTACAAAAGAAATCACATATCAACACTTGTATGCTTAGGAGGAAGTAACAACAGTTCAGGGTGTTACATGCTTCCCTCCTAAAAAGATTCATCGTCCCGATGATTACATATTCAATTAACCTTCAGGTCAACCAATTTATCAGTACACAAACAATGTGACTATTTCCAATTTGAATAGTTCCAGAAATCAATGTCACAACACATTTTATTCAACCTGAATAATGTTTGCCTTCATCTGGCTTTCATAAATACTTAAAAAAAAATAAGTTCATTAAAGAATGTTTTGTCAACAGATTTCATTCTGTTGAAAAAGAGAAGGAAAAGCAATTTTCATCTCTTCCAGATTTTCCCAAGTTGCACTTTCTTCGTTAAACTGGTCCCACTGGACCTTACATTGCTGTATTTCACGATTTCTTAAATGCAATTGGCGAGTTTCCAGCACTCGTGTGGGTTTAACCACGATTATTCCTGGGTCTTGGACCTGCAAGGAATTCCAATTTAAAACATGTGACAGATCTGAAACGTATTTCTTAAGCAAAGAAATATGGAAAACATCATGCATGCGAGATAAAGCAGGTGGTAATGCTAAACGATAAGCTACAGGATTGATTATTTCGACAATTTTGAAAGGTCCCACGAATCGAGGTGACAACTTGGCAGCCTTGCCAAAAGTTATAGAACTCTTTCTGGGTTTAACACGAAGAAAAACCTTATCACCAAGCTCAAACCTTCTATCAACCCGCTTAAGGTCAGCATAGCTCTTCTGCCTATCCGCTGCTTCCTTTAATCTTTCACGAATCAACTTAACTTGCTGTTCCATTTCTGTGAGAATCTCTGGTCCAATTACCACTCTATCCTCAACACTGTCCCAACTAACAGGAGTTCTGCACTTTCTTCCATAAAGTGCTTCAAATGGTGCCATTTTAAGAGATGAATGATAAGTGTTGTTGTATGCGAACTCAACTAATGGAAGATACTCTTCCCATTTATACTGTTGATCCATGCAATACATCCGCAACATGTCCTCCAACACTTGATTTACCCTTTCAGTTTGTCCATCCGTTTCCGGATGATATGCAGAACTGAAGTTTAGTTTTGTTCCAAGAGCTGTATTAAGTGTTTGCCAAAACCTTGACGTCATTCTTGGATCCCTGTCAGATATAATCAATTCTGGTACACCATGCAATCTGAAAATTTCGTGTACGAATCTTTTGGCCAGCACTGGTGAATCATCCTTTAGATTTCCAGTGATGAAATGAGCTACCTTAGTCAGTTTATCTACAACTACCAGGATAACATCATGTTTATTCCTAGACATGGGTAATCCTTGTACAAAATCCATGGTTATTACTTGCCATTTGTACTGCGGTATGCTATGAGGATATAACAGTCCAGCAGGGTGCATATGTTCTGCCTTCACCCACTGACACTCCAAACAATGGGTCACAAAATTTATGACATCCTTTTTCATACCTTTCCAAAAGTATTGTTGTTTCAGATCAGCAAGCATCTTTGTGATACCCGGGTGTCCAGAGAAAGGTGAATTATGAAATTCCACTAACAACTTCTTCCTCAAGTCGTTCAACATAGGTACATATACCCTGTTTTCATAACGCAAGATTCCTTCATTATCAAAATGAAAACCTTTATACCTTTCATCATTAGGTTCTGCAGCAAGCGCTGCCTTTACCTGCAGAAAGTAATTATCAGATTCTGAGGCACTCTTTACCTCCTCCTTGAACTGAGTTCTTAATGTTATAAGAGCAGAAATGTGCCTCCTACGACTTAGAGCATCAGCTACTCTATTCTCCTTCCCTTTGATATAGCTAATATCAAAATCATATTGTGATAAAAATTCTAACCACCTTCTCTGTCTGGCATTCAGATTAGGCTGAGTAAAAATATATTTCAGCCCTAAGTGATCAGTTTTCAACTCAAAAGGTTTCCCAAGTAAGTAGTGTCTCCAGACTTGAAGTGCATGAACAATGGCAGCAAGCTCCAAATCATGAGGGGCATAGTTCAGCTCATGTAACTTGAGTTTTCTACTTTCATATGCAATGACTTGATCATTTTGTAGCAAAACACCTCCAAGGCCTTCCCCGGAAGCATCCGTTACAACAGTAAAATTCCCATTAGGGTCTGGTACAACTAATATAGGTGCAGAAGTCAACTGGTCTTTCAGACTTTTGAAAGCCGCTTCGCACTTGTCGTTCCATATGAATTTCTTATCCTTCTTCTGCAATGAAGTTATTGGTGCAGCTACCTTAGAAAAATCCTTTACAAATTTTCTATAGTAACCTGCAAGACCCATGAAGCTTCTTACTTCATGTACATTCTTTGGCGCAGGCCACTCAGTTATTGCCACTATTTTTGAAGGATCTACAGCAATTCCTTCTTTACTTATGACATGACCCAAATAGTGAACTTCTGAATCAAAGAAAGAACATTTGGATAACTTACCATACAACTTTCTTTTTCTCAGAATTTCCAAAACTATCTTCAAATGCTCATTGTGCTCCTCAACGCTTTTAGAATAAATGAGAATATCGTCCAAGAATACAAGTACAAACTTGTCCAGATATTCTTGAAAAATATTGTTCATTAAGTTCATAAAGGCTGCGGGTGCATTAGTTAATCCAAAGGGTAGAACCGTGAATTCATAATGTCTGTACCTTGTTCGGAAAGCTGTTTTATGAATGTCTTCTTCTTTAATCCTTAACTGATGATAACCAGATCGAAGGTCTATCTTAGAATAAACCTGCTGCTCCATGCATCTGATCAAATAGATCGTCGATCCTTGGAAGTGGATATCGGTTCTTGATTGTTGCTTTGTTCAACATCCGATAATCAATACACAGCCTAAGTGTTCCATCCTTCTTTTTCACAAATATCACAGGCGCACCCCAAGGTGAAACACTTGGTCTAATCAAACCTTTTGTCAAAAGTTCTTGCAACTGTGCCTTAAGCTCGACTAACTCTGTAGTAGTCATCCTATAAGGTGCTTTGGAAATAGGTTCAGTTCCCGGTTTGATTTCAATGGTGAAGTCAAATTCTCTCTTGGGTGGTAACCCTGGTAATTCTTCAGGAAAGACATCCCTGAAACTTTGTAACAGAGGAATTTGCTTCATATAATCACCATCTTCTTCTGAAGATTCAGATATCTTTACTGCATAAAGAGTACATCCTTTATTCTTAGCCTTTTTAAGCTGCATAGCTGACAGTTTTCTAACTGAAATTTCCCGTTTCACCCCTTGAATCTCTGCTGATTCCAGCTGATCATCTAAACATTTTATGTTCTTTTCATAGCAGTCTACTTTTGCTTTATGGTCAGCTAACCAATTGACACCGATGACAATGTCATACGATCCCAAAGGTGTAACATAGAGATCAACTTCCGTGGAAAAGTTAGGTAAGTCAAGGACTGCCCCAAAAAGACACATACTCACTGTATGAACAGAGTTATTACCATACTGTACAGTCCAAGATTTATCCATTTTTCCAGCTTTTCTTTTAAGTTTAGAAGCAAGTTTATTAGAAATAAAACATTCAGTAGCTCCTGTATCAAAAAGAATAGTGACAGGTATGCCAAATAACTTACCCGGAACTTCTATAGGTGTTACTTGCTTTTCAGCTTGCTTGTCTGCTACTGCAGCATGTATCTTATGCTGCTGATTACGATCATCCTTCTTCAAAGGGCACTGATTTGTGTAGTGATCTTTGCCACAATTGTAGCAGCCTCCTACAGGTCCCTTTTTAGGCTCAGAATTGCCTCCAGCCTTGTAATTGTCACGCTGTCCTCCATAGGGCTTCTGCCCATTATTATAATTTTTAACAAAATTATCCCTTACATTTCCAGTAGGCTTATTTACTACTGCTTTCTTATTGTTATCTCCTGGAAACTTACTCTTGTTTCCAAACTTTTTCCATGGTCCTTTTCTAGGTGCAAGAGAGGTTGAAGAAGGGTTTGCAGTCTTCTTCCGCACTTCCTCTTTATGGGCAGAAATAGCCTTTAATTTCTGTTCTTGCCTTATGGCCTTTTTAACTCCTTCCATAGTGGTTGGACTGTGAACATCGACCTCTCCCCCTATCACGGGATTCAATCCCATGATGAATTTCCATATTCTGAACTTCTCGTCAGTTTGATACTGCGGTACATACTTGAGGAGTTTTGTAAACTGCTCCCAGTATTCAGTTACCGTTAGCTTCCCTTGAGCTAAGTTCTGAAATTCTGTCATTTTCTGATCATAGAAAAGTTGTGGCAGCCAACGTTGCCTAAAATAGCCTTTAAATTGATCCCAAGTAATATTGGTCTCATCAATGTTTAGTTCAGCTTTACGGCTATCCCACCACGAAGATGCTTCGTGGGAAAGCTGATAGGCTCCCCAAATAGCTTTGGTTTCCTCTGAGAAGTTCCTTATTGCAAAGTACTTCTCCATTTCGCTGAGCCAGTTCTCAGCTCCATCTCCTAATGTGGTGCCATCATACTTAGGTGGGCTTATCCTTTTTATATCATTAGTGAGTTCTGCTGCCAATCTGGCCTTTTTGTTTTCTGGTTGGACAGGTGCATTTACAGCATTAACATCAACACCCATATTGGGGTTGTCCTCAGGAGGTGGCTGATTGTCATTTCCAGCTTCTTCATCCTCCTCATTCCCCATCGCCTGCTGCTCAAGTACAGCTAAACGATCTCTTGTGTCCAACAAGGCAGCAAGGATCTCATCAAGTTTCTGGGTTGTTGCCGCTCCTCCTTCAGGTGGAGCATTATTCGCAACGTTCCCCCTTGTTCTAACCATTTTCTGTTACAAGAAAATTCAGGTTTTTATCAGATTATGGACACAATAGGTCCAAGAGCTGCAACCTTCAGCTCTGATACCAAGATGTAACATCCTCATTTTAGACAATAGAACAAGTCAATTTTTTTTTTTGATAATTGCATCCTGGTTCTAAATACATAATTTAGAACTCACAAATCAAATAACCATTCATATAACAGATAACCATATGCAGCTGTAATGACTCGGAGTACCTCCGATCTATTCATTCCATGACTCGGTAATCTACCGATCTATTCATGAGTAATAAGAGTTGGCGTTTTTATTTAACACTTCACTCTTGCGGTTCTCTTCCCTATTCTGGGATTCAGAATGCTCTGTCCAAGGAACCTAACTGAATAATTGTTACCATTATTCATCGGCATCTCATCCCTTAGACTAGGTGAATTAGGACAACGCAATCAGTAGCTTGCGATACTTTGGCCAAAGATTTGAAACATATTGTTTATGTCTCGTATTCCTTAACGGCATACTCGTCAATCTGGAATACGCCCTTCACCCCATTCTTATGTTATGTAGAATGTCTTATACCGACTTCTGTCAGTCCCTCCTATCTCAAACTTATTCACTCGGAAACGGATTAACAAGGTGATAACGTTATATGGATGCCCACAAGGATTAGGGATACGATGACATACTGGTTCAACCCTAGTTAAACCAGTGTGTCAAGATACCCCGAATCTCCTAGGCAGCCTTATAACGTGACCACATTCCTAATCGGTCCCTGAGTAACTCGTTCGAGATCAAAGTGTAAATCTTAGCGATCAATGCAAAGGGTGTCGTCATAAGTCACCTGCATTGTTGTAACTTCGAGAAGATCCTAATCTTCTCAGAGGTACAACCCTGCAGTTGACTTGTGCCGTCAACCTTTAAATCCACCTCGGAAAGATCTACTTATTAATATGCGTTACGCACGTTGAGTTTAAATTACATTAAAGACGTTCCCCTAGGGTTAGCCTTTCCCGATCCCTGGATTCTTCGTCTTAGAATGACCTTCCTCAATAAAACCCATTACACGGTGGAGATATTAAGGCCAAGGTCTCATCATGGAGTTCTTAGAATATACATGATTCTAAGACAACGGAATTTGACAATAACTCATAAACTTCACATGAGATTGCCATCTGAACCCCATTAGGTTTATATCAGTTCTCCTAACTGAATTTATATCATACTTATTAGTATCAAGATATAAATGATTAAGAATCCAATTAAATGTTGTCCTGTCATAATCAGGACTAGGGATTAATAATTTAATTCAGTTTTCTTAGCGTTCTGCTTAGGTTTATTTTAATCCTATCTTTTAGAAAGACAATGATTTAAATTTCAATTTTGCTTTTGATAGAACAAATTAGAACTACTAAACACTCATAAGAATTCAATCACATTTTCTTGTAAGCTTTCATTGACAATCACAAAAGTCTCCAAATTATACAAAGATAACATTGCCCCTCCGGTATATAAACCGAAGAAGGTCAACTATCAAAATAAGAATACAACACATAAGTAGCAAATACTTATTTCTATTCCTTTCAGAACTATACAAATACATTTTATGCATTCAGCATACTTGATACAATGCTCAACGGAAAAGGAACATCTTTCCACATATAGTACATTTAGAAAAATCAAGCTGTAATTCATTATAAATCAAATTAAACAATCTGATCATCCGGTCAGATCTGCATTGCTTTTACCACTTACGGCATCCATCTGCAAAAATTATCAACATGGGTCAGTTCAATGAACTGAGCATGATAAGCACTAACTCTTAAAACAATTGCAATCCGTCAATTGTTTTCATTAAACACCCTGTTTAAATGATATAAAATCACCAAACAAGTAAACATGATTCAGACTATACGTTAGGAATATATCATGTCTATAACGTGTAATAATAATTTTCGTTACAGAGTAGTACTATATACTTCTCAAATATTTCATCAAAATATTAGGGATCAAGAAGAACAAAAGTATCCTAAGCAATTATTCATTGTAAATCCCAAGATGAACAAACATCAGACAATCATGATATTCAACTTAAAAAGAGGAATACCATATCAATCATGATACCGTCATTATGTAAAAACAATTACAGATGTTAGTTAAACAATTATATCAACTTATAATTTACAACAGAAGAGAAATAAACAAATTGTACATGTTTCCCTCTGAATTAGCTCATGACTGTACCTTCTTTTCAAAAGCAAGGCATTCACCTAATACGCATGCAAATAAATCAGTCGAGTCCATCAACAGCACTCTGTTTTGTTAAAACTTAAAATAAAGCAACTACAGTACAGTAACCCTCTTGCCAAACAACGGTGTCTATCTACCAAGCAGACTCAATATGACCTTGCGCAAGAAGCGACAAACAAGAAGATAAACACTGAAAGGCTTTTAGACACAAGGTCGAAATCAAAAGATCTCCTTTGTTATCGCAGTCAACCAAAGACTCATGATCATTTAAGCAATGACATTTCCCTATGACTATGCGGAGGGATTTTTAAACGAAATCCAAGCAACATGCACAGCCACATCTATCTGGAATGTAATCAGAAAGAAAACATAACATAACATAACATAACATAACATAACATAACATAGTCACTTCTGAACGCATCCAGAGTTGAAAGTATGTTATTCACGACCTACTTTATAGAAGCCATAATTCATGATGTCAAGCTATTAAAGAAAACCAACAAAGCCAAGCACATTACATGTTCATACACAGGGTTATACAGAAAACAGTGACATAGATTACCATTCGATGATTTAAAACTAAGTCCGTAAACAGTATTCACAATTAAGCTTTTCCAAAAACTGATATACAAGATATCTTCCCATACTCACGGAACCCAACGGTGTCGAAAACAATAGTAAACCCAACAGTCTTAATTTGAAGCAGTTACACTGTTTATCTATCAAGAATTCAACTGAGTCCCAACAACAGTATACAAGGTAAAAATAGTTAATGATTCTATCTATGCCAACTATGGTAAGCATTCAAAAATCAGGTGAAGCAAATCAAAATACTGATTTCATAACAAGGAATTAAACTGAACCTCTTCAAAATTCTCGAACAAGCTTACACAGAAGGAAACGTAAATGTATACCCAGGGAGTCTGTACCAAAATTCATTACAAATAACAGAGGTCGTATGACCTGTTACTTCTACAAGATTCCAACGAAATTCAAATTATCAATACTCAAAGATGTATCTATATCCTCAACAGTGGACCATAATATACGATTCATTCAAAGGACTCCACAGAGTCTTTTCAATACAATAATCATATATATATACAATACTATCAATGGGTTTAATCCCGATAACCTCCACGCAAGGGGAAAAACAACTCCAGCAAGGTCGTAATGAATACTGTAACACTGTGAGTTACCTTTTCACAAATAACTATAAAATTTCATAACGAAACCCAACCAGAATCCATAACCACCACTAAATAACAACCACGACAGAGCTTACGAAAGAAAAGGTCAATTAACTGAACAATCAAACAAATGTCCTTCAGTATCCCTTCCGACAGTTTCCACAACAAGAATCAACAAAAAGTATCCATCAACAAGCATCTCAATAGTCTGTACCCATCGAGAGAACAATTTAAGGACTCACATAGAGCAGGCCTATCACATATACTTGCAATAATTTCGCATATTAAAGCCGGAATGCAAAACACAAAGAAATATAGCAACAGTTCGAATTTAATAAACAACCATCAAGGGATAAATGAAAAATCGAACCAGCATGAAGATACAGTACCAAAATCACACAAGACAACCATAGAAAATCATCTATTTCCATAAATCATTTGGACAGAGTTGTTCTAATGAAATCACTTGAAAGACAGCAAGATTTTTAAAGGTTAGGGCCTAACATGCCTGGATATTTGCTCAAAATTCCGAAGCAGACCACTGAAAGAGCTCGGACTTTCTTTTCCTTTTCCAAGTTAGAGCTACCAACAAAATTTTTCTAACTCCATGACATATATATTTTCCTTGCCAGAGGAAAGAGCTAGATATGCTCATACTCGCCATGCAACACCAAGAAGACTGGTGCGAAGAACCAGTGAACAGGCAGAGGGAAAACCAGAATTCGTGATAAGCCAAACAAAACATTAACTTTCCAATTTGCATGCCTTCTCGCGAATTCTGAGCTCAACTTCCGAGCTCATTAATTGCATTTACTCCCAATTTCCCGCTCAAACTCCACTGCCACCGACCGCCATAGTTGGCGATAGACAAATAAAATTTCAAGACCATTTTCAGTTTTGGCGACCTGCCACGTCGGCTCAAGTTAGCCGTTTCTAAAACTTCTACCAATACCTGTCCTTCATACTTATCCTTTGTATTTAATGACATAGAAAAGGCCGCCCATGGTTCGCACCCCTCCATAGGTCCCCAATAATCCTTGCTCAATAGTTAGGTTAGTAACTTAGGTTAGAATTTAGGATAATACCTAGTCTAACTTCATAGAACATAGATACTAACTTAGGACGTTAGCTCTTAGCCTAGGTCTAGGTTAGATTAACACTAACCCCTAGGTTAAGTTTAGTTTTAGGTTACTAACATTAATAATTCCAGTTAGGTCTACATTCCGTATGCTCAGAAAAAGACCTAAAGCATGCATTCTCGAACAGGGTTCACTCCTGTACTGCCATTAGGCTATGGAATTATATGCAACAGAATTATTACCTGGTCCACGACCAAGACCTTCCATATATACTTCGATATCGGGAACCATTCCATTTCACACGATCAACCTGAGTTAGACTCGGGATTGGCTTTATTCAACGAATTCAGACCTTGCAACCTGTGAAAGGATTATAATTTTTTAATTCATCATGAAAAAATTAAAGCACCACTTGGATCAATACCACTGATCCAAGGCTAGGTCTTATAGATGAATAAATTTATAATTCGTTCTGAGATCAGATTAAACTCAGATGTAAAATGAAATAAATAAAAGAGTCTAATCAAATTCTGACTCAGTCAAAGTTCTGCAATCTGCAAAGAAGATTCAGTACATATCAAGCATGACTTCTCAATCAAAGGAACACATCCTTTTTACAAAAGAAATCACATATCAACACTTGTATGCTTAGGAGGAAGTAACAACAGTTCAGGGTGTTACAAATCAGGTTGAGGAGGTATTTTCCATTAATGTTGATACCTTGCTGATATGGGTGGAGGATCAACTTAAAGTCAGTTTTTCACTCATACAGGAAGCTATATTTAGTGTCAAATCATTTGCATGGCTGCCCCTCTTGAGAAAGGGAAGCTACTTCTCCCTGCCAGTTGCAGGATTTGTTTAAGCTTTTCTTTCTCTGATTAGTGTAGGGGTAGGAGTCGATTTTGTTTTTCAGCAGAAGAAGTGCTTGTGGACACTCTGCATGTCTCCTTTGAGGCATGTATGGTTTTTGTCTTTGTACATAAGTTTTTTTCATATTGCTCCAAGTCTACTGAGGCCAGGACCTTCACCATTCATGGCAGAAGAGTCATAGTTTCTTGTAACAGTTGAAAATTTCAAAATAAAACAAATGCAGAGAAACTAAAAATCTGTCTTTGAAATAGTCCATTCAAAGACAGATGAATGCCCCGGGTCAAAACAATTTTCTACTCTCAGAAACATTTTTTCAAGATTTCTTATGAAAATTGAGAGTGCAAACGGTCAGGCTCATGGATCAGAGGCAGGATCAGTATCAAGCCATCATTCTTGACTCTATGCCCAATGGATATAACAAGGCAACTGGTCCTTTCATCTAGATGGAAGATGCACCTGCAAGTCTCCAAATTGTTATCCATATTTTTCCCTGGGTAAAATTGGATCAACCACGACCCTGCACAGAAGAAACCAGAGAAATCACGTTCAAATTTGACAATCAGGCAACAGAGGGACTCTACAATGGAGTGGCAGGGCATGCGAAAGATCAAACGACCATGTGTAGAAGAAATTCAAGAAACGGCTATGTCGAGTGAACCATGCTTCAAATGTAGCAAAAATATTACAGGCAGGTCTAGCAATGGAATAGTAGGGTTGGGGAAGGAGAATATAGTGTTAAAAGAAGCCAGAGGCTCGAAGAAAAGAAATGGTGAAAGTTTGAATTCTTCAGGCTCTAAAACAGTTTAGAACGAGCCCAAAAATAACTAAGTATGGAGGAGACAGTAGACACTGCCAAGTGTCCAAACTACGCACCTCCAAAGATTGGTTTCAAAAGGGGAGACTTGAACAATTGCAGACCCTCACATGTCCCAGGTCCAAAGTGAGGGTAGAGTCAACAACTAAAATTCAAAAGGAAGACAGGGTGGGCTTCAAAAAATATTAAGTATAGAAGTGCTAGCAGAAGCTGCTAAGTGTCAGCTCAGTGCATCTCCAAAGGTAAATCCAACAGTGGAGGCCCAAATGAGTGTGGGCTCGCCACGTAGTCCAAGTTGAAAAATGAGACAGAGCGGGTCCAAAATCGAATAAGTATGGAGAACGAGCACCAAATTGCCATTTTTTCAGGGCCCAAAAAGGTAAAAGAGGCCGTTGAAAAGTCCAAGAGCCTGCAGAGGCTTCCACGTGTCAACCTGACGCTCCTTCAAAGGCAAAATCTTGAGTGCAGAGCCTCCATGCATCCTGTTTCATAAAGGGAAAGGGACAGGGTTAAATATTCAAAGCATTGAGACAGGCCAGCAAAGGGTGCCAAGTTTCAACATGACGCTAATTCAAGAGTAAAATTGGGGAAAGGTTTCCAAACAAGCGCCAGGCCTCTGCGTGTCCCCTGGTCAGATATATGACCCCGCCGAGAAAAAGACTCAGCCAAAAAAATGAAGAAATTGATCAAGCCACGAAAGAAGCCACGTGTCAGCTCGACGTAACTCCAAAATCAAAATAGAAAGGCTACTGTTAGACATGCACCAGCCCTCCATGTGTCTGGTTTCAAAAAAGGGGCCCGTTTTGGTAGTTGGTTCCTACCATTTTGTACGGACCTGATTCAAATTTCAAATGGGCATATCTTTTGACTCAGTGCTCAAAATCCAAAAAATTTGGCACCGTTGGAAAGATCTTGGCCTTGTCTACGCCATGGAGATTTGAAACTTTAAGTTTGGAGAGGTTAGGTGGGAAAAAATAAAGAAACATCTTCAGGCCATTAATACAAGATCTATTTTCTCCAAACAACCAGATCAGATTTGATCCGATTCACCATTCCTCCTCCTTCGAGGTGCCAAACAAGTAATTGATATAAACACAAAAAATTTGGGGTGGATTTGCAGGAGGCATTTATGATAGTGGTTGAGCTTCGAACTAGTTTTCCCACTTCTCTCTCCTTCTTCCCTTTTTGCTGAATCTATAAAATAAGGGTTGAGGCTCATTGAAAAAAGGTTGGACGTTTCTATTTTGCGCCCTCCCTTCTTCTTTTGTTCACAGAAGGATTTGTGGAGCTTTTCTAACCTCTCCTTTAGGCTGTAATGCAATTTTTGCCTCTTGGCCAGTGCAATATACTGTATCAACTCTTGAGAAATAGTATATATGTTTGTGGATGTTTCTCGACCCTCTCATGTATTCTTTGTTGTCTCTCCAATCTCTTATTGCAACTTGGTCATCTGTGCATAGTTTTTGTATTGTATTTCATGGTCTATGATAAACTGCAAAATGAGTTTCTAACATTCCTTTGGTGCATCACCTCATTAGCTTAGGTTTATGTTATTGCATCTCCTTAACCCTGTCTCCTTGGAAAGATAGTGTAGAAAAATAGGTCCTCTGCAATATATTTGTATGCACATGAACAGAGGAATAACAACCGGCCTTAATAAAGAGAGATCTCTCAACTCGCAAGGTCCCACACTTTGAGAGATGATCCATGTTGTGCAATCGCACTGAAAGTCCCAACCCATTTGGTTTCTGACATTCAGGGGTGTTGTGATTCTGCACTAACATTTCTACTACATCATCATTTATCCTACTCATCACTTAGTGGTATATAATTTAGGCTAAATCATCACCCTCGGTTTATTCATCACTTAGTGGTATATGATTTTGGCTAAATCATCACCTCATTCTTATTCACCACGTAGTGGTATAAGTTGTAGGCTACATCACCACCTCATTCTTATTCATTATGTAGTGGTCTATTCTTAGTACTAAATCATCACCATATGCTATCCACCGCCTGCTACTATACGCTTAATACACCCTCATCACCCATATTGTAGTGACATACGCTAAAGGATAAATCGTCACCTTCTTCTTTCATCATGTAGTGATATGTGCTTAGGGATAAATCATCACTCCTCCATTCATCGCGTCTCGTACATCTGCTATACATCATATACTGCATCATTTTCTACTACTCATCCCATAGTGATATATGCTTAGGGCTAAATAATTACTCATCTACTCAACAAATCATGGTATACATTTATGGTATAGGGTCCACAAAAATATCCCCATGTCACATTTCATCACCATCACATATACACACTCATTGCAACATGTTAGACACAACCAACACTACTCAACCATTTCTCGATGACACACTCTCGTTTATGGTTCATTCTTGACTACTAAGGGGGAAAACAAAATGAACATCACTGCATACATTTCCATCCACTCGGGGGGCACATTTCTCTTATCATTCCATTTTGCATTTAATTTCATCCATCCACAACATATTGCATTGTCTTGGGGGCATTTAATTTTGCTTACTAGTGTTTTGCATGTTCACTTTACTACACATGTTAGCTTACTTTATTATATGTCATTATCATACACACATGCACATTCATCTCTTTGTTTAGTGTGATCACAGATATAGGAAATTTACATGCGTCATGGATGCTCGCCTTCTACCCTTCATATACTGGTTGATGGGGGAATCCACATTCGACTCATACATGTGCTATAGTTTCATTTTGTACTTAGCATATTATAATCCTTATTCCTACATGTATTTGACATATGGGTTATCAATCTAACATGCTAATGGGTGTTCCATGTACAACACTTGTTTTATAGGATTTCATGTTTCCATGACTACTTGTTTGTCTCTACTTATCTTCTTTGTTTGTAAATGTATGCAGGCTTTGACCTTTGCTTGTGTGCACACTTGCTTGTTGTTTGTGGCCATGATGGCCTTGTGTGTCTTGCGCCATTGTGAGTGATGTCCCTTATTTTTAACCCACTTTGTGTGGTCTTCTTAATGTTTCTTACATGTTTACACTACTGTGCTTGGTAGTTTTTCTACATGTTTACGTTTTTACACTGATTACATGTATGTGCTTGCGGACTAAAAGTTGTTTTAGATAACCATTCCCTTTTTATGCGCGCCTTTGTATCTACCAAGTGCTTTCCTTTCCCCCCATGCAGGGTATGAGTTGGTTACAAGTCAAAGTAAGTTTGGTCCTCTTTTGGATCCACATTCTCCTTTTTCGGGTCATCGCATGCGTCCCCAAAGAGGGGGGCACCATTGTGGGTTTTCTACTAACACAGAGTATTTACACCGGTTCAGACACAATGAGTGAGTTTAGACTAGTCTATGAACTCCATACACAATGGCCAAAATAGGACATGGTGTCCTTTGAAAATTATGCAAAGCAGTTATAGGATCAGGGGTCATAGTGGATGGCTTCTCTGTACTTCTTCATTGAGTGGCGCCAAAATCACCCAAAAAACTAGCATGGTATAGAGATCTCTTCAAAAAAATTTATTAGAAGCGGTTAGAGTTGGAGGACAAAAATTATTTCCTCCCTAAACTTCTTCAACTGGGGTGGCGTGAGATCGCCCAAAAAACTCACAACAATACATGATATCCTTCTACACCCTTATTCTCAACATGTATCAGGTGCACTTGTTCCATTTACACTTTTCTAGTGTATTTTACATTTGCGTACTTTACATTTGCTTATTTTACACAATGTTTTTACATACATACATATTTAACTACTTGATTGTTTTCTCCTTGCAAGTCCACCGTATGAGAAAAAAGTAGTCAAATTGGGGGAAACAAAAACAACAACAAAAATAATGACATCGAAAATGACAACACATCACTACAAGCATTTACCTTTACTAACCATGCAAGGTACACTACACACAACAACATCTACACACGCGTTCCGGCCTAGGTTCACTCTCATCACTTTTTTGTGCATTTTTCATCTTTAGAATCCACGCTCCTCCATCTCTTTCTTTTGTCATTCCACGTTTGATTCTAGTCCATCGACGCGTTTTCTTCTACACTCTATATGGATATCAGGTACACATCTCTATCTACTTTATGTTACCGAGCTTTCCGCTCACCAACATAAAGTGGGGGAAAATGTACACACAAAATTATGCACTTTACACATAATTTAGCCCAGTCTTATACTACTATTTAGAAGGTTCTCAAGTGGTTAAAGTACTAGTTAATCCCACCTTTTGGCAATCTTTATTTTATATTTTATTTTTTACTTCCCATGTATTTTCCATCACATACCCACCTATTTCACGACTGCCCTATCATTCTAGCCCACATTCAGGGCAACCTATCTTGTACTGGGGCACCCTGGGGCATCCTAGTCGTACTTCTGGGTGCCCTAGTCTATGCACATCCTTTTCCTACTTTCTTCTGGGGATTTTCTAGATTTTTTATGTTTATCTTTTTCTCAGTTGGCCTTATCAGGATTAATTACAAAATTTGACTTAATAGACCTATAAATATAAAGATTATAAGACCATAATGAGGGTCCTAACATCACATACTACTATTAATCCATCTAGATCTGCATCCATTCCATCACTTGCATTCATTAGTGCCATGCATCAAGGGTAGGAGATCTGCATCAGACACACTACATAGGGGGAGGGATTCTATTCTATTCCATGAACACATTATAGCTACAATTTTCTATAGATACTATTGCTCTATACTTAACAAAGTGTGACTAACATGAGAGCACCTTGAGCACGACATGCACACACACACACCAGAACTACATCATGGTCATTACACAACTCACTCAATGAATCCAACTTGACAAACATGAAACATTCAGAACCAACTCATTGATAGGTTTTATTTCATTTACAATAATTTACTATAATTATTTCATAGGGTTTCAGTTCATTCATACAATGTTTTATTCCTCCTATTTATATTAGCATTAATACCCTAATAGTCATTTAGTCTCGTTAGGTTTCCATTTTTGTTAGTCAATTTACGCTGAATTTCATACCATTTGTGATCTGGGGAGGAATCCTTCGGGAGACTTAAATCTAGAACTATCTGGCTTAAGGAAGGAGACATGAACACTAATTTTTTTCACATGACAACCCTAAAGCATAGAGTGCACAACAAAATTTCTGAATTCACTAGACAAAATGGAGAGACAACAAACAATCCTAATTGCATTAGAGAGGAAGTTGTCAATTTCTACAAGAACATCCTAAACAATTTACCTGCTATTGTATTCACTTGCTGCTAACACATTGTTGGACTTTATTCCATTAACAATCTTGTGAGAATTGAAGACTTTAATTCTCTCTCTAAATGAGGTAACCATTGAAGAGCATTTCAGTTAAATCAATTTTCTCTATGAAGGGAGACACATCCCCAGGCCTAGATGGTTTTTCTACTTTCTTTTATCAAAAATGTTGGGGGATTTGTGCGGAATACCTCCTCAAAGTATTGAATGAATTCTTTAGGACATGCTGGCTGTTTAAAGAAATCAACAATGGCTTTATAGGGTTCCTAAGAAAGAGGGGGCTACAGGACTTCAAACACTTTAGAACCATGAGTGCCTCTCCAGTGTGTTATATATGTGTTTTTACTAAAATTCTCACTTCAAGGATTTAATTTCTTCCTAGCAGCATCTCTAGCAATTAGGGGGGATTCATCAAAGGAAGACTAATTCAAGATGGAGTTTTCATGGTGCACGATACCATACATTCGATGGAGAAAAGAAAGACAGGTAGGTATGGTCTTAAAAGTTAGTTATGAATGCATTTGACAGTGTCATAGGATTTCCTTGATAAAGTCATGGAGAAGTTTGGCTTTAATACTCACTTCAAAAAGATCATTTGGACCTATATTTTAACTCCCAGATTCTCAATTATTGTCAATGGTATCCTTGTGGGATTCTTCCCAAGCAGCCATGACATCTTCAAGGTGACCCCATCTCTCCCATTCTTTTTATGATGCATGGCTAATATAGTCTTAGTTATACTATCAATAGAGCTATTTATATGGGTTATCTTAATGGGTTTAAACCTTCGTCCTTTGATATTATGGTTTCCCATCAACAGTTTGTATGATGTGACTACTATTATGCTTTCTCCTTCTTTCCTCTATCCTAGAAGCCAAATACTTATGAAGCATATTATCCAAATTTATGAAGAAGCCTCCACACAAAATAATAATTTTGATAAAAGTTCCCTATACTTTTTTACACACTGAAATCCTACCAAATAAATAAAAATTGCCAAGGAAGCAAAAAGGACCTAAAAGACTAACTCTTTAAGGACCACATAGGGATTGGGGCTCCCAGAAGGATACAAGATCACCAGGCATGAGTTCTTTGGAATGCTAGTGTCTTGATAGGCCATTCAAAGATAAATCTTGCAAGTACCAGAAGGGCTGTAAGATTTCTAAGTGCCAAGGAAATGCCTGTCAAGAGATACTCTAACCAAAATCTTCCAGGATTTATCAACCACATGTCTTTTTTGCTTATTCCAAATCTATTGTTGATACATTAGTATGAATTTAGAAAAAAATCCTTTAGAAATGTACCCAAGTAGATAGATTTTATGTCTACAGTGTGTAGACTTATGAAAAGGCCTAAGTAATAACTTGAAAGCAAGGGCATTGGCATAAATGACATTAGATATCATGAATGTCTATGCATAAATGGGCTGTACAAATATTATTGAGGAGCATGCCTATGGGCTAATGCCTCATTCACATAGAGATAAGTATTTAAACCTTGGTAATGTTTAATAGGTTTTACATACTTTACCTCCTATTAATGGTTCTATCAACATTACTATTTTCCTCCGTAATTTCATTTTCATTAATGTGCGAAAATGTATTAGTAATGAGGATGAACCCTTAAGTACCCACATTCACTTAGTGGCATGATTAGATAGAAGTATAAATCTACGTGTGGTGAGGGACGGATTGATCCTAATGATAGACCCCTACTGTAACTAATCTAAGAACTACACTACATCTTGTAAACCAGGTAAATCCTCGTCGTAATTTATCCTAGTGTTAAAATTTAAAAGTGGTATAAATAGAGAAAGCCCCTACATGACCTTATGTCTCTAGACACATATTAGTGACATGTAATATAGGATAAAGTAGTGACGTACCATACAATATTTATTGTATAATTTTATTTAGATGGATAAATTCTAAAATGTTTGTCCATGTGAGATGATAAGGTTTATCTTATCTTAGAAGATAAGCCTACATGTAAAGGCAAGAGTTTAGGACCATGCAATATGATTGTGATTTTATCTTACTAAATGGCCGGAAGCTAGATTTCCTATCCTGAGTGCTTCAGACATATGTGGATAAGCCTATATTCCTATAAATAAAGAGGGTACAAATCATTTTATAAATATTTATGGGATACTTGAGTTCTTTTAGAGAGTAATTTGCAATGTATACTCATTGATAATTCTAGGTGAGTTCAAATGGTGAAATAAAATTACTCATATAGGTTTGTGTAGGTTAATTATTGTATTACAATCAATCTATGGGATATGAAATAATTTATAAAAGAGTCATAAAAATGATTGGTATGAGACCGTATAGGTCATCCTAGACCATAGTAAAACCTAGTCCCACATTATACTATTTTATACAGGCAACTAACGATGATAGAGAAAGAGTTTTGGGAAAGATTCTTGAGATTAAAGTACTTATTTTTATAAGTTACAATGAGTGAGAGATTGATCAGAGTAGTGAGTTGCAATTAAAAAATCATGCTTAGGTTTAGAATATGAGTGTAAGTATTAGTATATAAATAAATCCAAAATTTTCATTGTTAGATGATAAGTTACAAAATTTGAGTGTCTACATTTCCCCCTACTTTTAGTGTGGAATTAAAAATAGCATACTTAAAGGAAAAATATACTTGAGTGTGCACACATAGATTTGGCATTATTTTGGTTCTTACATTAGTGTTAACACGTTCCATATTGAAATGTAAAACACAAAGTGTAGTCAATGTCCATAGAAGAAATTAAACTGTAACTCAAATGTGAATAATAATTTATAACTTAGAAAGTTGACCTTTATGTAGTAGAGTAAAATTACAAAACATGGAAGGAATATACTTACTCACTTTTCTAAGAGAAGAGATATCATTCTTGTCATGCTTTGAGATTCTAACTTATGTTAATATGCCAAAGGATTGGGGGTGAAGATTCCCCAATTTTTTTTCCAGAGGATAAGATGAAGTAGGATTGGAGTTGAGTACGTGTTATCTAACATCAAGAAGTGGTTCCATAGGAATTTTTTCCTAAATAACCCTACAAAAGAGGGAAGAGCAATCTACAAAGTATATGAATAATTTGATATCTTTTAACACAAAGAGATATGCAATCAAAGAACAACCTTTGAAGTATCTAGCCACTTCAATATATTCCAACCCCATAGACCATGACGTTATAGACTGATATAGGCCCACTTTTGTAATGACACAAAGTCAAAAGGGAATGAATCATGTCTCATGCCCACAATGTGTTATGTAGTACTGAGTCTTAGTGTATTAAAATTATTAGTAATGTAAAATGAGAAGAAGGCCAATTCCCCCAAACCTTGTATTTGTAACTATATCTGAATGAGGTAGAAAGACAGGAATGAAGTACACCCTCATATTATTCTCTAAATAGTGTCATATATATTTTAATTTATACTAAAATTTTATAAAATCTATGTAATAACCAGAGAATGATTTTGTTGAAATTTTCCCCCCATTAGGCCAAACATTTAGTCTTGGACCATAATGTATGATGTTTTTCCCCTTAGTGGATGGTTTTGTAGCAGTATGAATTTTATGCTTGTTATATAAATGTTTCTAAGGGTATTTTCCCTTACAATTTTTATTTGTGAGTCATGGATTTTGTTTACATAATTTTTTTGTGTGTAATTGGATGTCTTAGATATTTAGTTGGATGACCACTGAACCTTTTAGATTAACATCTAGGTTACACAATCAACACCCCTAGAAGGGTGTTTATCCATTTCCATGTTCAACAAGAGCATTTGGGTAACCATGGGATATCAAAACCATTTTGAAGGAGATAATGAATCTTTGACTGAACCATCTTTACCTGTCCCATGAGTGAACACCCCCCCTGTTTTGATATGGGGGGTCTTGGTTAGTATTGAAAAGCCATACCAATCCATGAGATTGGT
This sequence comes from Taxus chinensis, assembly GCA_019776745.2. Lineage (NCBI taxonomy): Eukaryota > Viridiplantae > Streptophyta > Pinopsida > Cupressales > Taxaceae > Taxus > Taxus chinensis. The sequence goes on from CM034153.1 coordinate 767,904,134, forward strand.
GCTTTACTTTCCTCTACATTTTTGCATCCGCCTCCCACAGATACCACTGGTTTCTCACCGCCATTAATAGGGACCAACATTTCAAATTTCTGAGAGGGGCGAAACTCTGGCAACGTTCGTGGCCTCCTCGAACCCTATTTTTAGATGAAGCCCACGTAGAAACCATGGAATAGCCGCGGAACAGTCGCAGAGCAATCTCGGAGTCAGTCGCGGAGCAGCCGCGGAGCAATCTCGGAGCAGTCGCGAAGCAATCGCGGAGCAGCCGCAGAGCAGTATCGCGGAGCAGCCGACGGAGTAGTCGCCGAAGCAGACGCGGAGCGGAGGGAAAAAAATTTCAAATTAGAAAAACCTCATAGTTATTGTTTGAAGGTAAGTGAAGTTAATAACACTTGAAGAACCTCATGGGTGAGATTGTAACAATTTCATGTTGATATTATAATTTACACTGATATTTCAGATTTATCATTATTCCTTCTTATCATAGTCTATGGTATTCTTGTGTTATGTTTGTTGTTGTTTTTCCAGATTAAATCCACCAAACTAAGAGCTGTGCATTAGTTAATAATCGTAGCATGAGGAGTTCCCGGTGAAGAATTATCATAGTGCTGGATTGGTGTTGACAGTTCCAATTTCTGGAACAATTTAATTACGATCAAAAAATAACTTGCTTCTGGTTGCGAATGGATTCTAGGCATGGGAGAAAACATCAACTTTTGGAAAGATATATGGGTTGATTTTAGCACGCTAGCCAATAACCAATGTTGGGATCAACTTAAGGACAACCTCAATGCAACCTTGGGACAACAAGTTAGTGGCTATATACAAAATACAGATGGTTTGTTTCAATGGAAAAAAGTTGAGAACATTATCCCTAACCAAGAAGAGCTCCTTGGTGACTTGCAAAACATCCTAACTCATATTCCCATCATCTAAATTTAGACTAAGGATGAATTTACCTAGGCCCACTCTGTTTATGGTAACTACTTGGTGAGAATAGGATACCAATTGTATGCCAATGAACCAACTAGCAACTTCCCTTGGAGTAGGATCTAGTTCAAAGAGCTTACCTCTAAAATTAACCAATTTCTCTAGTTTTTTCTCAATAAAGGTATCCTCACCATTGATAACCTTATCAAAAGGGGATTTACTATGCCTAATAGATGCTACCATTGTAAAAAATAATTTGAATCCATTCAACACATCCCGTTTCATTGTCCAGTTGCAAATGCTCTCTAGAAGCATATCTTTAATAGGTTTGGGGTCAAATGATTTTTCCCAGAGGACATTATTCCAGCCTGGCTATAATGGAAACCCCCTTAAATTAAGCATGTTCTTCTTCATAGATTTTGGAGGATCATTTTCCCCCCACACCATTTGGAGGATTTGAAAGGCCCGAAACTCAATCATATTCAGGGGAACTAAAAAAACCATCAAAAGTATCCTGAATAAAATTACAATGGTTGCTAAAGAAAACATTCATAAATTTAAGCCACCCAAAAAGGATTCATATCCCCAGAACGAGGAGAGATATCTGAAAGCTTGGAACATCAATACACAACAATTAACAACTCCTCCCCCAACATTGATAGGTCTCTTGTGCAGTGGATTCCTCCTCTGGAAGGTTGGAATAAGATGAAATTCGATGGTTCTTCCAAAGACAACCTTGATTTAGCTGGTTGTGGTGGTCTTATTAGAAATCACTTGGGTCACCTCATTACCGCATATGCAGGGTATATGGGTAATCAAACCAACCACTATGCGGAAGCCCTAACAACTTGCTGGAGAATCAAAATTACTAGGAACCTCAAAGTGGTTAACATTATTATGGAAGGTGACTCAATGAACATTATCAATAATCTTTCTAAGACCCAAATTACAAGTAGAAGCATAAGTGATTTTATTAATGAAGCCCTAACTATATGCAGTGCTATTAACATCATATTTCAACATACATATAGAGAGGGTAATAAATTAGCGAACATTTGGCTAATGTAGGGATGTGCATTAATAAGTACAGTGAATGGTATGATTTCCATGATACCTCTCATGAAGCTCACCAAATCATCATTAAAGAAAGAAATACAAATCCCTAGATGGCGACTCTCACACGTGTGGAATAATTGGCATGGATTTCTGAAGTAGATTGATCTTAATTGACTTAGTTACCCATATTTCTTGAAAAATGAGTTCTTTTTACATCTTAATAAAAATTGGGGGAAGGGGTCGGGGTTCATCTCTAAAATAACCAAGTTTGTAGACTGTTGGAGTGTTGTTGGCAAGACTACTTGCAGCTGTTACTAACTCTACTCTTCACGACCGTCAACATTATTCACTATGGGGGAGCACCATACACAATAGAAACTATTTTTGATCCTCAGTGGAAGGAAAATGTAGAGCTATGGGAAACCATCAAAATTGGGGGTTTTACAGATTTTATTTAGAGGATCAAGGGTCATGACCAATACATATCACTCCAATTTGTGGAAAATTGGAAAGAGAGGAATATCCAGTACAGAGGAAAAGATTTCAGTATCTCTGAGCAGTTCATCTCTTTTATCACAGGGCTTAGCATGGATGTCAATAAGTTCTTCAGGAAAAAATTCGACAAGGAAACTAAGGAAAAAATCTTCCTTGATGATGGGGAACGTCTCAAGACCAAGAAGGAAGGTATTTTTTGTGATACAATCCTGGAGCCATTTGATGATGTTTCTCATATGGTGATTAGTTATATCACTCTCAAATGATGGTTCTCTACAATATCGCTGCATCACCTGGTCTTCTAAACCATTTCAGGCACAAAACTAAGGTTAGTTTGTCATACTACATCTTGTAATCTTTGGAAAATTGGTGTTAGAAGTTCAAGGTCATAAAATGACTATACCATTACATCAGGGAGTTATATTTCTCATTCACCAGTATATTATTGATGTCGTGGCCAATGACCCTTATCTCTTACTCACCCCACCTCCTCCTCAACAACCTCGAATTCATTCCAAGAAACCCATTTATCGAGACCCTGTCATTGAGCCTCCCATAAAAGGGTTCTTAGGAGTACCAAACGTAAAGAGGTTATGGCAGTTTATAGATCCCCTATTGCTTTTACTATTGGTGATCAAGACATTGTCCTGGAAAAATTGAAAACTCAATATGAGACTCTGAAATCTCTTGAAGATAATGTGGATTTTCTTCTCAAATCCAACATTAAGAACTTAACTACTGAATCCATTACAAGCCTCGAAGAGGAACTCAACACCCTTGCCACCCAACTCAAAGCTACGAAAGATAAACACAACAACTTGGATAACCATAGGGTAGTTCTCGACCTCATGTAATTTCACATTAGGTAGATTTGTGATGTTAGTGGAATACTAGACTCTGCGTGGAAGAATGGGAAGCTCACCAAAAAAATCAAAGCCTCAAAATGGGATCCAAACATTAGCACCTCTTTGAATCTTCACTAGGCACTCCGAATTGCTATCAAGGTTTACAAAATGTCCATCAATTAGTGATCGAGTTTCTTAGTTTTTGGTGCAGTTGTTATAATGTTGTTGTGTTGCTGCAGTTTTGTAGTTTTTCTTGTAGTAGGGATTCTTGTAGGTAGATGGCCCCTCCCCTAGTTCTTAGTTTTTTTATGCTTTTGGCTAGGGTGTGGCCCCCTTATTTTTGTTAGCCACATTTCTATGTAATGTTTATCTTAGCTATTGAGCCTCTAGTTGTACTCTTCGGTAATGTCCCTCTAAAAACTTTTACCTTAAAAAAAATACTGAAGCATATTGGTCCTAATATCCATAGGAAGTCTCCACTTTACAAAGAAAAATACAATCAAAATTATTTTTAAACATATGCAACAATTGAATCTAAAAGGAGAATACTGATATGAAAATAAAACCATGAACCCCTAACCAAAATAAAATTGGTGCATCACTGATAATGACGCTAATTTATTAGCTACCAAATCTGCATCGCTTGTCAAATGAGTGAGAGATGAAGAATGCCGTTGTATAAGTGTAGATCATTTTTAATTAGGGGAAGATTCAAGGAAAAAAATTATAGGGTAGTTAACCTCTTACTCTTTGGGCTCTGTGAAACCTAGGGGAGAGACCATAAAGCAACCCAATTTGTGCCAAATAACACAAAGTATGTAGTTATAGGTACAAGAGGTTCAGATAAATAACTCAAACATTATGATTTCCCACCCAATTGGATATCATTAACAAGAGAATCATTACGATATTTAAACTAGGTAAAGGTTATAGATAAAAAAATCATTACAATAAATATATATAAAGTTATATCATAGAGGCTGCTAAAAGTATACATGATTAAACAAAGGTCTCAAAGGTGGTAGAACAACAAGATTTAATTTATAAGGGGGATTGATCATATTAACTTCATATGTGCCTTGTCCATTAGGCCGATTCTGCAAAGTTTATATGGAGGAGTAAAAAATAACAAAATAATTGTTTCAATCTATAAAAATTCTTAAATTCCCCATAATTCAGATAATTAAGAAGCCACATAGATTAAGATTCACTTAATTATCATAAAATTATAACTTAGAACCCAAAATATAACATTATAAAATTTTGTTGAGAGAAAAGGAAACTAGAATTTCACAAGGATTTTGTAATTAAGTGCTTTAGTGATTACACATCTAACCTCTACACCTAATTACCAAATGAAAATTCCAATAATTTGAGTGAATACATTTTTGACAAAATATTAATGTCTTTGAACTGATCACTGCTAATCTCCACTAGGATTCCAAAAGGGATCAAAGTTCCAACCAAGAATGAAAAGCTGAAAGATGATTAGAAGAAGTACATTCTTCACCTATTTATACAACTAAGGTAACATTCTATAATGGAATTGGAGGGAAGTTAAGAGATTGAGAACTAATGAGAAGAGAGGAAAAAGTATACACAAATTGATTAGTGGTTCCATCATTGATCAAATGACACATGAAACCAATTGGAATTCAATTGAAGATCTCATGGCCACATTCAAGTTTATTGAGAAGCACAACACTCTTAAGAAACAAAAAGGAGGCCCTACACATGATCAATTTGGATAAGCAGATTGATAAATGGAAATAAAGGATGGAAAATGATACTAAAAATTATGCCTCAAAATTATCTAGAAATACCTCCCCTAATTTACCCCTATTTTCCCTCAATATGTAGCCCTTCTCATAAGATTTTCATCAATACCAATTTTATTTTATTTTGAGCTTTTAGTCAAAATTTATGGCCATTCAAAGATACCTATGTCATTTTGCACAGTTGACGAGGATGAGATTGACAAATTTAACCTCATATATGATTTTACCACATGTTTCACCCTTATTGGTGACCCTGTTGAATTATTTTCTCCTGAGTTGAAACCATGTGTCCTTCTTGGAGTGGATTGGGGTTCTTGAGGTCTTTGGTTCATGGGGTCATGAGTCTCTAAACATTTCTTTGCCTTTTATTTTATTTTTTTAGGGTTTGAGTCATCCATGATATCTCCACATGGACTAATCATGTTCCTTTGCCATTATAAGAGTTGATCAGGATCACCCATAGTTTCTAGGGTTTTCCTTATCCTTATTAGGCTTCGTCACAATTTCTCAGGATATCAGTACTTATTAAAATTTTGGGCTTCCATGCTATAGTTACTCCACTTGATTCCAAATTTGTGAGACCAAAAAGTGTTGTCACTAATTCAAATGAACCAATCACAACATTTCGTGATCTCAAGCTCTTGCACCTTCCTTCGAACTTAACTCGGTCGACTTGATGAAAATCAATCCAAATCAAACTTGGGTTCATTCAACTTTATGTAAAAAAAAAATCATGTACTTGGATAAAACACATATTAGCATTCATATGATTCCTAAGCAAGAAAAATAGCAATTAAAAACTATCTTTAGCTTATTTTATTTCTCTCTTGGTTTCTATCTCACCTTACAGCCTGGTCAGGATTTTACTGATTTATATTTTATGACTCCAGACTCTAGCACCCATCTAGGACATCAGCGCCCAAGTGCCCATGTCCCTCTAAGTGACCTTGACCCTTTTCCACCTTACATGCTATTTTTGGGCATCTTTTTGTACTTATGGTTTGACCTTTCAGTTTTCAATTACGAAATTCAAACAAGGGAATCATATAAATACAAAGTTATGTGTTCAAAATAAGGGACACAGCACTAAGCATTACTATTATCACCTATGCTTACATCCAAAAGGCACTTAAAGCATCCATTAAAGGGATAAGGGACTGCATCAACTCTGCATAAACAACATATTAAGGGAAGTTCATTATTCCATCCACGCATTCTACTACATTGCTACATTCTAGTTACAACCCGCTATCAAGTGCACTTGCACAAGGGCATCTTAAGGCATGATCTCTACACACACTCAGTATAACTACATAGAGTTTGAGATGTAGTACAAATCTTAGTCATAATTTTACTCTCGGGGTGACTGTCAGGGTCAGTCTGAATCCCCATATTGCATATTTCTTTTTAGGTTTGATGTAGTTTTTCGGATTGTGCAGGTGAAATTTTATTTTGTAGGTTTTAGGTACCCTACATGATCTTTGTGTGACTATCAGGTGATCAAAAGGGAATAATAATGAAGAACCTATGACACATCAAAAAGAAATTATTGAGATCCTGTGTAGTCAACGATGTCCAAAAGAGGTATTAAACACCCAGGAACCCCTCTCCTGCCATGGGCTCCCGTGTCTGGCGTTATTACTGCATTCCATAATTTATTGTGAGTAGTAATGACACTCTGCTCGGTCTGTTAAGAACTTTTCCCAATCCATATCGGTCCCAGATCAAGCGTAAATAAAGTAAGTCCTCTTTCCTTCTTCTTTACTTAGGGTTTTAAATATTACATATTAAATTTCTTATTTCATTTCTTCATTTCATATTTTAAAATGATTAAATTTGAGAATGATAATGATTGGTATGCTTTAAAACAAAAAAAAAATTAAGTGTTAGGGTTTTATATCATTTACTGCACAAAATTGTGTGTTATGCTCATCTCTAGTTGTTAAATCCCAATGGGATCCTAAATCTAGTCCTTCCATGTTTAATGAGAATCATTCCATAATTACTAATGTTCCTCCTTCAGTCAATCAAGACTCACCTATTCAATTCATTCCAACTAAGAAACCTCCTCTAAAAATCAGTACATGCCCTCCTCTCTCAAGTCTTCTACAATGTTACCCATTTACATTAATCAAATCCCTCTAAAAATCAATGCATTCCCTCCTCCTCTCAAGTATTCTACAGTGTTACCGATTCCAAATAAGCAACCACTTTCTAAGAAATACCAACAAACTCTAGATAACCTCTTTCGAATTCTTTCCTTCAACCCAAAATCCAACCCTGGTTCTACTCTTTCTCATACCTACTATTGTGACGACAAAATTCTCTCTTATGATACATTTCAGTCTCCATCACCACCATAATGTCTTTCCTTCATTGTCACATAGTTCTCACTTACACACTTGGGGGACATCACGCTTTCTTCTCCCCCTCCCATCACTATCAATTTTATCTAATGTCAACTACTACACTTAAAGCTATGTGCTTAATGTCTCATATTTTTATGCGCTCTCATACCCTTTGATATATGCATTGTATCATCATTACCCTATTACAAAATCTAGTTCCATACTTCATACTTGACTGTTGAGGGTATAAATATGAAATGAACCTCACCACATTCACTCTTCAAGCTCTATGCTTCATGATCTATCCTTCTAGTTGACATTCACAAACCATTTCTTGATGACACACTCTTGTTATATAGTTCATTCTTGACTGTCGAGGGGAAATTTATAAATTAACCTCATCTCATACACATTCGCTAAGGGACACATTGATCCTTCCATATTCATTTTAAGTCTCATACACATATCGCTAAGCTCACACCATCCAGAAGTCCTTCCAGTAAATTTGGAAGCTCATTGTATACCATTTCATCACACTCATACACTGCATTTACATTTCTTGGTTGCACTTACTCTTGCTTGCTTATAGTACATCCATGATGCACTTTACTTACTATGTTATGTTGAGACCCACCGTTCAAAAGAGTCAAAGCGGGGAGGTGTTTCGTCGGAGCCTTTTTGAGTTATAGAGCCTTTTTATAAAAAGGTGAAAAGTCATAAAGTGACCTGCAGCCCCGACCATGCTATAAGGGAGAAAGTCAAATTCTTATTATGTCATTATAATTCTATATATACATGTTCTCACCCTCAAAATCTCTGCCCTCATTTTTAAATTCAAATTCAAATATTTTGAGCTCGCACGTTTCTTCGCGAATCAAGAATCTGAACGGACACAAATGACTGAGAAGTTGTAACCATTTCCTCCATAAGTGTTCAAGTAAAGTTGGAAGCTCGAAAAGATAGAGAAATTCATGCTTTGAAGTTGTTTAAATCTCTCTCCAGTTTGCATGGTTTGATAAATTTTCCATTTCCATATTTAGACGCGGCATTTTTGCATGGTTTGATAAATTTTCCATTTCCATATTTAGACGCGTGAAAATTCTATTTTCGTCCTCATTTGAGTGAAATTGTAAAATCTTTCTATGGCCATGGATCGTCGAACATTGTATTATTCTCAATCCCTTGGTTCGTGACAGAAATGCAAAGAAAAATTCTAGCACCGCAAAGAAGAGCATATATTTTTGAAAATTTGGTGTAAAATGGCACCTTCTACTCAATGGAATCCAAAAAATTTCCATTGGTAAGAAGAATCAAAGATGCACAGGTAGCACTAGCTAATTTTCCAGACAAGAAGGTGAACCACTCCATGAGCTCCTAACCATACTAGTAGCAGACATCCTAGCATCTTTTGGTATGTTATTGAGTAAGAGTTTCTACAGAGACCTAGGTGGAGCAATAAAAATGGATTGGTCATCCAAAATTATCCCAGTAAAAGGTGAGAAACCGATGATGAAGAAGTTTCTGCCAGTAAGAAAGATGAAGTTCATAGTACGAAAGTTTGATGATCCGAAAGCAAACATTCTCTTTCAAGATTGTGGGTTAGGAAACTACTTCCTCGTATTAGAAAAAGAGGAGAATCAAAATAAAATCATTGTCACTTCTCATGGAGGAAGAGGAAGATCAAATTTGGACAATGGAATTTGATGGTATTCATTCGAGTGTGGGCTCGGGAGTTGGTGTACTATTGTACTCTTCTTCCAATGACTCAATTCCTTGTTTTTCCCATTTACTTACATGCTGAAATTTGATAATACAAATAACACTACAGAGTATGAAGCACTAATCTTAGGCATGAGTGCAACATAAGACATGGGAATCAAGAAACTGAGATGCTGGGGTGATGTATTAGAAAAAGAGGAGAAATTGTCACTTCTCATGGAGGAAGAGGAAGATCAAATTTGGACAAAGGTTTTTGTAAAGTAGGTCTACTAACAATATCAGGTGAAGAATCCAAGACTCCGACATTACAGAAACAAAGTGTGGGATTGCATTGAATCTTTTGATGTATTTCCATTGAAGCTATTCCAAGGGAACAAAATGAAAAAGATGATTCTCTTGTAGTGTCAACTTCCCTAGTGACACCTCATCCTTCTTTTGGTAAAGATAAAGTGACCATTGAAATGGTATTCAGGCCTAGTGTACTAGACAAAGCAAATCATTGGCAAGTCTTCAATGATGATAACCAAATTCTAGCCTTTTTAGAGCAAAGGGATAATTTCAATAATCTCTTCTTCGAAGGAGGTGAAAATCCACACCGAGAATTAGTCACCAAAGAAGAGAAATAATGAATTGAAGGGAGTGATGATGAGGGAGCAATCAAATTGAAAGGGAGAAAAATTCCCAAAGGCCTAGTCTCATTAGATGCCCTCTTTGACAAACATGATAGATTCATTCAAGAGAAAGATAAATAATCTTTTGGGTGCCTAGCTGATTTTGATAAAGAAAACATTGGTGCCCCGGAGGAGCCAAGGATGGTCAATATTGGAAAATCTTGCTCACCTGAAGAAAAAAAAAGGTTTTTTGCATTACTCAAGAAATACTCAGATGTCTTGGCCTACTCTTATGATGAACTCAAATCCTTCTAGCCAAAAGAAATGTGACACTCAATTCCTTTGAAGCAGGGTGTTAAGCCCTTTAGGCAGAAACAAAGGCCGTACAACCCAAATATTACTGATACCATCAAGGAGGAGGTAATTAAGATGTTGAATGCAAGGATCATATTTCCCATCCACCATTCAACGTGGGTGGCTAACATTGTGCTAGTACGGAAGAAGAATGGTGAAATAAGGATGTGTAGATTTTCGCAACCTAAACTACGCATCACTAAAGGACAATTATCCTCTTCCTATCATAGAACATATCTTGCAAGTAGTCACTGGATCTTAAATGCTTTCATTACTTGTTGGATTCTCAGGATATAATCAAATCAAAGTGGTAGAGGAGGACCACACTAAGACAACCTTTACAACACCTTGGGGCACTTTTTCCCATAGTAGAATGCCTTTTGGCCTAATCAATGCAGGAGCTAAATTCCAAAGGGCAATGGATTTGGCCTTCAAAGATCTGAAGCATTACATTGTCATATATCTTGATGATCTCATAGTATTTTCAAAGAAGAGGGGAGATCATATCTATCACATGGAACAAGTACTTGCAAGGTGTAAGAAACATGGCATATCACTAAATCTAAAAAAGTGCATTTTTGGAGTCACAAAAGGAAAGTTATTGGGACACATTGTGAACAAACATGGAGCACATATTGATCCTGAGAGGGTTAGATCCATTCAAGCATTAGCCCTAACCATAATAAGAAAGGATTTCATTCATTCTTCGGAAAGGTGATATTTCTTCGTCGTTTTGTGCTTGAGTTTGTTGAGTTGACAAAGCACATCACTTCCATGATGAAACCAAAAGAAAACTTCAAATGGAACAAGGAAGGGAAGGTAGCATTCGAAGAGATCAAGAAATCCATTATCAAGGCTCTGAATCTTGTATCTCAAGATTTTAACAAAGAATTCATCATGTATTTTTATGCATCAGAACACATACTCTCTGCCGTTTTCATTCAGAAAAATGATGAAGGCATGGAAGCACCTATTGCTTTCATGAGTTTTCCTTTGAAAAAACATGAGCTAAAATACAGCCAATTGGAGAAGCATGCATATGCGGTGGTCAAGGCTATAAAAAACTTCAGGGTTTACATCCTCAATTCCCATACGGTGGTGATGGTCCTCAACAGTGCAATCAAGTTCATTTTGACACAGTGGGATCCCAGAGCTAAAAGAGGAAATTGGATTGCAAAAAATCAAGACTATGACTTGGAGATTCAACCCTCCAATCTGGTAAGGGGAAATGGCTTGTGTAAGTTGATTGTTGAGGATGAAACACTAAAAATTCAAGATGGTGAAGAAAACTGTGCTTGCTCAACTTGTTCAGAAGATAACCCACAGGTTCTCTTTGTCACCACTACTGATGAGTGGTATGCTGATATTTCCTATTACCTAACTTATGGAGAATTCCCTCCCCATCTTGATTACAAGTAAAGGAGAACACTCAAGCTGAAGGAAACTAAATTTGTAATTTGGAATCATGCACTTTACAAAAGAGACCTGGATGGTTGTTTCCTCAGGTGCATAGATAAAGAGCAACAAGAAAAGTTTCTTAAAGCATACCATGACCAAGCATGTGGTGGACATTTTTCAGCAAGGGTCACTGCACACAAGATCCTCTGAGGAAGGTATTATTGGCCCACCATCTTTACAGACACTCAAGATTGAGTTTCTAAATGCAAAGCATACCAACAGTTCGTTAGAAGACCACAACTTGCCACATTACCACTCAAGCTTATGGTTATTAAAGAATAATTTCAACAGTGGGGGATGGACTTCATTGGTGTTCTGAACCCTCACTCAAGCACATGGTACACCTATGTACTCACAGCAACAGACTACTTCATTAAATGGGTGGAAGCCATTTCGAAAAAACAAGCCAACACTGAAACCATATGCAACTTCATCAAGGAGAATATCATAGTCCGTTTCAGAGTGCCATAGAATATTGTAGCAAATAATGCTACCTATTTCTCTTTGAGAGAGCTGAAATTTTTTTTTCTATAGCTACAAAATATCCCTATCTAATTCTTTTAACTACTATCCACAAGGAAATGGACAGGCCGAATCAAGCAACAAGAACCAAAGGAATTGGCACAAAAGGTTGTACGATGCATTGTGGGTGGATATGATCAATTCTAAGAAGGCAATAGGTATTTCACCATTCCAACTGCTCTATGGATTTGAAGTAGAAATTCCTCTCACAATCGAGATGCCAGCTCTCAAGCTGCTACAGACAATAGAAGATGGTCAGTACAAGGATTCCATTGACAAGAGGATCCTCTTTCTTGAGAAGCTGGAAGAAAATAGACTCCAAGTGGTGGATCACATGAAGGAGCACCAATTGAAAGTAAAGAATATTTTTTATTAGAAGGCCAAGGCAAGAGAATTCAAAGTTGGGAGATTTCATCTTGCTATGGGAGAAGAGAAGAGAACCAAAAGGAAACCATGGAAAGTTTGACTCATTATGGCTCAGCCCATTCCAGATTCATGAATCTTGTGGTGAGAATTCTTTTCTTCTCTCATATTTGGATGGAACACCACTGGAACTACCTCAGAGTGGGTAATAATTGAAATTGTATCATTAGTGAATGCGGGTTGTCCCCCGCCTTGTACCATAGGTGATTGCTAGGTGTGTTTCCCTTTCTGTTATGTGGTTTTGTTTCCCCTTTTGTTGCGTGTCGTGCATTTCCTTCCTGTTGTGTGCTTGTGTATTTCCTTCTTCTGATATTTCTTTCTCGAAGTTGTATATGACTCTGCAAGGCCCAATGGATAAGGCACTGGTCAACGAATTACAGGTTCTAGAGATTGAGATTCTTGATTCCCATGTCATGTCTTCACTATGCTCAGTGCATGTCATGTCCCCAAGCTAGAGCCAGCTGTTGTCACCCTCAGAATCCCCCCTCATTTTATAAGTCAAATTCAAATATTTTGATCTCACGCGCTCTAAAAGTGTTCAAGTAAAGTTGGAATCCTAAAAAGATAGAGAAATTCATGATTTGAAGTTGTTTAAACTCTATAGTCTACGTGGTTTGATAAATTTTCCATTTCCCTGTCTAGACGCGTGAAAATTCTATTGTCATCCTCATTTGAATGAAAATTTCAAATCTTTCTATGGCCATGGATAATCGAACCTTCTATTTTTCTCAATCCCTTGGTTTGTGAGAGAAATTTGAAAATCAGGTGCAAAATGGTGGATTTTTCTTCTTCTCTGCATTTTTTCCATAGTTGGGAATGATGGGTGTTTTATTCCCCATCAAAATTACATCAGGTGCACACTTTCCTTTTACAAATTTTACTTATGCATATTTTTATGTGATTTATCATATATGAGACTTAGACTACATCGGTGCTCTTATTTTTATAGGTCCATCCTTACAAAACAACATGTAAAAACAACTCATACGCTTCACCTCTAAGGTCACCTTCACTTCCTAGTTCCCACATTTCATTTTTGCACTCATTCCATGCTTCACTTGTCTTCTCAACATTCATTTCACCGCACATGCTACATGTTTATCATGTACGCATCTTCTATCTACTTTATGTTATCAAGTATTCACTCAACAACATAAAGTGGGGGAAAATGTAGACATAAAATTATGCATTTGGGTTCATTTATAGGTCCTAAACACATACTAGCATTCATATGATTCGTAAGTGAGAAAACTAGTACTTGACAACCATCTTTGGTTTCTTTTCTTTGTCTCTTGTTTTCAATTTGGCCTTACATATGAGTCAGGATTTTATCAATTTATTTGTTATGACTCAAGAAACCAGTGCCCAATTAGGATAGTAGTGCCCACGTGCTCTTATCCCCTCTTGGCACCCCTACACCTTTTCCACCTTACTCTCTCTTTTTGGGCTCTTTTATATTTTGGGCATATTTTTTACTTATGGTTTATCCTTCTAGTTGTCAATTACAAAATTTAAACAAGGGAATCATATAAATACATAGTGATGTGTTCAAAATAAGGGACCAAGCACTAAGCATTACTATTATCACCTAATGTTGCATCCAAAAGGCACCTCAAGCACTCTAAAGAATCCATCTAACATTCATTCAAGGGACAAGGGATTGAATTAACTCTGCATACACAACATAGGAAGGGGAAGTTCATTATTCCATCCACATTCTACTACATTACTACATTTAGCTACAATCTGCTATCAACTGCACTTGCACAAGGGCATCCTAGAGCACGATTTCTAGACACACTCTTTAGAACTACATGAGGTTTGAGATGTAGTGCAACAATCAGTCATAAGTTCACTCTTGGGGTGACCACCGAGTTATTTTGAATCCCCATATTGCATCTTTCTTTTTAGGTTTGACATGGTTTGTGGGCTTGTGTAGGTGAACCTATATTTTGTAGGTTACATGTACCCTCAGAGATCCATGTGTGGCTATCAAATGATTAAAAAGGAACAAAAACAAAGACCCTACGATACCCTAGAAAGTAGATCTTGAGATCCAGTGTAGTCACTGATTCCCATAAGAGGTCTTCAATGCCTAAATGTTCATGTCCCATCGTAGGATCCTATGTCCAACCTCATTCCTACATTCCAGAATTTAGTGTGGCAATAATGATACTCTGCTCGGATTATTCAACACTTTTCCTAGTCCAGATCGGTTCTAGATTAAGCGTAAATCAACTAAGTCCTCTTTCCTTTTTATTTGTTTAGGGTTTTAAATATTACATCTTATATTGCTTGTGTCCTATCTTCATTTCAAAATTTATACATCATTTGGTTCAGTAGTGATTATGTAATATTCAAATTAAATTAAATCACTCAGGAACTTTATACTTGGATCAACTTGGTGACCAAATCCTAAATGAGAAATGATCTAGTGACCATGATGTGTCCCTTATATGACTTGATTAAATTTTACATCCCAGTTCTTTAATAAAATTAAGACTTTGAATGTCATTAGGTCATTTAGAGTCCAAAACATATGATTTTCATTGAGTTCTTTCTAGTTTTTCTTGTTTGGACTTAGAGCTAGCTTGTGCAAGAAACTTTGACAATTTTACTACAAAGGTCCCCCAAAAAAAACCATGTTAATCATTATGAAAATATTTGAAACTTTGAAATTTAATCATAAGGAAAAAAATTTGATGTGAAACAAATTTTGGTGCCAACATGCACCACTTTTCATGGCTTGGTTTCTTCCCTTTCTTTGCAACCTACCAAAAATATTGAATTCCCTATGTGTCTCTCTGACTTTCTAGATTTAATATGACACCCTCATCTAATTTCCCTTGTGATTTAACTCAAACTCTTAAATATAGGAAAATTGATATTCATTTTCTTCATCTCCTATGGATGTCTCATGTAGGCATAAATTTGGGTAGTTCATTATTGATTTCATCCTCATGAAATGTGGTTAGTCAAGTTTGATATACTTTTCTACCATTTAATTTAGGATGATGAATGGTTCATACCTCATAGATTTAAGTACTCTCACCATTGAAGCCTTTCCTTTGTCAAGTATAGAAATACCTTATCTCCTACTCTAAGTGCAAGCTCTTTACGATGAGGCTTTCTTATATCAACCTCTAGAACTTGAGGCAGGGAAATGAGGTTGCATTCTAGTACACATTTGAAGGAACACTTGTGGTGAATTAGGTAATTGTGTGATTTTACGCTTAGGAGGAGCTTGTAGTTGAATCTTTGTAGGTTTAAATACAATGTTAATAATATATTTATCATTATATTCGACTTTAAAATTATGTTTTCCTTAAAAAGTGGTATTAGGAATGTGTTGGGAAAATTGACAACATACTTTAAGTTGTTCATTATAAGGATTTTAGCCTCATACTCTTCTAGTATTTTACTTAAGTGATCAAATGATCTAAAAACTTGTTAATGATAATTGATTCTTGGAAAGGAGAAAGAAGGCTTTGAGTGAATAAATATTGAAGCTCATCTATCAATTTTTCATCTTAATAAGAAAAATATTATACTGCAAAACATATTTAGTAATGGGCTCATTAGAACCCTGTCGCATTTTAGACATTTGAGCATTGGATAAACTTTATTTCCAATATTGATGGAAAATTGTGCAAGGAATTGATTAGCCAAAAGGGTAAAGGATCATACTAAATGATGTACGAAAATCATAACACAATTATAACTCAAAATAATTGAGAATTCAAGTAAAATATCTTCATAAGTAATACTATTTAGTAAACATAGTCTAAGAAAGTGACATGGAAATCATGAAGGTATTGTTCATGATCACCTTTACATCGTAAATGGGAATCTTATGAGAAAAAAAACCCATAGGTGAGGGAAAAGAAGCCAATTTAGTTATAAGTGTAATGTGAAGTAACTGAGTAGAGTCCATGACATTATAAGAGGCAAATGAACCTTGTTGTAATTGTAAGATTTGAGCTTGCAAATTGTGAACAAGGTTCTCAAAGGCCCTGTATTAAAATGAGATTGAGAATCTCCTTGCATTGGTGGATATAATAGATGTCAGGAATAATAGTAGACCTCTTGAATTTGAGTGCTATAATACCATGAGGAGTGTTTCTGTCTTTCCTTCTCACCAGGATATCTCCTTCTTGGAAGTCCACGCCATATTCACTTCCTTTTACCTTGTTTGTAAGATTTAAGAAGTCTTATTTATCTCTCTAAAATACTACTCTTGTTTACTTAGATTCTCACCATCACTTGATCTGTACCTTATCATCCTCTTTTGACCTATTGTTGTTGATTTCTGCCGACCAAGACAAGAATAAGCGTGTAACCATTACTAATGAAACGTTGAAGCTACATTAGGAATGAGGAAGTGACCTCTATCCTATTTTCTTCATTCTTTATTTTTCCTTCTAATTTGTTCTTCCCTCATCATTTATCTCTCTTAACCTTTGATTTATTCTAGCAATCTGCAGTCACATGCTTACTAAGGACTTTCCTTTTCACAAAAAGATTCAAAGATCATGTCTTTGTTTCCTCATCATCTTTGTAAATTCAATCTATTTCTGTCTCTTAGGCTTCCTCATCTCTTGACTCCATCCACTCTATCAGAGTGATCTTTGGGTGACTCTCATTCTTTTTATTTCTTCTATCTTGGGTCTTCTCTATGCTCAAGTCCCATTTCCTCTTATGGCTAAGCATCTTCACACCACGACTTCACTATTGGGTACTAAGAATCCAGTATTATTATCACAGATAAGTTTATTTCACCTTTCCTTACAGATTTTATACACCTTGGCCTTCCCTACTCTTTGGTGTGATTTTCAATCAATTTTTACTTCTCAATCTATCTCTTGATTCACTACACAGTTCACTCCACAATACACTGTTAGCCACAAAATATACATATGGATTTACTAATTCAATAGCCAGGAATATGCAACACAAATGCAACACCGTTATGATACCACTACGTTGATCTGTAAAAGTAAATTTAACTACCCCATGGTCATAGGCAAGCCCATTGTAAGTGGGATTAAAAGCACCCAAATGTTCATGTCTGTATATGGGTGCAAAGAGTCTATGATTTATATCAAGACCTATAATCGCTAAAATTTGAGCCATCTTAATAACTATATACTGTGTTGTTCATGTACTGTGCAGGTATAATACCTTGAGTGAATTTATAATACCCATACAATACACCTAACACTCTTCAATACACCACTCCAATCATAACATAATTCATTCATCTCCCAAATAGCATTTTTCCTCAGTTTCCCTCACTTTTCCTTACAGTCCTTCCTTGGTAAGATCAATTTTTTAGGCATTTTATCCCTAACTTTGCAGGACTGACTTGGTTCACCCATCACCCTGATGCTCAAGAAGGACATAGCCTTTAGATGGAAAACAGAAGGAAGAGAGAAAGCTTCAACAAAATCAAGCAAGAAATTTTTTGCACACCCAAACACTCATCAACCCAATATTATTCAAAGGATTTCATCCTTTATGCTTATGGTGGTGATGATGCAAGTGTTGTTGTTGTCCTAACACAAGAAAAAATGAACAAGGGCTTGAACAAACCAGTGGCTTTCTTCAGCCAGACGCTGAAGGATTATGAATTAAAATATAGTCACATGGAGAAAGTAGTCTTCACCATCATGCACACTCAAGAAAAATCAAAAGTATGCTCACCACAAATCATATCAAGGTGTTTAGTCTCTCCCACTCTTCTGTCAGAGACTTCATCATGGGAGAAGAAATCAGTGAGTGAGAAAAGAGAGCATGATGGGTGACCAAAATCATGGAATATGATGTGACTATCAAAGCCACAAAAATGGTAAGAGGTAGCACTCTCTAAGAGATTGTTGAGGATGCACAACAGAATGAATTGAGGACTTCATTATTTCTAGATGAAGGATCCTCCCACATGCCAGATTGAGCAGAATAAGAATAATACAGACCCTGTGCACATGACTGGATGATGAAGGACATGATCACATTCCTTTCCAGGGTGGTGCATACCCTCCTGGTTTAAACAAAGGAAAAAAGAAGACATCTGAGGTTACAATCTATCCCTTATGTTTTGATTGATGAATTCTCTTCAAAAAAATCTAATCTTGATGTGTGTTAAAGATGTATCAATGGTGTGCACAGAAACGAAAAAAGTGTTAGCAGAAATTTTCACGATGGATTCTCTCTCTGGTGGACACTTCTCTGCCAAAACTACAACAATGAAAATCATAATGGCAGGTATCTTTTTGGCCTACCCTATTTGCAGATGCACACAAGTGGGTCACAAAATGCAAGGAATGCACTTTTTGCAATACAGGAAAAAAAATTGGCACAGCTTTCCCCTCTGACCAATCCAAGTGGATCAACCTTTTGCACAATGGGGTCTTGACTTCATAGGCATGATCAATCCACCTTCAAGCACTAGACAAATGGGTGTTGACAGCTACAGACTACTTCACCAGATGGACAAGAGCTTTCACACTCAAGGAATCAACCGAGTCAGTCATCCTTGACTTTCTCGAAGGTATAGTCACAAAGTTTGGCATTCCTCAAAACCATTATCTCTGATAATGCAAAAGCCTTCCTTGGGACTAAAATCACTGATTGGGCTCTAAATCTGGGCATCTATCTGAAGACTTCTTCCAACTATTACCCCAAGGGAAATGGTTGGCAGAGTCAACAAAAAAAGAACCTGATCAGGATCATGAAGTGCACAATGAACATCAGCCAAAGACAGTGGCATACAAAGGTCTCACGCGCACTTTGGGAGATAGAATCATAGTTAAAAAAAGGCAATAGGAACTTTCCTTACAAGCTTGTCTATGGAAAGGAGGCTACCCTTCCTTTGACACACTAGAGTTGAACTCATTGGCACTTTCCCAACAGCTAGAATTTGAAGGTGCACAGACCAGAGAGAAATCAGAATGGTAGAGCTGGTTAATCTTGAAGAATCAAGGAAACTCTGCCATGATCAAGCTAGAACAACATCAACAAGCAACAAAGAAATGGTTTGACAGAAAGGCTAGGCCTCAAGCTTTCAAATTTGGGGACTTGGTTTTAAAATGGGATGCTGCTGACAGAGCTAAACCAGGGTGCCATTCAAAGTTTTTGATGCACTTTGGAGTGGCCCATACATCATCAGTTTGCAAAGAGGCTAACTCTTTTGAGTTAACTCATCTTGATGGAGGCACACTACAAATCCCAGTAAATGGGATCTATCTCAAACCCTTCCATTAAGTTTTTACATCATTTTGTATATATTAGAGTAGTTTTCAATCCTCTATTATCAATTTAGTGTCCCTCATGCATTCGTTTTCTCTCTCAGGTAACCTGGGGCACGTTTATGTCACCACTATCCCCTTGGGATATTATTCCGATTTGTGATTTAAACAACTACCTATCCTAAATTTAATTCACCCCATTATATTTACCCGTGAGTAATTAAATATAAATATTTAATTACACCTCTTCCATGTATCTTAAACCACTTATCTACCCCAAATTATTCTATCTATGTATCCCCCCTATTTTTCCTCTTCCCAAGCGGGATATTTCCCGTATTTGGGGTAACTCTTATCTTTCTAGAAATCATTCATTTTGGCCATCTCGGGAGTCTGTCCCGCGATCGGCGCCGACCTATACGGTCGCGCCGACCTTTAGGAGTGGCGCCGATTATAAATAGAAGCCTAGAACTCAGTTCTAGGGATGAAAACAAAAGGAGGAAAAACACAACGAACAGAGAGAGAGAAGAGAGACAGATCGCGAAAGAGACACAGGTTGTAAGAAAGAGAGATCTTTTAGCATCAAGTGTATCAAATGAGATCGGATCCTGTCCGAATCAATCCCTGAGAGGAGCACCGTTACTCTGCTCCTATCACATCAACATCGCACGTATCTCCATCGATCTTCTGGTGACTCTGTTCCAGTATCTCACCGACTTCGGCACATCCAGCAGACGTCGACTATCTGTCCATTCACTTTTCCATTTCCAATCTTTTTGCACTGTCCCCGATCGACCGATCTACTTTCAGTCGACGCCGATCTTATCAGTCGACGCCGATTCTACATCAGTCGACGCCGATCACATATCAGTCGACGCCGATTCTACATAATCGACGCCGATCATCTACAGACAGGTAAAAGGACACAGGTAACACAAATCCAGCTTTATTTCACAGTTTCCTGTTTTTCTGTAGCTTTCTGTCTGCTGTTTAAATTCTGTTTATTACTGTAATCAGAAAATCTAGTCCTTACGTACATCTTTTATCATGTATGCTTCTTACTTAATTGAAAACGTGGACTGACATCCACCGAGGAAGCTTAATCGCTTCCCGGACCCGCTTCTCGGGCAGTCCACCTAAATATCTTTTAACGTGGTCTTTTTTGTCAAGCATCGGTGTCTTGCAGGTTACTCGGATCTATTGTGCGAATTGCTCGTGTGCGCCCGTCTTATCTACATCAACCTCCTTATCCGTCTACATCTTCGGATCTTGTCCATCAGGTATCAATTTCATTGGAGTTTTTCAGGTTTTTTTGTGTTTAGTTTGGTGCATTAACTTGGACAGGTAACAAGCACGAAATCCTTGATCTACATTCTGGCACGCCCGGTGGGACCAACCAAAGTCCCTTATTGGTAAGTTCATCTCTTTTTAGTTTTGAGCTTTGTTCTTTTTCTCTTCACTGATTTCTATCAGTTCTGCTTGAGAGCATTTCCTTTCATCGTTTTAATCTTGCTCTTTATTATGCGAAATTGTTAGTTTTCCTCTTGAAATTTTTCTAGTTCCTTAAATAGAAATTTTTCGTTTCACCATTATCTGGATATATCTTTCTGGATTTTGTTTGGTGTTTTGCTTAACCTTTTCTTGCGGAGCACTTTGCTTGTTCATGGGATTGTTCGAGGGGAAGAGCTCAACAACGCGCTTTTTGAAGTCCACACACCTTGGAGAGCTAAATCTACAGGTATTTCTCTTTTACGGTGTTTTCTCCTTTTTAGGAACTTAAAAAAAAAAAAAAGTTCTTTTTTTGTTGTTCTATCACATTCGAAACATTTCAATTTTTGGTGCTTAAAAAGAATTTAATCGCATTTGGGAAAGAATCTGTTTGACTTGTCTTCATCGAAATCAAACACTTCGTTTTTAAGTGCTTAAAAAAGAACTTTTCTTTGTCATTTCTGTATGTTGTTTCATCTAGTTTTAATTAGGCTGGAAAATTGATCAAAATCGGTAGTGACACTATTTGATTTTTATTTTTCACCCTTGCACACAAAGCCAAAATCACTAGGTATAAAGCATTTAAACAAAAAAATTCCCTGGCCTCGCCTACTTGGAAGTGACATCCAAGAGGAAGAGCCTACGCGGGTACTCGGCCGCCATGCTATAAATTCACGGAAGTTCTGGTATATATTGCAAAGCACCCGACTCCCTTATCGCAGCGGTGTGTGAAGTGCGGGGGTAGGCCCCTATATCAAGCCACGTACCAGTCTTTTTACTGAAGTGCCTTCGGGACTCCTCACCAAAACATTCCCAAAACCATCCTTAGTTTGGCTATCTGAGTAGTTCCTTCTAAAAAGCCTTCCCTAATATTTTCTTTCTTAAAAGCATAAAATTTAAAAGAGATATCACCTACGCTGCTTGAATTGTTGTGCATTAGTTAGGTCAATCTTCTTTCTGCTTGTTTTTATGACGGTCATCACTCGGTTACAATCTAGAAGAATGGCTCAACTGGCCCCTTCTTCTTCCGAGATCACCACTAGTGTGGATGTTTCGGCACCCCCCAGGTCTTCCTCGGGACCACTGTTAGTTGGTTCCCCCATCCTGGTCATATAATCCTTTCTATCAGGCCAAAGCAACCCCATCACGTCCAGCTTCCCCTAGTCCTTCAGAAATATCATCTACTTCTGACTCAGAGTATGTTCCTCGGGGATCCTGAATTTCAAGCAGGCGTCCTCGATCGCAATCCGGTAGCCCTCATGGACTACCTAGTACACAAGTCTATTCAATATATCTGATCAGGGACCACCAATCCAGCAAGGTGTACGATTATTCTCGTGAACCATCCAGGCCTTTGTAGAACAGTTAGCATCATCTTTCCTTGCCTCGAGCCACGGAGAAGGGGGGGGGGCGGTCCTGTGCCTCCTTTTTCTCTTCCACCGACCATATCGACTAGTTCTCAAATAGTCTTACCTATTCCTAACAACCGCAGTTACCTCGAATATTCCACAACCTACTTCTGAGAGGTCCTCTTCTCTGGCTATAATGAGTGCATCTGTGCACCCGCATATTGCTGTTAATTCATCTATGCCCTCCATTGTGTCCCAGGGTCAGTACCCCTTGAGTCAACCCCCTCCGAATAGTCAGTAGTTGGTTCTCCTACTTCTCATCCTACAGTGGGTCTTTCTTCCAATGTTCCAAGCAACAGTGACCTTCGCCCATCCTCTAGCATCAGCACCCTTAATGCCTAATCCGGCAGTAGAAATCCTCTTTCAGGTCTTGTTCCCCAATATGTCCAATCAAATCGGCACTCATGTTCCTCAATCTGTCCCGATTCAATCAACAAGCATAGGAGGCCACCAATCACAGGCTCCATCCGTCATCCAACCTTCATTTTCTCAACCACTTATTATCTCACAACCTGCCTATACACAGGCTCCTTCACAGTAAATACCCCACCAGGCGTCCCCCAGAACGCCTGGTTATTCCTCTTATCATCCTATCAATCAACAGATGAATCCCCGTTGGACACCCTCAACAACATCCACCCATTTGCTTCTTATGTAGGACATGCCAGTGTGCCTCCTCCTCAATCTGACGTGGTTCAAATTATTTTCAAGAAAATCGCAGACTTCGAAGCCTCCACAAAAGGGGCTCGTCCTTCATACTCCTTTGAAGAAGTGTGTAATGAACCCATTCATCCCTCAATGGCTTTTAAGCCTATCCTTGCCCAATGGGAACTTCTAAATTTTCAAATTTTCATAGTCGAGAGGACCCTCAACAACATTTGCGAGCATTCAAACATGCCTTACTACCTCATAGTCCCAGGATCAGGAGCTTATGCTCCGTACTTTTCCTATGTCTATAGCAGGTCCTGCTTTAGACTGGTACAATAACATTCCTCAACATTCCTTATTTTCTTTCTCTCAATTGGCTCAGATGTTTGTTGAAAAATTTTCAATCAATATCACGCATAAGATCTCGATTACAGATCTTATAACATTCGTCAATTCGATGATGAGTCTATTGCAGACTTTGTCGCTCGTTGGAGATGGATTAATCAATCATTGTCTTTCTCCTTCCTCAATCCCAACAGATCGAGTTGTTTACTCGATCTTGTGCTAATCACATTTCTTCTACTTTACGGATCCATACTTTTCACACCTTCAAAGAATCCTTTACGATGGCACGCAACTTGAATCTCGCGGCATTGAACAAGGGAAGTTCAAAAACTTCGCTCTATTAAACCAGATTTTTCTCGGTTTACCAAAATCAACTCCTTTCCATTTAAAGAAAGCATCAGGGATCCACCACGCTATCGTATTAAAAACACCACGAGAGCCGTACCACTTCTAATCAACACCACGGAAGAGACCCCTCATATTCGCGACAAGGGACTTCCATCTCGATCCTCATGCATGGGGGAATCATAGCTTCTATCCTAAAAAAATGGGAAGTCAAATGATCACCTTCCCCCCAAACAATTAGGAATATTGATGAAGCAAAGAACGTCAATTCTGGTATAGGGAAAATGATTTCTGTGCATTATCATAGAACCAGGTCTTGACATTGAACGCTGTCGTCCTTTAAAATAGTGTCCAGAAATTCATGATAAAGGCGCGGGGGGGGGGGGGGGAAAAAGAAGCTCATTGGAAACCCAAAACTCCCCCAATCAGGACTGGATGTTTTCACAAACCTTTTCATAATCATTACCCGACCATAATGCTTAGAGTCTCAAAAAAAATACTCATACTATAGCTTCATCTCCTCGGAAGATTCTTTGAAACTAAGCTATCTGCAAACACATCGCCAAACCAGAATCTCCTTCACTTTCTTTCATCACTAGAATTACACCATCTTCAGATAGCCCATCTTTGCATATTCCTACATTGATAGATTACGGATTCATCTCTCTCCGTTGCCCTTATATGACCTTCCATCCATTACCGAGACAGTTCATCCCCATCTGTCTCATCGTCAGACATTCTTTCAGTGCTCGAGGCAATACAATCCCTCGAGTTTCCACTGTAGATACATCTACTTCGTTGCTCCCAGTATCGTGTTGACAACTATGCCCATGGTGACGTACGATAAATTGTGTGCCCGACAGGAAGCGTCTTCCGATTTTAGACGTCTTCCTGGTCCTTCCTAAAGTAGTTCACCCACGCAAAATTCTATTGTATCAGAAAGGATGTTCCCTTTGCCAAGAGCTGCTTCTTCATCAACCACAAACTTCTTCCAGATCACCATACTGCTTCACCCCTTAAAGGAAAATCTAAAGAGTGCGGTAGCACCACACCTAGACGCTCGGTTTCCTGAACTTAGACCGAGACAACCAGAAAGGTATAAAACCATTTTGCATCATCAGTACCTCCCATTTGCTTCCCCAGAAAAGGGTACAATCACACTTATGCCGTTGAGTATTTCACAACCATCCCCTAAAAAAGGCAAAGCCCAATTTTGAACCATGAAGACTATTGGTGGCTTTCCCCAAAAAAATCTCTCTACGCTTAAAGTTGGGAGTTTGTCCACTGAGAAGGCGTTTCTTATACACACTTATACAAAAACATCCTCTTCTTCTACAAAACATCTTCACCAGCAACATGAAAAGTTTTCTATCAGGATCATCATCTTCATTACCAAAAGCCAGGCGCCCTATGTTCCTCCAATTACGCCTACTTTGGGAGCTTCTTGTTTCGCTCATCTAAATCGACATTATCTAAATCATCAGCAGTTTCAACTAAACAGCCTCTTTTACCTCGGAAGACACAAACACCTGTCACATCTCCATCATCTTCAAAATACCTGTTTTCGAGGGTGTCCCCCTCCACCAAAATCAATCATGTCTCACTTACTTCCATCTCAAGTGCCCAAGACTGCTCCTCTAGATGACCAAAAAAATAAGATGATCCCTAAAAGGATTGTCAAACCTAACATGTAGGTTTCTTTTACCTCGGCAGTCTGTTAAAGTAAAAAGGGCACCTTGGGCATCACCTCTGTCCTCAAACTTCATCTACCGGTGGTACACCGAAATCCCCGCCAACTTATCCAATATTCATCCATATCTCTTCCTCCGATTAAAACCCTATAACCCTAAAGGAGTTAAACCTACCTGGTTTTCTCTTTGATCTGATTTGTGCTTACCATCATACCTCGGTCATGATACTGAGGGATGTAAAGCTCTTCAATCTGTCTGTTTCACTCGGGTAATGTTTCGGCTTCTGGGAATAGAGTTGTTTCTATCCTTTCATTCCTTTTAGAAACAGATGAGATTAGGGTTAGGAGGAATACCTGTTGAATGTCGACGATGGGTGTGGATTCGCGTACCGTAGAGAAAAGATCAGGAGTGACTACGGAGAACTCCTTTTTTGTCTTGGAAGGACTACTGGTTTTGACCGAGATGCAAGTTGATCTCCTTGGTTGCAAACACTTCTGGTTTCTTTACTCGTCTCTCTACTCTGTCAAGTGAAGATCTGGACTCTGTTCCTCGCTCGCAATGCTCTCTGTTGATCCAAAAATCCTTTTTTTTACTGATCTCTCAAAATGAAATTCCGATCCGTTGTTTTGGTTTGGGGAGCCCATTTACAGGGAACCGATGGCGGTTGCGAAACCGACGGCGGTCGAGTAGGAACCGGCATCAGTAAGGAAAAAGTAGGCTATTTTTACTAAAATAGCCCACCTTCCCTGCTTTTCTCCCGAGAGATCAATTGCGGGCTTGGTCAAGTGGCTAGAAGGTCGGCTTTTGGTGCGAGTAAGGAGGCATTAGTTATGGATGTGAGTCTAGACCAAGTCATGGGTCTTAATTAGGTTAGTTTAGGGTTAGGGCTAGGTCATGATGAGGTGGCAAAGTGAGGTGGCGGGTAAGGTGATGTGGATTTATCAATTACAAGGTAATTAATAAATAATTGTGTAAAGTTTAGGTAATGAGGTTAGGTTGCGAAATGGGATGCGGGTCACAAGGGGTCGTGAGACACGAATTTGGTGTCTACATTAGCCCCTTATTGTCGTGTAGCTTTTCTATAAAGCTGCGCGGACAATAATATGAAGTGGTTTCTCATGTTAAGGATATAGGTAATCCCCCTCAAATCTATCACAGATTGAGTGAACGGGAAATCAGGGATAGGGTTGATAAAGGGTATATGTGGTAGAGAGGATGGGAAGGTGGTGGGGTAGGTCCAAGGAAGCAGACGCATGTTGAAATGTAATAGTACGACTAGGGTACATGATTTGACTAGCAAACCAACAATGTATAGGCAAAGGTCAATAGTTTATCCAAACAAGGGTGATATAATCCTGGTATCCAAGGCATAGGAAGTAGCTCCAGGGTATATAACAGGTAAGGTACCGGAACGTTTAGGCATGTTCAGCAGTACCAAAAGGTTGGTTTGGTTGAGATAAACGTCACGGTCTAGGTCTGGGCAAAGCTGGTCGACAGATCAAGTCAAGGACCCTAATCATGCTAAAACACGAACAGGTGAGCTCGATTGAACACAAGGTACATGATGGATGTATAAAATAAAAACGTTGATTGTGGGTATGGTATGGAAGTGATACGGCCTTGGGTCAGGCCAAGTGTTGGGCGGTGGCCCTGGGTCAGGTTAGGTGGGTAGGTTGAGGCCTTGGGTCGGGTCAAATTGTTAGGGCGAGGCCTTGGGTCGGGCCAATTGGTAGGTTGAGGCCTTGGGTCGGGCCAAATAGGTAGGGCGAGGCCTTGGGTCGGGCCAATTGGTAGGTTGAGGCCTTGGTCGGGCCAATTGGTAGGTTGAGCCCTTAGGTCGGCCAATTGGTAGGTTGAGGCCTTGGGTCGGGCCAAATAGGTTAGGGGCGAGGCCTTGGGGTCGGGCCAAATGGTAGGTTGAGGCCTTGGTCAGGCCAATTGGTAGGTTGAGGCCTGAGGTCGGGCCAAATAGGTTAGGGTGAGGCCTTAGGTTGGGCCGAATGGTAGGTTGAGGCCATAGGTCAGGCTGGACAAGTGAACAAATGTTGTGCAGCAAACGGTGGACAGAGGCGATATTGGTGAAAAAGAGGCAAGGAGTAAAGAACGGCAAAGAATGGGGTGAAAGTTGGGTATCAAACCGATGTCGATTCTGCATGACCGATATCGGTTAAGGGACCGATACCGGTTTTCTTAGGGCAAAATGAAACCGACATCGGTTAAGGTCGAAAAACCTATAAAAAGAAAAATACGGCCTGCCATTGTCACTTTTGTTATTTGCAATCCAAATTGACTTGTCTGACGTGGAGAGTTGATTTGGAGGGTTATTGAGTGAGGTGGAGCAATTTGATTGGCGGAGAGAGTTGATAGTGGGCCCGATTGAGGAGGAGGCAGCAGGTGATTGGCCAGGGACCCAGCAGATCAGGATTGGAGCCATGGCACAGGCAAGGAGGAGCTGGAGGGGCTGGACCAGCTGGACCGCCACCACCCATCCCACCACGAACGATGTGTCGTCGTACCGGTAGGTTCTAAACTCTTTATTTTATGCATTTGGTTGTATTAAGTGAAATTGGGGGTTTGGGTAGGAATTTAGTTTTTTTAGGAAATGAAGGAGTAAATAGACGTAATTTGAAAAAGAGAGAGGGTAGATAGGTAAGATAGGGTAAGGCGGCTAGGTGTGTAAAATTTGGGGGTGTTTGGGTGGGTAGATGGGTAAAAATAGGTGAAAAATGGTCTTTGGGGGCCGCGCGGTGGGTTCGGCTCGGGCAGGAGACAGTGACCGATGTTGGGTCACTAGGCGACCGGCATCGGTCGCAAAAACTTAAAATGGGGGGGGGGGACCGGCATCGGTCACGTATCGGCGGTATCGGTGGGGAAGGGATGGGTAGGGTGGAGTTGGGATGGGATTTAGGGTTTATGGTTTAGGTTGAAGGGGGTTTTGGGTGGCTTGTTGGGGTTTGGTTGGAGTGGGGTTGGGTGTTTGGGTTGGGATGGGATTTTTTGGTTTAGGGTTTGTGGTGGGTTGGGTTTGTTGGGGTTGTGGTTGGGGGGTTGGGTGGATTGTTTTTGGGTTGGGGGGGAGTGGGAGTGGATGTGATTGAAGTTTTTTGGGGTTTGGGTTGGGTTTGGGAGTGGGGGTTGGGTTAGGGGTGGAGTGGGTAGGTGGGGTGGTGGGGTTGGGTTTTTTTTTTTTGGGGTTTGGGTTGGGTGGGAGTGGGGTTTGGGGTGGGGGTTTTTAGGGGTTTTTTTGGGTTGGGTTGGGGTCGGGGGTGGGGGTTGGTGTGGGGTGGTGGTTGGGGTGGGGGTTTTTGGGTTGGGTTGCGGGTCGGTGGGGGGTTGGTTTAAGGGTGGAGAAGGGTTAGGTGTGGGGTTAGGTTCAGGGGTGGAAAAGGGTTAGGTGGGGTTAGATTTTGGGTTTGTTGGGTTGGGTTGGGTTTTGGGTTTCTGGGTTGGGTTGCGTTTTGGGTTTTTGGATTGGATTTACGGGTCGGTGTGGGGGTTGGTTGTGGGGTGGAGAAGGGTTAGGTGTGGGGTTAGGTTTTGGGTGTTACAAAAGGGGGTTTAGATGGTAAAGTAGATGTTATAATAAAGAGTAGGTCTAAGAATGTGGGTTGGTTTTGCAGGCACGTCAGCAGTTGACGATGCGTGATAGGATGCCTCCACTATTGAGTCGGATGAGGCCACACGTATCTGCGGCGCATTGGGCCATCATGCGCGAGGTGGGACTCGGCGGGGGGTCCAGAGGTACAGAGCGATAGAGAGGGATCACAGCCTGATGGTCGCCCTCATCGAGAGATGGGATCCGGCGGCCAATGTGTCCATCTGCCGACCGGGGAGATGACCGTCACATTAGAGGATGTGTATCGCATCCTGCGGCTACCGATCGAGGGAGAGGCAGTCTTCCAGGTAGATTCAGAGACTGCGATGGACAGCATACTGCAGGTTTTTGGGGATGCAGCCGCGCTACTGACCTACCATAGCGCGAGTATCGGGTACGGTGACATGTACCGTGCGCATCGTCACGAGACACGACTGGCGGTGTTGATGATGGTTGGGATCACCTGCTTCGCCCTCCCGAACTCAGAGGGAGGCCGCTTCCCACGAGCATTGATGGGGGTACTGCTGGAGATGGTGGAGGAGCACACCTGTTATGCCTGGGCACCAGTATATCTGGTGCAATTATACAGGGAGTTATGGGGCTATCACCGGAGGAGGCGATTTGGTATTTGTTCTACATTTTTGTTGCACTGTTGGGCATACGAGCACATCGTATACATCAGGCCAGTAGGGCTACCTCAGCAGGCAGGGCCACAGGTCGTATACCGATATGGCTTTCAGAGGTGGTTGGGGTCGTGGGCCAGCCACGAGCAGTTGTTGCAGGTTGGGATGTGGCCTATTATAGACACTTGCTAGAGGGCCTTACAACAGTAGACATTGTATGGAGACCCTACAGAGGTCATCAGCCTGGCAGAGGAGCCCGCGTACAGCTGCGCCTGATCCAGTATACATTCTGGATAGCAGGACGGAGGCCGGGAGAGTACGAGCGGATACCCCTAGAGAGGGTACACAGGCAGATGGGGTACGACAGGACGAGCCACCTCCCTTCCCTCAGTACCGGAGGGATGATGTAGAGGCCCCACTGCCAGCGCCACAGCCTTTGGATCCAGACTAGGTAGCGGAGAGACCAGCAGGTGAGGGTGTGGATGATGCCGGGTGCATGGGAGCATACAGGGTGTGGTGGGCTGGGCAGAGAGTAGCAGCGAGGATAGTACCGCCTGCGCAGCCAGACTTGGCTTGTAGTTATAGGAGAGAGGGATCAGCTCAGAGGTCAGGTGCAGCTCTTACAGGGGCAGCTAGCTACTGCGCAGGCACAGATAGGGGCCTTACAGGGGCAGCTAGCCCAGGCTCAGGCACAGGCACAGGTAGCACCACCACCAGCACCACAGCCACAGGTGCAGGTACAGGCACAGGCAGCAGCACCACCACCAGCACCACAGCCACAGGTGCAGGTACAGCACAGGCAGCACCACCACCAGCACCACAGCCATAGGTGTAGGTTACAGGCAGCAGCACAGGCAGCACCACCGCGGCCACAGGTGCAGGTACAGGCTCAGGGGGGTATTGGTGTTTGGGTGCAGGGGACCAGCCCCAGCTCCTTCAGTGGCGCGAGATCGCTATATGGAGGTTAAGCAGAGGCCCGATATTATCAGGATATTCTTGATAGTACTGGAGTCGAGTATCAGGCGTATGCAGCGCATAGGGCAGAGACCTCGCACACAGCCAGAGATCTCAGGGAGGGGCAGCCACAGCTGGTGTGTCCGTGATGGGCAGGAGGCGAGAGGCACCACAGGGACCAGCGGGGAGGGTGCCGAGGGCGGTGGGGAGAGCTGATAGATCCCCGACATGGTTTTGTATAGGGACATGGGCACCGGTCTGCGAACCGGTTGTATTGATAGAGGCCTGCGTGCCGATACTTATTCATTGCATTGATTCATTTTATTTATTATATACCGGCCTGCGAGCCGAGTACAGGTTGTACATTTGATACCAGGCCTGCGGGCCGAGTATATTTTTTGATATGAGAGACCGGCCTGCGAGCCGAGTCGAGATTTTTGGTAGGTATTGCGGCCTGCGTGCCAGCTTTGGTATATTATGAGATCACAGAGGCCCCGATGTAGGGCACATTGTATTTTTGAAAACTGGTATATATATAGAGAGACGATGTTTTGATCCACATGCAGTGTTCAAAATGTGTTTAAATATTTGGTTAATGGCTGGTAATATATAGAATGTGTGATGAGTTTTAATTGACATGCTGATAGATGGATGATGTGATGTTTTTTGTTTTTTTGTACGTATATATGAATGTCATGTTATGTGATGAATTGGTGGTTTTGTGACATTGTGATATATGTAACTGATGAGTTGGATCCAAATGATGTATAGATTGATAGTTTCTTGATATCCGTAGTTGATGGTTGTGTATTTGTGTAAAAATAAATGATGTTGAATGAAATTGTAATGCTATGTGTGGTGGATGAACAAATGTGGTAAATTGTGTTGTTTATGCAGGCAAAGAGGCGGGCGCGACAAAAAATTTAGATGAGAAATGAAGAAAAGAACCCTGTTTCAAAAAGGAAGGTGTGTAACCGGTATCGGTTAGGTAACCGATGTCGGTTGCTAAATGACCGATGTCGGTTACACAACCGATACCAGGTTATTTAGGTATGAGTTTTTCTAAAAATAGAAAAGCTAGGGTGGCAACTTGAGTTTTAATTTTAGAGCCATGCAAGAGGTTAAATACGCGAACGCGACGCTTTTTGACGACTGAGACAGGTATTTGCATGAGAGATTTGGGTGAGAAGGAGAAAAGAGAAAGGAAAGTGAATGTGATCCGAGGTTCAGAAGGCAGAAAGACAAAGTTGAAAAGGGTGGTGATCATGGCAGAACGAGGAGAAGCATCCAGCAATAGCAAGGACATGAGGGAAGACAAGGGCCACCTCAAGCTGCTGCAACCCCAAGAGGTATCATTTTGTTTGTGATTTACTACTGCATGTTTCATGAATAAGATGGGGGAGAGTAGGTGGGTAGATATGAGAAAGAAAACATGATAACAAGGGTTGCAGGTGAGGTAAGTGTTACAGGGTAGGCAATCAGGGGTTTCAGGTATGTTTGTATGTATAAAAAGGAATAAACGAGCAAATTATTGTCGTAGGTGGTTGTTTTTTAGGAAGGTGTATATAATTGACAGTGTAGCGGTTAGGGAGAACCGGTATTGGTTTTATCGGTTATGTATAACCGGTACCGGTTACTGGAGGAATTTCCAGAATGTTTGAAAAAACCCTGACGGATTGAATGGTTGTTTGTTGTTTTGGTGTATGCAGGCAGAGGCAGGATTGAGGATGAATGATAGTGTGCCAGCGCTGTTGTCACGAATCCGAGCGGATGTAACACCCAGCGGAATGGACATTGATAAATCGTTTGGGGTTAAGTGGAATCCGTTATTATTCACGAATCGCCCGTAACCATGGTATGTTACAGGCGTTGATTGAGAGATGGAATCCCGAGACAAATACCTTCTATCTGCCAACAGGGTGAAATGACAGTAACATTGGAAGATGTGTTTCGGATTTTGAGACTCCCTATTACAGGAGAACCAGTATATCAGGCACTACCTAGCGCGGCACGGGGGAGCGATAACAGCAGTATTTGGTCCATATGCACGAGATTTGACACAGCGAGGTTTATCGTTTACATATGGGGTAATGTATGCAGCACACCCTGAGGAGACAAGGTTAGCAGTGATATTAATGATAGCAGTAGGGTATTATGCATTACCGAGGGCGAAGGGGGAAGATTTCCAAACAAGGCATTGATGTGTGTTATTTGGGAGATGGTAGAAAGGAACGTTACGTTTGCATGGGCACCTGCATATTTGGCAGAGCTATACAGGGGTTTATGGGCTTGTAGGCG
Organism: Taxus chinensis; assembly: GCA_019776745.2. Taxonomy (NCBI): domain Eukaryota; kingdom Viridiplantae; phylum Streptophyta; class Pinopsida; order Cupressales; family Taxaceae; genus Taxus; species Taxus chinensis. Next base: position 767,937,310 of record CM034153.1, read on the forward strand.
AAATCACAGGACGACACTGGATAGTTCATACTTATTACAAGCTGTTGGGCCTATGAGCACATTGTTTGTGTGCGACCAATAGGCCAATCCCTCCAGGCAGGAGAGACCGGAGTACAGAGGTTGGGATTCAGACGATGGGTCCAGACAGAACAAGAGGCCAGATCCCAGGCCGTGACAGGTGATATTGAGTATTACAGGCAGGTATGGGAGAGAGAGTGACGGTTGCGGATATCTGTTGGAGGCCATACGGAAACTATATGGTAACAGAGAACATAGCTGAGGAGTTGAGGGTGTTGTAGAGCGATTGAGGTGGATTGCAGGGCACAGGCCGGGGAGTATGAGAGGATTCCTATAGATCGCGTGCGGCGACAATTTGGATTTGTGCAGGATATACCCCTGGCTTATAGACCATATATGAGGATCGACGCCGAGGCAGCATTCTCACCTCCCCGGCCAAACACCTCCAGAAGGGCCTGAAGAGGGTAGCAGCCGATCGCAGGGTAATGGATGCGGAACGACAGAGGCCTATAGATTATGGTGGGTAGCAGAACTGCGAGGTGTGTACGTGAGCGCCCTGACATAGCGGTGATTACAGCAGAGAGGGATCGTCTGCAGCGTTTGGTTCAGCAGCTCCAAACGCAGGTGAATGAGACAAGAGGATTGTTAGTGGTTGCGGAGTCACGGGCGGGAGACTAGAGGCTGAAGTCCTCCATGCGAGAGGGCGTATTCATATGTTACAGGAGAGATTGGCAGATCAGTGGGCGGTACCAATAGCCCCCCGCCCCACCAGGGTGGTACCTTTGAGGACAGAGAGGCCCGGTGAGAGGGGGTCGACATCACGATCATCACCTAGTTCGGGATGAGGCGTGATGGTCTGAGTAAATGTTAGCAAGGTATAAGAATAAATAAGGATGCCGACCTGCGTGTCGATGATAGAGAAGATGTATTTGTTTAACATCTAAATAAAACTGAATATGTATGTTGATTTGAGTTACGATAATAATAAGATTGTTTGGTTTTTGATTTTTGGTGTTTTTCGAAAAAAGGATAAAGAGGAATGTGATTAAATATAAATACACAAAAATATTTATATTCACCACACAGGATAGGTTATGGTAGGGGATGGTCGAGCTAACCTTGGGAGACCCCATGTCTCCAAAGTGCTGCCTACATAGCCCATTGCACAAAGCAAGAGGGGCCTCAGACCGATGTAGTTCTCCCTTAGGACCAGGGAGAGGTGAATTCAGGCAATTTGGGTATGGTTAGGCAATTTGTTGGTTGATAAGATTTTGATGTTGATAGGGTAATGTTGTTGGTGTTGGTAAGTTATGGGCGATGTTGATGTAGGTATAGGTAAAGCAAAAGTTAGCTTACCCAAATAGAAGGGAACCATGTCCTGATTAAGATCAACACACAATCCTAGATGCGAGGCAAAGAGGAAAGAGTGCTCCCATAGTTGAGAAGAGCTAAACAAACCACATATTAACATAGGATGAGCTTGAATCCCTAGGTACCTTGCATAGGCGAGAAGTCGATAGGTGAAAAGAGTTGTATAATCACAATATATCGGATATACGTCACATCCCTTGAGTTGAAACAAGTGGTGAGGTGAGGGTGAATGATATAACTGAGGTATGCAGAACTTATTACAAGTGAGTGCTCTGACGAAAGAGAACCTACCCTAAATAGACAAGTCCATGACTCAAAAGTCCTTTTGAATGAGGCTTTTCTTTTATTGAATGTAGACTGATCGATGCGGGAAGTCTACAGGGGGATATTGATTGTATTATTCTTGAGAGGTCTTCACGAAGCTGATCAATGCGAGAAGCTTCTGATAAAGGCTGACTGTGTATAGCTTCCTTCGAGGGAGCAGTCTATTTATAGTAGCAAATATGATTGTAATGCATAGCTGTCCTTCGGGGGAAGCAGTCTATATATAATAGCAGCAATAGTTCGGCATATAGCTGTCCTTCGAGGGGAGCAGTCTATATTTAATTTAAATGACTAGATGTTCATTTGGCGTGAAGCATCTAGTTAGTAGGAAGTTTGACTCAAGAAAATCCCCTAAGAATACGGATTATTTTAATACTTTGAAGTCATGGACTAGACTAAAAAGGGGAAGGCATCATCAAGGGGAGGTGAGGATCAAACTATGTGAGCTGATTGTTATTATGAAGTGTAGGAAACAGAGTGTATGTAGTGGTAAGTGAGCTCAAGGGACGAGCGACAGGTAGATAAGAAGTGATATAATACTAATTTCAACAGTAGAATGGTCGAAGATGCAAGGCATTAAGGGGTTCAGGCTTAGGTTTACCATTAAGCGAAGCTAAACGATAAGTACCAGATCCATAGGTATGAGTGATTATATAAGGCCCAATCCAATTGGGAGCAAATTTTCCACGTTTGCTCTTTTCTAGTTTGGTTACATGTTGATTCTCTTTGAGAACAAGATCACCAACCTTAAAGGTACGCTCATGGAAGTCGCTTATCATAAGCACGTTTAATGCGTTTTTGATAGATTTGAAGGTGATCAAGAGCTGTAAGACGGCGTTCGTCAAGAAGCTCCAATTGGGCTAACCGCTCTTGGCGAAAATCATCGTTGGTGAGAATATCCTGAAGAGATATTCTAAGGGAGGGTATTTAGAGGCAAGACGCCTCGGTCCTCGGTACCAATATACCAAAGAAAAGGTGCTTGTTGTGGGGCTAGTAGAGGTACGAATTGCTAGTACGTAAGCCCAAAGGGCAAAGGAATTGATCGTGCCAATTTCTTCCGGATTCATTGACAACTTTCATGAGGATTTTGGTTAGTGTTTTATTAGAGGACTCGGCTTGCCCATTGGCTTGTGGATAGTAGGGTGATGAGAAGCTAAGTTTGATGCCAAAGTTGTCGCAAAGGTCTTGCAACAACTTGTTTTTGAAAGATTTACCATTATCTGTTATTAGGCGATGAGGAATACCAAAACGACAGACAATGTGAGGGTTAATGAATTCGACAATTCTTTCCTTTTTGATCAAAACGAGTGGAATGGCCTCCACCCATTTTGTGTAATATTCGGTGGCTGTGATTATCCATCGGTGACGTTGTGAAGAGGTCGGGTGAATCTCGCCAATAAGGTCTAAACCCCATTGTGAGAAAGGCCAAAGATCTCGTGCGACCTGCAGCGGATGGCTAGGAGTATGTTGAAGGTTAGCATGTTGTTGACACATAACACAACGCTTAACATATTTGTAGCAGTCGTTATTGAGGGTAGGCCAATAATAACCTAGGCGAAGGATTCGTTTAGCCATGGCAAGGCCGATAAAATGTCCACCACAAATTCCATCATGGACTTGTTGGATGGTATGAGTGGCCTCCGCGCCAGTTAGACAGCGAAGGAGGATGCCATCAAAGCCACGTTTATATAGGAGTCCCCCCATGACAACATAACGCGAAACACTTTTAAGAAAAGCACGTTTTCCGTTACTAGTAAGGTCAGGTGGGAGGACAGAGATTGTAAGGTAGTCGTGAAATTGGTGGTACCAGGTATCCTGCGAACTAGTAGACACAGTATTTATCATGCAAACTACCGGGGTTGAATAGGATGGTGCAAAAAGTTGTTGGACCACGACGAATAATTCAGAGTCAGTTGGTGTGGCGGGAATCTGCGAGGCTAGGCAAGCCATAGTATCCACAAATTTGTTAGTGGAGCGGGGAATGGTTTGGATAGAATAGTGAGTAAATAAGGCTAGAAGTGACTCCACGTGGTGTTTGTACTTCTGAAGTTCTTCATTTTTGCATTGGTAGATGCCCATAACTTGATTGACTACCAATTGAGAGTCGCCAAAAATGTTGATAGATTTAATGCCTAAGTGTATCGCAACTTGGAGACCCAGAACAAGGGCCTCGTATTCTGCTGTATTATTAATGCAGGGGAAATCAAGCCGGAATGAAAGAGGCATAGGTTCAGCGTCAAGAGGGATGAGGACAACGCCGGCTCCTCCGCCGCGCTGGCATTTAGATCCATCGAAGAAGAGGGTCATTTGATATGACTCTTCTCCGAGTGAAAGAGTGGCGATGAGTTCGTCGGGGAAGGTAAAATTGGTAAATTGTTCCCCAGGTAAGGGAGCTTCCGCAAGCTGGTCTGCGATGGTTTGTCCTTTGATTGATTTTTGGTGGAAAAACTCAAGGTCGAGGTCGGCGAGAAGCATGAGCCATCTGGGCAATGCGTTGGTTCAGATGAGGTTTGGCATACATGTAATGGATGGGGTCCGTGTTGGTGATGACGAAAGTCTTGTGATTTAGAAGGTAGTGTCGGAGTTTGGTGGCTACGAATGATAAAGCTAGGCACAATTTTTCTACATGTGTATACCTAGTCTCGTAATCCATGAGGGTACGACTTATATAATAAACGGCATGTTCGCGATTCTCAGAGTCACGATGTGCAAGCATAGCTCCTATAGCATGGTCAGTGGCGGAAAGATAAAGGTAGAAAGGGCGGTCGTCCTGGGGTGGGATAAGCACGGGTGGCTGCAAGAGATAATTTTTTAGAGCTTCGAAGGCTTGGTGACACTCCTCACTCCATTGAAAGGCAATGTCCTTTTTAAGAAGGTGATGAAAAGGTTGACATCGATCCGAGAGTTGGGAGATGAAACGTCGGATAAATTGGAGCTTACCCTGCAAACTACGTAATTGTCTGAGGTTTTTTGGGTGGGGGCATTTCTAGGATAGCTTTTACTTTAGATGGATCGACCTCAATGCCGCGCAAAGAGATGATAAAGCCAAGAAGTTTCCCCGAAAGGACACCAAAGACACATTTCTTTGGTTGAAGACGAACAGAATATTGCAACAGGCGATCAAAAATAATGGTTAAAACATCGAGATGTTCACTACGATGTTTAGACTTGCCAAGAAGATCGTCGACATAATCTTTAAGGATAGTGTGCATAATGTCATGAAAAATGTAGGTCATAGCCCGCTGATAGGTTGCACCAGCATTCTTAAGGCCAAACGACATGACACGATAACAGAAGGTTCCCCAAGGAGTTATGAAGGTAGTTTTGTGTTGATCGGCAGGGGCAACCAAAATTTGGTTGTATCCTGAAAAGCCATCCATGAGAGAGAGCATCTCATGACCTGCAGTTAGATCAACAAGTTGATCAATACTTGGGAGGGGGAAGTCATCCTTAGGGCAAGCAAGGTTAAGATCCCGGAAATCCGTGCATATCCGAAGTCCCCCCGTCGCTTTAGTGACAGGTACGATGTTAGAAATCCATTGAGGATAGTCAATAGGCAAAATGAAGGAAACAGAAAGGAGTCGTTGGAGCTCCTCTTTGACCAAGAGGGCAATGCGTGGATGCATTTTTCTCAATTTCTGTTTGACTGGTTTGGAATCAGGGTTTAGGGTGATGTTATGGACAGCAATGGTAGGATCAATTCCTGGCATGTCAGCGTAGGACCAAGCAAAAGCTTGGTTGCGGGTACGGAGAAAGGTAGTAAAGGCGGCTTGTTCTGATGCGTTAAGGGATTGTTCGATCTTCACTATGTGAGGATCCTCCTCCGTGTGGATGTTGATTTCTATAGTAGATTCGTTCAGCATGGTTTGTGTTTCAGATGGTAAGGCTCGTTGAAGATAGGAGTCGTCCGCCCCAAGGTAAGTGAGGATGGAGTCGTCATCCTGGCACTCAACAACATTAATCGAAGGCGAATCCTCTTCAATCATGTCTGGATACAGAAGGGGAAGAGAAGATGGGTCCTCATTATCGCGTTGATAAGTGAGAGGACCTAAGAAGATAGCATTTATGAAAAAAAAAAAGTTAGGAGGGATGGATTCAGGGTCTATAGATTCTGTGGGTGATTATGGCAAAGTGGGTGATGATGGTTTGGTAGGGGCGACGTCTTCTTCTTCCAGGATACAGCTGACAGGAGGTGTCTCCTGTGTAGGCGTTTCAGGAAAACTGAGACCACTACGATCATTATGTTTGCGTGTGGTGATGGGGATGAGCGTATGTCGGCCTTGTTCATAAAGACCAAAACCAAAGCCTTTCCAAGCACAGCGAGTCAAGAAGGTGAGGGCGAAACGACGATTTGTCAAATATTGAAAATCGGATTGGAAGGGAACCACACCAAGAGGAGGTTCAGGGGTAATGGAAGATGCGTCAACACCCCCATATGTTAGGTTGGTGCGGCAATGGGGTGGTCCGTAAGAGATTACTTCCCCCACGCGACGGTCGTAGGTGGGATGTGCATGTAATTGTCCGTACTCCTGCGGGGTAGGGAAAGAACTAACGTTATATAGGCAGTACTCCCCCAGCGTAAGGTGATGAAAAACATCTACTAAGGGGTCGGAGGTTGGGATGTTAGCTGCGGGAAGAGAAGTGGTTTTTGCGACGGTGGTTTCATCAGTTGAAGGCGTAGGTGCGGTTGAGGTGGATGGTTGAGGTATATTTTGAAGAGGATAGTTGGGTTGAATGTATGGGTGTCTTGATTGGTATAAGCACATCATTTGGGCGGTATAACATATTGCAAGTTTTAAAGGGAGGAGGATCAGCTTTTACGGTGTAGGACTTCCCCTCGTACTCAAATTTTATGCATCTATGTAATGTTGAGGGAACGCATCCCATGGCCCGGATCCAAGGACGACCCAGCAATATATTATATTGGAACTCTCCCTCAAGGACATAGAAGAGTTCGGGTAAAGTACGCGGTCCTACATGAATGTTGAGGATCACGGTGCCTAAGGTAGAGGTAATAGCGTCATTGAATGACCGCAACATGATGGGGTTGGCACACATGCAACTAGAAGGGATATTCATTTGTTGGAAGGCTTTAAAAGAGATGATGTTTAGGCTGGAGCCCCCATCAATCATAACACGACGTACCCGGATATCCCGGACGTAAGCTGAGATGAAAAGGGCAGGGTCAGGGTCTTCTGTACCAAAGTCAACAATTTCATCTTCCGAGAAACTGACTGCAGCAGCTTGTTGTACAGAGACAGGAGTGGTGGGGGAGATGGATTGTTTGGTGAGAGAGGCAACGTGATTGGGCATTAGAATGGAGGCGACAGGCAGGGTTTCATTAGGTAAGACCTCGATCCCTTGAAGAATTTCAACGAGAGCTTGTCGATGAGATTCAGAGGTCTGAATGAGATCATATAGTGTCATTTTTACGGGCGATTGATGAAGCTGTTTGATCATAGTTCGGTGGGCAACTCCATTAGAGACGGGATAGGCGGGTCCGCGAATAACCACTTTAGGCGGTGGTGCAATCAGGATGGTTGAAGGAGAAAGAGATGCTGCAGGTGTGTTTTCTTTCGCTTTCCCATTGTTTTTCTGCCCTCGTGTAGCGACACTAATCATATTAATCTCGTAGACCTGAGATGAGGAAGATGGTTGGGATAATTCATGGTCTTCAAGAGGTGGGGTTGTGATAATGATAGATCTTCGTGAGGCGGGGACAGATGATATAGTAGAGGGAATTGAAGCTAAATGTCTCTCCCTTCGTAAGTTGTCTTTCTTAACCTTTCTATCCAGGAGAGGTGACTGACGAAGGATGGTTTTTAAAGCTTTGCATCCCTCCACATCATGTCCTGGTGTGCGATGATAGGCGCAGATTTTAGACTCATCATAACCTGCGGGTCGAGGTTTAGACGGGTCATAAGGTCTAAGTGGGGGTAGGGAAATTGTCGCATTCTCCACCAACATAGCAAGGATTTTGGCATAGGATCCTTTGAGGGGGTCAAAATTGGATGAGGGTATTGGTTGTGCGGGTTTTGGTAATGTTTGGGTGTGGTTGGTTTGTACGGGTGGTGGTTTAGCCGAGGGGTACTGACACGTGTTTTTCACCAAACGTGGTTTCTTTGGCACAGAAGTTACGTTCGGCTGGTTAGATGATGAGGCTACAGATGACGTGGTAGCGGGAAATAACCATGGAGAAAGGGGAGTGACAGAAAATAAATCCTTTGATGATGGGATTGGTTTAGGGTTGATAGGTGGACAGGATACGCGGGGTAACGATGTTGTTATACCCTTTGATCTCTGTATAGGTGTAGAAGGCGTAGGTCGTTTTGAAGAAAACACAGGAGGTATGATATATTGATGTAAGGTGGAGGGATGAGGTCCCAATATGGAAGGTGAGTGTGACGATGAGGGTTTTGATTGTGATGGAGGCACGGGTTGAGTTTGTCCCCTAGGTGGCGGGGCGGGTTTATTTTTGGATAAATCGAGTCGCTTCGGCGGGTGTGTTAGACTGGGCATTGGTGAGGTCCCAAGCGTAGGGGAAGATTTGGCTAAGTTAATAGAAGTGGAAGGGGCATTTGGTAGAGGTGAAGGGGGGTGAAGGTGAGAGCATGGGCATTTTAAGCTTCTGTAAGCACTTCGGGTATATGGTGGAGGCATCAGGATCGGTCATTTGCATTTGAGTAGAATATGGCGTACTCAAACGTTCCCATAGGGCCTGTCTATCTTCTGTGGAATGACAGTCTTCACGTGTGAATATGAACTTTTGTACGGAAGAAAGATGGGTTGTGATTCCAGTCCACTGTAGGTGCGATACAGGGGGTAGATGAGGCATTGTATCCATAGATGTTAAGAGGTCGACTGGTTGTTGAAAAGATTTAGGTGATGAGGGACTAATAGGTAGGAGGGCGTGTTTGAGAGGATCTGTTATGGTTAAAGAATTTGGTGATGTTGGTGTAGGATATTTCTCGTCTAAGGATGTCAAAAGGAGTGGCGTACCCTCCTCTTGTGCGGCAAGAGCGGTAGAAGGAGATGTCTGGGAAATGGATAGATTAGATAACATCCGCTCGCAGTCTTGTAGGGATGTGGTGTAAGAAGACTCATTGATGGGAAGAGAAGTCTGGGCAGTTAACTCTTTTATGGGTAAAGGAACGATTTCGCTTTGGCTTGATGAGTGGTAACAGGAGGTTCGGGCTCCTGTGTTAGTGAGGAGGCTTGATTCAAAATTTTCTCGATAGAGGCTTTTGGCTGGGAGTCGAAGACTGCATGGATCTCATGAACACTCTCCTCAGCTAAGATATCCTGGTTTACGTTACTGTTGGACGAGTGATTCGGGAATGGCTTGTTGAATATTTTCAAATTTCGGTTAACAGGGGCGTTAGGATTATCGAGGGCTATATCCCCCCGCATCAACCATTTCCTGCACTATGTTTTTCAACATCTTGCAGTTCTCATGACTGTGTCCCTTCACGCGGTGGAAGTTACAGAAGTCATTTTCTTTGTACCAGGAAGGTATGGCGCGAGTGGAATCAAACCCGGAATGAGGTTTAACAGGAGGTAAGGTAATGGCTCCTGCTTTGAGCAATTTTTCCAATATCACACCATATGTTTCTCCCAAGGGAGTGTAGTTGATGGGCTCGGCTTTATATTTATAGGTGGTTTTTGGTGGAGTATTGGACGGTGGTTGGGATTTGACCATCACCGCGTGGACAGCTCCTTTTGATTTAGAAGAAGTGGACGTGTGAGGAGTGGTGGTATTTGGTTTATTGGTAGAATCAGGAGTTCGTTCAGAAAGTGGAGTTTTTGTTGCGCAACCGCAATTTCTCTTCCTCTAAGGCTCGAATTTCTAATTTTCCGAGCCATAGTAAAGGCCTCGTCGAATGTACGGAAAGTTTGAATTTGGAGGGTAGGGGAGATGTGCTTAGCGCAGGCCCGCGTAAACAGTTCGATAAGTTCAGTCTGAGGCAAGGCATATGTAAGTTGGTTGATAAGGCCGCGCCATCGTCCGACGAAATCTGCGATAGATTCGTCTTCGAATTGTCGGATGGCATAGAGGTCCGTGATAGATACTTTCTTGGCAATGTTAATGGAGAAATTGATCCAAGAAAGATTGGGCTAGTTGGTTAAAAGAGAAGATTGAGTGCTGGGTTAAAGCACTGTACCACTCCAAGGCAGGTCCTGATAAGGACATGGGAAAGGTGCGGAGTAACAAGGCATCATCATGGGCAATCAAATAACAAGCATGTCTAAATGATCGCAAGTGTTGTTGAGGATCCTCTTTACTGTTAAAACGAGTAAATTTTGGCAACTCCCATTGAGGAGGATATGAATGAAGGGGGACAGAAGGGTGAATGGGCTCCCGACAAACTTGCTCGTATGTCAAGGCGCTACGACTTCCTGAAACAGAAGCCTCTAGGTTTTGCATTTTGTCCATCATTTGTTTAATTAGATCAGTAGTTGGATGAGATGATGGTGTGGTTGTGGTGAATGGAGGCATATTGGACCAAGGACCACCGCTAGACACTGGCGGGGTTAAGTGTTGATAAGGTGTGGAGGATGAATATGTTGAGGCGACTGAATAGGGGTGTCCCATATAGGATGTTGAGGTCACTGGATACGTGTATGGGAATGAAAAGGTAGGCGGAGCTTGAGAAGGAAAGCTCGTGTGGATAGGTGGCAGAGAGCAAGTCATGAACGGAGCAGTCTGCGAGAGAGATGAGGTAGGGGCGGTCGGCGGTAATGATATGTGGGGTCCAAGATTAACAAAAGGAAAGCTAATCGGGGTCGTATGAACCTCTGCAGCCGTCGGATTGGGAGACGGGGCTAGAGATGCAGGAAGCAAGGCGGTATTATCAGGCGGAGTGGGAGCTAAATGAGCAGCTATACTGATAGGCATACCTACAAGGAGCTGACCATCAGGTGTACGGTCAGGGGTATGAGACAAATAGTATTGTACAGCGCTGGAATTGGCATCCAGAAACTTGGCAAAGTCCTTATCTCCCACAGGAATTTTAGGAACCTCGCTGGTATCAGTAGGATTCCCCACAGAAGGTGAAGGGGGTGATTCAGGAAAAGAAACAGAGCAAGCATGTGAAACCATGGCGGCGGCTTGCTTTCGAGTGATAACAACCATGGACAGAAGTTCACAGTAGGGTTTTAATCTGTCAGGAATAGAAACAAACTCAGACTGGTAAAATTGGTAGGTTGCTGGTTTGTCAGGAATTGGAAAAGACAGTAACCGATATCGGTCTAGTAACCGATGTCGGTTATACTATAGCCGACGTCGGTCAGGTAACCGATGTCGGTGTAAGAAGTCTGGGCTAACAAGATATAAAAAGGCTGCTAATTTGATTTTTAACAACGTTTAGTATACTTGTCCAATTATTGATCACAGAAGACAGAGTATGAGAAAGAAAACAGAACTATAAACAAGCAAGATGCACACGCAAATCCAGAGACTAACCCTAGGGTTAATTTTAATTGTTGTGGGCTTATGCCTTTAGACGTAGAAGGATGTCAGAATCCTAAACAAGAGACTTAGGGGAAATGTCAAGTTGTTTTGGCTTATAAGGTTACCTCAATCGGGCGGAGGAATACCGCGGAAAAAGGGGGGATGTTTGAGCTGTTGTGTTAATTGTGAAGTGATTCGGTATGTGTTGTGCAGTGAATGTAAGATTAATTTCCTGTCAATACCGTGGATATCACCCCCACGTGTACGACCTGTTACTTAATCTATGTTCACTAGAATTGAAAAACAACAGGCAGGAATGCAATGCATGGTGTTTTAAACCCAAATCGAAAGTGATATTCGATGAAGCAAAAGAGATGACTTTCACTAATGCGAGATGTAAAAGCAAAGCAAGTTCTTTTACCAGAATAATAAAATACCTTGTGAATATCTTTAGAAGAAGAAAACAGCAAGTATGCTCCCTATATGAAAGCAAGCAAAATGAAAGAAAAACCCAAAATGGGTCCCACCGGGCGTGCCAAAATGTTTCACTCGGAAATGCTTCGTTCCTTTTAGAAACAGATAAGGTTAGGGGCTAGGAGGAATACCTGTAGAATGTCGAGATGGTGTGCGCGTACCGTAGAGAAAGATCAGGCTGACTGCGAAGAACTCCTTTTTGTCTTGGAAGGACTACCTGCAAATAAGAACACAAGACCACAAGATTTTGATTAAACAATAAATGAGGAAACTGCCTTGGGCCCAGGAAATATAAAACTTCCTTTCGAAGGTGGTCAGTTTCCCTGCTAATATGAATTAACAAAAAATGACTGTAAAAGTATCAATCAAGTTGTTTCGTTGAACTGGGTAGGTGAAAGGCTGGTTTTCTGGTTTTAATCAGAGGAACCGATGCCGGTTACTGATAACCGATGCCGGTTACTAATAACCGATACCGGTGGGTTGCTAGGGTCTTCTGGGCTAGTTGTGGTGTTGGTAAGGCTGGTTTATGGATGATATTAGGAAATGAGATGATGAGAGGTAAAATGAATAACAGTTAGATGCAATGGCACATTGGGTAGTGGATTCAGAAACGGATTTAGGAGGACTGAGATTCAAGAAGCATAAGAAATGTTATAACAGAGGACATGCAAGATGTGACTTACTGGTTTTAACCAAGATATAAGCTGATCTCCTTTGCTGTAGACACTTCTGGTATTTCCACTCGTCTCTGCTCGGTCAAGTGAAGATCTGGACTCTCTTCCTCGCTCGCAATGCTCTCTGTTGATCCAGAAATTCTTTCGACTGATCTCCCAAAATGAAATTCCGATCCTTTGTTTTTGTTTGGGGAGCCCATTTACAGGGAGCCGATGGCGGTTATGTAACCGACGGCGGTCGAGTAGGAACTCGGCATCGGTAAGGAAAAAGTAGGATATTTTTAGTAAAATAGCCCACCTTCCCTGCTTTTCTCCCGAGAGATCAGTTGCGGGCTTGGTCAAGTGGCTAGAAGGTCGGTTTTGGGTGCGAGTAAGGAGGCATTAGTTATGGATGTGAGTCTAGACCAAGTCATGGGTCTTAATTAGGTTAGTTTAGGGTTAGGGCTAGGTCATGATGAGGTGGCAAAATGAGGTGGCAGGTGAGGTGATGAGGATTTATCAATTACAAGGTAATTAATAAATAATTGTGTAAGGTTTAGGTCATGAGGTTAGGTTGCGAAATGGGATGCGGGTCACAAGGGGTCGTAAGACACGAATTTGGTGTCTACACAAGTGCGCGATACCTCCAATTCTGCTTAGATGCATATGTAATCAGCCACTCGTATAATTCTACTAGAAAAATAGTGAAGAATATCTCATATAAATTGTCATACAGTTTTCTGTTCTACCCATACGCATGCATTAAACTCAGATCCAATGTTTAACTATTGTGCGTATTCTTCTTCCATATCGTGTATCCACTCTTCAACACTTGCTAAGGTCAACCGATATGTCTTCATCGCAAACCATTCTGAAAACAACTGAAAAAGAGGTCCCGACAACGGAACCAATGATGCAGCCTAGAATTCAGCAATACAAACCCAAGCGCGTTGGCACATCACTCATCCTAGATTGAGCACTCACCTGGAGCACGCAAAGGTACCAATTCCCTCTTAGGGTTTTTATTACAGGATGTTAGCATGATGAAGACTTCAATCATTCAGATCCATAATTAATATCTTTCATACATTGCATAATCAGATCTAGATCTAGAAAATAACAACATTTAAAGGATAACCATAGTGAAGTCAAGCATGCAATACTGAAGTGTAAACATGATAACACCTTGATTTCATCCATAATCCCCATTATATTAAATGTAATAATTACACATAAGATTCATTACAATAACAGTAGTATACGCTCATGCGCGTAACAAATTTAACAGCATAATCACACTATATTTCAGTTCTCACACATGTATGCTCTCTCTCTATCTCCATGTATGCATCTATATCTCTAGTACATAGTTTACTACATACTTATGAGGGTGGGGAATTTCCCTTCACCACTTATCTAATCCAAAAATAGGTCACATGTTATTATTAGCCACACGCCATTACAAAAATAGCCACACATGTAAGTGTACTAACAATAGACTACTATTAGTTAACTGATAGCAGTAGATCTATTCCCGGATTGTGTCCATGAAAATATTTTCATAGATGATCCTCAAAAAAATCCAATGTGTGACATGTAATTCTCTAATCGGTTTGAGTTCTCAGCATGCTATCTCTAAAAATAGATCCTTGTTGTGAAAATAGAAAATTCCTGAACCTATTTCTATTCTTCACACGTGATCCTTTTTGATACTTCTGCATCGTTGAATGCACTATGCTTTCCCGTGCGAAACTTCTTTATTTCATTCACTAAGTTCCAGAGTCTAGCTGATCAACAATGCCCCCTGAGTAAATGTGTAACATTATGAGAGGATGTTCATTTATAAAAGACCCCTCAACATTCAAGAATGAACTATAGAAAAATATTGCATCATCAGGAAATGGTTTGAATTATGTGCATGCTAGATAGATAGATCAATGAAGCATAAAGCGTAGAGAGTGAATGTGGTGAGGTTCATTTCATATTTAGACCCTTAGCAGTCGAATATGAACCATGGAACTAGATTGCATCATAGGTTAGCATTGTGTTTATGATGTGAGGTTCATGGATGTAGTATGCCATCAATAGTTAAGTGTGAACCTTAACACGAGAGTGCATCATAGGATAGTGTTTATGTTTTATGTGTAATATCATTTAAGATACATAACGTTAAGTGGGTTTTTAAGTGGCTTACCCAAGAGAGTGGAAAGGTGATAGATGCCACCTCCAAGCTTGTCTGTAATAAAATAAGGACCTATCCAGTTAGGTTTGAATTCTCCCTTGATGGGAACTTCATCATTCATATTTTTTTATTTTCTTTTAACAGAGATTGAAGATAAAACTTACTCAGGGTAATTTTTGTGATTGTATGCTTGGGTGACCCTGAGATTGATATACTCATAGATATGTTTAAGATCTTGGACATGACGAGATTAAAATATTTCAAGCTAATGTAGGTGGTCTCAACCATATTCACTTGTATTTTAAAATGCATTTAAGCAAGACCTGTAATGACGATATTTCAATTTCCAATAATCAGACGAACTCAATACAATAAAGTAGCAAGAATGGTGTGAAATTAATAAATTTCACACACACACTAGTGCGGAATGCCCAAAGATGCATATAGGATTTGATTATGTCAGTCATCACCGCTAGTTTCCAAATTTTTCTTTAGATTTTGACAATAAAGTTTTATTGGTGGCCTCTACTTGGCACATCAATCTCCCTATGCATGTAATAAAGATGTAGAGAGTGATTGTTTAATTTTGAATATTGCATAGAGCCTTTTAACATCCCTTATTTGTTGAAAGAATATCCATTATTAGTGATAATAACAAAGGGAGTTCCAAAGCTCGTAATGATGTGAGTAGTGATGAAACCCTGATATATATCAGGACTAATGATAGTTTGTAATGGTGTTGCTTTGACCCATTTTGTAAAATATTCTGTGGTAGTAATAATATAATTGTGGCCTGGCTGATTTAATATTTATCATGCCAATAAGATCAAAACCCCATAAATATAGGGATATTATGGAGCAATCAGCTGAAGGTAATATACAGGTGCATGATGGAGATTAGCATGTTTTTTTCATGTTATCTGGCACATCACTTGGCAATACTCTTTTAAATATTGCTCCATGATAGGCAATAGTAGCCCTAATGTACAGACTTGTGTGACATAGCCTTTCCAAAGAAGTGGCCACCGCATAAACAATCATGTACCTGAGATACAACTAATGGGGATGTTTATGAGTCCTAAACATCTATAAAACAACCGTCAAATTATTGTTTAAATAAATCTTACACCAATGATCCACATAACATGTGGTCTTCACATCATAGGTGACGATGATTCATGAGGTTGATAGGACATCGGGAATCGTTTGTTGATAAATAAATCTTAGATTGGAAGTAGAACCATTTGGGATGGTCATTACTGTGTGTGATGGCACAAAATTTGAGAGGTGAAATATCATTAGAGGGTTGTTCACAAGTGTTGGATGATGAACATGGATTTCTCATACAAGTGATATCCTGAGGGATAAATGATGTTGCACCATCCATAACATCTGCATGGCGATTATATTTACGGGGGATGGTGGTGAGAGAGTAAGACTCAAATGTAGCTACGAGCTCCTAAACAATATTATGCATATGGTACTAGATGTTCCTCTTTTGTGTGATACTTTTCATTAACTTGATTAATAATTAGTTTTCAATCATCATGTGTGAAGATATTTTGAATAAGGAGTTTTCGAGTGGTGGTGAGGCCGAGAATGAGTCTATTCATACTCAATAATGTTATTGGTGCTTTGAAAACCCTAATTAATATGAAAAGGGGAGATGATCACGTCCTATACGAAACAATTACACATGTAAAGACTATATAGATGTCCAACCCTAGAGCAAAAACGAGACCCATCAAAATACATGGTCCAAGTTTTGATATCAATAAATGTAAGTAGTTAAATCATCTCAACTAAGAATTGTACAACAGGTGATGCATCCGACAGAGGTGCCTCAGCTAGCTGATCAACAATAACTTGGCCTTTGATTGCCTTTTGTGGAATGAATTTGAAGTCAAACTCGAGAAAGGAGCATGACCCATCATGACAGACATCCCTAGAGATGTGTGTGGGACAAAAGGTTGCGTAGATGATCTAATTTGGTGATTAGATGAACTTCATTGTTAAGACAGGTAGTGATAACAACTTAGTTTTCCACAAAGATGAGGCCAAGGCACAATTTATCGATGTAGCTATAGTTACATTTATAAGAGAGTACTCTCAAGTTGAGAATCTCTTGTTGCGCTAGGAGGGATTCTAAAGCATGAAATGTGGTAGAAATCCATATAACAAGAAGGTTACTTAGCCATCTTGAGGTAATAAGACAGATGGATTTAAGAGGCATGTTTTAATAACATTCAATGATTTTTGAAAATGGTTGTCTCAGAAAAATTTAGGGTCTTTCTTCATCAAGCGTGTGAAAAATGGTTGGGTTTTCTCAACAAGCTACGAATAAAACAATGGATGGCCTAGATTTTTCCCTACACTAAGTGTAACTGATGAAAATTATGAGACGGAGGCATATCAGTAATAATATGGATTTCCTTGGGATTTATTTCAATTTGAAGTTGTGAGATAATGTACCCAACAAGCTTTCTAGTTGTAACTCCAAAAACACACTTCTTTGGATTTAATCGTACTTTATATTATTGTGAATGATTTCAAAGAGTGTGTGGATATCTTGAGAAAATGTAGAACGATTACATGATTTTAAATTATATCATCAACATAATCTTCAAGGATCTTATGAATATAATCATGAAATATATGTGTCAATGCTCGTTGGTAAGTGTCCTCAGTGTTTGTAAGGCTCAAAGGGCATGACAGTGTAACAAAATGTTCCCCATGGTGTAGTTGATGAAACTAAAATGGATATTTTCTAGCCTAATATAATTCTATAGAAGAAATAAATAAATGAAGTGATGCAATACAAAAATTACCCAAACAACTAAGCAACGCATTAAATTTGTAACCCTAAGTAAAAGAGAGAATTGGAAGAGCCTTAGCTGATTTGGAGATGTTGCATGACCATGTGCAGTGAAAACCAACTGATTAGGAGGAAACCTTTACACACTGACCTAGAAAAATGTAGATCCAGGATGTCTAAGTGGATTGGGGATCCTAGAGAGGGATGGGGGCACCTGGGATTCCCTGGTCTGAGTTCTAAGCACAATAGTTTACAGAAATGACCAAGGGACCTCCTCTAAGGTGTCACTGGATGTTCTCCTGTGTTCACTTCCTGTTGCGTGAAATTCATTGAGTGTTTGTTGCAATGCACAATAAAGGAGATCACTTGAAAAACCCCAATAAAAGCATCGAAACCCTAAAAAAACAAGATGCATATGAAGGGTACAAACTGACCTCAGTGGCCATAATGGTGGACTTACTAACTGAGTGGGGCACTACATTTCATACCCAAATGTAGTTCTAGGTATTTATATGTGTGCAGAATCATGGCCTAGGTGCTCTTGTGTGTTACACTTTGTGAAGTAGTGAGTAATAACTAGATGTAGAATGTAAAACAATGGTGGATGGAATAGAATAAACCCCCCTCCTATGAAGTGTGATGTAGATAAACCAAACTTTGTCCCTCAGTGATAAGCTAGATGGATGTAAATGGAGCCTTTAATGGATATAACCTTAGGTGGATATAATAGTGTAGACACAAAATTATGCACTTTACACATAATTTAATCCAGTCTTATACTAGTATTTAGAAGGTTCTCAAGTGGTTAAAGTACTAATTAATCCCACCTTTTGGCCATCTTTTCTTTATATTTTATTTCATACTTCCCACATGTTTTCCAACACTTATCAAACCATTTCGTAACTTCCCCAAAATTATATCCCTAAATCTTGATGATGGATCCTATACTGGGGCACCCTGATCCCACTCTAGGTGCCCTAATCTATGCAAATCCACTTTCAGCTCCTTTTTGGGTCACTTCTAGCCATTGGTCATCTTTATCTTTTTCTCAGATAACCTTATCAGGATTAATTATGAAATTAGACTTGAGAGCCCTATAAATATAAATGCTTATAAGACCATAATAAGGGTCATAGCATCACTACTATCTATCATTCCATTATAGCTACATCTATTGCATCCACATAGCACCATACATCAAGGATAGGAAGTTGTGCATCACACATACTGCATAGGGGGAGCATTCTATTTTATTCCATGAACACATGCTACTTACATTTGTTATAGCTATTATTTCTCGCTACTTCACAAATTTTGATTAACACAAGAGCACCTAGGGCACAACATGCATACACGCACTAGAACTACATCCAGGTCTGAAATGTAGTGCAACACTAACAGCAATTCCACTAGATTGGTAGCTGAGATCAGTCCAACCCATTTATATGCATATTTATTTTTTCTAGGGTTTGGGTATTTCTCCTTGCATTTTGGGTCATTCTACAGTACATCAGATGAATCCAGTGTGAAAGATAGGAAAAAGAATTTAGAATCAACTTGTGACCATACCAGTTCTAGGTTTTGAGCATTTACAATGTTTTGAGTGCCCAGATTGCAGATATGGTGAAAGGGTGCCCTAGTACACTCCTTGGCACCATGTGTCATTTCAGACAGTCCATATATGCCCTTCGCAAGGCCCCTGAGTGTTCATTGCACTACCGAGTTCCATTTCCAGATCTGTGACATTTCTACTATTATCAGCTAAGTCATTTCACCCCTTTCTCTTACATGTAGGGTTTCATTACACTCAGAATAGTTTATTTAAGTCATTTATTCCATACTTCTTTTATCTTATTTATATATCTTACATGGGATGGATATAGACGACTTGCGGCTATCATAAATTCTTATCATTATGTATCTCTTTCATATATGATCTATTGTCATTAGTTGGTCGGCCTTGTTGATGGCTATATCATAGGAATAGTATAAATAGGGGTTATAGGTAGTGGATGATCATTATGTTGAGTATTTGAGTCTTATGGTATGTTTTGGAGGTTGCCCCTCAAAGTGGCCAAGCTATTATACTTTCATATTGAGATAATTTATCTGCAATATTATGTTATTTGGTGTTATATTGCTAGTGATAATCATAATTAATCAAGTAATTTCATTACAAGTGGTATCAGAGCTTGATCTCAGCCAGCACGAAATCAAATTCTAATTCTGAAGGTTTGGCTATATCTCAAGATTGGTAGAGAATTTTTCTGTAATTATTTTTTTGGTTTGGAAAAATCAGTCAAGTAAGCTTCTCTCCAAATTTCAAGAATTTTTGACTTGTTTTACAAAATTTATTATGGTTATATATTTATCCATAATTTGGCTCCCTAGGGCGTAATTTTTTGAAAATTTTCAAATTTATTATATTTTCGAAAACCTCTCCAAAAAATAGCTAGGGTTTATTTTTTATGAATTCCTATATTCGGCCAAAAAAATTACGAAACCATACACCCTAAAATTCTGACCCTATTAAGTCTACCCCTAGGCCATAACCCTTCATCATGGCTGGTAGATCTACCCGAGACCAAGGAAAAAGAAAAAAAAATCAAGGAATGACCCCAAATAAGGAAAATATGGATTTAGAGTCTGCTTGTTAGGGAGTATCTGAGGTGGTCATCCAACTTCAGGAAAGGGTAAACAATATGGTGAGTAAGGATGACGTTAATGTTGAGCTTCATTAACTGAAAGGTAGCCTTAGGAGTGAGATTCAGAAGGATTTTCATGCAATGCAGCAGGATTTGTTACATGTTATTTCAAATACAACTTCCTAATGGCCACAACTCAGTCATATGGGTTCCACTAGCAATGGTCACACAGATCCAAATCACTCCAATCAGGGATGATCCTTTAATCATTTAGGTGGATCTACTCACCAATGGAGGGGAACAATTCCAAAAGTTGAAATGTGTAAATTTGATGGAAAGTATCCACTCGATTGGATTACCCAAATGGAAAATTTCTTTGATCTCCATAAGATCCATTGGGAGGAAAAAAGGTAATTGTGGCATCCTTATACCTAGAACCTGATAAATTTGTTTGGTATCGTTGGTTATGTGCTCAAAGGCAGAAGAATGACCTAAATGTTACCTGGACAGTTTTCACTGAAGAAATTTAATTACACTATAGTTCTAGTGTTTCTAAAAATTCCTTCAGCCAATGAGAAAAGTTACGCCAAATTGGTTCAGTTAAGGAGTATGTCCATCAATTTCAAACTTTGTCCTTGCTTATGGAGGATATTACAGAAGAGTATTTGAATAACCTATTTCTTGGGGGTCTTAAGGACCACATTGAGTATGAGGTACACATGTTTAACCCACTCAAAGTTTCTGATTCTATTATCATGGCATGTCGAGCAGAGGAAAAATTTCTTTCTAGTAGAAGGCAACATTTTTCTAGCATAAAATATTGTAACACGTTTTCTCCTTCTTACCCTCGGCCAATTTGGTTGACACCTAAACAAATTGAAGAAAAAAGAGCCAAAGGGTTATGTTTTAACTGTGATAGCAAATATGGACCAAATCATAAATGTTCTAAGAAAAAAGTTGTTCTACATTGAAGGGTCTGGTGATGAGGAATTATATGAGGCAACATCAACAGAGGAAGTGGAAAAAATAGAGGAAGAATCTTGAGATCCCCAGCCCAAAATTTCATGTCATGCTCTATCAGGTATTAGTACTCTACAAACCCTTCAAGTTGTGGTTTATCTTAAGAAGCAGAAGGTAACAATATTGATTGATTCAAGGAGCACACATAATTTCATCAATCATAAGTTGGCAGCAAGACTGAATTGTTTCATCTACCCATCACCTGAATTTCAAGTAATGATTGCAGATGGTGGCACAATCCAATGTTCAAGTAAATGCCATAAATTCAAAATCATGATGGGTGATTACACATTAGAATCTATGCTGTTTTCTATTCCCATGGGCGGAGCTGATATTGTCTTAGGTGTTTAGTGGATCACTACTTTAGGTTCCATAGAGATAAATTTCCAGGAATTGTTCATGCGCTTTCATTCTAAGGGTAAAAAATTTGAACTTCGGGGTCTACAAGCTAAATATCCTCAAGTGGCAAGTTCTCAACAAATGTATAAGATTCTTAAAAAGGGGTCTGAAGGTTTTGTAGCATGATTGTTCTCTATGGAATTCCAACTGCAAATGAAGGTATTGCATCCTGATCTTCAAAAGGTTATTAATCAACATGCAGTTGTCTTCAAGGAACCAAGAGGATTGGCACCGGAAAGAGAGAATGATCATTATATTTAATTGATTCCAGGAAGCTAAACCCCCAACATTAGGCCTTATAGATATCCATATTTTCGAAAGAGTGAGATCAAGAAGATGGTGGAGGAAATGTTGAAAATGGGTATTATTCGTCACAGTCAGAGAGCCTATTCTACTCCAGTGGTGATGGTGTGTCGCAAGGATGGATGATAGCGCATGTGTCTAAATTACAGAGAGCTTAACAATTTCACTATCAAGGATAAGTTTCCTATTCTCACCATTGATGATTTATTATATGAGTTTCATGGTGCCATTTATTTTACAAAACTAGATCTGCATTCTGGGTATCACCAAATTAGATTCAAGCAAGAAGATATTCATAAGATAGCTTTCAGAACTCATCAAGGCCATTATGAATTCCTAGTGATGCCATTTGGTCTTACCAATGCTCCCTCCACATTCCAAAGCTTTATGAATTCAATATTTAGACCATTTCTAAGAAAGTTTATCTTAGTATTTTTTGATGATATACTCATCTACAACAATTCATGGGAGAAACAATTACATCACGTCAATATTGTCTTAGAAGTCTTAGAGAAATATCAACTTTATGCCAAGCCTTCAAAGTGTTCTTTTGGGGTAAAAAGATGGAATACTTGGGCCATATTGTTTCTCATGAAGGTGTCAAGGTGGACCCTCACAAGATCTAGGCCATGGTGGAATGGGAAACCCCAAGAACCCCTAAACAATTATGAGGTTTCTTAGGTCTCACAGGGTATTATCACAGATTTGTAAAAAACTATGGTAGTATAGCAGCATCACTCACAAAATTATTGAATAAGGACTCCTTTTAGTGGAATGAGGAAGCATCTATGATATTTGAAAAATTGAAGTCGGCTATGTGCACCACTCCAATATTGACAACCCTAGATTTCTCCAAAACTTTCCTAGTTGAGTGCGATGCTTCAGGAAATGGAATCAAAGTAGTAATAATGCAAGAAAGACACTCCATTTCTTTTGAGATCCAAAAACTAAAAGGGAAGAATTTTTTGAAGCCCACCTATGAGAAGGAAATGATGGCAATACTACATGCAGTCAAACAATGGAGACCATACTTGATGGGTAGACATTTTAAGGTAAAAATTGATCATGATAGTTTTAAATATTTCTTAGAGCAACATCTATCTTCAGAAGAACAACAAAAATGGGTCACTTAGATGTTGGGATATGAATTTGAAATTATTTATAAGAAAGGAAAGTAAAATTTGGTCACTGATGCTCTATCTAGGAGGGATGAGTTCGCAGAAGCATTGTTATGTGCCATCTCTATACTAAATGTAGATTGGGTAGATAAAACACATGAAGAATGGAAGAAAGATGCAACACATACTCTCATTCAAAATCTCCAGGAAGATCCCTCCATATCAGATCCATTTATATGGAGGTGGGATACATTGTGGTACAAAGATAGGTTATGTCTATGTAAGAACTCTACACTTAAACACCATGTTATTTCAGAGCTACATTCTTCTCCAATATGTGGCAATGTTGGGGTCCTGAAAACATATCATAGAGTTAAGTAGGATTTATTTTGGGAGGGGTTGAAAGGAGATGTTCAAAAATTTGTGGCAGAATGTTTGGTTTGCCAGCAAAATAAGGGTGAGACCATTAAGAAGCCTGATATTCTCCAACCTCTGTCTATTCCTAGTGAGAGATGGGAAGAGGTATCAATGGATTTCATCACAGGATTACTTAAATCAGAAGGGAAAAATGTCATCATGGTTTTGGTAGACAGACTTACCAAATATGCTCATTTTTGTGTCATGGCTCATCCCTTCACAGCTAGTACATTTTCCATCTCTTTTATGGATACTGTTCAAAAGCTCCATGGCACGCCAAAAATTATAGTAAGTGATTGTGATCCAATATTTACAAGTAAATTTTGGACTGATTTATTCTCTTGTATAGGTACCCAACTAGCCCAGAGTTCCTCTTATCATCCCCAATCAGATGGGAAAACTGAGGTGGTAAATAAATTTTTAGAGGGATATCTTCGATGTTTTACTTTAGATAAACAAGAACATTGGGTGCAATGGTTGTCACTAGCAGAATGGTGGTACAATACTTCATTTTATACCTCCTCCAAAATGTCTTCATTTCTGGCACTTTATGGGTACCATCCTCAATCACTCATATCTAACTTGAAGGTCAAACCAAAGGTGAGAGTAGTCAAAGATCACATTCAACATCAACATGGGGTACTCTCTAGTCTTAGAGAAAATTTGGCATCAACACAAAACCGTATGAAGCAACAGGCTTATCAACATAGGAGTGAGTGACACTTTGAAGAGGGAGACTTTGTTTTTGTAAGGTTACAACCATATAAGCAGTTATCCTTAAAACAAAAAAAGAAGGATAATAAGCTTGTTCCTAAATTCTATGGTCCTTACCAAGTTTTGCAAAAAATTGGTAGTATGGCATATAAGCTAGAGCTCCTTCCAGGAAGTAGAATACATCCAGTCTTCCATGTTTCTTACTTAAAGAAAGTTATTGGTCAACACATTTCCACCCATTCATTGCTTCCAGAACTGGATGAGGAAGGAAGGATCATATTGGAACTTGAAGGCATTCTTCATACACGCACCAAAAGACTGAGAACCAGAGTCATTACCGAGTACCTGATCAAGTGGAAGAATATGAATATTGAGGATGCATCATGGGAAGATGAAGTATTCATGCAACAACATCTAGGGCTTCCCAACATTGGGGACAATTTTGCTTTTAAGGGGAGGGGCATGTTATGCCCTTAATTATATATCTTACATGGGATGGATATATCCAATTTGTGGCTATCATAAATTCTTATCATGATGTATCTCCTTCATATATGATCTATTGTCATTAATTGTTTGGCCTTGCTAATGGCCATGTGATAGGAATAGTATAAATAGGGGTTATAGGTAGTGGATGATCATTATGTTGAGTATTTGAGTCTTATTGTATGTTTTGGAGGTTTCCCCCTCGAAGTGGCCAAGCTATTATACTTTCATATTGAGAGAATTTATCTGCAATATTGTGTTATTTGGTGTTTTATTGCTGGTGATAATCATAATTAATCAAGTAATTTCATTACAACTTACATTTTCTATAGTTATTATTTCGCACTACTTCACAAATTGCGACTGACACAAGATCACCTAAGGAACAACACATATACACACACCATAACTACATCCAGTTCTGAAATATAATGCAACGCTCAACAATAAGGCCACTGGTTTGGTGGTTGAGGTCATTCCAACCCATTCATATGCATATTTATTTTTCTAGGGTTTGGGTATTTCTCCTTGCATTTTGGATCATTCTATAGTACATCAGATGAATCCAACGTGATAGATAGGAAGCATTCAGAATCAACTTGTGATCATACCAGTTCTAGGTTTTGAGCATTTACACTGTTCCAAGTGCTCTGATTGTAGACCAGGGTGCCTCAGGGAATTCCAGTACACTCCTAGGCACCTGTGTCATTTCAGATAGTCCAGATCTACCCTTCGCAGGGCCCCTGAGTGTTCATCTACACTAC
Source organism: Taxus chinensis (assembly GCA_019776745.2). Lineage (NCBI taxonomy): Eukaryota > Viridiplantae > Streptophyta > Pinopsida > Cupressales > Taxaceae > Taxus > Taxus chinensis. The sequence continues at coordinate 767,962,464 of CM034153.1, forward strand.
TGGGTTCCATTTCTAGATCTATGACAACCTATGACAGTCTACTGTTATCAGCTAAGTCATTTTTCCCCTTTCTCTTGCACATTAGGGTTTCATTGCACTTAGAATAGTTTATTTGCATTTATTCCATACTTCTTTTATTTTATTTATAACATTTTAGACCTCCTAATTAGATTAACTAGGAGTTATTATCTATTTACATATAATTAAATTTATTTAATCATTTTGGTGAACCCGACGTCTCTTTCTAAAACCTCCCACGACTCTTCATCCTTACTCATATGGATATTTCCGTTATCAACTTTCTATTTTCCCACCTGATCTGTTTGATTGAGTTCAAAACCTCTTTGCTACTACCAATGTTTCTATTGACATGCATCTAAATTCCATGTATGGCACATTTGCTAAAGCCTTTTCACAATATATCACATTTTAGGCCTGCCCTTTGACTGACATTCTTCCCTTTGATAATGACCCACCACTTTATATTATGTCTCACATCTATAATGATGTTATCAAGTGTACTCTTATCGACAATGGCTCTGAGCTCAACCTTTTCTCCATGGCCTTTCTCCATGATTTAGGTTTTCCTACTCGTGACATTATCCCTTCTTATTGGCAAGATCTTAGGCATAAAAACTACAAAATGATAGAGCTAGTCACGAAGTGATAGGATAAGCCGTGAAGTAGTAGATAAAATTGTGGATAAAGGAGGAATCCACATATAAAAGGTAGAAGTCACGCATAACTAGAGAAAGCCGTAGAAGACTAAAAATCCGCAATACATAAAGAAATCCGTGGAAGACTAGAAGAATCTGCAAAAGCTGACTTAGAGCCACAGAATAAAGACAGAACATACCAGAACAACACGGAAGCCGACAAAGATGCAAGTCAAGAAAAGTGTCTTTTGAGATATATTGTATTTTGTATATTTACTGTAAACTAATGTAATAAATATGAGTGTATGGATCTTAAGAGAAATATATGTGAAGGCTATCTTGAGAGATTTGTATGAGAGTAGAGATAGGAGAATGAAAATATATGTACTAGAAACTGATGTAATGATTATACTTGAATAACTAAAGAATGGAGTTTGGTGATATATCTACCACTTACTTTTATTTACATTTCTGTTCTTAGATTAAATGTGTTATATTTCTCAAACTCAAACACATCCTTAACAAAAAATCAATCTGCGCCTAAGCCTCACAAACCTGTTGGGGTTTTATGTCAACATTTGGCATCTGAGCCCAAGTTTCTTTCGTTAAGCGGATGCTAGGAAAGATCTCACCACCGGGGTATTGGAAACCCACGTTATTAGAAATTGAAAATTTATGGGAGAAGAAAATTGATATATTTGTTAAAGGAGAATAAAAAAGAAGAAACATAACTTATAGAGTAGCAGAAAATGACATATTTGGAGAATACGGAGAGAAGTTTTGGGTAAAATTTCCACATAAGTTGTGGCCCTGTTAACTGACGCATGCAAAAACAAACGAATGGACGTGGATGTAACTAAGATTTTGAGTGGACTACAGAAAATTTGACGATAGTAAAATATATTGATGAGCCATGGACTAGAGTAATTGACTACTGGTACGAAACTACTTTAGATTCTTATATCATTACATTGGCAATTCAGGGTTGGACTAGTTTCGACAAGAAGAAGAAGGAAGTTTTGAGCGGAGCCCTCTGAATATTTCTTTAATCAGTTTCTTTCTTAATTAAATTATTGATGATAGAGAAAGGACCAATTAGAGAAGCAAACAAGTTCTTGTAGGGGGACATGCACTGAGGGATGGCGGAAGCGGAGGGGGGTGATCCAAGAGTCATGAATTATCTGAATTAATAGGGCATTAGTTGGGGTACTAGAAATAGGCCAACATGAGAAAAAATAAAAAGGGGAAAAATTTAGAAGAGTAGAATACATAGATTAAGAGGATTAGGGAAGATTATAAATTTGTGAAAGATTAATTAAGATGAGGAGAATGGAATAAAGAACAAGGCTTGTTGCAGAGAAAAAGGATTTAGAAAATAAGGTAGAAAAACAAAAATTAGAGAGGGATGAGAGAGTAAAGAAAATGAAAGAAAGAAATGAGTAATTAAATAAAGTTAAGAAAGAGGAGAAGAAAGAAGAAAATAAATTAGACAAGAGAGTAGAAGAGAAAGTAGGGAAGGTTGAAGATTTACCCACGTCAAGTGGAGCCCAACAATTGAATCACTTAGAAATGGAGGTGAACACTTCAAGTATCGCTATAATACTTGCATCTTACGGAGACCAGTTAGGTTTTTTACTCCGCGGAATCTCGTGATACAATATACTGTAGAAAGTCCAATCCAATAATTAATGATGAAGCAAGCACTATTAGTGAAGGATCTATAACAATTAGTAGATAGTTTAGGTCCAAGCTTTACAAAGGATTTAGAAGCAGGAAGATGGAAAGAAGAAGAGACAACAAACCCATCCATGATTAAAGAGAGAGGAGAATAAGAATATGAAGTTAGTGTTATGAGAAATTTATTAGAGAAATTTGGAGAGAGAGTAGAGGTAGTGGATGAGAATGAGGAAGAAAAAGAGAATCTAGATGAACAAGAAAAGGAAAGGATAGAAATGGTAGAAGAGAAGGATGAAGAAAGAGATAGAGAAGAGGACCAGGAGAGAAAAGAAGAAAAGAATAAGAAGAGAAGAAGTGATGAAGAGTTAGAGGTAGATCATAGATTAAGGAATATTAAATATAGAAAAGTAGTTATGAAAAGAAACTGAATAAAGAAACACCCCCCAATCAACGTGGAAACCCAAAGGAGATGACCCCCCCCGGAGCGGATGTCATTCCATGTGCTACGTGACACACCAATTGGAAATATAGATAAAGGAAGAAGTTTGGAAGATGGATACAATGAATTGAGAGAAGAGAGTCAATGAAGGAAATAGACAGTAAGATATTTTCAAGAATTGTTACGAGCACTCTATTTTGATATTGAATTAAGAAGAGACAAGGGAAGGAGAAATAATCCGCCAATAATCCACAATCAAACAAACAAATTAAAACAAGTTCAGCGGTAAACCATCTTACAAATAAGACTAAGTACTCAACCCCAAATGGATCAGAAGATTAAGCTACCCATTTTTTTATAAGGATTCAACTGATGTGTTGGAACATTTGTTCTTATTGTACCACTATTAGAGGAAGAACAACACCACGAATGAAGCTAAAAATCTGTACGATTTTAGATGTTCAGTACGACATGATGCACTATGGTGGTTCATGAAGTTATCATCACAAGGGTTGAAATCATGGGTAGATATTGAAAAATAATTTAAAACAAATTTTCATTTTCCAGAGGCACCAATGGAAGGTGTGAGTAAGATGAGGGATCTGGTTCAAAGAGAAGGATAATCAGTAAAATATTTTAGTCAAATATTCAATATTATTTCTCAGAAACTAGAAGAACCTTTGACAGATAACCAATGGGTTGAATGGTTCACCTCTAGCCTACTTCCTCATCTCAAAGCTACTTTGGATGCACATCAATTCAAATCACTGGTGGAAGTAATTGATATGGCAATCAAATTGGAGGCTCATCCGTGGAGAAGAGAAGGGGAGGCATCATTGAAAACTAAACTGGAAAGATTACAATTAGAACTTGCAAAACTGAAACTACAACAAGAAATATAGAGGACTGAAGGATTAAGGAGCAGTTCTCCTCCTAAGAATAATTTGAGACCAAAAATGTGGTGTATGGTCTATTACAATGAAGATCATAGCAGACTTGAATGCCTCTACTTTGAAAACGTAAAAAGAGCAGCCTCGATAAGATTACCTTCCTCGTAGAGAGATTCATCCAACAATATAGCTCCATCTGAATGAACCTAGTGTGGAATCTATAGGCTTTGGGACCAGCACACTCAAAAAACTTGTCATCTACTAGAAGTAGAACCACCTACAAATCAATTAATGCATTGTACCGCATGTGGTTCTTACAATCATTATCACCATACTTGCCCTTCGGTTGATGCATTGGATGATTTAAAGAAGTATGCTACTAGGAGAGCTATGGATCCAAGGTAGAATACAACACCTAACTCTCCTCCTACACAATCAAAGATGATTATAACACCTACAGGTTCTAGACAACAATCTTAACAAATTATAACTGCACCACAATACCCAAATCAACAAGGCGGTCAGCCAAAGTTTGGAAGTGGATACCAGGGAAACCATTATAACCAAAATTACCAAGGTTACAATGATGGGGGTTCTCATAAAGGGTAACGCATTGGATTCAGAGGAGGCTTTCAAGGAGGATATAGAGGGGGGTATAGAGGAGGCTATGAAAAATATCAAGGAGGTAGAGGTTACCAAGGATAAAATGATGGTGGCTATCGTGGGGGATACAATCATGGAGGCAAATACTAAGACAAACGCCCAATGAACTACTACAAATACGGGAAAGATGGGGACCTTGCTAGAAATTGCATAGAACCTGATCCATGTGGTTTTTTTCATAAGAAGGGACATGATGCATTCCATTTTCGGGAAGCTACACAGTTTTACAGAAGAGGATCAACAAAATCAGAGGAATTGGCTATAAACATTCAGAGGAAGGTACAACACATAACTATAATTCCCTGGGATGAAGCTACCAAAGAAAAAGATAAGGCCACAAGGGTCATTGCTGAAGGAACCACTGCTTCAAGGAATAATACTTCAGGAGGGAGAACTAAAGAAGAGGATAGAAGAGAAGAAAAAAGAGAAAGCTACATAAGAAGAAGGGCAACAAAAGTGGGAAAACATATTGAAGAACTGCAGTACATGGTAGCAGTCACCACTAGAAGTTTCATTAAAACCAAGGAAATCCCAAAGAAGAAGAAAATAATAAGGTTTCCCCAAGAACAACACTCTTCAGATGAAGAGGAATAGAATCCTAAGGATATCAGACCAAGAATAAACTTGAAATAAGTAGAAACAAGTAGAGCATTGATCAAAGAAGAAAAAGCAAGGGAAGAACGAGAAAATAATTTCTTTAGTGAAGAAGAAGTGAGTGCACTGAAGGAATTGGCAAGGATGACCATCAATCAGGGTTTAGTAGAAAAACTAAAATAGTTCAAAAAATATTGGAATAAGGAGGAGAGGATACATCATGCCCATTGAATTGAAAGAGGACCCAATAAGAAAAGAAATGCATTCCGCACTCAATGAACATGGCATAAGTCCACCATTTATCTAGGTGTGGATATTTTTGACACCATCACTAAGGTTTTATTAGATCTTGGCGTGGATGTTAACATGATGTCCAAGGCCACATGGGAAATGCTTGGAAGACCTACTCTAGATCCCCCAAGGTACTTTATTGGGTTGGCAGATGGATCCTCTAGACAACCAATAAGAGTGTTGAGCTGAATTTTATGGGAATAAAAAAGTTGGTAAATTTTGAGGTAGTGGAGCATGTTGTTGAAAACCCTTCTTATAATGCTAATTCAGCATTAGAGTGGTTTGTTATTGCAATGGCACTTTAAGCTCTGAATAAGAAGTAACTTTACACTCGAATGGGATATGTGTTCACGTACCCTTACATGCTTGGATGAATGCCGCGTGGACAAAAGAAGTATGCCTTAACATTGAGGAGGATTAATTTGATGAGATACAAGGAGTGTATGCACTAAACATATTTTCTAGTATTGACAAAGAGTTTTAGCAAAAATCATATGGCGAGATCTCGATCAAATCAGAGGAAACAACGGAAGGATCAGATAATGTGATGGAAGCATGGATTCATGGGTTCCCAGAAACAAGCACGTGGAAATTATATTCAGTAAGAAGAATACCACCGCGGGCTCATCACATTGGAAGATAACTACGATGCTATGGGTGACATTTTTGTACTTGCTAGAGATAACTTTGCTAAAGAAGAGGAATAATATTTAGCTCAAGAAGAAGAGGATGACATTATTATGCCTGCCCAAGAAAGTTTATCCATGAAAGAAGAAGAGACAAAAGACCTTCCAATAAAAAGGTATATAGATTAAGTAAATGAACATCTCATTAGACAGTACTAAAGTATTCAGGTTTTGGGGATATAGAAGGATACATAAAGATTATGGAGAGAATATTTCCACATGAACAAGGGTATAATCATTGGATGATACATTGACCATAAATGTCACAAGTTTTTGGGAAACACATAAACAAAATGTATCTCGATGGAAATTAGTAACTATCCTACTCAAAACTAGATTCATGGAAAGTGAAGGATATTATGTCACGATCCATGTGTATACTAGAGAAACAAATCCGTGGAAACATGTTCAAGTATGCGAGAAACATTAGAAGATATGTGGAGAAAATTCCCCTCTACTATGGACTCAATTATTCATATGGACCCTAGGGCCCATACCAAGGTCATGGTATACACACCAAGAGCTCAGATGAGAGACGAAAGACATGGATCAATTGGTTATAGAATTTTTCCATACTTTCTCTTTCTGCGACGTGGATCTAAACATTTGGAGGGTATTGTAGAAGATAAAAAAATGTTTATAACTCCATAAGATGTCACAAAATAGTACTATGAAGGAAAAGGGAAATCAGAAGGGGAAACCATAACACCACAAGAAATCCCAATAAAACTATAAGAGCTAACAAGATGCTACAATGTGGAAAAACAAGATAAGGAAGAAAAGCCAGAAAACCTAAGATACAAAGGTATGGAAGATGAGAGACCTGTAGTAGAAGAAAAGGATGAAGGACAAAAATATTACCATCAACCATTGAAGATCAGGAATGAAAATATTGGGCCAGAGGGAACTGAAAAATTGGCTAAAATTGGAGATTATTGGACAAAATAAGAAGTCACGAAAATAGTGGAATTACTGAAATAATTCCAAGACATTTTCCTGAAGGACTTTAAAGAACTAAAGGGGATAAAGGAAGAAGCACGAACAATGAAGATATAAATCTGAGGGAAGGATTCAAACCATTGAAGAAGAGGCCATATAGGCTGAATCCAAATTTAAAAGTAAAGGTGAAAGTTGAACTAGATAAAATGTTGAATGCATGAATAATTAAACTAGTGGAAGATGCAGAATGGATCAGCCCCATGGTGATCAAAAATAAAAAGACTAGAGAGATCCACATATGTGTAGATTATCGAGAACTAAAGAAAGCATGTATCCATGACCCTTTTCCAACCCCCTTTACAGAAGAGATGCTAGAGAATGTGGTGGGAAGAGAAGTATATTAATTTACAGATGGTTTCTCTGGGTACCACCAAGTCAAAATTACCCTAGAAGGACCAACCAAATACCACTTTTGCTACTGAATGAGGATCATTTATGTATACAGTTATGCCATTTGGCCTAAAGAATGCAACCAAAGTTATTCAACAGAATTATGATACATGCTTTTCAGAGACTTCATTCATGATTTCTTGGAAGTTTATCTCGATGAATGGATGGTGTATGGCCTGTTAAAAAATCACATACAAGTTTTAAGATTTATGTTTCAAAGATGTCGAGCATTAACAAATTTCATTTGAACTTTAAAAATGTATCTTCTTAAACTCCATTTTAGTACTTTATTGAGGCCACATAATATGCAAGGAAGGTTTTTTGATTGATCCTTATGAAGACTTTCGTGATTGTAAATTTGCTGCCACCAAAAAATCAAAAGGAAGTAAGAACAAATCTATGGTCTACACTGGCTATCATAGGAAGTTCATCAGGAACTGCGTAAATAAGTGCCCCTTTAGAAGAACTATGCTAAAGAAAAGGAACAAATAAACAAATTCCTTGGTCTAAAGAGTGTGATGGATGCTTTTGAAAATTTAAAAGATAAAATCTTACATGCCCCTATTTTCATTTTTCCTGATTAGAAGGTACCCTTCCATGTTCATGTGGATGCTTCTAGAATTAGCAATATTGGTGCTGTTTTAACATAGCCTAGGGAGAAGATGGACCACCCAGTGGCATTTGCTAGTAGGAAATTGGCAAAAGCAGAAAGTGAAACTACACTACCATAGAGAGAGAAGCACTTAGTATGGTGTACACACTAATGAAATACATACAATACCTACTTACACACTTCATTTACCTTCTACAATGATCATGAACCATTGAAGTATCTAATAAATAGACTAGTATTACAAGGAAGGATTTGTAGATGGTTGATTTTGTTTCAAGAATTTGATTTCACATTAGTTATCAAGCCAAGAAAAACTTAACAATGGCCCATATTATTTGTCTAGAATTGAGAATGGAGACGATGAAGGACCCATAGATGATGAGTTTCCTGGAGCTCATATATTTAGAATTGCGGCCATACCTAAGGAATTTGATGATATTGCCCAGTTAATCCATACAAGATAATTTCCAAAAGAGTATACCCAACAACAAAATAAGAACTTGTTGAGTAGAGAATTCCCTTTGTACCTTGATTTAGGGACAATTTATAAAAAAAGGGACAAGATGATGTCTTGAGGAGGGTAGCATTGGAACATGAAAGAAAGAACATTTTGGTGGAAGCACATGAATGCATTGCTGAGCGGACATAATGGTGGAGATTAGACAACAAGGAAAGTGATGATGACAAGGCTATGGTGACCTAATTTTTTATAGATGCTCACAAACATGCTAGATCATGTGATATTTTCCAAAGAGTAGGGAATCTAAATACTAGAGATGAAATGCCACTCAGACCTATTTTGGCATTGGCCCCATTTGAGAAATGGGTTATTGACTTCATCGGACCAATTAAGCAAGTTGTCAAATACTCTTAAGCAAGGTTCATCATCATGGGAACAAAATATTTGACAAGGTGGGTAGAGGCGGTTCCCATAAAGGATTGTACAACAAAGACAACAATAAATTTTTTGTATGAGAACATAATTACGTAGTTTAGGTGCCCTCTAAGTATTACTAGTGACCAAGGAAAGCACTTTGTCAATGAAACCATCCAAGAACTACTAAGTAGATTCATGATTAATCATAATATAAGTACCTCCATACACCCGCATGCGAATGGAACAGTAGAAGCATTTAACAAGGAATTGGAGAAAGGTGCTTAACGAAGATTTTCTTGCTAAAAACTACTGATTGGGACCTGAAGATACCCTCCGCTCTATGGGAATACTGCACAACATACAATAGGCTCACAAATTACTCTCCATTTAGATTAGTATACAGGTTGGAAGCCGCAGTCCCCAAAAAGTTTGTTTCTACCTATTTTGAGAGTTCTTGTAGCATTTCAAATGACATAAGATGATTTCCTTACATGAGATATTGATAGCTGGAAAGGTTAGATGAGAAGAGAAGAGAAACTAAGGCACAAAGGCAATGAAAGCAAGATCGAGTAAAAGTATGAAGAAGAAAACTAGGGCACATATAGGGAAAATTTTGAAAGAAAAATGAATATTTTGGTCGAGATTACACATGAATAGCTTCCAAAGCCAAAATTTCTAAAGAACGTTGCTAAATCATAAAAAACTGATCTAGAATTTTTTCACACATCCCATTCAAAGTCACGTATGTTAGGGATCTACAGAAGTATATACACTCACAAATTTTGGAGTACAATCACACAACCATCAAAGTGGAGAGATAATTGCTATTAGAAGAAGATTCAAATACAAAAGAACTCGTGTATAAGAAGAACTTGAAAGTGATCAAGGAATTAAAACTGATGCATGGAGCCGAATACCCTATTTTCCTAGGGCATATTCTATGATTTGTATTCTATTAATTCGTCTCCACAATTAAATGTTATACTTAGACCAACCATATCATATCAAAGGACAAAGGACACTTAACAATGTCTAAGAAGAAGAAAACACTAAAAGATACGGCTCATGTAATGGGTGCAACCAAGATGAAATGTGGAGTACAGATAATAGACATTTTCAATCATACATTAAGGTATGTATCTAAAGCCATATGTCTTAAATTCTATCATACAAATAGGGAAGATGGTGCCCACGAGCTTAGCACACAAATTTCCCTTTGAGATGGTTCAATTTCATTTAGAGTATAACCTTGTGAAGCTTTTAGCGGTGAAATTTCATGAAAATACTAGGAGGATAAAGAAGGTGAAGCACACTTTTTTTGATGGACTCATTATTGATATGTTTGGTTATGTAATTCACCAAAACCATACCTCATAAAACCAAAACAATTGAATGGGAGACAGATAAACCTATTGCAGAACAAATTTTCTGCACATATGGTTACTCTTGATGCAATAACTTAGATCACATCATTGTTAGGCTGGATTAAAAGGATTAAGTAAATCATTGGTGAAAAATCTAGGATATATGAGAAATTGGTTGCAAAATATGAAAAGGAGGTTTATTTTATTGTAAACATCGATTACAAATTCATTTGGCCTATAGTTCAACAAACTCAACACATACCTCCATTACCTTATGAGGTGGCGGATGAACTATTGGCTACATCTGTAGAAGCAATTCAAAGTCTACCTCGTTGACTCCACCAAAGCCAAATTACAAAAAAAATGATGAGGTAATTGAAGAGACATTTGAGGAATATAGACATAAATTTTCCACACACAGAGATAAGGCAAAATGAAGTGAAGCTCTTCCTAAAACATACAAATGGAAGAAATCCCCTAGCATTACAAATCCCATTACAAAAAGGTAAAACTCAAAGGAAGTCACGACCAACAAGGGAAAAGATGAAACAAAGTCTAAAGAAATAAAATACATTTCTGAATTAGAGGAAGAAAAATCATACACTCCATCACCACCACATCTACAGGACCCATCAACACCATCAATTTCAGAAGAAGAGGAACCAATAAAAGAAACATGACTTAGTCAACCAGCCTATATCTATTATCAGAAATGTCTAACTACTGGTGGCATCTCACAACTTTCCTAGGAATACACCACCAGTACATGAGGAGAACAAATGGCTATAGCAGAAGCCATAGTGTATTATCTAGAGAAACATGCATTTATACTCGAATATATAAGTCACTTGCTTACACCACCACTGACAAGTGGAATACATGACCAAATAGAGATACAAGAAAACACATCGCTTGGTCGTGATTCAACAAGAACAAACTACCCTCAAATAGAAGAAACTTCACACCAAGAGCATGTGTTACACCGTATAAGGGGAGTGGATGAGTTAATTGGCCTATTTTTGAAACAAAATGGAAGGAGAGATTAGCCATAAATGGGAAAAATAATTAGAAGATCGGAAATAGAGGAGGGAAACACAAGAAAAAGAACAAGAAGATTTGGATAGGAAACAAAAGGAAGAAGATGATAATAAGTAGAAAGTAGGAGAAGGAGAGAAAGGTAGAAGAAGAGATAAAACTAAAAATTGAGTTAAGAAAAACAAACAACAGAAGAGAAGAAAAATAATGTAGAAATAAGAAAATAAGAAGAGAGAAGAAGAAGAAAACAAAAAGAAAGAAGAATTAGAAAAGCAGAAGAGAGAAGAAGAAGAAAATAAAAAGAAATAAGAAGAAGAAAAGAAGAGGAAAGAACAAGAAGAAAACAAAAGGAAAGAAGAAGAAAAAATCAGAAAAAGAAGAAGAAAAAATAAAATAAGGTAGAAGCAGAAAATAAAAAGAAAGAAGAAGAAAAAGAGAAGGAAGCAAACAGAAGAAGTAGAGGAAGAGGCAGCAAAATAAGAAGAATCAAAAGTAGAAGCAATACAAAGAAGAGAGAAGAAGCAGATCAAGAACATAAAAAAGTGGAAGAAAAAGAGAAGGAAGAAAAGGAGAAGGTAGAACAAGATAAAAAAGCACTACAAATATCATCTTCCTACCTTGTTAACCACAATAGCACCTCGGGACTCACTAGCCATAATCAAGAAGGCCCTGTAGAAGAGGAAACAAGAACAATATTTCTCAATTGCAACAAGGAATTGTTGAGAAAACTGTACGGAGGGCTTTATAGGTCCATTTAGAAAAACTAACCCCGTTACAAAAATCTAGTTGCAGTCAAGGAGTTAGAGAAGAGTGCCACTCAGGACTGGATGCAAATGTGTGTAGAATTAGAGGAGGCAATGCAAAATATGCTCACCAACATTCAAATGAATAAGCCACCGATCGAGATTGATACTTCATTATCTGTTGAAGCATCTACAAAGTATGTGGTAGGAGAAATCTTGAAAGAAAACCACATAAACTTGGAGGTAGAAAAATAAATAATCCACGAAGCTGCAATTAGAGAATACCAAGAAGATGCAAAGAAACCTCATGTATCTAAAAATTCAGAAAAACAAGAAGTGAATTTCAAACCACAGTAAAGAAACTCGAGATAGAACATGAATAATGACACGGTATACTACACATACAATGTTAGATGACCAAGCATGACTGCAAAAGACAAGGAGAAGATGGAAAAATTTGAACAGGAAATACATAAGATTTCCACAAAATATGACATTGGAATCGATACATATGGCACACAAAGGAGGAAATTAGCAGAACTTACAGAAAAATATCAAAATCAACAGCAGGAGTGGAAAGAAAAGATCTACGACATGCAAACATGTAGCACTACATTGGATAAATATTTTACGTGGATGCAACAAGAAAGTACACTTAGCTAGGATCGATGGAAGAAACTACAAACACATTCCACTCAATCAAAATTTGTATCATTGATTAAAGATAATACACAACTACAGGAATGGATTAATCAAGTGAATACTCATTTGACATTCATGGCTAAATTATGAAAAGAATATCACTCCCCAAATTACAATGTACATGTTGTACAATGCATCTTAGAAGCTAAAAGGTAGAGGTGTCCCATAAAACCCAGTCAGGCGAGTCGAGCGAGGGAACCCTTCCCTACGTCAGATGTCTAAGTTCCTAGGGAGGTTGATGTTTCTATACCTTGGCGTCCCATAAATCCAATTGTGCAAGTCAAGTGAGGGGACCCTTCCCTACACCAAACGTCTAAGTCCTGGTGGTTGATGCCCATAGATCTCAATTTTGGCAACAATTTTTGAAGGTAGGAGTAAAATTCATCATCAGTTATTGTCTCGAGGATGAGACAAGGTTTTAAGAGGGGGGATAATGTTGGCAGGAGGTTAGGCATAAAGCCGTGAAATGATAGAGATAGCCACGAAGTGATAGGACTAGCCGTGAAGAAGTAGAGAAAGCTGCACGAATAAAGGAGTGAAGCCGTAGGATAAAAGGTAAAAGCCACACATAGCTAAGAAGAAGTTGCACCGAAGACTACAAAGCTGCAGTACATAGAGAAAGCTGCCAAAGACTGGAATAATCTGTAGAAGTTGACTTAGTGCCATGGGATAAAGATAGAACATGCCAGAATGACACAGAAGCTGACAAAGACAAAAGTCAAGAGAAGTGTCTTTTGAGATATATTGTATTTTTATATTTATTGTAAACTAATGTAATAAATATGTGTGTATGGATCTCAATGGGAAATATATGTGAAGGCTATCTTGAGATATTTTTATGAGAGTAGAGATATGAGAATGGAAATATATGTACTAAGAAACTGATGTAATGATTATACTTGAATAACTAAAGAATGGAGTTTGGTGATATATATGTCACTTTCTTTTATTTACATTTCTCTTCTTCGATTAAATGTGGTGTATTTCCTGAGCACGTCCTTAACAAAGATAGATCCATGCCTAAGCCTCACAAGCCTGTTGGGGTTTTAGGTCAACACTTCTTCCATTTCACTCTATGCTTATGATGGTTTTGTTCATCCGTTTTTAGGCCACATTACCTTGCCTTTCACTATTGGACCCAAGACCTTCCCTATTGTCTTCTTTGTTATTGAATTTCCCATTGCATATAATTGTCTCTTACACAGACCATGGCTTCATGCCATGTAAGTTATAGCATCCACTATCCATAGTTGTTTCAAATTCTTATATGAAATTATTGAATATACCATCTTCCATGATCATAACCCATTCCAGTATTGTACATGTGATCCTCATACTAACATCCCAATTCCTCGCATTGATACCATCGATGAGCCTCAACCTGTGGATGATCAAACTCAATTACCGCCACTTGATGGTGCTATTTGTTTACTAGATGTTATCCCTCCCACCCTATCTCCTACTACCGCTCTTGTTCCACATCACCCGCATGTTCCACCCATACATGATGTCCTTCCTTCTTTCTCTTTGTTGTTATCCCCCACCCCATTTACATGTACACTTTTCATTCATGACTCTTATTGGGAACATGTTCTGTTTGATCCTACATGCAATGAAACCATCTGTTTTCCTACTATTCTAGCTTGCCTTGGCTTTACTTTTGAGGACCTCCAACCTTCTACTCATGCCTCTCATCCCTATTACAATTTTTTCACTGTCACCGCCACCTATGGATTTCGTGTCTTTGATATTCTAGTCTATCTACCACGTATCCCTTTTTCTTCCCCACTCATGTTAGAGGACTCTTGAATTACTTATATCAGAGGTACATTAGACCCCAATCATATAGATATTTCATTTCCCATGCCCTTTGGCCATGTTTTCATTTTTCATAGTTCCTTTCTTGGCCATTCATCCAACCTCACTCGATGGTATGCACCCAGTTGTCCACATCCTCCATTTACTAATGAGGAATACGCTATGGACATATAACATGTGTCTCTTGTTGGCTCATTACGTGATTAACCTCATATTATAGCCTATCAAGTTGCCAATTCCGATCCATTTGACTTTGATCCAAAGGACGATGATCTCCTTGATGAGTTCACCTAGTTAAATACACACTACTGCTAGGGGGGCATATCCTATCACATAATTTACCCCCCCCCCACCCTCTCTCTTCTAGAATTCTTGTATCATCTTACATCCATATTCCATTTTATCTCACATATTTTCATACCCTCGTTACCTGATGATGCACTCTTGTGCTTTGGTTCACACTGGAATGTTAAGGGATTACCATTACACTGAACCCCACATACCACACACCCTACCTCATCCTATGCATACCTCATCTACTCCTCATTTCTACATCATCACTCTGATACACGCTACACTAGTCATCATCATATCTGAGGATAGTTTTATATTCCATTCACACACCCTATGTCTACGCTAGGTCACATTATCCATGGGTCTAAATTTACCTATCACCCCTACCTATCCTATCTACACCTATCATGACACTCTCTACATTCTACCACGTATCTACCTATCCTATTCACCATTTGGTTACCTAAACTAGATTGCTCTACGCTCTATACTCACTACCCTATGACACACTCTAGTTCCTCAGTACATACTTGATTACTGAGGGTTTACCAATCAAATGGACCTCACCTACATGCTACATATCATCATACCACATTCATCAGACTAGTGACCAACGCTCTATGATATATCATCACTCACACCTATCATCATGTAGTGGTATACACCATAGGTTAAATCACCACTCTTTTCATCACTTCTACATCATCTTATGACATTATCTCATCTCCAATTCCAACATTATTCTAGTACACTGTCATGCCTTCAATTATCTTGTAGTGGTATACACCTTAGGTTAAATCACCACTCCCTTCATAAAATTCTCATTAGAATCTTACATCCTATCATCACCTATTCTATTACCCTATTATACGGCATTCTATTATATCATCAGCTACTATCACTCATTACTTAGTGGTATATGCTTTAGGCTAACTCACCAACCTCTCTTTGTTCATCACCTAGTGGTATACACTTTAGGCTAAAATCACCACCTCCTTCTTATCCATCACGTAGTTGTATACTCTTTCGGATAAATCATCACCTAATTTTTACTCATCACTTAGTGATATGTGCTTTAGGTTAAATCACCACCTCATTCTTATCCATCGCTTAGTGGTCTATGCTTAGTGCTAAATCACCACTGCTGGCTATCCACCGCATACTTATATACACTTCATATACCCTCATCACCCAACTCGTAGTGACATACATTATAGGCTAGATCATCACCTTCTCCTTTCATCAGGTAGTGATATATGCTTAGGGATAAATCATCAGTCCTCCATTCATCACGTCCTGTACATATGTTATACAATCACATACTTCCTCACTTGCTACTATTGAATCCATAGTGATATATTATTAGGGAAGAATCATCACTCATCCATTCAACAACATCATGGTATACACTTTCACTATAGGGTCCATGCACATCATCTCACATGTTACATTTCATCACCATTACCTATACACATTCATCACAGTGCACTAAACACAACCAAAACTATTTGACATTTCCCGATGACGCAGGTATTGTTTATGGTTCTTTCTTGACTGCTAAGGGGAAAAAAAAATAAACCTCATTGTATACACTTCTATCCATTTAGGGGACACATTGCTCCTATCATTCCATTTTACATTCCATTCCATCCATCTAAAAGATATTACATTGTCTTTGTGGCATTTAAATTTGCTTACTAGTGTTTTGCATGTTCACTTTACTACACATGTTAGATTGCTTTCTTATATGTCATTACCATACACACGTGTGTGTTCACCTCTTTTTTTAATGTGATTGCAAATACAACACTCTACACGTGGCATGGATGTTCGCCTTCTATACTTACTGTACTGATTGTTGGGGGCATCCACATTTGTCTTATACAGGTGCTATTGTTCCATGTTGTACTTAGCATCTTATCACTTGTTCATACATGTTTTGACATATCAATTATTACTCTAACATGCTAACGGGTGTTCCATGTGCAACACTTGTTTTGTAGGATTACATGCTTCCATGACTACTTTTTGTTTCTACTTGTCTACTTTGTTTGCTATTGTATGCGCGCTTTTCCCTTTTCCTTGTGTGCACACTTGTCTGATGTTTATGGCCATGGTGGACATCTGTGTCTTGTGACATCGTGATTGATATCCCTTGTTTGTAACTAGCTCTGTGTGGTCTTTTTGTTATTTCTTGTGTGCTTACACTACTTTTCTTAGTAGTTTTTCTACAATGTTTGCATTTTTACACTGATTACATGCATGTGCTTGCAGGCTAATACTTGTTTTGGATAGCCATCCCATTTTTTGTTCACCTTGGTATCTACTAAGCACTTTTCCTCTCCCCCCTACAGGGATGAGTTCGTTATAAGGTTAGAATATGGTAGATCCTCTTTTGGGGCCTGTTGTTGTGCTCAAAATCCCCCCCCCCCTCATTTTAAAAGTCAAATTTGAAAATTTTGAGCTCACGCCTTCCTGAAGTGTTCAAGTAAAGTTGGAAGTCTGAAAAGATAGAGAAATTCATTCTTTGAAATTTTTTAAACCCTCCAGTCTACACGTTTTGATAAATTTTCTGTTTTCCTGTTTGGACACGTGAAAATTTTATTGTTGTCCTCATTTGAATGAAATTGTCAATCTTTCTATAGCCATGGATCATTAAACCTTTTATTGTTTTCAATCCCTTGGTTTGTGAACTAAATTTGAAAATCAGGTGCGAAATGGTGGATTTTTCTTCTTCTCTGCATTTTTTCTGCAGTCGTGAATGACAGGCGTTTTCTTCCCCGTCAAATTTTAGCTCTATTATCCACAGGTACATGGACATATCTAATTGGAATCAGGTCAGAAGAGAACTTTGAGGTTTTGAGCCTCTTTGTAAAAAGGGTGAAAAGTCATAAAGTGACCCACAGCCCCGATCATGTTATGAGGGAAAAATTCAAATGTCGAGCCCGCATCAAAAGATTCAAAGCGGGGAGGTGGATCGTCAAGCCTTTTGAGTTTTTGATCCTTTTTGTAAAAGGTCTAAAAGGCATAAAGTGACCCACAGCCCCAATCATGCTATAATGGAGAAAGTCAAACTTTAAGCCCGAATCGAAGGTTAAAGCAAGTGGGCGGGCCGGTGGAGAAATTTGTGTTTTTGAGCCCACATTGAAAAAAGTGACTCGCGACTCCTTCACCAATCAAATGAAGCCACGTGTTAGGATTATATCAAAAGCAGAAGAGTGGACCAAAAAAGTAAAAAATGCCAAATATCTATAAAGTCACAAAATGCAAAAGGCACCCTCCACGCCCACTCCAATAAATTTCTCTCGCGTGGACTGCTCTGGTTTAAAGTTTCAAAGGCAAGATGAATGGTTTAAATTCAAATTTACAAAATGAGTGTAATGGATGCATTATGAGAAGTCTATTTTTTTCCGCCATTGGTGTTTATTCATGAATCAAGAATCTGAACGGACGCGAATTATTGAAAATAAATTGTAATCCGTTTCTTGCTAACAAAGAAGAAGTTGTAACTATTTCTTGCAAGATATTTAATGGCTTCTTCACGCCATTGTAATGGGTTGGTGATTCATCTTGTAAACTCAAGAGTATATGGTACTTTGAGAGAACAAAGGAGATATCCATTTTTCTTCCATTTCTCCACTATGTAAAACTTCTATTTAAGCATCAATACAACAAGAAGGAGTTTCTAGCTTTCTTTGACTGAGGGATTTCATGATAATTTTTGTTCATCAAATTCTAACTATCCCAGTAAAAGGCGAGACAAATAAGTTTCTACCAATAAGAAAGATGAAGTTCATAGTACGAAGGTCTAATGATCTGAAAGCAAACATTCTCTTTCAAGATTGTGGGCTAGGAAACTACTTTCTCACATCAATAAAAGAGGATAACTTGCCACTTATCATGGAGGAAGAGGAAGATCAAATTTGGACAATGGAATTTGATGGTAGTCATTCCAGAGCATGTTCAGGAGTTGGGGAAGTATTGTACTCTCCTTCCAATGAAGTGTACCCTTTTGCCTACAAGCTGCAATTTGATAATACAAATAACACTCCAGAGTATAAAGCATTTCTCTTAGGCATGAATGCAGCAGAGGACATGTGAATCAAGAAGCTGAGATTCTGAGGTGATGTAGAGGTTATAGTAAAACAGGTCCACTAACAATATCAAGTGAAAAATCCAATACTTTGACATTATAGAAATAGGGTGTGGGACTGCATTTAATCTTTTGATGCATTTTCCATTGAAGCTATTCCGAGGGAAAAGAATGAAAAGGTTGATTCTCTTGCAGTATCAGCCTCCCTAGTGACACCTCATCCTTCTTTTGGTAAAGACAAAGTGATCATTGAAATGGTATTCAGGCCTAGTTTACTAGACAATATAAACCATTAGCAAGTATTCAATGATGATAACCAAATTTTAGCCTTTTTAGAGAAAATGGATAATTTCAATAGTCTCTTCTTTGAAGGAGCTAAAAATCCACATCGAGAAGTAGATCCCAAAGAAGAGAAAGAAGGAATTGAATGGATTGATGATGAGGGAGTAATCAAATTGAAAGGGAAATAAATTCCCAAATTCCTGGTCTCTTTAGAAGACCCCTTTGACAAACACGAAAGATTCATTCAAGAGAAACAAAAGCAATCTTCTTAGCCCCCATCTGATTTTTATAAAGAAAAAATTGGTACCCCGGAGGAGCCAAGGGTGGTCAATATTTGAAAATGTTGCTCACCTGAAGAAAAAAGAAGGTTTGTTGCATTACTCAAGAAATACTCAAATGTCTTGGCCTACTCTTATGATGAACTCAAATCCTTCTAGCCAAAGGAAATGCATCACTCAATTCCTTTGAAGCAGGGTGTTAAGCCCTTCAGGTAGAAACAAAGGCCGTATAACCCAAATATTATTGATACCATTAAGGAGGAGGTAACAAAGATGCTTAATGTAAGGATCATCTTTCCCATCCACCATTCAACATGGGTGGCTAACATTGTGCAGGATAGGTGTAGATTTTCACAACCTGAACCAGGCATCACTGAAGGAAAATTATCCTCTTCCTATCATGGACCATATCCTGCAAGCAGTCACTAGATCTGAAATTCTTTCATTACTTGATGGATTTTTAGGATATGATCAAATCAAAGTGGCAGAGGAGGACCGCACCAAGACAGCCTTTACAACACCTTGGGGCACTTTTGCCTACAAGAAAATGCCTTTTGGCCTAATCAATGCAGGAGCTACATTCCAAAGGGTGATGGATTTGGCCTTTAAAGATATGAAGATTTGCATTGTCATATATCTTGATGATCTCACAGTATTTTCAAAGAAGAGGGGAGATCATATCTATCACTTGGAACAAGTACTTGCAAGGTGTAGGAAACATGGCATATCACTAAATCCAAAAAAGTGCATTTTTGGACTCATAGAAGGCAAGTTATTGGGGCACATTGTGAACAAACATGGAGCACACATTGATCCTAAGAGGGTTAGATCCATTCAAGCATTAGCCCTTCCCAAAAGCAAGAAAGGAGTTCATTCATTTTTCAGAAAGGTGAAATTTCTTCGCCGTTTTGTGCCTGACTTTGCTGAGTTGACAAAGCACATCAATTCCATGATGAAATCACAAGTAAACTTCAAATGGAACAATAAAGGGAAGGAAGCATTCGAATAAATCAATAAATCCATTTTCAAGGCTTCGAATCTTGTGTCTCCAGATTTTAGCAAAGAGTTCATCATGTATTGTTATGCATCAGAACATACACTCTTTGCCATTCTCGTTCGGAAAAATGATGAAGGCGTGGAAGCACCTATTGCTTTCATGATCTGTCCTTTAAAAAATCATGAGCTAAAATACATCCAATTGGAGAAGCATGCCTATGCAATGGTCAAGGCTATAAAATACTTCAGGTTTTACATCCTCAATTCCCATACAGTGGTGATGGTCCTCGACAATGCAATCAAGTCCATCTTGACACAACATGATCGTAGAGCTAAAAGAGGAAATTGGATTTCAAAGACTCAAGAATATGACTTGGAGATTTGACCCTCCAATATGGTAAGGGGAAATGGCTTGTGCAAGTTGATTGCTGAAGATGAAACACTAAAATTTCAACATGGTGAAGAAAACTGTGCTTGCTCAACTTGTTCAAAAGACAACCCACGGGTTCTCTTTGTCACCACTACTGATGAGTGGTATGCTGATATTGCCTATTACCTGACTTATGGAGAATTCCTTCCCATCTTGATTACAAGAAAAGGAGAACACTCAAGCTGAAAACAACTAAATTTGTAATTTAGAATCATGCGCTTTACAAAAGAGGCCTGGATGGTTGTTTCCTCAAGTGCATAGATAAAGAGCAACAAGAAAAGTTGCTTAAAGCATACCATGACCAAGCATGTGGTGGACATTTTTTAGAAATGGTCACTGCACAAAATATCCTTCGAGGAAGGTATTATTGGCCCACCATCTTTGCAGACACTCAAGATTGGGTTTCTAAATGCAAAGCATGCCAACAGTTCGTTAGAAGACAACAACTCTTCGCATTACCACTCGGGCATGTGGTTATTGAAGAACCATTTCAAAAGTGGAGGCTGGACTTCATTGGTGTTCTAAACCCTCACTCAAGCATAGGGCACACCTATGTACTCATAGCAATATACTACACCAAATGGGTGGAAGCCATTCCGGCCAAACAAGCCAACACTGAAACAGTATGCAACTTCATCAACGATAATATCATAGTCCATTTCGGAGTGCCACATAATATTGTAGCAGATAATGCTACCTATTTCTCTTTAAGAGAGCTGACCGAGTTTTTCTATAGCTATGGAATATCCCTATTTCATTCTTTTGACTATTATCCACAAGGAAACGAACAAACTGGGTCAAGCAACAAGAACATTGTGACCATTTTCCACAAGCTTGTAAATGAGAACCAAAGGAATTGGCATAAAATGTTGTATGCTGAATTGTGGGCTGATAGGATCACTCCCAAGAAGGCAATAGGTATGTCACCATTCCAACTGTTGTATGGAGTTGAAGCGAAAATTCCTCTCATGATCAAGATGCCAGCTCTCAAGCTGCTATAGGAAATAGAAGATGGCCAGTACAAGGATTCCATTGACAAGAGGATCCTCTTTATTGAGAATCTAGAAGAAAATAGACTCCAAGTGGTGGATCACATTAAGGAGCACCAATTCAAGGTAAAGAATATTTTTGATAAGAAGGCCAAGGCAAGAGAATTCAAAGTTGGATACTTCATCCTGCTATCGGACAAGAGAAGAGAACCAAAAGGCAGCCATGGAAATTTTGATTTATTATGGCTCGGCCCATTCCAGATTCATGAAGCTTGCAGTGAGAATGCTTTTCTTCTCTCATATTTGTATGGAACGCCATTGGAATTGCCTCGGAGCAGGAAATACTTGAAATTGTATCATCAATGAAAGTGGGTTGTCCCTCGTCTTGTACCATAGG
The DNA here is from genome assembly GCA_019776745.2 of Taxus chinensis. Taxonomy (NCBI): domain Eukaryota; kingdom Viridiplantae; phylum Streptophyta; class Pinopsida; order Cupressales; family Taxaceae; genus Taxus; species Taxus chinensis. The sequence continues at coordinate 767,984,660 of CM034153.1, forward strand.
TTATTGCTAGGTATGTTTCCCTTTCTGTTGTGTGGTTTTGTTTCCCCTTTTGTTGTGTGTAGTGTGTTTCCTTCTCGTTGTGTGCTTGTATGTTTCCTTCTTCTGATCTTTCTTTCTCGAGGATGTATATGACTCTACAAGGCCCAATGGATAAGGCACTGGTCAACAAATTACATGGTCTAGAGATTGAGATTCTGGATTCCCCTGTCATGTCTTCACTATGCTCAATCCATGTCATGTCCCCAAGATAGAGCCAGCTGTTATCGCACTCAAAATCCCCCCCTCATTTTTAAAGTAAAATTTTAAAATTTTGAGCTCACGCCCTCCTAAAGTGTTCAAGTAAAGTTGGAAGTTCGAAAAGATAGAGAAATTCATGCTTTGAAATTGTTTAAACCCTCCAGTCTACATGTTTTGATAAATTTTCCGTTTTCTGTCTAGACCCATGAAAATTTTATTGTTGTCCTCATTTAAATAAAATTTTCAATATTTCTATAGCCATGGATCATTGAACCTTGTCTTGTTTTCAATCCCTTGGTTCATGAAATAAATTTGAAAATCAGGTGCGAAATGGTGGAGTTTTCTTCTTCTCTACATTTTTTCCATAGTCGTGAATGACGGGCGTTTTCTTCCGCATAAAATTTTGGCTCTATTATCCACGGGTACGTGGAAATATCTAATTGGAAGTGGGTCGGTGGAGAAATTTAAGGTTTTGAGCCTCTTTGTGAAAAAAGTGAAAAGTCATAAAGTGACCCGCAACCCCGATCATGCTATGAGGGAAAAAGTCAAATGTTGAGCCCACATCAAAAGAGTCAAAGCAGGGAAACGGATCATCGGAGCATTTTGAGTTTTTGAGCCTTTTGTAAATAGGGATAAAAGGCATAAAGTGACCCACAGCGCCGATCATGCTATAAGGGAGAAAGTCAAACTTTAAACCCGCATCAAAGGTCAAAGCAGGTGGGTGGGCCAGTGAAGCAATTTGTGTTTTTAAGCCCGCATTGAAAAAAGGTAAAATTATAAAAGTGACCCTTGACTCCTTCACAAATCAAGTGAAGTCACGTGTCAAGATTATATCAGAAGTGGAAGGGCAGACCAAAAATGTAAAAAATGCCAAATCTCTATAAAGTCACAAAATGCAAAAGACAGCCTCCGCGCCCATTCTAGTAAATTTCTCCCATGTGGATGACTCTGGTTTAAAGTTTCAAAGGCAAGATGAAAAATTCAAATTCAAAGTTACAAAACGAGTGTAACGGCTGCATTATGAAAAGTCTAGTTTTTCTTGCCATTGGTGTTTCTTCGCGAATCAAGAATCTGAATGGATTTAAATTATTGAAAATAAATTGTAAGTCATTTCTTGCTAAAAAAGAAGAAGTTGTAACTATTTCTTGCAAGATATTTAATGGCTTCTTCATGTCATTGTAATGGGTTTGTGATTGATCTTGTAAACTCAAGAGTATCCATTTCTCCCCTTTTTCTCAATTTCCTCCATTTCTCCACTATGTATAACTTTTGTTTAAGCATCAATACAAGAAGAAGGGGTTTCTAGCTTTCTTTGACTGAGGGATTTCATGATACTTTGTGTTCATCAAATTCTATTTGGTCTTGTTGTCATTTGCATGGTTATTTCCTCTAAATTTAGTGCATGTGATGAAGTTTCTAACTAGTGTGTGCAGGAATCTAATTTTCTACCTGTAACATTAGCTCTCCTATCTCTTTTCTCACTCCCTTTCCCACCTTCATAGCAAATTCCCCCTGTGTAAATAACTGCAAGTATTTACCGCAGGGTCAGTGGAGTGCCCCTGTTGGATCCCCAGTTGAAATGCCACCACAGAAATCCACATTTTATCACGCATGCATATATGATAGCTGCATCGGTTAAGTATAGGGACTTAGATTCCCAGAGAATTGGCAAGAAATCCACAAGTTTTTCCACCCGACAAATTTCCTCGCCAACAAGGCTACATTCTCCTTCCAGGGTCATCACATGTACCCCCAAAGAGAGGGGGAATCATCATGCATTTTCTACTAACACAACATATTTACACTGGTTCAGACACAACGAGTGAGTTCAAACTAGTCTATGAACTCCATACACAACAGCCATAACTGGACATGGTGTCCTTCAAAAATTATGCGGAGAGATTACAGGCTCAGGGGTTATAGTGTGTGGCCTCTCTACACTTCTCTGTCTAGTGGCGTCAAATCACCCAAAAAACTAGCACAATACAGATATCTCTTCAAAAAAATTTAGCAAAAGTTGTTAGAGTTGGAGGACATAGAGCATTTCCTCCCTACACTTCTTCATCTAGGGTGGCGTGAGATCATCCAAAAAACTTGCGACAGTACATGATATCCTTCTACACCCTTTTTCTCAACATGAATCAAGTGCACATGTTCCATTTACACTTTTCTAGCGTATTTTACATTTGCGTATTTTACAAAGCATTTTTACATACATACATATTTGACTACTTGAGTGTTTTCTCCTTGTAGGTCCACCATATGAGAAACAAACAATCAAATTGGGGGCAACAACAAATAGCAACAACGAAAATGACAACACACTGCGGCATGTATTTTCCATACTAACCATGCATGTACATTACACACAGCAGCAGCTACACATGCATTCCACCCTAGGTTCACTCTCATCAGTTTTTCACATTTTTCATCTTTAGAATCCATGCTCCTCCATATTTTTATTTTTGGTCATTCACGCTTGAGTCTATTCCATCAACACACTTTCTTCTACGCAAAATTTAACGTGGTCTTATACTACTATTTCGAAGGTTCTCAAGTGGTTAAAGTACTAATTAATCCCACCTTTTGGCCATATTTTTCTTATATTTTATTTCATACTTCCCACATGTCTTCCAACACTTATCAACCCATTTCACAACTTCCCTGACATTCTATCCCTAAATCATGGTGCCCCAACTTGTATTGGAGTGACCTGGGTTGCTCTGGTCCCACTATGGGCGCCCCAATCTATGCAAATCCCATTTCACTCCTTTTTAGGTCACTTCTAGCCGTTGGTCATCTTTATCTTTTTCTCATTTGGATTTTTCAAGATTAATTACGAAATTAGACTTGAAAGCCCTATAAATATAAAGCTTTTAAGACCATAATAAGGGTCTTAGAGTCATTACTATCTATCATTCCATTAGGGTTGCATCCATTACATATATTGCATCATCATAACACCATGCATCAAGCCTAGGAAGTTCTACATCACACACACTACATAGGGGGAGGGATTCTATTCTATTCCATTCACACATGCTATTTACATTTGCAATAGCTAATATTTCTTGCTACTTCACAAAGTGTGACTAGCATGAGAGCACCCAGGGCACAACACTCACCAGAACTACATCTGAGTCCTAAATGTAGTGCAATGCTCAGTAATAAGTCCATTGGTTTGGTGGCTAAGGTCATTCTAACCAATTCATATGCATCTTTCTTTCTTCTAGGGTTTGGGTATTTCTCCTTACATTTTGGGTCATTCTACAGTACATTAGACAAATCCAATGTCACAGACAAGAAGCATTCAGAATCAACCTGACTATACCAGTTACAGGTTTTGAGCATTTACATTATTCTGCGTGCCCATATTATAGACTAGGGTGCCCCACGGTGCCGTAGTACACTCCTAGGCACATGTGTCATTTCAGAAATTCCATATCTACCCTTCATAGGGACCTTGAGTGTTCGTCTTCATTACCGAGTTCTATTTCTAGATCTGCAACAACTTACAACAGTCTACTGTTATCAGCTAAGTCATTTCACCCCTTTCTCTTGCACATTAGGGTTTCATTGCACTTAGAATAGTTTATTTGCATTTATTCCATACTATTTTTAGCTTAGTTATGATGTTTTATTCCTCCTAATTAGATTAACTAGGATTTACTAGTTATTCACATATAGTTAAATTTAGTTAATCAAATAGTACTTAGTGCTTGGTCCCTAATTATGATCACATAATTTTATATTTATATGATTCCTTTGTTTAAATTTTGTAATCAACCCTTAAAAGACCGACTACTAAAAATATAAGATGCTCAAATTGATTCGAAAATTGACCAAATGTTTTTAACTTGATCACGGACCACTGTAGGCTTTAATATTATTTTCTGAACATACCCCATTAAAATAAACTTAAATCATTGTAATAATTAAAATACACTGCACATAGGTTGATAACAAAGTTCGGAAAAATGTCTATGTGTCTGGGTTCATCAATAGAAATGATATATTATCCACTTCCATGACTGTAACAAATAATACAATCTAAGCATGATAATACTGAATACAAATGAAACAAGAAACTAAACACTAAGTGTCTACCTTGGTAGATTTGATCTAGTATTCTATCCATGAATACCTCTACGCCTCTGTTGTACAGTGCTAAGTATTCTTCGAGAAACCTCCACGCTTCCATTGTGTGGTGCTAAGTCTCTACATGTCAGCGCACATCAATTATCGCCAACGAGCTCATACTAAATAATGACCCTCCTTTGAAGCTAATGATCTAACCATACATCCAACGTACTAAGGCTTTGAACTCTAATACTTGTTTGATGATTTGTCACGTCCCTCAGCTCCATGGTGTCTCTAGGCTCAAGCTTGATAAGTCTCTTTATCGGTGAGTTAAAAAAATAATAACTCCCGAACCATAATGAGCCTATTTAATAATAGGTCTTTCCGATAATAAATAATATTGGTCCTCAATATGCCTATAAAATAAATAAGTATTACTTTATCAACATGCCGATAACAATAATATCGGACTTCTGTCATGTGCCTATAATGAATAATATAGGACTTCTTCATTTTTCATATTGCCTATAACAAATAATACAAGCCATCATGCTTATACTAATAAGATATAAGAATTTATATCTCTCCATAATGTCTCCATTACATTTCCATGATCATCTTCGACCTTCACTAGTTTTTTGTCACGGCACGGGCATGGATCACTGCTTCTTGGAGAGAACTTAGAGATTCATCTTCAAATATTTCCTAATAAATAATAGGCCAATAAAAATAATGCCTTAAAAATTAATTAAGGCCTTTAATATAGCCTAGAAGATATATTTAATAACACATCAAATTCCTTTACAAATCTTAATAAGCTTTAGGCTTGTGTGTTTTACAATGTACCCAGGTCCCCTATTTATATTGATTAGGAGTCCATAATATACTTTTAAAATAGTACTTAATTTTATTTTGTGCTTTAAAATTTTTGGACACCAGGAACTCAACATACATTACAACTCTTAAAATCCAAAATTGATTAATTCCTTTTAATTCATGCACCTCAATCTAAATTTGATTCATAACATTGAAATGTGCATTCAGTTATCTGAAGTGGGTTATGGATACTGAAATTTAATTCAATCTAATTAATCCAGTTTTGTGTTTACTTTATCAATTAATCAAACAAAATAATTTAAATGTTTTATCTGATCAAAAGCTTCCAAAAAAATTGCAAATAAACACCACAAACCAAATTGTTAACAGAGTTCACCTGAAGGCTACGTCTTTCGATTCTCGAAATGAGAATCAATCTATTCAACATCCAATGAAGTACACTAAACCCTTCAATATTGAATAACAAATCTTTATACCTGCGAATGACTTGATCAATATCCCAAGAAACTCTGAAAAATAGTAGAAACTGTCCCAAGAACGATTTGTGGCTCCTACAGTGCTTCTCATGTTGGTTTCATGTGTAAATGCATCTGAAAAATGCCTACAAATTTAAATGTACAACACCTATATGAAATAGGTTTAAATTTGTAGAAATCTTATGAAATTATAAATAAGTTCCCTTTTTACTCCATGTCCTAGTTCAAACCAGAAGTGCTTGGAAAATTCAGATCTTTGTTGGTTCCTCATGCCTATTCTGAGCAACTGCGATGGAAAATCACCTACACAGAAAAATCTATAGAAATTCATGAGAAAATAAGACCACCATTGTCTTCGTATCAAAATTTGGAGCAACTTTACTTTTTACATCAAGTTTTGAAAGTGCTTCAAAACCTCGAATGAATGTTTGCTTGCCTTCACTAGTCTCCTCCATTACACAGAGCACATAGCTCCTTTTTTATAAGTGAGCCCATTTCTTATCACCAGTGAGCTAGGCAGCGAGTCGGTTGGGGTGGATTGACTTGGGTGCATGAGGTCTCGAGTTTAAAACCTAGCGGTGCATTTTTTTTTGCTGGCACACTGTTTTCCAATGTGGGGTTAATCCCACATTTGTAGTGGGAAAACCGTTTTAAGCCTTTATTAAAACAAGCCGTAGATAAGATATTTGTGGCTAAGGCCACACCTACCATTGTTTTGTTGGCCACTGCTTATATTGGTCGAGTTGTGCATTGTTTAATTGAATGGCCATTGTGGGAGGGCCAAGTTGTATGGATATACCCCCATTGCGTTGGGTTGTGCACGATTTGTTCGTTTGGTTTGTCAAGCCATACGGTCGAGCTATACATGAGTTTTTGGTGATACACCCAATGCGTTGGGCTAATAGTTACCTACCGAGCTATACGGGGAGCTGCACTATTTATTGAATGTTGAGCTAAAATAAACCCTACCGAGATCATAGGGGATAATGTGAATCCCGAATAATGTGGAAACAAACTCGATTCAAATGAGCAATGTGGAAATGTGATCAACTCGATGGGGAGTTGAGCACCCCACCGAGCTAGTAAAATAGCTCATCGAGATGATTATCAACCTGTAATGCAAAAATCAACTCATAGTGAAAAATTCAAACTCAAAAAATATATCAAACTCGGAATGCAAAATTGACATCCGTGTGGTGGTTTGAGAGCCCACAATGTCGGAAAACAAGAATATAGCTCTCACGGCGGTCGGGCTCCCCTCCGTTATAAAATTTGATCCTCTTGTTATTTTCCACCAAAACATGAGTCAAAGAACAGAGGCCTAAAGCCATATAAAACAAACTTTTTCACCTTCTTGTCACTTGCCACTTTCGCCACTTGTCACGTCTAGATTGGACTGTTGACTAGGGTTGACCCGTTTAAGACATTAACTTTGATTGGCGATAGAATTTCCATACGAACTCCATTTTTGAAGTTCAACATACCATTAGAAAGGTCTCAAGAATCCCTTCAGCATGGTCTATATTTAGGGAAGTTTAGGAAATATTTACATGGTAAAAAATCCTCCAGATCACAAATGGATGGAAAGGACCCAAAAAGTGTGAGTAAAGTACAAAGGGGACATGGGCACCCAGAGGGGATGAGCGTGCATTTCGCTAGTGTCCTGGCTAGGCGTTGGTGTCTAGGATGAAAATTTCCAAAGAGTAAAAAGGCATTCCAAGTAAGTACGAGTGCAAGAATGAAAGTAGCAATATAAATCAAAGAAAGGTGGCCAAAGACATGGGTTAATTATTACTTTTCTCACTTAGGAATCATATGAATAGTAGTATGTAACCAGGACTAGATAATTACCCAAAGTGCTTGATTTAGTGTCTATAATAGTAAATGAAGTTTTTTCTTGATCTTTTGGGTTAATTTTGATTTGGTTGTAACCAGAAAAATCCATCTATGAAAGAAATGATAGATCATATCTAGTAAGTGGAATTGATGATGGCGTCAATTTGTGGCAATGGGAAACTCTCCTTGGGATAGGCCTTATTGATGATACTTAAAATTTGTGTATCAACTGAGGACCCCGCCATCTGGCAAATTCATAACTTGAACATGATGTTAGAAACCCACTCTAGGATAATCCACAATGTGAATACAGATCCAACATCTAATAGGTGTTTTATTTCTTCCTTGACTATTAGTGCAACCTTCAGATGCATTTTACAAATTTTTTGTTGAACAAGTTTTGCACACAAGGTGAAGGATGATATTGTGCATGGGTATACAAGGATCGATAAAAGGAATATCACTATATTCCCATGTAAATATATCATAAGAATTCATGAAGAACTTGTTCAATATCATCTTGTCTACAGAAGGTATCAAAGAAGCGGCTAACAAAACCATTCATCAGGTTGGTAGCAAGTGTCCAAGGTTATATTGAAATTGTATCTCCATTTAGAAGAGTTGACTAGTCCTCTATGTATGGGTCAGTAAGAATGGTATCCAAGAGCATCGATACTTTCAGTAAGTGCATATTAAGATTCTCCAAAGTAGGCGGTAGCATTAATAATTGATGGAGAGTGTTTCTTATGATGGAAAGAGGGGAGGTGATTGTAACCCCCCATGTATTCTAGAAGAGAGGACATCAGTAGACAAAAATGTCCAAATTAGGCCACAGTAGTAGAAGTAGAGTCACTAATGAATTTCAGTATATAAGAGAGGAAGTGAAGAAGTATGTAGAACAGTATAAGCCTCTGAATAGAAGATGTGGAGGGAAGATGATATCCAAGGCTAAGCTTGTTAAATTGAGTGGGGAGAGCCCATGGTTATGTGACTCCTTGACCATGTTGGCCTAAACCATTACCATAGAAACCATAGCAAAGCAAGTAATTATAACCAAGACCATATTTGGATAAATGCCGTTTAGATGCAGAAGAGATAGGGGTTTCTTTGGAATGCTCAATAGAATTACAATACACGAAAGGTGATGGATCTACATGGAATGTCATAGAAAACTCCTTGATAAAGGAATTTAAGTCGTGTATGAAGAGTGGAAGGAACCGCATGAAATGGCATCCTTCCACTTGAATGGGGATCCATCATCTACGACGTATGAAATGGGAAGAATCTTATAATTAAGATTGTTAGGCATTATGTGGCATGGAATGGGTAGCGTACATGACCCGACGATAATGGGGAGTGTGATAGTATCTACGAAATGCTTGGGGATATTGTCAAATCCACGAATAGACATAGATGAAGGATCTAAAGAGGCATCAGAGAGGCTCAAGTTAGTGGGAGAAATGCAATATTACAAATATTAAGCCCTGATCCATTATCAACTAAGGCATGTTTAAGCCCAACATTATTGATGACAAACATGAATATAAGAGGGGAGGTCATGCTCTAACATGGCTTGAAAAGGTAACTCATCTGATGTGAAAGTAATATCATCTTCACTAAGAGTTAGAGTTCGAAGTAAACTTATGATACATATATTCAGGTGAAGTATAAAGAGGAATATAACTAGTAGCTAGATAAGATCTAGGTTTATTTACACAATCAGGATGATCCTGTAAAAAGGCATGGATGAAGACATCCATGATGGGAAGAAGCTGAGGATATTGAAGTAAGAAGAAGCAATGTGAAGATCTAAAGAGTGTTCGAATGAGATATGGTTCACCAAATGATTTAACAAAATATAGAATTATACGAAATACTAGATATTACAGAGTCATGTATGATAAATAAAACACTAAAATACAGATTTTACATAAGTAATAAGCTAAATAAAAATGAAACCCTAAGTTGCAAGAGAAAGGGAATAGAATACTTGGCTAATTTTGCACTTGACCCCAAAGTAGTGTCTGACTATGGAAAATTGATGAAACAAAAGGAGTAGACTGTCGCAATCAAACACAAAAAACTATGGAACTTGTCAGACAATAAGCTGGACTAGGGCACCTAGAATAGGATCAGGGGCACCTAGGCATCAGAGGACCTACTGTCTAGGTGCCTATGTGAATGCGCAGAATCTCAATAACTAATTTTTGTTGTGTCGTACCAAGTGTCGCTAACCTTCACTGCTTGTTTCACATGTATGTCATTGGATGATTAGCCGATAGTTCATCTGTAACATGCAAAAACCAATGATGGCCTGTAAAAACTCCTAAACCACATTAAATACCTAAAATAGAAAAGATGCACTATGGGGAGCCGGACTGACCCCATGTGGTCACCCTAACTAGAGTGAACTTATAAACGATTGAGCATTGCACTACATCTCAGACTCCATGTAGTTCTCGTGTGTGTGTGTGTGTGTGTGTGTGTGTGTGTGTGTGTGTGTATGTGTGCGATGCACGAATCACGTTCCCTAGGAGGCCCTTCTACAAGATGCACTTGAATGATAAGCGGGTGATTAGCTATATATACCAATGTAAATAGTTTTGTGGATGGTAAAATGAACTTCCCCTCCTATGCGTGTATGCAAAAAATATAGTCCCTTGTCCCTTGAATGAGTGTTAGATGGATGCCTTTGATGTCTCTTAATATGCCTTTAGCATGTAACCTTAGGTGATGAGTAATAGATGCTTAGAGCTTGGTCCCTTATTTTAGTCACATATCTTTGTATATTTATGTGATTCCCTTAGTTTGAATTTCATGCAATTGAAAACTAGAAGGCCGACCCATAAGAAAATAAGATTCCCAAAAGATAAAAGTTTTCCAAAAGGAGTGAGGAAAGTAAAGAGAGGTCGGGGGAACCTAGAAGGACGAGGGCATGTGGGCACTGACGTCTTATCTTCGCGATAGTGTCTAGAGTCATAAAAGATAAATCAGTAAAGTATCGACTAGGTTGTAGGGTATAAGAGGCCAACAATAGTAGGTGGCTAGGACCTAGAAATGTACCCAAAGTTCTTGATTTAGTGTCTACAATCAATTATTGCATTTAAGTTGATTTATAGGATATGAAATGACCCAAAGAAAGATATCAAATTTGAGGAGTTGTTGAGAGTGAAAATGAGACCATATAATTTGACTTAGATTGTAGTACAACCTATTCCAATTCCGTATAATTTTGGACAAACATTCACAATGTGAAAGCAAGATTTTGAGTAAGATGATTGAGAGTAATATACTACTTTGGATGAATTTCATTGAGTGTATGAGCGAATGGACAATGTGTAGAGTAAATAAATTCTTGTTAGATAGAGAGGCAAGTCAATGGGGCTTATAATACGTGCAAAATTCATGGTATAGAGATAAAGCAAAACTTTTCATTGTAAGAGGATAAGTTACCAAATTAGGTGTCTAAAAAAAGATAACTAAACCAGAGACATTTGCATAACCTATATTGCTTGTTGGCTTGGATCGAGTGTTGGTGTAGTGCCCACTTACCTTTGACACCTTTTGATGCTTATGTTGATACTGTTGATTACATTATAGACATTACTATGTTTTGACGTAGTATGCTGTTAGACATTGATCATGGATTATTGTTGATCTTGATTTGATTTTGATGCATGATGATTATTAGAGAAACATTATATGTGGATGATGATATATTATTTGATATGGATGTGGTTTGGACATGTGATTTTAGATATTATGAGTAGATCTAGAAAATGAATATTTTATGATGCTGATATAGTTGTGGATTAAAAATGCAAATGATGTAGTTGTTGCTTCGATATTTTTGTGATTTCATTTATATCATGTTGGATGTTCTGATATGGCCATGAGGCCGAAGGAGGTATTTGTGTTTTGCAGGAAACAAAACATCGGGGGATCGGAGACCAACCATAATGGAATTCTAGGTGAATTCGACAAGGTCACCATGGCAACTTGTTTTGTGTTGAGTGTTGTTTTGTTAGGGATTCCCATGGGGGGGATTTCCTTTATATGTGACCATGGATATTATGTATTTTATTGATGTTTTTATTTTATTAGTTTTGTATTTATTTTATTAGTAATGTGTTCCCTTCTTTTAATTAATTAGATTGTGATAGATTAATGTGAGAATCATATGTTTAAAATTTAAATAAATTAGATTGGGATATTGGAAAGTAATTATAAGAGTTGTTGGCTTTTGTATTAATTATGTAAGGGATGTGTAAGTTGTGTAAGAGCTTGTGTAAATCAGTTTTGGAGTATGAAATACTCCACCTCCATGACAAATTCGAATTTGTCCTTGGGAGCTGTTTTTGGAGGCTTGTGGGACAAGTAAAACTTGTTCCATGCCTCTAAATTTCATCTACCAACCATACTTATAGATGGAGATGTGATTTTTGATTTTTTTAATGAATTTTACTAGTCACGTTGCTTGTTTTGGAATGCACTCTCTTACATTTCATTTATTTTGTTGTCCCTTGAGGTGTGGGCTCTTTGGAGTGTGTAAGTAACTTATCATTTTTCACCCACCTCTTTATTGTGCTTTAGAAAATGGAGTTTGTCTTTTGTTTTTGAATTTGAGAATGTTTGATGTGGCATCCTACATGAATCCACATCATCCTCTTCTTTCCCTCTTCTATTTAATTAAAACTCTCTTCTTGTTTTGGGGTTGTTGAATCATTTTGCAACTTCCTTGGGGGTGCATTTTTCTTGTGTGGAGCTCTTATTTTTGGAGGAAGTTGGAGAAAGATTGCATGCTATGGAGTTGTTGTTTTGGGTTGTGTTTTCTTGGCATTTGAAGCTTGTTTTTGGGAGAAAAAGTAACCATGGAGAGGTAGGAATTTAACTCTCATTTTTTTTTTGTTATTTCCTTGTTGTGTTTTGTGAATGGTGCATGATTTGTTTCTTTTGTTGGTTGGTTGGGTAGACTACCTTAGGGAAGGTGTAGGAGAAGGATATGGGGAATCCATGTGGGGGGGCATAAGGAATTCCATTGGAATCAAAGTTTTGTGGAGGGAGATTGGGTTTGGGATCCACCATGGAAAAGAAATAGCTTGCATTTCTTACTTGGGGTGGGCACAAGGAAATCTGTGGGGGGGCATAAGGATGTGTGTGGGATGAATTATTTTAGTGGGTTTTTTTGGTGGATGCTTAATTCCCAATTGGGAGGCATAAGTAGCTTCCCTCATAAACCTTTCTCATTTGGCTTGCTTGATCAAGCCTGAGTTTTGATTGATATGTTTTCAATTACAGTTGTAAATTGTTGTTTTGTATTGATCTATGTTTTATTTTGAAATGTGTATGTGAAACAATTTTGTGTGTTGTGGAAGCCAGTTGTTGCCATGGTTGAATTACACCTTTGATTGTATTTTGGTTTGGGATCGGGGGCCAATGATGAAGGAAGGATTCTCCTTTCATTGGATTTCTTGGTTGGGTGGAGAGCGTTGCCTTTCCCCCTCTTTTGTTGTGATCAACTTGGAGAAAAATATAATGTGCATGTTGTTGTCCTGGAGCAAAGGAAAAATGCAATTTGACAGTCCCTTATGGAAACACATTCATTATAATCCTTTCCCACTTGTTGTGGATGAAATTGTATCATATATTTGTGAAGGGAAGATGTATATAGTTTGATTATGGAGTTAGTATTTCAAATTGTAAAAGACATTTAAATTATGATTCTATTTATTGGAAAGAAATGAAAATTATGTTAATTGCATTCAAGGAATGAAAGAGTGTAAAGATGTTTCTTTTTTTTGAATTCAATAAAGAATTGCAAGTTTATCTCTTATTTGCATTGTTGTGATGAAATGGGAATATCAAATTGTGATTTGAAGCTTTGTTTAATTGCAAAAAAAGAAAATACGTATGAAGGAAGGTTGTTGCTCGTTTCTTTTGGCAAATATATATAAAATTGAAAGTCAGACCTTATCATTTAGCTTTGAAAATGAATTGTGGTAAACAACTAAATGCATTAGATTAGTTTAGAAACTATATACAACACTTAAATGATAAAATTGATAAATAGATCCTTTAAAAATTTGATCACTGGCATTGTGACTTTTAAAATTGACAAATTTAATCAAATTGCATAGTTTGGACCAGAACTTAACAATAAAGTTGGAAACCTCAAAATTCAACATGATATATTAACAATGAACTCAATTGACAAAGAAAATTTAAGAGAATAACTGAAACAATTGCAAAATTGAGCTCAATCTCTTCCTTAACTGTTTTCTGTCATTTGTTGGACAAAATTCAAATTTGAATCAATTGAACAAATCAACTTCCCTAAAACACTTTAAAATATCCCTAGATCAATTCTCCATGCCTATTTGGCATGTTGAGTGAAGGAGGAGATCCAATTTAATCAAATTGAAAAGTTGGAAATTGCCAGTTTGCTAATTAAAAGCATGCAGATCCTTTTTGCAAAATTGACCCCTTAAACTTTACCAAAATGTAATATTTATGTTTTTTGTGCAAAGAGGGCTTTGAGATATTTCCAAAAAGTCATCGTTTTCCCAAAAATGAGCTTTCTAGCTCAAGTTATGGCACTTTGAAGTTTTTGAGCCTTGGCGGGAAAATTTGGAAAAAAATTCCTTGGCGGGCCCGCAACCCAAATATTTCTTGTCGAATTGCCTTAGAAAAAAAAAAATTTAAAAAAATTCTAGGAAAAATTTCAAATTTTCCTCCACCGGCCCACAACTAATCAGAGGTTGTCACATGTCCTCACAGGGCAACGGCGGAGGCGCGGCATTTTCTTTTCCTTTAGACTTTTTTGAAAATTTTGGAAAAATTTTCCTTTTGGCCCCGCCGGCCCATGGCCAATCACAGGTTGCCATGTGGCAGATTTGGGTGCTAGCGGGGGGGGCATACCCTTTTGTTTTTTTTGGTTTTGGCCTTTGAAAAATTTGGAGAAAATTCCCCTCTACCCCGCATCCCCGCCCTCGTCTTGGAGAATTCCTTCTGTGGCCGTGCGGACCCACGTGACCATTTTCCACTTTGTTCTTCCCTTCGGAAAATTCATCAATATTCTCCGCCACTCCCTCTCCCTTATTCCCACAGTGAATGGTGGAGTTCCACGTGTCCCTGGTGCACCCGCGGGCACGTGGAGGCCAAGTTGGTTTTTTTCCCTTTTGGCGAAGTTTGTCAAATCGCTTCGCCGCTCCGCCCTTCCCTCATCCTATCCCGCTTTGAACCTGGACTCGACACATGTCCACCAGGGACTTGCGGAGGCGCGGGAGAAATTTTGTGTTTGCACCATGTGGGGGGAATTTTTTCTAAAGCCACCCCATGACCCGCCAACCCGCCAAAGGTGTTTTCACCCCTACTTGACACGAGTCCCCTTATGGAAAATTTGACTCCAAAACTCTGCCTGATCATATCTTGAGTTTCTGAAGGAGTTAGGAGGACTTATTTATATCACCGAAAAGGTGAGAAAATTTCCTATCCAATGGGAATGATTTAGGGAAGTTTTGGAAGCATTAAGTATGAGAAAAATCAAGTTGAAACTCTAAGCCTGTTAGAGAGTGGGTATGGGGGTAAATTACTCCCTGAACCTAGCTGAAACCTCTAACCCTAAAATTTGAACCTTGTGAACTTGAAAATTTGTTAATGAAGGAAGAATATGTTCTAGTAATTTAGATTTGTTCTAAAACCTAATAGGCTCAACTGTTGTCTTGCAACTTGGTTGTGGACACTTCTAATAAAAAAAATTATTCCATAATTTTCTAACTGGTCCTAGGTTGTTTCTTGGGTCTCAAGTGGGTTGTTTTAACGGGCATCACAGTTGGTTTCAAGATTTTTCCTTTGAAGGAGGTGTGATTGCAACATGTCCTTGAATTTGAGGCTCCTTTTTTACCATTTTTCAAGTTTTCAATTTTGTATCAAGGCTTGGAGTAAGGAGAATGATTCCCTAGTAAGTTGTATCGAAATGAAAAAAATTAAAATGAAGTTTGTAAAGACTATAACTAATTGATCACGTTCATCAAACCAAATGTAATAGGTAATAAAGGGAGTCATTTTTATAATTATACAATTTTAACATAACCAATTTTATATTTATATAGATTTGGTTGAAAATGTTAATTCTTTATAAATTTATGTTACCTTGAAATGTGGACCTATTTTGTGTTGTTGGTTGTTACATAGTACCATCTTCAAAATAACTACAAACAAAGTCATATTCTTAAAATCCTTATTTGTCTCTAATATTTTCCATGCTATGGGTAAATTCCATTGTTCTATAATTAAAAACTACCTTGTATTTACTTTAAAGGTGTAAGGGTTATATATGTTGAATATTTTGATTAATTAATAAACATTAATGTGTATATTATAATGTTGTTTGTAATAAAATATGTGATACAAAATGATTTCTTAAAACACAAGGATGGAAAAGTACTTATCTAAATAGAGAGGCATAAAGGTGATCTAGGTGTGCAGATTCTATGTGTAGGTTGGTGAAGATCTAGAAGTGCTTTGTCTCTGGAACTATGACCTCAAACTGAGTTGGTATAAGAACGTATATGATCTGTTAGGGCGTAGTATGATATAGTTCTTGGCCATATGGTCTTAGACCAAGATATTATGACATTCTATAAAATATGGTGGTCATTTATGGCCTAGAAATATGCTTTGGTGTCTATTGTTAGAGTTTTCAATTGTTTGACATCTTTTTATATTGACCTGTAATGGAAAAGGCCCTAAATACCTCCACTAGCATTTGATGAACACAATTAGATAAAAAAGGAGAAATAAATGTGTGGTGGAATTGGAATAACCTTGGTGGTCAACCCTTGTTGAGTTGATCTAGGAATTGCACTACATCCTCTCAATGTTAGTGATTAAGCTAAATATGTAAAATAATAGCCTAATCTATATGCTATTGCAACTTTAAATGAATAATAATGAAATACATAAATTACACCCAAAAAAACTAAGCAACAAAGTTTATGGGTTGTTGTATTCTTCCAATCATTTAACTGACATAATCTTTGTCAGTGTCATTCTAAACCAGGGTTGTGTCCTAGGCAATATGCAATGGAGTCTAGGGGAACCAATTATACGTTGGATCTATTGGGGGTTGTTTAGTTTAGCAACTATTCTACGGAAATGCAATTCAAATCTACAGAAATTAAATACAGTTCTACAGAATTCAACTATTTGCAATGAAAGGAAATTTAACAACTAATCTTCTGTTGTAAAATGAAATACGCACGCACTATCCTTAACAAATGAAATCACAACTGCATAAATGGAACTTAGCAGAAAGCAAGACTATTTGTTAACCAAATTTGCATAACAAAAGCATCTATTTTAAGCGAAAGCACTAATGGAGAAAGTAGGTACAGTTAATCAAAGCATGCATGTAAAATTTATCAAATGACAATTGCAGTAAATCCAATCAAAGAACTGTATGCATGAACTCAAAATAACCTCTTATCTCCTTGGTCGAGTGGGCCCTTGCTCTTCCTTGGGATAGAGGGATTAACAACTTCTGATTCTCAAAATGTCGTGGCTTTCATTAACTCAAAATAAGTTCATAACATAGACAATAGAATTAATCAAGAACTGTATGTAGATAATCTTCTTCAGTATATCAAAAAGTGGTACTACCAAGTTCTGAAGACGAAGTCTTCATATAGAAACTATTGGTTACAAGATCCACCATATCAAGTGGCATTAAACATTTTCCATCAAATATCAATTAAAACACATAAATCTTTATGGGCCGTTAGGATCAAGCCCAGGCTAATAGGCCAACTTGATGGAAATAGTCTTCAGCCACATGCTTCAAACTCAAGCTCCATAACCACAAGCAAATTCCATCATTCCCTACACACATCATCACATTTGATCTCACAAAGACAGTTAGTAGGAGGTTCATGTGATAATCATTTTTCATAAACTATAGCAAGGAAAATGCATCAAACCTACTAATATATAACTACACAAAACATCCCCATGTATTAATAAGTCATATCAAAAAGAGTATTTTCTGCCTAAACAAATGATATTAATGATCCAAACAATGCACTTATCATTTTCCCCCGTAAGTTTTCGTGTTGCATGTCCCTATGTAACTTATCTGCATCCTATCCACATACCAAGCTACTTAGCCATGTCATACTCTTTGAATTGATCAATGAATTACTTTGTGGCGTTCTTGCTTAGCCCTGAGTATTGGAGGTAATTTCTACCTATTCTGTGAAACTATCATGTGACTGTGCTAAATTATTCTGCCAGGTAGTGAGAGGGATAAAAAGGAGTGGTGGGTGTACTTGAAGGCCTAGCCATTCATCATTTTACTATTGGCTGGTTTCCTCTATGGTTTGTTCTGATTAATGGTGATGAGGGCATCACCCTTGCGCATGCTCCAGCTCAGGTTCTGGGGAGAGAGAACCTCCCTACGTTTCAAGGGTAGACTCAGATTATCCCACCTCCTATCACAACCTTTCCAAGCTGTCCCAAAATTCTCTTGACTGTAAATTTCAAAATCAATGACACACTAAAGTAAAATATGAGAAGTATTCACCCCAACCCCTGCCTAATAGTAAAGTGATCCAAAGTTTTTCCA
Source organism: Taxus chinensis (assembly GCA_019776745.2). Classification (NCBI taxonomy): domain Eukaryota; kingdom Viridiplantae; phylum Streptophyta; class Pinopsida; order Cupressales; family Taxaceae; genus Taxus; species Taxus chinensis. The sequence continues at coordinate 768,002,747 of CM034153.1, forward strand.
TAGGGCTGACATTTATATGATGAGTTGGGCAGATGTGGAATATGATAGACTAAGTGGTGTGATTGACAATGTCTATTTATTGACCTCCAAATGATTTGATTCTGCAATACAGAAATGAAAGGATTCAATTTGAAAATCACCCACAAATAGGTTGATTAATAAATCAGGGACATTGGTAACTATCATGTTATGTAGATAGAATTCAAAAAGCAAATTTTGAATTTTTGAAGTACTATACTTGTAAACTGATAAAAAACTAGGGCCATTGGGAATTTCATGAGGGGCTTGAGAACACAATTGAAATAAGTGCCAGGAATAAAATTACTCTTGGAAAAACATGTTATAGACTGAAGAGGTTTTTCTACAGGATAGACAATTTAAGGGCCAGAGGACAGACATAGTCTAAAATTAGATGTTACTTTTTTTTTTTCCTCCTATATAGATTCTTTTTTCTTTTTAAATTTTTTATTTTCCTTCTGCAATTCCCTCTCCTGAAGGGATAACTGATGGAAACTATCCAAGAGGGCAAGACTCTTATCACGCTATCTCTTCAAACAACTTACTTCAAGTTATAAGGCAGTAATCTCCTAAACTTTTTCTACTATTTGTTGTGTAGGTTCAACTTGTACTAAAATGTTTATTTCTTCCATACCTTGTAATTGAGATTTCATTAGTGTGATTTCCTCCCTAGATAGTTGTGAGAAGGTGCACCACTTGGGTTTCAAACATTTTAAGAACCACAGGGTGAATTTTCCATAGATGATGGAATAACATATGATGGAACAGGTTAAGTCATCTTCCTTATGTAGTTCCTCCCGAATGTGGGCGGTATCATCAAGAAAGGTCTCTGATTGGGAATCACCAAACTATAAAAATGAGCTAAGCCATCGGGGACCGTAGTTGTATCGAAGAAAAAGAGAGCCATGGCACACTTGCCTTTTGAATTAGAAATGAAAGGTAATGGACCCTCAGCAGTACTAACTATGTCCTACATGCTCAGGAACCTCAGCTGCCTCTACTTGGTTGTGTGAAGGGCCAGGGCCTTATGCAAGGGTAGACCGAGGTGCACAAGAGAGACTATATTTTATTTGCTTTGGTCTAGACCCTTCACCACTATCACATCCCTAGAGCCTTCTGCTTTCATCTAAAGAAGACTTGGTGTTAACATAACAAATGAATCAACCCTGGGTGTTTAATTAGAAACTTGCCTCCACTAGACTGGTGCTTTTGGTAAACTTTAATAATGGATTTTGTGAGGTATTCTAGCAGATTTTCTCAAAGGGCCTAGTTGAAATGCGTCCCTTTTTAAGGTGAATGAGAATTTTAAGTGCATCACCACCCAGAATAGAGTCCTAACCATCACATATGAAATAATAGTTGACCCATTTCACAATCTCGCTCTAGATTCTAAGTAAACTTGTCCTTCTTAACACCCTTCTCGACACACAATGGAGTCAGGTATGACCTCTGGGAGTGCCTCCCCTTCATCGTGAAATAAATCAATCAAGATTTGTAAAGGATCATTCGTCATTACCTTTAAACCAAATTCTAGCAGGCTAGATAGGTCAAAAATGACCTGATTCGTAATTTTAACCCACCTTCCACCAACTTGTGAACAGGTGGACTCAAATTTATTCCAGAGTTCTTCCAAAATGCCCTCATCAAAATTTTCAATTTGACAAATTAAATCCAACCATCAAAAATCATGAAATACATGTGAAAGGACAGCATTCTGGAGTGAGGCATCTAGTGAAGCAGGTTTTGATGTCTTTCGCAGTCCCATACTGAAGTTAAAGGTGAGTAATACCAGGTAGCAGAAAAAAATAGAACAGAGCATATCTCTCACTTCCTGTTTAGTAAATGATAAAACCAATCATGCATGATGTACATACAACAATAGTAAGAAGTAGTTACAGAAGCAATAAATTTCAAATGGCACCATATTCCTTGGGTGGCGTAAAATCAAGCGAAGGTAGCAGTGAAAAAATAGTGAATGAGACCAGCCACCCATGTGAGTTTAAGATTTTTGCGGCTGGCACATATCCCACAGTTGAGGAGTAAGCTCCACCCATCATGAATTTGGAGAGTGTGACACATCGAGGGCATGTGGTGATTATGAGTCATTACTCTTTTTATGTCTGTCATCCATAAAACCGGATTTGGAAAGAGATCCAAAATGAACATAGCAATCATTTCATGATGGTGTAATGATGAAAAATGGATACATGGGGAAATTTTTTACATGGAAATATCATTAGCAAGTTAAAATGCACTTATCCGTGCAAAATTTTGTTATCTGATATCTGTAGATTCCTATGCCCTACAGTTCGAGATAAAATGTGATTAACAACTATAAAAAAAATGAAAATTCTTACATTTATTGGAAATAATAATAAATAAAACTACTAACTAAGGGAAGAATATTGAATGAAGAATCATCTTCCTTTATTGAATTTGTAAGAGATTGATTACTCCATGCTTAAGAGTACAAAGAGCCTCCTCAACATGCATCTATGTGCATAACAGAATGTCATCAATGAAAGTATTCTTATCTAGTGGCTGGTGATAAACTCAGAGCCTATGCCCATTTACCAGAAGAGTCTTTTTGTCTGCCATCAATCAGTATCAATTGAATATAGCCATTATCAAATACTTGATTTACCTAGATAGGGACCGAACCAACATGTACATAACTTGCCTTTAAATTGCTAATAGTAGGAATCAAAGAGTAATTTAACCCATTATCCTTCATGAAATGTCTTTTTTTTATGTGAGCATCATGCTATGTTTTCTGTTGATGTTATAGGATTTCTGTCTGCTGCTATGCCTCCATTTGTATTTCATCTAATTCATTCATCTGTAACATTCATTCACGTTATGCCTCATCCAAATCGATCCCAAATTCTAATGCTATTCGCCAGGTACACAATTCAAATTCGACATAGTAACAGTGGTTTATTCCTAAATACTAGTTCATAGGGAGAAATACCAGTAGTTGAATTTTCCAGGTCCTTTTGTACGCCTAGATGGCCTCAAGAATATTTGGTACCCAATTCTTTTTATCGACATTAACCACCTTAGTTATAATATTTTTGAGTTCTCAATTGGTTACCTCCACTTGCCCATTGGATTGGGGGTGATATGGTGATGATTTCTGGTGCCTGATTCTATAGATTTACAAGAAATCTTTAATCATATTTGAAACAAATTAACGACCTTAATCAGATACAATGGCCCTTGGTGCTCCAAATTATAGTAATATCTGATTATAGAGAAAATCAGAAACAACATCCTCATTGGCAGATGCCAATTCTTGAACTTTATCCCATTTGGTGATGTAGTCCATGCATACCAAGAGATAATCCTTCCCAAAATATGGAGGATCAAATGGTCCAACAAATTCAATACCCCATTTCTCAAATGATCCTAGAACCAATTGAGGATTCAAAGGAATCTCCTTAGAAAGTGTAGGTTTTCCCATTCATTGGCATGTATCACACTGCCACACATACTTTTTCATAGTCCTATGGAGGGAAGGCCAATAGTACCTTACTCCAAGGATCTTGTGAATTGTTCATTTCAATAAATAATGTCCACCTCCTGGCTCATCATGACATGCTCATAGTATGTCATGTACCTCATCCTCTAGAACACAGCTGCGAAGACCCATGTCAAGACAACATTTAAATAAGAATCCGTTACCTCATTTATATGTTTCACTATTCCTAACCAATCACCTTCTTTCCTTATGAGTAAAATAGGCAAGAAACTTCTCGGTTGTTAAATAATTCACGAGATCAATGAACCAAGGAGTCTTAGTTGAGATAGCAAACAAGTGTTTGCCAGGAAATTAGTCTTGGACTGCTTCTTCATTACATGAAACATTTATTCTAGAAAGAAAATCAGCAACAATGTTAGATTTCCTAGGCTTATCTATAATAGTGAGATTGAATTCTTTCAACAAGAGCAACTAGTGAATAAGCCTTCCACTAACCACTGATTTGTTCATCAAATATCGAATGGCAGAGTGGTCAGTGTAAATTTTTTTTATATCCAGTGATGTAATGATGAAATTTATTCAAAGCATAGACAACAGCCAAAAACTCTTTTTCCGTAGTAGTGTAATTCCTTTTTGTAGGAGTCAGATTTTTGCTGATAAAATAAATTACATACATATGATCTTCTAAGTAATTTTGTCCAAGGATAGTGCCCATGGCTGTATTAGAAGCATCAGTGTGGATATGGAAAGGTTGTCCCCAGTCAGGGCCATGTAAGATAGGGGCCATTGTCAACTTTTCTTTGATAGAATCAAATTCCTGTTGACACTGAGGAGACCATTCAAAAAACACAATCTTTGGTTAACAGTGAAAACATTGGGGCGGTAATTTTGCTAGAATCTTTTATGAATCGACAATAATAACCTGCATGACGAAGGAAACTTTTGATGTCAGTCTGATTAGTTGGCATAGGTAATTGGGTGATGACTGATATCTTTTTGGGATCCACCTGTATACCTTGGGTTGAAAAGATGGTGACCTAAGACAATTTCTTGATCAAACCATCATTAGACATTTCTCATGACTCAGAGATAGTTGGTGTTGTTCACATCGACTGAGTACTTTCTCAAGATTATTCAAAGATTCTTCAAAAGTGGAACCATGGACATTGAAATCATCCATGTAAACCTCAACACAGTCATTAGCAAGATCAGCAAAAATGGCCAAGACTGCCCGTTGAAACATAGCAGGGGCATTACAAAGCCCAAAAGGTAAGACTCGGTAAGCAAATGTACCCCAAGGGCACATAAAAGTAGTCTTATCCTGATTAGCAGGGGAAATACTAATTTGATTATACCCACTAAACCCATCAGAGAAATAAAAATATCTCTTACCAGCCAAATTGTCTAGGACTTGGTCAATGAAAGGCAGGGGAAAATAATCCTTCTTGGTGGCTTTGTTAAGTTCCCTATAATCAACACATATTCGCCACTTACCATTCTTCTTGGGAACAATAACTAATGGGGAAACCCACTGACTATCAGATATAGGATAGATGAAACCTACCTTTAGGAGTTTTTCGATTTCAGTTTTGACTATGTCTCTCAATGTTGGATTGATTCTTCATTGTGGCTGCCTTATAGGTTTGACATCATCAGTGTAAATATGATGTGTACAGATGCTAAGATGGATTCCTTTCATATCAGTGTAATCCCAAGCAAAAGCATGGGAATGTTTCTTTAGAACCTTAAGCACCCTAGCTTCTTGATTGACATCCAAGTCGCTACCTATGGTTAGCTCTCTACCCATACTGACAAGCACCTGCTTGGTATCATTCGCAAGAGCAAGCTCTGTACTAGTGATAAAAGAATTCAATGGGAAAACATGGGGCTGAAGCATGTGCAGGATGGGTATTTTCTCAAAAGATAGAATCTTGGTTAAAGGACAATAGAAATCAGGAACTAAATGTTTGGAATTATAAGCATAGAGTTTCCTACCAGACTCAGCAGAGGTAATGTCTACCAGAGAAATAGCAAAAGAGATGTCTAATGCTGGTATTCCGTATTCTGTAACAATAGTGCTGATTTCCATAGTCGCAGAGTCCTTAGAATCAGTTAGTGTATATGACTCCACAGCTTCTGCCATATGATTGTGTACTACAATAGTGGCAAAAAAAGAAGAACTCAAAGAGTTAGCATCCAAAGAATCCACCCATACCTGGTCACAATTGTTTGTATAAGGTTGGGCAGGAGGATATAATGAAATGTGTTTGGATTTCTGCCCATTTAGAATTGTCATGTTGCCTGACCTACAGTCAATATAAGCAGCAACCGTAGCTAACCAGGGTCTTCCCAAGATGACTGGATATCTCAACTTCCGAGCTTTAGGCTACAAAACCATGAAATCAACTGGGTGCTCCCATGATTCAATAGTGACCATTATATCTTCAACCACACCATCAGGTACAACAATAGATTGATCTGCTAACTGCAGAACAGTGTTGGTTGGTTGAAGTCCTGTTAAGGATAGCAGATTAAACATTTCTGTTGTGATGACATTAATAGCAGCACCAAAATGTTAGATATTGACTGGTTGTTTATACAAATAGTAATGACAGGGATCCCAGGAATTAATGGAGTTAGATGGTAACCCCGTAAACCATCTCATAGTATAATCTTTGAGAGTGGAGGGAAACAGTTTGAATTTTTGATTGTTAGTTCGATAGTCATATGTCTAGCATGGATTTTAAATTCAAACATAAACTGATCAGGGTCTTCTTTGGTCATTCCTCGAAAGAGGGGGAGGATGGATGGTGAGATGTTTTTCATGGGTGCATCCTCATCTGCATCGAGGACAATGGGATATGTAAAGGTTCATCCTAAATGTTGGTCTTCAACATTCCCAAGGTCCCCCAATGCCAAGTGGTGTGAAGAGGATACAAAATGCTCAGAAGAGGTTCTAGGCATTGAGTTGGAATCTGTATCACTCTCTGTGTTTCTTCCTTGTGAAGTGCCTAGAGAGATTTGCTGAATATTGCGTGCTATAAATCTCCCTTGGTTATCTCGTGACCTATGCATCCAGGTTGGTTGGTTTAAAAAGAGGTCCGAGAGAACTACTAGTTTCCTACATGAACTCCATTAACACCCATAGCATATGGAATAAAAATAATGGAGCTTATGGTTATGTCCCTGACAATGGTGCCAAAAATGATGGGTCGTTGTATTTTTCCAATCATTTAACTGACATAATCTTTGTCAGTGTCATTCTAAACCAGGGTTGTGTCCTAGGCAGTATGCAATGGAGTCTAGGGGAACCAGTTATACATTGGGTCTATTGGGGGGTTGTTTAGTTTAGTGACTATTCTATGGAAATGCAATTCAAATCTACGGAAATTAAATACAGTTCTACAGAATTCAACTATTTGCGATGAAAGGAAATTTAACAACTAATCTTCTGTTGTAAAATAAAATACGCACGCACTATCCTTAACAAATGAAATCACAACTGCATAAATGGAACTTAGCAGAAAGCAAGACTATTTGTTAACCAGATTTGCATAACAAAAGAATCTATTTTAAGTGAAAGCAGTAATGGAGAAAGCAGGTACAGTTAATCAAAGCATGCATGTGAAATTTATCAAATGACAATTGCAGTAAATCCAATCAAAGAACTGTATGCATGAACTCAAAATAACCTCTTATCTCTTTGGTCGAGTGGGCCCTTGCTCTTCCTCGGGATAGAGGGATTAACAACTTCTGATTCTCAAAATGTCGTGGCTTTCATTAACTCAAAATAAGTTCATAACATAGACAATAGAATTAATCAAGAATTGTATGTAGATATTCTTCTTCTGTATATCAAAAAGTGGTACTACCAAGTTCTGAAGATGAAGTCTTCATATAGATACCGTTGGTTACAAGATCCGCCATATCAGGCGGCATTTAAACACTGTCCATCAAATTCTAATTAAAACACATAAATCTCTACAGGCCCATTAGGATCAAGCCCAGGCTAATAGGTCAACTTGATGGAAACAGTCTTCAGCCGCATGCTTCGAACTCGGGCTCCATAACCACCAGCAACTTCCATCATTCCCTGCACACATCATTGCGTTTGATCTCACAAAGACAATTAGTAGGAGGTTCATGTGATAACGATTTTCATAAACTATAGCAAGGAAAATGCATCAAACCTACTAAGATATAACTACACAAAACATCCCCCTGTACTAATAATCATATCAAAAAGAGTATTTTCGGCCTGAAGAAATGATATTAATGAGCCAAACAATGCACTCATCAAAAGTGTAAACCCTAAGTGCAAAGAGAGGTTAAGAATCCTTAGTTGATTTACAAAGTTATGAAAAGTGAACAAATTTGGAGAACAAATAAATGTCAAACATTGACTATCGCATTAGAGCTCGTAAATTACATATCTGACATATTTGACTGGACTGGGGTGCTTGGAGAGGGATAAGAGTGCTTGTGGGCACCCTAGTCCTGTTACGGGCACTCTGGTCTGCGGAAATACCCAAAAACCTAAAATCTTGAGGTCATAAGATGTTTGTTGATGCTCACCTTCTGTTGCTACGAATTCACATAGTGATCACTGGAGACTTCAGAAACTTGCAAGAAAGAATAAACCTATAAAACCCTCGAATAGGAATCAAATCTCAAAAAATAAAGATGTAGAATGAGGGGTTAGACTATCCTCAGCTGCCACAATGGCGTATTTACAACTGAGCAATGCACTACATCTTAGACCCAATGTAGTTATGTGTGCGTGTGTGAGGAATTGTGCCCTAGGTTTCCCTTGTACGTGTCACACTTAGAGTAACGAGCGAGTAGTTAGATATATAATGTAAGTAATGTGTGTATGGATTATAATAAACTCCCCTCCTATGAAGTGTGATGCATAAAACTATCATTTTTCCCTTGTGATGGAGCTAGATGCAATGGAGCTCTTAGATGCCTTGATGGATGCAACTTTAGGTGGTGATAGCTAGTGCTTAGTTCTTGGGCCCTTATTATGATCACATAAATTTATACTTATATGATTCCCTTGCTTGAATTTTGTAACTAACCTTGAAAAGGTTGACTTCCAAAAAGATAAGATGCTTAAACGGCTAGAAAGGACCCAAAAAGTGTAAATAATGTATAAAGAGGACAGGGGTGCCCAGAGGGGACAAGAGCACTTGTCGTTACCGTTCTGGCTGGGCACTGGTGTCCAGGATGGAAAACGCTGAAGAGTAAGAAGATAGACTGAGCAAGTAAGGGTGCAATATTGAAAGTAGTAACAAAAAGCAAAGAAAAGTGGCCAATGACATGGTTTAGGTAGTACTTTTCTTACTTAGGAATTATATGAATAATAGTATGTAATCGTGACTAGATAGTTACCCAAAGTGCTTGATTTTGTATCTACATTTGCCCCCACTTTATGTTGGTGAGCGGAATTCTTGGTAACATAAAGTAGATAGAGATGTATACCTAATAACCATGCATATCGATGAGGAAAGCATGCCAAGGAACTAAACAAAGTGTGGAATGATAAAAAGATGGAGTGCGGAGACTAAAGATGATAAAAGTGTAAAAAGTGATAAAATGAACTTAGGGTAGAAAAATATGTGTATATATCGCGATGTACCTGTTTTTGATGTCGATTTCTATGGTGTTATTGAGTGATGGATGATGTTGACTAGCGCTTCCCATAAGGACGAAACTACAAAAAGAGAAGCCGAAAAGTAGTCAATTAAGCATCTATATGTACAAAATCATGTAAAGAAGTGTGTAAGGAGAGTATGTAAATAAATATGTAAAAAAATTTAAAGTGTGAAAAAGGAACATGTGCACTTGATCCATGAAGAGGAAAGAGTGTCGAGAGGATCATGTAGATGATGTCGACACGTGATATTTTCAGGCGATATCATGCCAGTGAACTGGAATAAGTGTAGGGAGAACTATCTGGTATCATCCTCCAACCTTTAACTGCTTCTCAGTGTGTAGAACACCACTATAGATGGTGTATATAAACACGTGCTAAGGACTGTATGCCCTATAAAATACGTTGTATGTGAAGTTCTGTAGACTTTGAAGAACTATCAACCGTTGTGTGATATGCCCCTTGGTTTTAGGAATCCAAGAAAGGCCGCTATGTAATTTACCCCTGGTTTTAGGCATCTGGGAAAGGCCACTATGTAATTTCCTCTAGTTTCAAGCATCTAGGAAAGGTTGCAGTGCCATGGACCCAAGTCTAATTCTGACCCTTGAAAGTGTGTTTTACCAGTACCATGTTGTGTATAACTCTATATGGGATGGTTGGTCCACCCAAATGATGGCTCCCCTCATTTGGGGTGCCTGTGATGTTGTTGAAGGAGTATGCATCCCAAAGGAGGAACAACTGCTATGCTAATAGTGTGCCATATAGGGGAGGGAGTGTGTTTGGTAGAAACTAAGGCACACACAAACGAGTGGTTAAGAAAACAAGTGTTAAAGAAAAGACAAACACACATGTATAAGACGAAATGGAAGCTAATCATGTAATGTGTAAGCTAAATAAACACACAAGAAGACAATGTAGACTGCAGAAAGTGGATTGCAAACATGAGACATCAATCACGATGACACAAGACAATCAAGGCCGTAGTGGCCATAAGCAATTAGAGAGAAATAAATACATATGAAAAATACCGCAAATAATGATACGAAAGAACAAGCAATGTAATAGATAACCATGGAAGCAAATAATCCTGTGAAGCAAATAATCCTGTATAATCTGATAAAGTGATGTGCTATGAAACAAAAGCACTTGTAGTGTACAAAATTAGATGCCCCCAGGAGCTGCTATGGGACTGGTAATGGGTAATCCGCCAAACATCTATGTTGCATTGTTTTTGTACCTCAAAATAGAAGTTGCTAAGTGTTCATTAGATCCTTGTTTAAGTTGCGCTAATTGATCATATGAGATCTTAGAGAAAATTTTAATAGAGAAGTGAGCAAGGAAAGCATCGGCCATATGTGTGAAAGATGTTACTGAGTGAACAGGTAGATCATAGAACCAACGCATCACATAATATTGTAAACTACGAGGAAATAGTTTTGCTAGTATGGTATGGTCATCTGCAAAATCTAGACAAGCTACATGGAATGCTCGGAGGTGCTCTTGTGGGTCACCATGCCCATTTAAAATGGGAAGCTTAGGGGTGACAAAGTTAGGAGGAAGTGAGTAAGCAGAGATGGTGGGTGCGAATGGAGTGTGTAATAATAAAGTGGAATCCAAAGATGGAGACGTACGATAGGTAGCCTGTTTTAATTGACGAATTTGTGCTTAGAGGTCTTGATAGAGGGAGGATAAGTCTTGAGTGACAATGGAAGAAACATTATGCATGTGAGAACAAGAGGTGGAGTGAAGTGGTTAATAAGAGTAGGTGTAATCAAGAATTTTGCGTTTGTTACCTGTCCAAGTTAATGCACCAAACTAAACACAAGAACCCTGAAAAACCTCAATGAAATTGATACCTGATGAAGATATGGACGGATGAGGAAGCCGATGTAGACAAGACGGGCGCACACAAGCAATTTGCACAATAGATCCGAATAACCTGCAAAACACCGGTGCTTGACAGAAAAAGATGGCGTTAGAAGATATATGGGTGGACTGCCCGAGAAGCGGGTCCGAGAAGCGATAAGCTTCCTCGGCGGATGTCAGTCCACGTTTTTCAATAAAGAAAAGAAGCATGCATGATAAAAGATGTAAATAAAGACTAGATTCTCTGATTGCAGTAATAAAACAGAAACTGAACAGCAGACAGGAAAGTACAGAAAACAGGGAACAGGGAAATAATACTGGATTTGTATTACCTGTGACCTTTTACCTGTCTGCAGAGAAAATCGGCGTCGACTGGGTCCAATCGGCGGCGACTGATGTGATCGGCGTCGACGACTGGGACTGATCGGCGTCGACTGAACAAGATCTGTGCCAACTGAAGACAGACTGAACAATCGGGGACTGTGCGATGCGATAGGATTTGAGGATTGGAAGGTGAATGTGGTTGTTTGGATGTGCCGAAGTTGGCGAGACACTGGAACAAGGTCACCAGATGATAGATGGTGATGTGATGCTGATATGACCGGGACAGAGTAACGGTGCTCCTCTCAGGGATTGACTTGGACAGGATCTGCCCTAATTTGATACAATTGATGCTAGGAAGATCTCTCTTTCTCTCAACCTGTATCTATCTTTTCGCTCTTCTGTTCGCTTTTTCGCTCGTTCGTAATCTCTTCCGGGCCCTTAGAACTGAGTTCTGGGATTGCTTTTATAATCGGCGCCGCTCCTAGAAAATCGGCGCCGACCATATGGGTCGGCGCCGATCGCGGAAAAGACTCCCGAGATGGCCACATTGATCGATTCGAGAAAGATAAGACTTATCCCGACTACGGGGAAATATCCCGCTTAGGGAAGATTAAAATGGATGCAATGCATGGGTAGAATAAATTTGGGGTGGATAAGTGATTAAGATGCATGGGAAGAAGCGTAATTAAATATTTAATTATTTAATTACTCATGGGCAAGATATGATGGGATGAGTTAAATTTAGAGTAAGTGGTTAAATCACAGATTGGATAATATCCCAAGGGGATAGTTGGTGACGCAAACGTGCCCCAGGTTACCTAAGCACGTAAATGGATAAGAGGGACACTAAATTGAGTAACCAATTTTAGGTGTCTACATTTTGCCCCTTTTTGTCAAGTAACTTGCGATAAGCAAGGTTATGAGACAAAAACAAAGGGATGGAAGAAGGAAGAACTGTGGTGATGTGATCCCCCTCAAACTAGGGATGGGATGGATGATAGAACAGACGATCCCGAGTTTGAAAGAGGTAGATGAAAAATGCAGGATGCCCCAGTTGGATACCTGGAGTAGATCTGATCATTGATGACGCATTAAAAAAAAACAAAAGGGCAGCAACCTAAGGAACTCACATTGGTAGGGAAAACTAGCCGGTCTCCTCATGAGACGACGTTAGTGCCTACAGACCCCATGAGTGCAAGGAGAACTGCAAAATAGTCAGCCTCTAAAGAGACACATTGGTAGGGAAAACTAGCCGGTCCATAAATCAGACGACGTTAGTGCCTACAGACCCGCGCAACTCTAAGCGGCCAAACGAAAAGCGAGTGCTCCACGCAAAGGGAACAAACCCGAAATAGACAATGATATCGAAAAGACATGCCGAAAGGCAACATTCAGCGCACAACAATGGTCAGATAGACCAAAAAGCCAAGGATCAACACTATGGCAAGAAGAGATGGAAAATCGGCGGTGACTAAACTAATTGGCGCCGACCAAAAAAAAGCGGCGTCGACCAAAATAATCGGCGCCGACCAATCCAGACGCATATAAATATGCGAACAGAAAACGTAAATGATTTATTTTCAACGTGACGATTGATTCAGACAGAGACAGATTTCTGATTCGAACACGATGGAAGCCTCTGGGAGCGGACAGAAGCGCAGGAGGACACGACCTGGGGTAAGTGATCATTTTCGACCTCTTCGTTATATTTTTTTTTTTTGTTTGATTTTTTTGGAAGGATATGAGGCCAGGGTCTGGTTGACGTCCGGCCAGGTAGTCGGCGCCGATTGGTATAATCGGCGTCGACTAGTGTTGGATCGGCGTCGATTGGTAATAATCGGCGCCGACTAAAATGAACGACGCCGATTTTATCAAATCGACGCCGACTTATGGATGTTCATTGATGTTTATGCTTTGGGAAGATGTGATTTATGAAAATAAGAGACTAATTATGCTTTTGATGTCGTGGACGCAGGCACGAGAGACCCTTCACATGAGGGATGCCATCCCGGAGCTATTGGAGACGATCCTGCCTGATGTGACAGATGCAGACTGGCAGCATTTAGAGCTGGCCGGGCTCGGGGGCTTTAGATATTATAGACGAGTGCCACGGGATGTGGAGCTTATGCGAGCATTAGTGCGACGGTGGGACAGCCACACGTGCACATTTTGGTTTAGGACGGGTGAGATGACTATCACCCATGAGGATGTATACAGGATCCTCCGATTACCGATTACGGGGGACCCGATTGAGATCACACCCCGAGAGCAGCAGCAGAGGGCCCTGGTGCGGTTATACAGAGACAGAGCAGATGATTCGGAGATAGTATCTGTGGCAGTGAGGATATCCTCACAGTACAGACAGGATAGCCCTCGGAGCAGGCGGATAGCCCTGATTCAGATGGCTATATCTTATTTTGCCCTGCCAGACTCAGGAGGTGGGAGATTCCCATTGCTACTGCTAGGCTGCGTGTGCGACATCTTGCAGTACAGACAAATTTTTGCTTTCCCTGATGCCCTGATAGCTCAGATTTACTATGAGCTATGGATGTACACCACTGGTCGGAGGACAGGGATCGATGTCAGCTTTGTGCTCCATTGCTGGGCGTATGAGCACATAGTAGTGATTAGGCCATCCGGGCTTCCGTGGATGCCAGCAGCAGTGGGGGGTGTGGACTATGGATTTCGGAGATGGCGGGCTGACATGGCCGCCGGAGACACAGGCAGATCAGCTGAGTGGTACTCAGAGCGTTTCAGGACGCTCACACCGGATCAGGTTATCTGGAGACCATATCGGGCATTTCCGATATGGGCTGGTCAGGATGCCCACTTGGTGGCATTGAGACAGAGCCGAGTGGTCAGGGGCCGGAGGCCGGATATGTGGGAGCAGGTCCCATTCATGCGGATACTGAGGCAGTTTGGTCTAGTACAGACAGTACCCGGCCACATATACACCGTATAGGCGGGATGGCAGAGAGACAGATTTGCCGATTTTGATCCCGGCAGACCCACTGAGAGAGGCTCCACCCTCCATAGACAGTGATGATGACGCGGGGGTGGATGAGGGCTACGCAGCGTGGTATGACACAGAGCTTCCACGACATCTCCCGCCCTCGATAGATGCTGGTGAGGAGGACATAGCTGCGACACTAGACAGATTAGAGGGAGAGCATGCCACACTGATACAGACAGACACATCAGGTAGCTCTAGAGGAGATCAGGGCTTTGACGGAGGAGAGGGATGCCTTGATTGTGGAGAGAGACACTGCTCGCCAGGAGCGAGAGACAGCGATCCAGCAGCGGGACCGCTATTTTCGGCACAGGGAGGCCCCTCAGGGCCAAATACGGAGAGACCGGTGCCATATCAGAGTCTGGCACACAGGGCACGGCTCTAGGAGGGATACCACCAGCAGCGCCAGCAGCCCCAGCAGCACCAGTAGCCTCGTTACGAGCACCGAGTACTGTGAGCCTTAGCACGTACCAGTCTCTCCTTGCTGAGGTGAGATATTATGAGGATGCCCTAGCGCAGCATGCCCCAGATGTGCCTCGGTATGGGGCGAGGAGGAGAGCAGGGACGGCTACAGCGAGCGGAGCCTCAGGTGGAGGGAGCACTGGGAGAGATCGAGGTGGGCCCCGACCTCCAGCAGCAGGTGCATCGAGCTCGGTAGGCGGCGGCCAGGAGATAGACAGCCGGGTGGAGAGGAGGGTGGAGGAGATAGTGTCCTCCACGCTTCGGATTTTACTATATAGAGATTTGATAGACTTTTGTATTTGTATAGTGATGTAGCCTCGATTGGAAGGCATTGTATAGATGGCTCGATTGGAAGCCACCCATTTTTGTAAACAACACACATGTATATATATAGATTGATCACGTTACTTGGCATAGAATTGTACTCATGTTTTTTTTTTTTTTTGGTTTTGATATACATGGATAGATGGATATAGATAGATGTTATTGGATAGATACAGACTGATAGATGATAGAAATAGATGTGATTAGATAGATAGATGTGATGATGTAACTTGGATGTACATGTGCTTTGATGGGTAGATTAGATATGGATAGATATAACGTACCTTAGATGTACGTATTTTTCGATATTTTGATGGATAGATATACAAATATGTTTGATACATGGATGTAATTATAATGAGAAATTGAATAAAGATAGATTGTTGTGATAGAAGATAAATTGTGATTGAATTAACATGTGAAATGTCAATTTAACAGGATGCGAGACAGAGAGATGGAGAATACTCCTTGCAAGAGCCCAAGATGAAAGCGGGAACAACCGTGACTTAGAAGAGAAGACACTCGGAAAAGAAGGGAGATGATAAGTCGGACTTCCAACCGACCATAGAGAAGATCCAGATAAGAAACCGAAAGACCAAGCATACAAGGCCCTATATAAGATTAAAATAAACCCGACACTAACTAGTCGCAAACCAGATCTAGGATAGAAATGGAAAGAAAAGTAAGTAAGTATCTTGTCTGAACCTACAAGGGACAGAATACATGTCCATGATAGGGAAAATAGGATTCTCCATATGATCGACAAAAGGTCTAAAATCTCAGCTTCATGATTTTGACAGAAAAGCAAACTGATCGATGCGGGAAGTTTGCTTGATATGGAAAGACTGATCGATGCGGGAAGTCTTTCAGTGATGCTAAAAAGTGTATAAACTGACTGGAAGGCTGATTGATTACAAGAAGCCTTGAGTATTTCTTTGAGAAACAGCCGTCCTTCAAGGGAGCGGTCTGTATTTTGAATTTGAATGATAGCCATCCTTCGAGGGTATGGTCTATTTTCCTGTTGATTCACTTGACAATGTATGGATAGCTGTCCTTCGAGGGATCAGTCTATCTTTTGGATAGCATCTTCTTCTTTTTTTTTTTTTTTTTTTTTTTTTTTGAAACTCTTTGGAAGAAGCTGAGTTTAGACCTAGATAGATCAGATGGAGGGGAAGAGAACATAGAAGAACATGCACTCATGACCCGAGTAGATCCGATGAAGATAAGTACTTGGAACAGATGAAGTGGTGATTAAGGTATTCCTACCATGAGGAGGAACATATCCAAAAGAAACGTGCAATGAGTAGAGCCGCGATACTCATTTTTAAGGTAAACGAGGCAATAGGCGGAGAACCACACAATTTCAAATCACCACGAAAGTAGATGACTGGTTATTAGGATGGATGAAAGATCTGAGTTGCGACTAGATTTGTGTAAGATAGATTTTAACAATAGAAGGGCCGTAAATGCAAGGCATTAAGAGGTTCCGCCTCAGGGATACCATCTATGGAAGACAAACGATAAGCCCCAGACCCATATTTATGAGTGATAATGTAGGGGCCCATCCAGTTGGGGGCAAACTTACCACGTTGACTCCTTTCGCGTGTAGTGACATTTTGATTTTCCTTAAGAACAAGGTCACCAATTTTGAAGTCACGGTGCTGCACATGCTTGTCATAAGCACGCTTGACACGCTCGAGATAGACTTGATGATGCTCAAGAGCGTTAAGACGCCGCTCATCTAATAATTCAAGTTGTGCTAGACGATTTTGACGATAATCCTCATCAGAGACAAATTCTCTGAGAGAAACACGGAGAGATGGGATTTGGACCTCTAAAGGAAGAACGACCTCAGACCCATAGACGAGAGAGAAGGGAGTAGCACCAGTAGGAGTACGAATGCTAGTCCGATAAGCCCAGAGAGCGAAAGGGATATGTAGATGCCAATCCCTACCAGCTCGACTAGTTACCTTTGCGAGGATATTACGCAAAGTTTTATTGGAAGCTTCGGCTTGACCATTAGCTTGAGGATAGTATGGAGAAGAGAAACTGAGCTTGATATTGAAAGCATTGCAGAGATTTTGCAAATCGACGTTCTTGAAGGACTTACCATTATCTGTGATGAACTTATGCGGCACGCCAAAGCGACAAATGATGTGTTGATAGACAAAATCAACTATGGGTTTAGCCTTTGTTGAAGAAAGAGGGATAGCTTCTACCCACTTAGTAAAGTACTCAGTGGTAGTAATGATAGAATGATGACGCTGTGAAGAACGGGGATTGATGAGACCAATAAGATCAAGACCCCACTGCGAAAAAGGCCACAAATCCGCCGCAGGTTGCAAAGCCTGGCTAGGGATGTGCGTGAGATTGGAATGTTGCTGACACTTGACGCACTTCTTAGTGTATTCACAACAATCTTGATTAAGAGAAGGCCAATAATATCCCAGACGTAAAATGCGCTTGGCTACAGCTAAGCCACTAAAATGTCCACCACAGATACCGTCATGGACCTCCTGAATAGCTTTAGATGATTCATGGGTTTTGAGGCATCGAAGCAAAATACCATCAAAGCCGCGTTTGTAAAGAATCCCGCCTAGGATAGTATAGCGATTGGCGCGTTGGACAAAAGACCTTCTACCATTGGAAGTCAGATCTGGAGGAAGGATCGAATGAGATAGATAATCAACAATCTGTTGATACCACTCATCCTGAGTATGGGTTGTGACAGCATTGATTGACGTTAGTTGCCCAAGATAAGATGGTTGATCCAATCGTTGCACAGCCACATAAAGACGCGAGTCTTCGGTAAAAGGCGGGATAAGGGAGGCTAAAGAGGCCATGGTATCTGCGAATCGATTTGCAGTGCGAGGAATGGATTGGATGGTGAACTTATCGAAAGATTGGAGTTGGGCAAGAACAGTGTCACGATATTTTTGAAGGATATCATTCTTGCATTGATAGACACCCGTGACCTGATTAACGATGAGTTCAGAATCACCAAAGATGTCAATATGACGAGCGCCGAGATTAATGGCATTTTGAAGACCTAAGACAAGAGCTTCGTACTCAGCCATATTATTGGTGCACTCAAAGTTCAATTTGTGTGCGACCGGGATAGGCGTACCCCAAGGAGGAATCATCACGAAACCCGCACCTCCCCCTTGCTGGCATTTGGATCCATCAAAGAAGAGTTTTACTTTAAATGGAGATAGACCAAAATCAATTTGTTGGATAAATTCATCGGGGAATTGAGCAAGGGGGTCTTGAGTGTCTGGAAGAGGAGCACTAGCTAGCTGATCTGCAATAACCTGACCCTTGATAGCCTTTTGCGGGATAAACTCGAGATCAAACTCGGTCATGAGCATAAGCCAACGAGTGATGCGATCATTATGATAAGGCTTTGCATGAATTGTCTTGAGGGGATTGACACTTGTGACAATATAGGTTTTGTGATTAAGAAGATAATGACGAAGTTTAGAAGTTGCAAAGAAGAGAGCGCAACATAGTTTTTCAGCCTCGGAGTAACGTGTCTCATACTCATGGAGGGTGCGACTGATGTAATAGACAGCTTGTTCTTTACCACAAGTGTCCCGATGCGAGATCATGGCTCCCAGAGCATGGTCAGTCACAGAGATATAAAGATAGAAAGGCTCCCCCTCGCGTGGAGGTGTAAGCACGGGTGGAGAGAGAAGATAAGCTTTGAGATCATCAAAGGCCTTTCGGCAATGCTCATCCCAATCGAAATGAGCATTCTTACGGAGAAGATGGTGAAAAGGTTGACAACGGTCCGACAATTGGGAGATAAAACGACGCACTGATTGAAGACGTCCTTGGAGACTGCGGAGCTGCTTTAAGTTAGACGGGGGAGGCATCTCAAGGATGGCTTTTATTTTTGCGGGGTCCACTTCAATACCCCTGATGGAAATGATAAACCCTAAAAGTTTACCAGTGAGGACGCCAAACACGCATTTGGATGGATTGAGACGAAGACAAAAGCGGATAAGCCTCTCAAAGAGAGGCGCAAGGATGAAAAGATGCTCCTGACGGCGCTTGGATTTGCCGAGGAGATCGTCAACGTAATCCTCTACAGTTTTGTGTAAGAGATCATGGAAGATGTAGGTCATTGCTCGTTGATAGGTTGCTCCTGCGTTCTTGAGACCAAAGGGCATGACACGATAGCAAAAGGTCCCCCAAGGAGTTATGAAGGAAGTCTTATGTTGGTCTTCTGGTGCGATGAGGATTTGATTATATCCAGAGAAACCATCCATAAGAGAAAGCATCTCATGACCCGCAGTTAAATCTACGAGTTGGTCGATGTTAGGAAGAGGAAAATCATCCTTTGGACAGGCAAGATTAAGATCTCGGAAATCGGTACAAATTCGAATCTTCCCAGTAGCCTTAGTTACTGGTACTACATTGGACACCCATTGCGGATAATCGATGGGTTGGATGAAGCCAGCCGAGAGCAAGCGTTGTAATTCTTCTTTAACAAGAAGGGCTACTCTAGGGTGCATTTTACGCAGTTTTTGCTTGACTGGTTTGATGTTGGGAAGGGTAACGATATTGTGGACCACAATATCGGGATCGAGTCCTGGCATATCCTCATATGACCAAGCAAAGGCTTGACGATGTTTGGAAAGAAAAGCAGTAAAGTCCCCTAATTCTTGTGGATTAAGGGATTGGCCGACCTTAATGATGCGAGGGTCTTCAGAAGTCCCTATATTAAGGTCGATAGTGGCCTCGTTGAGAAGGGTAGACGTGTCAGAAGGAATAGTCTTGGGAAGATATGAATCCTCTGCCCCCAGATAGGTGAGGACAGAATTGTCATCCGCACAGTGGATAGCGTTGATAGTAGGAGAGTCGTCTCCAACTATCTCAGGGAAGATTAATGGTATAGAAGCAGACCGATTGTTAGTCTCATAGACTAACGGCCCTAAGGAAATGGTATTGATCAAAAAAAAAAGTTAGGTGGGATGGAAATGTCATCGTCCACATCAAGTGATGCTTCTGATTTAGTGGGGGAAAGTGGTTCTTCAGTAGGAAGAGGCTCATCAAGAATAGTGACAGTGGCCTTTGAAATGGGTTTAAATCCCAAACCAAATTTTTGATGTGGCATGAGAGTAGGAATGGATTTGAGGTCATGTATACCTTGTTCATATTTTCCAAGGCCAAAACCTTTCCACGCGCATCGATATAGATAAGTTTTTGCAAACGTGGGATTCTGTAGATAATCAAACCCTGTTAGGTAAGGTTTGGCTCTAGGAGGAGAATCCGGGCAATAATGAGGTGTATCAAGACCACCGTAGATGAAATTGGTCTGTTGATTGGGTAAACCAATGGTAACGATGCGACCGAGACCTGATTGATATTCAGGTTGCTTGTCTGGTCTACCATACTCATTAGGTTTGAGATGGGCATCGAAAGAAAAGAGAGGAAGCTCTCCTAGTGAGAAACGCTGCAATGTCTCTTCCAGATTTTGCAAATCCGGTAGTTTTGTTGCAGGTATGGAAGAAGATGAAGCCCCATCAGGAGAAGATGTATTTTCTTTTAAAGGGGCAGACCTTGTGGTCATGTCGCATTGCGCAGAAGGAAAAGGATCTCCTGGATGGGTGTAGATTTTGCCCTCATATTGATATTTTAGGCATCGATGGAGGGTGGATGGGACACAATGCATTGCGCGAACCCAGGAGCGTCCAAGGATCATGTTATAGTGGAATTTTCCTTCGACAATGTAGAAGAGTTCATGGAGCAGCTTTTTACCTACTCGGATGGGTAAGACCACAGTTCCTAGAGTGACTGCTAGCTGATCGTTAAATGATCGAAGGGCGAAAGGTGGAGGTGACACCACATTCTTAGGTAACTTAAGTTGTTCGAATGTGTGGGAAGAGATGACGTTGAGAGCAGCTCCACTATCGATCATAACACGTTTTAAGGCAGTGTTATTGACTTGGACGGTGATGAAGAGAGGAGCCTCCAAATCCTCTGAAGAAAGATGAGGAATTTCTGAATCCTCAAAAGAAATGGCGGTCGATGGACCAGTCAATCCAACAACCCACTCGAAGGGCTGGGGCTCATCGGAATTTACTGCGATGCGACGCAAATTATCGATTAGAGCCTGGCGATGTTGTGGAGAGGATTGGATGAGGTCAAAAAGAGACATTTTGACCGGAGCTTGGGTGAGTTGTTTCATAACACTCTCCTCAACGGATACGGGAACTTGAGCCCGAGGTGCAGCACGAATGGAGACCTTGGGTCGTGGGGCTGATGAGGAAGGAGACACGCCTTCAGGGGCTGCAGAAATGACAACCCGTGGTCTAGATGTTGAAGATGAAGATGGGTTATCATAATGTTGGGTTCTAGTGGCGATATGGATTGTGTCAATTTGGGAAGGAGGGAGATCAAGTGGAGTGGAACCACTAGAGGTCTGAACGGATGGTTGAGGTTCGGATGAGGCTAGGGTGACAGGAGGTACTTGTTCCTCCTCCAGCAAGAGGTCACTTTCTTCCAGAAGGTTCTTGACAACGGCTTGAAGAGCTTTACATCCCTCAGTGTCATGACCTGGAGTACGGTGGTAAGCACAAATCAGGTCAGAGTTAAACCAGGTAGGTTTCACTCCTTTAGGATTGTAAGGTTTAATCGGAGGAAGGGTTATGGCTGAAGATTGGATAAGTTGATGAAGGATTTCGGTGTAGAATCCGGTAGACGAAGATGGGGATAGAGATGATGGAGATGGTTCTTTCACATCAACCGACTGCCGAGGCAAGAGGGCTTGCATGTTAGGTTTAACAGTTTTATTAGGGATCCTCTTATTTGTTTGGACATTTGGAGGAGCGGTCTTGGGTGCTTGGGATGGGAGCAAGTGAGACATGATTGTCTTTGGTGGAGGAGGAGCCCCTAAGATAGATTTTGAGGAGGATGGAGATGCGACAAATTTTGCGGTTTTTGGAGACAAAGGGGGTTGTTTGGTTGAATGTACTGATGATTTAGATAATGTCGGTTTAGAAGAGGAAGAAGCTCCCAAAATAGGTGAAATTGGAGGAAGATAGGGTGTCTTGATTTTTGGTAATAAAGATGAGGATCTTGATAGAAGAGGTGGCATCTTTTTGGTAGGTAAGTCTACTTTTCGAAGTATTGGTGAGGAATGTGTTGTAGAAGAAGACGATGGCTTTGATAGGTGTGTAGAAGAAGATGCCTTCTCAGCGGGCAAATCTAATCGTTTATGAGGCGTGGAGAGAGACTTTTGTGGAAGAGCACCAAGAGTTTTGATGGTCCGAAATATGGGCTTCCCTTTTTCAGGGATGGTGACAACTTCAACGTCATAAGGTGATTGTAACCTTTTTGGAGGAAGCAAATGTGGAGATACTGATGGTATAATGTTAGATTTTGGTTGTCTCGGTTTAGGTTCAGGAACCGAGCGTATAGATGTTGGTGCTACTTCTTTTGGTTTTTCTTTAATAGGTGAAGTAACATTAGTGATGGAAGAAATAAGTGATGAAGAAGTTCCTTGCGAAGGGACCACTTTTGGTGTAGTGATCATGGGTGGAACTACTGTAGGAAAAGAGATAGGAAGAGTCAAAGTTGAAGACACTTCCGCCGAAGTCGGCACGATTATAGGGATGTTTATCAAGGGCATAGTTGTAGCGGGAATGGGAACAATAGAAGTGGATGTGTCTGAAGTGGAAACTCGAAGGGATGTAATTGCCTCGAGCATTGAAAGGATGTCTGATGATGAGATAGATGAGGAAGACACTGTCTCGGGTATGGATGGGAGATCGGACAAAGGAGCGGAGAGAGATGACTCCGTGTTCAGCAGTGTAGGAATATCTATAGGTGGGTTATCTGAAGATAGAGGAATTCCAGTGATTGATGAAGTGGAAGAGGGTTCTGATTCGATTGCTACGTTTGTAGATGACGTGGTTTCAGAAGCGGATTCTTCAGTAGAAATGAAGTTGATAGTGTGGGTGTTTGGTTTTTGAGATTCCGAAGAATTATGATTTGGGGCATGATTGGGGAAGGGTTGTTTGAAAACGTCCAGCGCTTGATTTGGGGGAGCATTTGGGTTATCCAGAATAAGCTCGCCTTTATCAATGAATTTTTGGACAAGGTTTTTGAAAGTCTGACATCGTTCAATGTCATGACCTTTGGTTCTGTGATAATGACAGAAATCGTTTTCCCTATACCAGAATGGGCGTTCTCGGCCTTCATCAATGTCCCTAATGGGGGGAAGTTCGATCATGCGAACTTCCAACATTTTTTCTAAGATAGAGGCATATGATTCCCCCAAGGGAGCAAAGGATCGAGATGATGAAGCCCCTTTTCGAGCAGATGAAGGGTCTCTTCGTGGTGGTTGATTAGGAGTACTATCAGTTCTTGATGTTTTTAATACGATAGCATTGGTGGACCCTTGATTCTTATCTTTAGGAGGGAAAGAATTTGGTTTGGTGAACCGAGAAAAATCGGGTTTAGATTTGGAGCGAAGTTTTAGTTTTCCTTGTTCAATGGCACGAGATTCGAGTTTGCGTGCCATTGTGAAGGCTTCTTCGAAGGTGTGAAAAGTTTGGATCCTTAACGTGGAAGAAATGTGACTAGCGCAAGATCGGGTGAACAGCTCGATCTGTTGTGATTGAGGAAGAGAGAAGGACAATTGGTTGATTAACCCTCTCCAACGAGCGACAAAGTCTGCAATAGACTCATCGTCAAATTGGCGAATGTTGTAAAGATCTGTGATTGAGATCTTATGGGCAATATTTATTGAAAAGTTCTCAACAAACATTTGGGCCAATTGAGAGAAAGAAAATAATGAATGTTGAGGAATATTATTGTACCAGTCCAAAGCGGGACCCGCTAGAGACATAGGAAAGGTACGGAGCATGAGCTCCTGGTCTTGGACAATGAGGTAGCAAGCATGTTTGAATGCTCGCAGATGTTGTTGGGGGTCTTCCCGACTATGAAATTTTGAGAATTTGGGAAGTTCCCACTGGGGAGGATAAGGCTTAAAAGCCACCGAAGGATGAATGGGTTCATTGCATACTTCTTCAAAGGAGTATGAAGGGCGGGCTCCTTTTGTGGAGGCTTCTAAGTCTGCAATTTTCTTGAAGAGAAATTGAACCACATCCGATTGGGGAGGAGGTACATTGGTTTGTCCTACATGAGAAGCAAGTAGTGGGTGTTGTTGGGGTGTCGATGGGGGATTCATCTGTTGTTGGATAGGATGATAAGAGGAATAACCAGGTGTTCTGGGTGACACCGGGTGGGGTATTTGCTGTGAGGCAGCTTGCGTATAGGCATGCTGCGAGATAATAAGTGGTTGAGCAAATAAAGGTTGGGTGACGGATGGAGCCTGTGATTGGTGGGTTCCTATGTTTGTTGATTGGATCGGGATAGATTGAGGAATATGAGTGTTGGTTGGATTGGTCATGTTGGGGAATAAGACCTGAAAGGGGCCTTCTACTGCCGAATTAGGTATCAAGGGTGTCGATACTAGAGGATGGGCGAATGTCACAGTCGCTGGAATACTGGAAGAAAGACCCCCTAGAGGACGAGAAGTAGGAGCCAACTGCCTATTCGGAGGGGGTTGGCTCATGAAGAGGTATTGACCTTGGGAAACGATAGAGGGCATAGACGAATTGACGGCAATGTGCGGGTGTGCAGACGCATTTACTATAGCAAGGGCAGAAGACCTCTCAGAAATGGGTTGTGGAATATTCGAGGTAACTGCAGTGTTAGGGATAGGTAAGACTAATTGAGAATTAGTCGACATGGTAGGTGGAAGAGAAAAGGGAGGCATAGGGGCCTCGCCCTTCTCCGTGGCTCGAGGCAAGAGAGATGGTGCAAACTGTTCTAAAGAGGCCTGGGATGATCCGCGAGGATAATTGTACACTTGTCGGATTGGTGGGTCTTGGTCAGAGATTTGAACCGACTTGTGTACTAAGTAGTCCATGAGGGCTATTGGATTGCGATCGAGGAAAGCCTGAAATTCAGGGTCCCCGCGAGGAACATACTCCGAGCCAGATGATATCTCGGAGGGACTAGGAGAAGCTGGACGTGAAGGAGGCGCTTTGGTTTGATAGAAGGGATTATACGACCATGACGGGGAACCAACTAACAGCGGTCCCGAGGAAGATTGGAGGGGTGCCGAAACATCCACGCTGGTGGTGATTTCGGAGGAAAAAGGAACCTGTTGGGCCATTTTCCTAGATTGTGACCGGGTGATAACCGTCATAAACAAGCAAGAAAGAAGATTGTCCTAACTAATGCACAAACAATTCAAGCAGCGCAAGTGATTATCTCCTTTAAATTTTGATGCTTTTAAGAAAAGAAAATGTTAGGGAAGGCTTTTTAGAACAGGAACTACTCAGATAGCCAAACTAAGGATGGTTTGGGTAATGTTTGGTGAGGAGTCCCGAAGGCACTTCAGTAAAAGACCGGTACGTGGCTTGATATAGGGGCCTACCCCCGCACTTCACACACCGCTGCGATAAGGGAGTCGGGTGCTTTGCCAATATATACCAAAATCTTTCGTGAATTTATAGCGCGGCCCGAGTACCGCGTAGGCTCTTCCTCTTGGATATCACTTCCAAGTAGGCGAGGCCAGGGAAGGAGTTTTGTTTAGATGCTTTATACCTAGTGATTTTGGCTTTGTGTGCAAGGGTGAAAAATAAAAATCAAATAGTGTCACTACCGATTTTGATCAATTTTCCAGCCTAATTAAAACTAGATGAAAAAGCATGCAGCAATGACAAAGAAAAGGTTCTTTTTAAGCACTTAAAACGAAATGTTTGATTTCGATGAAGACAAGTCAAACAGATTCTTTCCCAAATGCGATTAAGTTATTTTTAAGCACCAAAAATTGAAGTGTTTGGATGTGATAGACAACCAACAAAGAAATCCTAAAAAGGAGAAAACACCGAAAAAGAAGAATACCTGTAGTTTTAGCTCTCCAAGGTGTGTGGACTTCAAAAAGCGCGTTGTTGAGCTCTTCCCCTCGAACAATCCCACGAACAAGCAAAGCTCTCCGCAAGAAAGGATCAAGCAAACAACAAACAAGATCCGGAAAGATACATCCAGATAATGGCGAAACGAAAAACTTCTATTTTAAGAAAATAGAAAAATTTCAAGATAATGATTTCGCCTAAGAGCCAGATTGAAATGATGAACAAAAATGCTCAAATAGGACTGATAGAAATCAGTGAAGAAAAGGAACAAAGTTCAAAACTAGGAAAGAAGTGAACTTACCAATAAGGGACTTTGGTTCGGGTCCCACCGGGCGTGCCAGAATGTAGATCAAGAATTTTGCGTTTGTTACCTGTCCAAGTTAATGCACCAAACTAAACACAAGAACCCTGAAAAACCTCAATGAAATTGATACCTGATGAAGATATGGACGGATGAGGAAGCCGATGTAGACAAGACGGGCGCACACAAGCAATTTGCACAATAGATCCGAATAACCTGCAAAACACCGGTGCTTGACAGAAAAAGATGGCGTTAGAAGATATATGGGTGGACTGCCCGAGAAGCGGGTCCGAGAAGCGATAAGCTTCCTCGGCGGATGTCAGTCCACGTTTTCAATAAAGAAAAGAAGCATGCATGATAAAAGATGTAAATAAAGACTAGATTCTCTGATTGCAGTAATAAAACAGAAACTGAACAGCAGACAGGAAATACAGAAAACAGGGAACAGGGAAATAATACTGGATTTGTATTACCTGTGACCTTTTACCTGTCTGCAGAGAAATCGGCGTCGACTGAGTCCAATCGGCGGCGACTGATGTGATCGGCGTCGACTGGGACTGATCGGCGTCGACTGAACAAGATCTGTGCCAACTGAAGACAGACTGAACAATCGGGGGCTGTGCGATAGGATTTGAGGATTGGAAGGTGAATGTGGTTTGTTGGATGTGCCGAAGTTGGCGAGACACTAGAACAAGGTCACCAGATGATAGATGGTGATGCGATGCTGATATGACCGGGACAGAGTAACGGTGCTCCTCTCAGGGATTGACTTGGACAGGATCTGCCCTAATTTGATACAATTGATGCTAGGAAGATCTCTCTTTCTCTCAACCTGTATCTTTCGCTCTTCTGTTCGCTTTTTCGCTCGTTCGTAATCTCTTCCGGGCCCTTAGAACTGAGTTCTGGGCTTGCTTTTATAATCGGCGCCGCTCCTAGAAAATTGGCGCCGACCATATGGGTCGGCGCCGATCACGGAAAAGACTCCCGAGATGGCCACATTGATCGATTCGAGAAAGATAAGACTTATCCCGACTACGGGGAAATATCCCGCTTAGGGAAGATTAAAAATGGATGCAATGCATGGGTAGAATAAATTTGGGGTGGATAAGTGATTAAGATGCATGGGAAGAAGCGTAATTAAATATTTAATTATTTAATTACTCATGGGCAAGATATGATGGGATGAGTTAAATTTAGAGTAAGTGGTTAACTCACAGATTGGATAATATCCCAAGGGGATAGTTGGTGACGCAAACGTGCCCCAGGTTACCTAAGCACGTAAATGGATAAGAGGGACACTAAATTGAGTAACCAATTTTAGGTGTCTACAGTAGGGACAGTAGAAATAGGTATAAGAGTGGAAGAATATGGTTGAGTAACAATGGAAGTAGAGATATCCGTAGAATTAGTAAGCTCCACCAAATTAGTGGTTTCCTTACAAGAAACATATAAGAGAAAGTCTAGATCGTGGGGATGCTTAGCGATATGATCATTAAGAGCTTTAAGATGGTCTTTAGTGAATTCACCATAAGATTGATCCATATTGATGAGATTATAAAAGTGACAATGGAAGGTGGAGTCGAAGGTTGGGTTCACCAAAATTATTAAGCTAAATATGTAAATAAACAACCTAATCTATATGTTGTTGCAGTAGTAAATGAATAATAATGAAATACAAAAATTACACTCAAACAAACTAAGAATTAAAGAGTAAACCTGTGCAAAGAGAGGGTAAAAAGCCTTAGTTGATTCACAGATTTCTAGAAAGTACACAGAGATGGAGAACAAAGAAATGCAAAGCACTGACCGTCGCACTAGATCTCATAAAATTATAGATCTGACACATTTGACTGGACTAGGGCCCCTAGAGAGGGATAGGGGCACCTGTGGGCGCCCTAGTCCTATTTTTAGGTGCTCTGGTCTATAGAAATGCCCAAGAACCTGAAATCTAAGGGTCGTTAGATGTTTGTTGATGCTCGTCTTCTGTCGTTATGAATTTGCACAATAATCGTTGGAGTTGCCGAAAACCTGCAATAAAGAATGAACCTCCAAAACCCTCAAATATACATCAAATCCAATTAAAGAAAGATGTAGAATGAGGGGTCGGACTATCCTCAGCCACCATAATGGTGGACTTACAACTAAGAGTTGTAATATATCTCAGACCCAATGTAGTTTTGTGTTCATGTGTGCGGAATTGTGTCCTAGGTTGCTCTTGTGAGTGTCACGATTGGAGTAGTGAGTGAGTAGCTAGATGTAGAATGCAAGTAATGTGTGCATGGAATAGAATAAACTCCCCTCCTATGAAGTGTGATGCAGAAAACTAGTGCTTTTCCCTTGTGATGGAGCTATATGAACGAAATGGAGCTCTTAGCTGCCTTGATAGATGCAACCTTAGGTGGTGATAGCTAGTGCTTAGTGCTTTGTTCCTTATTATGATCACATAACTTTATATTTATATGATTCCCTTGTTTGAATTTCGTAATTAACCTCGAAAAGGCCAACTACCAAAAATATAAGATGCTCAAATGGCTAGAAAGGAGCCAAAAAGTGTAAATAAAGTATAAGAGGACATGGGTGCCCAAAGGGGACATGAGTGTCTGGCGCTACTATCCTAGCTGGGTGCCGATGTCCAGGATGGAAAATGCTGAAGAGTAAGAAGAAAAAATGAGCAAGTAAGGGTGCAATACTGAATGTAGTTGTTAAAGACATGGGTTAATTAATACTTTTCTTTCTTAGGAATCATATGAATAGTAGTATCTAATCAAGATTAGATAGTTATCCAAAGTGCATGATTTTGTGTCTACAGTCCGGGGAAAATTCCATGTAGTTCTCCTAGTGTAATGTTGGGTTTTAGATTTGCACTTTGAATGAAACCATAGTCAGGGGACAAGCAAGTCCATCCTATTTAATGGGAGAGGTTCCCTTATTGAAAGCAGGGGCAAAACCTATGTACAAATGCACAGTCTTTCATTCAATGGTGGTTTCCCGATATCCTGAAATGTGTTTTAAGCCTGGAAAGTTATCAATACACGAGGATAGAAGACTTTGAAGAGAGGAGGGAGGAAGAGGAAGACAATACTTTCAGGGAAAAGAGATAGCAGAGAAAACCCTTATATGTATTGTGCAAATGAGATACAAATTAGAACCATCCACATTTATAACAGACACAATTCACAAACTCAAAATTCTGGAGATTATACAAACTAGAACACAAAGTTTCCAAGCATGCAAGGATTAGATGATTCACAGATCAGAACCAGAAGGAAAGAGAAAGCAGAAGAAAACGGAAAAAACCTTTGTATTGATTTCTTCCAATTTGAAATTACAGTTCCAGAATAATCAAAATTCCAACCCCTTATAATGGCTTTGAAAGCTCCTGATATAGCTCACAAGAGACGGTTACAACTTCCTCGAGCAAGAAAAAAATAGTTACAACTTATTCTAGTCATCCATGCCCTTTCGAATTCTTGATTTACAAAGAAACGTTAATGGCAGAAAAAACAATTTTTAAATATACGACCGTTACATTAGTTTACCAGTTAAAACATGGGCCATTCGATTTGCTTTTACAACTTCAAATTTGGGCCACCCATGTAGGAGAAATTTAATTGGAGCGGGCTTGCAGACACCTTCTACATTTTTCACCTTTGAAGTTGCGCCAGATTGACACGTGGAGAGCTCTATCGGTTCCTTTATACTTTGTCGATTTGGGTCTATTTCTTGCTTGACCTATGTTGACCCCTAGACACGTGGAGGGTTAACGCTCATTTGAGTTTCCGTTTTGGAAGTGCCCCTTAAAATTGCGCCAAGCTGACACGTGTCTCATTCCGCCGGTCTTGGAATTTTCAACGGCCAACTTTGTCTCCTCATTGACTTTAACCATGTGGCAATCTGACGCTACTTAGAGACTGACCCTTTGATTTCACTTCCGAAATGGCGTCATTAAGGCACATGGAGACTTCTGCCAACCCGCCCATACTTAGTCAATTTTAACGATCGGCTCTTTCTCTTTTTTTGACCTAGGACACGTGGAGGACTGGCGCAAGTTTGAGAACTGCCCCTGTCTTTGACTCTTGAAGTTGCACTGATGAGGCATGTGGTGCCGTCTGTTGAGCCTTCCATACTTAGCCGATTTTAGCTTGTTATGTCTTCATTTTGTACCTGGGACATGCAGAAAGCTTGCGCTTATTTGAGGATTGTCCCAGAACCCTGCCCCTAGAGTTGCGTCATTTGGATACATGGAGGCTTCCACTGAACCTTGAAATATGGCCAAACTGCGTCCAATCAAAGATATTCATGTATTACCTGTGGACTCTCGGGCAAAAATTAACAGGGAAAATACGCCTGTCATTCCTGACTGCGGGAAGAAAATAAAAAGAAGGAAAAGAACCTTACCATACGCCCAACTTTCATATTGTTCTCCATGAATAGGAAAACTGCAAACAATGCCAGGCTCGACGCGATTCAATACTCCAAGGTACAGACTCAATTTTTTTTTAAAACTTGACTTCAAAAGAGGGGAGTTTTGGGGCCGACAACATGTAAGTGCAATTGTGTATAAAAATTTAAACCAACCCCTAATGTGCCCTCATGTCTCTTGACACATAGAATAACAAGGGTAACTAGAGGTAAACTAACATGTACCTTACACATTAGTGATAAAGTGTGTTGTGCTTCAAATTTTAGATTAATTCCCTTTGACTCTTATAAACTTTGGCAATGATTGGTATTGAGTTGCTCTTGATATGACTTGGTTCGAGGACCTTTGGAAGCTTGTAGATGGGGAAGCTAGACTCTTGAACTTGGTTTGAGTGCTTCAGACATGAGTAGTGGTTTCTCTTATAGACGTGTTGTTGCTTTAAGAAGATGCAAGAGAGCCTTGAGTTTACTTTGCAATATTAGTGCTTTGGAATGCCAAGTGAGCTCTTAAGTGTATTATATTTGCTTTTATAAGCTTTCATAAGTTAATTACCACATCTAGGTTGATTTATAGGATATGAAATGACCCAAGGAAAGATATCGAATTTGAAAAGGAGTTGTTGAAAGTGAAAATGAGACCATATAATTTGACCCAGATTGTAGTACAACCTAATCCAATTCCATACAATTTTGGACAAACAATATAAAGAATCTTATTTTTAATATTGTCAAATTAGACAACATTCCTCTATCCCCTGGACATCATCAATTCATATTAATTTATGTTTCGTTTGTTAGCTATAATGATATACTTGTAATAGTTAATATGGTCGGAACGAATAAAGAAGATGGTCCAACCGCGGAAATTCTTCTTTTCCATTATTTCCATGGTCGTGCCTCGTGGCACAACACCACCCGTACTATTGAAATGGTTTGTTGGTATCCCTCCTCCCCCCTTGTCCTTACTGGTAGCAAGCCAAAAAAGGAAGGAGTCATCTAACCCCCCTTCTGAAGTGGGGGAAGGGGGTGAGGGGGGTTCCACACTATCTCGTGCTAATGGAGTTTCCTATAACAAATTAATTAAATCTTTATATAAAAGGCACTTGCTTACAAATCATAAAACACTATCACAATTACTTGCATTAGATAGTAATTGCTTCTATACAATCTGGGATGGCAAAGAAACATTTTCAGCAAGATGCATGGGAGTGATATACTGCTTTGGATAAATTCCATAGAGTGTATGAGTGAATGAACAATGTGTAGAGTAAAGAAAGTCTTGCTAGCTCAAGAGGGGCAAGTCAATGGGGCTTATGATATGTGCACAAGTCATGATATAGAGACAAAACAAAACTTGTCATTGCCAAAGAATAAGTTACTAAATGAGGTGTCTACAAAAAGATAACGAAACCTGAGACATTTGCATACCCTAGGTTGCTTGTTGGATTGGATCGAGTGTTGGTTTCAAGATTTTTCATTTGAAGGATGTATGATTAAAATATGTCGTTGAATCCAAGCCTCCTTTTTTTACCATTTTGCAAGGTGTTAATGTTGTATCAAGACTTGGAATAAGGAGAACGATTCCTTAGTGAGTTGTATCGAAATGAAAAAAAAAATGAAGTTTATAAGGACCGGAACTAATTGATCACATTCATCAAATCAATTTTATAGGTAATAGAAGAAGTCATTTTTGTACTTATACAATGTTAACAAAACCAATTTTATATTTGTCTCTAATGTTTCCATGCTATGGGTAAATTCCATTTTTCTACAATTAAAAACTTACCATAATTAATATCAGAAGTGTTGGTTTAAGTGATGGGATTTTTTTGTTGGGTTGGTCAAGTGGGGTGTAGTTTTGACATGAAACCCTAAGCATATTCCGCATGCGGGAATAATATTTTGTCGCCGTCGCATTTAATGCCAACGTCACCCTTTTAAATGAAAGGCACGCCTGCACAAGTATTATTTGTTTGCATTAAACGTTGCAGTTGATATATCTTATCATTTTTTTCTCTGAATCAAAGAAGATTTTGCAAATTGCATTTCCAATGTTTTGACAGGCGAACAATGAAACAAAACCAAGGAAGATTTTGTGCCCCTCCAATTAAAAAGGTTGATCAAAATCTAAATTTATTGCGTGTTAATATCACGTGCAATTTTCATCAATATTTTTCCACGAGTTTTATCTGTTACCTATTTGGAGTTCGATTTTCGCAGTGCAATGTTATTGAAAAGCATTTTTATCCTCTGCTACGAGATGATCTTCTTGCTTGGGACTCGGGAGAAAGATTTGACAGGGCTTTCATTCATGTTTATTTAGTCGGTGGGATTCAGATATTTTGCAAGAGCTCACTGTATACTTAATGCTGACAATAAGATCCCTATTTATTTGTCTTGTAAAGTTTCCTTTCACAATCATGTCAGCTTCTTTCATTTCAATCAAATATAACATTTAATTGATCCCATACTTCGAGTGTTTTTTTGACACTTTGTGCATAACTCCATTGATAAAACGATATAAAAAGTCTATCATCCCATATAAATATAGGGAAGCATGCAATACAAATGAACCTCACGAAAAGCACATCCCTCATTGGGAACTATCAATTTGTACACAAAATTATGTATAGTTGTCACATTTTTCCATCTCAACAAGTCATATATCAATATGTAATATATAATATTAAATTACGTTATATTTAATTTTACTTTGCTTTAAAATGGTTTTAATATACAGTCAATATTCTAACAATTTTATTTTTCTGACATATACAAAAACACTAAAATAGCATGTTCACAAAGGACTAGTTGTCATATTAAGAGTATATTATGTGAAGATATACATGCACTCTCGATTAATTATACAATTTGGGTAAATTTGAAAAGTGGTATGATATACAATTTTGATGTGATAGGTTGCCAAAATATATTATGTCATTCTCATTAAAAATCCAAACTAAACTCCATTTTTTATGAAGTAAGTGCTTAGGGTTTTGAAAGGCCTCCAAAACCTTGTATAAAGAAAAATAGATAAACCAAGAAAGATCACTAACAACAGGGCATGAACAAGATCAAAACAACTTGATCCAACTAGAAACAAATAGTAGACCGCAAAAAGTTAGCCCAAAAGAATATAGGATAATTCCCCAAATCGATGACAGTCTTTCCCTCTTTTCCTTTTTTTCTTTTAACTTCATATAATCCCCTTGAGAGGGTTCCTTCATGACTATATGAAAATATGAATTCTTATTACTAAGAAGAGAGTACAAGATCAAGTATTTGGGATTCATCTCAGTCACTAACTCTTTATCTGTGTTTGAATTCTATGATATGCGACCCCTCTTCAACCCTCATGACTGTGACTCCTTCAAAGTAATCCTCGATGAGCACATTTTCTCCCCTCCTCTATCCAACTTTTTCGTCCCACTAGCCTCTTCCTAATGGACAAGTTCACCTGGATAAGTCTCTTCTAGTTCTGTGGAATGTTGGCTTCTTGCATCCCAATCATCATCATCAAAATCAATTATTGGTTACAAATAACTCCATCTTTTGAGCTTTGGTTTGCCTATTTTTCCTAGGTGGATGAACTCTATTCTTGGGGTAGGTAGCTTGTAGATGTCCTAGAAGTCTACATATATGACATTGGAAATCAATATTTTCATAATTCAACACTTGAACATGTTGATATCTACCCCATTTGAGTATCATTTTATCCAGTAGACCCCTACTAAGATCTACCCTTATACAAATACGAGCAAAAGTACATAACCCTTCTTTAAATCTCTTCTCATCAAGCTTGATGAAGGCACCCAAAGTAGTATCTATCATGTTGAGAGAAGGATAGAGATATAGAGGCAAACCCGTACATGCATTTTAGTCATTGAGAGAGAATTTGGGTCAAAATATGGAAATCATGGAGTGATGAGTAACCCCACATCACCCCAAAACCAGGGTCCATTTGTCAAAGATCTTTGACAATCCTCTTAATCCCTAAATAGAGAAATGAAAAAACCTCTTGAGCATAAATAAATCTCACCATTTTTTTGTCCATGTTGAATGTATACATTGATGCAAGGCCTGTGTGGATGGCCAGAGCCCATTAAAGATGTATATAATCACTAATTTTTTTAAATACCTATGGTTGTTCTCCAACAGCTCCTCGGTAAACTCCACTAATGGATCCTCTTCCTCATGCTTCACGATGTATGTTGAAGATGGCTTCTAAATTTTTGGAGTAGATTGTGATTTTTTTTTCCATTGGTTCTTTAAAGGAATCCGGTTTTAGGGAGGAGGGAATTCTAGGTATTAATGCTCCTCCATGTAGGGGCATTACCATGATGATGAAAAAATCCTTGCCAATATTGTAGGATGTTAGAGGTATAAGATACTCTAGTAGTTTTCCCTCATAAAAAATGATGAAGGTCAGTCGAGATCCCAAGTTTATACTACTCTTTTTTCCACTTGAGATCAACCACCTAATTTGTGGTATGCACTTGGAGAGAGATGGTATTTCCATATGGCCAGACTATAATTTGGAGCTCAATATTCTACTCAATTGAGGACTTATCACCCGTTGCCTCCACAAAGGACCTGAGATCCAAATCCTGGTTCTAATTGTTAGCCTTAGGCTTGGGAAAAGAAAAATCATAGGTTTCTGCCCTTGTCCTGCATGGAGGCTGCAAGGGAAGATCCCTTGACCAAGTTAATCTCCATTGATATCTCCTTCACCTTCATTAACTACCCTTGTCTACATACCTACAAAATAATTAAAATTAGGTAAGGCTCACCACATTGTAGTTTTGTCAAAAACATACAATTAAATGTTGTAGATCTAGTGAACTACAACAAAAACTAATCCAGACAAGAGTGCATAAAACAATGAGATGAAATTCTACAGATCAAAGGAAATTGAAATTTGAATTCTAATTTCCCTATATAAATGATACAAATTGCATTTTAAGTTTGCATATGGAATTTCAGCAATTTCGTTTAGGTCTTTTTCTGAGTTCTCCTATTGTGTTCTTATTCCTCAGCTAAGAAAACTACTTAAAAATTTAACACAGTTGTATTTGATAGGTAAGCAAGTTACTACATATATCACTTACAAAAACTATTTGTGCATATATATACTTTTTTGACTTGTAATAACAAAAATGGCAATTACATCTATTACATACATGCAAATGTTGCACCAAATTTTGGTGTCAAAAGCATT
This sequence comes from Taxus chinensis, assembly GCA_019776745.2. Classification (NCBI taxonomy): domain Eukaryota; kingdom Viridiplantae; phylum Streptophyta; class Pinopsida; order Cupressales; family Taxaceae; genus Taxus; species Taxus chinensis. The sequence goes on from CM034153.1 coordinate 768,038,766, forward strand.
ATAATGTTGTTGTTGTGTTATATATACAAAACTAATAGTAATGACAAATGTGAGTTGTGTGTGTGTGTGTGTGTTTATATATATTCAAATGTGTTGTAATGTTGTTGTGTTACGTATATACAATGTCATTATAATGTTGCTCACATTTTTCATTATTATTTACGATGTATATATATGTAACACAAATACACACACACACACACACATGTATACATACATACATATATATACATATATACACATATATGTATATATGTATTTATGTGTGTGTATACATGTATATGTATGTATATATATAGATATGTAAGCATATATGTATATGCATAGGTGTGTGTGTGTGTGCGTGCGTGCATGTACACACACACACACGTGTGTGTGTGTACGTACGTGCATGTACACACACACACACATGTACGTACATACATACATACATACATACATATGAATATATGTATATGTGTGTATATATACATATACATGCATACATCTATATATGTATACATTTTGTCTCATTATTTCCATAATGACCACCCAAACCTCCACTATGCAATTCTCTTAAAATATTATCCCGCATAGATCCAAATTGAATATATAGTTGCTTCCCTTTAAAGAGATAACCATCCTGCATAAAATAATCTTCATAAATATTTCATGTCTCACCTGCTTTTTTACTCCTTTATTGCTAAAAAATCCTCCCAAATTCAGGATCATAATCATACAATTTTGTAATAGCTTAAAAAACAACCACATCACTTATCATAACAATTAGTAAGGCCACACTCTACTCAAAATATTAGGTACCTAGTTTTGCTTTCATGATTTATGTTTTGAGAAAAATGTGTACCCTGCAATAATGAAACCCACATTCCATGGCAAGTACGATTTAACTTCTTGTGTGTATTCACAAATTTTAAGGTCTTGTGATGTGTAAACAAAATAAACTCCTTTTGCATCAAGCAAATGCATATAATGCCTTAGTGCTTGTACAATGGCATAAAATTCAATAGTATATAAGTAGAATACTTTTTCACACCTCATTCAAATTATCACTATAATATGATATAGGTCTTCCTTTTTGACTTAAAACAACACCAATTCCCACATGTGAAGCATCACAATTAACCTCAAATATTTTACTAAAATCAGTTAAGGCCAAAGCAAGTGCATTTTTCACTTTATTTTTTAATAATTCAAATCTCTTAGTCACTTCCCTTGTTTATAAAAACTCTTTTCCCTTCATGCATTTTGTTATTTGTGCCACAATACTACTAATGTTTTTGATATAAATTTTTTGTAAAAAGTAGTCAATCCATGGAAACTGCTTAACTCTGTTACACTTCTTTGTATAGGCCATTCAATAATTACATTTACCTTTCCTTCATCCGTCTTTACACCATATTATGAAACTACAAACCCCCAAAATACCAAGCTCCTATACATAAACTTGTAGTTCTTCAAATTTACATATAATTTCTCTTTACTTAACACTTCCAACACCATTCTCAAATGCAATAAATGATCCTCTTTACTTCTACTGAATATCAAGATATCAAAAAAAATACTACCACGAAATTACCAATGTAATCCCATATAACTTGATTCATCATCCTCATAAATGTAATAGGTGCATTAGATAATCTGAATTCACATTACCAACCACTCATTTAGCCCATAAAAATTTTGAATGTTTTCTTCCATTCATCTCCTTCTCAGATTCACATTTGATGGTATCCACTCCATAGATCAAATTTTGTAAAAAAATACAACTCCTGAAAACACATCCATCATGTCATCTAAACGGGGTATAAGAAACCTACATTTGATGGTAGTTATATTGATGTGTTGTTATCGGTACACATCCTCCACGTCTAATTTTCTTCAGAGTCATCAGTGTTAGAGTTTCATATGGGCTCATACGTTCCCTTATAAATCCCTTTCTCACCAATTTTGATACTTGTCTATTTAAATTATACATGTATGTCATACTCATCTTGTATGCAACTTGATTTGGTAGGGATGACCCTCAAATCAAATTAATGTGGTGTTGAATATCCCTCTTGGGTGGCAATTCATCTAGTTACTCTTTTGGTATTACATCTAAAATTTATTCTATTACCCTTTTTGCTTCAATTGGTATGGGTACCACCTCTGTATCTTCTTTCTTTACCATTAATACATAGAAAAACCCAGTCATCTTCATCTCTGTTATAAAATCCTTTCTCAACATCATGCTCTCTATTTTTTTCCTTAAGTGGCAATAAAACATGCTCCACATTTCCAAAATCCATGGATATTCTTCTCTCCAGCATGAATTAATTTTCTCTCAAATTAACATGGTCTCCCCAATTATACATGACATGCATCAATCAGGATAACGTCACACCAAATCTCATCCTTATAATTCTTTCCTATATAAAATTTAATCAAACATATCTTATCTATTGTAACTTTATTCCCTTTCTTAAACCATGAGCGCCGATAGGGAAAGGATGCTTTTCACATCACAACCCTAGTTTTATCTACCATTTATTTAGAAATCATATTTTCACAACTTCCACCATCAATGATAATGTTATATACCTTTCCTCTAAATGTGCACCTTCTATTGGAAAGTATTTATCTGTAGCTATGACTCACCACCTTGAAAGTGTTCTTTCCTTGGGGAAATCATTGTTCTTCTCATCATGAGATTCCCTCCCACATCTAGCAAAAATTTTGTGTCTTGTTCTTCATCCTAGATCAAATTTACTCTAGAACAATCTTTTTATCTCCTCTCTTGTACATGATATTGTGGACATTTGAATGCCATATGACCTTCTTCACCATCCTATAGAAAACATAAGGTCTACGTGGGCCATCCCATCCTCTTCCACACCATAGTTGTTATTTCCATAATCTCTTCCTCTCTCGATACCTCTTCCTCTTTATTGGTTCTAGAAGTATTCTATGTTATCCTCTTGTCGCTCATGAGATGTTTCTCCTCTTATGTGATTATACCCACCTCATCCTCTTATTAGAGATGATTCTTTGGCCCTTCAAATCTTCTAAAACCCAGTATAGTTTGCTTTTCTTCTTCTTTCAAGGCTAATTGATAAGATTCTTCCATTTTACCTCTCCTATGCATGCTAATTCATCTTGAATATAACATTTCAATGCATTTACATGCCTTGCAACCATCTTCTCTTTCATCTCATCATGCTCTACTCGAATGGGAAAAGTTTGTAAAATTCATCAGTATAATCTTGGACAGTTAATCATTTTGCCTCAAATTTTGAAATCTTTTTTAAGCATTTGAGCATAGTCCACAATTATTTTTTCTGTAGCTTCTTCTCCATATCACACCACAATAAATAAACTTCTCTTTTTCTTTAGGTTGCCACAAAGATGTATTGCATATGGGTAATCCACATCAAAATCATTGCATGCGTCAAAATATGAAAAATATTTGTAGCATGCATAATGTTAGAACTTCTTCTCTTATGTGCCATATGAGATTCCAACGCTCTTCGTAGGTTTTAACTACTTTGTTGTTATGAAAACAATGTTTTTCTTCTTCCTCGTCGTTTTCTTTACAATATTTCACATCCCTAGTACAGACACTATCAAGTACTTTCAAAACTCTTTTCCATTTCTTTTTTTCAGTGCTTTAATCATAATATTTTTCAATGGCCTGTGATTTCTAAAATTCTCCATTTTGAGCTTCCTATTCCTGATTCTAAAACTTCTTTAGATATTCATACACTTTGCACACCATTCTCCTCTGGATGCAAATTCACTTCAGGGATATAAATCACTCTACTTTCCACCAGCTTATGTATTCAATAGAGTCTTTTTAGTATCTTATTCATGAATCCCCTCAACCTTTTTATCAGGTGGGTTGTAGTCTTGAACGATGAAGATGATGGTGATACCAAAGGTGTTGTCTACGATTATCCAATCAAGCACCACAAAATTTTAATAGGGATAACCAAAATTAGGAACAAGACTCGGGACTAATGCTTCCAAGACAAATTTGTTGAAATGGATTCTACATCAAAGGTCCTTAACACTAAACCGAAAAATTAAAAACAATTTCCTAATTAGAACTTGAATTCTAATCCATATTTTGATTTTGTTTTACTATGTCTTCGTTACACTCATGGATATAATAATATCAATTCTGTAATAAATATAGAGATATATCACCATAAACAGGTTTGTAAATTTCTAAATCAAATTAAAAAAATATAAATCAAACAAATCTTTAAATTAATCCATACACTCAATGCGTTTAACAAATCAACTTTAGAGCATCGTAGTTCCTTCATAAGAAACAACTATTTGACCAAAATTAAAGAACAAACTGAAACCAGAAACTCCAAGCCCAATTTAAGAAAATAAAAAATAAAAAAATTCACATGCATTCTACTCTTAAATTGTTGCAACATGTGTCATTAGGTTTGAAGTCACGACTTAAAATTTTCATACAATATTTGTGGCAATCACCTCTAGAATTGTCAATGATGTCAAAAATTCAATGTCTTTAGAGGTACAAAAAATGTAAAAAAGTTAAGACACATTTACAAAGCTTTGACCCACTAAATCATACTATGCAATAAGCACTCACATCTTTACAATATGATATGCACATTAATTTGACAGAAAATAGCACACTTATATTTTATAAGCCCTTTATCTCTCCAAGAATTTCTATAACTTGTATGAACTCTGTAAGTGAATCTTTCATCTTCAAGAGGTATGAACTAAAGTCTCCTTTCAAAAAGATGAAATCTTCATACCACTGTTTCCATTCACAATGGAAAAACATATAGGTAAAATTAAAATATTCAAAATCCTAATCGAAAAAGCATGGGGAGGGGCTATTCTACTGTCGAACTCAAAGAGATACAGGTGGGGTGGGATTATAGGAAATGGACATCTATATCTATATAATAAGGTGGTTGCAATCCAGGTATCCCCGTGTAAACATAGTTCTCCCTCCAAAGCTCTTTGACTATCCGAAAAATGACGTATCAAATCCATAGCACCTGAGTCAAGTATATGAAGCAATATGATGAATATACTGCCTATTTAGATAACCCCTCTATACCATTTTGGAAGGAAGGGCATTCAATACATGTGCTCCTATCATACATATGTTGGCATGGTCGAGCAGTCATTTGAAGTTACCATAGTAATTATGGGACCTATGAAATCCTCCTCACCCCACTGCATGTCTTATCGTTGCTAGGGATTAGGAGATGGAGATAAATAGTTGTGTCCTTTGGATATATATTTGATAAGCAATTTGATCAAAATGCTGAGAGGATTGATCCAGGCATATCCCTATAAATTTGTAAGGGTAGGTGATCTTTGGCACAATCCATAGCTCAGAATTTTGTATTAATCTCATCTCCTAATGATGTTAACCTAGTATTAGATAGGGAATCCCACTATAGTTCAATCTTATAGTGAATATTGCATAAGACATATGATTGGTACCAACCATATTACAAGTAGGTAAACTAGATTGCATAACTCTATATGTTTGGTGCGATGACCTATATAAGTATATGTGGAGATAGCTGACTTTAGAACAAATAAATAAGATAAAATATATATGTCACTACCATTCTTCTCCTCATAGGTAGAAACTCAATGTTGAATATTATTATTAACTCTCACAAAATATATAGAATACAACACAGTTAAACTACCTAATGCAATAAAGGTATAGCCACCAATAACCACACCGACTAATAATAATATAAATGTGGTGATTAATCGACATTATAAACTATAAAACATAAATAAGTCATAGAACCAAGATGGATATTTCTAACAATATTAATAATGCAAATCTAATTATTTAATATATATTTCAATTTATTGATAAAGAAAGAAAATATTTCATTAGAATTAATAGAATAAAGTAAGTTACAATCAATGGTCACTGATAGTTTTTTTCATAGAATTATATACAAATTTGATTGAAAAATAAATCGTTTCAATATCAAAACCAATCCTAAATATTGAAAAATAAATTAAAACTCTTAAAACCCATTTTATAAATATACCACTAACAACAATCACATGTTTTCGTCGTTGTTATCGTTGCATGGATTGGAAACTTTGAAAATATTTCATCTTCCCAAGAATAGTGTCCACAAGACTCCTTTTTATCTTGCTTTGGGGACTCACATGGTGAAATATGGTTGTTTGGTGATAGAGGAAGATATTCCTACTTTGCATATTCTTCTTCAGTCTCTTCGTCATCATACTCATCATCCTCTACTTCATCCTCTTTGCCTCCTCTATATTCAATCCAACTTAATGAGATTATTTTCCTTATGGAGATGTCTCATTGGAAACCAACCTTTCAGTCTCCTCTTTCATGGGTTCATTTTTTTCTTTTCCTTTTGTTTGTCACATTTTTTAACAATCCTTTATTTGTAGGGAGGGGTTGTGATGCGCTAGAATTAGCAGGAACTTGACAAGGTCATAACTTGAGCTTCAGGTGTCCGTTTGAGTCTGTTTTTTTTTTTTGAAACCACATGTTTTGATGAGACGAATGCAGTGGAAACCAGGCCAACTTGTTGGGGAAATTTTCAACACGTTTTTGGCCCCTAAATCCGCCATCTTGAGCTCAGAAATTAGGATTTAAGTTATAGTTCGGTTTTTTTCTATTTTTGGGCATTAGTTAATTTTAGTCTATTAGTTGCATTATGAGTTAGAAAGTTGGCAATTCCTCTAATTTAGGGATGTAGAAGATGCGTGGCAATTTTTGTGCCCGTACGAATAAGCATGCAAACTTATTAAGAATAGCAAGTTCTAGTAAACTGCTAAAAATAGTAATTTCTGCCACCTAGAGTAGATTTAGTCAGAGTTAGTTAGAGTTTGCTTGGCAACTCAAGTTGGGAGTTGTTTTCCTATTTAGGAAACATTGTAATTCATTATTCAGTAACAAAGAAGGAGATCTATTTTCTTTTGGAGTTCATATTATCTGAAGTATATTGAGTTTGTTTAAAATTTAGCTACATTTATTATTTAGATAGGATGAGTTCATGTGATAATGATAACCCCCTAACACATTAAAAATATATAATTGTCACATTAACAAACAGTCAACTCATAACTTACATACAAATGTTACCCAAATAAACATTTATCTATGTTTTAAATTAGCAACCTATTTTTTATAATGATTTAATCAAGCAGTACAATACAATCTTAATATTTAATTAAGATTTTAACTATCAAGCTATTTATATAGGGTTTTGGTTATTAGATGCGAGTGGTATAAATATGAATTCCTCATTATAATTTAACTAAGCATCATAATACATACATATTATAATGAACTTTTATGATTACAATTTCTAGTTAATCATTAGACCTTCTACATAGAGTTTTAATACTTCATAAAGATCTAACAATTATCATGTAAATATAATAGTGTAAATACATGTATAATAGTAATATTGACATCGTTTAAAAATTGAGCATTGATCAAATGCAAATGTATGGAGCGCCGGGAACACCTTAAACATGTAGTGAGCGGTGTGAACACTTCAAATAGGTAGAAAATACCAATGCCTTACTGATATTTTTAATCAATCATTAGACCATTTAGATAGATTTCATAATTGTCTTAGATACATTCAAATCTAATGGTAGTCTCGTAAACATAAATGCAGATATATTTACTCAATTGTGACATTGACTTTTCCTAGAATATGGAATTGAGAAGACATGTGCAAGGAGTGCAAAGAGTGCCTTGGATGAGTATTGAGAGTTAGGAGCACTCCCCACATGTAAAAAATGCAGACCGAGAGTGCTTTAGATAAGTACCAATAGTTTACAAAGAAGCTTCAAAAAATTGAGTTGTGGGTTCATCTGGTTTTGGTCTTATTTTTTGTCACTCTAATATTTACATTGTAACACCTATAAAATGAAAGCCACGCCCTCTTCTCCTCGCTCTAGAACATTCGTAATATCTAAAAACTTAAGGAAAACATGAACTTTTCATAAGGGCATGTATGGAAGGTTAGTAAGGTTTTACAACATTGTATAATTATATGATCCCTAACTATGGAAACAACTAAAATAAAATGCTCATAACCAACAAATCACATAAATAGAAACAAATTCAGAGATATGCAAAACCCTACGTAATGCGCTAAAAGTGCTCTATGGGAAATACCCAGCTTCAAAAATTAATAAATACTCTATTGATTACTTGATCTCTTTAGAATGTGTATGGGTGCACAATAAATTCTCTATGAATGATCAATGTAATTCTTAATGTCAAATGAACTATTATGCTTGAGTATTTATAGGCAATTGAATTCAAATTAGGACTCTAATAGTATACAAAAAATGACATTAACCAGATAAAAATAAAAAGGACGGGACAAAAAGGATGGGTGTGCCCCAACTTAGAGGAAAACAAAAGAAGGTTGTAAGAGCAATGACATTTATCTAAGGATAAACACTGAAATGTATAAGTGAGAGAAAAAAATCTAGGGCAATGAGATGAGTAGAAGTCATGACACAAATCAACAAGCATGTCAATAATAACTAATTTAGATCAATAATCAATAATTAAACAAAGAGACTAAAACAATGCTAGTTAATGACAAATAAATACCTCAATGCAATTTTTAGGTGTATAGAGTAGTATAATTGTGGATGTTGTATTTCTAGTTATAAGAATGTGTGTGAATTGGGTTTTATGTAGATTATACATTTTCTTAGGGTTTGAATGGATTACACAACTTATATAATATATATATAATCCTCAACAAGTTGTGTAATCCATTCAAACACTAAGAAAATGTATAATCTACATAAAACCCAATTCACACACATTCTTATAACTAGAAATACCAACATCCACAATTATACTAGTCTATACACCTAAAAATTGCATTGAGGTATTTATTTGTCATTAACTAGCATTGTTTTAGTCTCTTCAATATATATATATATATATAATTGACATTTAATGTTGATGTAATTCATTCCACATTTAAGTATATAAGTGTATTTGGATGAATATGAAATGTTGCATTAATTGTCAAGGATTATATAAACACAAAATGTTTAGATCCTATAATAAAAAATGTATTTATGTCATGCTCATGAATGTTAAGTTAACAATGTTTTGATACTTATCTATATGCAAAAAGATATATATCTTATGAGTCTATAACCTAATGTGGAAATGATATCAATTTTTTCCCAATCATTAAGATAGATATAAGGTATTATAGATGGAATATCAAATATATCCATGTCTAGCATTAACCATGTATGTCATTCAGGATTTAACATTTTGTGAGGTATATTTAACACAATTAATGTTTAGATCCAAATGAATACTTAAAAAATGTACATGTCAATTGGAATGCTCATGAATGTTAATTTAACATGGGATAGTATATTACATTATGATACTTCCATCTATAAAATGACAAAAAGATATATTTATCTTAGAAGTCTAGCTAACCTATGTGGAAAGATATCAATTTAGGTTAGCTAGATCATAAACACAATGAATATATGTTTTTTACATATCTAAAATATAACCATGTTAATATTCATGAGCATGACATGTACATTTTTTATTCAGGATCTAAACATTTTGTGTTTATATTTAATCCTTGACAATTAATGCAACATTTCATATTCATCCAAATACTTATATACTTAAATGTGGAATATACATCACATTAAATGTCAATTAATGAACTAAATATATATCACATCAAATGCAATCAATGAAGTATTTCATATTTATGGAAATGGGTAGTGTACATCACATTAAATGAAGTATCTTTCATATTAATGACAAAATTGGTACTATTTATTTATTTTTTAGTTAAAATTTTAAATTATAAGGAATTTAGGGCAACCTCATAAACCCAACAAATATGTTCTTTTAAATCTTTATAATTTTAATATCTAATGTTAAATTTGTCATCTATTTGAAATCACATGAAAATTTCAACTTTGAAGAGTTTGAAAATATTTAATCAAAAAACTTCACAACCCAAGATCATTAGGTTTCCACCCACCCCACCCTATTATAAATATATAAAAATTAAAAAAAGAAAAAACCACCACTAATACTTTAACATTTAATTGAATGAGAATAGACCATTATTTGAGGTCTTCAACAACAATAATGTGAAATAGTGCTTGCCCACCAGCTCCCTCCTCCCAAACATATTGAAGCATGAAAAGTTGCTGTATCCTTAATTCAATGACTTGTGGACTTTTAAAATTGTGTTATAATACGTAAAACTGGTAATTAATGAACCGTCAAAATTCTTGAAGGGTAATGTGAAACGGATAAATCGTCACAGTTTTTTATGATGATGAGTGTCTTTGCATGCATTGTGGATACAAAAGTCAACATTAAGATTATATCATAATTATAGGGGTTTCTTGGGATGGTTGCACCATCATCAGTTGAGAATTCAAATGAACTTGGCCTATTAATTTTGTATGTGGAAATGACATAATTCTGTTTAGAATTGACATAATATTGTGTTTTACGACAAAATAAACAGAAGAACGTGAAGGATGACAGAAAAAAGGGATTGATGTAGAAAGAAGAAAAGAAAGGCTGCATGCATGCTCAGCTTGATTGAACTTAAAGCCAATTTATTCATTAATTCTACTAAAAAGGTTGCCTACAATGTACTACTTTCCCTGTTGGGATGCTTTCTCTCTCTTTATCTTTTGCTGACCACTGTACAAACTGCTCAAAGTCATCTATCCTTTTCTGCCATCTTTGTCTTAATCTGCCTGCCCTTCTTGTCCCATGCACATTAAGTATCCATTGAATATATTCCAAAAACATAAAAAACAAATTTAATGCAATAAGACACTTTGTCTTAGCCTTGCTTAGGGAGGTATTGTGCTTAGCCTGCTTTTGTTTAGTCAATTACAAAACCCAGGTTCTGTTAATGTGGGCTCTGTCATGCTAAAAGCAGGCCTTGCTGGCCATGTCCATAGACTTGTACCTGACATATATACAGTTAATATCCATGAACACTGTCAACTCAATGAACCTCTTTCACAAATGGGTGTTTTGGAGGTATACTTATTAATGTATGGATATGATCTGCTATAATATCCTATACCTGCCCATCTTAGCTATCAAAGGCTGAACAACAGCAGCAGAAGCAGCTATTATCCTGTGGGGGCTAATTTTGGATTTAAGACACAGTTATTCTTTCGGCAATAAACATGTACCGCAAACTTAAGATAGGGACTGATGGAGAAAGCATGAGAAAAGAAAGCCCGCATTAAATATTACGTAGTTGGTAGTTTTATCTTCTTAAATATTTTGATCTTATGTTGTTAAATATTAATATGTAGGGTTGGTTGTGAGAAAACTCCATAGTTTATTGTGCTTAAGCTGGAATACTATTAGGATGAGAGTGAACTCTTTTTATGATTAGACATGCTTGACTTTAGATGGTAGAGACCACCTATATTAATGGTGCTTGAACCAAAACAATATTGGAATGGATGACTTTCATTTAACTAGCATTTGTATAATAAAGGAGATGCAATGTTATACTGATAGTAAAATATGGCATTTGAAGGAGGTGTAATGTTACATCAATAGTAAAATAGAGGGTTTGTAGAGTTATCGAAGTAATTCTGAAACACATGTTAACAACTATCAATGTTAAACATGTGATGTAGTCATGACCACAAAGTCTCTCTCACCTTGAACATATCAAACAAGCAATCCAAAAAGTCATGCAAACTCCCACCAACAAGGATAATTTTTGCAGTTTAATGATATTATTTTTAAAAGGAAAGTTATAAAGTTAAGTTCTATATGTATGTTTCTCAACCCAGTTCAACATATTTAATACTATAAACCGATTAATCTCTCTCTCACACACACACACACACACACACACACACACACACACACACACACACACACACAACACATGCACGCACGCACGCACGCACGCACGCACGCACGCACGCACGCACGCACGCACCGCACGCCCATGCACGCACGCCCCACGCACGCACAGCCCACACCGCACGCACGCACACACACACACAGCAACGCACGCACGCACACACACACACACACACACACACACACACACACACACACACACACACCAATTGCCTAAATTAATTACCATCTTATATCTTGGTTGATAGGTAAGATACATTAAGAATTCTCTATTTTGGGTAAGATAATTTGTTACACGCCACCCAATATTAAGGAATACCTTTTACATGTAGGCATGACCTTTTTACATTTTGGAAAGTTATAGGTTGACTATTAGGACAAATCCTCCATTGCTCAGTGTCTGTGTTACTTTCTACTTGGAATTGTACCTCCCTGCCTTGCCGACAAGTCGTGCCTGTAATTTTGACACGTTTCCAGGATACTTTTAATAATTACAGATGGAACATTGACAGGTGTGGGACGAGTTGTTTGTTTGTGAGTCCAACATTATTGTAGTAAGCAAAATGTGTAGTGCCTTCTCCGACTGGCATACAACTGTAAGTTTGAGATGGGCAATTGATGGCATTGGTATTGTAAGATTATTATCAAATCCTGAAAATGTGCATTGTCCATAATGACTATAAAACACTATGCGCTCGGGCAACCCCTACAACAGCTCAGGGGTAAGGTAGATTTATGCCAAAAGTGGGCTTAAGGAAAACCCAACTACTTAACCAATCGAGCTATAAGTCATTGTTTTGGTGACATCCAACAAAGAGATGCGACAAATGTAATATTCAATCTTATGATTTGATTAACCCTTAAAGGGGCTTCAAAATATTTTCCTTAACTTCTCCATCACTAGAAGATTTCATCCAACATTGCTTTGTGAATTGTGACTCAAGTTTTAAAAACTGTAATATTTCTTTTTCAAAACCATGAAAGTAGAGAAAAAATATGTGCAACATAGATTTGAGTATCATATTCAAGTTTAAATTCAATAGATTTAACAATGGATAGTGATCAATATATACTTGTTCTAAAACATAAAGTTATTACATGCCATAAAATGGGGCACAAAGGTTGAATATGGAAAGGGTTTTTATCTTCTTCCATAGATGAATACATCACATTATTGGAACTCGTTTGTAGAGATGGACAAGAAATCGAGGAATTTCAATGGCCTCCACAGGCCTCACCATTAAAAGTTACAAGTCAAGGAGATTTTGTGAGATCTATATCTTTTGCTTTCATCCCTTCACGAGGGCTCCAAGTGAAATGATAAAGTAGGTGGCCCAACATCGATTGAACCAAATAAATACCCAATTGTGCACCAGAGAAGATCCTTCTTGTGGCACCAAATGGAGGCAATTTATAATCATGGCCCTGAATGTTGAAATCTTTTACGCTCATGTGTTCCAAACTTATGTTATAACTTGTTTTCTTGTATACTTGTAGTGACCAAAAGACACGTGTACCCTTGCATAACATTGCTTTTATTTCACTAGATCCAACCAACATGTGTCCAATTTGATTAGCTCACCTTTGCTAACATGCTATCCATTTGTGCGGAAAATAGAGTTGTAGATTTTGGTTGTGACACCAACAAACGGTTTCTCTCTTTAATCCTCTTTGTATACTACCATCAACACATTTATCCAAGCCTAATTTGGTGGGGAGGAAATCAATTTTTTTGTTGGCACAAAAACATCCGAATTTATATTTCTTGGACCCACCCGGATCTACAAAATTTTGCCACTTGTTTTGCTAATTTTTATTTTGGCAAGATTTTAATTCAACTTTGAATGAAATGAAAAGAAATAGTTTTAATTATGTCCACAAGACTGAAGGTCTATGAGATCAATAAAAAGTCCTTAAATATTTGCAGGCTTAGTCGTATCTTGTAGAAGGTTGCTCCTCCTCTTATTAAATTGAGTTAGCATCTCCCCGAACCGTTTAATTTTTCTTTCTTTGAATAGCTCTATCATGGAATCAACTCTTAGGGTAAGTGCACCAAGTTGGGGGGCCAAAAGGGGGTCTTAAGTGGACACATTTTTCTGAAAAAAAAACTTCAACTTGTACGAGTTTTTCAAAATAGTTACACTCAAAATTGGAAGATTTTGTAGAAATATGAATCGTAGCATTTTGAGTCTAGTTTCTAAGCTACTAAATTTTATTGAAAATAGATAAGTTTAAGTGGGTCAAACAACTAAAATACCAACAAATGCTCCTGTTTTTGTTAAAAAACATAATAGAGTGACTTTCGTGCCCCCCCCACCATTTTTTGAGCACCATTTAGTATTTTTGAAAACCATTCAGTAGAAAGATAGTTAGGAGCATCTAGTTTGGGCTCCATTTTTAAAAGATTTTTTTAGGGAATATTTTTTTATTTATGATTTTTCTAGTACAAAAATTTTATGTTTTGAAAAATAACGGAGCTCCGACCGTGCCCCCCGTAACTATCTCAAAAAATATCGAAAATTAGATTTTTTTTTGAATATGTATAGAATTATGCCTAGTTTGGGCTAGTATAATTTTTTAAAATTTTCGATCACCCAAAAAAAAATATACACCATGAAAGATAGACATATTTACACTTCAAAAAATAGCTATAAAAAGGCATAGTTAGAAAATAAATAATATGGAAACCTTATATTAGTCAGAAAATTTGAAAAAATATATTTTTAGAAAGAGGAGACTCTGCTCTACGTCATGGTATAATTTTTTAAAAATGTATTGATTGTTTTATTTTGATTTATCATAAAGGAAGTGTTATTTTTACATTTTCTTATAAAAACTCATTGTTTGTTGTGTTTATGCAGGTCCATGCCTCAGGCTTGGGGATCCAAACCGGATCCCAAGCCTTGAGGCATGGCTTGGGAAAATAGAAAACACAAAATGCGTACGCGTTACATAATGCGTACTCGTTTTGTGTAGTATAAGCATTATGTATGCTTTTGACATGCTTCTATTTACATAAATAAATGTTAAAGTATAAGTTTTTCATTTATTATTATTTATATTTTATTATTTCTTATACTTTAAATTTATTTAGATAAATAAATGTTAAAGTATAAGTTTTTCATTTATTATTATTTATATTTTATTATTTCTTATACTTTAAATTTATTTACATAAATAAATGTTATAGTATAAGTTTTTCATTTATTATTATTTATATTTTATTATTTCTTATACTTTAAATTTATTTATGTAAATATAAGAAATTAGGGTCACTCTACACCTTATGGAATTAGTCTCATAGCTCTATGAGTCATGGTTTAGGAGATAGTTTTTTAAAGTATAATCTGGTCAGTACATAGGTAATTTTTTAGGATTTCAGCATTCAACCTAAATCTTTTAGCATTTAACTTCTACAATCAAAACCCTAAACCATAGGCCATAAACCTAAACACTAAACTATAAACCTTGAGCCCTAAACCCTAAACCCTAAACCCTTAACCATGATCCTTATACCCTAAACCCTAAACCCTAAACCTTAAACATTCAGCCCTTACCCCGTGAGCGCTAAACCTTGAGCCTTAAGCCCTAAACCCTAAGCCCTAAGCCATAAGCCCTAAACCCTAAACCCTAAACCATTAACCATGAGCCCTAAATGCTAAACCCTAAACGCTGAACCATAAAAACTAAATCCTAAACCCTAAACCCTGACCCCTGACCCCTAAACCTTAAACACTGAATCCTAAACCCTAAACCCTAAGCCCTGAACCCTACACCCTTATCCATGAGCCCTAAAATCTAAACCCTAAACCCTTGACCATATACCCTAAGCCCTAAACCCTAAACCTTAAACCCTAAACCCTAAACCCTGAGCCCTAAACCATAAACCCTAAACATTAATCCCTAAACATTAAATTCTAAACCCTAAACCCTAAACCATAAACCCTAAAACCTGAACCGTAAACCATAAACCCTTATCCCTAAACACTAAATCCTTAACCCAAAACCCTAAACACTAAACCCTAAACCTTAAACCCTAAATCCTTAACCTCGATCTGTAAACCATAACCATAAACACTAAACCCTAAACCCTAAATCTAAAACCTAAATCTGAAACCATAACCTTAAACCTTGAACCTTGAACCCTAAACCCTAAACCTTAAACCCTGAACCATGAGCCCTAAACCCTAAACCCCAAACCATCTTTCGTCAATATTTCCTAGTCTCATGCCTAGAACCATCATTGAGTCTGCTTATAGAACTACCTTGTTTATGAGAGGTGGGACAAGTAACTAAATGGATATGACATCTACCTTGTGCCTTGTAATGCATATATTACACATCTCTTCCAAACTTGTTTCTCCCCACATATACTTGCGCTCTTGAATGTAAATTTATTCACACTCTGAAACAAATTTCACATTTCTCATATTTCCATGTATGGTATTATGCAAGCCAGGATGACCCATTGGAAGCTGGAAAAAATAACCATCACAACAAAAAAATTAATCTTATAGGAAACAAAAGAAACATAGAGAATATATCAATGTAGAGGTGTAGGATCATAATTGAATTTCCTGTAGTATCCTCTCCTCCGGAGAAAGATAAAGTTCAAGTGTTCTACTGGAATGGATAGTAAATTTGACAGAACTTCCTAAAGTGTTCAAAATAAGCATAGAAACATGGGAATGGCTAAGAACATTAAGGGGTTATCAATCACCTAGTAAATCTTTCTTGTTTAGTTCTAAATGGGAGTTACTTGGCCTACGACTTAGTAACCTTCCATTCATTGATAACTCCTTATATGATAAACCCATGGATGTTTTCAAAATCCCCTGAACAAAAAGATAGAGGTAGTCATAAATCCTAGTGAAGGGTGTGATGTGATTTCCAAGAAACTTGAAATTCATATAGATTTAGAGGTCATAACATGAATTTATAAATATCTCTATCATTATAAATGGAAGCCAAGTAACAGTGTCTCCCTGTACATCAAAGGATTGAGGACTACTGGGGTCTTTGGAAGGAGGACAATCATGAATATGACATTTCCCTCCTTCAAAATATCAATAGATGAAAAACATCAAATTTTGATTACTCTCTTTGAATGTTCTGCCTATAAATTCGATGAACCCTGAACTTTGTGACCTAAACCCTAAACTATAAACCCTAAACCCTAAAACCAAAAATAATAAATCCTAAACCCTAAACACTAAATATTAAACCCTAAACCCTAAACCTTGGACCCTAGACCCTCAAAACCCTGAGCCCTAAGCTCTAAACCCTAAATAGTAAATCTAGAGCCCTGAGCTCTAACCCCCAAACCTTAAACTGGTAAATCTGAACCCCAAACCTTAAGCCATAAACCATCAACCATGAACCATGAACCCTAAACCCTAATCCCTAAACCTTAATCCTTGAGCCCTACACCCTAATCCTTGAGCCCTAAACCCTAAAACCTTAAACTATGAGCCCTAAACCCTAAATCTAGAGCCCTAATCTCTAACCCCTAAACCTTAAACCCGTAACTAACCCCTAAACCTTAAACCCGTAACTCTGAACCCTGAACCCTAAGTCATAAACCTTAAACAATGCAACCTAACCCCTAAACCCTAAACCCTGAACCCTAAATCGTAAACCCTAAACCTTAAGGCCTAAATGTTAAATCATAAAGGTCCTTAAATCCTAAACCCTAAAAACTAAATCATAAACCCTACACCCTGACCCCTAAACCCTAAACTCTAAACCCCAAGCACTAAACCCTAAGCCATAAGCCCTAAACCCTAAGCCATAAGCCCTAAACCCTAAACCATAAGCCCTAAACACTAAACCCTAAACCCTGAACTCTACGACCTAAACCCTTAACCCTAAAACCTAAACCCTAAACCTCGAGCCTTAAACCCTAAACCTTGAACCCTTTACCCTAAACCACGAACCCTAACCTTTAAACCTTAAACCCTAAACCATAAACCCTACAATCTCTCAAGGTCCTAAACCCTTAAACCTGCTAAGGGGACAATGAGCCCTAAAACCCTAAACCCTCAACCCTAAACCCTAAACCCCTAAACCCTGATACCTAAACCCTAAACCCTAAACCCTTTACCCTAAACATTAAAACCTGACCTTTAAACCTTAAACCTTAACTCCTAAACCTTGAGCCGTAAACCCTAAATCCTCAACCCTAAAACTTAAACCAGAACTCCTAAAACCTAAACCGGTAAACCTTAAATCCTCAACCCTAAACCTTAAACCCTGAGCCCTAAAACCTAAACCCTATACCATAAACCCTAAGCCCTAAACCCTAAACTCTAAGCCCTAATTCCTAAACCCTAAACCCTGACCCTTAAACCCTAAAATTTGAACCCTAAACCCTAAACCCTAAACCCTAAGCCCTGAACCCTAGGCCCTAAGCCATAAGCCCTAAGCCAAAACCCTAAACCTTGAACCCTCAAACATAAACCCTTAACCCTAAACCATAAAAACTAAACCTTGAACCCTTGGGTCGGTGTGGGTCAAACTTCTCAACCCTAAACCCTAAACCCTAAACCCTGATCCCTAAACCCTAAACCCTAAACCTTGAGCCATAAACCCTAAACCCTTAACCTTGACCCCTAAACCCTAAACCTTGAACCTTGAGCCCTAAACCCTAAACCCTCAAACCCTTAACCTTGAACCATAAACCCAAAACTCTAAACCCTAAACCCTAAACCCTAAACCATAAACCATAAGCCCTGAGCCCTAAACCCTAAACCCTAAAATTTGAACTATGAGCCTTAAACACTAAACCTGAAACCCTAAACTCTAAAACTCGAGTCCTAAACCCTTAGCCCTGAACCCTAAACTCCGAGCCCTAAACCCCAAACCCTAAATCATAAACCCTCACCCAAAGGAAAGTCTTAAAAATATCATTCAACGTGTTTCAGTGTGTAAGGAATAGTGTTTAAGGTGATCGATCGACTCTTTTAACATTTATGAGAGACTACTTCTTTTGAAGGCCTAAAAAGGCATTTTTGGCCATTTTGTAGTTAATTAAACACCCTTGTCTTAAGTGGACACATTATTTCTGAAAAAAAAAACTTCAACTTGTACGAGTTTTTCAAAATAGTTACACTCAAAATTGGAAGATGTTGTAGAAATATGAATCGTAGAATTTTGAGTCTAGTTTCTAAGCTACTAAATTTTATTGAAAACAGATAAGTTTAAGTGGGTCAAACAACTAAAATACCAACAGATGCTCCTGTTTTTGTTAAAAAACATAATAGAGTGACTTTCGTGCCCCCCACCATTTTTTGAGCACCATTTAGTATTTTTGAAAACCCTTTGGTAGAAAGATAGCTAGGAGCATCTAGTTTGGGCTCCATTTTTTTAAAGATTTTTTTAGTGAATATTTTTTTATTTATGATTTTTCTAGTACAAAAATTTTATGTTTTGAAAAATAACGGAGCTCCGACCGTGCCCCCCCCCCCCCTAACTACCTCAAAAAATATCGAAAATTAGATTTTTTTTTTTTTAATATGTATAGAATTATGCCTAGTTTGGGCTAGTATAATTTTTTTAAAATTTGATCACCCAAAAAAAAGATACACCATGAAAGATAGACATATTTACACTTCAAAAAATAGCTATAAAAAGGCATAGTTAGAAAATAAATAATATGGAAACCTTATATTAGTCAGAAAATTTGAAAAATTATATTTTTAGAAAGAAGAGACTCTGCTCTACGTCGTGGTATAATTTTTTAAAAATGGATCGATTGTTTTATTTTGATTTATCATAGAGGAAGTGTCATTTTTACATTTTCTTGTAAAAACTCAGTTGTTTGTTGTGTTTGTGCAGGTCCATGCCTCAGGCTTGGGGATCCAAACCGGATCCCAAGCCTTGAGGCATGGCTTGGGAAAAGAGAAAACACAAAACGTGTACGTGTTACATAACGCGTACGCGTTCTGTGTAGTATAAACATTATGTATGCTTTTGACATGCTTCTATTTACATAAATAAAGTAAATGTTTCAAGTATATTTAAACTTAACTTTAAATTTATTTATGTAAATAAGTTTGCTTTTGACATATTATTATTTAAATTTTAAGCATTATTTAATCTTATTTCTTACTTTAAATTTATTTATGTAAATATAAGAAATTAGGGTCACTCTGCACCTTATGGAATTAGTCTCACAGCTCCATGAGTCATGGTTTAGGAGATAGTTTTTTAAAGTATAATCTGGTCAGTACATAGGTAATTTTTCAGGATTTCAGCATTCAGCCTAAATATTTTAGCATTTAACTTCTACAATCAAAACCCTAAACCATAGGCCATAAACCTAAACACTAAACTATAAACCTTGAGCCCTAAACCCTAAACCCTAAACCTTTAACCATGATCCCTAGACCCTAAAACCTAAACCCTAAACCCTAAACCTTAAACATTCAGCCCTTACCCGTGAGCCCTAAACCCTGAGCCTTAAGCCCTAAACCCTAAGCCATAAGCCCTAAACCCTAAACCCTAAACCATGAACCATGAGCCCTAAATGCTAAACCCTAAACCCTGAACCATAAAAACTAAATCCTAAACCCTAAACCCTGACCCCTAAACCCTAAACCTTAAACAAATCCTAAACCCTAAACCCTAAGCCTTGAACCCTACACCCTTATCCCTGAGCCCTAAAATCTAAACCCTAAACCCTAGACCATATACCCTAAGCCCTAAACCCTAAAACCTTAAACCCTAAACCCTAAACCCCGAACCCTAAACCATAAACCCTAAACCTTAATCCCTAAACCATTAAACCCTAAACCCTAAACCCTGAACCATAAACCCTAAAACCTGAACCGTAAACCATAAACCCTTATCCCTAAACACTAAATCCTTAACCCAAAACCTAAACCCTAAACCCTAAACCTTAAACCCTAAATCCTTAACCTCGATCCATAAACCCTAACCATAAACACTAAACCCTAAACCCCTAAAACCTAAATCCTAAACCCCTAAACCTTGAACCCTGAACCCTAAACCCTAAACCTTAAACCCTGAACCATGAGCCCTAAACCCTAAACCCTAAACCCCAAACCATATTTCATCAATATTTCCTAGTCTCGTGCCTAGAACCATCATTGAGTCTGCTTATAGAACTACCTTGTTTATGAGAGGTGGGACAAGTAACTAAATGGATATGACATCTACCTTGTGCCTTGTAATGCATATATTACACATCTCTTCCAAACTTGTTTCTCCCCACATATACTTGCACTCTTGAATGTAAATTTATTCACACTCTGAAACAAATTTCACATTTCTCATATTTCCATGTATGGTATTATGCAAGCCAGGATGACCCATTGGAAGCTGGAAAAAATAACCATCACAACAAAAAAATTAATCTTAAAGGAAACAAAAGAAACATAGAGAATATATCAATGCAGAGGTGTAGGATCATAATTGAATTTCCTGTAGTATCCTCTCCTCCTGGAGAAAGATAAAGTTCAAGTGTTCTACTGGAATGGATAGTAAATTTGACAGAACTTCCTAAAGTGTTCAAAATAAGCATAGAAATAGGGGAATGGCTAAGAACACTAAGGGGTTATCAATCACCTAGTAAATCTTTCTTGTTTAGTTCTAAATGGGAGTTACCTGGCCTACGACTTAGTGACCTTCCATTCATTGATAATTCCTTATATGATAAACCCATGGATGTTTTCAAAATCCCCTGAACAAAAAGATAGGGGTAGTCATCAATCCTAGTGAAGGGTGTGATGTGATTTCCAAGCAACTTGAAATTCATATAGATTTAGAGGTCATAACATGAATTTACAAATATCTCTATCATTATAAATGGAAGCCAAGTAACAGTGTCTCCCTGTACATCCAAGGATTGAGGACTACTGGGGTCTTTGGAAGGATTGAGACAGTCAGGAATATGACATTTCCCTCCTTCAAAATATCAACAGATGAAAAACATCAAATTTTGATGACTCTCTTTGAATGTTCTGCCTACAAATTCGATGAACCCTGAACTTTGTGACCTAAACCCTTAACCCTCAACCATGAGACCTAAACCCTAAACTATAAACCCTAAAACCTAAAACCAAAATAATAAATCCTAAACCCTAAACACTAAATAAAACCTAAACCCTAAACCCATAACCCTAAACCCTTGACCCTGGACCCTAAACCCTGAGCCCTAAGCCCTAAACCCTAAATACTAAATCTAGAGCCCCTGAGCTCTAACCCCAAACCTTAAACCAGTAACTCTAAACCCCAAACCTTAAGCCATAAACCATGAACCATGAACCCTAAACCCTAATCCCTAAACCATAAACCCTAAACCTTAAGCCTTGAACCCTACACCCTAATCCTTGAGCCCTAAACCCTAAACCTTAAACCCTGAGCCCTAAACCCTAAATCTAGAGCCCTGATCTCTAACCCCTAAACCTTAAACCTGTAACTAACCCCTAAACCTTAAACCTGTAACTCTGAACCCTGAACCCTGAGTCATAAACCTTAAACCATGCACCCTAACCCCTAAACCCTAAACCCTGAGCCCTGAGCCCTAAATCGTAAACCCTAAACCTTAAGGCCTAAATGTTAAATCCTAAAGGTCCCTAAATCCTAAACCCTAAACCCTAAACCCTAAACCCTAAACCCTAAACCCTAAACTCTAAACCCTAAACCCTAAACCCTAAACCCTAAACTCTAAACCCCAAGCCCTAAACCCTAAACTAAACCCTAAGCCCTAAACACTAAACCCTAAACCCTAAACTCTGTGACCTAAACCCTTAACCCTAAAACCTAAACCCTAAACCTTGAGCCTTAAACCCTAAACCCTGAACCCTTTACCCTAAACCCTGAACCCTGACCTTTAAACCTTAAACCCTAACTCCTAAACCCTAAACCGTAAACCCTAAACCCTAAATCCTCAACCCTGAGCCCTAAACCCTAAACCCTTGAACCCTAAACCCTAAACCCTCAACCCTGAACCTAAACCCTAAACCCTAAAACCCTAAACCTGAACCATGACCTTTAAACCTTAAACCCTAACCCTAAACCCTAAACCCTGAATCCTCAACCCTAAACCTTAAACCCTAACTCCTAAACCCCCTAAACCCTAAATCCTCAACCCTAAACCTTAAACCCTAAGCCCTAAACCCTAAACCCTATACCATAAACTCTAAGCCCTAAACCCTAAACCCTAAACCCTAAATCCTAAACCCTAAACCCTAAACCCCTAAACCCCTAAACCTTGAGCCCTAAACCCTAAACCCTAAGCCCTGAACCCTAGGCCCTAAGCCATAAGCCCTAAGCCAAAACCCTAAACCTTGAACCCTCAAACATAAACCCTAAACCCTAAACCCTAAAAACTAAACCCTGAACCCTCAACTCTCAACCCTAAACCCTAAACCCTCAACCCTGATCCCTAAACCCTAAACCCTGAACCTTGAGCCATAAACCCTAAACCCTCAACCTTGACCCCTAAACCCTAAACCTTGAACCTTGAGCCCTAAACCCTAAACCCTCAACCCTTAACCTTGAACCATAAACCCAAAACTCTAAACCCTAAACCATAAACCCTAAACCATGAACCCTAAGCCCTGAGCCCTAAACCCTAAACCCTAAAATCTGAACTATGAGCCTTAAACACTAAACCTTAAACCCTAAACTCTAAACCTTGAGTCCTAAACCCTTAGCCCTAAACCCTAAACCCTAAGCCCTAAACCCTAAACCCTAAATCATAAACCCTCACCCAAAGGAAAGTCCTAAAAATATCATTCAACATGTTTCAGTGTGTAGGGAATAGTGTTTAAGGTGATCGATCGACTCATTTAGTTTTTATGAGAGACTACTTCCTTTGAAGGCCTAAAAAGGCATTTTTGGCCATTTTGTAGTTAATTGAACACCCTTCAGAACAAGCTAAAATGAGCTAGTCATGTCACCGAGTTATCAAGGACCATTATTTGTGAAGTATTAAGGCATCGTTTGTCTCCATAAGAGACATATGAGCAAAAGCATGTATGAGAATCATGAATTTGATTCCATGAAAGGATGCTTTTAGAGCTAGGAAAGGTGAGGGGATGATCTTTATATGGAGCACCATGTTTCTAAGAATGAGCAATCATCTGAGTTCACTTGATGCAATTCACTTGGTACTATTCGTAACAACTCATTCAACACCTAGTAGTGTTATCACACCTTAAGGAGGAGGCACATTACAATCACCTCATTTTGGCCATAGGACAGGAATCCCATTCAGGGAACAATCCTCTATCTACAAAGTGAGGATCTCTTTTTAGTAAGAAGTAGACAAACATCATAGAGTTAATTCATGGTCACTAAAGTGAATTATGGACCAAATTTAAAAATTAGTACCAATTCAAGCAGTGGTAGGGCCAAAATCCATTTTAGAAGGTCAAAAAACCTAAAAAATGACTATATGCTTTCCCAAAACAAAGACCGACTACAATATATATGCCCTGAAAGTTTTAGGTCGTTTGTTGAAATCCTGAAAATGAGTAAGTACTGACCAGATTAGATTTTGAAAAACTATCTTCTAGATTATAACTGTTGGAGCTACGAGACCACTTCCATAAGGTGCAGAGTGACCCTAATTTCTTATATTTACTAAAATAAATTTAAAGTATAAGAAATAATAAAAGTATAAGAAAAATTTATTTTTGTAAGTATAAACCACCAAAACACATATACATGGTCTATACTACACAAAATTTGTGTACGTGTTTTGACTTCTTTAAAACGCGTACGTGTTGCATTACATAATACATACACATTTTGAAATGTGTACGCGTTATGGTTCGGTGATTCCCAAGCCAAACAAATTAAAATGTGAGCACATTTTAGCAAAAGCGTACGCATTTTCAGTTTTTTTTTCAGATTCTTGTCCACTTTTCAAGTCCTCACTTCCCATGGTTCCCCAGGCATTGTCCATATTCTTATCTCACACATGAGCCTATAAGAGCTAGTCCTTAGCTAAGTAATGAGGACCTTTTCTGTCCAATTAATTTCAGCCCCTATATAGGTTGTTTCACAATGTTCATACATCAGGTTAAACTTTGTAATATAGTGCTGATGCTTCGTACTTGTTTTCTTCCTCCACATTCCCATTCCAAACATTTCTTTCACACAATTTTAATGTCTTTGTTAATTTTTGGGCATTCATCTAGGATGATATCTCATTTTTCATCCATTTTTTTAGTTTTGCTTCATTTATGTAGTCTCTCGTTTGTGCAACTCTTTGCCTTTTGGAACCTTAGGACATTGATCAGCCTTCATGTTTTTTGTTTTTCTTAAGTAACATATAACCTTGCTCATAGTGGTTGCCTCTAAAGGGAAGGTACCTGTTTTGGCCAAGATGATTTCATATGGGACTATAGTCTTGATTCTGTGTAATGTCCCCAATGGACATTATTTTACCCCTAAACAGATTTTAGGCAATCCCAACTTTAAATATGCAAAATACAGACAAATTGCAGCCAAACAGAAATATGATTTTTGTAGAAAATTAAATCTAGGGCAATGAACAGAAAATAATGGATAACTCCAAAAATACTTGCTCAAATCTCTTGAAATTTTAAATGGATCTTGTAATACAATAACAGATATTATAAAACTATTTTTTGGAATTTTTTGAATAACTGAATGCTGCTAGAAATTTACAGCGTGCCCTAAACAACTGAAAACTTCTAAAATTAATATCTTTTGCTAGAGAAGTCCAAATAAGCTGAAACTTTGGATCTTGGGCCACAAAAATCTGAAGAATAATATTCCAAAAATAGTTTTCACACAGCAAACACGAAACCCTAATTTTTCCCTAAAAGTAGGTCACCCAACACATTTAGGGTCAATTCAGCTCCAAACTTGACAAGCTAGGGTAGATCTCTCACCACCGAAGAATGCCCTGCTAGCTAGGGATGGATCTCTCACCACCGAAGCTAGGGTTCCTGTGGGATCTTACTCCACAAGCTGGATATTTGCAAACAACAGTTGCACATGAAAGAATATGCATAAGCTACAAGCTTAAGACACAAATTAGAAAATATCAAATGGTATGGAATATCTTTCCCTTCAAGTCGACTTCTCCTTATAAAGGAAGAAGAGACCCAAAACAACCTCCACAATATCCAATTAGTTTCCAAGGATTTTCCCTATGCAAGCATTTAATATTTTCCCATATTAAATTCTATTTCCAACAACTTTTTCCCTCCTAATGCAAGTCGCATTTTTCTAGGGGAAATACATAGTAAAATGAGCATTTATCCTTTCTATGTTCCCATTCCCCCTTCTAAGGCAAGTCACCTTTTCACCTAGGATGGATAACAATTTATATTTGGGCCTTTTCCATCCTTGATTTAATAATTATTAAGTCATATAAATTATTATAAGTGCTCTATATATATTTTTCTTTTATTAATGGCACTTTATAGTAATTAAATATAACTTAAGCCACTCTTATATTTTTCCTTTAGCCGTCGGGTTGACAAAATAGGCCAAAGGTCTTCGAATGGGAAGGGGATATTACAATCCTCCCTTCCCAAAATTGCTTTCCCTCAAGCAATTGCATCTTTGTTTTGTCCAAGAGCCATGCACAAGAGACAAAACATGTTGAAGTGTTCTACCATTCGGGCCCCTGTACCTGTTAAGTGAGCTAAAACATGACACCATATATCATCCACAAGATGCTCATATACACCTAGTTGGAGCAATGGTTCAACAACCTCCATAATGAAAACTTCATCATCTACCATATCATGAATCTCATGATGGAAATAAATTGGAATAGGCAACAATAAATAAGACATGTCCACTTCATACCTTGGAGTATCCTCATCAAGCTTGGTCTCCAAAATGACTTGACTTTTTAGCCACAAATCCTGAGTATTCTGGTCTACAATGGGCTGAAATTCTTCATAAATCAACTTATCATGAGCTACTAGTTTGGAGATTGCAGTAGCATGCAATTCTACACAAGTGTCCATGTGAGGTTCCTCTTCATGTGTCAACTACTCTATAGAGTCTTCTTTCGTAGGTGAAGACTTCCTTGCATCATTCGCCCACATCTTTTCCTTGAACTCTTGTAGGTGTTGTCTTGCTTGAGCAGCTATCAATTTAGCAGCTCTAGCTCTGCTATTCCACTCCTCACACCTTTTTAAAGTTTCCATTACATCCTCCTTACTTGCATATAC
Organism: Taxus chinensis; assembly: GCA_019776745.2. Classification (NCBI taxonomy): domain Eukaryota; kingdom Viridiplantae; phylum Streptophyta; class Pinopsida; order Cupressales; family Taxaceae; genus Taxus; species Taxus chinensis. The sequence goes on from CM034153.1 coordinate 768,065,895, forward strand.
AAATTTCTTCTCTTGAGCTAGAATAATTTCTCTAACAAACAATGTTTCACTAATGCAATTATTTTGCTCAATGGAAATCATACCTTTTTCTCTAGAAGCTTCTTCTTCTTCAAATGGGTTCTTTTGTAATTCAGGTACCGGCATATGATGACCTCACTTGGGCTTGCTACCAATCTTCATCATGTAATAATATGGAAATGGCATATTATCTACGAAACCCTTACTCAAAGATTGGTATTTCCTCCAACAAGAATCCTCATCAATCACCTTTATTGGATGCCCTTTATTATTGTTCTCACCTTTTTCCTTATTGTCCCACGACCTGCTTTGATATAAATTCTGAGTGAGATGGCTCAAATAAAGGTTGGTGGTTTCTTGTTGTTTCGCCATGTTGGTGAACATTTCCTTCATAAAACCCATATTAAAATCTGTCCAATTTGTCATATTTAACCCACACAAGCTGGAAGAACAACAGCTCTGATACCATTTGTAATGTCCCCAATGGACATTATTTTACCCCTAAACAGATTTTAGGCAATCCCAACTTTAAATATGCAAAATACAGACAAATTGAAGCCAAACAAAAATATGATTTTTGCAGAAAATTAAATCTAGGGCAGCGAACAGAAAATAATGGATAACTCCAAAAAAACTTGCTCAAATCTCTTGAAATTTTAAATGGAGCTTGTAATACAATAACATATATTATAAAACTGTGTTTGGAATTTTTCAAATAACTGAATGCTGCCAGAAATTTACAGCATGCCCTAAACAACTGAAAACATCTAAAATTAATATATTTTGCTAGAGAAGTCCAAATAAGCTAAAACTTTGGATCTTGGGCCACAAAAATATGAAGAATAATATTCCAAAAATATTTTTTGCACAACAAACACGAAACCCTAATTTTCCCCTAAAAGTAGGTCGCCCAACACATTTAGGGCATCAATTCATCTCCAAACTTGACAAGCTAGGGTAGATCTCTCACTACCGAAGAATGCCCTGCTAGCTAGGGATGGATCTCTCACCACTGAAGCTAGGGTTCCTGTGGGATCTTACTCCACAAGCTGTATATTTGCAAACAACAGTTGCACATGAAAGAATATGCATAAGCTACAAGCTTAAGACACAAATTAGAAAATATCAAATGGTATGGAATATCTTTCCCTTCAAGTCGACTTCTCCTTATAAAGGAAGAAGAGACCCAAAACAACCTCTACAATAGATCCAATTAGTTCCCAAGGATTTTCCCTATGCAAGCATTTAATATTTTCCCATATTAAATGTTATTTCCAATAACTTTTTCCCTTCTAATGCAAGTTGCATTTTTCTAGGGGAAATACATAGTAAAATGGGCATTTATCCTTTCTATGTTCCCATTCCCCCTTCTAAGGCAAGTTGCCTTTTCACCTAAGATGGATAACAATTTATATTTGGGCCTTTTCCATCCTTGATTTTATAATTATTAAGTCATATAAATTATTATAAGTGCTCTATATATATATTTTTTTTATTAATGGCACTTTATAGTAATTAAATATAACTTAAGCCACCCTTATATTGTTCCTTTGGCCGTCGGGTTGACAAAATAGGCCAAAGGTCTTCGAATGGGAAGGGGATATTACATTTTGACATTGTTCATTATTAGTTACTTTTGGATCCTTTCTATTCATCTCCATTTCATTTTTTTGTTTCATTAGCCCATACCTCACAGCTGTAAAACACCACCGATGTGATGAGCAACCCAAAAATATTGGTGGTCTTCCAGTCCCATAGCTCTATGTTTCTGCACTTGCTTTGGAGTGCATAAAGAGCTTTCCATCCTCGTATTCTCTTTATCCTACAAGTATCCCGGTTGAGTTTGTTGTGAAAATCGAGGCCAATATATTTGTATTATGGCAACACTTCAATAGACTCTCTAGAAAACTGATATTCGAGGTGTTGCTTCTTCCTTTTCACTGAGAAAATCATAATTTTGATTTTTCCAATGTTTACCTCCAATCCCACTTCTATACATATGAGCTTTAAAGAATGAAGGCAATCTCTTAAATCTTGGATTGTCTTTGCCATTAGAACTAAGTCATCTGGATATAGTAGTCCAGTTTCCCAACATATTTTGCCAAGTGGACCCCTTTCTGTCCAAAGTAGTGTATCCACTCCTCTAACTTGCAATGTATAGCCCAAATAAAATTGGGGAAAGGGGGAAGCCTTGTTTGATGCGTAGATACTACTCCCGAAACACTTAGATAGGCATGCCCGTGTTTTGATTTTAGCCATGAATTGCTTGAATAATCTATGAACTACTTCCCTGTAGTGCACTAGAATCGCTAGGTCTTCCATTTTCCTCCAACTTAATTTTCTTCTTGGCACCATGTCAAATGCCTTTTTGAAGTCCACAAAGTAATGATATGCATCATCTTTTTATCCCAAACCTTTTCAACTAAGTATCTAAGCATGACACAATGATCGGTGGTTGAGTGTTTGGGTCTAAACCATGCTTGCTACTTTGCTCTCTTTCCTCCACCTAGTTGTTAATCCTACACTCTATCATGCTCCCAAACAATTTTACAAAAAAAGATTAACCATGATAGTTTGGTTATTAAAGAGATTATTTACATCTTCACTTTTAAATAGAGCTAGGGTTAAGCTACTTGTCCATTCTATCACGAAGCTATTTTGAATAACCTCATTGAAAATTACTTTTATTTGGGGTCCTAGCATATTTGCTCCCCATTTTTGATGCTCTACTTGAATATTGTCTATGTTATGGGCTTTGCCTCTTGCTAGCTTTTTAATCCCTTGTATGATGTTCTTAGTTGTGAAAAGGTAAAAAATTAACAAAAATAATGAAAAGAATATGTAATTCATTTTTACACTCCTTTGAATATTCCATCCAGTCGTTGGTTATATTTTTCTCTATTTGCTTATTCTCCCCCAAAACCTCTTTGGTTCATGCTTCCCCAAACAAATCAGCTCCTTCCTTCTGGTTCTAGTGTACTCTTCTCCTTATTTTTCTTCACCAATTGCTCATATATATATATATATCATTTATTCTACCGATAAGCTCCTTTAGCGGCCTTATGGATGCACGGGAAGTTGAAAAGTCTGCGGGAGATGCAGGGATGCTAGATGAGGGGCCGACGTAGAAGACTTCGGTAAAGTATGAGCTTGACTTGCTCGAATCGATGTGCCTGGGAACTTGCAATGGAGATGACCGATCTCGTGTTGTATGCATATTTTTTTTGCAGATACTGCCTCCCCAGTTCCAGAGTCGTCGAAAAAATGCCGTGTGGAAAAACCCCATTGCCCCGAGCGCCTAGGTACTGGATAAATCTGTAACAAACAGGATGGTGGTTGTAGCAACTGATGCGTCCAATCAAGGAAACACAAGTGATGGGATTGATGTCTTATACATTGCATTACTGCCGCCATGCTTGCTTCCATACAAGGATTGCGAGCTTCAAATTTGCAATTTGCATGTCACTAGAAGTTATTAGTTCCTGCCAAGGCACGATACTAATAATAATAATAATAATAATAGGTTTTTAAAGTCCATGATGTCATGGGGCGACCTGTTTTTGGGTCTACAAGCGGCTTATAACATATGGGACTACCTCGTACTCACATGCGGGAGGCAACTAACTTTGCTACAAATGAGGCATACATACCCTACCCCCTGTAGGATTTGAACTTGTGACCTCTATTTCAAGAGCACATGTTCTTCACCATTAGGCCAACTCAGGCATACTAACCTTTCAGGGCATTCAATTAATGTAGCCTTTTCTAATCAATAAGATTCAAGAATTTTTCTTCTAATATCAAGATTTATAATGTTTGGTTAATGTATTTACAATTTTATAATATAAAAATTTCATTCAAAATGATTTTTCTCTATTTTTATTGGAGCTTATGGAATGATTTGACAATTTTAGAGTCTTACTGCAGTACAAAATTTCTTCAATTTTGTACAAAAAAAATTAAAATAAAAACACTTGGCATGAAAACAACTGACATTTATTACTTAAAAATGAAATTATTTGAAAAGACATTTTAATATTTCAAAGAAATATTCACCTTACACATGTCCAATTCTTTAATAAATCTGTCAAAATCAGAGCTCCGCCTCACACTCTCCCTTAAATGCCATCATTGATTAATGGAAAAATCTGGAGACAGGTCATACGATAGAGGGAAGACTATATTGATCTAGAGACTTTTGAGTAGGTAGGCTTAGGTTCGACAAGTTGGTTGTAGTAGTAGAGCATTTGGATTATTGAAGAAACCTCTAGAGTCTTTTGGAACGCCCTTGATTTTGACCACATACTTGTATAGGATAAATATTATTTCAAAGCAGAGACTAACATTTTTCTCTCAAATTGATGGATAGACTAAGACGATAAACCAAATTCTAGCTTATTTGCCAAGAGAATCATCCAAACGACCGGTATTTCTGGAGTGGAGAACGACTAAGTCTACAGATTTAAGATAGAATACGAAATCAACAGTGACGAATTCTTCAACCTTAAGACTAAGGGTATCGTTGAATTTTTTTGCTAAAAGCTTCGCATTTGGCTTACCAGCTAATTCAGATCCTAATGTTATCACGGTTCTTCATCAAGGCCATGTCTCAGGCTTGCAAATGGAAAATGCTCTGCAGTTTGGCTCATTTTGAATGCCTTTGTAGTCAATTTCAGTGACCAATTGCCATATGTAGCCAAGAGTTTATGGTTTCTATATCAATTAAATTAAGATTGAGAAAATTCGTGTGCTGCAGGTTTTAAGCAACAGAATATAGAAAAGTGGAATTCACCAGGTACTCATGATTTCTAGTGAAGTAAGGATCTCCATACCAACATTTACTACCCTTCACCAAATACATATCATTTTACAGTAGACAGTTTGTTGTCACATGAACCATGAAAATATTCATTCAAAGCATACAAGGTCAAGAAGATGGCAATAGTTGGCCCTTTTCACCAAGATAAATTTTACTTATTAAAATTTTACTTTATAATTCTGAAGCTTTCTTTTTAATTCTATTTTACAACCATTAATGCATCTTAAATTCTATACACACTTTTAATACAGAATTGAATTTTCTTAATTTTTTTCTTTTGTTTGTGACTTGTAGGCATATGGATACTGGCATTTTCTTTCAGTACGAATACATTCAACTTGAATGGCAGGAACTGGCTGCTTTGCGACTCTTGTTCAAATTTGGGCCCATGAAACCTCCAACTTTGATTAACATGCTTTATGTTAGAATAGATTTGAGTGAGTGATATCAGTACCTCTATAAATATTGAGTTGGATAACCTTCCTTTACATTTGCTTGACATAATGTTAAGAAAGGTAACCTATATTAATTGTGGTTGAAGGATAATTAGTATATAGACTAGCAATCGCATGTGTACAATGCAATGTGAACGCCGAACGTTATATGTTATTTGATTTAGAGGGATAGTTATTATTTTTATAGTTGAAGTTGATAAGAGGTATGATTGAATTTGTAAGTGTAAGAATATAGATGAAGCATTACATTTAAACATTCCATCTCTACATTTCAAACTTGTTACAAATTTGTACATATACATTTGCAAATCTTATATCATGAGTGGTAGTGTTTTGCGGAGTAGTTTCTTTAAACTAAACATGAATACATGAAGACAGGTGGGGTGTTCTGTTAGAGTGGATGGGGGATTACAAGGTGGAAAGCAGTTAGAAGGAGAGGAGGAACTAGTGTATATGTACGAGGAACTGAAACAGGGTTGGTATGTGAGAGTGTTGTAGATTTCAGAAAATGAAAAGCAAAGTGTTGCAAAATTTTAGGATTTGCTAGAGAAATTGTTATGAAACATGAAAACATTTCCATTGTTTCAAACATAACCTATATTCTTATGGTGCTTGTTGGTGTTTGCCAAAATGCCTCGGTGAATTGTGCTTCATGGATTGTAATAATTCATAGCTTGTTCATGAGCATTTTTATGCAATACGCTGGTGTAAAGAGAGAAGCCTTTCCTAATATGATCCTAGCTGGTGCCAAATTTGAAGCCTTGCTAAAAGAACAAAAAAGGATTAAAAAACAAGGCTTATTGTTCGGTGTATATTTGAGCAGTTTTGAGTGAATGTAATTGCACTTCCGTTCGAGTATTAACAAATTTACAAAATTGGTTACAAATTTCACTTCAATCCCATACACACGATGCTCTCCGTCTAATGTAGCAAAAATTATATCAATACAAGCTTACTTGATGTTAATTCAAGATAGTTGGACAACAAGTGAACATAGATTCTATCAAAAGCAGACAACAACACAATCTTGGGATTGTAAGAAAAATCTTCTAGTTGGCCTTTCTTTGCACCAAGAAATGACCCTCTGATCGATCCACCATGCATGAATTTGCTAGAGTTCTAAAGTTGATGTTGCCAATGCCTGCTCCAAAGCAAGTTCCTAGTATCCAAACAAACCAAATGACCCCTAGTAATAATTACAGGAGGTATTTGGATGAATATGTAGATGGTAAGCACACAGATGTTACATGGATATGCAGATGGTAAGCACAAAGATGTTACAGGGAGCACAAGCAACACTTCTGATGGGCATTTGTTTGTGTGACTTGGTGAGGTGATTTCACAAAACACTATTCGACTGGAATGAGATTGGGATGATGTTGTGACTTAATTTTGGCACAATACATGATTGGGATTGAAAATGATTTTAACTTCTTAAACGTTCAATTTAAATGTTGATTCCTTATTCGTTATGATGCAGTTGCAACCCTTTCCTTCTTTGTAGAGCCATTATTCCTTCTCTGACATCTCTGCAAATGAAAGATACATATGAGAATGCATATAATTTTCCATCTGAGGGGGACGATTGAGCCCCCGTTTAGGCCATATAAATATCAAAATATGTAAAAAAAATTGAGTGTTGAGTGTTTTATATTCTCACACACACATTTTCTATCTAAGAAGCATTCAAAAGTTTCATTTTCTGTATCCCAAAGACATTGAACCGATCAGAACATGAATAGCAAAAAATAAACTTGAAAGCATCAAGAATTTATTTCTTACTTCAACAAATCTACTTTGATTTTTAGTTCTAAACAGTTTTGCAGGAAATGAACAAATGTTCCCAAATTCTTCGAGAGTGCACGCATTGGCCCATCTTAAAGTGAATAAAGTTGTAAATGCAAGTTGTTTATTTATAATAGTACTGCATTAGTTTTCATTTCCTCTGGACAAGAATAGATTCAAATTCATTTTAGCAAATAAAGAACTATCATATAATCAAATTTATTTGTAGGCTTCAAGTAGCCAGGTAACCAACCAACAAATGTCCTTACAATCTTTTACCTACCTACTTGATACCATGCAATCCAACCCAAACTGCTAGAATTAGCTTACAATGTTAAAAGGAAGAAACATATATTTGATCTTCAAATCAAATTACCAGTCCTTCCTGATCTCAAAGGTGTAATTGATTTCAACATGGCATCTCTCATCGTCATCTACAAATTGAAACACAAAAAAAAAAAAACATTCCAGCCATTAAGCATTTATATCCCACCGAAAAATATACATCACATAATAATGATGCCCATAAATGCCCAAAATAGGTTAATGGAATTCACAACATAGCTATTGAAGAGCAAATTGGAAAAACAAAATTATTAAAAATAACAAATCTGTAAAAATAACCACTAAAAAAAATAAAATTGTTAAAAATATTAAATCTGCAAAAATAACCACTAAAAAAAATAAAATTGTTAAAAATATTAAATCTGCAAAAATAACCACTAAAAAAATAAAATTGTTAAAAATAGCAAAACTGTCATTTAAGCCGTCAAATTTGACACAGTCCCATGAATGTCTGCAAAGCCTTTTCCCATATAGGGGTAATGCCTTGGCATAATCATATAATATATATAATTCATTTATAAATATATATTTCAAGGTTTTTTATTTTATTTTATTTTGTATTATATTGATTGATAATTCTATTATATTTTTTGTTTAGATTTTATTGTTTAAAAAAGGGGACCTCAAAATTTAGCATATTTAGTTATTATTTTTTACTTGAAATATTTTAGAGCTGGTTTCTTCAAGTAAGAAGAACAATATTTTGCCGGTAGGCGTCTACTTTGAAGATGCCCTTGCTGGAAAGTGTTAAATTCCGGCGGCTCCAATATTTTAAAGGTTGCCAGATTTTAAATATTTTTCTATAGTCCTAGATATTTACTATCCTAGATATTTGATTTTGATTTTATTCTTTGTAAAGTAAATTCTATAGTTTACTATTTGGAAAATAATATTGGTCATATATCTTGTTCAAAGTTTTTGAGATTCAAAAGTTTTTTGATTTTGATTTTATTCTTCATAAAGTAAATTCATAGTTTACTTTTTGGAAAATAATATTGGTCATATATCTTGTTCAAAGTTTTTGAGATTCGAAAGATTTAATAGATAAATATTCGGTGTTTGACCAAATGATGAAACGTGATTTAGTTTGGCGACTATCATAATTATGTCTTAAAAAAATATGGACAATAGCAAAATAAGAGCTTTGCAACAGCATATAGACATCCATGCAATATCAACCCGAAATACAACTCAAATAAACTAAATATTGCTACTATCTCCGGCGTAATTTGCAACTCATTTGCAATTGCTAGTTTAAGTGATACTCAAATAAACGTCAAATTTAAGATAGAAATTATCTTATAATATTTAATTTAAAACATTCACCATAACATCATCGTGTCTCACCGCTTCTTGTCATTGTAAAACGCGATCAACATAATAATATTTGAATAATCCCTTATATACTGGACGTCAAATCTTTAATGCTTCCACAATCCATAATCTGGATATATAAGTTTTTTGAGTATATTGTGATAGAGATGTTTGAGACGTTTTTAAATAGCCCACAAGACTCATTTTTCAATAGCTCTTAGCACTAAATACTAGGTGATATACACAAAAAAGTACATATACATTGATATATTGATTCGTATAAATTATTCTGTTTGCTCTAAAGTTACACAGTAGTTCGGCTGCAGAGAAGTTGTCAAGTGCAAATTGTTGAATCAGGAGTAAGATCTAGTACGGAGAAAAATCTATAGATTTCCGCAATAAAATAAAAAATTCAAAATCCTCGGCCGACCAAGACAATCCTTCTGTGAACGGATCTCTTGAACAGTGTACGAAAGTACTAAAGATTTCTTTAAACACAGAGTCTTTGCATGCCATGCCTAGTAAATATTTTTATGTTATCTGTCTGCAATATGCAATTTGCAATTGAGTTGTGTGAAAGAGGCGGCTGTTCATGCTCATGGTAGTCTGGTAGAGATCACATGGTCAAGCTTTAATTCATTCTTACATATTAACTAATGATGACATTCCCCAATACGTTAAAATAAAAGGGAATGGTGAATTGGGAAGAATGGACGCTTTTAATTAAGTTTTTTTAATTATCTTTGTTGATATTTTGTGTTTTATAATTAGGTTTTATTTAAAATATTTTAATAAATTTATGCTGTTTTCGTGACGCAAATTTACTATAAAAACAATTAATACAAATATCTTAAATATATATCTTAAAAGATGTTTTTCAATATCAATTTGGAGGTGGGTATATTATATTTTTCACACGAACTATATATACGCTAATGATTCCTCTCAATGTTAAATCTAAACTTGTAACTTCACATATTTATCAAAATGTGTAATTGATATCAGATTAAAGAAAATTAAAAAACTATTTCATACTCATGTAAATGCATAACACACATCACATTAAATGATAATCAGTGAAGCATTTCATATTCATCATGTGTGTGTGTGTGTGGGCACGTGCGCGCGCACGTGCATAGTAAGAGGTTCAATTAAAAGAGGACGATCTACAAGAAATACATTTAGCACTCTCCTACTGTAACTTTTCATTTAGAAGATTTTGTTCATCTTTTCATGGCGGTTGTATGAAAATGACAACAAAATTCTCAAACCTTCCAAGGACTTTATGCATAAGATAGCCACAAATGTTAAAACCCCCATTTTTTTGATCTATATCAATTGTTGCTCTAGAAAGAGTTAACCCTTGTGATTTATGTATTGTTAATGCCCAAGCCATTTATAAGGGTACATGACACATGCATCTCCTTTATATTGGTGTGATTGGAATTGTATGTAGAGTTGCATCTTCGAATGACTTCCGAAGTAGTTGTCAAATTCCACCATAATATATGTTACTCGTTATAGTCGAGCACTTCCAAGTTTGTATATTGTACTTTGAATATATCGTAGAGCTCCATTTATAGGTCATGCTTCTATCAATTGATTGGAGGTTAACATCACCCTTGCATCCTAAGGAAATAATTCCACATCTAGTTCATTGTTTTGACCTAAAAATGGATTATTAATATCTTTTTCTTGGTTGTTATGCTGTGTGTAATTGGTTGTCTTAAAATGATTACAATTTCCTTTATTATGGCTTTGCACATTATCATTTTTTGCGAGTAGATGAATATCATTATCAAATTCTTTCCTAGTGACTATATTTAATGCACCATCAACTCTTGTCATTAATAACTTCTAATCATGAATTATCAAATGTGCATCTTCAAGATTCGTGAAAAGTTGACAAAACCTTTTTGGCCCTCGCTTTCTTCTTCTTATCTAAATATCTTATCTAAAGTAATAAATATTTTGACTTCTTCCCATAATGGTTTTGCATGATTATTGTTGTCATAGGGTGTTTTATTACTAATAGGAGGCGAATATCCCAAATCCCCTACAAAAATGATTGATCTACCTCCAAAAATTGTGTTTGCATTATTCAAGAAATTTTTGACAGAGTCGTGAGTTTATGTTTTGTGGCAATATTTTCCCAATGGAGTTCATTTCATCAATCAATATATATTTTATATGTCAAATCTCCTCTTGGAAACTTATGAGTCTTATTCCTTCTAATTTATAAAATCCATCAATTGGATTTGAAGTGTTGAATGGATCGTCAACACACCAATATTGAATATTGAAACTCTAGTTGGTGCAAGTAATAATAGGAGATAACATTGTAGTGAAATTGCATCTTAAAGAGAATGACGAATGTTTCCAATTAGATATGATTTTCCTTTTATTGATATGCCTTATATTATCATACATAATGACATGGAATTATGTAGCAATCCACTGGCGGGTGAGATCAAAAACACAAAATTTGTTTTTTAACTAGCAATTTCCAATCACCCTATCCAAACCTGTGGATGGAAATCGATGCCCTCTTGATTTTCTAGTTCTATGATTCCACTAAACAAACATTCACATGCAAGAAGCAATACAATAAAATATTACTAATCACACTTTAACTAATCCCACAATTTAAGTTTGTCCATTTATAACAACTCATATTCAATTAATTCATTTAGTTTCCAACAATAAAAGTGTTTACTAAGTATCAACGTTTATTTAGCATGGAAGTGTTAATCCAATAATAGTACTATAATTGCAATTAATTTGTTTTCATTTATATTCCCCATTTATTCATTCCAATGAAATTTAACATAAGTGTGACAAGGATTAACTCAAATTAGTTAATCCATTTCTTTCCTTTACTCTATAATATAACAACAATGCAAAACTATGAAATCATTAAGTTTTTTACAGTTCATTAATAGGATTTACAATTTCTAATGTTTCCAAATGCTCAAATATACAATATATTACAATCATCTATGTTCAAGGTAGGAATAATACATCAACATAACATACTACAATATCTTAACTAAATCATGACAACAAGTATCACCTTCGCCAAAGATCCATCCTATAATTGTAGTTGAGCAAATGAGAGAGAGTATAATCAGAACACTTTACCTCCAACCAAGATCCTCACAGTTCTCCCACACACCTCTCGTAAAATAAGAGTGGTCTTACCCTTGGCGATAATGAAGATAAAAGAAACCCATTAGGTAAGAGAAATAATCTATGTGTAGTATGAACACCATAACATGCAAGCACTATGCAACGATGCCATTAATTGGTAGACCTATGAGTAGGGAAAGGATGGAAAAATAACACATCGTATGAATGTAATAACAAACATGATTTTGGCCAAAAGACTAAGATAGCACTAGGTACCCCGTAATGGATCCGAAAACGTGCCAGGGCAAGCAATAATCCTACATGGATAGATAAGAAAGTGGACTTTGGCACCCCAAAATCAAACCCTTTATCCTTAGTACATGTCATGTGTGAAACTGTAAGAGGATACCCTCCCATCTTTATAGATCACTCCCTAGCTCAAGTACACGTCTCTCATACTATCCCATTCCCATTTACAAATCACAAATGAGATATCTCTATCTCACTCAACATCTAAAACTAAACAAAAAATAAAGATAATTCAGGGATAGGATACGAGTAATTGTTAGGAAATTTATATTAGTGCTCCATTTGTATGGGTGAATAATAATTACATGTGTAATTATTATTATGGTAAATTAGTGAAAGTACATTTACTATGTAAATGTAAATAGTAAATGTAAAATGTGGTTAGTATGTGGTAAGTTAGTAAGTTAGAATAATAAAACAATTAGTATTGTTTTATTATTATATTGGTGAGAGGTTGAAACCATATGGGTGTATGGTTGTATATGAAGACAAAAGGATTGTTATTTTACATCTCCTATATAATGGAGTGTAATAATAATAAAAATATAATATAGAGTTGTTGATTTCAATTATTTTCTGTATCTATTTCATAGATTCTTTGTATTAGATCAGATTAATTTCTACATTTGGTACCAGAGCAGGTAAATCTGTCTCGAAGATGATCTTGTAACTTTTGTTTCGTGATCTGGGTTTCTCCAAAATTTTGTGCGTGGAACGATCTGTTATACAAAAAGCTACGAGAGAAATTTCAGCATAACCCAGTTCGTAGTTTGGGAGAAAAGTGCAATTTACTATACAGCACATTGATCACTGTTGTTTTTTGAAGAAATTAGAGAATCAACGGTAATTCAAATCTACAGTCAATTTTTTTTGGATATTTAGATTTAGAAAAATGGATACACCATTAGATAAATTTAATGGGTTGAAATTCCATACATGGAGAGTAAAAATCCAGATGCAGTTAATGAATAAAAATATATGGAGGATAGTAGATGGAAACGAAAAAGTACCTACAGATGTAAGCAAAATTGTAGAATGGGAAACTAGAGATGAACAAATAACAGATGGAATTGACTATAATTATGAAGAATTTCTATACTAAGTGAATTTCTTGGAGGAAGGAGGCACAGGAGGTTGGAGGTCATTCAACGACCTCTCGTCAGTCACCAATGACGGGGCCGTATCAACTATGGTGATTATTTTTTTATACAGTGTGTTCCTGTTGTTTCTTTGTATTTCTGGCAAAGTGTTTGGTTGCATTGTTCCTATTGTGGTTTGCAAAATAAAGGAAATTTCACATTGAGGGGGGAACATGATCTCAATGTTCCATTTCTATTTTTCTACATTTCTGGTATTTTCTATATATGTAGCATATTTCAGCAAAATTTCCTATGTTATTCCCTGCAGTGAGATGTGATGAGGGCTAAGAATAATACTTGGCATATCATGATGTGGTTGTAGGTAAACCACTTGAAAACCTTCATTTTTGGTTTGTGGTACACCACTTGTAAAACCACCATTTTCGGTTGTTGGTAAACCCTATGCAAAACCATCACCCTTTTGGTTTGTGGTACACCACTTGTAAACCCTATTCAAAACCATCACCCTTTTTGGTTTATGGTAAACCAATTGCAAAACAATCATTTTTGGTTTATGGTCAACCCTATGAAAAACCATCCATTAGGTTTATGATCATCCTGTAAAATCATCAGATCATGAGCAGGTGCAAGTATAAGGTAGGTTTTCCCCATGTTCGCACTAAGGGGGGGAATGTTAGGAAATATATCTTAGTGCTCCATTTGTATGTACGGGTTGATAATAATTACATGTGTAATTATTATTATGGTAAATTAGTCGAAAGTACATTTACTATGTAAATGTAAATAGTAAATGTAAAATGTGGTTAGTATGTGGTAAGTTAGTAAGTTAGAATAATAAAACAATTAGTATTGTTTTATTATTATATTGGTGAGAGGTTGAAACCATATGGGTGTATGGTTGTACATGAAGACAAATGTTGTTGTAAGGATTGTTATTTTACATCTCCTATATAATGGAGTGTAATGAAATAGTGAATAATAAAAAATATAATATAGAGTTGTTGATTTCAATTATTGTCTGTAGCTATTTCATGGATTCTTTGTATTAGATCAGAGTAATTTCTACACATTGACGGAAAATCCTTGGGTATGCACCACTCTTCTTTGAATGCCGCATGGAGTCTATCATACCACATCTCCGCCCTCTACTTGAAATTTCCACTCATTGATCCATCGCAAAAGTACTTACGAAATATTTTCGCATGTGACTTGTGTTCTGTGGGGTACTCCCCAAATCTTCTCCTTTGGCCCATCAAGCACCCCAACCTCCACAAACACTAAAGATAATAACACAATGCCAAAATGTATACTGTCACATGTCTGTGGTTCTTCAATGATTATCTTTACTATGTGATCTACAATATTGTAGACCACTCCTTGAGACATCTTCTTTGCGACATGAAACCACATTGTGTTTACCTACGACCACCTTCATTGTGTTTACCTACGACCACCTTCTTTGGTCATTCAACATTGTTTACAAGATGTGTAGTTTCCTGCACTACTGGGTACTTTTTCAATTTGTCAATGTCCATGCTGTGTGGACCTTTAGTTTACCCCAGATCCTTCCTCATCTCTAGGATTGTGGCCTTATCAGTTAAATCACTATCCAGATCTAAACCTGAGGCCCTTCATCATGTCACTATTGAAATCAAAGAATTTTATATTCTTACCCTCCGTCTAGAAAAGTAGAAGTCCTTATGGACTGTGCTCATCAACCACTAATACAATTATTCATACTTTCCAAAATATGGCAGCTCATACAGCTGGTAGATCCATTCTGCTTCAAAAAATTCTCACCCGCGTCATCATATACTAGCATATCCTCTGTCATGCACTTGTTCATTTTTCATGCTTAGCAACGCAGCGAGCTCCATATTATTATCTAACATTCTATGTTTGTAATCATTGATTTTACATTGGCAGATACTGGGAATCCAATTCATGTCCCACAATCACACCCTCTTAGCAACGCATCGAGCTCCATATTATTATCTAACATTCTATGTTTGTAATCATTGATTTTACATTGGCAGATATGGGAATCCAATTCTTGTCCCACAATCACACCCTCTGGATACTACATTTCTGAGAAATTACTCTCGGGAGAAATTTCTTCTTCCACCTCAACATTCTTCTTCCCTTTATCTCCTACTATGGGTGCTTTCTTTGGTTCCATTTGAAAAATCTCTCTTTTCTTCCCTCTGTAATCGAGAAAGTTGAAACCCTAGTTGAAATCTTCATGCCCTAGTGGAAATCATGTGCCCTAGCTTGTTTGTAATGGATTTACTTTGCTAAAACCCTTTGCCTATGGGAAAGTAAGCTTCTCCTATGCACAACCCATCTCTCCACGTTTGGTTTCACACTCTTTCCACCTCAACACGATTTCTCAGCTCATTTTCACTTAACATTTCAAATTATCTCAATTGCAATGGTTTAAAAATGCTAATGTATCCTGTCCTTATATACCAAGATTTCACCCACCAATTTAGTTGCAAATTTAATGCTTACCAACAGACCATAATCCAACTTATAACACTCGTTAGGTCGAATTATTCATTCTTTCCGTATGAGTACTAAATTTGCACCCAAGTGCATCCTGTCCTTATATAAAATTTCAAAAATTTAGTGCTATTGCTCCCTCCATACCAACAATCCACTCGTTAATCTATTCTTTCCGTATGGTACTTCTTTGCACCCAAGCTATAACCTTCTAGCATTCCCTCTACCTTTTGGCTACAGACTTCTCTTCAGCGCACTTCCATGCACCTGAGTAACCTCATCACTGCGCCTTCCACTGGTAGTCTTCCCGACCTCTTCTTACCTTGCATTAATACTTGTTTCTTCATTCCACTCTATCTATGGTTCTTGTGTCCAGAAGAAATGTCTTTTGTTTTTCAATTCTCCAATAGCACCCATAGATAGTTCCTTTCATGTGGACTTATTTTAAACAGTCTTGTATCTAGATACCAACAACCTACCCCACACTAAGGGTATGTGCATTCCTCTACGCATAAATTATATTCGAGATGTGCCCAAATATGTAATTTGCATTCTGGAAATACTTGTAAGAACATGCTTATTGTACAAATCACACCAATAAATTGACAAATCATAGTTCTGAAGGAAACACATTAAGGAAATGTAGAATTAAAAAACCTAATATACACACTTGGAAAACACGAAACCTTATTACAAATGCTTATTACACAAACACACCAACTAAATTGACAAATCATAGCGACAAAGAAGGAAACACAAGGAAAAGAATTAAAAACCTAATTATGGCAACACTACCTTATTAGAAGACTTATTTATAGTAGGGTCTCAGCCTACTCCCATTGAAGTAACCAGGTATCTGTATTCCATCAAGTGACTCTAATTGACAAGCGCTTGATTTGAGTATGTGAGTGATAACATACGGTCCCAACCAATGTACCTTGAGTTTTCCTAGATGGCATAAAAATTTAGAATCATAAAGGAGCACCATTTGTCATATCTCAAGCTTTTTATCCCTGATGTGCCTGTCATGCCATACTTTCTACCTGGCCTTCTCTTTTTTTGACGCCAACGTGCTATGGTTTGGAACTCATCCAACTTGTAATGTTTCAACCCGTTCTTATAATATTTGCTCATTAGTAAGACCTCCAGCATGCGCAATACGCAAAGAAGGTAACATAAACTCCATAGCTATAACTTCTTCTATTGCCAAACACTAACTAGAAATGGTGTTGGAAAGGTGTTTAACCTTTTACTATGTTGTCAAGATATGCCCAGAGAGTACTGCAGATACTGTTATCTCCATGAAGGCCATTAATGGTGTGGCTTTGTTTAACCTTTTATATTTTCTGTGCCCAAAATGCAGATACTTTATCATCCCAATCCTTCCTTCTAACAAAGTTTTTGTCAATGTCTGGCTCAAAATTTTGTTGAAAGCCTTAGCAGTCCCATTTTCCTGAGGATGATAGGGTGTAGTCTTATCGCATGTGATCATGAATTCATCTAATAAAAATTCTGATTGTCTCATTAAGAAAATGTGTGCCCCTATTACTAGTCAAACTTAAAGGACATCCATTCCTTGTAATAATATTTTCCCAAAGAAACTTGGCTACTGTAGCCAATGTACAATCCTTTATAGGTGTTGATTTTTCCCACCTTGTCAAATAGTCTATGCAAGTTATGATGTATCGTGATGTAGTTCTACGCACAACTGGTGAAATAGGACCCACAAAATCTATAGCCCATTTCTCAAATGGCTCTGCACTAGTAATTGGGCTTAGAGGAATTTCATCTCATTGACCATGTTTCCCAAGATGTTGGAAATTATCATAAGCCTTACAAAATTCCTTACAATCTGTATATAATGTATCCAACCATAATGAAACGAGTAGAATATTACATGTAGTGGCATCACCTACATAGTGGACACTTGCAATACAACCATGAGCTTCTTCCATAATATCCATGCACACATGTTCCAGTACACAACAATGCAATACTTCATCCCGACCTAATTTGTACAGGTCACCGCTAATTAATAAATAGGGGGTTGCGCGTATAGAAAGTTGTTTATTCTTTAAGGATTTCATTCCTTCTGGTGCCATAACTATTCTTAGAAAGACAACAATGTCCTGTAGTTTTGATGGCGCTCATTGTAACCTATATGTTAGGTTGTGGAGCCTATTTTCATGTGAGAAAGTGTTGAAGACTATACACTAAGAGTATTGTACATTTTCCATAGATTTACTTATACTTGAGTGCACTTATACTCTTCTGCTCAAACTCAGGGATGCGAAACTCTTTACAAAATGCATATTCTAAAGCTATGTAGTCTATGCAAGTTTTATCACGGTCAAAATTTATGTGCTAGCTTGTGTGTGCCCTTGTAACATAGTAAAAAATTGGCTTTCCCTACACTCAGACTTGCCATGATTCCTTTTTCGTGCCACAATATTTCACACATATGAACATGCTCAGTAGCATCCTCGATACCTTTATACTCTAGGAGATGAAGAAACATATCCATATAAATGTTATGGGGTTGTTGCGGGCCTTGACCACCCGACCCAGAACCTCCTTGGTTTCCTCTTCCTCCAATACCACCCGAACCATCGGAACTAGAACTACCCATACCACTCATGATCCTTCTCCAGGATTTGGAATAGGGCCCAGAGGATGCACTCCCCTGTGTCCCAATAGTGGTACTATACTTGACCCCTACAGTCTGTGAAGTAGTCCCACTCCCAGAGGTGAATCCCACACTAAGCGTGCTCATATTCTGTGTAGATGATGAGCCTGAAAATGTACCCCCAAATAATAACAAAGCTGTTTGTGCTGCCATTGATGTACTTGCTGTCTGACCTATTTACTGCTTTCACTTCCTAAATTAAAACTATTTTTACCTGTTATACTAGATACTAGAAAACCAAGCGCAAGGGCTAGGTCCAGGTTGGCTTAGATGCGTGCGCCTACGGCCCAGGTCATATCTACTGGTGCGCTTCCATGTGAGGCCGAAGAGGGTTCTCTGTCATGCTTTCCTAGATGGGGGAGTTCCTGATGCTCTTGCTCTTCTTCCTCCCCATGAGCCTCAAATCCTTCACAAGCCATCTCTCTCCACAACACCATCCATTCTGCAATTTCTTGTTTCTTGCATAATTCCCTCTCGCGTGCCTCATCATACTTCAACTACCTTCTTCCCTCTTGCTGTGCTGCTGCTAGGTCTACCATCTTTCACCAATCCTATTCCTGCCCCCGCATGCGTGGAGATTTTTTTAGCTTTCCATGGGTTTAGCTTCCAAGTTCAACGTTACCATTAGTATTTTGATTGCCAGTGGAATACCTTGTAAATACGTCCCTCTAGGATACCATAGGAACTGGAACTCCGCTACCTTTGGGCACGAATAAGTTGAAATTGAATACTCCAAAATATAGCTATTTAAAACACCGTGAAACCAGGTATCTATGTGCGAGTCTAGATCAGATCAGCATCATATAGTGTTTGAAATTCCTCCTATGTCCAAACAAGTGTGTGATACCTCCAATTCCACTTAGATGCATATGCAGTCAACCACTCGTAAAATTCTACTGGAAAGATAGCAAAGAAGCTCTCGTACAAACTATCATACAGATTCTACTCTACCCAAGTGCATGTGCTAAATCCGGATCCAATGTCAAACCTCCGTGTGTATTCTTCCTCCAGATCATGAATCCATTCTTCAAGGATTGCCAAAGTTAGCCGATATGTCTTCATCGCTAACCATTCTGAAAATAACTAAAAAAGAGGTCCCGACAATGCAACCAATGATGCAGCCTAGAATTGTTTGTTAACACCTAGTCGCGCTGGCACATCACTTAGCCTAGGTTGAGCACTCACCCGAAGTCGCGCAAAGGTACCAAGTCCCTCTTAGAGTTGTTGTAGGAGAATTGTGGCATGATAAAGTAGTACACATATATTTTTAGTAGCTAATCCATCTATTTATCATTATACTGAACTAGATCTGTAAGCGCTTAAATGTAAATCATCATGATAAATAACAATATACACTGACAAGACACATCAGACACTGTTATTCGGCCAATATTATTTATATAGTCATCCTACAACAACAATACAAAAACTTCATACAATACCAGAAATGCGTGCATGGATCTGCTACAATTATCTAGTCTCATATATTCGTGTTTCTCTCATTCTTCAAAGCATGTGTCTCTATCTATCTATCTCAAGTAATCTCTATATCTCTTAAGTAATTAATTACATTTGTATATATAGGGTGGGGAACTAGCCCTTCACCACTTAACTCTACTAGAAATAGGTCGCATGCTAATAACAACCATGCGCCGTTTTACAGCTATAGCCATACATGCAAGTATGCTATCTGTAGATCGTTGATAGTTAACTACAGTGGTGGATCTATTCTTATCGTATGCCCATGCAAGAGTGAGTTGTCATGCTCCTCAAAGAATATCCATGAAGAGTGGCATGTAAATCTCGGTATCACTTTGTGTTCTCCGCATGCCAATCTCTAAGAATAGACCTGATCTCCAAAATTGGCTAAGTCCTTGAGAGCCTGACTCTACACCTCCGCGCGTGATGCCCTCCTATACCTTCACGCACTTTTTATCCTGTGTTTTTCTTCCACGCAGAATCTGTGTGCAAGTTCAGCTAAGTGTTTTCTCTGATCAACAAATGAAGCTTAAGATATGAGAAAAACTATGTGCCGTGTATTAATGTGCAAAGTGATCGCAGATAGTAATTATATTATAGGAATAATTGAAAGTTACTATATATATTAGTGGTAAAACATGAATAGTAACTACATTTAGGAATCACAAGTGAGTTGGAAATTGAGCTCTGGACTTGTGAGGATGCCGCAGATTAGAGAAGTGCAGGAAGACTAGATTGAAGCTAGTGGTAGAGCCCGTGACAGTACAGATGACTGATGAGTAGAAGAAAATGTATGATTTTTTTTTGGAAATGTGATGAAAATGAGTGTTTAGTTTTTTTATTTTTGTGTAAATTTGAGATTTTTGACATTTCTAGGAGGTCCAGACATAGACGGTAATGGTCATGGGAATGAGAAGTGATCAATCCCTCCAGACACTAGCACCCAGTTCTTGGTGCTAGGGTCTTGCCCCCAGGTGCTAAGAGTCCTAGAAATCCTGGGCAATGTATGGTCCCAGGAGAGTGTATGTCGCACGTGTATTGTCAAATTTTAGTCTTTTTTGATTAATGCAGTTGGTGTTTACGATTTATTTTGGACATAAATGGAGGTTCTGATGTCAATATGCTGTTGGTATTTATGTTTTGTAGTGAGATATCCACTCGAGGGAGTTTTGTGGTGGTCGTCATTTGAGTACCTTGTTGATGTTGGGGTTGTCGGATGAGGAGTGGGATGTTATAGACTGTGTTGGGACCTCATAATGTGACACTCATAATGAGATTGGGGGAGGTACCCCATAATATGTTACAATTATGATCACAACATTGGAGCATTATATGAGAGTTATTTGGTGTGCAAATACATGCACATTTAGATGGTTTCCCATTGTTTGATGGCGAGGGGACAATGACATTGTAGTTGATGTATATCGCATATTACGAAAATTTCCAATAGTGCAGTCAAATAATTTACTGAGTGAACATTGGTTATGGGCATTACATAATCTTAAATGATGCTATAAGGAAATATGTGAACTAACTCATCCAGAGGTATTTACAGGGACACGGGTCTAGATAGAAATCTATATCACTTGCTATGGATGTGATTTTGAGATCTTAGGGGTGTTCTACGAATTAGTAGGAAGTTTGAATCACAGTGGTGATAACATCATCGGTGGCAGTGGAGGGTGGTTTCATGTGGGCATCTTATATAAGGAAGCTATGCATGATATATGTTGGATGTCATTGAAAGAGAATGGTACAAGGTATGTGTGGGAGAGATGTGTATTAGCCCACTTGTACATGGACTTATACAGATTTACACATGGTGAGCATGGGGTAGCCTTGGAGCCACCCACGTTATTGTAGCATGTACATACGAGCACTTATTGCGATGTTGAGACCATGTTCTAGGTGGGCCACACATAGAGTGGGCAAGAGGCCATATAATAATAATGATAAAGTACTGTGAGATGGGTAGGTATTTAGAGAAGTGAGGATGGAGACAATGACATAGAGAGCTTGATTAATCTAAAATGTGAAATAATAGCCTAATTTGATGTTATTGTAGCAGTAAAATAAATATGCAATTAAGTACATAAATTACACCCAAGCAATTAAGCAAAGTAAATTATGAAACCCTAATTACAAAGAGTAAAGAAACTTAGGTTAATTAGCTGAATTCACAATAAAATATGGAGTGTATCGAAGTGCTGACCAAGTGAATAGAGTAACAGGAACGTCATACAAAGACCCCAAAAAATGTAGATTTGGAGAGATTGTCTAGACTAGGGTGCCATAGAGAGGGACAAAGGCACCCGTGGGTGCCCTAGGCTTGTTTCTGGGTTCCTGGGTTTGTGGAAATATTAGGAAACCTCCTTTAAGTGGTCAAAATATGTTCATAGCTAGTTGCCTTTGGTCGCTCTGAGGTTGTCACACAAGATCACCGAGGTCCCTGGATAACCTGTAATGCGATATGAACATGCAAATCCCTCAAATAGACATTAAATCCTAAAAAAGAAAGATGCAAAATGAGGGGTCAGAATATTCCTGACAGCCATCACAATGGTGAGCTTATGATTGTGCACTGCACTACATCTCAAACTCCAATGTAGTTCTATAGTGTGTGTGTGCGGAATTGTGCCCTAGGTGGCTCTTATGCGTGTCGCACTTGATAGCGAATAAGTAAGCTAAATATAAAGAAATGTGATAGATGTGTGCATGGAATAAAATCAACTTTCCTCCAATGAAGTTTATGTAGAATAACCAACCCTTGTGTCCCTTTTGATGGTGCTAGATGGATGCAATGGATCTCATAGATGCTTGATGGATGCAACCTTATGTGGTGATAGCTAATGTTTAGTGCTTGGTCCTTTATTGTGATCACATAACTTTATATTTATATAATTCCTCTTGCTTGAATTTTGTAATTAACCCCAAAAATCCTGATTATCCCAAAAATATAAGGATGCTCAAATAGATAGAAAGGACCCAAAAAGTTTGAGTAAAGTACAAAGGGGACATGGGCTCCCAGAGGGAATGAGGGCACCTAGCTCTGGCGTCCTGGATGGGTGCTAGTGTCCAAGATGATAAAAGACAAAGTATAATGAAGGGAGATTGAGCAAGTAAAGGTGAAAGACTAAGAAGAAGTAATAGAAGACAAAGAAAGGTGGCCAAAGACATAATGGTTAGTTAGTACTTTTCTTACTTAGGAATCATATGAATAGTAGTATATAATCATGACTAGATAATTACCCAAAGTGCGTGATTTTGTGTCTACATTTTCCCCCACTTTATGTTGGTGAGTGGAAAGCTCGGTAACATAAAGTAGATAGAGATGCATATCTTGATAACCATGTAGATCAATGATAGAAAGTGTGCCAAGGAACTAGGAAAAGCGTGGAGTGATACAAAGTGTGAAGCATGGATGCTAAAGAAGAAAAAAAAGTGCAAAAAAGTGATGATGAAAATGAACCTAGGGCGGAAAGTCATGTGTAGATGTCATGATTGTACCCATTGTTGATGTGGATGATGTTGTTGTTGTTGTGATGATGTTGAATACCGCTTCCCATACAGGACAGACCTACAAAAGAGAAGAATGATCAAATAGTCAAACACACATGTATATGTGTAAAATGCATGTAAGTGTGTAAAAATGCTAAAAATGTGAAAAAGGAACATGCACACCTAATATGTGATGAGTGAAAATGGGTGTAGAAAGGATCCTGAAGATGTTGTAGAAGATCAAGTTTTTTGGGCGATCTGACGCCACAACAGAAGAAGTGTAGGAAGGAAAGTCTACTGTCATCCTCAAACCTTTAACCACTTCCCAAAGTTGTAAGAGCGCTCTAAAATGTCTAGTGTTATTTTGGGCGACCTTCTATACCACTTGCTAGAAGTAAAAAGTATACTAGAGGAAAGTTTGGTGTACAATCCTCTAATCTTTAATTTCTCCCCATAAGTGAAAACACCACTACAGATAGCTGAAGTACTATGCCCGCAATGTAAATCCTCTTGAAAATGTTGATAAAGGACTCTTTTCCCTATCAAAATCCTTTGTGATATGCCGAAAAACTCAAGTGCCCTGAACTAAAAAATGCTAAAGATCTTCCCCCTAGTTACTGACTATCCAGGAAGTGACATCATTGAAGCTAAGGACCCAAGTATGATTCTAAGCCCTATAAAAAACTGAAAATTGTGCCATACTGATACTGTGTTGTGTTACTGTATAAAGCTGATATGGGGTGACTGATTCACCTAAATGATGCTCCCCTCACCCTATAGATTTGGGGTGTATGCGACGTCGCTAAAGGAATATACAACCCAAAAGAGGACCAACCACTGTGCTAAAATTGTGATACTGTAGGGGGAAAGGGAATTTTATTGGTAGAAACCAAGACACATGCAAACAAAGTGTCTAGAAGAAAAGTGTTAGTACAAGCAAATAAAAAAACACATGCATAAGATGAAATGTAAGCTAAGCAGACAACGTGTAAGATAAGACACAAAAAAACACACAAGAAGACAATATAGACCATGTAAAGAGTAGGTTTCAAACATGGGACATAACTTAGGATGTCACAAGACAATCAAGGCTGTAGTGGGTGTAAGAAGACAAGTGTGCACACAAGACAAAGCATAGGGAAAATCCCGTAAACAAGAGAATACAGAGAGCAAACAATGACAAACAATGTAACTGACAACCATGTGAAGAAAATAGGTCCTAAATAATAAATGTTGCACATGAAGCACCCATTGGCATGTTATAAAGATATAAAGTATGTTTAAGCATGTATTGTGGGTATAATCCGATATAGTAGTGTGTCATGTACAATAATGATCAAAAATAGCATGTCAAAATAGTGGAATGCAACAATACATAGGAGCATTTATGCGGAGATTGGTATAATGTAAATTATGCCACTAACCTCTCCCACTTAATCTAGGTGGGTGGTATCGATCACATGTGTATATTCCTGCAACTACTTCAACTAGATTCAAGCAACCCTTTCCCTAACTTGCATGTGTCCTATGATCCCACAAGAGTAATGTTTTCTCAACTCACATACACAAGAATTATACTACATCTAAACATTAACTAGCACATACAGAATCGTTTGCACTCTGCATACTTCTATTTCTACATAATTTTGGCTTAGTGATGCTTACTATGGGAAAGAATCTTACATGCAGGAGCATTACCAATCCATGTTCACCACGTAGCTTGAATCCCTTACTGGGATGATAACATCTGCTCACTTTGTATTCACCTACACACACTTAACTCAACAATTCCCACTTTCACTTCCAATGAATGCTCGATTTCACTAGTCGACTCGATGCATAGAAGTGCAATGATAGTCAAATCTTTACCAACAGTCAGAGGATTACTCTAGCTCATACTACCCTTTCTCTATACAACTATAAACTCAGCATCCGCAATGCATTTTTATATCTCCCTTCATTTCAATTCATAACTATGAGGAAGAAAACCATCACTACCATCTTTATATTTACACACAATCTATAATATAAATATAATGCCACTGTACCAAATATTGCAGCCCCGTCATTGG
Source organism: Taxus chinensis (assembly GCA_019776745.2). Classification (NCBI taxonomy): domain Eukaryota; kingdom Viridiplantae; phylum Streptophyta; class Pinopsida; order Cupressales; family Taxaceae; genus Taxus; species Taxus chinensis. The sequence continues at coordinate 768,091,406 of CM034153.1, forward strand.
AAAAAACTAACAAGACAAGCTGATTGCCCAGTACATCCTAGGGATTTGCCTCCTATCCTCCAAGGGCAGTTTATGAAGCCAAGTATGAAATAGATCTGTCATCTCTGGGGTAGGAAATTTCTATCATCATGAGGAGAGGGATAACTCTTCCTAGTCATGCTATCTTTAGCAAGGTCGAAGCAGCTTTGATCAACAGTTTGTGATCCAAAAGATCATGAAGCCCTGTCATCTTACAATTGAGACATTACCATGTATGGGTTCTCTATAGGTAGAATCATTTGAGAAACTTTTCCTGTAGTGGAGGAACAAGGTAGCGACACTTGAAAGGGAGACTTTTTGTATTTGATGATTTACTTGCTTTAGTTTTTTCATATGTTGCAACCTCCTCTTCTGGTTCGAGTTAAGGATACTCGAAACTGGTCATCAGAATGGTAGAAATTAGGGACCTCTAAACTAAGGGTTTCAAGGATTGCTCAAAGTGAAAACTATGCATTATCCGAATCTCAGAAGAAAGCATGTGGATCCTCTACACAGAATTCGATTTTGAATCATCATCTGTTAACTTTTTCATTATATACCAGGACAAGTTGATTTAGTGCCTATGTGAACTGAAATTAGATCTTAGTATGATCTACCAATTTGAATAAAAATTTTCTCCCATGCTTCAAGTCCATACGAGATATCTATTTTAATGTTGTTTTAACACTCTCCACTTCAGAATCCAAAAAGTTTTTTTAGCACGTCCCAAATTTCTCCGAGCATATTTTGTGAAGATCCATAGCCTGATGCAAGGATCATGCTTTTGACAAGTGAATTCTAAGGCACAAAAAATTGAGTTCGCCAAACGCAAGGCAGTAAATATTCAATCTTGAGTAGATACTCCATTGCTCATGAGCAAGAATTCAAACTTTGCATTCATGTCTGTAGGCACTGATTCAGGCTATGACAATTATCCCAAAGATCTTTTTCTATCAATGTAGGACAATTTCATCTGTAGTCTGTCACGTATGAAAATCTCATTCCTATGGAAATTTCGATGCAAGAAAGGCTGTAATTTATCCATTTACTCACAAAGGGTAATGGAATAACCATACCTAAATATTGAAATCAAGTCTTTTAAATCCTTATGTATGTAACTATGGAGTATCCACATAGATACACCTGGCTTTGCAAATCACATGTTGATTAAAATAAAAATTATAAACATGTCTTATCACAATGAGCATACCCGTTGTGACAAAATACCACATGAAGAAGAGTATCAAATCTGCATGAGAGAAGTTCTAGAGTGCACGCTGAACGAAGGATTGTCACTGGGTACACTATGAGGTATGTGTTGATCTTTTATTACCATTGACAAAGGTGAAAGAATACCAGGACTCGACAAACTCATAGACTTTTGCACGAGGTTTGTGGTAATCCACTAATCCTAGGTTGTGCATCGATTGGTAGTAATGAGAACAAATGGATGGGCTCAAAAAAACTGGAATGGGATCATACAGGTCCGTTGGATCTACTAACCCATTTCCTTAATCCGGGTACATGACAAATGTTGCATGCAAGTGGGATGAGATTCAAAGATGGTTTGACCCGAGTATAACGATGCCCTGAATACCAAATGTAGGTATTGACCCCAGTATTTTGATCAATAACATATGATAGGAGTCGAGCCAGTGACAAGCACCACGTTGAAGTATGACTTATAAATGTAAACATGTCATAGCAGAGGATAGTCTAAAAACTCCATTAGACCTTTACACCTAATGCAGGTGGATCATTGAACTAGATCTGAGTGCACTCTTAACTACCTCACATTAGAGGCATGCAGACCTTCCCTAATTTCATTATCCTAATATCCTAAATGAAAAGTTTTCATCAGCTCACTTGCATAGAATAATACTTTCTTTGATTTGAATTACATTAGACAATAATACATAATAATGTACACAGGAATTAATCCTAACATGTCCCATCTAATATAGTAGTGAGCTATTTACAATAACCAATAAATCTCACCTAAAATATATACGAATCTAACAAATGCCCCTAGGATATACTGTAATACTTGTATGTAGGTACTTCACAACAATATTACTCACAAAAATATGTATATTCTAATGATGCATAATGTTTACTTGTTCACATTACAATACGAATATCATAATGAATAACTCATGTAAATACTGACCATGATTTCCTAGCATACAAGATATCTATCTAGCATGTGTAATAAAGTGTACATGTAAGCGTAAGTGAGTAAGAACTATGTGCAACCAAGATATGCAATATGTTGTGGATGAAATGGAACAGAATGTGGTATGGGTGTGATAGGGGAGTAGTATGCCCCTCGAGTATGGATGTATGCATGAGTGGAATTATGGCTTCAATTATAAAAGACCCCTCAATAGTCAAGAATGAACCATATAACTAGAGTACATCATTAGAGAAATGGTTTTAATGGTGTTGTTGTATGCAAGAAAAATGTATCCTTGAAGTGCAATGCATAGAGAGTGAGCGATATGAGGTTTTTATTATATAGATCCCTCAACATTCATGTAAGAGATTCTATAAAACATGAATACATCGTTGGGTAATGTGTGGACTGTAAAGGTTTCAAGCATGATGCGTAGAGTGTATAATAGAATAGCATGATGCTGTGAGTATAATATGCTAGAACATATGTAGATCTGGAAGTGTGGTAGCGTGTTGTTTGAGATTGCAACACTATAGGAAGATGTGTGTTGAAATGGGTCAAGTGTGATGATGTGTAATGTGCAATGACACAAGATGTGTATAGATTATGTAATATGTATAGGTGTATAAAGCACAAAGTGTGTATGATGTATAATAGAAGTTGGAAGATAATGTCGAGGATGTGGATAGATGTGCAAGATGTGTAATGTATAGAAAACACAAAGCGTGCATAAGATGTGTTTATAGATGCAATAAAATGGATGTAAGAAGTGCACATAAGATGTATGATGTGTAGGAAGAAGAAGTTGTTATAAATGTGAAATGTGTCAGTGTGTGAGGTTCATGTGTATAGTATGCCCTCAACAGTCAAGTGTGAACCTTAAGCACAAAAGTACATCATAGGGAAATGACAATACTAAGTGTATCAAGATGGTTTGTATTGATGCATTCAAGAGATATTAGATGTTAAGCGCAGAGCGTGAAGTAGCATGTAGATGATAGCCATACATGGTGATAGCTAATGAAAAAAATGGGGGAGAGTAAGCATGGTGCCCCCAAGTATGTAAGTGCGCAAGAGATGGAGACCTAGTCAATGATGCTAAGTAGATCAATGTCAGGAGTAGTTTCCTTGGCAAAATTAATTAGTACACTGAAAAAGATGATTGGGGAGGGACCTCAACCAATGGTGGAGTATCCTTGATGATGTGGTGGAAGAATCGAGTGGAGGCCAGGCTGAACTGAGATTTATAGGAGGTTGTCTTCTATAGACTTGGAAGTGGTGTACTTGATTTAGTAGTAGGACGTGATGAAGAACGAACTTGAGATGAGGAGATGTTGTTTTCCTTAATTTGACTTGGGAATGTTGCAGATGATTTCACTAGGAAGTAGGATTGTGACCTAATCCTTGAGAGTCGGTTTCTTAGGTTGGAGTGGATTGCATAGGTGGCGCTTGAGTGATGGAATGAAGGAAGCATTAGAAGTGGTGACATGATGCTCGTGTGGACATAGAAAGAGAAAATTTAGGAGCCCATTTGTATGTAGATATTTGTAAATGAGCATGTAACAGAATGTTGTGCAATGCAAATGAGATAAAGCCTTGTCAGGCTCAAGATTCTTGATTCTTCATTATAATGCATAGCACTCATTTTCATTATGGAGATTGATTCGATGATAAGTGCAAAATGGTCAGACCTTGATATTTTTCTATCTGGTAAGGAGGATAGCCTTGAATAGATGGTAAAGTCGATCAATTGATGACTAAGGATATCATTACGAATGTCATGTTTACTTAGCATTATGATCAAAATGTGAGAGGTTTATGGTAATGGCAAGACTTGAGGCCCACTGATATGAGCACATGTAGAAGACATAAAATGAGTTTGAGATGAAGAACAAACATGAGCTTGAGAAGCATCTTTAAGCTGTTGGATTTCAAACTTAAGAGATATGATAGTGGATTCCATAGCCACAAATTTGTTCTTGAAATAAAAGATGTAAAGCTTGAATTGACTCCAATATGGGTTTATTGGATGGAGTATCATAGAAGGCTAGAGTCTTCAGATAGACGATGGAAAATAGGAATTATTTAGTGTGGTCAGTACGTATCTATAGGAAGACACGTGGAGTCTAAGGCTATTTCTGCTAGAACAACTTGGAAGTCTGGGATGCATTTTAAGTAAATCAGAAAAAGGAATTTGAGGAACATTTACGATCCATGATAGAAGAAATATGAGGATCCAAGCGTATTCGACTGAGACGGGTTCACCAAATGATTTAACAAAAATAAAATAGTAGGTGTAGACTTACTTATGTTAAATTATTATGTATGCTACATCAAGTATATATGACAGTAAAGTGCATAGAAATGACTCAAGCAAATAATCAAAGGAAGTAAAACCCTAAGTGCAATAGAGAGTTAGGTTACTTAGTTGATTTTGACAAATATCATGGATGTGTACGAAGGTGGAAAACTGGCAGAACGACATTACATGACCTCAAAACCATGAACCCAAAAAAGTGCAATAGTGTAGGAAGAGTAGGGACTGGGGTGAATAGATTAGTACTAGGGAACCAATGTGCTAGGATCCCTTCCTAGGTACCAAGGTCTACGCAGGAGCTCTGGAGATGAATTTTACAGGGTTCTTGGATGATTTGAAACTCTCACATTTGTTGCTAGATAGTCACACTATGATTACCGATGTCGCTGATAACCTATAATAAATACACCACCTACAAAAATCTCAAAAGAACATCAAATCCTAAAAAGGAAAGATGTAAAATGAGGGGTAAGACTTTCCTCAACTGTTAAATAAGTGATATTACAACTGAGCACTGCACTACATCTCATACCCAATGTAGTTCTCTCTCTTTGTGTGTGTGTGTGTGTGTGTGTGTGTGTGTGGTGTGTGTGTGTGTGTGTGTGCACGTGCAACTACCCTAGGTGGCTCTTGTACATGTCACACTTGATAGCGAGTAAAGTAAATAGATGTAAAAAGATGTAATAGATGTGTGGATGGAATAAAATGAACATCCTCATATGCATGTGATGTAGAAAACCAACCCTTGTTGTCCCTTGTAATTGTAGACACAAAATCACACAGTTTGAGTCATTATTTAGTCCTGGTTTCATACTACTATTCATATGGTTCTTAAGTTAAAAGAGTAATAGTTAACCCATGTCTTTGGACATTTTTACATTTCTTGTCATATTTTTGATCTTACACCTACCTACACTCGCCTAGTCTGTATTGTAATTTTGAGTGTTTCCTATTTATGACTGGGGCACCCAACCAGGATTGGGGCACCCCAGGCACCCTGGTCCCCTCTAGGGTGACCTGATCCTTTTGAACTTTACTCTCACCTTTTGGGTCTTTCTAGCCATTTGAGCTTTCTATCTTTTGGTGTTTGGTATTTTAGGGGTTAATTATGAAATTAGAACAAAGAAGAAACCATATAAATATAAAGTTATGTGACCATAATGAGGGACTAAACACTAAGCATATACTATCACCATCTAGAGTTGCATCCATCAAATACACTAAAGCTACATTTGCATCCATCTAGTTCCATCACAAGGAACACAAGGCTGGTTCATATGCATCACACTTCATAGGAGTGGATTCTATTATTTCCATGCACACATTTACTACATTATACATCTAGTTATTTACTCACTACTTCATAAATTTTGAATGACACAAGATCAACTTAGGGCATGATTGCACACACACACACACGCACACACCACACACACACATGCACACGCGCGTACACACACACACCCCCCTATAATTTAATTGGGTATGAGATGCAGTGCAACACTCATTTAGTAAAGTCCACCATTGTGGCCGCTAAGGACAGTCTAACCCCTTTCATATGTATCTTTATTTTTTAGAGTTTTGATGCTTTATTTTGGGTTTTATAGTCAATTCTTCCATCTCATATTCACAGTGACATCCGATGCATTTAGCGACATTAGTGCGGCAAAAAGGAAGAAAACACATGCAAACATCCAGTGACACCTTAGAGGATGTTTTTTGGCCATTTCCACAAACAAGGGTGCCTAGATCTCAGATTAGGGTGCCCATGGGCACCCCTACCCCTTTCAAGGTGCCCCAGTCTAGTCAGATAGCTTAGATCTATGCTTTCTCAGGATTCTGTGTGGTCGTTTCCTCCTTTGGTTCACCTGGTCTACATTGCAACACAATCCCATGACATTGTCAAATCAACTAAGGATTTTCTTAACCCTTCTCACATAGTAGGGTTTCATATTTTCTAGCTTAGTTTGCTTGTGTGTATTTTAGTATTTTATTACTTCATTTATTCATTTATTTTATTGCTCCTATAAAATTATATTAAACTAGAATATTTATTATTTTAGTTAATAAGTAATGGTGCTAGGTGGATGTAAATGATGCTCTTAGATGCTTTTGAGATGCAACCTTAGGTGATAGTATAAATGCTTAGAGCTTCATCCTTTAATTTGGTCACATAACTTTATATTTATATGCTTCTGTTGTTCAAATTTTGTAATTGATCACTAAAAGGCCAACCGCTAAGAGATAAGGATTCCCAATGGCTAGAAAGGCCCAAAGAAGGAGCGAGAAAAGTACAAATAGGTCTAGGGCACCTAGAGGGGAGGAGGGTGCCTGAGCGTTGGTGTCTAGAGCAAGAAAAAGTGAAATGTGAAGGCTCAAACTAGGTTGTGAGGTCTGTAAGGCTAAGAGGGAGACTAGAAGGAAACCTAAGAGGTCAAGTATAGTGATTGATTATTACTTTTCTTCCATAAGAAACATACAAATAGTATTTAGGACCTAGCAATGTACCTAAAGTGCATGATTTAGTGTCTACAATATCTTTTTTGATTTAGCATGTAAGTGTTAATCCAATACTAGAAATATAATTGTAATTAATTTGTTTTCATTATATTCCCCATTTATTACTTCTAATGAAATTTAACATCTTGGTACCCAAATTTGTTCTCCTTTTCAGTTTGAGCAGCATCAGAGATATGACATGAAGCTTGAAGTCAGATAGATCATGATGTGTGTCATTTTGTAGTTGGGGAGGTGATCTAACTGGCACTCAGATTTGTGGAGAGATGGATAGCACTTTGAAAGGATTTGATCTGACCCTCACTATTTTAGGTTGTGCCTTTTCAACCAAGGTAAGAGAACCTATATTGTAACCCCCAAATGTGAAGGAGATGAAGATATCCCTCAATTTATGCAAATAGTATGAAAAGGCCTTGGGAAAATATGATCAACACTCCAAATCTGACTTTCACAAGTTGTCACTCCCAGATTATGGAGATATTTTCAATGCAAGGCAAGGGTTACTGGAGACATTATATGATCCTGATTTTCCTTGTGCATTTTTGTAAATGGATTGTATCCTTTTGTTGACACACAATGCAATGCAGGGGTAGTATGGGTAGGATTAGTTTGTTTGAATGAATTTTTGGTGGGGTGTTGACAAGACAAACTGGGATATATCAGATCTTTGACAACCTCTACAATACTTGAACAACTATCAGATAAAATGCTTCAAATAATCAAGGATATTCTTTCAACCAGAAGAGGCATAAATGGAAGCCCAAGTTACACTCTTCACACAATCTTTGAGAATTCACCACAAAATCTTGAAGTAAAGAACTCAATTAAACACAAAAATCCATGATCAAACCATGCCTAAGGTACCCCCAAAGGCTTACAAGCAATCTCTGCAGTCAAGGAAGGTAAAGTGATTTTAAATTTGTTTATCTCTTTATCAGATGAAGGCTCTTCTGAACATGAGATTGCAAATGCCACTAAACTATCAACAAGAAATGGAGATTCTGTGTGATTTCTAAAGACTTTCAATGCAAGATTGCAACAAGAACAATGGAAACTATTTGCAGGCATTTAAAAATGATAACAAACATCATATTGCCCAGAAAAACATAGATTAACTCAAAATCTTGTTAGATTCATCAGCAGGGGAGAGTTTCATGAACAATCTCAGAGCTGTGTGATGGCTATACACTTGTAACCAACTCACATACATGAAGATCCAACACAGAAGAAATTATTCTGGTTCTTTGGTGGGTTTTTTAGAAAAATGAGCTTTCTCTCAGAATTTTCTCGTGATTTTCAACTTTTTCCCCCCTTTGCAATTTCTCCAAAATGCATTATATACCTCATGCCACATTGGATCCTTCTTTCCCAAGAAAAGAATATGCCATGGGATCAAGTTTGTTACAAAACAATCCTCATGATTCAATGAAAATGACATCAAACAGAAAAACATTCATAAGGTTGCCAGGTGTGCCCAAAAAGATTAAATCATTACAAATATCTGGATCATTATCCATCCTGGAGGCATGTTTTTCATCATTGAGGCATGCAAACACCTTTTACTCATCATTTTCACCTTTTTACCTTTTCAAATTACCTCTGTAACTTTTGATTTTGTCATTTCACATGTTTTTGGACGGATTAGGGAAAAAATTATTTCAAAATCACCTCAGATCAAAGAATTAAGCCATGAAAGTGATGCCAATGATCCTGGAAGGCCAAGATGACACAAAATCACTATAAATTTGATGAATTTTGATGCAAAAATCATGATTCCAAGCTTCCTGGAGCTCTCATGGCGGTCAAAACAAATGGATGCACAACAACCATTGATCTTATCCATCTTTTAATCCTGGCCCTCCATGTGGAAGATGTGGACTTAGAAATAAGCTTGAGTTACCTTTTTAATTTTTTGGATAAGGCCAGACACATGGAAAAAAATGATTGGAAATCGGGCCCAGTTTTAAAACATTTACTTTATGACCTTTTGAAAAATTGGAAAAATTTGACATTTTTCCCCACCCCTCCGCCTTTGAATTTTGGAGCTGACACGTGGCACATGGTGGGTCCCATTGGGATCGTGCTTCAATTCTGTGCATTTTGACCTTTTTTGGAAAATTGGAAAATTTTTCACTTTTTGCCCACGGGCCTAAGCACCTCCGATTTCTCCCTCGCCACGTGTCTCCTTGTGATTCGTTGCGGGCCAGTGCTCCAAATTTTGATTTTAAGCCTTTTTTGCAAAAGGGAAAAAATTCTCTCCTGCCTCTGTCGACCCGAAACCCGCCTTGTCCTCTGCCATGTGTCACTCGATGATTTGCTTGTGGGCTACGCTTCAAATTTTGATTTTAAGCCTTTTTTTGAAAAAGGGAAAAAATACCCATTTTCCCTCCTGGCCCGACCCGCTCTGACCCTGTTGACATGTGTCCACCTATGATTTGTTCATGGGGCCACGCTAAAAATTTTCATTTTGAGCCTTTTTCAAAAGTGAAAAATTCCCTTTTTCATTACCCTCTCTTTTGCCACATGAAAGGGGAAAAATTCCCCTTTTCCCTCTGCAGCCCTATCGGCCTGCACTTCCCTCTAACCCTTTTGGACACGTGTCCTCCTGTGATTCACTGCATGGGGCTTCCAAAATTGTGACCAAACATTTGCAAAAATTAAAAAACCCTTTGAGCCAAAAACCTACCAAATTCACCATTTCATAAGTTTTCTGGAGCCACCACCCGCATCCCCTTCGACCAAAAATACTTCCACGTGTCCTCCTCTGGTTGGCTGCGGGGTTTCGGGAAAAAAAAAATTTTGACTTTAGAAATTTTTGCAAAATAAGGTCTAAAAATTCTTAAGGGAATCTGACCACCCGCCATCCCACCTGCCAATCAGAACATGCCACATAGGCAAAAATTTGGAAAAAAATAGGTCCCTGGGCCCGAAAATGCCCCATTTGTCAAAAAGGTGAAAAATGAAAAGTTACAAAAACACTTCCCCGCTTTTCCTCGGCCAATGAAAACCTGCCACGTTGCCAATACCTTCTGAGGATGAATTTGATGGGAAAATGATGCCTGTCTGACCGTCAAAACATAAAAAATTCCAGGGATGCCCTAGAATTCAATTTTTTCACCAAGGATGGCAAATTTTTCGATTTTAAATCAACTGAAGCATCCTCACTTTTTCTGAACATTTTCGACCTTGGGATAGGATTTTCAATTGCACACAAGTATGATTTGATCAATTTCAATTTTTCCATGATCTGGCAAAGGGAAAAATGACATAGCCCGCAAAATTGGAAAAACTAGGGCACAGAAAAGGGACAAACTTGGATTATTCTTTCAAATTAGGGAAAAACAACAAGTTTGTGAGCATTTTTAAAGCATTTCAACTGGAGGGGAAGAATTACAGACCATCAAATCAAAGGATAAAACATTTTTGAGCAGATATAGATTTGAAAATTTAGGGCAACATGGTGCAAGCTCAAAAATGGCACCAACATCGGCTCTTGCTTGGGGATGGGCACTCCCAGTGAGTGCCACAAGGACAAAACGTAGACCAAGTGCCAAAATATCCATTGGGAAAAGGAGTCACAAGGAGCCAAAATCACCAAAAACCAGCTGAGAACCCTGACAAAAATGGCTGCCACAGAGCAAGGGCAAACCACAACACCAACAAAACAACAAAAACAAAGCAAAAAACCAAACACTATACACTGTACAATTGGTGCATACCTCAAATTTGGGGATTAATCCAAGAAATGCTTCAAATGTCTGCCATTAATAGGTAATTCAAGAAATTCCCCATCTAAATCCTTGAGAAAAAAGGTATGCTCACCAATTCTGATATCAATGGCATAAGGGCCCATCCATAATGCATCAAATTTTCCATGTTTTCCCTTATCTTCATGCCTACTATCCCATAACAAAACCAGATCTCCAACATTGAAGGCTCTAGGAGTGACCTTCTTGTCAAACAATCTCTTCAATTTTTCCCTAAATCTGACATGCCTTTGATGGGATGCTCTTCTCTCCTCATCAAGCTCAATAATCTGATTGATCCTTGATTCATATGGGCCAAGCTCTTGATCTTCCAACTGTTGGGAAAACTGAAATGAAGATAATTGCAGGTGCAAGGGCAGCAAAGCCTGAGTTCCATACACCAATTCAAATGGGATTTTACCAGTAGCTCTTTTAGGAGTTATCCTATCAGCCCAAACTACAAATTTCAATTGTTCACCCCATTTCTTCTTGTTTTGCTCCAAGGTTCTTCTAATGATCTTCAACAAATTATTATTGCTGGACTCAGCTTGTCCATTCCCTTGGGGGTTATAGTTTGAAGAATAAGTCAGATTGATTCCATATTCATTGCACATTGCCATTAAAGGTTTGGCTCTAAAGCACATGGCATTATCAGCTACAATCTTGACTGGCACTCCAAATCTGCATATGATATTGATTCAACAAGAAGTCCATAACTATTTGGTGTGTTGCTTTCTTGGTGGGGATTGCCTCTACCCACTTTGTAAAATAATCAGTGGCTACAAGGATCCACTTATGGCCAGCACTAGAAGGATCTGAAATCTCACCAATGAAGTCCATCCCCCATTGCTTGAAAGGAGCTTCAATTGATACAGGCTGCAAAGGAAGGGAGCCTGAAGCTTTCAGTCTTCCAGAGAAACGTTGGCAACTATCACATTTTCTAACCAGCTGGGTTGCATCTTTGAAGAGAGTAGGCCACCAATAACCAGATCTCTCAAAATCTTATGTGTTGTTACTCTTCCAGCAAAGTGTCCTCCACAAACTCCCCCATGGAAATCAACAACTATCTTGGGAGCTTCATCTTCAGTTATGCATTTCAAGAGGACACCTTCAGGGTTCTTCCAAGCCAGCCCAAGGTCTGTGATGATATATTTTTGAGAAGCCAGCTTGAGGGCTCTTTTCTGATTTTTATTTAAGTGACTAGGGCAGCACAGGTGTCTGAGGTAGAAGATCACATCTTTGTACCACTCAGAACTTACCAACTTTGCAAGCACATCTACCCTTTCTTCCTCTACTTCATTCACTTCCACATTCTGCAAGTTGCTCTCAGCCATGAGCTTAGCAAGACCCAAACCTCTTACCAACTTTGTGGTTTGGATGTCCATATCATACTCCTATAGTTTGTTCACCCACCTACATCTTTTTCTTGAGATCTCCATCTCTGATAAGATGTCTTTCACCATGGTGTGGGGAACATAAGCAACAACTTTTGAACTCAATATATAAGGCCTGAAAACCTTTGTTGCTTTCACCAAGGAAAATGCTTGTTTCTCCATGATTGTATACTTAACTCAACTGCTTGTAAAGCCTTACTAAAGAAGGAAATAGGCCTCTCAGCCCCATTCTCATCCTTTTGCAGCAAAACAGAAGCAATGGTATACTCAGAGGCAAAGGAAAAGATTTGGAAAGGCCTCTTATAGTTTGGGGCTGCTAAAATAGGTGCATGTTTAAGTGCATCCTTAATTCCTTCAAAAGCTTGAATGACAGCCTCCTCCCATTTGATAACTTGGTCCTTCTTTAGCATGCTTGTGATTGGAAGAGTCAACTCAGCAAAGTTGGAAACAAACCTTCTAATAAAATTAATTTGACCAAAGAAAGATTGGATGCCTTTCTTGGTTCTTGGGATAGGTACTTTGCTGATTGCTTCCACTCTCTCAGGGTCTATCATAACACCATCTTTTGACACAATGTGACCAAGCAAGCTTGGCCTTTTGCATGCCAAAATGACACTTCTTTGGATTAAGAGAAATTCCATACTCCCTACATCTGATCAACATCTTCTCCAAGTGCTGCAAATGATCACCTCTCTGCCTTGAAAACACAGTCACATCATCTTGGTAAACTGCAATGAACTCATTGATGTAACCAGCAAAAGCAACATCCATTGCTCTTTGAAAAGTGGCACCAACATTCATCAAACCAAAGGGCATCCTAACAAAAACATATGTTCCCCAAGGAGTAGTGAATGTTGTCTTAAGTCTTTCTGATTCTTTGACAACCACTTGATTGTATCCGGAGAAACCATCCAATGTAGAAAGCAACTCAGACCCTGTCACAAGCTGCAACATATTTTCCATATTTGGCAAGGGATAGTTGTCCTTCATGGATGCTTTGTTTAGATTTCTAAAATCCACACAAAGTCTGATGTCTCCATTCTTCTTTCTGACTGGCACAAGGTTTGCAACCCAAGATGAATATCTAGTGGGCTGAATAATACCTCCATCTCTCAACTTCTTTAACTCCTCTTGCATTTTCATGGAGAGAAGTGGATTAATTGGCCTTTTCCTCTGTCTGAATGGCTTAGTCTTGGCCTCAAGAGGGATCTCATGTTGAAACAAGTCTTCTCTATATGCTTTTAGCTCTGAATAGGACCAAGCAAGGCAGTCTTGATATTTTTTCAAGAGTTGGGCATAGGACTGTTTTTCCTCTTTACTTAAATTGCTGCCCAACCAAAATTTTCTTGGTTTTTCCTTTGTTCCCAAGTTATGCTCTTCCACATCCCTTGAGGCAGACATGTTTCTATTTATGATGCAATCAACATTGTTAAAATTTGACTCAAGTGCAACAAGACCTCTAGGAATGGTGTTTGTTTTCAATTGGATGATGTCTTTCTCAAACAAAGTTTCTCTTCCTTCAGTCATGCACACCATTGGCTCCCAATCAATATTCTGATTTACAAACTCACCTTGATTTTGCAAGAACCTTTGCACTTGAGAATCATCATCAAACACTTGCCAATGTTTGATGTTGTCAGGGACAGCTGGCCTAGTTAGCACTTCAATGTTGTATTCACAATAAGGTGAAATGGTGCAATTTCCAAATCTAGAACCCAACACTGCCAACTTGTCAGCAGCAGCATTGAGACCTCTGTCATGATACACAATGTTAAAGGAATCAAACATTTCAATTAGATCCCAAACTGCATGCTTATACTGTTTCATACGCTGATTTTTTGTAGCATACAGTTTTCTTATTTGTTTGACAACCAGCTCTGAATCTCCTTTTGCAACAATATCTTTCACTCCATACTTCCATGCAATTCTTAACCCCAACAACAATGCCTCATACTCAGCAATGTTGTTAGTGCATTCAAAATTAAGTTTGAAAGAAAAAACAAACTCTTCCAAACTAGGAGAAAGCAGAACTATACCAGCACCATTTCCAAATTTGGAGCAAGCTCCATCAAATAGCAAGGTCCAAGGAGAACCTACCATATCAAGGCACTTTGATTTGTCCATCTTGTTTTCTTTTCCATCAGCAAAACCAATGAAATTCTCAGCATCTACATCAGCAAACAACACTTCATAGGAAGCATTGTTTGGGTCCTCAATTAGATGCAACATTTTCTTTTCTCCATAGAGCTTGACTAGGCTGCCCTCAATGGGAATGGTGGAAAAAGACATATCCATTTGGACACTCCCTCCAACACTTGCAGCCCACTTTCTTGACAAAATCATACCCCATTTGGCAGGGCAATCAACAATCACAACATCCAATTTTAAATTCCTCCCTGGATAAGATGCAAGCTGCACTACCAAACCTTTCACACAACCAACAACTGGCACTTCTCTTGAGTCCATGGAAGTACACTTTCCATAGGCTGCTGTCACTTTGATGTCCAACTCATTCATGACTTCTAGAGGCATGACATTACATGATGCACCAGAATCAAACATACAATTGTGAAGTAGCTTATCCTTTATGATCAAAGTTGTGAAGAATGGATCAACATTCAATTGGGAATCAACCAAAGATGTCCCCAAATATACCTCAGGTGTCTCTCCAAGATCTTCTACTGCTGGTGGTGTTTCAAGGTCAACAATGATCTGAGGTGGAGTTTCAACAACATTTACATTTCTTCCTGGAGTAACCTTCTCTTCTTTCAATCCCAAGTACTCAAATGCTCTCTTCTTATGCTCAGGAATTCTAAGCAACTCAATGATTGGAACACTCACTTTAATTTGGCTCAATACTTGGGCTATGTCATAGGGGACACTCTTTGGAAAAACAACATTGGAAGGGAGACAAGAAGATTCATTAGATGGCAGTGGATTCTTGGCAGCTTGGGCATGAGGAGGACTGTAATTTTTGTTTGGGACAACAGAACTTTTGACAGGTGCTTCTCTCCTAGGAGCTTCTTTTGGAATGCTTGTGAGCAAGGGTGTTTTAGGTTTGGCTTGAGGCCCAACTCCCTTAACAACTTTGCTTCTAGTGTTATAATCTTTCTCTTGAGCTACAACAACATTCATCAACAATTGTCTATCTTCCTCCGAAGGGATACCACCATCATACTTCTTAATCATCAAAGCTCTTAAGTATTCAAAGTCATTGTTAGGAATTTCAAAAGCTTGCACTACATCAACTTCAAGAGCATGAGGGGGAAGAAAGATTTGTACCCATTTGATGCAATCCCAAAAAGTTACAGCTGTCCTAGCACTTATTACTTCAGTAGATGTTGCTCCTCCTTGTGAGCTTGAAGAACAACCCATCATGCAAATATCATCATCAGTACCATCATCATTATTAGCTTCACCTTCTTGCTGGTCCACTTCACATGGAGGATGGGGTAGAAGACACCTATCACACCAATCAATATCAGCAACCTCTTCAACAACAACAACCCTAGCAGTTAAGGGATCAGGCAACACTCTTCCTTCACGTGCTTGAGGATGTCTATTTGCAGATCCAACATAGGCCCTTTACCTTTGTCATCAAACCTCTGCTCATTCCTATGGTGATTGCCAAATCTATCTTGTGCTTGCTGCCTAGGCTGACCTTGTGAAGTCTACCCAATTCCCTTCTCAGCTCTTGCCAACTTGTATGAGATTTCTTTGACAGCCCCTGCCAAAGTTTTCACAACCTCTTCTAAATCAGCACCTTTGCTAGCTTGAGGTTTTTCAGGGTTTATCAATTTTACACCATCTCTCTTGAGAGGTTTCCCAATTGCTTTGATATTGTTCTCAATTTGAAGTGCCATGGTGAAAGCTTGTCTTAGATTGGTTGGGTTCTTGTCTCTTAGGTAATAGGCTGCCTTCTTATCAAATGCATCTGCATATTTGATTAGACAAGATTCATCACAAGGCCTCAAATTAATAGGAAGCCTTCTCAAAGTTTTGTTAAACCTTGTGTTGAAGTCATGGACTGATTCATTAGGGTTCTTCTTGATATTCTCAAACTCAGATAAAAGAAATCTAGGATCAGTCTTGTCACCATATTGCAACCTAAATGCATTTTTCATTTCAGTCCATGAATCAATAGAATTATCAGGTAGAGCCTTGTACCAATCCCTAGCATCCTCTTCTAGTGTATGAATAAACAATTTGACATACACATCCTCAAACTCTATCTCAAAATCTTCCATCATATTATCAAAAAGTTTGAGATGCTGATCACCAGTAATAGCATTGTTACCTTGGAATTTTGGCAACCTATTTCTGACATCTTGTGGGACAACATTTGGGTAACCATCCATTCCTCTAAAATTTATAGGACCAAAGGTGTTAACAACAAATGGAGGTCTAGGTGGAGGATGAGCCATATTATTTTGTGGTGGTGATCTTGGAGGAGAAACAAAATGATGAGGAGTGAGAGGTCTTTGGGGAATGGGAATGAAATCTTCAAAACAAATCTCTCTTAAGGGCTCTCCTTCTTGATGATCTCTAGAAAATTTAGAAAATACAGGAGCAGATTTAGGAGCAAGCCTTTCAAATGCACAAGAAGGTCCCTCACCTGATGGGGAATTCAAATCAGCAATAGGATTGTCTGAATCAGATCCACTTGAAGAAGAATTGTAGTCCTCAATAACAGGCTGCTCACTTTCAAACTCAACAATAGGGATCTCCTTTCTTGCAGTCAAGTCTCCAACAACCTTCCACACCTTTCTCCCCTCTAGCTCTGAGTTTCTTGAATCTGTAAACAACTTCTTAGCAGAGTCCTTGATGAAGAGAGATCTTCTTCCTTCCAGTTTTACAGATTTGAGCAACAAATTATAAATGACAGAAAGGTAAGACAACTGGTATTTTCAATATCAAATCAGCATGGAGTCGCCACTAAGGAATTTCACCTTAGTTGTGCAAAATGCACTAAAATAATCTGTCAAATGTTTGCTAGTACTGAAACCTTTGCAAGGCTTTATAAATCAGACCTTCTTCTTCTTAAATCAATCAATCACAATGCACCCAAAGTGTATGAACTGCTAGGAAATGGAAAAAGGGTAGACAAAACTTGAAACCCTTGTTTAAAACTTGCAGATCTGAAGCATAGAATGATATTTTAACAATGTAGCAGCTCAAATACTTGAATACACAAATGCTCAAACTCTTCAAACACTTCAAAAACACCAAGAAATTCCAAGAAGTCCCGGGCAATGGTGCCAGAAGGTGTTGGTACCCAAATTTGTTCTCCTTTTCAGTCTGAGCAGCATCAGAGATATGGCATGAAGCTTGAAGTCAGATAGATCATGATGTGTGTCATTTTGTAGCTGGGGATGTGATCTAACTGGCACTCAGATTTGTGGAGAGATGGATAGCACTTTGAAAGGATTTGATCTGACCCTCACTATTTTAGGTTGTGCCTTTTCAACCAAGGTAAGAGAACCTATATTGTAACCCCCAAATGGTGAAGGAGATGAAGATATCCCTCAATTTATGCAAATAGTATGAAAAGGCCTTGGGAAAATATGATCAACACTCCAAATCTGACTTTCACAAGTTGTCACTCCCAGATCATGGAGATATTTTCAATGCAAGGCAAGGGTTACTGAAGACATTATATGATCCTGATTTGCCTTGTGCATTTTTGTAGATGGGTTAGATCCTTTTGTTGACACACAATGCAATGCAGGGGTAGTATGGGTAGGATTAGTTTTTTGAATGAATTTTTGGTGGGGTGTTGACAAGACAAACTGGGATATATCAGATCTTTGACAACCTCTACAATACTTGAACAACTATCAGATAAAATGCTTCAAATAATCAAGATATTCTTTCAACCAGAAGAGGCATAAATGGAAGCCCAAGTTGCACTCTTCACACAATCTTTGAGAATTCACCACAAAATCTTGAAGTAAAGAACTCAATTAAACACAAAAATCCATGATCAAACCATGCCTAAGGTACCCCCAAAGGCTTACAAGCAATCTCTGCAGTCAAGGAAGGTAAAGTGATTTTAAATTTGTTTATCTCTTTATCAGATGAAGGCTCTTCTGAACATGAGATTGCAAATGCCACTAAACTATCAACAAGAAATGGAGATTCTGTGTGATTTCTAAAGACTTTCAATGCAAGATTGCAACAAGAACAATGAAAACTATTTGCAGGCATTTAAAAATGATAACAGACATCATATTGCCCAGAAAAACATAGATTAACTCAAAAGCTTGTTAGATTCATCAGCAGGGGAGAGTTTCATGAACAATCTCAGAGCTGTGTGATGGCTATACACTTGTAACCAACTCACATACATGAAGATCCAACACAGAAGAAATTATTCTGGTTCTTTGGTGGGTTTTTCAGAAAAATGAGCTTTCTCTCAGAATTTGCTCGTGATTTTCAACTTTTCCCGACCCCTTTACAATTTCTCCAAAATGCATTATATACCTCATGCCACATTGGAGCCTTCTTTCCCAAGAAAATAATATGCCATGGGATCAAGTTTGTTACAAAACAATCCTCATGATTCAATGAAAATGACATCAAACAGAAAAACATTCGAAGGTTGCCAGGTGTGCCCAAAAAGATTAAATCATTACAAATATCTGGATCATTATCCATCCTGGAGGCATGTTTTTCATCATTGAGGCATGCAAACACCTTTTACTCATCATTTTCACCTTTTTACCTTTTCAAATTACCTCTGCAACTTTTGATTTTGTCATTTCATGTTTTTGGATGGATTGGGGAAAAAATTACTTCAAAAACACCTCAAATCAAAGAATTAAGCCATGAAAGTGATGCCAATGATCCTGGAAGGCCAAGATGACACAAAATCACTATAAATTTGATGAATTTTGATGCAAAAATTGTGATTCCAAGCTTCCTGGAGCTCCCATGGTGGTCAAAACAAATGGATGCACAACAACCGTCGATCTTATCCATCTTTTAATCCTGGCCCTCCACGTGGAAGATGCGGACTTAGAAATAAGCTTGAGTTACCTTTTTAATTTTTTGGATAAGGCCGGACACGTGGCAAAAAATGATTGGAAACAAATTCGGGCTTACTTTTTATCTTTTTGACATTTTTGAAAAAATGGAAAAATTTGACTTTTTTCTCCACCCCTCCGCCTTTGAATTTTGGAGCTGACACGTGGCACATGGTGGGTCCCATTGGGATCGTGCTTCAATTCTACGCATTTTGACCCTTTTTGGAAAATTGGAAAATTTTCACTTTTTGCCCCGTGGGCCCGCACCTCTGATTTCTCCCTCGCCACGTGTCTCCTTGTGATTCGCTCATGGGCCAGTGCTCCAAATTTTGATTTTAAGTCCCTTTTTTGCAAAAGGGAAAAAATTCCCTTTTACCTCCGCCGGCCCCACCGACCCGCCTTGTCCCGCCACATGTCACTTGATGATTTGCTAGTGGGCCAGTGCTTCAAATTTTTATTTTAAGCCTTTTTTAAAAAAGGGAAAAAATTCTCTTTACCTCCACCTGGCCCGCACTTCCCTCTGACCCTTCATGGACACGTGTCCACCTATGATTGTTCGCCATGGGGCCGCTAAAAATTTTCATTTTAACTCTTTTTGAAAAAGGGAAAAATTCCCCTTTTACCTCCTGGCCCGCACAACCCCTCTAAAACCCTCATGGACACATGTCCTTTCCTCTGATTGGAGCTTCGTCCCAAAATTTGATTTTAAACCTTTCAAAGTTAAAAAACTTCAAAATTTTCAAATTAGCCATTTTGACTTTTCCTTGATGACACGTGTCCTCCTCTGGAGCCGCGGTCCAAAATTTTATTTTAACCCTTTGAGCCAAAAACAAAAAATTTCATAAGTTTTCTCCGCCCCGCATCCCCTCCGACCAAAAATACTTTTAGGACCGTGTCCTCCTCTGGTTGGCTGCGGGGTTTCGGGAAAAATTTTGACTTTAACATTTTTGCAAAATAAGGTCTAAAAACCTTAAGGGAATCTGACCACCCACCATCCCCCTGCCAATCAGAACATGCCACGTAGGCAAAATTTGGAAAAAATGGGTCCCTGGGCCCGAAAATGCCCCATTTGTCAAAAAGGTGAAAAATGAAAAGTTACAACACTTCCCCACTTTTCCTCAGCCAATGAAAACCTGCCACATTGCCAATACCTTCTGAGGATGAATTTGACAGGAAAATGATGCCCGTCTGACCGTCAAAATGTAAAAAATTCCAGGGATGCCCTAGAATTCAATTTTTTCACCAAGGATGGCAGATTTTTTGATTCTGAATCAACTGAAGCATGATTTCTGAACATTTTCGACCTTGGGATAGGATTTTCAATTGCACACAAGTATGATTTGATCAATTTCAATTTTTCCATGATCTGGCAAAGGGAAAAATGACATAGCCCACAAAATTGGAAAAACTAGGGCACAGAAAAGGGCAAACTTGGATTATTCTTTCAAATTAGGGCAAAACAACAAGTTTGTGAGCATTTTTAAAGCATTCAACTGGAGGGGAAGAATTACAGACCATCAAATCAAAGGGTAAATTTTTTTTGAGTAGATATAGATTTGGAAAATTTAGGGCAACATGGTGCAAGCTCAAAAATGGCACCAACCATAAAATGATTTATAGTTTTCAATTCTTCTAAATGGTCAAATATACAATAAACTACAACCATTTACCTTAAATGTAGGAATAATACATCAAAATAATGCTATACAATATCAAAACTAAATCATGACAAGTATCACCTTCTCCAGGGATCCATACTATAGTTGTAGGTGATAAAATGAGAGAAAGAGTATTGTCAAAGTTCTTTACCTCCAACCAAGAAACCCATGACACTTCCACACACCTCTCGTAAAATTAGAGTGGCCCTAACCTTCATGAGATAGAAGATACATAAAACCCATAAGGTAAGAGAGAGAATCCATGTGTCACATCATCACCATAACCCGTAGGAACCTTACAATGTGTCAAGAACTGGCATATCTATTAATAAGGAAAAGGTGGAAAAACAACACATATTATTAATTTAATAACAAAAATGATATTTTCCAAAAGAATAAGATAACACTAGGTACCCCTAATGAGATCTGACAAAATACTAGGGCATGAGTAATCCTACCCAAATATAGAAGATGGTGGAATCATGTGTGAAACTGTAATAGGATACCATCTTGCCTCTAAATACCACTCCCTAACTCAAGTACACATTTCTCATACTATCCTATTCACACTTATAGGTCACAAACAAGAGATCTCTATATCACTCCACATCTAAAACTAAATTTGATTGAAAATACAAACTAGTAATAGGATATGAGTAGTAGAAATCCTCATGGATGTCCCATACCAACTAGGAGCATTTCCATTAGAGGGATCATAACCCTATTTTACCAGCTCAACACAAAGGAACTATAGTGTCCTGTAAATAGTTTTAGGTAAATGAATTACTTTTACATATTCAAGTTTTATAGAGCATTCAAATATAAGCTATTTCAACATCAAAAATATATTCATTCGATCTAATTCAAACTTTAATCCAACATTCTAATGTATTTAAATTGTTCCCTATCTCTTTTAATTTAGGGTTTCTAAGTTTAATTGATAGGTTACAATAATAATTTCACTTACATTGACGAAAAAAATCTAATATGACAATCAACTAACTTAAATACAATACTCAATCAAACTACGAGAAAAATTTGAATAATAATATCACTCGCAATTATCCCATACCAATCATGAGAGTTACTATTACAAGGATTCTAAAACTATTTTACCCAAATCACAACTAACCTATAAAATCATTTAAATAGCTTCCATGTAAAATACATTTTTGATTTTATATTAAAATTGTCAAATTATATTTATTCTAATATGGGGAAAAATGATTACTTCAGTGTGTTTTAGTATTCACACCTTAAATGAAAGGTTTCATGGTTTCATATTTTTAATACACCGTACATTATTAAAAAATACACCATACTTTATTAAAAAAAGATTATTAGATATCATTCATAGAATTTTTATATAGGATTTTATTCATACCATATTGATCAATACTTCATTTTGTTCTTTAACTTATCACAAAAATAGTCCCATAAGAGTCTTTATTTTTCCTGTAATCAAATTTAAATAATTGTACTTCATTTTGTTCTTTAATTAACTTATTAAAATCCTAGAGTTTAGCAACTAGAAATTGCATGTGAGTGGTGCGATGTGAATGCTGAAAGGAATTCAACAGAGGAAAGATATGTAGAAAAAATAAGGAAAATAAGAAGTGAAGTTGTCTTAGTTAAGGTATTAGATATGTCATATATATGAAGGAAGATAGTGGAATAGAAGATAAAACTAGTACATGACAGGGCAACAGTGTAATGTGTGATAACGTTAGAGATGAAAAACTATTTGTGGTGATTATTTGAAGGAAAGTACCATAAACGGTAGAGTTTATGCATTAATTATAGGGCTGGGAACATGGAAGAAGAAGGCCCTGTGCTTAGCGTATGTAATGAGAAACAAGGTTTATTTCAAGACCTGAACTCAGAGCCTCTTGAACCTATTTCACATCTTTCTGTCCATATGACACATCGTGGGAGGGATATCATAGTTGGTAGGAAAAAAATTGTTGTCCTTGTATTGTTGCTTCACCATTATATAATTGGGCATCATGTTGTGCTTTGTGAGCAAGTTTAATTCCTTTTCGTAAGAATGGAATTTCCACATGTACGTGAGCTTTTATTAGTTTTTGTAGAACATGGTGGAAGGTATATTTTGATAACAGATTTAGAAGGAAAGAGTTGAATTGTTTATAAAGTGAAAAATAAAACATTCAACAACTAACAATTTACATATATTGTTGGCTGAAGTGTGGGAGGACACAAAGTGGATGTACACTATGTCATAATGAGTGGTAGTGAAGACTGAACCAGACCATCTATCAAATGCAGTGAATTCAGTGACAAGAGAGATGTATATGGGGAGCAATGTTGGCTTAAAGCTAACCATGATAATTTGAAGGTCCTCACACATGAGGAATAAAAAAGGTACTATGAGCGTGCTTGAGAACACCTAGAGTGTGCCAGTACATGAATTTTCAAAGATCTGCTTGTAAGCAAGGATCTCTCTATAGTTTCCCGTCGATGTCTATTTGAAATGACAGAATGTATCATTAAAAACTTAATATTTAATGAAATATAATGTTAAAATATAATTTCCCCGGTGTTTAAATGAATATTTAATATTTCTTTTTTGTACTTTTAAGTAAGCACACTTGTGTTGTGTATCTATTGCATTTACAAAAAAGAGGGGTTCTGGACACCCTTACGTCACTCTAAAGCTTGGTACACCTACTAGAGTTATATTCTATGGGTGGGGACCTTGAGAGATGTTGAGTTCCATGTAGGTGGATTTACAAAAAGATAATCATTTATTGGCTTATTTTGTTGCTTCCTGGTTTCCACTCCAATGGATACTCTAATGTGCAAAATTGGTAGGTGAAGTACGAAGGCCAAACATGGTGAGTTAGCCTAAAAAATCCCAACATATCTTTCGATCAACTCACACTTAAAATATATGGACGTCAAAAAAGGAGAATTTAATGAAGCAATTAAATAGGAACTAAAGCCTTTTTGGGTGGAGGTATCGACACATCCAAGAGGCACCATAAATTTTGGGCCATCTGGTGGAGGTGGCAGGACATCACTGGAATAATGGCTCAACAATATTCAAATGATGACATAAGGATGTTGTGGATTGGGGATTTGAAGTATTGGGTCGAAGAAAATTATTTTCACTCGTTCTTATTGCATAATAGAGAGGTACGCCTTAGCTTGTTCCGCTTCTATCATTTTTTGTTTTGTGCATCATTGACTTTCTATAGATGCACAAGACTCATATTGTTTAATATAGAATGTAGGTTAGGGTTTTGCATAAATTTAAGTCAAGGTTTAAAATAGTATTTAAGCTTAGGTCATCCTTCATTATGAACTCTGCAAGGTCCATGAATTTGAATTAAAAACATCATAGGACTAAGCCAATGGATACACAATAAAATTAAATGGTTGGAATCCTTATTTAATGTAAAGGGTCTGATTTCAAATTTTCTATTCTGAAAAGAGTTGTATAAGATTCAAGAAAGATGGTTTCAATTATTTATTGTATACTTATTTGAAATTATATAATTTGAAAGGGTTATTATAAAGGGTCCTTTGTACCATACTTGGACCATGTATCAAGACATATACATGATTGTAGATAAATAAACTATTTGTATAAGTGTCCTTTGTACCATACTTGGACCATGTATCAAGACATATACATGATTGTAGATAAATAAACTATTTGTATAAGTCGTACAGGCTAGGGGTTTCACCTAAAGGCACGGTATTTCGCTTAAAAAATATGTGTTCATACTAAGGCAGTAGTTGCTATGTTGGTGTGCTTGGTAAAAATGACTGTGAAATGTGATACGGGGTCCCAAAAACAAAAGTACACCCATGGCATGGTAGATACCATGCATGTAAAAAGGGTGTTTGGGACACTTTTGGACTCTAGGAAAATTATATCAAGGTTGAAATTTTGAATGATTGCCATGGACAAGCTTATTCATTGCAAGGATGATGGTATGTTTGAGAACACTGATATTGATCATTTTTTAATTATTTAAAATTTAGGACAACTGTGGGATCACATTGGCCTTGGAAAAAAATCACAAATGTACATGAATGATCCTTGATAGTATGCAATGGTTCTCTGTTAAAAACCATGTCAAATTGGATTTTTGTTATTTGTTTGATTGTTTGCCATTTATCTAACATTTTTAACGTGTTGATTACCTAATCAAACATTGGTATTGATGGGAAAAAGAAGTTATATGTCACTAATATAATGTTGTAGTTTGCAAATGACTTGTGGTATACAAAATGTTAATATTGATAATGTCATATTTCTTCTTCATTTTATGTTTGATGTAAAAAAAATCAGTCCTACTCTTGTAGCAACACATAGTAAAAAATTTCATGTACAATAGTAGGAAAAATTAGATTTATAGCCATATAGTATAAAAAATAAGCAATTCCATGCATAAGGGTAATGCTTAGAAATTTAAAGTGCATCTGATGTCATTATAGCTACTTTTTGTAATTGAAATGAAACATATTGAAGCCAACTATGTATTCTTTATTTTAACAGAATTTGTATGGGCAATATCTACCAGATGAGTATTGAATGTAACAACATTTGTGACTGCATAAACAAAAAATGGAACATAAATATGATCCCTGAAAAATAGAATTTTTGCAATAAGTATAACAATTCCCTCCAATGAAATGCCAAACCGATAAGTGATGTATATAATTTGACTAGTTTTTCTAGTTATATTAATAATTTCACTTTACCTTTGCAAACATGACATGGACATAAAATGAAAATGTAATTGCCAATGCTAAAAAAAATAGTACTTGATCTCAATGTAAGTTTTCCTATAATATTGATGTCTGTTGTTCAGAATTGAAAACCAATACAAAAAATATTGGAGTGATCTCATGGCTGAGAATAATGACACAAAGCTTCTTGTTTCAAGATTGGGTTATAAGGCTAAGAGTGTTTATGAGATAGTTTATGGGAAATAACCATGGAATTCTCTGGAGAGGGGAGAAGGAGATGAAATCGATGAAAAGTGATGTGATTCAGGTGGGAGAATCCAACCAGTGTTGCACGTGGAAAATGCTATGATGATAGATATTTTGAGATTTGCATTGTAGAGAAAGAGTAGGAGCCCATTTCATGTCAAGGTTTTACTCAAGTATCTTCTCCAACAAAGTTTTTTGCTTGGGAAAAATGTCATGGACATGTTTTGGAGAATTCAGATTCCATTATTCATTCATTAATCAAGTCTAAGCAAAGGATTTGTTCTTCAAAAGAAAGACTTCTCCTTATATTATTGTACATGTGGGTATGGAACTTTCAATGCACTAATTTAACTACAATAGTTATGGAGAACATATATTATTCATTCGCTAATGCAGTGGCTTATGGGGACTACAATTAGGTGGATGTCAGACATCGGGACAACAAATAGGTGTTTTAAAAAAAAAAATTGGCTCTGTGTTGGATTGCATTTAAGGGAGGTTAATGGGATGAGATTAGAACTAGATTATTTTGCAGCTTAATATGGTTGTCATTAGGGTCATACAATTTTGTATAGGTGCATTAGATATTACTAGTAAGGATCATTTTATAGTTTCCTTTCTTTTTATTTTTGATGTACCAAAAACTGATGGTGATATGATTGTATCACGATGACAAAAAAGAGTTTTGTAAAAATTGTATGAGGAAGTTTTAAATCTCTACAAGTTGCATTTCATCATATTTTGTCTTTTGTTTCATGAAAATGTAACCTCACAATAATATATTTGCCTCACTCAAAACTATGTGGGATTATAAATAATTCTAGTGGAGAAGCTGCATATTTTCTCATCTTATACAAGATTGTTTAGTGGCTAAGATGTATTGCCTTGAAATCCAAGATTGTCTAATATAGAATACATATATAAGCAGCTATTTGTAGAAACTTTTGCTTTGTAGTTTGTGTCTAGCCTTATTCGTTGTATGTGGGGTTTGTGAAGTATTTAAGTATTAGGAAAATAAGTATAAATGGAAATTTTCAAAGCGTACATATTTAGGTAAATAAGTTTTTTCTTTAGGAATTCTTTGTTATCTATCTCATTCAAGACTATTAATGTATGAAAAATTATGCACACAGAAATGAATGAACATTACAGGTCACCAAAAGAAATGAATGTACATTATGAAAGAAAAATAAATAAATTGGAAATATTTGGATTTATGGAAACATACTGATTAGTAAATGTGTCAGAAGTGTGGAATTTGATAGGTTTAGTGCTGAAAATCCTACATTTTTCATTATTTTGGTAATAATGTTGCAAGGGGAAAACATGAATGGTTTTTTTTTTGACTAAAACCCCAAAGTATAACTAATATTTCAATGTACATCTGATGGATGCACAATATTTACTTCGTTGTTGTACCCTAACTATGGTCTACCACGTGAAATTGAAAAATGGCCATATAATAAAAACCCAGTTATGTAATAATAAGGAAGATTTGTTCCTTGCATCCATTTAACTTGCAGATAACACAAGGGGAAAACTACGAGAATAAACATACAGAAAACAAATACCAAAACAAAGTAGGGAGAGAACCATGCCTTAGCATACACGTGCCTCCCACATCTGTTTCCGCTAACCCTGCACCCACAATAAGATATCCCATACCGCTCATGCTCTCCTAATTTGATGCTAGTGCATGGAAAATTCTAGGTGCTGATTAAGTCCAACTACCCTGAATTATTTAAATTAATTCACTAAAATGTTGTTACCAAAGTCATTGTAAATAACTCTCATACACGTATTATTACATAACTAAGGAAGGAGAGGATTTTTAACATTTGAGTCTTTTTCAATTTAATTTATTTTTGGCATGTTTCGGGGAGGATCTCTCTCCATTGAAAGGAGCTGCTTACAATATTTGGATTTTCCCCATATAACGACATAGAGCCCACTGAATATCAACAATATGCTAATTGAATTGTCTAAAAAAACAAATAGATAATAAGTAGGGAAAGTTGCACATATCCATTGAATAATTTTATAATAATTTTTAAGGGCCTACCTTCCCACATGTAAGGGTTTTCCCAAAAACATGGATGCCAAAATGGTGGAGCATATGGTAGAAATAGGGTTGAATATTGCAACAAACACAAGCCCTCTTTTCTGAACATGTCATAGTTGCAACGCATAAGAAAAAGCATGGGGAACCATCCTCTTCTAGTGCCTAAGTTCAAAATTTTAATGTGAGACTGAGTTTGGGTATTCTTAGAAACAGTTCACCTATATAATATGCAATTGCATACTTAACCCAAAGAGAACTGTTAAAAATCCACCCAAATCCAAAGTCCATGATGCTTTGTCGATTCCCTTATCTAGTATTATTACGAGGATGGTAGTTTCCACTAACCCAAAAAAGCTTGTCATTGTTGTAAGTGAGAACGACACTGGAAACTTCTTCAATTCCTTAGCCTACATGATCCCACATGTTTGATGCCCAATATAATTAGATAAAAACCAGGTAACCTAATAAAAGAATTATATAAGGGTGATAATAATAGTTTAATAGAACCGTAACATTGAAGTTATTCAAAGAAGAGGGTAGCAAGAAATTTTTTCTTGTAATATCATTGAAAATGAAAATCTTATCACTGCTGCCATGAGACATGCATGCTACCTTTTACAAAATCCCCCTTCTATACAAATCTAAGCATAATATTGAAGGGAGAATTATGGGAATGTGGTAGTGAAGGCCCTAAGGTGAGTTGCAATAGAGCAAGACTATGCAGGAAAATCATAGTCATTACTCCGCGCACACAAATTATTGTGCCCAAAATTTTGAATTGGGTGGGAACATGCTTAACAACCACTTTCTCCATTCTACAATGAAACAAAAAGTTCAATACCAGTAAAACCATAAAACCCTATGGTATAGCTCAATAAAATGTTATATTGAGTAGAAGAGCAAGATTACGCACTCGAAGTCCCATGCCATAACGAAAATAATGACAGGGATCAAGTTTTTTATGGCAGTACGGAAGGGAGGAGACATTTCATTTATTCCCATTAATAACAACACTTGATATTCAGAAACTCTTTAATAACATGCCAATCATACAAAACAAAACATTAAGAATCCCATATTTCCTCAATTTATTAAAAAATTAGAGCTTGAAATCAACTGACCCAATTAAAGATATGACAAACATTTGAGCAAACACACCTAAAGACATTTTTGATTGCTTATCCCTGAGAAAAAAATGAAATTTGTTATAACACCTCCAAAGTCTAGGGTTTTAATGGAAAAGGGGAATGTATAAAACTGCAAACGAGGTTATTGATCATAAATCACATAGATCAATCCTTTTACATAAAATTAAGAGGGATGAAAAAGTACATACTTATCAAAAAAGAAAGCAAAATGGCACAATACAAAGGACTTCAAGGCATTGGTGTATGAAATTAGAGTGAAAGAGTTGCTCATATTTGACATTTGTTTTCACAGCAAAAATGAAAGTACCCCAACAAAAGTAGGAACTCATCATAGTCTCAATTTTTTTTGTGCATGTTGTAATATCTTGATAAGGAGAACATATCGCCTTTAACTTTCAAAAAACAACTAGTTGAATTCATCAGTAATAGGCTCTATTTTGATGTGCATTTTTTGGATGAATAGGGGCACAATCAAACTACCTAGTTTGGAAATATATTCAGCCATGTACCATATACAAGGAAACCTAGTTGAGTAAGCATCTATCACATAGTATTTCCGAATATCCTTCTTCCAATATTTGTCTTCAAGCGCCTTCCAAAAGGCCTCTCAAAAATATTGGAGTAGACACAGAGTGATATTTATGAGCTTGAACA
Organism: Taxus chinensis; assembly: GCA_019776745.2. Taxonomy (NCBI): domain Eukaryota; kingdom Viridiplantae; phylum Streptophyta; class Pinopsida; order Cupressales; family Taxaceae; genus Taxus; species Taxus chinensis. The sequence continues at coordinate 768,121,089 of CM034153.1, forward strand.
TGTACCAACCACCACTGTTAGGTCGATGGAAAAAGTTAATATTTGCGCAAATTAGGCATACCATGGTCCAATCTGATACTGCAATTCTGCACAATGGACAACTTCTACAGTAAGTGATAAAAAAATGAGAAAATAAGTAACAATTTTATGCGTTGGTTTAACATTTAGTCTAGAGTAAAGTAAAAGGCCTACCACTCCTAATAGACAAGTGTTGAAAAAACCCAATAGTGTTCCCCACTTATTGAAAGTAGTACCGCATGATTTGAAAACCTTCTGGGTTTTGGAAGGATACATTAAAAAAAAGAGGTTTACAAACCCCTGCTTATACATCCTGAATAAAGTATGAGACACATAAATAATATAATCATCGGTTGTATGTAGGCTTTCTTGCTCCCACACATTGTTGATGGTCACTATCTTTGTTGCTTGTAAAAAATCTTTCTAGCCTCTTTCTTGGACATTTTGATTCTAATAGTTATTTAATAGTACCTGATGTAGTTGTCAAGGTGTCAACTGTCATGCTTAACCTAGAATTCTTACTTCATACACTTGAATTTAGGGAATTCAAAAGCTATCATTTCTTCATAGATCTGCCACACTTTTGGAGGTACTTTTACCAAACCGATGCACGCTTTACCTGCATAACAAGACACATGAATGATACCTAATTGGTTGTGCATCAACGTCACCTGCCCCTCGTTCCCTACCATATGATGACTTGCTTCATGTCAGGAATGGGAGGGTTTATCTCACTTATAACATGCCTTTTGGCATAAAAATGTATAAACCTTTTCCATTTATAACAAAAATGACTTGGGAGTTAAAATGTTAGAAAGCCCCTTTTTGTTTTACATCAAATGGATTTTGGAGGGGTTAAACCTGATGGATGTTGCACTAATCACTCTTCTACCATTTTGCATGTTATAATAAATGAATAATGTTTATTTTGATGAGGGTTTACTATCAGATTCTAAAAAAAGACAAGGCTAACAATTACTTAAAATTTTTATTTGGTTCAAGCCCTCTAATAATCATATGTGATTCTCTTGATTTACTACTAAAAAAAATTACTTTTATTTATAAAACTTAACCAACTTAATTAAACCAAGATTTATTAGTCTTTGGTTTCAAATTTTAAAAAAGGCTTTGCGATGAGTTTCAAACCTTGGATCCTTGAGCACCATTCCAATAACTTGGTTGTTTGGCCATATGACTTATGTAAATGAGATTAGGAAGATTTACCATTTTATTCTATATGTTTTTTTGAGTGTTTTATTTATAAAACTAAAATATTTACTTATGACTGAGGGGATTTGAACACCCACCATATAGTTTAAAATCTAAACACTACCAACAAGCCATAATACAACTTATGAAAATGGCAAGGGAGTTATAAAATTTTAAAGAGTATAAATATGCACCTTAGTCTAATTATAATCGTCCTACTATGTGATGAAGACTCTCCGCTATTTCTTTTCCTCTTTCATTTTCCTACTTTCAAATTGCATGATTTTTAGAGACCACCATCATTTTAAATCCACTAAAAATGCATCATCAAGTTTAGAATGCCTTTTTCTTAAAAGATACATTCAAGGAATTTAACTTCCCGTTGGTGAAATAACTTGTTGCATGCAAATTATTGGTTTTTCACCAATTCTCTGAGAGTAGGTCCCTCCTCTTGGGAATGGGGAGGCTCACATTTATTGAATATGGAAAAAAATAAAATTTTTGGTGGCTGTTAAGCTAGAGATCACACAGGGATACTCCACTAAACCTGTGGAAAATTGCTTATACTTGGTACAAGGGAGGAAATTTCTTAGATAAAAGGTAAAGAGGAGGAAGGAATGTAGTAAGGGAATGTTAAGTTTGTGCATATACACTTGCATATTTCACAAGCATTAACTGGAGTAGGTCCACACTCAACAAGAAAAACACAACTATGTAAGCAATAGTAAGATTAACAAACCATAGGCATAAATTTCCATTGATTCATTCCTCAAAGATGCAAAGCTCCTTCTTGATTATTGACGATTATAATGCTCACAAAGTTGAATATAGGAAATAGAGGAAACATGAACAAGAAAATAGTATTTTGCTTGTAGTAAGAGAGAAATAGCTATTAACCCTTTGGAATGGAGAAATAATCCCAATATATAGCTTCACAAAATGTCTCTTCCTCTCCCACTACATGAATTTTCACATTCCTATCACTCGTGACCTTTCATATTCGTATAGGAAAAAAATAATTCCCTTTCTTATTAATGAAAGAGGAATTTTTACAATGTCAAATAAAAAGGTCAGTTAAGTGAATAAGATGAAAAAGTCAAAAAGTACATTCCCAATGAAGAATTAGAACATAGAGAGAGAGGGAAGAAGAGAGAGAAGAAGAAAATGATCATTTTGAATATGAAGAAGCCTCCAACGATGAAGACACAACTCCTAGATAACTTAGAGGAAATGCTCCTGGAATGAGCTCCTCGCCCTTCAATTTATTATTGAAACGAATTGCTGCGAGTGTCACCTTCTCCATCTGTGGGATACAAACACAACCCAAAGCATAGATACAAGTATTGACAATGCCAACAAGGGTCTTTCATTGGTTAAACCAGACTTGATGATCTCTTTCAGTATTAGATATTGAACCTCTAATTTCCATGAGGGATTCCAAAGTATCTTTATTGAAGGAGAAGGAATCTCTTGCCTCTTTCTTGACCAAATCTTGAAAAGAATTAAGGAGATCTTCCAAGAACAAATGTTCATTGAGCGGAGGTGACCTGATCTTCTACAAATTATTTATGACACTTTTCAAGATCTCAAATGCTTGTTCTCCACAAGATTCAAGTTCTAAGATAACATCATTTATCATATCATATCTAACACTCATTGTGCGAGACCATATGGGAGAAAAATTCTTAGAGACAAAGGTGAATACATTTTTACTCACTAAGGATTGAGAATCAAGAATCATCTTAGACACCAATAGGAATACAGTATCCCAATGAGCTTTTTTACTTCTCAATTTCCTCCTTGGTCATCTATACTTTAGAAATATGGGAAAGGGAAAACTTGAATAGTGAGAGAACTTTTAACAATCATACCTTTCCTTTCTCAAGAATCCTTTTAACCCACTTATCAGTGGATTTCACTTGCATGGTGTAACATTTGGTTCTCTTGATCAACTAAGGATAAAATCTACTGATGGGAATGATGAATTTTATAGGAGGAAGGGGTACCACAATTGGATTAAGGAAGGATTGCACATAGCCAGTGAGATTTCTCACACACTCCCCCAATTTCTCCATAGTTTGTTTGTACTCTTCATTCCTAGCAAGCAAGTAGACCATATACTCCTTGAATACGTGTGCATCTCCTTTTTGTGTGGCTTACCCCAAGGAGATTCAAGTCAACTCATAATCATATTGAGTCATCTCTCCCATGGGTTTTATAGATTTTGGTCATGAAAATTCCACATATTGAGATCTAAAAGCTCCATTAAAGAAACATGAAGTTGTCTGTGCTTTCTTTGTTTGCTTGGTCTTGATGTATTTTGAGATTGCCTTAAAATTAGGTGTGACATCTTGCTACATCATTTTTCACTCACTACTAAATAACTCCTCCAATGTTTAAAATGATTGTGTTTTGGGTTGAGAGTTATTTACACTCACTTTGAAAGTTTTAACTCAAAAATGACCCAAAAAAATAAACCATGGTTGAAGGAGGGTTGGTATGTGGTTGTACCTAAAAATTAGGGGATAATAGGTGCAAGGGGACACAAGGGGCAAGAAAGTGCACTTTACACCTAATCATACCAAGTGTCATATTTAGTTATTAGTGTAGGATATTCATTTCCCTTGTATTTGTTAATTTACTTGGATCTTTCTTACACTCACGAGATATGATTTCTTAGATGTACCAGTTATGTTGAGTTAGCTTACTAGTTGTGTGGATTAAACTATACTAGTACACCTAAGAAAGCATATCCAATGATTGAAGGAAAGATCCAAGTAAATAAAAAAATACAAGGGAAATGAATATCCTACACTAACACCCCCCCATAAGCACAATTTATGTGGGTAGTGAAAAAGGAAAGTGGGTGCTGACAAAAAGGCCTAATGAGGTACCCACGTACAATGCATCTCTCATAAAGATAGAGTAAAAAGAGAAAATCTAGTGGGAAAAAACTCCCTCGAAAAGAGAGACAAATGAGAGAAGGTAGGAATAGAAAGCCCCATTTAAAGCTACAATTGCTTGTAGCCATTCGGTCTCTTACAAAGCAACCTATTGGAGTGAATGTGGCTCAGAAGTAGATGTAGTGAAGATTGGATCACCATGGAAGAGTGAAGGTAGCTGTTAAGTGTCTGATGGATATCCAACCATGGTATGGTTCATATCTATGGAACTATTCTCCTCATGCAAGGTAGAAGTTCCAAATTCTCCATGAAGGAATGATGTATTTGATGCATAAGTGAATAAGGATTGTTAAGGGTCCTGTAACTGAATAGAAGACTACTTGATGCTCCTTGGAAAGTATGTGGTAGACTAGAAGTAGGTGGATCAAGAAATAACTCCTCTAAAATTGGAAGTGACAAGGAGATGGTGGAGGTGGGTTCCCATCACTATTGTAGTCATATGTGTTAGAAGAGAAGTTCTCATTAGAAATGTGCTCAAGCTCAAAAGTGTCATAAAATATAGGTGAATCTGGTTAAGAATATGAAGGAGGGACAAAGTGAGAGAAGGAATATAACCAAGTCTAATGATATACTACACCCATTAAAATGATAGTGTCATTGTGTAGATCTTGACATAGATTGAATATGAAGTGAACTCAACCTGCATGCACTGACTAAGGTGAGTAATCTGGTATAATGATAAGAGATTATTTGAAAGTGATGGAATACTAAGAACATTATTGAATGTTCTTCCATTCACTTGAACATACCCTCTCGCAAAAACATGTGCCGAACTGGTGTCACCCAATCATAAAGTAGACATGTCACATGGCTCTAACAAAGTGGACTTTATGTGTGAAGAATCCATATGATGTGATGCACCAGAATCAATAACCCATGTAGGAGATGGTGGTACAACTGCAACTAGGGCTCTTCTTTTTTCTCCTTTCCTGATTATTTCTCTTTCCCTTTGATATTTTCATTGGAGAATTCATTGGTTGATGAAGATTTTTTGGAAGACTTAGGGCACCTATTTTGTTCTTCTCAAGAATACTTGTGAAGTGGTCATGTTTTTTCTTCATATAATTACTTTCATCATGTCCACCTTTGTAATACCTGCATTTGATCCTTTTTTTATAGGACTTAACAGTAGAAGAGGAAGTTTCATAGTTTGATGTAGAGGTGGAAGAATGTCAATCCTTATTTATTTCTTTCTTGATCCTTGTTATTTTGTTTAATCTCTTTGTTACTAAATGATTATGATTTCCATTCATGGGAATGGGAGCTTGAGTTTTGGAAGACTTCAAGGTGCCCTTTTAGATTAAGTTGTCTTACTCCTTAGTCAAATAGGAAATAAAGTCATATGAGGATGGCATTTTCCAGTTGGATTCAATATCTCTCTTGGTGGCATAGAAGGTAGAGACAAAGACATAATAGTCAAGACTTAGTTTAACAAGAATGGAGAGAAAAAGTTGTTCACCCTTATTTTCTATTCTAAATTCGTTTAAATGTAATCTTAAGGACTTTATTTTGGTAAATAAATATTCTAAAGTGTCAAAGGTGCTAGGAATTAGGCTTATAAGTTCAATTTATAGCTCATTCCCTTTCATTGTATCAACGGTTTTAAATAGTGAGGCTAAGATAGTCCACACTTGATTTGGTGATATGGCTAACTCTATATTGAAAAGGAGTTCAGGTGACACTAAAAGACATAAAATACTAAAAATTTCATCACACTTATTGGACCACTTGAATTTATCTGCATTTGTACTAGGCTCAATTTATAACCTCATAGTGATGTAGTACAACCCTTTACTCCTAAGCACAATGGTCATTTTTGATTTCCATTCTAGTAGTTAAAAGGTTCAAGTGAATTAACTGAGCTTAGATCCATTTTACAAAAAGTAAAGTAGAGGAGTTTTGTTGCGGAAATGCAAGAAAAAATAGAAGTTCTGAACAAAAGAGAATACACTCTTTACACACCTCCCAAAACTATATCAAGCAACCCTCCTCAAATTTGGCACTTTATAACTTATTACAAAAAGTACAAGTCCCCATAGAATTTTTCAAAAAACCCCTAGAATGCAGAACTTTATAAACTAGTGAGTTTACAAAAATAAATGTAACCTTCATGAAGAGTGCGAGAAAACATGAAATTTTGACCAGAATGGTGTGTTATCCCGTAAAATTGGCAAGGGAAATTTTACTGATAACCTTACCAAATTTTGTTCCGGTCCCTCGTCAGGGATCCCTTGCGTTCGGAACATTGCAAAATCCCTTCCCGGGAAATCTAGTTTTCCGAACTTAGCCATTTTTGGTCTATTTTGGTTAGGTGCATATAATGACTATGCAACATAAACTTTTGATGCGCCCTCTTTAAATCCTTTGGCGCATGTTTTCTTGTGTCGATAGTGCTTTTCATGCGCCACTTGAAAAAGTTGGTGGCACATTTATTGCTACCCATCGCCTATAAATAGGCACGTCTGCGCTGTCATTATCATCCGACACAAATCACGTGATTTTCTCTGTACCTGCCAGCGCACCTTCCCTGTCATTTTCAATCACTTTGTGGACCCGTTTGCGAATTTCTTCGTTATATCCGAGTAAGAGGTCCTCATTTATTTTGTGTGTTTTGTGCTTTGGTTCTTTGTTTTCTTCTTGGTATGGATTGGATTGGAAAGACTGTGAAATCATGAACTCCTCCCCCCTTCCTTGCTGTCTTTTCCATTCTTCCACATATTCTTCCCCCTCTTTCCAGATCTACTGGTAGAGGAAAATTTGTCCTAAAAATAGCTTGGAACTCTCTGAATAAAGCTTCTTCATAACCCAATAAACCCTGCAAAAGGAGCTCAACCACATGCAAATCCCTCAAGAAAGAATCATGGCTTGAAAATTAGAGGCTGTTATTTCCTCCATTGGCGCATATGTCATCCCTGCAACATAACTTACGGTTGCACCAATGGCGCATGTCCTCTGCTTGCAACATAAAGAGCAGTTGCGCCCTCATGGCGCACTTCCTTCACCTGTTATAGCCGCTTTCCTACTTGAATGCAACACCAACTAAATATGCGCCAAGTACCACTGATAAATCGGCACCGGTGCATCCATCATTGCAAAAATATCATGTTGTGCAGACCTTCCATGCGCCGCGCCAAGTTCTCCTATGGCGCATGAAAAAATGATGTTACACGTAATAAGCTCGCGCCCTTTGGTGCATCCTACACCCACGTAACATGAAAAATATGTGTGCCCTTTACAAAAGCATACATATGGCGCAGGCGCACTTGTGCTTACAACAACAAAGAATGCAACCTGCAGTATCCATGCGTCATGCGCCCTGAGGCCTTAAAATCTCTGACTCTTTCTTTTGTCAGCATTTCAATGGAAAATCAAACAGCTGACATGAATTTCTTACGTTGGGTTTCACTTCTTATTCTTACTGATCAACAACTAAGTTTAGAAGAACATATGTCAACATCAAGCAAGAGACCTGCCAAATCTAAAAGCAAGGCCAAGCTCACGGAAGAAGAAATGAAGTATAAATATCAGAGGGTCAGAATGCCCGAGTCCCAGGCAGAGTGTGACCTAGATATCAGAGACTCAGAGCTCGGACACATTGATATGGAGGAGTTCTGGACCAGAACGAGGAAGGTCACACGAAGTCCCTGGATGGACAATTTGATAGGCAGTGCCCTGCACTTTGCTGGAGGAATCCCAGTTAGTGCAGTTAATAATGAATTTATGATGGTAGTTTCCCGATGCTACAACAAAGACACAAGATGTGTCCACAATGAGAAGGGCGAGGTTATAATCAACCTCACTGCCCACCATTTTGAAATAATGCTCGGCATCCCTCACCACCGGCACTTTGTGGCCATCAGCCAGGAAGACTGCATCAAAGCCTAGGATGACAATGAAGATCAGTGCATATAGCTGATGAACGAGGTATATCTGAAAAATAAAAAGGTGGTGACTTGGTGGCCACAGGTCATTCATCGCAGTGACTTCTCAGAGGAACTCAGCGACACCATCACGTTCTTGAGCAAAGTCTTTGTGCTTCCTGATGCCCATTATTTTCACAAATGGATGCTGCGGTATTTGGAAACAATGAACAAAAATGTGCCCGATCAACACTTTGAGTGGGTAGAAATCATAAGCAGCATGATATTAGAGCAGCTACAACAACTTGCCACAACAGGGAAGTTCTACATGAATTCCTACATTGTTTACGCTACAGCTTCAAAAAGAGATTATCCAGCTCTGATGCGGTGCGGGGTTTGGCCCCAGGTTAAAATCTATGAATATTATCTAGAGCTAAAGCTGGAAAATAGCATCCCCTAATTTACAAAGATCAACGATGCCTTCTTCTACGGCATCATCTACCTCCTGAGGCTGAATATGACTCATGGTCGCACGATCAAGAGCATCGTGGTAGCCACAGGGCCCTGTTCACTCAATTCCCCACATTCACTTATCTAAGGGAAGCTAACTTCTTGGGGGAACCAACTAAAATACCAAGGTATGCTGGTCCCAAGTTAATCCTGTTGGAGCTGTCGAGGCAGCTAATCACCTACCATGAGAAGTGTCTCAAGAGAAAGAAGGGTGGGACTCCTTTCCCCCTCACAGTGGGTAGGTATACATGTCTCACTCACCACAAGGCAAAAGACATGTTTGTAGAACTCGAGCTGCTGAATCTGAAACATAATTTCCCAACTAGGCCCACCTTTGACCCAAGAAATTGTTTGCCTAGGGCCAAGCTCAACCCGATCCACATCCCTCAGATCGAAGATATCTACATCGATATATATCATGAGGTTGAGCTCAGGAGGAAGGACCATTCTCGCTTGGCCTTAGCAGAAATCATCCAGTACGGGGTGGCCATCGTCCCCAAAGGCTACCAAACTACTGAGCAAGAAGTGGATCAAGTGTATCTTGACACAGGTGGGGACGATTGGCCTTTCGCGGTGATTGATAGAACTAAAGCACCCCAGACAATAGAGGAAAGGGTCAAGGAAACTCTTTGCAGGATGGAGCATTGGTGCCGAATGAACGGGCTCATCTACCTCGGAGTCGATTTCACAACCTCTCCATTGGGAAATGCACCTCCTTGATCAAAGCAGCCAAAAGGAAAGGGAAAAGGAATAGAGGGTGAATCCAGTTCCACCCAAGAGGAAGCTCCTGAAAGCCCTCCTTCCGCTTCACAAGAACGGGTTGAAATCCTGAAAAGCTCAGAAGAAGAAGCGGTGAAAGATGTTCCTATAGGCATATCCACTCAGGATGTGGCCACGACTATAACAATCGAGGTCCCTTCTGTCCCTTCTCCCTCTCCTCCTTCCCCTCCTCGAGTGACCCAAGTGACCATCCCTTTGGTCGTGTCCTCTCCCCCTTCTTCTACCATTCCTCCTACTTCCTCGTCCATCTTCTCTTCTCTCGCAGACTTGTCCCCCTCCATTTCTTCCCTCATCTCTGAGCTCCCTTCCCTTCCTATGTCTTCCTCCCCTGCAGTATCCCTTCCTCCCATGGGCACTTCTTCGGCCTCCCTCTCAATGCCGCCACCACGTGTCTCCATGTTTTTTTCCTTCTACTAATGCAGCTGCCCCCTTCTCTGTTTCTGGTCCTTCTCCCCTAAGTCCAGCCTGGATCTCCCAGCACCTAAGTCAACAGAAAAGGAAAGTTCCCATCGCACCAATGGAATTTTCTGTTATCCCATCAAAGGGGGCCAAGAAGCAAAAGCCTATCACACGCTTCTCTCAGAGTGCTTCGGGAGAGAGGGTAATGGAGATTGCATACCATAATCCTCTGAAAGATAAAAAGGATCTGTCTTCGATAGATTATACAGTGACTCAAGTCACAATGGGGACATCTTCTGAAAGCCTTCAGGGAGAGGCCCTATCTGCAGTTGACGCCCTCTGCAAGAAGCTTCAAGAAGCAAAAGAAGAGAAAAGGCTACTAAAAGAGAAAAATAAACATCTGCTCCACGCCTTACAGAAGATGGGCAGTGCACCTCCCACAACCGCCCGAAACTCCTGAGCCTCTGAGTCAGGATAAAATTAATGAATATGCAAAGATCGGCGAGCAAGGTATGGCAGTTTCCGCCTGGAGGAGCCACATCCTCAAAGACAGTGAACGAGTGATCACCAAGTTCACCGATTTGTATCTGAACATCAACAAGGTGAATAAAGAGCTCCAGGCGTTAGCAGGACCCATATCCGAAGAGCTGGACCATGCTAGGCTGCAACATGAGACCTTTCAATGAATGTTCGACTGTTCAGTCAAAGATCTGGTCAAGTTCGGTGTTTTTGGTTACCCTAGGGCCCTCAATAAGACCCTTTCCACTCTGGATTACCGGATGGATCAACTGGAATTCGTCCTCGAAAAGATTGATAAGGTAAAGGAAGAAGCCCTGGACGCAATGCATCAGATGGAACAAATTGTTCTAATGATGTCTCCAGGGTTGCTTACTCCTTCTTTCACCTTAAGGAAGGTTGACGAAACCATTCAGATCTTCAAGGAGATCGTTTCGCAAGGGCTGGGGCCAGAGGTCACTTTTGACACAGAATCCATCAATAACCTGCTGGCCTGTCGGGACTTCATCGGGTTCTTAATAGAAGCAGAGAATGAATATTCCAAACTCCCAGAGAAGCTCACAGACGAGCGGGAGACTTGCGAGGCTATCACTGAGCGACACAAGGATCCTTCCCAGGATCAACTAGAGCCCATGATCAGCAAGTTCATGGAATACCATGCCCAATTCCACATCTCGTCACCTGAGCAGCAGCAGAAGCAAGATCCCCCCTTTCAGCCGCGGGATGACGACGATGAATAATTTCTCTCTCTTCTTCGACTTTCTTTTTGTAAATGTCTAAAGTATGTTGGCACAAATGATGACATCATCCATGTTGCACCATGGGATGATGTCATCCATCAAGTTGTCAAAAGTCAACATGACTTTGAGATATTTTGTAGATATTATGTAAATAGGTGGTTGGTTCCTTTTTGCCTTCCTTCTTCTCCTTCTTCTATAAATACTCGAATACTTGTTGTATTGGGGGGTGAATACTTTTCAGATGAGAAATAGAAGTAAGGAGAATATTTTGAACTCTTTGTAACAGAAACAAACAATGAATACAATATATTTAGACTTTGTGCTGAATACATGTGTTTTTATATCAGATCTTTCTTATGTTAGATTTGTGTGATTGTTCTGTTGGATTTGCTTCTACTTTGTTGTCATTTATTCATCAGTATTGCTTTATCCGTCTATGCAAGTAGGTTCGGCTCTATTTACTACCAACCCAAACCATAGACCCTTTGACCCTTCTGCTTTGGAATTCATTTCTTTTCTCCCTTCGGATCTGATCTTTCCTCCGTCTTCCCCTCCTTTATTTTCTCCTCACAGCTAGAAATACACCTACTGGGATGAGATCCCAAACCCCCTGAAGGCAGGATATTGTGAGACTTGCACAGATTCCTGCCGGTAGAATAGCAATAAACCAGTTTCACTTTGCTGACTCAAAGAGGGGCTATGCCCTGCACACTGTTGACTCGTTTATCCATAAATCTACCTAGGTGACAGATTTTCGAGCCAACATGGTGCTCAAATATGAGTTCATGGTAAAACGTTATAGAAAAAACCATTTCCTATAACTAATGGCTTATTTAATTAAACTTTTGCAAATTGATTTAAAAAATGTTGAAAATGAGGGGGAAAGGGGGTTGTGCGTATACTCGTTGGAACCAATAAATTTTTTAAATTAAAATGGTTTGATTTGCGAGGAAGAATTGGACTCCTTCATAACTTGGTCCTCACCCTTCATCTTCGTCAGGCAAAGATACAAGCAACTAAACTCTAAAACCCATTCCTCCTTAATGTAATTTCTCCAAATTGAGATGTCTTCAAAAAACATAAAATGCCAAATTTGAAGCAATAGAGAGTTAAAATTGAAACACAAGGTACATTATTCACCTTATGGGCTAGGTGGGGTCCATACATAGGAGTGGGAGTTGATTTTAGGGTTATTAAACCCTAGATCTGAAATTTTTTGTTATGCTATTGGTGAGTACCGCCATGACCAAGATGTAAAATTTGTACAGAGAGTGAATGAAGCCACAAAATTGATTTTGCAAGGTGGAGGAGTTACAAGTTTTTTCGTAGGAGTCTACAGGTCCATAGAGAGAGGTTTAAGCTCATTATAGGAGAAATTGTAGGCCTGATCACCTCTATAGAGGGTTGTAATGAAATGTGGGGGACATTTATCTCCCTAATAGGTCCTATACATTGTGAATGAGTCGTTGCATCAAAGGAAGATGTTGCAGGAGTTTTGGCACCTCATTAAACACCTTTCAAGCCTGAATCAATGTTGTACAGGGTGTGAATGCATTCTAAAAACCTGATACTATGTTCTAGAAGATGTATAAACAATCAAACAACCTTCAGGAGTCTTAAAAATTCTATTTGATCCGTATAACACCTTATAAAGGTATGAAAATACATGTAAGGTACTGCCACATGTTAAAAGCTCCCTTCACAAGTCTGCATTTGTGTATATGGGCATGCAATTATTTTTCCATGTGTGTATATCCACAGATTTGTAAACACCTCTAGAAGCCTATAAATAGGTTGAAACAACACGAACCAGAAAAAAACTAGCAAATAAATAACACTCAACACTAAAAAACACCCAAATACTTTACAAATTAATGACCTCAAATGAAAATATACTTACAAAATAATAAATAGACATGCTCTATACCAGCTCGGCTCTGATACCATATCGGGAACAACAGGGATCCACTAAATCAAAGAGTACATCGGTGAGAAATGTGAGATGTGAATTGCACAAAGGACAGACTAAGGACACACGTACAAATTTTCAAGTTATGAAGAACAATGAGATAAAATGCAAAATATTAAAAAATGTCTCCAAATCAACTCAATGCTCTATATCATAGAATGATGCAAGTGTATAGACAAAAAATCACTCACTTGGGTACATTTCTAGGTCCTAAACACATGCTAGCATTTACATGATTCCTAAGAAAGAAAAGTAGTGGTTGAAAACTATCATTGAATTCTTTTCTTCATCTCTTACTTTCTCTTTGGTCTTGCACACCCTGCAACCCAGTTAGAACTTAGCTCATTTGTATTTCATGGATTCAAACACCAATGCCCATGTAGGACAACAATGCCCAAGTGCCCTTGTCTCCTCTGGGTTCCCTTGACCCTTTTCTACCTCACTCACTCTTTTTGGGTCTCTTTTATCCTTTGGGCATTTTTTCACTTACGGGTCGACTTTCCAGTTAATTAAAAAATGTAAAAACATGAATCATATAAATACATAATTATGTGTTCAAAATCAAGGACCAAGCACTAAGTATTACTATCATCACCTAAGCTTGCATTTCAAAAGACTAAAGCACTCCAAAGGAATCCATCTATCATACATTTAAGGGGAAAGGGCCGCATACTTATGTATACACTACATAGGAAGGGGAAATGTATTCTATTCCATTCACATATTACTACATTGCTACATTTTAGCTACAACCTGCTATCAAGTGTAACTTACATAAGGGCATCATTTCTACGCATACCCACAAGAAATACATGAATTCTGAGATGTAGTGCAATGCACAGATGTAATTTCATTCTCAGGGTGACTTCCGCAGTCAGTCTGACTCCCCATTCAACATTTTCCTTTTTAATTTTGATGCGGTTTGTGGGATTGTGCAAGGGAATTTCTCTTTTGTAGGTTACATGAATTATCAGTGATCATAGTGTGAACATCAGGTGATCAAAAAATAATAATTATGAAACCCTAGAAATACAGAAGAAATAAAATTTCAAACATCTACACACTCACCAATGCCTAGTTCTAGTCTCTTGCTCTTGGATGCCCCTATCCTTCTATGGGCACCCATGATTTTCTCTGTTCGTGTGTTCCAATTTTTTTAGTGAACAATGACAACCTTGTTTGCATTCTGTTCATCAGTCCCACCTACCCAGATAACTTCCCGTCCATTCAGAAATCAACCAAGACTTCTTATCTATCATTTTTTCTAAGGGTTTTACATTATGCTTGCTTATTGCTTAGATATTATTATATATTATCATTTTATACATCATTAGGAACAATAGTTACTCTGAAATATATATTTAATTTAAATTAAATTTAATCATTTGGTGAACCCAACCACTCAAACCCCACCTTCTAAGAATACATTGCAATCTATCCCCTTCTTCAGAATTCATGGATCAATTTTCTTATCCTTCTTATACTCCCACCAAGGTTTCTGGCATGATTGCCACCACTGTTGATTTTATGCAAGTCCATACTCAACATCCTCCTAGCTTCATCATTCCAATGCCTAATCCAACCATCAATACAGTCACCACTCACCGCACTCATCCTCCTACAACTCCACTTGTATTTTTTCCACCTCCTATTTCTCCTACAATTCCTACCACCACCTTTAAGGGTTATGAGATTATTGAGAAAATTAAAAATACACCAGCCAAAATCTCTCTTTATGATCTCTTGCGCAGTGCACCTGATTTTTTTCATACATTATAGGCCACCCTTCATTCCATTCACATTGAAAGTAATAATTCCTCTATTTCCTCTACCCACCTCATTCAATCCCTCAAAAATCTACCACATGCTATATCTTTTAGTGATGAGGATATCCATCCCTCTACTGCTAACAATACCTTTTCACCTTTTCTTATCACCGCTACTCTTAGATCCATATGTATTAAGTGTGTACTCATTGATAATGGATCTATAATAAGTATATGTGATCTATCCATCCTCAATAAAATATGCATTTTTGATGATTTAATTAATAAATCCTCTCAACTGATTCGCGGCAATGATTCCACTACTTGCACATGCATAGGCACTATCACCTTACCTCTAAAAGTTGGGCCTAAAATCATTCCTATTATATTCTTTGTCATCGACACCTCGTTTCAATTCAATTACTTACTTGGTAGACCATGGATTCATTTAATGCACATTGTTCCTTTTACAGTTCATAGATGCGTTAAATTCCTACATGATGGCTATGAACATACCATTGCTTCTAACCCTTATCCATTCAAGTTTTTCTGCATAAACCTAATCACCGCCATGCTCATACCTCCATCGTAACCTATTCCATATCATACTCTCAATACATATGATGTGGGTCAGGTTAGTGCTTCACATCTGTCTTCTACCTCCTCATGCATTCCATACATCCCTAAACATACTACTGATCTCCTATCACCCACCATATCTACCTCTCTAGCTACCACTTACCCACTTGCCATGACCCTTCTCAACCTTACATCTGGCCCTACACCTACCAATGTCATTGATAATGCTATCCAATAAGACAATGTTATTGTTAGAATTTGAGGATTCTAATAAATACAGATTTAATCAACTTACATATTATATAATGTTACAATAAATATTTAAATAAATATTACATCATAACATAAGTAAATAAAGAAATACTTAGAGGAAATAAATAACACAGGTGACACAATATTTATAGTGGAAATCCCCAATAGGGTAAAATCCACTTTGAAAATAACCTTTTACTTCAGAGAACTTATTTTACATCCAGTAAGATCACCTCCTCCTTTGAAACCCTATTTACCAAGGGTAAAACCAAATCACTTGATTTACACACTTTTGATATATTTTCCAGATATATCAAACGAGGACCTAAAGTCCTTTTTATATAAGGTGATCGGGTATGTTTCCCAATCCAACTTTTCAACCTAAAATGGTTGACACATACACCTAGGTTTATAATATTTAATATTAGAAATATAATCATTTCATGATATTAAATATTTAACCTTAAGTATATACCTAGGTTAGCATATTTAATAATAAAAATAGAAATATTTCATATTATTAAATATTAACCATTATATTAGTGATGGACCCATAATCATTAAGGGTTGGCCAAACCACTTAATCATTATGTTCCAATAGTTATCACTAATGATTCTAATGATGAGGTCGATGCCGTAGAGCTTAATGATGATACATTACGTAATCTCAACTTTACTCCTCTTCAAATAGATGAATCCTACTTCCAAGATACATTTGTTGCTATTGGGCCTGGTGAATACCAATTTAAAAGCCTCCTCCTTCCACTAATGTCATGATACCCTCCTAGGGGAACATTCATATGTTAGAAAATTTACCACTTACAACATCTCCCTAAACTCATTCTATGCCATGCCTTGACCCTTTCACATGCACTCTCTTCATAGATGACTCTTATTGGCATCATATTCCATTTGACCCCACTTTCTCTAAAACTGTTCACACACATGATCTGACTTAGCACGTCTTAGATTCACACTTTCTGATCTCCTCCCTCCACGTCACTCTCCTCACCTTTATCATAGATACGTCTTCATTGCTATTGCTTATGGTCTCTGCGTATTTCATTTATCAATATTTCTTGCACGTACTCCTCATTCCTCTCCGCTCATACTTGGGAAGTCTTGGATTGACTATATTAGCAGAACTCTGGACCCAATCATACTAATATCACATTTCCCATACCTTTTGGCTATATATATTTTTGTGATAATTCATTCCTTTACTATACTTAAAATATCACTTGCTAGTATGCACATGATTTTCTACAACCTCGTTTTACTGATGAAGAATATGCTATGGGCATGTATAATTCACACTACATGAGCTCTTTATATGATCACCACCACACTATTGCTTACCAGGTCTTTAGTCTAAGTCCAATCGGCTATTACCCTGAATCTGACGACCTCTTAGATTAATTTACTTGATCAATCTCCACGTCACAGACTTAGAGAGCATCATGATTTCTCCCCCCTTCTAATCTCCATCACTTATTTCTAATACCTATTACTACACTCTGTGATTTTTGCATCATGTCTAATATATCTAAGCACTCTCAAACCCTTTGATACACGTATTGTATCGTCATTACCCTATGAAACACAATAGTTCCATGGTTCATACTCGAATGATGAGGGTCTAATTCTAAAATGAACCTCACATCATATACAAATCTCATGCTTTTTTCTTCATGGTACATCTTTCTAGCATCTATTCACATAACACACACATTACTTGATGAAACACTCTTGTTTTATGGTTCATTCTTGACTATTGATGGTTCCTATAAATAAACCTCATCTCATACACACTCACTGGGGGGCACGTTACTCCTCTCACCTTCACATTCTGCATACCATTCCATCACACCCTTGCATTGCATTTGTATATCTTGGTTGCATTTACTCTTGCTAGTGTATTATTTCTATATATTACACTTTATTTTCCGTGCTAGATGGAATCTTAGTATGTCATTATCTTTCTATATACACACATGCATGTTCACTTGGTATTTTGCGGTGAATGCAGATCTCTTACAGGTTCTTATAGCTGTAATGATTCTTGGCACTGTACCTTTTAACAGTCACACAGAAGCTCCTAGGGGCATCTAATTTCTCTATCATCACATACTACATAGGTTATATTGATACATTTTCACTACTTCTTAGCATAGTTACTTTACATTTTACAGATTTATACATGCCTACCATACTATTTATCTTTCTAACATGCTGACTGGTGCTTCATGTGTAGCATTTTCCTTACAGGAACTATATACCACCATGGTTATCTGATACACTTTTCTTGACATTGTTTATTACTATATGCTATTGTTTGCAGGATTTTCCCTATGTCTTGTATGCTTATTGTATGCTTTTGGCCGCTTTGGCCCTAATTATCTTTCAACATTGTGAGTGATGTCCCATGTTTGAAATCCAATTTTTACAGTCAATCTTGTATGGACACTTGCTTGTTACATTGTATTCTCTTGCTAGATTTTTTTACTAACACATGTTACTAGCCACTTTTTTACATGTACCTTTGTTTTTACCATGCACATCCCCTACCCCCTGCAGGTATCCACTTTGGAACAACATCAGGTCCCCTCCTTTGGGCTACATTCTCATACAGACACCACATACACCCCAGACAAAGGGGTGCATACATTGGGTGAACAAATCACCCCTATAACAACTTAGAGCTATAATTCAGAATATTATAGTACAAAAAGCACAGGAACACAGTCACAAAGTGGTCCATAATCTGACTTGGGTCCAACACACAATACAGACACCAACATCTAGACTCATAAAATAGCTCTTGGGTGCCCCTATCCTCCCCTGGTTATTAATTTCTTGGGGGAAGATAAAATAATTTTCTTAGTACAAAATAGTCTACAAAAATTCACAAATCAATTCTATAGCTACATACATAGACCTTCAGTTACAGAATGCATTCTATCTCCTTTAATCGGAAATGATTCCGGATAAATCATAACTAATTCATGACATACCATCCACAATGTTTCTTATGAGGGTAAATTCATGGAAGGAGAGTAAATATAGAACTCTCTCCCCAACACTCGCTCTTGGGACGAGATCACAAAAAATCATACTTGGTGTGAGATTGCCCAAAAAACTTGCACTTGGCGTGAGATTTCCCAAAAAAATTGCACTTGGCGTGAGATTACCCAAAAGACTCATTATTAGCATGAGATAGCAAAAAAAAACTCACTCTTCATAGAATTTTAAGAAACCTTTATATCCTTTACACTCTTTTACATCAAGTGCACACTTTACTTTACTATTGCTTTTACACACTTTTATCATATTTTTCATATACATGACTTTGACTAATCTTTTGCTCTTCTTTTAGAGGTATTTCCTTAATACATAACAAGAAACAACCTACCAAAAAAATACAAGCACAAGAACATGTACAAACAATGCGTACGCTTCACCCCTAGGGTCAATTTCCTTTCCTATTCTCCATGCTTCACTTTGCAATCACTTCACGCTTCACTTGTCCACTTGGCACACTATTTGCCACACAATCTATAGGATCATAAGGAACACATATCTTATCTAATTTATGTTATTGAGTATTCACTTAAAAACATAAAGTGAGGGAAAATGTAGACATAAAATCACGTACATGGGTACATTTTTAGGTCCTAAAAACATGCTGGCATTTTATTGACTCATAAGAAATAAAACTAGTGGTAAACAACTATCTTTGGCCTCTTTTATTTATCTCTTTCTTCCACTTTGTTCTTGCACACCCTACAACCAAGTCAGAACTTAGCTCATTTATCTTTCATGGCTTCAGACACCAATGACCAACTAGGACAACAATGCCTAGGCACACATGTTCCCTTTGGGCAGCCTTGACCCTTTTCTACCTCACTCGCTCTTTTTGGGTCTCTTTTACCTTTTGGGAATATTTTTCACTTATGGGCTAGATTTCCAGTTGTCAATTATGAAATTCAAACAAGGGAATCATATAAATATATAGTTATGTGTTTAAAATCAAGGACCAAGCACTAACCATTACTATTATCACCTAAGTTTGCATTCCAAAGGCAATAAAGCACTCCAAAGGAATCCATCTAGAAACCATTCAAGGGAAAAGGGTTGTATAATTCTACATAAACTACATAGCAAGGGGAATTCTATTCTATTCCATTCACGCATATTACTGCATTGCTACATTCTAGTTGTAACCCACTATCAATTACAACTTGCACAAGGGCATCCTAGGGCATCATTTCTACACACACACATAAGAACTACATGGAATCTAAGATGTACTGCAACGATCGGTCATAAGTTCACTCTCAAGGTGATCACTAGAGTCATTCTGACTCCCCATTTTACATTTTCCTTTTTATGTTTGATGTAGTATGTGGGCTTATGTAGGTGAAATTATCTTTTGCATGTTACATGCATTATTGGTGATCATAGTGCGAATATCAAGAGATCAATAGAGAATAATTGGGAAACCATAACAACATAAAATAAATCAAATTCTAAGCATCTACACAGTCACCAATGCCTAGTTTCGGTCTCCAGCGCTTGGGTGCCCCTATCTTGTTATGAGCGCCTATGTCTCACTCTATTCATGCACTCTATATTTTTCAATGACCAGTGACAACTTTTTTTTACAGTATGTTCATCAGTTGCACCTACCTAGATAAATTCCTGTCCATTTAGAAATTATCTAAGTCTTCTTATCTCTCCTCTTTGCTTAAGGTTTTATATTATTTCTCACTTATTGCTTGGATCTTATTGCATATTATCACTTTGTACATTATTAGGAACAATAACTATTCTACAATATAGATTTAATTCAAATTAAATTAAATAAAAGTGATGTACATATATAAGAGGAGGAAAGTACAACTGCCACCTAGATTAGCGGTGAATAAATCTCATTAAATGATATTGGAAGGAAAGTTTACTCCATATAACTAGTAAGCCAACTCAACATAACTAGTACACCTAATATAGCATATCCCATGAGTGAAAGAAAGATCTAAGTAAATAAAAAATACAAGGAAAATAAACCATGGTTGGAGGATGGTTGACATGTGGTTGTACCCTTAAAATTAGGGGATAATAGGTGCAAGGGGGCACAAGGATAAAGAAAGTGCGTTTTGTACATAATCATATTGTTGGTGAAATAATTTGTCGGTATGGAAAATGAGGTGTTTCCACGAGTGTTCACGAGACTAGGTCACTTTGCATTGAATGATGCAACTCCCATTATTGAATGTAAACTAATCTAATCCTATCTAAATACTTTGGGTTGGCCAAAAATGACAAGGATCACACATGGATAATCCACTGAACTTGTGGTAAATTACTTGTATGAGGTGTAAGGGAGGAGATTACAACGATGAGGAGCGAAGGAGAGAAATCAGAAAATGGAAGGTTATTACTGTGAATAGGAACAAGCATAATTCACACCCAATAACTAGAGTAGTTCAACATTCAATAAGAATAAAGAAACAATGAAGTCATTTAGTGAGAAGAAAAAATCCAGACACACAGTTATTGGATTCATTTATCAAATATTCCTAGCTATTTTTTGATCACTATACGTACTCAATGCATATAAGATGGAATAGAGGAAACATGAATAGATAAATGTAGCTTTATTTCATGTGTTGGTGATACAAAGATGAACATCTAAACCACAATCCACAATTTCTACAAAGAACTAAATTTTAAGGATCATTTGGAATGAAGAATCCATTCCAATTTATAACAATGTGAATTGAACTTTCACGTACCCCCCACATGAATCTTCATGATATTATTGACTTGTGAATTTTCATCTTCCTAAGACACGAGAAAATAAGTTATCTTTTTTATAAACTAAGGGGAATTTTATAATTCAACTTTATAAAGTCACTTAAGTGAATGAGACAAATACAATGATTACACTCAATGAAAAACTATAAGGGGAGATAAGGAAGAGGGAGAAAGAGATAAAAGGGAAGAAGTTTAAAAATTTGATGAAAAAGCTCCTTATGATGAAGAACTTTTCTGATTCATGCCTCTTGATGAAGATTTTATGGAACGGGATCCCACTCCTTGAAGTCCTTGATGAATTGAGATTTCGCAGTTGTTAACTTATTCACCTCTGAAATGAAAACACAACCCAACACCATGGTCCATGTCCTAGGGAAATCACTGATCTTCATGAATTTATGAAGCCATTCTTCGTGATACATTACAAGTACAGAAATGCAACTTCTGATATTAGTTAGGGACTCTAAGTTTTATTCATTGAAGGACAAAGAGTCACTTGCTTCTCTCTTGACCAACTCTTGAAATGAAACAATGATTTCTTCTAAGGATGACTCATCAGTTACAAAATAGAACTCAAGCCTATGAACACAATTGTATACATTATTCAATATCTCAAAATCATGTTATCCACAAGATTGCAACTTGGATATTGCATTCTTGAGCATTGCATATTTCATATCCATCCTGCAGATGTAAAATTGAGACAAATTCATTGCAGTGGATGCGAACACGTTACTACTCACAAGGGTGTGAGAGTCAAAAGAAATAATCTCAAACACTAGTATGAACATCTCATCGAAGTGAATCACCTCTTTGGAAAACTCCTCTCTTGCTTTGTTTACTTCTAACAATGTTGCAAGAATATACTTGATGAGAGAAACACTATCTAGAAACAATGACCTACCTTGATAAATGATAATCTAAATCCACTTCTTAATGGCCTTCCCATATACAATATATTATTGTGCTTTCTTGGATGCATCATGATCCATATTTATGATAAGAGGAATGTCTTCAATTGGAAGAGAATATGACGAGTCAGATTCTAAAAAGGGTTGAAAGTAAACACTGAGAGATTTCATCCAATCCTCCATCTGTAAAAGTATTCACATGTATTCTCCATTCTGGGAAAGTATGTGAGAAGTAGATTCCTTGAATATATGAAAGTCACCCTTGTTTGAATCTTGAACCAATGAGATGCGGTTCAACTCATAGTCTGACAGATTCATGTCCTCAATGGGATTATCATTCTTAGGTCTAACAATTTCAACATACAAATTACTTGAAGTTCCACTGAAGAAGTGAGATGTTGTATTAGATTTCTTTCTTCAATTGTACTTCAGTGTCCCTGAGATTGTTGTGAGACTAGGCATGATAACAATATGCATTTTCATTGGCCCACTTTCAGGAATTTCTTGAATCCATGGAAATGGATCTTCGAGAGTTGACACAATGTCAGTCATTGAAGAAATTTTAGGAACTTGCTATGGACTTATCTCTTGATCCTCATGTGGAATATTTTCCATTAGGGAAGACACACTTGGATGCCCTTGAAAAAAAGGGTTCTACAATGAATCACTCTTGCAATGCTTTACCTCAATGAACCCACTTTGACTTACTTAGTTCAGCTCAACTTGGCTCACTTAGCTCACTGAGCTCATTTAGCTAGCTCACCGGGGAGGTGTGGATGGATCTAACCTAAATGATGAGTTTTTTACCTTGAATTATGATAGAGATTTGAATTCTTTTGAATGTACAATGTCCCTTGGTTCTCAACTGTTGCACCCTGTGATGTTTTGTCTCACTCTTGAACATAACTATGACTGGAATGATGCTTTAAGACCTTTGTGAAGGATGAAATTCCTCGTCTGAGCTATGAAATCATCATAAAATCCTATGAGGATGTACATAATCAGTAAGATGACTGAAAATGGAGCCTACTACAACTTTATGCACTCAAAATGGAGACTTTTTATTTTAGCAGGTAGAACTAGGACATGCTATTTTGGGATATTTTTCTTGTTGTTATCAAATTTACAATTCTTGAATATCTAGCATACTCAGTTCAAATGTGTTGATGATACATTGCTATTTTTAGCCACTTTCTTTTTTTGGGCAGTTGTTTTTTTTTCTTTTTTCTTTATTATATTTTTTTGCTATTTTTGGAAAGGTCACCTAGTTTCTAATTTTCAATGTTCTCTAAGTGCATTGATTTGAGGGATCTTACTATTTTTAGTAATTTTCTATTTTTAGAAAGTGAAGATGTCAGATACTTACTATTTTTAGAAACCAAACTTTTCTACTCAATGAAAATGGCATCACTAGATTAAGCTTCTTGTTATGATCTCGTGCTTAGAATTTTAGCTCAATCCACATGTTGGATGAACAAGTAGATGCTAGGGAATAAAACTAGGGTTTTATAACATTAATGAACTAGATCATAATATTATCTACTACTAAAATTTTCTTAAAGGCATTTGGGTTAAAGAGCAACTGAGAAAATTTCACCCAATTTCGATCACTGGTTTGAAAGATACGAGTTTTTAAAATTTTGGTGCATATGGCTTCCTGTAAGGATTTTGACATGGTGTCTTGAATTTTTTTAGGTTTGATGGATGTTATTACTCAACATTCATGGAATTCATGAGAAAAAATGATATGGGTAAGAATCACTTTGTGTTTTTATAACTTCTGACAATACTTTCACTTTCACTTCACAAGAAAAAGAAATGAGAAGAAGCAAGGTATGAACAATTAGTCAAATTTTCAAGTTTTCAACCTTCAAGGCATGGTGAAATTTTTTCTATGCCCACTGTCCCTAATTTATTTATGATAGTTGGGATAGTAAAATGCACCCCCTTCCTAGATCCTAACAAGTGGTGGAAAGTGAGTGGGGAGCTGGGAGGACGAGAGAGAAAGGTTTGAGCACGCAGGAGACAAAATTTGAGGTCACATGAAGAAACTTAGCACTAGCTAGGGGTGGGGAGAATTTTAATATTCCAACTATCCTAGGAAGTTGGGAAAATTGGGAAAAAAATGCACCCAAGGGTTAGGAAGCTCAATACTTAGCTAATTTTTTATACTTGATCACTTAGCACCTTGTCGGAGAGGAACTGTTAGTGTAAAAAAGTAACACCCTGAGATTTGGCAATGCAGATCTCTATGTTTTGATAGCACTGGGTTACCTCTCAAGCTGTGGGACTTGTAGGATTGATATAACCCTCTAGAAAAAGGTGGTTCTTGCTCCTAAACTACCTACCAAAATCTACTCCTAATGCAGGAAAACCTATCTAATCCTATCCTAATATTACTAAGGGATCGGGGAGACAGAATGCATGAAAATAAACCTACACTAAAAGTGGTGATACAAAAAAAAAGGAGGTGAGAGACAATCTAGTGAGGGAGAAAGAGAAAGAAATGAAGAAGGGAAATGCCAAACATAAGTGATACAAACCCAAGCTTCATTTACCATCTATTCTCACCTGAAACACAACATAATGAACTTGTAAAGAGATATACATGCACAACACAATGCAATAAGCAAAAGAGATGCAAGATTGCAGCTAAAATGAGAAAGGACAGACACATGTGTCACAAAAAAGCTTTATTGCAATAAAAGTATGCACAAACCATTATAATTTCAAAGGAAGGCACATAAACACATTCCCAAGCCCAAAAATGGAGGTTCGATGGTTCACAACTACTTTGGAACAAATTTTACAGAGTTCCATTACAATTTTTGAATGTCCTCCTTTCAAAATGAAAGATTTTACAATATATAGCTCGAATGAAAGAGAAGGAAGAATGAGAAGAGGAGAGACAAGAAGGGGGATGGATTTTATGGTCTTCAACCATCGATAATCTATCTTAAAGACCTCTGCAAAGAACATGGGCACTTCACAGAGCCATTAGTATGTCAATTCTGTACCATAGAATAAAATAGAGCCATGCTTCATCAAGTATGGTGGTTGGGCTGTCTGATTTGACCGTTTACGTGAAAAATCAGTCTTCTCCTACCCCTAAAATATTTGTTTTCCATTTGACCCAACAAAATGAGATTATGATGGTGTCAAGTTGAAGAGTTCAATGAGATCTTTCCAGTGATATAATTTTTGTCTAATTTGGTGTAGGGGATCACAAGATATTGCCATTTGAAGATTTTCAAATTAGGAGACACATGAATTTGACACATGGAAACCTTTAATTGGTTCAGGGATTGGCCTCTATCACATGTACCTACTTTTACTTTTTCCAAGTGTCTACCTCCCATTGGGTCACAATATCAAGCTTTACTTCTCTGTTTGCCATCTGTCCTTGTCTTTTACCTTTTATTGCCTGCTTTTATGAAAACATGGGCCAATAAAACTTCACCACATTCCTTCAGGATGTCAGGTTGTCCTTTACCTTTTCTAGTCTCTGGACATGTGGACAAATGAAAAGGCTCCATGCTCCTTCACATTGCAGACCCTTAGAAATGAGACCCAATAATAAATGGCCATGTTTCTTCGCAATTTGTCCCTCAAATGACAAATGAAAAATGCAAGCCAATGGGAGGGATACATGTACTTGCATGCTAGTACTTGAATAGCTCTAGCCTCTAATAATTTTGAAATGCGATCCAATGGGAAAGCTCCATGTGTTTCGGATTATTAGAATTTTCTTTGATATCCACTGACAACTGCGAAATATGAGCGAATGAGAAAGCTCCACCTTTCCACAATGTCAAAACCTATCAGTATTTTCTTCATGCTTGGAATTGATTAGACGAGCCTTCACATTTTTTAGATTTGCAAAATGTGAGATAATAAAATGGTGCCATGTAGTTCATTGCTTTCCTTTATATCGCGACTTTCCAATGTTTCGCGGGTTTAAGAAAAACCTACAGAAGTCTTCGACTGAGCTCCTTTGATCAAGATCCTTTGTCATTAATCAAGCTCCATTGTTTCAGGGCTTTAGAAATTTTAGCCCATTGAATTACTGCTAGCTTTCTTTGACCCTGTCTGACTTAACTAGACCACTAAGCTCTTGCTACGTAGCCTTGCTGATGTTGTCATTAAGTTTGACGTGCATTTGAACGTCAGTTGGATTTTCTTAATATAGCCCAATAATGAATCAAGAACATGTGGAATTTTTGAATTCCAATGGGTAGGGATTTTGATAAGTGTATTTTGATGGCCGGTTGACCGTCATAGACATGTAAAATGGCTAAGTCCATTTTTAAATCTTGTTAAAGCCAAAATAAACTTGGGGGGGTAATTTTGGATAATAGGAACATGGTCACATGAGGGTCCATGGGATTAATTTTGGTGGTAGGGTGAATTTATTTGTACTTATTTTCCCCATTTTCCCCACTATCCCAGATATTTGGGACATTTTGGAAATGAAAAATGTGATAGGCTTCCAACTGCAAATTTGACTAACTCCTGAAATCATGAAACCAACTTTCCCGGAGTTATAGGAGGTTATTTTAGGTGAAATTTTATATCAATTTGAATCCTAAAACCATTTTGAGATCAATTGCATGGTTTTGAATACTTGAATCCGAATCCTTATACAAAAAATTCCTCTTTTTCATTTGGGACCGTAAGGTGAGTCTGCTGACCATAGAGAAATGCTTAGGTGTTGTGAAATATGTAAAAATTACATACTATAGAGAATAATTTTATATTTCCTATGGTATATTTTTTGAATCTTGAATGTTTCTAGAGCTCCTCTAATCTTCTGTTGAAGTTGAGGTGCTTTTTTGCATTGCAATCTCTTCAAACTTCCAAAACCTATTTTCACTATTCTGATTCCAAAACCTCAGAAACTTTAAAAAACTTCCCTAAACTTGTTCAATTACATTTAAAACTATTCCATAACATCCTTAGATGACTTTGGGATTCTTGATCAGCTCCGTGGGATGCATGCCTACCCTGGAAAGGCTAGGGAATAACCTTTCTAGGCTTAGAATAAATTTCCACTGTTGGCAACACTTCACTGAATGGATCAGGTGACATCATGAAAACATTATAGACACTTGGGAAGGATGAAAATTACACTATGAATATCTTCAAGGGCAGAGGGGTCATGAAACCAAAGGAAATATTATCCAAAGGATGACTTAGGAGGGGTTTGGACAAAATTTTCAACACTGGCGTATAGTTGTCATGTTTTCATCATTGAATTTTTCCATTACAAAATATCATGACAACACATAACAATTATTATCTCCTAGTTTCATGTGAGTGAGATGTAGGGGGATGAAAAAGGTTTTTGGGGCTGCATTGAGGTTTTCCATATGTCTTGAAGCTAGCTGAGAGAGGGGGAGCACACTTTTATGTCCCCCATGTACATTTTTCTATTAGTGTAATGTGAGGAGACATCACTAGCTGAAAAATGTGCCATGGGGCTTCATCTCATGAGGATGTCCAAGTAGTTAAGAAAACATGCGAGTTTGTAACTTCTTACGTGCAAAAGTGATGACCTGCAAGCTGCCGAGAGAAATGTCTTACGGGGGAGTGCACTTTGGTGTCACCTTTGTCCATTTCAATATTGGTACAATCTAAGGGGACACCATCATATGAAAAATATGACATGGGGGGTATTTTCATGAGGATGGGACAAGGGGTTAAGTAACTTTGCAGGTTTGGGACTCCTTAGGAGTAAAAGTAGTGTTGGGAAAGTTACAGAGAGAAGGGCTTCATGGGGGAGAAATTTTTTGTGTCCCCCATGTCAATTTACACCATGGGGAAAATAAAAGTGGACATAAAATGATTCCAAGTGTGCCATGGTGTTTTATCATCATGGGAACGGGACCTGGGCACTTAAACACCTCATATGCTCTGCCTAACATCCCAAGTTGCATTTCAAGCAACAAAACAATATTAATGGATGGGGGAGAAAATTTTGGTGTCACCTATGTCCTCTTTGCACCATGATGACAATACGAGGGGACATTAAATGTTCCAAAGTTCTCCAAGGCTGTTTTGAAATGTTGATGTCATCCCACCAACTCCATTTTAGAACACCAATAGTGTTTTTTTCCCCAAGAAGATGGAAGGTTGTTTTGGGGTAAAAAATTATATGATTTTGAATCCAAAGCACATGGTTATGTCATCATAACCACTTTCAATATCCAATTATTCTCGAAAATTGATTTTTAGGGGAGGTTCCTCTTTTGGCTCGAAGGTGCAACTATGGTGTCTTGGATTAACACATAATATTTTAAAGTATTGGAAGAAATTTGATGTTTCTATCATGTGGATGGTTCCAAGATATTTCCATTTCATATTTTGTTATCTCCCAATTCCTCCCAGAACCCCAGAATCATCAAGGAAAGTCAACTTTCTCCATTGGAGTATATCATTCCCTGCACCTGAAATGACCTTATCTTTCTGGTTCGATTCCCAAAACCACTTGGCTATGTAGAATATCAATAAAATTAGTTGAATGCATTTATAAAAATTCCATATTAGTTTTTCCTTTGCAATCACCTTCTGAAGGATATTCACTAGTTGTAAAATGGCTAAAAATGACCCTTTCTAGCCCTCTGTGGGGTAGTTATTGTTCCTTGGATTAAGTAAATTTTTGAATCACCTTAGGAATACATCCCTACATATAAATAACACTTGAAAATATTTTAGCATGTTACTATAATCCAAAATGAGGATGATACAGTGAGAAAGATGGTTAGAGGAAGGGTTCACAGTGATCGAGAGAGGCAATTTTCTAGTAGGGGCTTGGTTTCCATGGCCAAACTTTTAGATTTTGCATGCTAGAAATTTAGCATGACAACAACTGGATATGATTCAGGGGCATTATACCATAAGGTTTTAATGAAGTATCTCAAAATTCTCATGGTTAAGCATACCGGTGTCATTGGGTAATAGAGTAAATTTTTCACCAACTAATACAAACAACAACCACACACTAAACGGGAAAACAAAACAAACACACGAAAAAAATGGAAATACAAAATGGAAAGGGAAACTATGATATATGTTTTGGAGAACCCAACTTTTATACCTATAGAGCTTGAGATCTTTCCCACTACGAGGAAAATCCAATGGATTCCATCAAGATATGCAAGATAATATGTATTCTCTCCGCATAAGTGAATTATCTTGAAAGGGCCAAACCAGAGAGAGTAAAAATTTCCATGGATTCCCCTGGGATCCCATCTCTTATCCCAGAGTAGGAAAAGGTCTCCAATCTGAAATCTTCTATCTTGTGTCTTTTGATAATAAATATTCTTTAATTTTGATTGGTGTATTCTTAGTACATCCACTACTACCTATCTTTCCTCATTCAATTTCACTTAGTAGCAAATCCTATTGTCAAGAGCATAGGTGTATTCTCCAATTTCTATTACCTTTACTAGTTGCAAGGAAGGTAACCCTAGAGAAATTATAATATGAACTTTGATTCCATATATAATTTGGAAAGGAGAAGTTCTGATGTCCCTCTTGGACGTTATACGATCAACCCATAATGCATCATATAGTTTTTTATGCCAATCCCTTTGATTAACATTCGATAGTTATCGAACAATAGTAACAATATTTTTGTCCCTAGACTCCCCTTGGCCATTTCCTTGTGGATAGTAGTCTGTATGGTGGGATAGTGAAATACCATGGTTGTAGAAAAAATCAGCCAATTCACCAGAAGAAAAAGTGGAAGCATTGTTGGCTACTATCTTGTTTAGTACCATGAATCTAATGTTGATATTATCCTTCAAGAAATTGCATTCCATTTCAGAGTTGGCATGTTTGGATGGAATAGCTTCAACCCACTTTATGAAGTAATCTATAGCGGTGAGGAAATACATATTAACCACACCAGAGTGTGGATTCAATACACAAACAAAGTCTAAACCCCATTATTGGAATGGTTCTTCTATGATCACTGGCAAGAGTGAAAAAGCACTAAGCCTTGGTTTTCCTACAAATTACTAACATGTATCACATTTATCTACCCATTTTTAGGTATCCTAGAAGAGGGTGGGCTAATAAAAACCACCTCTCAATATTTTATGAGTAGTTGCTAATGCCAAGAAATTCCCTCCGCATGCTTGATCATGGCATGCCTTAGAAATATAATTTTGTTTCTCTTCTTCAATGCACCAAACAAAAGTGCCATCCATTCATTTTTTGTACAATATGTTATCCCAAATGAAATATTTTTCTACTTTTAGATGAATAGTACGCCTTTTCTTGTAATCCAGACCTGGGACCAATAGCCATATGTTAGGAAATATGCTATGTTTGAATACCAAGGATTGGTGGTGGTTACAAAAATCAGTTGAGGAAGGTATTTAATAAAGCACTCATAAAAAATGGAACAATATTCCCATTCATCTCAAGAAAGGAGCTCACACAAGCCATTACCTCATACCAATTTATAAGATCTAATGTTAAGGTCATACTCTTGTAATTTTGACACACAATTCCCTCTTTTTACGCTAGGATCATGCTACATCAAAATGGATTTAATAGTGGGACTAGGGGCCATGAAAATAGTGTGTGATTTTAAGAGGTAAAACATGAAATTTTTCAAATCTTTGACCACCGCATAGGCATGCTTTTCATGTTGTGAATAGTTAAGCTCATGTGATTTCAAAGGAGCAATCGTGAATGCAATGTGTAACTAGACTGATACAGGGGCATCACTCCAAGGGTTAATTTAGGGGTTTTACAAATAATTTTTTTTTTTCTAAGGTCTTTAGTATGTCTTAACAGTCATTGTGTGAATCTATTGGGCTCTAGAGGTCAAGAATTTAAAATACGGGGTTTCCCTCTATTTTTGCTAGTTTGAATTTTTGAATCTCCTTTGAGCTAGTTTTGGATTATTAGATAGGTATAGAGATTTAGAAGTGTCTTTCAAGATTTTTTTAGTTTTTTTGGGTCATAATATGGTTTTTAAGTCTCATTAGGATGGTAATTTAGGTTTGTAACTCCTTAATCTTGGTTTAGCTCCCTTTCTTGTATTGGAACCTCTACTTGTAAACTTGTGTATGGCCCAAGAGAGGTTAGCTATGAAAAAAATCGAGCGTAAGAAGGTATATATGACATTTTATAACTATTTAATATGATTGATCAATCAAGGAATGCATGTTTAGAGCTCCAAGAAATGAGTTTGGTTGGAAAAGTCTATTTGCAAACAATAGGTAGAAGAATAAAAGATTTGTGCATGGCACTATATGACTGGTATGCATGAGTTATAAGTGAAAACAAGGAAAATGATGAAGGGTAAGAAATTATTTTGATATTTGATCTCTATATAGTGTGTTAAGAGTCTCAAATTTATTTTGGTTTGAATAACCCAAGCGTTCTGTGACAGTCTAGTACACGATGCAATAGGATACTCCTAGGCATTTAGTAAAGAAGATATATATTATGGGAGTATTTCACCAGATTCTTGATAAATTAATGAAATAGATAGAGGGTGATAGACCAAGGAGGAATACCTGTTTGTGATTTCAGTTGAAGGTTGTGCATGCACGTTCTGATTTCCTGATCTAATGTTGATTATGAATACTCCCTATTTGGATAGGAGGAACTACCTATAAAATGTCAAAACAATACCACTCAGATAGAGTTAAATCAAACAACAAGTGAACTGCCTAACGAAAGATCTAGATCCGGGAAGTGTGATGCTTCTTGAACAGGATGCCAATTTAATTTTAAAATAACAGGTATTAATGCTATCCAGAATAAACATGAAGTAACAATATTATTGGAATTGAACAATTTAGGTATCTCAATCAAAACAACTAAGAAAGGTTAGATAAAAGGAGATTAAGGTCAAAATGGGTCAGGTGATGGACTGATATTGGTTTGTAGGTCAGGTACAGGCTCTGGGTAAGGTCTGGTCAAGATTAGGAGTGATTTTGGGTTATTAGGGAATGGGTGTGAGTTTGCTGGTCTAGGATATGTTGCCAAACATAGCAACCAACATCGGTTGTGTGACTGGTGCCAGTTTGGAAGGGTGACTCGATGTCGGTTGGCTAACTGAGCACCAGGTAGGGGAAATTAATAAAAAATCTCTTAGAAATAGTTTTCAGACTCTCTGTGATTACACAGAAGTTGGAAATGGTGGGGGTGAGGTCATGCGATGTTCTAAAAAGGTTCAAAGATGATTAGGATAGGGGGAAGCCAGGTGGAAGGTCTAGGTATGGTAGGGTGATAAATTGATGAGAGGAAGGGAGGTGTACGGATGTGCAGAAGGATAAATTATTGAGATGAATGATAAATCATACTGAAAGAAAACATAGATAAATGAAGAGATATTAGGTACTTACTGAAGAATGGGTCTGGAGAGTGCTAGGTGATGAGGACAATGGTGATAGCATAGATCCAGAAAGAAGATAAGTTATGCATTCGTGCCACGATAATTTGATTCTCCAGTGCTTCTTTACGTGAATCTGTGCTTGTGTCAGGAGGTAATGGATGATGATGGTTGTTAGTAGTGCTCTCAGGTTCTTTCTTTTTCTTGAGTGCTTCAGAAAATTCGAGTGCTCCAAGTCTCTATTCATATGAGATCCTGTATCGAATGACCAACCTTAGCAAAGGCTTTTGGAAAAGTATTTAACCTATCTGGTGATAGTTAGGGGACCGATGTTGGTTGAGGTATAATTGGCATCGGTTAAGGTGGGAATATCTAGGTTGGCCAAAAATAGCCTAATTGTTACTATTTTTGGTGCGGTCTTCAATCTTCGTCTGAGTCTAGAGTGATATGTCCTAGAATAATTAGTAAGAGTCCTCTTAGGTTTGTTGACATGAGTTAAGTCTAGGTTTAGACTAAGTCCTAGTTGGCTAGGATAGGCTTAGACTTGGTCTTATGCCATTAATGGGGTTTGAGTGGGTCATAGGGTGGAGTGGCTATGTGAGTTGGCTAGGTGAGGTGGTCAAGTGAGGATGTTAATTAAAGTAATTAATTCAATTAATCATGTGCACTATGGGATATGAATATGTAATGTATGGTTAATTTAATTAATGAGGTTATAAGGGTGGTATGACCTAATTGTTGTGTCTACATTTTGCCCCTTTTTGTCACATAGCTTGTATTGGTAAGTGACACTGACAAAAAAAAGAAGTGACTACCTCATGTTTGGGTGAGAGCGGGGTCACCCCAAGTGTGGGTGAAGGTGATCCCCCTCAAACAAGGAGCTAATGAGGTGCTATACGAAGTTGGTGAGGGGTTTGATAAATGTGTAGTTGGTGTAAGTGAAGGTAGGTGGGGAAGGGTATGGGTACTTTGGGAGAAGGGTAATAAGTGAAGGTAGGTGGGGAAGGGTATGGGTACTTTGGGAAAAGGGTAATAAGTGAAGGTAGGTGGGGAAGGGTATGGGTACTTTGGGAAAAGGGTAATGGTCAAATCGAGTAATAGGTAATAGGCCACGGTTAAATTGGGTAATGGGAATGACAAAATTGGGTAATAGGTAATAGGCCAGGGTCAAATTCGGTAATGGGTAATGGAAATCGAACGCACACACACATATAGACTGCAACACGATACTAGGTTGAAGAGATTGCAAACTATACATCATCCAAGGTCAATAGGTTTATCCAAACAAGGGTGAATTGATTCAGGTATTTAGGGTATAGGATATGGTCCAAAAACACAACATAGGTTAGGTGCAGGATTGTTTAGGTATGATCTGGTACACCACAAGTTTGGTTAGGATAAACATCACAACAATAGGTAAGGTATGGTTGTTAGGCTAAAACAACATAGGTAACGACATTGCAAGGTATAGCAAGTTCACAAGGTTAATGGCCACACAAAGTAGGTCAGGTCCAGGTAAATAGGTCATGACATGGGTAAGGCTAAGGTATAGGTAAAATGATAAATCCCTAAACACAATTAAGGAAATGTATGGGTAGTTTAGGATTGTGGGTAGGGTACAATGGTTGTTCTTACTAGAAAAAAATATATGTGGCAGTAAGGAGGTTAGATTAAAATAGACAAAACGTGGAGGAAATGGTATTGGCAAATGATTGATGTCAGTTATAAAGTGACTGATGTCAGTCATGGCGGGTTAGGGTTATAAAGTTAAAATTACGTATTTTACGAAATCATTGGTGTTGTTGAATTTGTGAAAATGGCAGAGCTAAGTGATTTGTGTATTTTTTCGGGGGGAAAACAACAAGATGTTGTACCAAGATGAGGTGGAGGTGATAGAGTGTTGAGAGGAGCTAGGTAGAAGGGTCCACTAGCACAGTTGGAGATGTGTGATTGGTGGAGAGGTGAAAGGTAGATTTCGGTATAGTAGAGGTGGGAGAGGAATTGGGTGGACCACTGGCATAGAGGACAAACATGCCACTGAGGTGACGACACTGAGATGAGGTAGGGGAAATTTTCCTTACTTGTCATTTAATCCAATTATGTTATAAAATGAAGAAATTTGGGTAGGGGTTTTCATTTTTAAAATATGGTTGAAAGGTGGATAAAATCAAAGTGGGGAAGGGAAAATGTAGGATAAATGGGAGAATAAAGGAATATAATGTAAATTGGGGTGTATTGAGGTAGGTGAAATGGATTAATTAGGATTGTAGGGTGTTTTTTTTATCATTTTTTTAGCAATAGAAGAGGGGGTTTTTGTTTTTGGGGTCGTGACAGAGACCGACGTCAGTCAGATGTAGCCAACATCGGTCAAGACTAAGGTGACTGACACCGGTTAATTGGAACTGATGTCGGTCAAGGAGAACCAATGACGCCAATTAGGGTGAAAGAGGGATTGGGGTAAGAAGGGCTATGTTGTAAAAATGAAAAAAAGAGGTAAAAAAGGGATAAGTAATGTTTGTTGTACAGGGGTAAGGATAACATGTAGTCATTGGCTAGATGGGTTAGGTGAGTAGGAGAAATAATGTGAAGGTAATGAGTCATGATTGTAAAAGGGTAATAGGTCAGTATGTGAATTAGGTAAATGGGGTTAAGACATAATTGGAGGTAGTGAGGTCTTAACAATATTGTGTTTTATTGGATGCAGGGTTGGGACCAACTACGTATGCGAGACAAAGTGCCACCGTTATTGGTAGATATGCCATAGAGTGTGACTACAGAGGAGTAAGAACACATGATGGACATTGGATTGATTGGGATTCGAAGCTATAAGCATGTAGCGTGAGATCCTAGTTTAATGGTCGCACTCATCGATAGATGGGTTTCAATGACCAATAATTTTCATTTACCGATGGGCGAGATTACTGTCACCCTGAAGAATGTATACAGGATCATGTAACTACCAATTGTGGGAAAGCAAGTGTATTATATTTATCTAGAGGCCTCCGTGGAGCCTATAGTGGTTGTGTTTGGGGAGGCGACGAGTGAGATGAGGTACCATAGTGCAAGCCTTAGCTATGGAGAGATGTATGTAGCCCATCCTCAAGAGATGAGGTTGGTTGTTTTGATGATGGAGGTGGTATGTTGTTTCATCCTACTAGATGTCAAGGGTGGTAGATTCCTGCGAGCATTGATGGGAGTGCTCCATGACATGGTGGAGGAGTGGATTTGTTTTACATGCACACTGAAATTCTTGGTGCAATTGTATAGGGAGCTATGGGCCTATGGGAGGTTGTGGAGGTTCAGTTTGTGTTGTAATTTTGTTTTGCATTGTTGGGCATATGAGCACATCGTATGTGTGCATCTAGTTGGTTTTCCCTGACTTGATTGGTTCAGGGATGGCTTGGCCAGAGTCAGCTATAGATGGTGGGTACCAGTTGGTGGGGAGCATATGATGGCTAGGGCTACACATGATGTTTCCTATTACAGGCAGGTACTGGAGGGATTATCGGGTGTGGATATTGTTTGGAGGCCCTATGTTGGCTATCCCTCATACCGGGACATTGCAGAGGAGTTATAGGTGTTAGAGCTACTTAAGTGGATATAGGGGCATTGTGTCGGCAAGCAAAAAATGATACCCGTCGATAGGGTCAGATGGTAGTTTGGGTTACCACAAGACATGCCTCCACCCTTCCCTCAGTATATGAGAGATGATGTGGAAAGACCTATGTCTCCACCATGACTGAGTGTGCTAACAAGGAAGGAGTAGGTGGTAGACAGGCAAATTGATGATGCTGGGGTCACTGATAGATATAGGTAGTGGTGAACAACCTAGCTACGAATGACACTCTCAAGACCAGAGCAGCCAGACTTAGCCACCATCACAATGTAGAGGGATACCTTGTAGGGTCAGGTGGTCACTCTGCAGGCACAAATTATAGTTTTATAGGGGCAACTCACAGGGTCAGAGGCACAAGTTGCCATTTTATAGACTTAGGTATTAGCACTATAAGCCTAGGTTACATAGGGAAAGGCACTTGCATAGGGTGGAGATGGATATGGGGGATAGTTTACCACCTTACAGGTGTAGGTAGTAGGTTTGCAAGGCCATTCGGACACTAAAAAGGCTCAGGTTATGGCCTTACAGGCCCAGGTTATAGTGCAAGCACCACCATAGGCTCAAGGATAGGGTCTGACACCACAGGAAATGATGACATGCCATGGTTCCCAGGTATAGGGAGCATAGGTCTATGGTTTGAGGCCATCCCTAATAGGAAAAATCTCATAGGTTGCTATGAGATCCATGACACCACCTTAGATGGTGTCGATGGTGAGGTTCAGGGATTCCCTAAACGAGGCACGGTATGACCAAGACCATTTGATGACCGTAGGTATAAATATCCCCTCCTATGTTGAGTACAAGGAACAAAAGACAATGAGTGAGAGGACTAGATCCTACACTCATGGCTTTGAGAGCATAGAGGGCCAATGAGCCTAGAGATAGGGTCAAGGTGAGGTAATGAGTTCATGGAGGACAGACCCAGCTGTAGGCCAGGTGGAGATTATATTGGGACCCATGCTAGGTGGAGAGATGTGGGCAGGTTGTCAGGTTGTCGGTGAGGAGGAGGATATAGATGAGACAAACATGGATATAAGATGGAGTGACGACTAGTCACCAGATATGATTTTTAGCCATCTTGTTTTGATATATACCGGCCTACGTGCTGATGATAGAGAGGATGTACATGAAAATTTTGAGATTTTGATCCTATACTGGATTGTATGCCAAAGATGGTGATGATGTATCTGAGAGTTTTGATATTTTTATCTTATACTGGCTTACGTACCAAAGATGGTGAGGATGTATCTGAGAGTTTTGAGATTTTGATCTTATACTGACCTGTGTGATGAAGATGGTGAGGATTTATTTAAGAGTTTTGAGATTTTGATCCTATACTGCTCTACGTGCTGAAGATGGTGAGGATGTATCTAAGAGTTTTTTATATTTTGATCTTATACTGGCCTACATGTCGAAGATGGCTAGGATGTATATGAGAGTTTTGAGATTTTTATGCTATATCAACTTGCATGCCGAAGATGGTGAGGATGTATTTGAGCATTTGGAGATACTTGTATGTATTTATATCAGTGTATATTTGTATTGATATACAAACTTTCATTGTTATAGATGATGAGATTTATGGTAATGATGATGTACTTGTGTTTTAATTTCCATTGTTATTTCTGTATGGATGGAAACTAGGTGAATTAGGAAACAATGCATACACTTTACCCCTAGGGTCCACTCCCCTTTCCTAGTCTCCACACTTCACTTTGTAATCATTCCATGCTTCACGTGTCCATTCGGCACACTATTCACCACATTCTCTACATGATCATCAGGTACACATATTTTATCTACTTTATGTTATAGAGTATTCAGTCAAAAACATAAGGTGGGGGAAAATATAGACAAAAAATGACACACTTGGGTACATTTCTAGGTCCAAAAAACATGCTAGCATTTACATGCTTCCTAAGTAAGAAAATTAGTGATTGACAACTAGCTTTGGTCTCTTTTCTTTATCTCTTTCTTTCTCTTTTGTCTTACACACCCTACATCCCAGTCAAAACTTAGCTGATTTATCTTTTATGGATTTAGACACAAGTGCCCAGCTAGGATAGTAGTGCCTAGGATCTCCTATCCCTCTTGGGTGCCCATGACCCTTTCTTACCTTACTATCTCTTCTTAGGTATCTTTTATCTTTTGCGCATCTTTTTCACTTATGGGTCGGTCTTCCAGTTGTCAATTATGAAATTAAAACAAAAGAATAATATAAATACATAGTTATGTTTTCAAAATCAAGGGTCGAGCAGTAAACCTTACTATCATAGCCTCTAATATTTCATCCAAAATCACTAAAGCACTCCAAAGACATCCATCTAACGTCCATTTAAGGGATAATGGATGCATACATTTGTATACACTTCATAGGAACGGGAAGTCTATTCTACTTCATTCCACACATACTATTACATTGCTACATTCTACCTACAACCCTCTATCATGTGCAATTTGCAAAAGGGCATCCTAGGGCATAATTTCCACCCACACACACACAAGAACTAGATGGAGTCTGAGATGTAGTACAATGCTTGGTTGTAAGTTCACTCTCGGGGTGAGCGCCGATGTCAATTTGAATCCCCATTTTTCATTTTTCCTTTTTGGGTTTGTGGTTATGTATAAGTGAAATTCTTTTTTGCAGGTTACAGGAACCTTCAAAAATCAAGGAGTGAATATCAAGGGATCAACAAGGAATAATTTTGAAACCCTTACTACACAAAAAATCATATCCTGAGTATTTACACAATAAGAGGCACCCAAATCTAATCACCAGTGCCCATGGGCCCTTATCCTGCTACGAGCATCCTTATCCGACACTGTTCCCAAACTCTAATTTCCAGAGAGAATTTGCAACACTCTTCCTAGCCTATTCAACACTTTACCTTGCCTAGATCACTTCCTGTTCACTCCGAAATCGGCTAAGTCCTTATACACATATCTATATCTTGCTTAGGGTTTTATATTTTACATGCTTCTTTGCTTGCATCATTTATAGTATTTTAGCATTCATACATTATTTATTTCAACAGTTACTCTGAAGTTAGATTTAATTAATTAAAATTAAAATAAATCAATATCCAGATAATCCGTTAAGCATAGACATCATTTATGAACCATTCATTGATTGTAGTGTTAGGAATTTACATTAGTGCTCACATATAATATCATATTGTTTTACGTGGGATTTGGTTAATAGACCAACTCAATAATATAGGAATTTGGGGATATTATTTTGGGAGGAGTTATTAGAGAAGCCTCTTTGAATATAGAATTTGTAACTCCTATATATGATTGTTGCATTTAATTAATAACATAGAAAATATTATCGGCGTGTGATTGCTTTATACAAAGTTCTCTGTTTATTATCATATGGTATCAGTGCACTATAAGTCCATGGTCAAAATATTGAGAGTATGAATGAAGATGAAAAATATTTTTTTTTGGGACATTTCATATTATTTGAGTGCCTCAGATATTGCGTCAATTTTCATCTGCCTCAAGAAGAACTTCATTGCTTATTGAACCCGCGGACATGTTGATCTACTCCTCCATGAGTTAGAATTGGTAGTTGTAACGTATTGGGAGATATAATCTATTCTTGTTGAGGGCGTCTAATATACAGGTATATGGATTAAGCATTCAAACAACTCGTACAACGTGATATGTGGTTTTGAGAAGTCGGCTTGTTGATTCTAAACATTTATATCATAGAGTATTGTCATTCCAAAGTTTCGTATCCTAACACTGTCCACATGGAGTAAGTAGAATCATGTTTACTAAACAACCACCTATTTTTGAGATAAAAATTCGTAAATTAGAATTAGTATTGATTGGCATACAAATCCACCGATCTTCACATATTTCTGATCAAGTCCACTTCTGAAAATCATGCAAAGCCATGGTGCTAGAAACAAAGATCAAAGGAACTCCACGTGTCAGCATGCATGAAAGAATGTGAATAAAAATTCCTGGAATTAATTTTACATTTTAAAGCCTCGATTAGTGTGTTAGATCCAGAGGTAGTTGCCATGTCAAGCATAAGGTCGGTTCGTACAAGTTTATATTAATATGTGTGGTTGTTTTTGGGTCTCTTTTAAAAATCATATTAATGGTAAAAGAGTTTGTATTTTTCCATTGTCAAATTCAAAATTCAAAATACATTATTTTGTTATGTCAAGTGGTTATAGAGTTGTCTTTTATGAGTTAACACGCTTATTGTCTTTTGTTTAAAGTTAAGTCGAGACATTTTATGTTGTTAAAAGAAAAAAAATCTCATGATTGTGAGTCATTATCTTATTACAAATTTATCCCATGTTACTATAAAATTCAGGTGTTTTAAGTGTCTTTATAAAAGTCGTGTTAAATAATTTGTAAAAATTCAAGCAACAAAAAATTACCTTATAAACATATTTTCGGTTGAAACCATCATCCATTTTTTAAAAATCAATATGGATAATTTGAATCGAATTTAAAAATTCAAAGGAAAAGACTTCCATACATGGAATATGAGAACTCAATTGTTGTTGATAAATACATATCTATGAGAGATTGTGGAAGGAAAAGTCAAGAAACCAACATATGTAGATGAAACTATAATATCTAAGTAAGGATAGAAAAAAAATAATGATTATTGTCCTTGGATTATCTGATGCCTACCTACATCACATAAATCTATCAAATACATCACATGTCATATGGATGCCATTATGTAAGTTATTTGGGTCACAAGTAGAGAGTGCAACAATGACACTCAAGTAGAAGCTATTCAGACTCAAAATAGAGGAAAGTGATAAAATGGTGGAACACATAAGTAAATCTCATTCTATATTAAATCATTTAGCTTGAATAAAAGTAGATGTTCCCGATGATGATGCAAAATCTGTATTACTTAATAACATACCTCCTAGCTATTCTAACATGGTTTTCACTTAAAGAAAAATAAATCCAAGTCTAAAGGATTTAATTTCTTGTTTGATAGAAGAAGAAAATAGAACCAAGAAGATTGATCTAGAGGAAACTACAAATCATAAGCTAAAGGAAGATTCAAACATTCTTTTAAGAAAGAATCAACCTCCCAAGATCCACGAAAAATTATTTTTCACTATTGTAATACTCTTGGACATGAAATTATGTATTATAAGAAAAGATCATGAGATCTACTTGATGGTAAATGAAGGAAAGAACAACCAGATATTAGCATGAAAATGAAGTACACAACTTTAAAATAATTATGCAAGCTGCAAAGAAAAAGCCAAAGGAAATATTATTCAAATTTCTTGTGTCT
Organism: Taxus chinensis; assembly: GCA_019776745.2. NCBI lineage: Eukaryota > Viridiplantae > Streptophyta > Pinopsida > Cupressales > Taxaceae > Taxus > Taxus chinensis. The sequence goes on from CM034153.1 coordinate 768,162,641, forward strand.
TTTACATTCGGGAACATACAATATATAGTCTTGAGTATTAGTGATCAAGAGGTGATCAAGAGTGTTCAAGGTTAAGATATTGGGTGTCAATTGTGGTTTAGATGTGGTTTAACATCTTTGGAATTCTATTGTGAGTTCATAACTGAGAGAACACTGTGATAGTTGTTTTACTGTTGTTGATAATAAAGTATGAGAAAGTTCTTGGTGGATGTAGCCCACATTGGGTGAACCACATTAAATCTTGCCTTGTCTTCTTTTGTGCATTATTTATTTATGTTGTTATATTTCTGCTGCAATTTTGATTATGTTAAATGGTTTCCTATTGCTGTGATTTTGAGGAATTTTGTCCACATACTTGTTCACTAATTCCTAACAACTGGTATCAGAGATTTGGTGGTTTTTTGTTGAAATAGTAAATCACAGGGAAAGTTTAGCTTGAGTAGGAGCTATGGCGGATGAGGGCAGATTGAGGGTTGAGAAGTTCAATGGGAAAAACTTTGGTTTGTGGAAGATGCAAATGGAGGATTACTTATATCATAAGGACCTCCACATTCCTTTGACTGGAAAAGAAAAGAAACCTACAACCATGTCAGATGAGGATGGGAGTTGCTGGATAGAGAGGAACTCGGGGAAATTCGGTTATGCCTTGCATCTTCAGTTGCTTTCAACACGAAAGGTCTCATGAGTGCATTGGGGAAGTTATATGAAAAACCCTCTACCTCTAATAAAATATTTTTGATAAAAAATTTATTTAATATGAAGATATCTGAGAATGGTTTTGTTGTTGGTCATTTGAATGAATTTAATACGGTTGTGAGTATGTTAAACTAGGTAAAAATTGACTTTGATGATGAGGTTAGGGATTTGTTGATTTTGTGCTCCTTGCCAGATATCTGTGAAAATTTGGTTATGGATGTAAGTAATTCAGTCTCTAATAATTCAAAGATGAAGTTTGAGGATGTAATAGATGTGATCCTAAGCGAGGAAATGCGAAGGAAGAACACTGGAGATTCTTCTATTTTTGGAAACGCTTTGACGGTGGAGAGAAGAGGGAGACAAAAGAATAGAGGGAAAGGTAACCGTGGGAAGTCAAATGATCGAGGAAGGTCAAAGTCTAAGAGAAAGTTAGAATGTTGACACTATGGGAAGGTGGGTCATGCTAAGAAAGATTGCTGGTCTCTTCGGGATAAGAAGAACAAGGAGGAAACTAAAGAGGTAAATGTGGTAGCAGGTGATGTTTGTCAAGATGCCTTAATTATTTCTTTAGATATATTACCGAGTCTTGGGTGTTAGATTCAAGGGATTTTTTCCATGCCACCCCACATAGACATTACTTTACTGATTTTGTTCAAGGAGATTTTGGATATGTATATCTTGGTGATGATGAACCATGCAACATAGTAGGGAAAGGTTGTGTTCGGCAGAAAAAGTAGAATGTGAACACATGGATACTTAAGGATGTTAGGCATGGGACTAAGTTGAGGTGGAACTTGATATCAGTGGGTCAACTAGGTGGTGATGGTTGTACAATCAGTTTTACAGTAGATTCTTGGAAGGTTACCAAGGGAGATCTTGTGGTTGCAAGAGGTAAGAAAACTGGTACTTTGTATTTAACCAGTGGTGCTGATTATTTTAATTTAGTTTCTACAAATGGAGATGAAACTTTGTGGCACTAGAGACTTAGTCATATGAGTCATAAGGGAATGCATATTATAAAGGACAAGTTTCCTAGATTAAAGGAGTTAGATTTGGACTTCTGTGAGGACTGTGTTCATGGGAAACAAAAGCGGGTGAGATTCCTCAAGGTTGGACCTACCAGGAAGGAGGGTAAGTTGGAGTTAGTTAATACAGATGTATGGGGGCTAGCTAAGGTAAAATATATTGGTGGTTCATGTTATTATGTCACTTTCATTGATGGTGTAACTAGAAAAGTTTGGGTATATTGCATTAGAAAGAAATCTGATGTGTTTAAAACTTTCAAAAGATGGAAAACCTTGGTTGAGAATGAAATAGGTCTCAAGTTGAAATGTCTCAGGTCGGATAATGGAGGGGAGTATTGCAGTAATGAATTTATTGATTACTGTTTGGTAAATGGGATCCGTAGGAAAAAAAATGGTTCCAAATACTCCACAGGAAAATGTAGTGTTAGAGAGAATGAACAGGACAATCATGGAGTGTGCTAAGTGAATTAGGTTAAATGCAGGGATTCCACTCATGTTTTGGGTGGAAGTGGTAAGCACAACTATTTATCTGATTAATATAGGACCCTTTATGGCCTTGGATGGAGGTATAATTGAGGAGGCTTGGTCTGGTAAGAAAATTGATTACTCATTTACCAGAGTATTTGGATGTGAGGTATTTTTTCACATTGATAAAGATGATAGGACCAAGTTAGAGGCTAAGTCTGAGAGATGTACCTTTGTTGGATATGGTGAGGATGACTTTGGTTTCCATGTTTGGAGTCTTAAGGACTAGAAAATAGTTCGGTCTAGAGATATTGTCTTTAATGAAAAAGTCATGTACAAAGATTAGTTGCAGGAACAAAAAGAGGAATCAAAGAAAGAATACACAGTGTTAGAGGACATTATAGACAACAAGATGTCCTAGGGGCCAGTTCAGGTGCAACATGTTCTGACACAACGAGTTCAGGAACCTACTCATCATGAACCAAAAACTACTAAGGTGAGAAGTTCTTCTAGGGTAAGAAGGGAACCTAAACATTTTACTCCATCTTAGAATTATTTATTGCTCATTGATAGTGGATAGCTAGAGTGTTTTGAGGAACCAATTCAGATAGATGCCAGGAAGAAGTGGGAGCATGACATGGATGAAGAGCATAGATATCTTATGGAGAATTGGACTTGGGATCTGGTGGATCTACCTGAGGGCAAGAGAACATTGCAGACCAAGTGGGTCTACAAAATCAAAGAGGGAGATGGAGGCAGGAAAAGATACAAGGCCCAGTTGGTGGTCAAGGGATTTGCACAAAAGAAAGGTATAAAATTTGATGAATTTTTTTCTCCTGTTGTTAAAATGACTTATATTAGTACTATTATTGGTTTAGTAGTAGTAGAAGATGTGCAATTAGAGCAGTTGGATGTGAAGATTGCATTCCTTCATGGTTTGTTGGAGGAGGAATTGTATATGCAACAACCACAAGGTTATGATGTCAAAGGGAAGAAGAGGTTAGTGTGCAAATTAAAAAAGAACTTGTATGGCCTGAAACAAGATCCATGACAGTGGTACAAGAAATTTGTAAATTTTATGCAGGAGCAGGGTTACTCCAGGTGTGACTTAGACCATTGCACGTACATCAAGAAGTTTTTTGATGGTATTCATATTATTCTATGTCTGTATGTGGATGATATGCTTGTTGCAGGGAAGAACATGTAGGAAATTGAGGTACTCAAGAAGCAGCTAGGCGACTCCTTTCCTAAAAAGGATTTGGGGGTAACAAAACAAATCCTTGGTATGAGAATAACTCAGAACAGGAAGGATAAGAAGCTGGTATTATCTCAAGAAGAGTACATAAAGAAGGTATTCGAGAGATTTAGTATGCAGAATGCTAAACCAGTTGGTAATATTTTGGAGGTCACTTTAAAAATTATCAAAGGAGTAGAGTCCCAAGACTGAGGAGGATAAAATCCATATTTCTAGGGTACCATACTCATCAGCGATTGGTAGCTAGTTGTATGCTATGGTATGCACTAGGCCTAATATTGCCCATGTAGTTGGAGTAGTGAGCAGGTTTATGAGTGATCTAGGTAGAGAGCTTTGACAGACAGTGAAGTGGATCCTTCAGTATTTGAGAGGGACCATGGGAGAATTTTTTTGTTTTAGTGGATCAGACACTACATTGCGTGGCTATGTAGATTCAGATATGGCAGGATATTTGGATAGCAGGAGGAGAACAACATGTTATGTATTTATGGTTTGTGATATAACAGTGAGTTGGATTTCACAGTTACAAAAGGTTGTGGCTTTGTCAACCATAAAGGTTGAGTATGTTGTTGGCATAGAGGTAAGAAAGGAGATGAATTGGATACAACATTTTCTTGATAAATTAAGTCATAAGAAGGAAGTTGGGAGACTACACAGTGATATTTAGAGTGCTATTCATTTGGAGAAGAACTCCACTTTCCAATCTAGGACGAATCACATTCATCTGAGATATCATTTCATTAGGGAAGCTTTGGAAGAAGATAAGTTCAAGGTGGAAAAGATTCATACCAGTCAGAATCCTATGCATATGATGACCAAGGCAGTCACAAGGGAGAAGTTGAAGTTGTGTTCAACTTTGATTGGCCTTCATGGTTGATAATGAAGGGTTGAGAACTTTGCTCAGTGGAAACAATCTCCAAGTGGGAGATTGTTGGGGTGTGGAGCCTATTTTTTGGTCTTCTGGAATCAGTATTGAAATGTTGGAGTTCAAATGGTTAAGTTTGGAGACATTAGGAGCATTTTGTAGTCATCTGTTGTGATGTTGCTATGACATTGTTGTTAAGTTGATGTTAATTTGCTGTCAATGTTGTGACAATTTTTCCAGCAGTGGGAAGTTGAAAGGTTATAACTTTCAAACTTCTAGGGTTGGCTTAGGACTTCTTAAAAGAATTCTAATCCTATAAATAGAGGTGTTAGGGTATCTTAAAGATATCTTGAGTGTTCAAGAGGTCTTGAGTCTTAGTGATCAAGAGTTGATCAAGGTTAAGCAATTGGGTGTCAATTGTGGTTTAGCATCTTTGGAATTCTGTTGTGGGTTCATTACCGAGAAAATACTATGAGAGTTTTTTTAATCTTGTTGATAATAAAATATGAGCACGTTCTTGGTGGATGTAGCCCACATTGGGTGAACCACGTTAAATCTTGTCTTGTCTTCTTTTGTGCATTATTTATTTATGTTGTTATATTTCTGCAAGTTTGATTTTGCTAAATAGTTTCCTACTGCTCTGATTTTGAGGAATTGTTTCTACATATTTGTTCACTAATTCCTAACAATTTCTTGTTTGATAGAAGAAGAAAATAGAACCAAGAAGATTGATCCATAGGAAGCTGCAAATCATATGCTAAAGGAGTATTCAAACATTCTTTTAGGCAAGAATCAATCTCCCAAGATCCATGAAAAAATCTTTGTCACTATTGTAATCCTCCTGGACATGACATTATGTATTATAAGAAAAGATCACAAGATCTACTTGATGGTAAATGAAGGAGAGAACAACAAGATATTAGCATGAAAATGAAGTACATAACTTTAAAATAATTATGCAAGATGTAGAGAAAAAGCCAAAGGAAATATTATTCAAATTTCCTGTGTGTTTCACATTCGGGAACACACAATATATAGTGTTTTACAATACTAATCCTTTCCCGAATAATAGGAAGGAAACATTGAAAAAATGAGATTAAATCATCTCCATAAATCAAGGAGTGGAGGTAATAGCTCAACAACTCTAATAAGTTCCAGGAGATAAACAATATCCCCAAAAAATGAAAAAATAAAAAATTAACCTATGCTCCATAAATGAGCTTATTTAGGTGTAAAATAACTAGTTCACAATAATAAGTGCGAACATGTTTACACCAACACCCTCCCATAAGTGAATTCCAGGGAGAAGAAAAGAAAGTAAGGGGTCCCAACTACTATGCCAAATAAAGTACCCATTACAAACAAGAGAAAAAAAGAAATAAGGACTTCAATGTGATGAATCCCCCCAAAGAAAACTTCCTTCACTCCAATATTTTCTCATAAAATAAGATACCAAGGAGAAGCAAGGGGTTTAGTGAAGATATCCTCTATCTGATCAATTATAGATACAAAATTTAAGTTAACAAAATAATCATGAATCCATTTTTTAATGAAGTGCATATGAATTTCAATGTGTTTTGTACGTTGATGTTCAATAGGATTACATGCACTCTGAATAACACTATGATTATCACACCAAATAATAGAAGGAGATTCCTGTGGAAATCCAATATCCTCAAGTATTTGGTGAATAAAAATAATTTCCTGACCTACTTTTATTGTACCTATGTACTCATCTTTAGTGGATGACAAAGAAACAACATTTTATTTTTTACATGCCCATGCAGCTAGATTAGATCCAAGGTGAAGAAAGAAACCAAAAGTAGATTGTCGTGTATCACAAAAAACTCCTTAATATGAATCTATGTAGCCTTAAACTTCACAAGATCCCTGTGGTGAATAATGGATGCCAAAATTTAAAGTACGTAAGATGTATCACAAAATAAGCTTTGTTGCTTTCTAGTGAGTCTCATGAGGATCATGAGAAAAATGAGACACAATATTAACAAAAATTGTGATATTAGGACGTGTATGTGTTAGAAAAAAATTACTCCCAACCAATTTTCTATACAAAGAGGAATCAACAATGTTAGAATTACAATCAACAGTCAATTCAATACCTAACTAAAATGGAGTATGAGATGGCTTGCAATCTACCATGTGAAAATTTTTCAACAAATCGGAAGCATACTTCCTTTGTCCAATAGAAATTTCTTCAGAATATTTGTAGTCTTTTTATGTCCTTAGAAACAAAATTCTAATCCCATGCATGTTTGCTTATCACCTAGCGGGTGGTGGGTACTCACTCGAGGCACGCGCGGCTGCTGAGCCCCTCCTTTATGTGAGTTTTGTGAGAACACATCCCCTAATTACAGAAGCTTAGATTCAAGAAGGGAAAGAACCATGCATTCATTCTAAGGATCTTAGAATGAGCTCCTATATAAATACATCCATTTAGATAACAAGGAATATATCAAATAGATAACAAATTTGATAATACAAAGAAAAGGTAGTAGGATTTATAACCATGAAAAATGTGTATAATTTGAAAGAAATCCATGTATTCATATTACTCTTTACTCAGTAACCACATTACATTCTTCAAGGTAATAACAAACCAAATGTCTTAATGCATATAAGACTTTATACATCAGAATCCTAAACTATACTTTCCAGATTGCAAAGATGTTCACAGACCCATCCCTCTAGATATATCATCTCTCCTATAGCCTTCCTAATGAGAATCCCTAGAACCCATAGCTATTTTTATAGAGATTGTCCTCTTTAATTGCTATGTGATACCAGTGACCACACACTTTCCCAAAATCCTTTTTTTCCTTCTACCCGTGTATCTCCATATATAGCTTTAACATCCACCACCATGCCTTCTTGAAGTAATAGATTGGTTTCAAGTGTCCATGTGGTCCTTCATTGGAGCATTCTTCTTCACATCCAAGCTCTCCACTTTTTGTAATGATGTCTTTCTGGATCCTCCCATCACATGGAATATTCCTTCCTTGACCATTGAGTTGCCAAGATGACACCTTATCCACTCCGCATGTTGAGTTTGGTCACATTTTTCTCGTGTGCTTCCTTAAACGCTGAATATGGCTAAGTCCTAAAATCCTTTCCTTTACCTTATGCACACACCTTGGGTTATACTAAACCCTTCTAAAACCATGTCCTGTGTGTCTTTACCCTGCACACCCTTCTTCATATATGCCCCGTGCACCCATCTACCTTTTTGTACTTAGCCAATATTTTGAGGCCCAACATCACCCCACACTACACCTGTTCTCCATCCTTAGAAACACTTCTCTTCAATGAATAAAGAATGGTGGGATCTGAATAGGTTGAAAAAGAATGAAGGAATGAAAAATTGGTAGAAAGAATGGTGAAATGAAGGAGAACATGTTCATTATTGAAGGAAGAGAGGGAAATCCTTCCCTATATCTACCTCTAGCTTCTCCTAGGCATTAACCTCATTCTGCACTTACTGACATATGTCACCTTCTAGGGAGCTTACCTCCTTAAAGCTTAGACCTTCCCCCTTGGCGGTCATTGTTTCAACAATTCCTTCCAGTTGTTTTCCCAAATCCTTAAGGGCGTCCATCTTGCGGGTGATCTAGGGGTATAATTCCTTCAGCGAATTTTCGATCAAGCCCCACAAGGTCTTGATAGCCTCTGATTTCTTCTCCACCTTGGTCAGGATCCTATCCTACTCTGCTCTATTCCCCTTATTCTTCTCCTAGAAATCCTTGAGTTCCATCTCATGTGTGGTGACCAAGATGCTTCCTATTCTATCTCTATCATCACAATTATCATAGGAAGCTTCAGCAATTGACGTGGTAACCTTCACATCGACAAGGAGTTTGGAATACTAAGAAACAATCCCTACAACCTTCATCTTGTCTTCTCTCTCTTGATGCACCAGCAGTTCTTCTATGGAGTCTAAGGCAAGTGACCACCTCTCCATAGTGAGGATGCGAGTTAAATCCTCCAAGAACTACAAGGTTGATAGATATTTTTTCTCAGGTGGTGCTAGGTCAGGATGCTTTAAGAAAATAACATCCATAATCATCTCAATTTTCTTGTGTAATTCGCGCACCCTTTCCTTCTCCTCTTTCAGTTCACACCTTAGCTATGCACTGATAAGTTCTTCTTATTTCAGATCCTTGTCTTTCTTGAGAAGCTCTTCCTCCTTTTCCAATTCTACCTCTAAGAATCTCACCCTATCATTCCTTCCAAAAAGTTTGGCCTCAACCTCAACTGAAACCTTGTTGAGTGCATTACAAACTTGCTCATCTAACAACCATTGAGCATTAACAAGGGGGTTTATCCATTTTGTCTTTAGCATATTCATTGGCACCCCTTGACTTACCTAAAACTCAAGTTCATTGACATGGGATTCAAACGCCCAAGATAACATCTTCCTAGTTCGTGGGTATGCACCTTCTACGTAAAACGAGGGCATGGTCAGGATTCGTTCTGTTGGAACAGTGCTCTAGAAGAGTGCGCATAGCATTTTTATTGGATCATTGATGTAACCCATTCTTTACACTTGTGCTTCCACCATGCTCTTCCCACCTATGCACGTAACCTTTGGAAAGCTCACATCTAGGCTGGGATCTCCACCCATGCTGTCATACTCCTTTCTAACACTTTCTTCCTCAATATCCTTCATCACTTCATCTATGTTGCACTCTACTTCCTATTCCAATAATTTTTTAAGGATGCCTACCACTTCTCTCTCTATGGCCTCCTCTATCTATTCCTTGGTGAGGCTTGGGGTCCTCTAATCTCTTGTGTTTACTTCTTTGCTCACCCTTTTTCCTTGGGCATCTGCTTCTTCCTCGAAATTATTCCCTTCACTTCCTTCTTATTTTGAATTGTGTATATCATATATGGGATGATTCTTAACTTCTTCATCCTCATCGTCATCCCTCTTGGCCATGTAGGCCTCCAAAGTACTCAATTTATTCTGAGTCTGCCTTCTTTGTCACCTTCTATTTCTTCCTAACTGGTGATTCCAATATAAGAGACTCTTCCCTCTCTTTTTATTCATTGAGTGACTCCTTCCTTAGAGACTCTTCTCTTATGAGGGCTTCCTCCTTCTCTGGCACCTCTTCTTCTGGGGTCTTCTCCTTTACTGGGGAATTCTTCATGGGCACGTAAGTGCTTGGCTTAACACTTGTTTCTGGCACACCAACAGGTTGTGTTGTCTACACACTTAGTGCCTTCTTAGCATGCACACCTTCTCTTTCCCTATTCATTAGCATTGACTTCTTTCTTCCTGTGAGGTCTTATGGAATGGAGACATCATTGTCTAGGTAGATGCCCTTTTGAATCTTTGGCCTTATGCACAGATATACCCTTGCTGCACTCCTTTCGGCGATTGACATCATTATTGGTTTTATCATCTAAACATTGTGGGAGACATATTTCTCCACATATGCGTGCTTCTTTGGGTATATGAGATTTCTATGTATCTCGTGGTGGTCCTAGTCTATCTCACTAAGGTCAAACATTATTCTCTTAGCCTCCTTAAAATGGTTGACCCCCGCTTAGAAGTATTATGTGGTGAAAGAAAACGGTAGCTTCCACCATGGAATCTTAGTCCCATCTATTAAGGTGAATTGGCCAATACAAAAATGTTGATATACAAAAAAATCCACTTCCTCATCTATGAGTGTGGGAAACTACTCAGGTATCCTCCACTCTTCTCCAAATGCGTCACACATCCTCTTGTACTATTTTTCCAGATGCGCCTTGTGAGTGGTTTTCATGGTCTCACAAGTATATTTCTCAAACCTTTTCGCGGGAGAGGAATTTTCTTCTGAATAATCCCATATGAACTTCTCTTGCCCAATGGGCACTCCAATATCTGAGAAGATGATGGTGAGGAGAATGTTTCTGAACAATATCTTGTCTCCTTCCTGCACGCAACTAAAGATCTATTCTGCAATGTAGGAAGATATGTTATAAATGGTGCCTTAAGAAATCTTTTGGCATATAGTCAGCCATGCCTTGTTCACTTGTGTCCATCTTTTTTGACCATTTAGCTTGGTAACCAAGCGTGTGGCCATTATCATAACAAGGTCGAGAATATATGAGATATCGAAGTAGCGCAAAAAATTCCTATATTCATAGGCCTCCATAGTTTCCTTGATGGCCCTCCTTATCATCCAAGTCGTCATCTATGGAGTATCCTTCAGAATTCAGGTAAGTGAATTTAGATATGAGTTGGGGAGTTATGTGCATTTTGTTCCCCTGCAAAATAGAATTGTTCTTCATGCACGCGTGACATCAACCACTATTATACCTACTTGGGCTTTCCAAAATAGGGCAACTGATATAGTTGTAGCAACCTGGCCTTCTCCAACTTCACCTTCACTTTGTCACTGTAGATCGACATTCCTTTTGGTGTGCTCTTATTAGTTAGATGAGCCAGTTCCAACACCATCTCTTTTTCTATAGTGCTCGTGTGATGATTTTAGTTACTTAAGATGATATTCCTCAAGTGCATTTCCCACACTTTTCCCCAGCAACACTCCATCTAGGTATTACATCTTTACATGCTACTCTTCATTAGAACTAGCGAGGGTAGTGGTTTGTTTTTCTTTTTCCTTTCCCTTCTATTTATTTGGAAAGATGGTTGCCTTCTTTGGTGCCATTCTACTTTTTAGGTTAAAACTTAAATTCCTCCTTACTCTAATCTATTACTCTTCTCAATTCTAAGGCTCAATTCCTTAAAGAATTCCTCCTACCTCCGTACCCTAGCTACCAAACCCTAACTAGGAAAACCCTTCCACAAAATTACGTACCTCCAAAATAACTCTCCCCACAACCCCATGTACTCTTTCCACTTTGGTTTACAGATAAACCCTAGTCACACACTTAGATCTCTATGATTCTTCTTCCTTCGTAAAAATCTATCTGGGATGCCCTAGTTCGCAAGATCTCTTCGAATTTGTAATCATAAGGTAAAATAATGATTCACCTGAACTCATACTTATATCTTTTTCCTCCTTTATAACAAGAGAAATTCTATGCCATCCTACCAACGTACTTAGCATTTAAATGCATATTTTTTCCACTAAAGCCAACCTTAAGCACCCTTCCACATGCACCCAATCTTGCACAATTTTTTTGTTACAACCTTATGGCACGTAAAATCCTTATTGACCGACAGACTCTTACGTGAGTGTCTATGGTGCCGAAGGCACCTCTTCTATCATTTATCCAATTTTTTACCCTCGCCTACCTCCATGTTGTTCCTGCACTTTTCCTTCTTTTTATGTGGTCTTTATAAAGCCTTATCATGACACCAACCATCTTCATCCACCGTTTTTCCCACGCATTTTCTATCCTTCAACGGGGCCATTTAACTTTTACTACTAACTTATAATTCACTTTGCCACTACTCTACCCCACACTAAACACAAATGTGGGGTCCTATGTGCATACAAAAAACTTTTGAAAATAATGTAGTTACTTGTGCACAAGGCACAAAACAAAACACAAAGAGAAAGGGAAACACAAGAAAAATAAAATACATAAAGGGAAATCCTAAGCTAACTGGAAATATTTCCTTATTTACAAACACAAGGAAGGATTATTTATAATAGGTCTTCAACCTACTCCCATTGAAATGGCTAGGTAACTTCGTCCCAACCAACGCTTGTAACTGACATGCACTTGAATCAAGGATGTACAAAGATGATTTAAGGGGCCAACATTGGACTTTCAACTTCCCAGGATGGCGCAGATATTTGGAATCATATAAAAAAACTATCTGCCTAACATCAAACTTCTTGTTATTGATATGATGATCATGTCAAGCATTTTGTTTGTCCTTTTCAATCTTCTAAATCCATCTAGCAAGTGATCACCTTTCATCTAACTACATTAAATTATCAATCCTTTCTTCAAGTGATTGTTCATACAGCCAATCCTCCTGTACACTATACATAACCATGGTAACATGAATTCAATTGAAAAAGTAGCCTCTATGCCAAACACCAATTGAAATGGTGTGGCTTTATTTAACCTCTTGTAGGTTGTCTTGTACGCCCATAGAATGACTGATACTTTTTCCTCCCAATCTTGTCTTCTGACATCACAAATATTGGTCAACATGTGACTCAATATATTGTTAAATGCTTTCAAGAGTTTCGTTCACCTTGAGGGTGATAAGGGGTGGTCTTGTGATGGGCCACCATAAATTCTGCTAATAGAATCCTCACCATTTCAATCAGGAAATGTGTACCCCCTATCACTTGTCAAGGCTCAAAGGACATACATACATGTTGATTATGCTTTCCCATAAGCAACCTAGTACGCTGCTGTTGCCAGTGCAATCCTTTGTAGGTGCTACCTCTTCCCATCTTGTCAAGTAATCAGTGCTAGTAATGATATACCACGAACCAATCCTTCACACAGATAGTGAAATGGGTCCTACAAAGGTCAATTGCCCACTTTTCAAATGGCTCTATACTGGTTATTGGCATTAATGACATCTCATCCCTCTTTCCAGATTTTCCCAGGCGCTGACAATTATCGCAGGCCTTGCAAAATTCAATACAATCCTTGTAGATGGTTTCCTACTAGAGCCCTGAGAGTAGAATCTTTAATGCAATAGCATTTCCTACATAGTGTCCTCCTGTAATCCCACCATGTGCTTCCTCCATAATAGCTACATGCTCATGTTCTAATATGCATCAGAGCAGAAAACTCATCACGACCTAATTTGTACAAATCTCCACTAATCAACATGTATGATTGCAACATGTATTACTAACTATTTTATCTCCAAATCCTTCATCTTGTCTGATGCCATGCCTATTTTAAGGAATACCGCAATATCCTCTAAGTCCAAGGGGTGAGCACCACAACCTAAACAGTTACGCGTCTGACACGGTATCCTCAATACTCTGTATATCCTCTCCTGAGTAAATTTTTGATAAGTGGTCAGGTCCTGAATTACTTTTTCCTAGTTTTACAACCATTGTAAACTCAAACTCTTGAAATAATAGGACCTAACAACATATGCACCCTTGCAAAATGTGATTATTTACCAAATACTTCAGTTCCATGTGATCTGTGTAGAAAATAAAAGGTGTTTCCAATAGATACTTCCTGAACTTATGCCACGTGTAGATCATTGAAAGTGCCCTCGCACTCAATAGTGGTATAATTTTGTTCTGCTGGGTGTCAACTTCCTACTTGCAAAACACAAGGGGTGATAAAAAAATCCCCTCACTAGGTTGTGCCAGTACTACTCCAATGGCTATTCCTGAGGCATCAACATGCACATGGAAAGGCTTATCCTAAGATGGAAAGTGTAGTATGGGCATAGTGATAAGTTTATCCTTCAAAGTGTCAAATTCCTTCTGCTACGCCTCTCCCCAATGAAAGGCAATATTTTTCTTTAACAATTCTTCCAAGGGTTGTGACGATCTTGGCATATACTTTGATGAACTTCCTGTAGTACTTAGTATGCCCAAGAAATATGCGAACTACACTTTGAATAGTAGGCCTTTCCAATCCAATAATAACAAAAAAAAATTATAGGACTCTACTAACAAGCCCCTCTCTTACATATAATATGTCCCAATAATGTTACAAATGGAGTAGTAAAGACACATGTCCTTAATGTTGATGGATATCCTCAACTACCGACATATCTCAAACATCATCCTCAAATTGTCACAATGGTTTTTTACCAGCCCATACAAAGTGTAGTCATCGAGGTATACTTGAAGAAATTTGTGGATGAAGTCCTGAAATGTTGGTTATTGGCCTTAATGACATCTCATCCCTTTTTTTAGATTTTCTCAGGCGCTGACAATTTTCATAGGCCTTGCAAAATTCAATACAATCTTTGTAGATGGTTTCCCACTAGAGCCCTATGAGTAGAATATTTCACGCGGTTTTATTTCCTACATATTACCCTCATGCAATCCCACCATGCACTTCCTCCATAATAGTTACATGCTCATATTCTAATACGCATCGGCGCAGAACCTCATCATGACCTAATTTGTACAAATATCCACTAATCAACATGTAGGGCATGACGCATATTACTAACTATTTTATCTCCAAATATTTCATCTCGTTTGGTGCCATGCCTATTTTTAAGGAATACTACAAAATAATCTAAGTCTGAGGGTGCGCACTACAACCTAAAAAGTTACACATCCAGCATGGTATCCTCAATACTTTGTACATCATCTCTTGAGTAAATTCTCGATAAGTGGTGAGGTCCTGAATTAATTTTTCCTAGTTTTACAACCACTGTGAACTCAACCTCTTGAAATAATAGGACCTAACAGCATATGCACCCTTGAAAAATGTGATTATTTACCAACTACTTCAGTTCCATGTGATTTGTGTAGAAAATAAAAGGTTTTCCAACAGATATTGCCTGAAATTTTGCAACACGTGGATCATTGAAAGTGCCTCGCACCTCAGTAGTGATATAATTCTATTCTTTTGGTGTCAACTTCTTACAAAAAAAAAGGGGTGATTAAAAATCCCTTCACTAGGTTGTGCTAGTACTACTCTAATGGTTGTTCTTAAGGCATCAACAAGCACATGGAAAGGCTTATCCCAAGAAGGAAAGTGTAGTATAGGCACAGTGACAAGTTTATCCTTCAAATTGTCAAATGCCTTCTACTGCACCCTCTCCCCAATGATAGGAAATCTTGTGCTTCAGCAATTATTCCATGGGTTCGATGATCTTGGCATATCCTTTGATGAACTTCCTATAGTACTCAGTATTCCCAAGAAATCTGTGCACTTCACTTTGATTAGTAGGCTCTCCCAATCCAAAAATAATAAAAAACTTTTGTGGGATCTACTAACAAGCCCTCGCTTACATATAATATGTCCCAACAAGGTTACAAATGGAGTAGCAAAGACACAATTCTTAATGTTGAGGGATATCCTCAACTGCCGACATATCTCAAACATCAACCTCAAATTGTCACAATGGTCTTTTCCCAACCCATACACAGTCCAATCATCCAGGTAAACTTGAAGAAACTTGTGGAATGAAGTCCTGAAATGATTATCCCACAATGCACGAGAATACAATAGGCACATTTTTCAATCCAAAAAGGTATGACCATATAGGCAAAGTTTCCCCACTCAATAGTGAAAGTTTTCTTTCTCTGGGATTCCCTTGCAATCCTTGACTTGGTGATATCCTAAGAACCCATCCGTTAAAGAGTAGACCTCCATGCCCAGCTGCTCCCTCCAGAAATTCTTTAGTAAAGGGGGTTGGGAAAGGATCGATGACACATACTACATTCAGGTCCTTGTAGTCAACATAGATCCTTATTCTTCCATTCTTCTTGATACTGATGACCATTGGGCTTATCCATTCTGATTCCTCTAAAGCCTCAATGATGCATGAAGCAATCATTTTATCTATGTCCTCCTCCTTGACCCGTTATGCGCAAGTTTAGATTCATCAGATAAGGCCCTCTTCCAAATCATGTCATGCACCTTCCTTCAACTTGATCTTCATCTCCCCTAAGGAAGGGTGGACACCTTTGAGCTCATGGTACCCTTACAGGAATAGATCATGAAACTCACACAACAAATCAATGATTTTTGAAACCCTCTTTCTCCAACTAATAGTCCCCAATGATAACTTCCTTAGGTTCTGTCTCTGTACTAATGTTAACCTTCTTTGTTTTCAAGGGCTCATTGTAGGTGCGCGCCTCACTTATTAGTGTTATCTATGACTTCACACATACCTTTAAATTGGTTAACATCAAAACTTTCCATTTCTTCACCATCTACTACATAGACCATATTTCCTTTTTCCCTTTTCCATACATGCGCGCTCAAGCTATATCTCTTCTTATTCCTATTCATCGAAGTGCGTATCCAAACTAGGCTCACCCAAAAAATTTAGTAGCCTATATTCCATCATATCACTATCTCCCATTGTAAGGTGCTTGAAAAATTGTAATGCCTTATCCACTGATAGCTTGTTAATTCAATACTCAAACTCTTGAATGAGATCAGCCATTAAGTCCTGCCAATTCCCCTATCTGACAACATGTTCTCATAGTGAACATTATGTGTATGCGCATAAACCCTGTAAGGTGGAATATAACTTATGCACCCATAGTGAAGGTGTAGACACCAAATTTGTGTCTTACAAAACCCTGTGCCCCGCATCTCATTTTGCAACCTAACCTCACCACCTAAACCTTACACAATTATTTATTAATTACCTTATAATTAATAAATCCACATCTCCAAACCCTGCCACCCTCATTTCACCACCTCATCATAACCTAGCCCAAACCCTACAACTAACCTAATTAAGACCTATAACTTGGTCTACATCCACACTCATGACTAATTACTCCTCACCCCGCACCAAAACCAACCTAATAATGACTTGACCAAGCCCACAACTAATCCCTCGGGAGAAAAGGAGGGAAAGTTGGCTATTTTACTAAAAATAGTCCACTTTGACTTAACCGACATTGGTTCCTACCTCGACCACCGTCAGATACGTAACCGCCATCGGTTCCCTGTAAATGACCGCCCCCAACAAAAAACAAAGGATCTGGAATTCATTTGAAGGATCGAAAATTCATTTGCAAGAAAGAGACAAGTGAAGAAAAGAGAAGGGGTTACAAAGAAGAGCATCGAGCCGAAGACTGCAACTGAGCCACTGGATCGTTGCCACCCTTATTCAAGCATTACAAAAGACTGAGGATAGCTTCATCAGCTCACTTTCCAACACCGGATCATCCCAAACTAAGCCTTACTGTCACCACCACATTCCTTGGACCTGAATCTTCATCAAGAACGAGTAAGTAGTGTCTTGTATGTTTCTAAGCACCATTTCTTGAGCCTTTTGATTGATGGTAATTATAAGCTCACTCCTAGATCTACCACCTGACAGCACCCTACACTTAACCTTCATCCATACATCCTTGTATTGCCCAGAAGACAGTTTTATCACTATCTGAGTCTTCGTCGTCATCTCACTATTCCCCTCAGCCATCCACCAGTCTTAAAAAACCCCACAATCACCCTGCAAACCAACCTCTATCCAGAAGCACCTAGATTACTGACCCTACCGGTGTCATTTATCCTCTACCGGTAGTGGTTCTCTAAGCGCAGTTGGTTATCCAGTGATCAGCATCGGTCACTGTGACTTATACCAAAAACCTTCCTCTCACCTATTTGTCTCCTAACAACCTCAGATCCAATCTGGTTCATCCCTGTAACTCGAGCTGAACATATCAACGACCAGGGACTAAACAAACAACATGGCATTTTATTATTCGTAGTTTAGTCTCTATTGCTTTGTAACGAGATACCTAAATCGTGATTTCGCAATAGCTTCTTTATTATCATTTGCATTAATTTGTATTAAAAGGGAACTGACCACCTTCGAAAGGAAGTCTAATATTTCCTGGGGCCCAAGGCAGTTCCCTCATTTATTGTCTAACTAAAATCTGGTGGTCTTGCATTCTTATTTATAGGTAGTCCTTCCCAGACAAAAAGGAGTTCTTCACAATCGATCTGATCTCTCTATGGTACGCGCACACCTTCCCAACACATGTATCCGGTGGCTTCAACATCTTATATAGGACATCCCTATTCGGCCTGCCTCAACATATTCATCATCAATACCTTATCAACATTTAACCCCACCATTGTCTAGTGGTGGCCCTTGGCCCAATCCTCCTCCCGTTTACGACAACCCCCACCATCATCTCATCCAACCATTGATTTAATCAAACAAATGATGGATAAGATGCAAAATTTGGAGGATTCTGTTTCAGGAAGCTGTAGCACCCTGACATACGAGCAAGTTTGTCAGGAGCCTATTCATCCTAGGTCTGGGTGTCCCCATTTATTCATATCCTCCTTAATGGGAATTACCAAAATTTACTCATTTTAATAGTAAGGAGGATCCTCAACAACACTTGTGATCATTTAGACATGCCTGCTATCTGATTGCTCATGACGATGCCTTACTACTCCGCACCTTTCCCATGTCCTTATCAGGACATGCCTTGGAGTGGTACAGTGCTTTAACCCAGCACTCAATCTTCTCTTTTTAACCAATTAGCCCAATCTTTCTTGGATCATTTCTCCATTAACATTACCAAGAAAGTATCTATCACTGACCTCTAAGCCATCCGACAATTTGAAGACGAATCTATCATAGATTTCGTAGGACGATGGCAGGGCCTTATCAACCAACTTACTTATGCCTTGCCTCAGGCCAAACTTATCAAACTCTTTACGTGGGCCCTGCGCTAAGCACATTTCTCCTACCCTCCAAATTCAAACTTTCCGCACCTTTGATGAGGCCTTTACTATGGCTCGAAAACTAGAGATTCGAGACTTATAGGAAGAGAAATTGCGGTTGCGCAACAAAAACCCTAATTTCTGAACCTAAGACTCCACCAACAAACCCAACACCACCAATTCTCACGCATCGACTACTTCGAAATCAAAAGGAGCTATACACGCGGTGATGGTCAAATCCCAAGCACCATCTAATACCCCGCCCAAAAACCACCTATAAGTATAAAGCCGAGCCCATCAATTACACTCCCTTGGGAGAAACTTATGGTGTCATTTTGGAAAAATTGCTCAAAGCAGGAGCTATCACCTTACCCCCTATTAAACCTCACTCCGGGTTTGAGTTCCACTCGCGCTATACCTTCTTAGTACAAGGAAAATGACTTCTGTAACTTCCACCGCGTGAAGGGGACATAGTCACGAAAAATGCAAGATGTTGAAAAACATAGTGTAGGAAATGGTTGATGCAGGGGATATAACCCTCGATAATCCTAACGCCCCTGCTAACTGAAATTTGAAAATCTTCAACAAACCATTCCCAAACCACTCATCTAACAGTAACATAAACCAAGATATCTTAGCTGAGGAGAGTGTTCATGAAATCCATGTGGTCTTCGACTCCCAACCAAAAGCTCCTATTGAGGAAAATTATGAATTGAGCCTCTTCACTAACGCAGGGATCTGAACCCCCTCCACCCCCATCAAGACAAAATGATAACCTTACCATTCTTTTACCCATAAAGGAATTAACTGCCTAGAGTTCTCTTCTCACAGATGAGCCTTCTTACACCACATCCCTGCAAGACTGTGAGCGGATGTTATCTAACTTATCTATTTCCCAAACATCTCCTTTTACCACTTTTGTTGTACAAGAGGAAGGCTCACCACTTTTTCTGTCATCCTTAGAAGAGACACCTCTCGAACCAACATCACCAAATTCTTTAATCATGATGGATCCTCTCAAACATGCCCTCCTACCCTATTAGTTCTTCATCGCCTAAATCTTTTCAGCGACCACTTGACCTCTTAATGCCCATTGATACAGTGCCTCATTTACCCCCTGTATCACACCCACAGTGGACCGGAATCACAACCCACCTCTCTTCCATACAAAAGTTCCTATTCACACATGAGGATTGTCACCCCTCAAAAGATAGACGAGTGCTATGGGAGCGTTTGAGTACACCATGCTCTACTCAAATGCAAATGACCGATCCAGACATCTCTACCATATACCCGAGGTGTTTACAAAAGCTCAAAACACCTATGTCCTCATCCTCACCCCCCTCATCTCTACCAGATACCTCATCCACCTCTCTTAACCTAACCAAACCTCCCCCTACGCTTGGGACTTCACCAATACCCAGCTTAACACACCCACCTAAACGCTTAGATTTATCCAAACATAAAGCCGTCCATCCACCTAGGAGACAAACCCAATCTCCTCAATTCCAATCTATGTATCTGTCACAACTAAAACCCTCACCGTCACACCTACCTTCTATATTGGGACCTCACCTCTCCACCTTGCCTCAATACATCATACCTTCTGTGTTTCCTTTAAAAACGACCTGCACCTTCTACCACCCATACAGAGATCCATGGGTGTATCGACACCCGTCACCCCAAGTATCTTGTCCACCTATCAACCCTAAACAAACTCCATCATCAAAGGATTTGTTTGTTGTCACTCCTCTCTTCTCCGTGGTTGTTTTCTACTACCACGTCATCTGACCAGCTAAACATAAATTCTATGCCGAAGAAGCCACGTTTAGTTAAATCCAATTATCAAGACCCCCTTGTCTAAGCCACCACCCATACGAACCAACCATAACCAAACATTACCAAAACCCACCCAATTAATAGCCTCATCTTCCTCTTACTTTGACCCACGCAAAGGATCTTACGCCAAGATCCTTGATATGGTTGGTGGAGAATGCGACCATTTCCCTACCCCCACTTAGACCCTATGATCCATCTAAACCTCGACCTATAGGGTTATGATGAGTTTAAAATCTTCGCTTACCACCGCACACCAGGACATGATGTAGAGGGATGCAAAGATTTGAAAGCCATCCTTCGTCAGTCACATCTCTCGAATAGAAAGGTTAAGAAAGACAACTTACGAAGGGAGAAACCTTTAGCTTCAATCCCCTCTCCTATACCGCCTATCCTCACCTCACCAAGAAATATCATTATTGCAACCCCACCTCTCAAAGACAATGACTGGTCCCTACCATCTTCTTCCTCTCGTGTTCACGAGATCATCATGATTAGCATTGCTACTCGAGTGCATAAAACCAATGGGAAAGCTAAAGAAAGCACACCTGCAGCCTCTCTTTCTCCGTCTGCCATCCCGATCGCACCACCAACTAAAGTGGTTATTCGTGAACCTACCTACCCCATCTCTGATGGAGGTACCCACCGTACCATGATCAAACACCTTCACCAATCACCTGTAAAAATGAAACTGTATGATCTCATTCAAACCTCTAAATCTCATCGACAAGCTCTCGTTGAGATCCTTCAAGGTATAGAGGTCTTACCTAACAAAACCTTTCCTGTTGCCTCCATCTTAACACCCCCAACCACCGTTGCTTCTCTCACCAAACAAACTACCACTTTTGTCTCTATACAGCAAGCTGCTGCTGTCAGTTTCTCCGAAGACGAAATTGTTGACTTTGGTGCAAAAAGATCTTGACCCTGCTCTTTTCATCTCAGCTTACGTCCGGGACATCCGAGTTACATCGTGTTATGATTGATGGGGGCACTAGCCTAAATATCATCTCTTCCAAAGCCTTCCAACAAATGAATATCCCTACTAGCTGCATGTGTGCCAACCCCACTATGTTGCGTTCATTCAACAATACTATTACTTCTACCTTAGGCACCGTGATCCTTAACATTCGTGTAGGGCCATGTACTTTACCTGAAATCTTCTATGTCCTTGAGGGAGAATTCCCAATACAACATGTTGTTAGGGCCGCCCCTTGGATCCGGGCTATGGGATGTGTTCCCTCCACCTTAAATAGATGCATAAAATTTGAGTATGAGGGGAAGTCCCTACACCGTAACAGCTGACCCTCCCCCCTTCAAAACCTGTAATATGTTATATCACCCTAATGATGTGCTTGTACCAATCAAGACACCCATTCATCCAACCCAACCATCTATTTTGACCACACCTCAACCATCCACCTCAACCGCACCTACACCTTCAACCAATGAAACATCCTGACCTCAGATTCGGTTAATAGATGTTTTTCAATGCCTTACGCTGGGGGAGTATCACCTATATAACATTAGCACTTTCCATACCCCACAGGAGTATGGACAGTTACATGCGCATCCTACCTATGACCGTCATGTGGGGGAAGTAATCTCCTACGGACCACCTAATTGCCGCACCAACCTAACATATGGGGGGTATCGATACATCCTCTGTCACCCCTGAACCTCCCCTTGGTGTGGTTCCCTTCCAATCTGATTTTCAATATATAACTAATCGTCGCTTCGCCCTCACCTTCTTGATGCGCTGTGCTTGGAAGGGCTTCGGTTTCAGTCTTTATGAACAAGGCTGACATACGATCATTCCTGTAAATACACGCAAACACAAAGATCGTCGTGGTCTTGGATTATCTGAACCACCTACACCAAAGACACCGCATATCCGTTGTATCCAGGAAGACGACAAAGTCACTCCTTTCCAAACCATCATTACCTATTTTGCCATCGTCACTCACAGAGTCGATAGACCCTGAATCTATCCCTCCTACATTTTTTTTTCATAAACGATGTCTTCCTGGGTCCTCTCACTTATCAACATGATAATGAAGACCCATCTTCTCTTCCCCTTCTGTATCCAGACATGATCGAAGAGGACTCGCCTTCAATTAATGTTGTTGAATGCCAGGATGACGAATCCATCCTCACTTACCTTGGTGCGGACGACTCTTATATTCAATGCGCCTTACCATCTAACACTCAAACCATGTTAAATGAGTCAACTATAGAAATAAACATCCACATAGAGGACGATCCTCACATTGTGAAGATCAGACAATCTCTTAACGCATTAGAACAAACTGCCTTCACTACCCTTCCTCCATTCCCCGCAAACAAGCTTTTGCTTGGTCCTACGCTAACATGCTAGGAATTGATCCTGACATTGCTGTCCATAACATTACCCTGAAACCTAATTCCAAACCAGTTAAACAGAAACTGAGAAAAATGCATCCACGCATTGCCCTCTTAGTCAAAGAAGAGCTTCAACGACTCCTTTCTGTTTCCTTCATCTTACGTATTGATTATCCTCAATGGATTTCTAACATCGTACCTGTTACTAAAGTAATGGGGGGACTTCGGATATGTACAGATTTCCGGGACCCTTAACCTCACTTTCCCAAAGGATGACTTCCCCCTCCCAAGTATTGATCAACTTGTTGATCTCACTATGGGCCATGAGATGCTTTCCCTCATGGATGGCTTCTCGGGATATAATCAAATTTTGGTAGCCCCGACCTGATCAACATAAAACCGCCTTCATAACTCCTTGGGGAACCTTTTTCTATCGTGTCATGCCATTTGGCCTTAAGAATTCTGGTGCGACCTATCAGCGGGCTATGACTTACATTTTTCATGACATTATGCACACTATCCTTAAGGATTATGTTGATGATCTTCTTGGCAAATCTAAACATCACAGTGAACATCTCGATGTTTTAACCATTATTTTCGATCGCTTGTTACAATACTATGTTCGTCTTCAACCAAAGAAATTTGTCTTTGGTGTCCTTTTGGGTAAACTCCTTGGTTTTATTGTCTCTTTGTGTGGCATCGAGGGTCGATCCATCTAAAATAAAAGCTATCCTAGAAATGCCCCCACCCACTAACCTCAAACAATTGTGAAGTTTGCAGGGCCAAACTCCAATCTATCCGGAGTTTCATCTCACAACTCTCAGATCAATGTCAACCTTTCCATCACCTCCTTAAAAAAGGACATTGTCTTTTAATGGAGCGAAGAGTGCCACCACACCTTTGAGTCTCTTAAAGCCTATCTCTTGCAGCCACCTGTGTTTATCCCACCTCAGGACGATCGCCCCTTTCTACCTTTACCTCTTCCGCCACCAACCATGTTGTAGGAGCCATGCTCGCACATCGTGACTCCGAGCACCGACAACAAGCTGTTTATTACATAAGTCGTACTCTGGTCGATTACAAGACTAGGTATACAGATGTAGAAAAGTTGTGCCTAGCCCTATCATTCGTGGCCACCAAACTCCAACACTACCTCCTGAATCACAGAACTTTTTTCATCACTAATGCGGACCCCATCCATTATATGTACGCCAAACCTCATCTAAACCAATGTATCGCCCAATGGCTTATGCTCCTCGTTGACCTCGACCTTGAGTTTGTACACCAGAAATCAATCAAAGGAAAAACTATCGCATACCAACTCGCGGAAGCCCCTTTACCTAGGGAACAATTTACCAATTTTACTTTCCCTGACAAACTCATTGCCACTCTTTCACTCAGTGATGAGTCATATCCAATGACCCTCTTCTTCGATGGATCCAAATGCCAGTGCGGCGGAGGGGCCGGCGTTGTTCTCATTCCTCTGGACGCTGAACCTATGCCTCTTTCATTTCAGTTCTATTTCCCCTGCACTAATAATACAGCGGAATACGAGGCCCTTGTTTTGGGTCTCCAGGTTGTGTTACACTTAGGTGTAAAATCTATTAACATTTTTGGCGACTCTCAATTAGTTGTCAATCAAGTTATGGGCATCTACCAATGTAAAAATGAGGAACTTCAAAAGTACAAACATTACGTAGATTCACTTTTGACCTTATTTACTCATTATTCTATCCAAACCATTCCCCGCTCTACTAATAAATTTGTGGATACTATTGCTTGCTTAGCCTCGCAAATTCCTGCCTCACCAACCGACTCTGACATATTTGTCTTGGTCCAACAACTCTTTGCCCCATCTTACTCAGCATTGGATGTTTGTATGATAAATAATGTGTCTGCTAATTCACAGGATACCTGGTATCACCAATTTCATGACTACCTTACAACCCCTGTTCTCCCACCTGACCTTACTAGTAACGGCAAATGTGCTTTTCTTAAAAGTGTTTCTCGTTATGTCATCATGGGGGGACTCCTCTATAAACGTGGCTTTGATGGCATCCTCCTTTGATGTCTAACCGGCGTGGAGGTCACCTATACCATCCAATAAGTCCATGAAGACATTTGTGGTAGACATTTTAGTGGCCTTGCCGTGGCCAAACGGATCCTTCGCCTAGGCTATTATTGGCCTACTCTTAATAATGACTGCTATGAATATGTAAATTGTTGTGTTATGTGTCAACAACATGCCAACCTTCAACATACTCCTAGCCATCTGTTACAGGTCGCACGAGATATTTGGCCTTTCTCACAATGGGGTTTAGACCTTATTGGTGAGACTCATCCGCCCTCTTCGCAACGTCACCGTTGGATAATCACAGCAACCGAATATTACACTAAATGGGTGGAGGCAATTCCACTCATTTCAACCAAAAAAGAAAAAATTGTAGAATTCATTAACCATCACATTATCTGTCATTTTGGTGTTCCTCATCGCCTGATAACAGATAATGGAAAATCTTTCATGGATAATGACTATCATCCATATGCGGTGCACAGAGCCAAGACATCCCGAAGCCAGAGATCCCAGGGGGCCCCGACATTCCAATTCTATATCCAATATCCAATATCACTCTATATCCATCAAATGAATTCTCTTTTTATCACTCTCATACCCCTGACTGTACACCTAACGGTCAACTCCTTGTTGGTATGCCTATTAGTATCAGCCGCTCACTTAGCCCCTTCCCCACCTGATAACTCCAACTTACCATCTTCATCCTTAGCTCCGTCTCCCAGCTTAGTAGCTTCAGGTGGTTCATACTACACCGATTGGTTTTCCTCTGGTTAATCTAGGGACCCCACATATCAATACCGTCCAATTGCCTCCTACCTCATCTCTCTCGTAGGTTACTGCTCCTTTCATCACTTGCTCTCTGCCACCTATACACACGAGCTTTCCCTCACAAGTTCTTCCCACATTTTCATTTCCACACAATTCATCTGATGGCCTCAACCTCTTATATAGGACATCCCTTGTTCGGCTACCCCAACACATTTTTCACCATTATCTTATCAACATTCAATCCCACCATTGTCTAGTAGCGGCTCTTGGACCAATCCTCCTCCGTTTACAACGACAACACCATCATCTAACCCAACCAATGATTTAATTAAACAGATGATGGAAAAGATGCAAAATCTTGAGGCTTCTGTTTCAGGAAGTCGTAACACCCTGACATATGAGAAATTTTGTCGAGGAACCTATTCATTCCTTCTGTCCCCCTTCATACATATCCTCCTCAATGAAAAATTCCCAAAATTTACTCGTCTTTAATAGTAAGGAGGACCCTCAACAACACTTGCGATCATTCAGACATGTCTACTATTTGATTGCTCATGACGATGCCTTACTACTTCGTACCTTTTCCATGTCCTTATCAGGTTCCTGCCTTGGAGTAGTATAGTGCTTTAAACCCAGCATTCAATCTTCTCCTTTAACCAGCTAGCCCAATCTTTCTTGTATCACTTCTACATCAATATTGCCAAGAAATTATCCATTACCGACCTCTATGCCATCCGATAATTTGAAGATGAGTCTATCGTAGATTTCCTTCGACAATGACGGGGCCTCATCAACTAACTTACTTACGCCTTACCTCAGGCTGAGCTCATTGAAACTATTTATGCAGGCTTGTGCTAAACACATTTCTCTCACCCTCCAAATTCAAACTTTCTGCACACATTTGATGAGGCCTTTACTATGGCTCAGAAAACTAGAGATTTGAGCCTTAGAGGAAGAGAAATTGAGGTTACACAACAAAAGCTCAAATTTCTAGAACCCAAGACTCTACCACCAAACCCAACACCACCAATTCTCACACATCGGCTGCTTCGTAATCAAAGGGTGCCATACACACTGTGACGGTTGAATCTCAAGCATTGTCTAATACCCAGCCGAAAGCCACCTATAAGTATAAAGCTGAGCCCATCAACTATACTCCCTTGGGAGAAACTTATGGTGTGATCTTAGATAAATTGCTTAAAGCAGGAGCTATCAGCTTACCCTCCTATTAAACCTCACTCCGGGTTTGATTCCACCCACACTATTCCTTCTTGGTATAAAGAAAATGACTTATGTAACTTCCATCGCATGAAGGGACACAGTCACGAAAAACTGCAAGATGTTGAAAAACATAGTGTAGGAAATGGTTGATGTAGGGGATATAACTCTCGATAATATTAATGCCCCCCGCTAACTCAAAATTTGAAAATTTTTCAACAAACGATTTCCAAAACCACTGCATCTAACAGTAACACAAATCAAGACACCTCAGCTGAGGAGAAGAGTGTGCATGAGATCCATGCGATTTTCAACTCCCAACCCAAAACTTCCTATTGAGGAAATTCTGAATCAAGCTTCTTCACCAACGTAGGGATTTTCACCCCCTTCTCCTTAATTAAGACAAAAGGATAGTCCTTACGCTATTCCTTTACCTATAAAGGAATTAACCACCCAGAGTTCTCTTCTCACAGACTAAACCTTCTTACACCACATCCCTGCAAGATTATGAGCGGATGTTATCTAACTTATCTATTTCCCAAACATCTCCTTCCACCACTCTTACTGCAACAAGAAGAAGGCTTGCCACTTTTTCTGTCACCCTTAGAAGAGAAATCCTCTTGAGCCTACATCACCAAACTCCTCAATCATAAAAAATCCCCTCGAACATCCCCTTCTACCTATTAGTTCTTCATCACCTAAATATTTCTCAGCGATCGGTTGACCTCTTAGTACCCATTGATACGGCGCCTCATTTACCCCCTGTATCACACCCACAGTGGACCGGAATCACAACCCATCTATATTCCATACCAAAGTTCCTGTTCACAGGTGAAGAGTGTCATCCCTTAGAAGATAGACGAGCTGCTATGGGAGCAATTGAGTACACCCTACTCTACTCAAATGCTGATGACCAATCCAGACACCTCTACCATATACCCGAGGTGTTTACAAAAGCTCAAAATTCCTATGTCCTCATCCTTCACCCCCCTCATCTCTATAAGATCCCTTAGCCATCTCTATCAACCTAACCAAGCCTTCCCTAACGCTTGGGACTTCACCAATTCATAGCCTGACACACCCACCTAAACGTTTAGATTTATCCAAAAATACGAGTCATCAATCCACCTAGGAGACAGACCCAATTTCCTCGAGTCCAATCTATATCTCTTCCACAACTAAAACCCTCGTCCCCGATCACATCGATACAACAAGCTTGGCTACAGCC
Organism: Taxus chinensis; assembly: GCA_019776745.2. Lineage (NCBI taxonomy): Eukaryota > Viridiplantae > Streptophyta > Pinopsida > Cupressales > Taxaceae > Taxus > Taxus chinensis. The sequence goes on from CM034153.1 coordinate 768,190,727, forward strand.
TTCACCATTACACCTACCTTCTATATTAGGGACCTCACCCCTCCACCTTACCTTAATACACCTTGCCTCCCACATCTTCCTTTAACATGACCTATACCTTTTGCACCCCTACAGACACTCCACGGGTGTATCAACATCGTCACCCCAAGTATCTCGCTCCACCTGCCAACCCTAAAGCAAACTCGATCATCGAAGGACTTGTTTGCTATCGCCCCTGTTTTTCCTGTGGTTATTTTTTACCACTACGTCAGCTAGGGCCTCATCATCTAACCAACTAAACATAACTTCTGCTACCACGTCATATGAAGGTAAACCATGGGCCTAGTTAAAACCGACTACATGCAAAATGCTATCCTTGCGCTAAATCACCACATTGTCATGGAACACTACCTCACACTACAATCGGCCTTACTCAGGATGTGATACACATCCTCTAATGTAATCGTCATCTCTCCAGTAGGGAGATGGAAGACATTGGTTGTGGGATCCCATCTCTCGATGAGGGCAACCATCAGGTTATGGTCCCTATCCATAGCCCTATACCTCTAGACTCCGCCGAGTCCAACCTCTTGCATGAAGGCCCACTGCGCTGCAGACACATGTGGCCACATCCACCTCAATAGAGGGGGCATCTGATCCCGCATCGTGAGGTGTTGGCATGCCTGTAAAAACAACCCACTTCATCAGGCCTACCCTTTACAAAACCAACTACCTTAACCCTCTATACCCACTTACCCACCCAACCACAACATGACTCTATAACACACATCTACACCCACCTATCTACTCTATACATCTACGATATCCCCTTTACTTATCTCACACCCTACCAACCACCCTGATCTACTCTAGCCATCTAATTATACCCCTGCCAATTTAACACCTTCTACTTCATACCCAACACCTAATCTATCCTACCTAAACCAGCCCCCAACAACCCCATTTCCCCTCCACCCCAATCACCTTTCCTATCAACTCTACCTCCTCCCCCTTCACCCCCAATATCAAACAAATAAAACAACACGAGGAAAACTCTATAAACAGGTTTGGGACTTACAATTTTCACAAACCTAACTCCTACCCATGATGACCAGATACCGGTCAGCCCTCGACAGCCATCGGTCCCCCAAGTAATGCATTATATGTTTGGATGCTGGTCGACCTATGAACACAGCTTTGCATGGACCATAGGACGAATGAATACAAACTATGTTCTGTGACTGATGCCAGTCACCTAGTGACCGCACATCGGTCACTGTCCAATTCCGGGGCCGAACCCAAAACGGCTCGCAAAACACTCTTTTTACCTATTTCTACCCTATTTACCCACAAGAAAGACCTAAAAACTTACCCACCCTAACCGTTTTGACCTAACTAGCATACCTACCCACTCCATTTTACAAATTACCTTCCATTATTCATTATTTTATTAAACTATTAAGATTCCTACCCCAAAACCCACATTCTACAGTTAAATTCATTAAATTCACATAGGTAGGAGTTTAGAGCCTACCGGTATGACTACATGTCATCGTGGTGGGATAGGTGGTGGTGGTCTGAAACTAGTCCAGCACCTTTTGCTCCTCCTGGCTATGCCATGGCTCCAAATCTCCTCAGTTGGGTCCTCAACCAATCAACCTCTGCCTCCTGCTCTGCTGGGGTCTACCAATCACTCACTCCTCCACTTCAATAGTGCCAACTCAGCCCACAAACTCAAAACAAACTCACTTCACACCTCAGACAAGACTAAAATTGGGTGCTCAAATTCAGGCAAAGTGACAATGACATGTTGTATAGGGTTTTTGGGCTTTTTATAGGTTTTGACCTATAACCAATACCATGGTTATTTCACAGCCCTAGATACACCGGTATCGGTCTTCTAGCCGATATCAGTCGCACATAACTGGATATCAGTTACCTATGCCTTCCTTTCCCCTAACTCCAGGAGCCTTTATCCAACAATCTCCACTTTTTCCTGCATCACCTACCCACCGGCTTTGCTGACTAGCCTTATTTTGACTTCAATCGGCCCGACCCAAGCCCGCAACCAACCAATTTGGCTGAGACCCACGGCCGCAACCAACCATCTGGCCCGACCCACGGCCGACAACCAACCAATCCGGCCCAACCCATGGCCGTAACCAACCAATCAGGCTTGACCCAAGCCCGCAACCAACCATTCCGGCCTGACCCATAGGCCACAACCAACCTTATTCATCCGATCCTGTATTGACAACTGAACCATTGGCATCATATTGCCAAGACTCTTCAACAACCATTAAGGTCCTTACCTAAAAATATCAAGCTTGTCTACCTCAATAGTACATGTACACGTAAAAGCCATATTGTGAACAATCTGATTCGGCCTCTGAAACAAGGTGTGCACCCTTCCAATGCAACATGATCCTCAAGGCTCCTCACTAAGCAATCGGCATGGATGACCAAGGAGCACCAATAAGTACCTCGTAACATGGAAGCAAATCTATGAAAACACATTTCTAACCACAGATCGGGAATGAAAGCTTTTTGTACAAATGCTTACTTGTTCCAACCAAGTTGAAGTCCCCTAATGACTAGGATGACTTGACTTGATCAAGGTCGACCAAATAATTGCCTAGAGCGAGGTGCTACGGTGCATTAGTGTTATATCATGACTTCAATACCCACCATTTGGTCCAATGAGAAAACATGCACTAAACGTTCTTGTACCAGGAACCCTATATGTCCCCAGCTACTACATAGACCATTGGATAGCATTATATCAGCCTTGTTTGGATAAACTGATCGACCTACAAGTCTATGTATTACGCTTGTGAAATTCTTCTTCAAATCGAGTCTCCAAACAAGGCTCACCCAACTACTCCATGTGTAAGACACTGCATCTTCTGCCACTATGAGTTGGTTTATCCCAGTTTTGTGAATTTTACAATCAACTTACAATTCACCCTTTATCAATAATTGATGGCTTAAAATTTCACGTCTGGATACTAAAAATATTGATGGATATGAGGGTTATTGCTTTTTTGAATTCCCTGTTTGGATGGGGCAATGGACTGTCTAGAGTTAATTAGAATCATGCAGCTTTACAATCTCTCTAAAGCTGTAGTGAAGACAATGGCCCCATGTAGACACCAAATTTGAAGTCTTACGACACCCTGTTACCCCGTATCTCAGTCCCACAACCTAACCTCACCACCTAAAACTAATTACACACCTAATTATTTATTAATTACCTTATAATTAATAAATCCACATCTACAAACCCGCCACCACATCTCACCACCTCATCATGACCTAGCCCTAACCCAAAACTAACCTAATTAAGACCTATGAATTGGTACCAGATGGTACATCTCATGACTAATTACCCCTCACCATGACACCAAAATGAAAGCTAAATAATTACTTGACCAAGCCCACAACTGATCCCTCGGTAGAGAAAAGGAGGGAAAGTATGGATTCCATTTTACTAAAAATAGCCCACTTTACATAACCGACATCGGTTCCTACTCGACGACTAATTCATTTGTTACGTAACCACCATCGGTTCCTTTTAAATGACCGACCCCCAACCAAAAATAAAGGATCCAGAATTCATTTGAAGGTAGGAGACAGAGACAAGTGAAGTGCAAGAGAAGAGGTTACATGTAGAAGAGCATCGAGCTGAAGACTGACCTAACTCAGCAACTGGATTGTTGTCACCCTTATTCAAGCATTACAAAAGACTGAGGATAGCTTCATCAGCTCACTTTCCAACACCGGATCATCCCAACTAAGCCTTACTGTCACCACCACATTCCTTGGACCTGAATCTTCATCAAGAACGAGTAAGTAGTGTCTTGTATGTTTCTAAGCACCATTTCTTGAGCCTTTTGATTGATAGTAATTATAAGGTCACTCCTAGATCTACCACCTGCCAGCACCCTACACTTAACCTTCATCCATACATCCTTGTATTACCCAGAAGACAGTTTTATCACTCTCTGAGTCTTCCCCATCATCTCACTATTCCCCTCAGCCATCCACCAGTCTTAAAAACCCCACAATCACCCTGCAACCAACCTCTATCCAGAAGCACCTAGATTACTGACCCTACTGGTGTCATTTATCCCCTACCGGCAGTGGTTCTCTAACCACGGTCGGTTATCCAGTGACCAGCATCGGTCACTGTGACTTATACCCAAAACCTTTCTCTCACCTATTTGTCTCCTAACAACCTCAGATCTAATCTGGTTTATCCCTGTAACTCAAGCTGAACGTATCAACGACCAGGGACCAAACAAACAATGTGACGTTTTATTATTGGTAGTTTAGTCTCTATTACTTTGTAATGAGGTACCTAAATTGTGATTTCACATTAGCTTCTTTATTATCATTTGCATTAATTTGTGTTAAAAGGGAACTGACCACCTTCAAAAAGGAAGTCTAATATTTCCTAGGCCCAAGGCAGTTCCCTCATTTATTGTCTAACTAAAATCTGGTGGTCTTGCATTCTTATTTACAGGTAGTCCTTCCCAGACAAAAAGGAGTTCTTCACAATCGATCTGATCTCTCTACGGTACACGCACACCTTCCCAACATTCAACAGGTATTCCTCCTAGCCCTAACCCTCATCAATTTGTGTCTTACGACACCCTGTGCCCCGCATCTCATTTCGTAACCTAACCTCACCACCTAAACCTTGCACAATTATTTATTAATTACCTTATAATTAATAAATCCACATCTCCAAACCTGCCACCCTCATTTCGCCACCTCATCATGACCTATCCCTAACCCTAAACTAACCTAATTAAGACCTATAACTTGGTCTACATCCACACTCATGACTAATTACTCCTCACCCGCACCAAAACCAACCTAATAATGACTTGACCAAGCCCACAACTAATCCCTCGGGAGAAAAGTAGGGAAAGTTGGCTATTTTACTAAAAATAGCCCACTTTGACTTAACCGACATCAGTTCCTACTCGACCGCCATTGACTTTGACGGGAGTTTTGCACAAGATGGTAGAGGAGCATACATGCTATGCCTAGGCACTAGTGTATTTGGTGCAGCTATACAGAGAGCTGTGGGGTTATCGCCGTATGAGGCGATTTGGTATTTGCTCGACATTTTTGTTACACTGCTGGGTGTACGAGCATATCATCTGTATACGACCAATAGGGCTGCCCCAGTAGCCATGGCCATAGATAGTATATAGGTATGGATTTTAGAGGTGGTTGGGGGTCGTGGGCCAGCCACGAGTGGTGCTCGCAGGACGAGATGTGGCTTACTACCGTCATATGTTAGAGGGCTTGACCGCATTTTACATTATATGGAGGCCCTACAGAGGCCATCAGCCTCAAGGAGGAGCCCGAGCACAGATGCGCTGGATCCAGTATACTTTCTGGATAGCTGGACGGAGGCCTGGGGAGTATGAAAGGATACCCCTAGAGAGGGTACAACGGCAGCTAGGCTTGCAACAGGATGAGCCATCTCCTTTCCCCACAGTACCGGAGGGATGATGTAGAGACCCCACTTGCCTATACCGTAGCTCGTTGACCCAGATTGGGTAGCAGAGAGGACCGATGGATGATACAATGGATGATGCCAGAGTGACAGGTGCCTTTTTGGTTTGGTGGGCAGGTCAGAGAGCAGCTATAAGAGCACAGCCCACACAGCCAGATTTGGCGACTGTGATAGTGGAGAGGGACCGGCTCTTAGGATAGGTGCAGTTATTACAGGGGCAGCTTGCTGCTGCACAACAGGCTCAGGACAGCCGCAGGCACCGGTACAACCACAGGAATAGGCACCACCACAGGCACAGACGTAGGTACAGGTACCCGCCACAGGCATAGGGTGTACAAGTAGGGGAGGGGCCACTGCTATTAGGAGTCGGGGGACCGGCCCCAACAGCCATGGTGGCATGGGCCCGCTATATGGAGGTGAGAGCGGAGGCCCAGTACTATCAGAAGGTGGTAACACTTCAGTGCCCTCCATCCAAGCCTTCTCACATGCTTGGATATGGGAAGAGGTGGGTTATTTTCCATGGTAGTCTTGGATAGCAGTGGTTGCGTTGCTTCTGTATAACCTTACAGAATATGTGACTATTACCTTGCACCATTCTAGGAGACTCTCGTGATGTGTTTCACACCAACACGTTATGGTCCTGAGAAATTTATAACTGAGCTTTGTTCTCCTTTCATCCTAATTTTTCCACTGAGCCTCAATTTCTCATAAGAAATCATCAAGGCTTGCTCCTTCAGAGTAACTTAGTAGCTTCTTTCTTTCCAGGTGCTTGTATGAGCGCACCTTGGTCACCCTTGTTAAAAATCCTCTCAATTTTCACCCAATCAATTCAAAACTCTCGTATGCCCAATTTTCACATGTTATGCTAGTTGTATCACTCATGTTCTAAGCATCTTCAAATTAGATGACTCCTTCTGTAGGATGAATTACCTCAAGATCTCTGATGGAGCACACATAGATTCTGTAGAGGAATTCTTCTACTAAGGGCTCAGTATAGGGCACTGACTTCCCATCTATTAAAGGGATTATCACCCTTTCTTCCTTATTCTTGAAACTGATATACCTCTTGTTAAACAATAGATCAACATTAATCTTATAACACCAAGGGTGCCCAAGTAATGCTGGGAAATTACCCGCCTCGGTGAGCCCCAAGGCTTCAAAGTCCTTAGTGAACTTGGCGCCTTGAATAGTGATAACCACATATTTCAAGACTCAAATGGGAATTTCCTTTATCTTGTTTTCCATATACATCAAATTTAAAGATGGCTGTAATGCGGGCCTTCCCATTTGTTTTCATAATTTCAAGGTGAGAACATTTACCTCTGCTCCTGTGTTGATGAGGATATTTGTCATAAGCCACCCATCAACAACTGCATTCAATGTGATTTCTTTATCATAGTCAAGGTTGTGAGGAGGAAGGTTGACATGTAGAACCTACCTTTTGTAATCTCTCTTGGTGTGTGGTATCTTCTCATGTAACCATTATCCTAGAAAGGGGATGATATTATCCTACCTTAAACAATTTCACACTTGCTTGACTTCATCCAGGTTCTTCTGCGGAGCCTCGGTATTCTTCCTTTTCTCCAACTTCCTTGACTGCTCCTTTAGACATTGGATTTCTCCCTGTAATCCCTAAATCACATCCATAGTTTCTTGGTACACTTCTTTCTGATGAGTAGGGTCCAGATATTTCCCATATATTATGATTTCTTCCCTAATAACCAGTTTCTATCTTGGCATCTCCTTGGTGTGTGTTTCCTCTGCTCACGTTGTCACTAGTACAGGTTCTAATCCTAACTCACGTGCCACTCTTAGCATCCATTGTGGGTTGACCTTATTTATACTTACCATCCCAACGCCTTTGTATTTCTGGTGCTATTGGCTCATGTGCTCAAACAACTCAGGGAACCCCTCATACTTATGTTTTTTTCCACACCATGAGCATTGCAATAGATCATGACACTTACGCTTATAATGCTAGGTAGACCCATAGTTATAACAGGTTCCTCATGGGAAGTCACCTCTTCCTCCGCCATGGTTACTACGACCAAAAAATCCTCGTAGGAATGGAAAATAGGGTAGCTGATGCTCTAAGTCATAGGAAGCACATTTATGCTCTTATAACGTTGAGAATTCAATTCAAGGATGAAATAAAGAGTGTTATGGAATTTGAATCTTATTTTTAGCAAGTAAAAACAACACTTGCTGCATATCCAAATGATGAGAGATATAAATGTTTTAACTTTGATAATGAAGGAATCTTACTATTTGAGAACAGGATATATATACATTTGAAAAATGATTTACGAAAGAAATTATTAGTTGAATTTCACAATTCACCCTTTTCTGGACACCCTGGTATTACAAAGATGCTTGTTGATATAAAAAAACAATATTTCTAGAAAGGGATGAAAAAGGACGCGATTGATTTTGTGACACATTGCTTAGAATGTTAACATGTTAAAGATGAACATATGTATCCATTTGGTTTATTGTATCCTCATAGCATACCGCAATACAAATGGCAAGTGATAAGCATGGATTTTGCACAAGGGTTACCTATGTAAAGAAATAAACATGATGTTATTCTGGTTGTTGTTGATAAACTAATAAAAGTAGCACACTTTATTGCTGGTAATTTTAGGGATGATTCACCCATTTTAGCAAAAAGGTTTGTTCATGAGATTTTCAAATTACATGGAGTACCTGAATTAATCATATCTGATAGAGATCCAAGAATGAATTTAAGATTTTGGAAAATGCCTAATGCAGCTTTAGGAACTAAGCTGAATTTCAGTTCTGCGTATCATCCAGAAACAGATGGAAAAACTGAAAGAATTAATCAAGTTTTAGAGGATATGTTATGAATATATTGTATGGATCAACAGTATAAATGGGAAGAGTATCTTCCATTAGTTGAGTTTGGCTACAATAACACATATCAGGAATCTCTAAAAATGGCACCTTTCGAAGCATTATATGAAAGGAAATTCAGAACCCTTATTAGTTGGGACAACATTGAGGATAGAGAGGTAATTGGACCTAAAATCCGTACGGAAATGGAACAACAAGTTAAAATGATTCGTGAATGTTTGAAAGAAGCAATAGATAGGAAAAAGAGTTATGATGACTTGAAGCGGGTGGATAGGAAATTTGAACTTGGTGAGAAGGTATTTCTTTGGGTTAAACCAAAAAAGAGTTCTATAAATTTTGGCAAGGCTACCAAGTTATCACCTCGTTATGTGGGACCTTTTAAAATTATTGAAATAATCAACCATGTAGCTTATCATTTAGCATTACCTCCTAATTTTTCATGAATGCATGATGCTTTCCATATTTCTTTGCTTTAGAAATACGTTTCAGATTTATCACATGTAATAAATTGGAATTCCTTGCAAGTCCAAGACCTAAGAATAATCGTGGTTAATCCTGGGGCCAGTTTAACGAGGAAACTGCAACCTGGGAAAATATGGAAGATATGAAAATTACTTTTCCATATTTATTTGGATAGAATTGATTCTGTTGACTGATAAAATTTGTGATTTTATTTCTTTCTATGAAAATAAATCTGTCAGTTTTGGGAAGATATTTTGTTTGTTTAAAATAAACAGCTAAGTAAATGCTGATTTTGGGAAATTTAAAAAAAAATCCAGTTCTACTTTAAACATATGGAAAGAAAGATAATAAATTGATTATCCTTGATGCAAATTGTTTAAATAAGTTAATCATCAAGACAATGATTCTTTTTAGGAGGGAAGTATGTAACACCTGTGGTAAACTGTTAACTTTTACTCTTTTGCATTGCAAGCATTGACATGTGATTTGTCCTAAGAAGGTGTATTCTTTTGACTGTTAGAAATCATGCTTCCCATGGATAATTTATTTCTGTTCTTGGATTCATTTTTCTGAAATGTTGTTGCTTGCAAGGAATCCATTTTGTTGAGATAAAAAAAGGTTGTAAACAGGTAATGTTGTTTGCAAATTATCTCTTTATAATAACGAAACCTTGATCAATTTCATTGATCTAAGGTATGTTTTAATTCTTCTTACCTGATCTGTATGGTAAAATGACATTTAGAGGTTAAAGGAAATAAAGGACTGAACTCTTGTATTTATACAATTTCATTGATCTTATTGGAAGTTCTTGCTTTGCATTCTGTTGTAAGTAGTGTGCTTGGATCTTCTTGCTAATTTCTCCAGGACGTTGAATGGCGTAAAGAGGATGGAGGTCTACTTCAGGACTATTGAGGGTAATAACCTAAGTCCTAGATCTTTAAGATCTATCCTAATGGGATTCTAACCTAAGGTAAACTAGACCTACCTTATGTCTATGTTTACACTAATCTTGTTGCATCCTAACCTAAGTTGTATGTTTACAAAGTGGGGGATTTGGAAATAACCTAAGGTAACTATAAGTTTATTTCTAACCTATTACCTAATGCTAAATTGGTATGGGGTATGGTCTATCCTAAGATGGAAAATTTACCTAAGGCAATGTTTATAAACCTAAGGTAAATACTTTCTAAACTAACCTAAGGTTGGATCCTAAGCTAATGATATCTATCCTAAACTAATGCAAGGATAGAAAGGGACCTAAGGGGAGTTGCATGGAAAGTATGAGATGGTGGCGACAGTTTCTAAGTCATTTATTTGATTTGATCTTGAATTTAAAACATTCAGTACTGTTAGTTGGACAGAGGCATGGAAACTAGAGGGAATCCTAGTTGCACCATTTACTAAAGTTAAGAAATGCATGTTCTCTTTGAATTTGGACTCGCCAACTTTAGATGGCGGTGGTGTGGAGATATAGGCGAGAGATTGGAAATTAATGACATTTATGGTCATCATTTTTGGCGAGCAAACTGCCTTGGAAACCATGTGAGTAGATTGTTAGGATAAATTAATTATGCGTTATATGATTAATTCTTTAATTAATGTTATTATTAAATAATGTTGTTATATGGTTTTATCAACCATATTTGTTTTATTTCTTCACGGGTATAATATTATTGTTATGTCATGGAAGCTTATGTTTTTGGCTGAGCAAACTTATTTGTACCTTAGAAACCATGTGAGCAGGATTTGTTGGGATTTGTTTTGTTTTGTCTTTCATGCATTCTGATTTTTGCTCTGCATGGAGCTATCTAGTTCTTCGAACCAGCAATTCTATTTTCAGTTTGTTACTATTTTTAACTCCCTTGGACTATTTTCGATCCAATGGAAGTATATGAGGCATTTGAGAAGGAAGTTTTTGGTTGTTGATTTCGTTTGGAGAAGAAGGAGTTGTGAAGGCTCGGCTGGAAACCTTCTTGAATCGATAGAAGCACTATCAGGCATGATAGGCTCTATCCATTAAGCAGCTCTCTTTTCTCTAAATGTCTTCATTAAAACAACTTTTCTCTCGTGAGATAAATGGGTTTTTATTTCTGTGATGGTTATTTGGTTTCCTTGCTTGAATATTTTATGTATTCTCTGATTGAGGAACCTCTACTTGGAAAGGTAGTCATTGAGTTGTTTTCCTATTTGGTTTATGTTGAATCACCTGTGAAACTACTTATGATTTGAGTAATGTTGAAATTGTGTGGATTCGGCTTATCTGCTTAGGATGGGTTTATGGAATTATGTTGTATATTTTATATCAAATTGGGTTGTCGTTTTGGTTGGTAGAAGACATGAATATTATTTATATTTGTTACTTCTCTGATTTGTTGAAGTAATGTAGCTTCTGTGTAACTACCAGTAAATGGATGCTTTGCTTCGTGTTGGGTAAGTTGAGTTTGTATGGAAAATAGTAAATAAGTGTTTTCTTCTTGAACTTACTGTATAATCTAACAGTTCTTTGAATTTGGTATTTGATGGGAGCTGAGCAGTTATTGGGTGTTTGGAATATCTATTTTTGTGGATTCACCTTGTATGGAAACAAGAGTGAATGTTTTATTATTCCTCTTATCTTTTCAGTTAAAAACTGAGTTGCTCAAATTAAGTTCTTTTAAGGAAACTATGTGGAATTGTTTCTTGGACACTTTGATTTTGAGGTTATCTTGTTGGGGATACTTGTTTGAAGTCTTTCTTCTGATCTTATATTTATATGTGTCTTCTTTAAGTTCTTGAGTACTGAACTAAAGGTTACATAGATGATGTCTTGTTTGGTTGGGGACATGTTGAGAGTCGGCTTTGTCTGAGTCAATACTTGGGTTACTCTCGTAGCTCTGTGTGAGCTTTCTAGAGGTCGATCATGTTGTCTACTACTCTATTGAGTTAGATGTTGTTGATTCAGAATACCATTCCTGATCTGGGTTAACCTCTTAGGTAACTTGATAGGGTAAACTTGTTGATCCCTTCCTGACGATTTTTGGTTTTCGTGAAGCTTTAAAGATGTTATTTGGACTTTTGATGATGTTTCTTGATCTGGAACTAAAAAAATTGATTATGAATAAGGGTTTTCTGGACTCTCCCATTTCTTTGATCTTTGAGTAAGATTGGATGGAATATTTTTGTTGATAGCTTGTGCACCTGTAGCTAAGCTATGTCATTTTTGGGTTGCACCTTCTTTGGAATCGAATCGTGATGGAACCTTCTCTGTCCCTTCATAAGATGTATTTCTCTCACCTCTGTGAGGATTCGATTGAGAGTCTGTCTCACTGATTGTTGTACTTTCATCTTGAAGGAATGGTCAGTCTGTGGATCCTTGACTAAAACTTTGACGTTTTTGAATGACTGTTGGAGACTGTAATTACCCTCGTATGGCGATTAGCAACTTTTTTCATTGCATCTCCTTTTGATATGGGTAAAATATTACTGTTCGTTGGATGTCCATGATGGGGAAACCTTGCTTAAATCTGTTTCAAACACAACAGTCACACATTCTATTTAATTTCTTCTTATATGTGTTTTCTTTTATAAAAGAGTTGAGGATGTTGGGATTGGGTCTGCATTTGTCCTTATGTGACCTTCTTCACATTTGATAGAGTGTAAGAATTCCCTTTGATCATGTCATTTGACTCCTTCTCTTTCATTCTCTGAGGTAAAGTCTAATCACTACCCCTTTGGAAATTATAGGAGGTTTTGTGTTAGTGTTCTCTTTTTTGAAGTTGTGAATGGGGATTCAGGTTAACCAAATTTTAAAGGAAGTTCTTAACTATTTTATCACAGTCATTCTTCTTCTTTTGGGTAAATCTTGTCATAATATTTAATGGGTTCAGTTGCATTATTTTCTTTAATGCTCTTGGGTAGTTGTCATTACTACTTGCTTATCCTCTTGACTTGTATTAAAGGTTTTTAATATTTGTGATAGTAGATTAATATGAGATGTTGTGCATTGAGTAAATACTATCCTAATGTTAATGTATGGCCTAACTTGAGAAATTAGGCTATGTCTTGGATTTGGAATTAGGATGTCACATCTGATATGTGAAACTCTTATTTACTTATATTGTTAGATGATTCATCCTAAATCTTTTATGAAGCTGGAATGAGCTTAGCTATAGTTGTCTTTTTATGAAATTCTGTAAGCTGAGTTAGAAGGTTCCTACTCCTGAAGGTAACTCTATTTTGGTTAAATAGTGAAGTTAATTTTTGTATTTCAAATTCAAATGAATTGTGAAGGAAATAATTAGAAGGTACTTTTATTTGATATAGATAAGTGTATTGGATGGAACATTATTTATCTGATATCATGCTGTAGATTTCTGATTACATCATGATATTTCCTTCAAATGTTATTCAAATTGATTAATTATTCTTCTTTTATGGTTGTTATTACTTATGATTTATTTGTCTTCTTGACCTCACTGTTTCATAAAAGCAGAGTTGGTTTAATGAAGTAGTTAGTTGAAAGCACATCGTTTTAATGCTTAGTGCTTATCATGCTCAGTTCAATGAACTGACCCATGCTAGCAATTTTTGTAGATGGACTTCGTAAGTGATAAAGGAAGGCAATAAATTTTATGATGTATTGGTTGCTTAAAAGTCTGGACCATTTATAGAGAATTTTGATTTATTATTGAGATGTATTGAAGGAAGAAAAGTTGTATTCTTAAATGATCTTGATGCTATTGACATGAAATATGTTCAGTAATGCATAGTCTTGTAAAATGTGTATTTATCATGATGAATTGAAAAGACTGAAGTTACTTAATTGATTATGTCAATTCTCTTGTTCATAATATGAAGGAAATTTGTAATCCTATCTTTGATGTTGTCATTCATATATGATTGGATCCTTATTTCTATTGTCATTGAATAGGTTGGATAAATGGGAATTAGTACAATTTCCCTTACTTGAATGTAACTTACTAAGTTGCATGTATTGTTGTTCTTTACCTAATCTTGTATGGTATATTATGATGTTATGAACGTATAGTTAAAATATTAGGATGTGTGAATTGGATAAGGGTATAATAAATCCTAATACTTAACCATAATGAGGAAGGTTCTCCTCCTCTCAAAAGGATACAAAATAAACGAATGGTATATGAGTTCGATAACCATTTAGAATTCATATCTATGAAGTCTATCATAATAGAACCTATTTTGGTTCTTATACATTCCTTGAATGGTTGAGACACATTAATTAAATCTTATGATAGATGTTGTTTCTGTTTTTGATTAATTGCACGTTAAGAAAAAGTTAATGAACATAAAAGCAATCATAGGTTATGAGGTTTCATATTATTTAATCAACTCTAATAAGGATGGAAAACTTAAGGATTGTTGGGATTAGGGTTATGCAAGGTTGCTATGATTTGAATCTTAATCCAATGGTAATTAAGTGGATATGACCTCTTGAGGTGTGTAAATCATGATGAAGTAGTTCTGTCAGATGTTGGCACATGCCAACTATAGAACTGTACCTTCGTGAAGACTTGGGTCTTCACGAGGATACAATGTTGCAGTTGACATGTTGCAACACCCTTCAACATTGGTTCATCTAGATCTACTCAAACATGGACTTGAACTTAGTTTCTCTCTAGATCAGGCTAAGGATATGATTTAGCATAGGAAGTGACTCTCAATGACTTAGGGTAACTTGGCACATTCAATTGACTTAGGTCGAATGAGTATGCCCATATACCCTAGGTCATCGTGAGTGGTTCCCTATACCAAATTATATCAATAACCTGGGTTAGGGTCAAACCTTGGACAAGTGGACTGACAGAAGTCAGTAAAGACCATTTTAGATAACATATGAGTGGGGTGAAGGACGTATTCTGATTAGACGAGTATGCCATCTAGGAATAGTAACATGAACAATATGTTGGAAATCTTTGGCCAAAGTATCGAAAGCTTGCTGGTTGCATTGTCCTATGTCACCTAGTTTGAGAAATGTGATTTCAGATGAATATGGTAACAAATATTCAGATAGATTTCTTAAACAGAACACTCAATACCCAAAACAGGGTAAGAGAACCAAGTATACATAGTATACCCATAGTATTCAATACTTAAGTTAACATGAGAGATCGGTTGGTAACCGAGTCATGAAATGAGAGATTAGTAGTTCACCTGAGTCATTTAAAACTGCATATGGTTATCTGTTATGAGATTTATTGGCATGGAATGTGTGTTCTAAATTATGATTATTTAGAAAAGAGAACATTATGTAAAAAAAATTCCCCCCTTATTTCTAAAGTCTTAAAATTATAATTTTTAGAAATGGCATATTATAGAGTATAAATGGTTTAGACTCCCTTCCACCAGTGATTAACAACATGTGCCCAAGTAAAATATGCATCCTGTAGCCTTTGGTAATCATCTTGGATCCATACATGCGATCTATAGTACCATCTTAATCTAGATTCATATGTTGAAAGCTATTCATATAGTTCTATTGGAAAATAGTAGACGAACGTCTCGTACAACTCATGCTATAGGTTCTCTTCTACCCATCTATGTGCATCGAACTCAGGTCCAGTGTTGAATCTTTGAGCAAACCCATCCTCTGTGTTCTTTGACCATGCTTCAACACTTTCCAAGGTTAGATGTTATGTCATCACGCATCACAAGGACCAAGATGTATGCCATTTCTCATTAAAACTTTGAAAAGAGGTCCCAGTAACATAACCAAGATGTAGTCATTTTTATGTCCTTAGAAACAATAGTCTAATCCCATGCACGTTGACCTATCACCCAGTGGGCACTGGGAACTTACCTGAGGCACACGTGGGTGCCGAGCCCCTGATTTATATGAGTTTTGTGAGAACACATCCCCTACTGACAAAATATTAGCTGCTAGAAGGGAAAGAACCATGCATTCATTCTGAGGATCTGAGAATGAGTTACTATATAAATACATCCATTTAGATAACAAGGAAAATTTCAAACAGATAATAGATATGATAATACAAATAAAATACAATAGGGTTTATACCCATGAATAATGTATATAATTTGAAGAAAGCCATGTATTCATATATATATATTTTATTAAGGGAAAATAGTTTTGAAGGGACTATACCCTGTATACAAAATGACTCAAAATCCAGATACCAGAAGCGGGAGAAACAACCTAGAGAAAGGAAAAACAACCAACCTCAAAGGGCTCATCAGCCAGATAAAACACCATATTAATAGAAAGGATCTAGTCATACAATGATCCAAAAAACAACAGAAGAGATCAAAAAACAAACATTACATTCTTCAAGGTCATTATAGACCAAATGTCTTAATACATATAAGAATTTATACATTAGAATACTAAAATATGCTTTCTAGATTACAAATATGTTCACAGACCCATCCCTCTAGATATTTCATCTCTTCTATAGCCATCCTAATGAGAATCCCTAGAAGCCATTACTATTTCTGTAGACCTTAGCCTCTTTAATCACTATGTGATACCAGTGACCACACACTTTCCCAAAAGTTGTTTTTTCCTTCTACCTGAGCATCTCTATATATAGCTTTAGCATCCACCACCATGCCTTCCTAAAGTAATAGATTGGTTTCCAGGTGTCCATGTGGTCCTTCAATGGAGCATGCTTCTTCCCATCAAATCTCTCCACTTTCTACAATGATGTCTCTCTAGATCCTTCCATCACATGGAATATTACTTCCTTGACCATCGATTAGCCAGGATGACACCTTATCCACTCTGCATGCTCATTCAAGTCATACTTTTCTCGTGTGCTTCCTTAAATGTTGAATATGGCAAAGTCCTAAAACCCTTTCCTTTTCCTTGCGCACGTGCCTTGGGTTCTGCTAAACCCTTCTAAAACCCTGTCCTACGCACCTTTACTCTACGCACCCTTCTTTAGATAGACCCTGCATGGCCATGTTCCTTTTGTACTTAGCCAATATCTAAGGCCCAACAAGATTGATGAACCTAAATACCAAGGAAATAATGTAGCAATCCTAAATCTGTCATGTCAAAGTTTTCTCTTAGTTTACTTTGAATTTACTGAATCACAAAAACTAAGTTGCCACTAAGGATGAGATCGTCAATATACAAAACCAATATAAAAAAATTACCATCACGATTGAGAACATATACAATATGATTAGTTTCACATAGATGAAAACTAGTAGAGAAGAAAAATTCATCCATATTCTCATACACATCTCGAGGAGATTATTTGAGACCATAAAAAGAACGACAAAGTCTACAAACTAATGAAGAGTCCTGTACAAAACTAGGTGGTTTCTACTCATAAATTTCCCAATGAAGATCACCATGAAAAAATAACACTTCATGTCCATCTGATATAATGACCACCGATGAGAAGAAATAAGGGAAAGAACAAGGAAAACAAAATCCATCTTTACTATAGGAGAAAAAGTCCCAGAGTAATCCATCCGCTCGACTTGAGAAAATACCATAACAATAAAATGAGCCTTATACCTTTCTACAGATCCATTAGATGCATACTTAGCCTTATATACCCATTTGCATTTGATAACTTTCCTTCCCTTAGGAAGAGTTACCAACTCCCAAGTATTTTTTTTATCGATGAGGAGTATTCTTCTTTCATAAATTTATCCAATTCAAATTTTCAATAAGCTTTAGAAAAAGAAATAGGGTCATATGAGATAGTTTCACTTACAAGATCCATTCTAGAAGGCATAGACTGAGTACAATGATAAGAAACACCACCTAAAGTTTCAGATCTTGTGCATTAAGGATCACTCGGATCTCTTACCAAGTTACCAACAACTTTCAAAGTAGTTTGAAGCCGTTTTGGATGTTGTTGTGCTAGAAGAGGTGAAAGAGGAGCTGGAGGAGTAACTTCTTATTTAGAAGTCTCATTAGAAGAATCATCAAGAAGCATGTCAGCCAAGTTAGGAGAAGGTGTAGGAGATGGATTTCAAAATTCATGAAGAGTCTCAACAGAATCGGTCTCATCAACATGAACATCCCTTAGAAAATGAAATTCTAGAGTAGAAGGATCTAGAAGACAATATGCCTTCACATGTTCACAATGGCCAAAAAAGATGAGTTCCTTACTCTTTGGATGGATGGAATTTCTTTTTTCATTAGGAATATAAACCGAAGTTTGACTTCCAAAGACTCAAAAATTAGAAACACTTGGATTCTCCCCAAACCATGCTTCTTCAAGTGTGATCCCTTGAACATATTTATGGGGAATCCAATTCTAAATGTAGTTATCACAATCCATGGCTTCATCCCAAAAATTAGGTGCAAGGTTCTTTAATTGAATCATGAAATTTACCATCTCTTTGAGTTTCCTAGTTTTTTGTTCCGTAACACCATTCTGTTGAGGAGTGTAAGGCATTGTATACTGATGTAGAATTCCATGGTCAATACAAATATATTTGAATGCATAACTAATATAACCCTTCCCATTATCATTACAAATATTTTTGATGGAATTTGATGATTTTTTTTCAATAAAAACTTTAAATTCTTTAAAACCATTGAAAACATCACTCTTATATTAAAGAAAATACACCCATGTTTTCCTTGTAAAATCATCAATGAAAGTCAATATATATTTGAAACAAGAAAAAGAACGAGAAGGAAAAGTCATCAAATCACTATGTACCAACTCAAGGGGATCCTTATCTCTCTTAGCCTATCCTTTGGGAAATGGATCTTGATGCTTCTTACCTAACATACAACCTGGAAAAACACCATTATTAGAAGAAACTTTAGGAAGTTCATTTACCATGTTATGAGAAGATAGTTGCTACAGATATCTGTAATTTAGATGGCCAAATCTCTCATGCCACAACTTGCTCACAAAATATGAGTGAATAATAAGAGAAGATCTTGGAGAAGTCTCAAACTTTTCAAAGAGATAAAATCTAGAATCTGTATCCACAACACCTGTAGCTATAATATCATTAGGATCATTCAATTCTCTTATTACAACTTTATTAGGTGAGAATTCAATAGTATTTCCTTTTCCTAAATTATTGATTTGATAAATGGACAACAAATTGTTAGAAATGTGGGGAATATGAAGACCATCATGCACTAAACCATTTAGCATGTTAACAATCCCTGCACCCATGACTTTCAATGAATTAGAGTTGCCCACCATAATCTTAGAAATGTTGCAAGGAGAAACTAAACTTAGCAAATTATTTGACTCTGTGATGTGATGTGTGGTACCTGAATCAAAAACCCATTTATCATCTAATGGAGTGAACAGCCGAGATGAAAGGGATTTCCCTTTACCAGAATTTGAAGAGGATGAAGGTGTAGGATCAAAAAGCTT
This sequence comes from Taxus chinensis, assembly GCA_019776745.2. Lineage (NCBI taxonomy): Eukaryota > Viridiplantae > Streptophyta > Pinopsida > Cupressales > Taxaceae > Taxus > Taxus chinensis. Next base: position 768,209,918 of record CM034153.1, read on the forward strand.
ATGTTATTTCATTATCTTCTCAAGTGCTTCAATTCTCACAAAACACCATGATTCTGGATGGTTTGTTTTTCTATAGAAAGGACAAGGATAATACACCTTCATTTTGACATTTCCCCCCTTTCTTGGGACTAGAAGATTTAAGAACATCATAACTTTTATCAGTGGACATTGAAGAGGGTTTAGGAGATTTTTAAAATCTTAGGTCTTGGATTCAACTAAGGTTTCCCTTTACCCTTATCATAATTTGCTAAAAGTACATGGTTTGAGGTTAGAAAGGAATTGATTTCCATTAACTTAGTTTTTTCATGAGATAAGATCTCATAAAATACCTCAAATTTCAGAATTTTAAACTCACCCCCCAAGACTATCCATATTTGAAAATAAGGTCGAAATGAACACAAAAAATGGACCTTTGAATTTTTTCAGAATCAACAAAATGTATTCATGATCCTTATTTTATTTACTAGCATCTTTTAATTTACTTTGGATTTCTTTGAATTTATTAAAGAAATATTCTGTGAGAGGAAAATCAGAAGGTGATAGTGTTGTAAATTCCATTTCTAGTTGTAGTAACTTGAGCTCATTAATTTTACCAAACAATTTTTCAAAAATCTCTCATACCTCTTTAGAAGATTTGGCACCTGGAATATGAAATTGAAGATTATCTACAACATTGAATGAAATGAGTCCCAAAGCCTCATCTTGCTTACACTCGTAACCATACTTGTCTTTTTAACTGGTAAAAGAAGGCACTAAATCTTGGAAAATGCTCCAAAGAACACGAGACTTAAGCAATTATTCAATTTTCAAATTCCAAACATGATATTTAGTTGAATTTAATGGTTCAAATAGGCGTAGATCCATGATGTTTGTGGGCACAAATGAAGAAGGCCCACTTCTTAACAAGGCAGAAAATGAACAATTCTCCCTCCCCTGAAAATGGTACTTCTTAGATGGTAATAAAAATGGAATCAATAGAACAAGGTTGAAAAAACATGCACTTTTGCAAAAAATGGCACTCGATTTCTAGTTACTGGGAAAAAGTTATTAATCTTTTGAATTCCCATAAAAAAGGCCAAATTTAATTTAAAATAACCCATTGATTAAAAAATTAGACCAAACAAAGGCCAAGGTGTTTGTGTGACCACTTGTTGGAATTGGGAGAAGATGTAGATTCTAACTATGCCTTCTATTTATAAATAGCCCTAAATATTTTTTTAATCCAACTCAGGTAAAGAGTTACCAAATTGTGACTTGAACCCTTGACCTCTTGAACCCAAGTTGAAAGTTTTAACAAAATAGACTACTGTCAACTATGATACTAATCAAGTATATAAAAGAAAAAACTACTATTTAAATACTTACAGAGCACATTTTAAAGCCAAAACCAACATTTTTTCACAGCTGAATATAATCTCCATGTGTCAAGTTGAGATATTGTTGCACATAGGCAGTTTTGAAGGTGGTTTTGAGGGCCATGTTGTTGAAATGACCAATAGTTCATGTCCTATCACCCATACTTGAACAACTAAGAAAATAATAGAGAGGTTGAGCCTCACTATTTAATGCCCAATGAAAAAACATGGAGCTGATGCAGATATAACACCAAGAGAAAAAAAATTTTAAACGCCAAGTGAAAAACACCTTTAAGTGATTTCAAAACTGATCCAAAATTAATGTAGCAAAAGAATTGCCTAATGCTAATGAAAAAATGTGGATATATTCCCAAACCACGTGAACTCCAACAAAGAGATAAAGAATCTGAGTTGGAGGAAAAACATGGTTGAGATGGGATAGTTCCATGAACAATTGGGAAAGATCCACTCTAAGCCAAAACTTTACCACAAAAAAAATGATAATACACCATGAGTTGCAACGAATCAGTTTTCCAAGCAGGGAAGATAGGTAGAAAAGAAAACAAAAAACTGTTTACCCTACACCGAAATAAATCTCCACATACACCATTCGATCCACATGTAGAACCACTAAACTAAAACTATATGCTACAAAACTGAGAAACCAAATCAAATATCTTCACTCCTATAACAAAATTACACAGTCAAGACTAAGAGTGAGAATCATGCAAAAACCGTCTAAATCTGATACCATGAAGGAGAGCACAACTAGATCTTAGTATGAAAACTAAGTACACAAATTTAAAATAATTATGTAAGTTATAGAGAAAAATCCAAATAAAATATTACTCAAACTGCCTGTGTGTTTCACATCTAGAAACACACAATATATAGTGTTTTACGTTACTAATCCTTACCCGAATAATATGAAGGAAAACACTAAAAAATGGAGATTAAATCATCTCTATAAATCAAGGGAGTGGATGAAATAGCTCAGCATATCCAATAAGTTATGGGAGAGAAACAATATCCCACAAACAAAATGAAAAAATAATAAAATTAACCTATGCTCCATAAATGAGTTTATTTAGGTGTAAAATAACTAGTTCACAATAATAAGTGTGAACATGTTTACACTAACATTGAATTGAAGGATAAAGCCTTCATTTCTGAAACCACAGAATAAGAAAGTGATTGGTATATGAATTCTTCCCACTTTGATAATGAGGAAACAAATGATGAACAAAGTGATGAAGACTTATTGTATTAAGGAGTACATCCACTAGAGGACCGGAGGCATCGGAGGTTAGAGGAAAATAAATGATCTCTCATCAGTCACCAATGATGGGGCCACACCAAGTTGTGGTGACTGTGTGTGTGTGTGTGTGTGTGGCAGAGAGTTGCTATTTGTTTCATTTGTGTGATTCTATTTCAGAGTCCCTATTTTGTGTTGAATAAGTGGAAGAGGTTCACATTGAGGGGGGATAACATGGTCTCAATGTTCCGTTTTTATTTTTTCCTCTTTTGATATTTGTATTCACTGATAAGTAATTTCCTCCATAATTCCTTGATGTGAAAATATAGTGGAAAAAATGAAAGCATAGAGAAAAAACAACATCATGATATTTGGGTTGTTGGTTGTCTTGTAAAACCATCTATATGTTTATGTTGTTGGTTGTCCTTGTTATTTGGGGGTAAAACCATCTATGTTTTTTGGGTTGTTGGTTTTCCAAACAACCATCCTTGTAGGTTGTTAGCTATCCTTGTAAAACCATCCTTGTTGAGGTTGTTGGCTGTCTTGAAAAACCATGTAGATCATGAGCATGCTGATAGACCTGGATCAGATTTACAGAAATGTACAGCAACAAATTATACACAAATCAATATCTCTTCTATTCAACACAATAAACTTCTCTAATATTATTCACGTATAATAATGTATCTTTCAATTCATTCCGGATCCATACATACTGAACAATCTGCCAATATTTAGGGAGATAGTTTCCTATTAAGTAGGAAACAACTCAACCACAAATATCTCCTATTTAGTTGTAATTGTTACTCACGTAACAATACACAACTCAAATCATATGAGTTGTTAAAACAACTCCAACCAACATATTATTGTTAATATACAATAATATAATTACTAACATTTGTATTTAATGAATACATATTAATGTAAACATTAATACTTAATTTCCTAACATTCCCCCCCTTAATGTTTTACATGGTACAACATATCTCGTTCGCTGATTGTAGCCTGCCACCTCTGTGTGCTCATGATCAACTCCGCAAATGTGCAGCATTGGGCTTGCACAAAACTCGAACATGTGCCAACGCACATTTCTTCCACTGATGGTTTTCTCCGGCTTCTATCAACAACCTTACCAAATTGGTTTTGCAGGTGTACCAATAACCTTTCACACTTGGTTTTGCAGGATTACCAAAAACCTAACACAATTGGTTTTTACAGGTTTACCACAAAAACCTTACACAATTGGTTTTTACAGGTTTACCAAAAACCTTTACATCATGATTGCTACAATACTTTTTGATCAATATTATACAATGTCACTACAAAAGGGAATCATGTAGGAAATACCGCTTTCCAAAACTGAACAATAAAACATAATGGAAATGGAACAATGAGACCATGTTCCCCCCCTCATTGTGAACATTTCACTTATTCAACACACAACAGGAACTCTGAAATCATACTGCACACAACAAACTGCAATTCAGAAATGAAAGAAAACTTCACACTACACACCTGTGCCACCAAATCATTCTGTGCGGCCCCTTCATTGGTGACTGACGAGAGGTCGCTGTCTGACCTCCAGCCTCCTGTGCCTCCATCCTCCAGTTAAAAATCATCTAGAAGAGAAAATCTTCATCACTTTGATGTGCGGTATTTTCTTCCTCTTCATTTTCTCTTTCTTCATCAACAATCATGGCATTATCTTGTAGTTTCCCATCAAGTAAGTCTTGTGCTCTTTTTCTGCAATTGTTAGATATATGACCAGGTTGTTTACAATAGTAGCATGTAAATTGTTTCTTCGGTCCTTTAGAGGTTGAACCGTATTTGGGCATTTTCTTACCAAATGCTTTCTTGTTTCTACCAAACATTGCAGTCTCCTCTGGTTCAACACCATAATTCTTTTTTCTTCATCTAACAAAGAAGAAATAAGTTCTTCTAGACTTGGATTTATTTTTCTTAATGTAAAAACCATATTAGATAAGATGAAGGCATGCTATTAAGTAATACTGCTTTTAGCATCATCATCAGGTATACATCTACTTTTATGCCAGCAAGTTGATTACAGATAGACCGAAACTTACTGATATGCTCCACCATGCTCTCACCTTCTTCCATCTTGAGACCGAACAATCTTTGCTTTAAGGATATCGCTGCGCTTCCCATTTGTGATCCAAACAATTTGTTCAATGTCACCCAGATTGTATGAGAGGACTTTTTTAAGTCTATATGATGTAGATAAGCATCTGATAGACCCAATCCGATAATTTTTGTAGCCTTTCGATCTCTGCTGTCCCATTTTATTGCTTCATCTGCATTTGTCGGTTTCTTTTCTTTTTCCTATCAACAATATCCCATAAGTCTTTGTTGATTAAGAATAATTGAGTCCGCACTTGCCAGGTATGAAAGTCTTTGCCTTCAAATTTTTCAATGTGACTCAACTTATTCATTTTCACACAATACAACAAGCTAGTTAAGAGTAACTAAGAGCCATAATTTCCCTGACCTCTATAACATGTGTATGCTTTGCTAAGAAATGCAAATACCTTTGAATATTGAAAAATACTTGCCTTTATTTGTCTGCCTGATATATCCATTGATGCTATGAATTTGTAAATCCTTTGCATGCCTAAGTATCAGTCTGTATATCAAGCACGTGGACGAATTTGAGGTAATGGCTGAATGCTCAGTTTCACCATTTGAACTCATATGCCTGCCAGCACTTCGCAGGAACAAACACAGGCACAAAAACGCGTCACATTTCTGCACAGAACTACTCACTTATCAAAACGAATTTCCCAAAACGATTTCTGGGTTTTATTCCCCGCGTTGTAAGATTTTCAAAACACTTTGAAATTCCTCAATTTCCTTAAGAAATGAGAAAGTTACGAGTATTTTACTTGAAAGCCTGTTTTGGATCAAGCTTGGCGGAAGAGCTGCGCCATGATGTTACAAAAACGTCTTTTCTTCCCTTTTTTTATTTTGCTGCTGGAAATAGAAATGAACCAGAGGCATCCCCTTCTCTAATCTAAAAAATGCATTATGTGAACATGGTTATCCACGCTCTAATACCAAATGATAGACCTGGATCAGATTTACAGAAATGTACAGCAACAAATTATACACAAATCAATATCTCTTCTATTCAACACAATAAACTTCTCTAATATTATTCATGGAATAATAATGTATCTTTCAATTCATTCCGGATCCATACATACTGAACAATCTGCCAATATATATGGGATAGTTTCCTATTAAGTAGGAAACAACTCAACCATAAATATCTCCTATTTAGTTGTAATTGTTACTCCACGTAACAATACACAACTCAAATCATATGAGTTGTTAAAACAACTCCAACCACATATTATTGTTAATATAACAATAATATAATTACTAACATTTGTATTTAATGAATACATATTAATGTAAACATTAATACTTAATTTCCTAACACATGCATGGGTGGCAAGCTGGAGAAGAAAGTTTGATTTTTTTTTTTCTACAATGTTCATACTAAGGGGGGAATGTTATAACATCAGTGCTCACATATAATAGTATATTGTTTGTACATGAGATTTGGTTAATAAACCAACTCACTAATATAGGAATTCAGGGAGATTATTCTAGGAGGATTTGTTAGAGAAACCTCATCAAATATAGAATTTGTAACTCCTATATATGAGTATTGCATTCAATTAAAAACATAGAAAATATTATCAACATGTGATTGCTTTATACAAAGCTCTCTAGTTATCATCATCTAGATTAGGATCCATGAATGACAAGGGATAGTTATCTTTTAGGGGAAGCTTGAATTTGATTTTAGAAATCCACACAGATGTGGATTTTCACCATTCTTATTTTGGAATGGTATTTGATATTTGACTATCCATGTTGAGTGATGGATAGGGAAGATGATGTGGGAATTGTGTAGTTTGTCGACTTCTTCTTTGATGGTCGCCAACAAATATTTGGTTTATATTGTCTTTGATTTTTTCAGAAGGTCTTCAAATATGGTTTTAGGGGGATGGATTATTACATTGATTGGAGTTGAAAGGATTTGAGATAATCATATGAATATGCTAGCACATCCAAACACTTCTTTAATAGGGTTGAGAATATCCTATGTTCCTCAGGTGAGACAAAACTTTCTTATGTTCATCATTCTTTGATGATAATTTATACCAATGTTTTATTTTATCATATTCAAATGAAGATTTAGGTTGATCATTGGCTTTACCATGGATAAATCTGTCACACTTGTCAATATATTTACTCTAGTGACACTAACCCCTTTTGAATTATTTTACCTTTCAATTTTATTTCTCCATCTTCATCTACTTGATCAATCATGGTATTGTCACCATCATTTGTAGTAAAATCCTATGGGAGTCAGTCATTTCCTTCAAAATACAAACCTAGAAAAATCCTGTATATTACAAGAAGGACAAAATGCGGCCATCATCATTAAATACTTTCCATCTCTCTGAGTTGTCTGATGCACTTGGGTAGAAAACCATCTACACTAAAAAATTTTATCCACTAAAGTCGGGATGTGGAATCATCAAGAGAAGCATACATTTTCAATGAGTATTCCCTGCTATTTTGATCTTGATGGACTACTTTGATATCAAACACATAATATGGTTCTATATAATCCTCCAAAATCTATTCCTATAATGATGAAGATGATATTTATTTACTTGAAAGATATCTCTTACCTATTTCACGATCAACTTTGCATCTCCTTGTAATATGAGATTATTGATTCTTATTTATTTAAAAACTTACAACCTAAGCAACAAGGATTCCTACTCAGAAGTATTGTTTTTATTAGAGAATCATAACTTGTAAGACAAAGGGAAAAAATATCCTTATAGAGAAGATAAGACAATATCCACACCTGAGCCTGTTGTCGAACAACATCCATTGAATTTCATGCTATGAATATCATTAGAAAATTTATATTGTCCCTTTCCCTCAAGGATGGAAAACTCTTCATCTCATTTGGAACTCATAAAGTAGTTTCCATTATCTCTGTCCTTAAATGGAACTTTCCCTATTTTTTTTCTTTGGAAGAGAATCTGTGCTCTAGGATCATATGACTTCTGAACTATATATTTCATTTTTGGTTTGGGGAGAGGAGATTCTTCATCTCATTCTTGATTGGTATAAAATCCAAAGATCAGCCCCATTTTTATCTCTCCCTCTAACATCTTAGAAAAATATTCTGCTTAGAAGCATCTCGTAGGTAGTTGGCATATCCACCACTAGAATTTTTACTTTTACTCACTTTTCTGGATAGACCACACAAAAACAAGTTGTGCATCTTTTATTATTCTGACAAGTCAAAATTCCTTTGTCTCCATTGAATAATAGTGAAAAAATTCCTAGGGGAGACTCAAACTAAAGGCTTGGGAAAAGTGTAGTGGGCATGGAATTGTGAGATGCACCAGAATCAATGATGTAATTGTTAATTTGGTACCCCATTAATTAACAAGGAAATATCGAAAGGCTTAATTTTTCTAGTAGATGATGGAGAGGAAGATAAAATATTTTTAGATTTGAATTTTCATGTGTGGGAAGTAAGCCTTTGGAAGTGGATTACACACTATATTTAGAACTTTCACCCTATGATAAATTTGACTAGCTTATCAAATGGTTCAAGATAATTTTTCCAGTACTTTGATTTTAGACTATCTAAAATTTGTATTTTTCACATGTTCACTAATATAAAATATAGAGGAGGAGCTGCTCTCAAGAACATTGAAAAAACTAGGGGTAGTTTTATTTAATCTAGAGGAAGTATGTGTATATTTTTCAATATTTTTTTGAGGTGCAGAACTGGAAGAATTATTTTTAGGAGTGTATGTTCTTGAATTACCCAAATTAGGAGATGCCTTGCAATGAGATGCAACCTTGGGATTATTTTTGGCCAATTCTAATGATGTAGGAAGTAGAGAACCTCTTTGATTTATTGTTTTTTTGGTACTAGAGTCTCCGGTTGAGAGTCCTCTTTTTATTTCTCTTTGTGATTAGATGATTTTTCATTTTCAAGAGGTTTTTTATCATGTAAAAAAATGAATGTTCATAACAGCTACAGATTCTTCATATTCATCTTCGAAAGAAGATGCATATTCGAAGAAACAAACTTCTATAGATATTTTTTATTCAATAAGAAATTCTTCTTCTTCTCTTTTATCTTCTGAAGTATATTCTTCTTCATTTTCATCATTTGATCGGGTTCCACAAGTGGTGTTCATGGGTGGATCCTCTAGAGAAAGTAATTTAGGTGTGACATCAATTATTTTCTTGTATGCGAAGTTCTTCCTCATAATATCCTTATATAGGGTACTCTGAGTAAGTTATTTCTTGACAGCGAGTGCATCATTAGATTGTTTTTGTACTATAGAGTGTATAAATCTAGAGTTTGATATTTGAGCCTTAAGCCTTGTCCTTTCTTGATCCTTTATTAATTTTTCCAAACATAACAAGGTCATCTTCCACATCCACCACAAGTTCTTGGGCCTCATCTAGAGTAGTAGATTGACTTCTCCTCAACATAAATCTAACCTTCGGTAATTGAGATTTTTTGAAGAATATTAACTAGTTATCCTTCATAGGCCTTTCAACCTCTAGGATTTCAAAGAGCAAATTTTTGAAATTTAAAACAAATTCCCTCATAGTTTCACAGGGTTCCTTATTTATTTGGGACCATTGTGAAAGTAAGTCATGGGAATCTTCAGAAGGATTGAATCTAGTCTCAAACTTGGATTTAATCTATGCTAAATTGCTAATGGATCTCCATGCAAAATGATAGAACCAATTATAAACAAATTCTTACAATAATTCCACAAATAGATGAATCGAGACATATTCATATTCAACTCACAATACGCCACAAGTTATGAGGACATGGTAAATTTAGTGATGAATATCCGTTAATTCACAAATATTCCTATTTTTAAAAATAACATTTGGAAAATTTTTAGGGTAGCATTGTGTACTACCGATTGGTATCATTGTACATGCTATAGTCTAGTAGCATGTTCAATGCTACCGACCAATAACATTATCTATGCTACTAGAGAGTAGCATGTACAATGCTACCAACTGATAGCATACATAATTCTATTATCTGGTAGCATTATACATGCTACCAAATGGTAGCATTATACATGTTACCAACCGGTAGTATTAAACATGCAGTCATCCGATAACATTGTGTATTCTACCAAAACATTTGCACTGTTAAGATTCAAACCCTTTTCACATTCCATTTACAAATTTTTAATATTCTTCTTTAAAAAGTAACCTATTTGAAAATTCCAATTATATATGTATAATAGACTCTGTCAATAATGAAAATAAGGAAGATCAACTTAGAAGAAAAAGTAGCATATTACATTATTTCAACCAACCAAAAAAATGAGGACTCAACTTGCATCCAATGCAAACAGTAACATGAATAAAAACATTTCATTAACTCGTTCTTTTTTTTCAGTTTAGATTAAATATTTTTTTATGTTTGTCACAATCAAACCTTTCTCATGTTCGAATACAAAAAAATCTATTGTTATTTGTATTCAACATGAAACAATTAACCAAAACATATCCCTTAAAAAATAATTAACAATTTAGTAAATGAAGATATAATTGATGATGATATGCTATAGTTAGACGATAATCCTCACTACCATATGCCCCAAATAGAAGAGTTTTCTAATGAAGAGATTAAAGGAGAAGATGATATTGACAGAAATTTTTAAAAAGAAGAAATATGTGAGAAGGAAGAAAACTACCTAGAAAATTGGAAGGTATTTTCAGGTAAAATGGGAAACAAAATATCCATTCATTGAACCTTTAAATCCATAAAATGGTAATGATACTCCAAAATAATGTAGATGTATAATTTGTAGTTAGAAATTAGTAAAAGAACATAAAATGCAGCTAAAATTAGACACAATCGAGAAATATTTTGGTAAAATATATGTAAAAAAGAGAAAAATAACGAAGACACAGATGGAAAACAAAAAAATAATGCATGCATGTAAGATATGCAGAGGAGTATGAAAATAGGAAAAAATATTTTTGAAAACTTGTGGAAAAAGGAGGAACAATTAATGCAAAATTTGGAAAAGTTGTAAATGACAATCTTAAGGAAAACACACACAATTTTCAACTATATTCTTCATTCTTAAAATGGGAAGACCTATTTTATATTTTTCCAAATTTAAGAAAATTTTAAATTTAATGGGTTTCCTTACCTTCCACAATCACATTGGTAAGATACTAGTGCTTGGGAAACAGAAAACTATCTTGCAATGATTGAAAAGGAGGATTTGAAAGAGAAAGTTAAGAATGCAAGTGTTATCTCCCTTTCCATTAATGAGGTTACAAGAGTGGACAATAGATCTTGGGTTTCCATGCATGCTTATACTTTTGAGAACCACATAAGACAACCTCATCTTCTAGTTGTTCATAAAATGAAGGAAAACTGCAATGTTGAAAATCTTTGTAAATTGGTTATATCTAATTTGAATGATATAACTGGGATGGATGATTATTCCATATCTACAAATCCTCTATGTGTTAGTGATGATGGTGAATCAATAATGCAGTGTCATAGAATGGGTCTTTGTGTCTACCTAAAAACATTAGTTTTGCCTTACATGATTCCAATTCATTGCATGGCTTATAAAATGAATCTTACATACAAGATAGTTAACACATGTAAATGTTGAAAAAGTTGAAGAACTTATCTGTGAATTATATGTGTATATGTAAAGCAATCCAAAAATATTTTAGGAGTTTATGAAATTTGTAATTGGAGTGATAGATGGTAAAAAAATTCTTAAAGATGTTGATACAAGATGGATTTCCATGTATGAACTTGCATGCATATTTTTTTATGAATATCCATAGTTAACCGGTTTCATGTTTAAGTACCATATGCGTGTCGACAAGGAAAAATATCTTATTTACTCCTTAAAAAATTGGAAACATTGTTTACACTTTGCGAGATTCTACCCATGTTGAATGGAATCAATTCCTTAACAAAACATACTCAAGAAAGATCGATTCATATAGTTGACTTCATTAGATTGAGAAAACATTAATTTCAAGCACTAGATTTGCTATACAAATCTAATGAATGTTATCAAGGACATATATTCGGTAGTTGGAAAACTTTAACAAATTCAAAGGATTATAAAAGCTATTTTAGATTCATTATAAATGGTAATCTTTATATCCTTCTAAATGGGAATGAGATTCACATGCACACTTTCCAAAAAGAGTGGATATTATTGAATCAAACATTGAAGAAGTACCTAAAACACATCATTTATATGAAGGTATTATATCTCAAACAAGAATCAAATTCTAGAAAAATTTCACAATGCTTATCCAATGAGATCAAAGAATGATTTAAAAATGATGAGATTATTTAGGCCATTGTAGTTGTCAATCCTATATTTTGGAATCATGCAGTAGGTAAGAGAGCTATAAGTGATTCATATAAAAGACACATAGGTAATCTCATTAAGTATTTTTGAATATCAGTAGAATACAATGGAGTTGAAATTAGGGGTCTTCTTTAAAAGGAATTTTCATGTTAATCAACTTATTTTGGCGTCAAAATGTTCAAACAATATGACTTATTAAGTGAACCAACCGATAATGGTGCAATTATATGGCTATGGAAAAAACTATATCGTAGTAGCATCCTACATGATAAAATTAGTGAATATTTCTAATTGTATGAATTGTGTCAAATAATTATATTAGAATCAGTTGAAGATGAAAGGTTTTTTAGCACATTAACATTTGTTAAATCAAAATATCGAAATAGACTAGATAAACATCTTGAGACTTATTTTATATTTTATGTTTCATGATATGATGTGGAAACGTTTTCTTATGAAATAGTAATGACAATATGGAATTATCTTGTAGAAAGAAGAGGGGTATGTAATTATAATACATGGGCTAGCAGTAAAAAAGAAGACATAAACATAAAAAAAATGACTAAAAATATCAACAAAAGATTAGATAACAATTTACATTTTGAAGACCTAAATAGTAAAGAATTGTTTGAGCTACCTGATATAGACTAAAGATGTATGTATGGATAGAATATTTTTAGAAATAAAATTTCATATCATATCATAAGTAGGTAACTTGTTATTTGTGATATACACATGTTATTTATTGAATAATATTTTTTAGTGTTGGAATTTATTTAGATTTTTTAATCAAGAAATGCCATACTTATTTTTTGTTATATTTTAAATTAGAATAATATCATAACATTATTTGAAGAACTTACGCATGAATATAATACAAGTGCAACACTATATACATTTTAACTCTCAATATTTTCATATAATGAAGAAGATCAAATTTACAATAAAAGTATATATATATACTCTCAATATTAAACTGTTTTACAAATTGCAACAAGAGTTTCAAATGAAAATTTAGACATTTTCATCTTGCAGCTTCATTCTTCAGAAGTAGATTCTTTCATTTGTGTTGTTGAATCCTCCGCACAAGAACCTTCTCTTAAAACATCATATTATATCACTGGTGTGAAAATTTCTAAATTCATCATGAACCATCTCATCTTCCATTATGGCATCCCTTCCGCCATTGTCACTGATAATGGTAAATCCTTCAAGAAAAAAATAGTTAAGACATTGTGTCAACATTTCCATATTCAACTCAAGTGGTCTACCCCTTATTACCCTGAAGATAATGGATAAGCAGAAGCTACCAATAAAACCCTTGTACGAATCATGGAGTAAATGGTAAGTAAGACTTGTCATAGTTGGCACTTAGAGATACATCCCGCCCTCTGGGCCTATCGAACCTCCATCCACACTTCTACTGGTTCGACCCCATATTCCCTAGTTTATGGTACTAAAGCCATAATACCCTTGGAAGTGGAGCTTCCCTCCCTGAGAATATCTCTCTGAGATTATCTTGATAAATACAAAGACTATAGAGTAGCTCCACTAGCAGAGCTAGAGATATTGGATGAAAACCGTATAAGAGTGCTTAATCACCTCAAGGTTTACCAGAACAAAGTATCAAGATGATATAAAAAATGAATCATTCATCATGAATTTGATGCAGGTGATCTAGTGTTAAAATAAAATCAAAAGAATACCGTCAAAGACAAAGAAAATAAAGGTAATTCTGAGGCCAACTGGTTGGGGCCTTATATGGTGGTTGCTAAATATGGGCCAGGAGCTTATAAACTACCATATTCAGATGGTGAAGAGCTTCTAAAACCTATGAATGCCATGCATATCAAGCATTTGTATGCTTAAGCATGGTGCAGATATTAGACAAGAACTAAAAATTAGAAAAATAAGAAAAAACATGAAAATTTTAAGAAAATAATAAAGAAAAAGCAGGTCGTCCACACGTAAAAACCACACAAATTGTGGCGTAGTGGGTAGGTCTTTGGGTGAAAACCAGTTTCTGGCACTCAAGGAGGATTCTCCAGTCAAAATTTACTCTTGCATAAGGATGGGTAACCCTCACTGATTTCTAGAAATACCTTCCTTTGATAGGTCTAGTAACCCTACCAAATCCATCTTCTCCGAGCCATGATCTAGTTTATTTGTTCCTATATCTGCATGAAGGATGTGCCTTTTTGTATTCCCACATCACATTAGTGGCATCCGCAGTTCTTTGTCCTTGTACATTGCTTTCAGAAAAAGATACACAAAAATAGAAACATTAAGACAATACTCCTTCTAGGGACGAAGCTACAAAAACATTATAACATTGTCTTAGAGAAACCCTCAAAAAAATGTGAATAGTAGCCTTTAAAACTTATCTTTCTAGATAACCCAAAAACATTAGAAAATATATCAATGATGTCCCACAAAATCAATGTAGTAATTAAATTACTTTTAGTTGTTGGTTTGTATAGTTTTGGTTGTATATTTATTTAGTTTTGTTAACTTTTACTTGTGTGTTTTTTGCTGCACATTTGATGTTATCATATCTACCATGTATCATTCATCACATATAACATTATCTAATACATTATATATAAAAAAATGCTAATTTTTACATCACGCATGTAAACTAAGCTAATCATCACATATTGTATCATCAATAGGGGTAAGAGGGGTTGCGCATGATCACAAATCTATCCCTCCCGCACCAATATCATCTAATATCATCCTGAACACTAGCATCTATCAAAATATCTCACGTACAAAACATATGATATCATCTCAACCATCATCGGGCACTATTTTCCACCTAGTTCTTATCTCTTCACCCTGCAACATTTTTAGATATTTCTAGGTGCTTCTTGTCTTCTATTTTTATCTATGGCCAGGATTATTTGTAAATAATTATTGTTCACCCATTTGTCTTCTCGTCGGGGCATTTTATTACCACCAATCACCCATTCTCTTCACCTTGGGGAATTTTCACGTGCTTTTAGGTGATCTTCCATTTCCTAAATTCCTCTGACCAATCAAAAATTTAAAAATTATAAAATCATCCAAAAATCCATAAAAAATGTAAACACTTTGAAAATGGACTAAAATTGGTAATCATCTCATTTTAAGCTAAACTTTTTGTCTCTCACATGGCACTCATCTCATATCATGCTGACATTTTCACATGTTTAGAACAATGACTCACGGATCACTCAACTCTTCAATCACTTAAAAAATCTAGGTTGCTTACTTCATCTATACTCTGGGGCATTATAGTTGCATGGTACTATTTTCATTGTCCACATCTCTTTTCCATTGGACCCAAGTGTCCAACATCCATTCCCTTGCATATAAAAATTGCTTGGGGCATCATTTTAAAACCCTTTTTCATTTATTAGAACATTTGGGACCACATCTCGACAACAAATTATTTGTGCAACTATCTTGAACGTTGTTGGTTTGAGTGTGTGTGATTGTACTTATTTCCCTGTTAGATGAGTTTGTTTAGTTATCGTATTCCATTGCATGTTTGTATGTTTCATGGAGTTGTTGTTTTAGCATGGGACAGTTATTTGTATCTTGGATTTTCACGTCATTTTACGTTTCCATCATATGCTTACATTTTAATAAGGACCGATGATGAGGATTCTAAGAAAAATGATGATTTAACATTGGTTGCACTGGTTTGTGGATAGCTCAATATTCCTTTTCCTTGTTGTTTGTTCGTCTTCTCTTCACAATTTTTTTTCATTTTTCCTCTTTTCGATCGTCGATCAAGTGCTTCCATCATCCCATTGACACTCGAGGGGACATCCATTTAGCTACCTAATTTTTCTTCTACCCCTTCAAAAAAAAATTCATTTACTTATGTTTTTCTACTTTTTTTGAAGTGATGTAGCTTACGTCACCCCAAAGAGGGGCAAATGTAAACACCTGTATTTTAATCAAAGCACTATTATTCCTAATATTTCACTAACTATTCTCCTTCTTGCAAATTGATGACATATCATCAATTAGACCTATCTAACTCCCCTCTTACGACACTCTTTTGATCATATTCCTCTTGTAAACTAATTAAGTGGGATATTATAGTCCTTTATTGGCTAAACCATCTTCTCATCCTATTCTATACCACTTTTACTAGCTTTCTAGACTATAAATCCATTTCATTGGATTGATTAGACCTCTCAAAACCCTAATTCCTCTCTAAAAATGATTAACTAGCCTAATCTATTTTAACTAGTCCTAACCATGATTAACCTCTTATAAACCTAGTCAAATCTTACTTTGACTCCCTAATTAACTTTTTGGCTTATCCTTTAGTCCCACATGCACCAAAATTCCCCCACTTTCCCAAATGGAAAACTATAAATAGCCCACCACCCCCTCTCATTTCTAAGAACTCTCCTTCTTCCTAACATAAACTATAGTATTATTGCTAGAATTAAGAGCTTATTGCATTTGTTTTATTGAGCTATTGCTTTGCCATTGCACTACACACAAGAATTGATTAAATGGGAAGAACCATTGCCCTTAAAGACATTAATATTGAGCTCCCATTCTCATAATCACAAACTAATTGCTTATATCCTTACTAGGTTCATTTATTTAAAGATTTCAAGAGTACAGGATTACTAAATATGCTAGATTTGCCTTTTTCTTTCCATATTAATGTATGCAAAGTGATGAATCCTTATTTATCTCTTATCTGATAGTCTATTGACTAGTTGTTAAGAGCCTTTAGGGTTTCTTTAGAGATTCTTACCCCATGTCCATGGCCTTTGAAACTTTTCATTTAACACATTTTGCACACTTGGTGGGACACTTAGTCCATCCTCCATTAATGGGGTCTTTTTAAAGATTTTATTTCAGTTTCTAACATTTTAAATGTTTTTGTAGTGTTAAATATTTTGCCTTAGGATTTTTAACCAGGTTTTAAGTAGTTAACCTTCATTTTCATGCTTCGTTGTTAATTTTATACTAGAAACTGTATTTAATGGATAATTTATAACTTGTTGACACTTTTAAAATTTCATTTTCCGTGTTTTTTGGTGGTTTTTTAGGTAAGGGCGCACACACCTTTCTACCAGTGCAGGCACATTCAGACTTTAATTTTTAGCAGAGGGGCGCATGCATCCAAAACCACACATAAGTACTTAAAAGTAGGTGCACATGCTCAAACCATGGTGCACACACCTTTCTTCCAGTGCATACGTCGTGCCAACTATTATTTCTACTAGGCACGTAGGCACCCAAACCCATGTGTAAGCACCCTATGTACACACCCAAACCATGGCGCATATGCCCTTTTTATAGCATAGGTACCCATCTACCAGTGCACACGCACTGTCATAGTTTTTACCACTTTTCTGTTTCCTTGGTGCAGATACCTATTCTTTGGCATAAGTAAACTTACCCTAGTGCAAGCATCTCTTGGGTAGTGCAGGCACCCTGTAGATTTACTAGGTTTACACAGAGGGGCACAAGTACCCAAACACATGTGCACATGCCTAAAATGACATGCATACACCTTGAAGGGGGTGCAAGCATCTCTCTTTGATCCAAATTTGTTCACACAATTTTAGTGCTCCTAGTGTTGGTCATATCTTTTAACCCATTGACCCGTTTTTAGAGTTTGAATAGGCATTGGAAAGAGAATGAAGAAAAATTTGCGAGGGAAGTTACAAAATTAGTATACCTTTAGTATAATTACTTCTATCATCAAATGCCCAAAATGCCCCAGAGGCCTCTAAAAATGCAAAATACTAAAAACCATTGAAAAACTGCTAAAAATAGATTTTTTGATTTTTTAAATATTATTGGTTTTCTAACTTTCTCGTAAGGTTCTGATAGTGATTTTAAGGTTTATTTTCCTTCATATTTTTATGCTAACTTTGTTGAGTGTTCACATTTTTCATTTTTAGGGGTCCTTTGAAACACATATGCTCTTCACTCGCACCTTCTAGGTGATCTTGGGAATAAAAAATGTTTCAAAAACCTTCTATTTTACTTCCAAAACACTTTAATTTAAGCTTTAAAATGGATTAAAGTTCAAAGTTTTCTAAAATAAGTTTCGTTTTTCAGAACTTAAAGTATTATTTTCCATAAATTTTTTTAGTTGAGTTTTACGCATTGTGTATGCTCTTCATTCAAGAATTTTTGACGATCTTAGGAATAAAAAACAATGTGCTAACTCTCTTTCTTATTTGGTGGAAAATTACTAACTCCTTGCATGTAGGTCCTAACACTTGTCAAAGAAAGGAGAAGTCACGACAAAACAATAACATCTAATACACGTGTTTTCATGCAAGTTACCAAATGGTGTGCTACTTAAAACCACATTAAGTTAAACAATATGAAAAACTAACAATTTCACTTCAAACTATATTACAGGTTTCAGAAAAGGGTACGTCTCTATCCACTCAACTAGAACACAACCCCTTTGGCATAATTATTTAAGCTAAAACAGTGGGGGTGGTTCCAGGAACCCTAAAGTAATCCACCGCTGAGTAACCTCATGGATGAAACAGGAAGCACTCCACTTACCCACTTAACTAGATTTCACATTATAAGTTAGAGTCAAAGTTGTCTGTATCATGACCCCAGTGATAGTACAACTGAATGCACTAGTTTCTCATTGTATAAGAAGGGGGTAAAGTAAAGCCTAGATACTCCCAAATCAGTTAGTGTGACTCTATTGGAAAATCAAGCTCACTCTTAGATAACTTGTGACACCTAGTTGAGATATCTTATTAGGGAAGCCATTCTGTCTTGGAGTCCACATTGCTAGTCCAATGTCACGTCAAGCCATCACAAAGTTACAAATCACTTGGAGTCTGAACCTTGTTTTTTAGACAAGGAAAAGATCCCATGTAATTTAGAACTAAGTGCCTTTCATCACGGAATTAGACGATGTCTCACTTAGCTTGGTTTCATTCTCACCTTCGGACGATGTGAAACTCTGTCTAAGTGGTGCTTAGTTTATTTTCATCTTTTTTATCTGTACCCTTGCATTCTTGCCACCCATTTTTTGGGGAGAAAAGGAAGTATACCTCGGATGTCTTATTGAAGATAGTACTCACCACATTTTCATCCATTTACGCCCATCCATGTTTTTGGATGGGTTTTTAAATGTTTAAATGTATTTGATAGTTCTTTGATCTTGATTTTAGGATCGTCTTTACTACGATGATTTCGGTTCATCATTTATCTCTCCTTAAGTTGATAGTATTTTTCATTCACATTCTAGTCACACAATTTTGGTACTTACATCATGTTTTAAGTTTCTTAAGAACTTGATATAAGTCCCTTTGTTGTGCGGTTATGCTGCTTGCACAACTAACAACTTCTTTCTATACTCATACTTCGTTTCAGTTTTGACATCATCTAATTCTTTTTTAGGGTGTTGATATTGCCTTATATATACTAAAATAATGTCATCTTGATACTAACACCTTTCTTGCTTGGTTAATGTATCAGGATAGTGTTGTTACACTATACATACTCGAGAGTTCCATTTTTCAAAAAACTTAGCTTTCATTGGCATTCAAACTAGTTTTAGTATATCTCATCGAGAGTTTGCATCAGTACCACTTTAATATTTAGGCCTTGTTATAATTCTAACTTGACCTACGTATTGATACAATATTGTCACTATCTTCTTTGGACCCTTCACTAGAATCATAGTTAGGGTATAAGCTTGGCGGAATGACAATTTGAGTGATCATTACATTTGAGTGTTCATATGAGTGTTCTTTGAATCATAAAAACAACTGCATAACGTTACTTCTAAAGCACACTAGGTTATTTCAACATCACATCGAGTGACTTACACAAACATACACCCAAATTGTATGCAAAATTTGAAGAAAATATAGATGAAACCTCATATAACTTTGACTAGGGATGCCTAGAATCACAAAAATGGGATCCAAACCAAATGAGTGTGACTTAGGAGAAAATCCTTTTGAGTCCTTCCCATTTAGCGAAAAAAACTTAGCACCAATATTTTCACATGTCAAAGACATAGAGCCATTGATTGATCATAGCAGAGAGGAGTATGACTCTTCTAAAGAACAACACCAATTAGACCTAGGTCACTTTGACGAACTCCTTTAATACAATAAAGATCAAATGCTCACAAGAGTCTTAGAATTAGGGGCTAAGCTTCCACAGGAATGCAAAGTGGAAACCAAGGTCATTAATCATAAAACAAAAGAATGAAGGTCCCTCTTGGACATGGATAACCCCTTTGACGTAGGGTACGCGTCTACTTCTTTTCAACATTCTAACACCATTGAAGGAGACCCATCCAAGCAACTTGGTGATCCTTGACAAAATTATTACAAAGCTTCACGTAAAGTGAAGATTGAGTGCAAAGCCTCACCGCCTCCCAAGTTCAATGAGGAAGAGGATACTTTAATTGAAGAAGAGATCCTTCAAAACCATATTCTGAAACTATGCCAAAAATTAGCAAACTTAGGATCTTTAAGTAGGAACGTATACAAAGACAAAGTCAAAATGAAATCTAACTAGTTCCACTTTTATCCATATAGTGACATGACCTTTTAAAGTGGCTAAGGAGCAAAGACCAATGTCATCAACCAAAGAACAACTCATTGAATGGGAATTACAATCAATGAAAGACACACTTAGTATGCTACAAGAGGGAAACATAGGACATAGTAGGAAAAATTTGTATGAAGAACTATGCCCTTACCCCTTCGATAAGGAAATTCTACGATAACCCTTCCCAAAGCATTTTAACGTTCCTAAATTTGATAAATATAAAAGTAAAAGTGATCCTTGTGATCACATAAAAGACTTTTATATGGCTTTCCAAGAGGTCGCATACATTGATAACTTTTTAATATGACTCTTCCCTCACAGCTTATGGGCATTAGGATTGGAGTGGTTTTATAGCATATCAAAGGGATCCTTTACAACGTGACCTGCATTAGCAAAAAAAATTATATGACATTATTCCTAGAACATGGAAAATGATATCACAATGAACGACCTCTGCAATACAAAGCAGAAGCCCAACAAAACTTGTATGAGCTTTTTACAATGATGGTGAGGATTGGCATGTCATTTCCCTTGTTCTTTTCCATAAAACATTTCCCTTGTTCTTTTCCATAAAAGCAGCTAGTAAGCATATTTGTTCTTAACTTGAACCTAGAAATAGCCGTCCATTTGCAAATGCACCGTGGCTCTAACCTCGAAGAAATCATAGAGAAGGGAAATCAAATCAAAAAATACCTCATTGCAAAGGGAACACTAAAACTAGTTTTCAAAGACAAATATGAAACAAAATCCTTAGCTAAACCGAATTTCTTCAACAAAAAAAAACATGTCATTGGAGATGGCATTATGGAATCCAAGAGAGTCCAAGCCGTGCAAACTGGTCTGATTTTAAAGTTGTCACAAGGACCTTATCCCAAGGCACCCAACAAACATGAGTTCACACCGTTAACAGATTCCCTATCTATCATACTAAAACATTTAGATAATGTAAACACAGTGGACTAGCCAACCACGATGGTATCATACCCAGAAAATTATCCAAAACCCGTTTGGTTCAAAGAGAATAAGTACTGTGACTTCCATTGTGTTAAAGGGCACATTACAGATAGGTGTTTGAGACTACGTCATTACATACAAGACCTCATTGAAGATGGAAAAATCGTCATAGATTCTCCCCCTAACTTAGGACAAGGTCCAAATGAGAAAATGGGTATCTTTAAAGAGCCCTTTCCTAACCATGTAGATAAAAATAAAAGGAAGCTAGATCACGGAAAAACTTCCAATGACTATAGGACTTCCCGCTTATATTTATCCCACTAATGATAGTCCCTTCGATTCTCTCATAGGATGTATGTGTTCATATGATGAACAGGTCAATACTATCAGGATGTTAGAGAAGAGTTATGCAATAGGGACGAGACGTGCTCGTTTAATCATACCAGATCCCCTACCTATCCCTTAGGAAGGTCAGTACAATTTGACAGACCAGTTAGAGAAAACACCTGCTAGGATATCAATCTTAGATCTCCTTAAAATATCTACTACACATAAAAACATATTGTATAAAACGTTGCAGAGTTTAGGAGTCTCAACCAATGTAGATCCCATGCACCTCCAAGCCATGATTACGCACCTTGACTCTAACAATCATATCACTTTTGATCGTATTCCAATCCCGTGTAATGACCTAGAGCACAATTTACCCTTATACCTAGAAGTAGTTATTACCCGTCGCAAGATCAAGAGAGTACTTGTGGACGGTGGATCCGGTCTAAACATTTTTACTTTGAAGTTGGTTAAGTAGCTAGGCCACTCAGAAATGGATTTAGGTGCCAAAATGATTACAATCATGGCTTATGATAATGAGGAATGAGAGTCAACATGCACTATAATAGTTCCAATGGAAGTAGGGCCGACTTGTCATGATACAATGTTCCATGTCCTTGACTTGGATCTACCATACAACATGCCCTTAAGACGCCCATGGATCCATGCCATGAAGGCCATTCCTTCAAATTTCCATTAGTGTATCAAGATGTGCCATAAAGGACAGAAAATCACCGTTCAAGGTGATCCAGGACCATTTACACATTACAAAGCCTTGCACAATTTTTCTCTTACAGCTTATGAATGCCCTTCTGAAGACATTGTTTTTCCATTGCAAACAAAGGCTATCAAGGAACATGTGGATCCAAATTCACCTCACTCCTTGCAATCAAGACTTTCCTTCATTGGTCAACCCCTTTCACATCATGGGAGGCAACATCAGTAAAATATGGCATAGGAAAGCCATTCACTCTTGAACAAGCTTTATTAATATCAGACTTATCAGTGTCACCCAGGACACATGGAAAAGTCCTATTTTCAGTTTTAAATCACTTGGGATCAATGGCCTAAACCATTGGAGAAGTTGCATTCCTAGTGGTTTTATTATCTGAGGAAAAGATGTTAGAAGCTTCTACTAGACAGAGTACCTAAAGGTGCCATGGCTTCATCCCATCAGGCACCCACTATATGGCAAAGGCCACCGTATGATGTATGTCATGGGTTACAATGGGTTTGGATGTGGAATCAATGTGCAAGGCTCGATTGGAACCCATTCCTATCCCTCACTTCAAATAAAACAAGCATGGTCTTAGAATAAGACCTCATGACGAGCCACCTTTTGAGATTGATGCCACCTCTTCCGAACGTGAGGATGACTCATCTCGTTCAGATAGCGGCGCGGATTCCTAATGTAGTCTCTACGAGGATCTTGCCTCCACTAACCTAAGTCCCTAACTCAATTGTCCTTACCTTATTTGGATCCAATCCTCAAACCAATTTCCAAGTAACCCTTGTATAACCCAAACTTGTAGATTGGGATCAACAAATTCATGTGCCAATCGATTTCTTTGAGAACGATGATGCATTTGCAGAATTCATGGGACTCGGGGATTCTATTCTAATTAGGGATCACACGGAAAGGCTTTGCAATTTAGCTAGACACATGTGCATACTTTGGAGAAGAAGCAGAGATGTGTGGACGCTTGAATAAGAAGGTCGCAAAAAAGAGTAATAATACTTCATATAAACCTTGTGCAAGGAATAAACGCAAGTCCCATAGAGACAAACTCTTTGAAGCACTCGTAGACAAGATACAACGAAGAACCTATGGACAAAATGAGCTATCCATTCAAGGATGATGATGAGCTACCTAAGGAGGTTGACCTTACTCTTCCCCCCGATCCTACCCGGATGGAGGATGCTTTTAAGATGCTTGTGGAAGAAACCATCAGTGTCAACATTGGCTTCGAAAGAGGAACCTAGAATGATAAAGTTGGGATCTTCACTCTTACCTCAAGAACAAAAGGTTTTTATAGAGCTATTAAGAGAATACACATATCTATTTGTGTGGACATGTGTAGATATGCCTAGGTTAGACCCAGAATTAGTTATGCACAACCTCGTTGTGCACCCAGATGCCAAACCCATCAAGCAGAAGTTGAGAAAGATGCACCCTACAATTGCATTCCTTGTCAAAGAAGATCTAGAGAAATTATTAGCTGCTGATTTTCATTAAGTCCATCAACTATTCAGAGTGGATATCTAATATAGTTCCCTATGTTCAAAAGAAACTTGTTGGCATAAGAATCTAAACTGATTTCTGTCATAACAATAAAGCATGTCCCAAGGATTATTTCCCCTTGCCTAACATTGATATAATAATTGGTTCCACTGTTGGTTATGAAATATTGTCCTTAATGGATGGATTTTTAGGTTATAACTAGATTCGGATTACAGAAGAAGACCAACATAAAACAAATTTCATCATGCCTTGGGCAACATTTTTCTACAAAGTCATGCCTTTTGGACTCAAGAATGTTGGGGCCACCTATCAACGTGGAATGACCGTCATCTTCCATGACATGATAAATAAAATCATGGAGGATTATTTTGATGATATTTTAGTAAAGTCCAAAAGTAGAGGAGAGCACCCTGCATTGCTGAGATGTATTTTTCAGCGGCTCAGAGATGACAAGGTTCACTTAAATCCTAAGAAGTGTGTCTTTGGTGTTTTATCAGGAAAAATCATAGGTTTCATTGTTTCACAAAGAGGGATAGAAGTAGATCCTGCCAAGGTTACAACTATCATAGAAATTCCTCCACATATGAATCTCAAACAACTAAGAAGTTTACAAGGATAGATTCAGGAAATCTGTCACTTTATTTCATAGTTTACAGGTAAGTGTCACCCATTTACACATCTCCTCAAAAAGGATGTTGCATTTAACTAGGGACTAGATTGTCAAAAGGCATTTGCATTACTAAAACAATACCTTGTTAACTCACATGTACTCATGTCACCTACCCCAAGTGAACCTCTCCTCTTGTACATCTTTGCTACCCAGGTTTCTATTGGTGCACTACTTTCCCAATATGAACTAGACCATAAAGAAAGTGCATTTTATTACCTCAGTCGCAATCTGATTGCCTATGAGTTAAATTACCCACACATTGAAAAATCCTTCCTGGCGGTTGTCTTCACCTTTCAAAAAATTTGTTACTATCTCCTTAACAATAAAACAAAACTAATATCCATAGTTTAACCTCTCAAGTACCTTATATCCAAACCCGCCCTTATAGGATGAATGACTAATTGGATCATTCTCATAAGAGAATCTGATAGTGAGTTTTTGAATCAAAAGTCCTTGAAAGTGTACTCATTCCACCTACCCCAAGTGAACCTCTTCTCTTATACATCTCTGCTACCCATTTTTCTATTGGTGCACTACTTTCCCAATATGATCTAGACCGTAGAGAAAGGACAATTTATTACCTCAGTCGCAATTTGATTGCTTATGAGTTAAATTACCCACAGATTGAAAAATTCTTCCTACTAGTTGTCTTCACCTTTCAAAAACTTCGGCACTATCTCCTTAACAATAAAACAAAACTAATATCCAAAGTTGACCCTCTCAAGTACCTTATATCCAAACCTGCCCTTATAGGATGAATGACTAATTGGATCATTCTCCTAAGAGAATTTGATATTGAATTTTTGAATCAGAAGTCCTTAAAAGGAAAGGTATTGAAAGATTAGTTAGCAGAAGATACTCTACCAGGAATGAAACCTTTGTGTTTGGACCTGCCAGATGCATCCATGATGTATGTTGAAGAATCTGTAGAATGACAAGTCCATTTTGATGGATCACTCACCTTCCATGGATCAAGGGAAGGAGTAGTGCTCATCACTCCCACATGTGAGGTTATTCAAAGAGCATTTCGTTTGGGATTCCCTTGCACTAATAACATTACAGAGTATGAGGCACTCATTGCTGACTTCAAGTTGGCTATCACTTGGAATATCATATAGCTACAAGTCATTGGGGACTCCCAACTCATTATTAAACAAGTTAATGATGATTATAAGGTTAAAGATGAGAAATTTGTTCCATATAAAAAGTTGGTTGAAACCTTGAAAGAATATTTTACATAGATTGTCTTTGAGAAAAACCGAGGTCACATAATACATCAGTGAATCTTATGACAACAATTGGATCTCTCTTACGTAGTCCACCTTAGGAGAGAAAAATTCCATTCTTTATAGAGAATATACAAATACCCACATACGACATGTTAGAATCTTGTTTGGCATGTGAAATTTTTGGTCCATCCTCCCTTGGTATGACCCTATATTTAGATACCTATAACATGACACATTTCTCCATGACATTACCTATTCTAAGAAGAAATCCCTTATCCATCGTATATCCCATTATACCCTCCTAGGAGGCACCCTTTATTGCCATGTCTATGATGGGAATTTACTTCGCTATCTGGATGTTACTGATTCCGTCCATGCTATTAAGGAAGTACACGGTGGTATTTTTGGATTGCATACTAGTAGTACGGTCTTGGATAAGAATCTCTTAAGGGTAGGTTATTATTGGCCCACCATGGAAGTAGATTGTTGTAATTTCATCAAGAAATGTGAGCTATACAAAAAGTATGGAAACTTGATGCATGCATCAGCACAAGATTTACATCCTATTGCAACACCTTGGCCATTTTCTAAATGGGACTTGGATCTCATAAGGAATCTCCATCCTTTTTCTTCAGATTGCCACACCCACATTATCACCGCCACTGACTATTTTACTAAATGGGCAGAGGATGTGCCTCTTACTTATGTCACTAGTGTGTAAATTTCCAAATTCATCATGAACCATCTTATTTTTCGTTATGTTATCCCTTCCGCCATTGTCACTGATAATGGTAAATATTTCAAGAAAAAAATAGTTAAGACATTGTGTCAACGTTTTCATATTCAACTCAAGTGGTCTACCCCCTATTCACCCAAAGGTAATGGATAAGAAGAAGCTACCAATAAAACCCTTGTACAAATCATGGAGTAAATGGTAAGTAATACTGGCCATAATTGGCACTTACAGATACATCCCACCCTCTAGGCCTATTAAACCTCCATCCGCACTTCTACTAGTGTGACCCCATATTCCCTAGTTTATGGAACTAAATCCATCATACCCATGGAAGTGGAGCTTCCCTCCCTAAGAATATCTCTCCAGTATTATCTTGATAAAGACAAATACTATAGAGTAGCTCCACTAGCAGAGCTAGAGCTATTGGATGAAAAGTATATAAGAGTGCTTAATCACCTCAAGGTATACTAGAACAAAGTATCAAGAGGATATAACAAATGGATAATTCATCTTGAATTTAATGTAGGTTAAATAGTGCAGAACTGAAAATCTGCAACCCTGAATATCTATGGGCACTAAACTATCAAATGGGAAATAAAGGTAAGTATTTGAAACCAACTGTATAATCAAAGTGTTGACCTGTAATTTGATAAAAGTCAACTAAAAATCATGGGCACTTATGAGCTTCATCAAGATCTACCATATATCTTTCTTGGATGAAGAAAATACAACAACCTATGCAATTTCATGCAGTCATTGAAGCACTCCTATTCAATAACACATCTACCAGGTCCTCAATCCCAAATAAGTTGTGTATATTAACCTAACCTGATCAATTCATGGTAACCCATTTTCTTTTTGATAAATATAGTAAGGTCCCATTGTTCAGGAGTAACCCTCCTGTCCACTTACACAGCATGGATTGTGGCCTAGTGGGTAGGTATATGGGAGAAAACTAGTTTTGGGCCATCGCAGATGGCAGCATTCTCAAGTTACCAATAGATTTAGCAGGTCCAACAGGATGCAGTGACCCTTCTTTTGAACCTCTTTTTTGTTTTCTAGAAATAACTTCCTTTGCTAGGTCTAAGAACCCCACCGAATCCATCTTCGTCGAGCCATGATCTAGCGTATTTGGTCTTATATCTACATGAAGGATGTGCCTTTTGTATATTCCCGTCTAACACTAGGGAGCATCCTTTTGCTTATTTGTCCTTAGGTACATTGCATTCAGAACATGACCTTATAAAATACAAAAACATTTAGAAAAAAAGGATACACAAAATCTGAAACATTAATTAAAATCCCTCTTCTAGGGATTTCAAAACTACACCAATGTTGTAACATTGTCTTAGAGAAAACCTCGGAAACAATGTGAATAGTAGCCTGAAAAACTTATCTTTCAAGATGACATCAAAAACATCAGAAAATAAATCAATGTTGTCCCGCAAAAACAATGTAATGATTAAATTGCTTTTAGTTGTCGGTTTGTATAGTTTTGGTTGTATATTTCATTTAGTTTTGTTAGCTCTTGCTTGTGTGTTTTGTTTACTGCGCATATATGTTGTTATCACATCTACCAATTACCATTCATCACATATAGTCATCATTTGATACATTAATATACAAAATGATAAGTTTAACATCTTCTGCATGTATACTAAGCTAATCATCACATAGTGTATCATCAATGTGGGCAAGAGGGGTTGCACATGATCACAAATCTATCCCCC
The DNA here is from genome assembly GCA_019776745.2 of Taxus chinensis. Lineage (NCBI taxonomy): Eukaryota > Viridiplantae > Streptophyta > Pinopsida > Cupressales > Taxaceae > Taxus > Taxus chinensis. The sequence continues at coordinate 768,238,466 of CM034153.1, forward strand.
CCCCCCCCCCCCCGCACCAAGATATTCTAGTATCATCCTCAAGTGCTAGTATGTATCAAAATATCTCATGTACAAGACATGTGATATCATCTCAACCATCCTCAGGCACTATTTGCCACGCCTCTATTTCCATTCTCTTCACCTTGTGGCATTTTTAGATGCTTTTAGGTGACCTTCCATTTCCTAGCCTTTTCATCTTTGACTGATTGGGCTTTGTCAAAAATTTTAAAATTATAAAACCATTCAACAAATTGTTTATAAAAAAGTCGTAAACACTTCAAGATTGTTCTGGACCAAAATTGGTCAAAATTTTATGACTCGCGGTTCCATTTCCTAAATTCTATGATCTCTCTGAAACTATGTACTACTTCATACTATCTTTCTAAAAATCCAACAAAAATTCGGATCACCTAAACGACTCAGCCCAAGATTCCTCATTTATAGCTAAATTCTATGTCTCTCACATGGCACTCATCTCGTATCTAAAGAACCTGACTAATTTTCACATTTTTTGGAAAAATGACTCACGGATCACCTCAACTCTACAATCATTTACAAAATCTACGGTACTTACTTCATTTGTACTCTGGATCCAACTATCAGTTTCTTGGTACTATTTTCATCATGCACATCTACTTTTCCATTAGACCCAAGTGTCCTCCATCATTTCTCTTGCATATACAAATTACTTGGGGCATCATTTTAATGTCGCCCTTGTCATTCTTTATAAATTATTTGGGACTACATCTTGATAACAACTTATTTGTGCAACTATCTTGAACGTTGTTGGTTTGAGTGTGTGTGATTATACTTATTCCCCTATTAGATGAATTTTTTTACTCCTAATCTATTACATTGCATGTTTGTATGTTGCATGGATATTGTTTTAGCAAGGGATGGTTGTTTGTATCTTAGATTTTCATGTCATTTTATGCTTCCATCGTATGCTTACATTTTAATAAGGACCAATGATGAGGATTCTAAGAAAAATGATGATTAAACAGTGTTTGCAATGGTTTGTGGATAGCTCAATATTCCTTTTTATTGTTGTTTTCTAATATTCTCTTCACACTTTTATTTCTTCCTTTTCTCTTTTTGACCATTGATTAAGTTCTTCCATCACCCCATCAACATTCGAGGGGGCATCCCTTTAGCAACTTAATTTTTCTTCTACCCCTTCAAAAACAATTTTCATTTACTTATGTTTGTCTACTTTCTTTAAAGTGATGTAGCTTACATCACCCAAAAGAGGGGAAAATGTAGACATCTTATAGTTTGATCAAAGCACTATTATTCTTAATATTGTACTAACTATTCTCCTTCTTGCAAATTGACAACATACCATCAATTAGACCTATCTAACTCCCCTCTTATGACACTATTTTGGTCGTATTTATTTGTAAACCAGTTAAGGAGTTACTATAGTCTTTTATTTAATAAACCATCTTCTCATACTACTTCTACTAGCTTTCTAGACTATAAATCCAGTTTCATTGGATTGATTAGACCTCTCAAAACTCTCTCAAAACCCTAATTCCTCTCTAAACATGATTAACTACCCTAACCTAGTTTAACTATTCCTAACCATGATTGAACCTCTTCTAAACCTAGTTAAATCTTACTTTGACTCCCTAATTAACTTTTTGGCTTATCCTTTAGTCCCACATGCACCAAAATTCCTCCACTTTCCCAAATGGAAAATTATAAATAGCCCACTACCCCCCTCTCATTTCTAGGAACTCTCCTTCTTCCTAACATAAACTATAGTATTATTGCTAGGATTAAGAGCTTATTTCATTTCTTTATTGAGTTATTGCTTTTCCATTACACTACACAGACCAAGCATTGAGTAAATGGGAAGAACCATTGGCCTTGAAGCCCATTAATGGTGAGGTCTTGCATGCTTATAATCACAAACTGATTTCTTAGACCCTTACTAGGTTCATTTACTTAAATCTTTCAAGAGTAGAGGATTACTAAATATGCTATATTTTCTTGTTTCTTTCCATATTAATGTATGCAAATTGATGAATCCTTGTTTATCTCTTATCTGATGGTCTCACTGACTAGTTTTTAAGAGCCTTTGGGGTTTCTTTAGAGATTCTTACCCCATGTCCATTTCCTTTACAAATTTTCATTGAAACACATTTGGCACTAACCTTAACAATTTAAATTTACCATTAATGGGATCTTCATTTCAAACATTAAAGTTTTACTTTTTACAAAATTTTGTATAAATCAAAACTTTAAAACTTAAATGAGATTTGGTCAGGTTTTAACGTAGTTAACCATATCTTGATCATGTGCTTTGTTATTTATTCATAGAAACTACAGTGTAATGGGATAATTTCTAACCTCATTGATATAAAACATTTTCCGTGTTATTGGTGGTTGTTGCACCATAACCTTTCTGCCAGCACATACACCTAGTAAACTATATTTTTTAATGATATTGCAAGATGAAATTACTGGATATATGTAATAGGTGCATATGCCCAAAATGGAATATAAAATATGCCAGTTAAAAACTTGTAATTTGACATTTTTACTAGGGGCGCAACCTAAACCTTTTATGCGCAAGCACATTCCTCATCTCATTTCCCTTTATCAAGTGCTTATTTTACCAGTGGACCACGTGAAAACCATGGTCATATGCCATTTTTCTGGTGATCTTCCTAACCAGTGCAAACAAAATAGTTTTTACCATTTTTCTAGAGGGAGACACCCATCTCTAGTGCAAGCTCTCTTCTAGATTAGGCATCTCTCGGGTAAGCTAGGCATCCCTGCGGATTACTAGGTTTGTCAACAGTGAGTTGAATACCCTAATCCTCACACGCACATACCCAAAATTGCATAAATTACTTGAAGGGGGCAAATGATAATGATTAAAAGCAATTTGGAATTGTTCAATCATTTTTAATGGAGAATAGTTTTGGGACTTTTGACCGTTTTCAGAGTTTGTTCAATTGTGAAAGATAATAAGGTGTAAATGTGTTGTTGAAGTACTTAAGTAATATACATTTGGTATGCATTAATGTCATCAAATTCCTAAAGAGACCTGAATAAATACACCGTTGAAAAAGCAAGAATAAAATTTGTGGAATCCTAATCGGTAACTTGTTTGTAGGTTCACAAGTAACCGAAGGTTTATTAATGGTTTTATTAGATTATAGTAATTTAATGTTTCATTTTCTTAGGAGGATAAGAAGGTGATTTTCTAATCATGTGTTTTTCCCACCTAATAGGTGCATCATGGGAATATGTAAACTTGAGAAACAGGGATGGAAGCCTGTGTTATTTTATTAATCTCAATCAACCAAATTACAAGTACAGAGGATGGGCTGCAATATTTATAGATATTGCACAGCCAAATACATCCGGGAAAATGAGTTGCACAGGTGCAACCAAAAACCAGAATAAACAAGCTTCCAAATCACCTGGGAAGCAACAATTACATAAAAACAAATATATTGTTTAAAACAATATAACAATGTGAATACAAACAAAATATGGTTGATTAACCATATAACAATATAACCATTTATTATTTAATTAATAAAATTAATTAAATAATCTAACTATGCATAATTAATATTTAGGAAATAAAATTTATCCTAACATTCCCCCCCTTAATTGTGCATTGTCTCAAGAGATGAGGAGAGGAACTCTCTGAACAACTCGAACTTGTCACGTGCAAGTGACTTTGTGAAGATATCTGCTCGTTGTTCAGCTGTTGGAAAAAACTAAAGCTGGATGTTGTGCTTCAACACATGTTCGCATATGAAATGAACCTGAACTTCAATGTGCTTTGTTCTCTCATGAAAAACTGGATTGTGAACAAGTTTGAGAACACCTTCATTGTCAACATACATGGTGGTCGGTTTGTCCTATGGTATTCCAAGTCCTTCCAGTATGCGACGTAGCCAAATCGCTTCACAGACAGCTTCTCCTGCAGAACGATACTTCGGCTTCTGTGGAAGAGCGAGAAACAAAGTGTTGTTTCTTACTTCCCCATGATATTGGTCCAGATCCCATAAAGAATACAAATCCAGAAGTGGATTTTCTATCATCAATGTTACCTGCATGATCTGAATCCGAATATCCAGTCAAGAAGAAGTTTTCATTCTTCTTGTATTCTAGACCAAGATCCACTGATCCTTTGAGATATCTCAAAATGCACCTTGCTGCTTTCCAATGACAAAATTTTGGGTTCCTGCATGAACCTGGATAGATAGCTCACTGCAAAGCTGATATCTGGTCTAGTGTAGGTCAGGTAAATGAGACTCCCAATCAGCTGCCGATAGAGAGTGGCACTTACCTCAGGAGATGGATCTGAACGAGATAACTGTAATCTGTTCTCCATAGGTGTAGCAATTGGTGTGCAATCCATCATCCTAAACTTCTCGAGCGTTGTCTTGGTATATTTCATCTGAGAAACAAAGATGTGATTCTCTTTCTGCCATACTTCCAATCCAAGACAGTAGTGCATAAGCCCGAGATCTGTCATGTCAAATGATCGCTTAAGATCTTTCTTCGTTTCATCGATCATCTTCACTGAACTGCCAGTGATGACTAGATCATCGACATAAACTACAACAATCACAATCTCCCCCCCCCCCCTTTCTTTTTGAGGTAGAGATTGGGATCGTATGGATTTCTGACAAATCCATGTTGTACGAGATGCTCATCAATTTTGATGTACCATGCCCGGGGTGCCTGTTTGAGGCCATACAGAGATTTCCTGAGTCTGCATACCTTTTCTTCTTGACCAGGTACTACATATCCCTCAGGTTGAGTCATGTAGACTTCTTCTTGTAAATCTCCATTCAGGAAGGCACTTTTTACGTCCATCTGATGGACTTTCCAACCAAACTATGCAGCTAGAGCAAAGATCATTCTGATCGTTTTGATCTTAGATGTGGGAGCAAATGTCTCCTCATAGTCAATGCCTTCTTTCTGTGCGTACCCCTTTGCTACAAGTCTTGCTTTGCACTTGTCCACTGTCCCATCTGCTTTGTACTTAGTTTTGAATATCCATCTGCATCCAATGGGTTTCTTCCCTGGTGGAAGATCGACAAGCTGCCAAGTGTTATTCTTCATCACTGATTGATATTCAGAATCCATGGCATCTTTCCAAGCTTTTGACTATAGGGCTTCCTGGACTGTAGAGGGCTCGTCTGATTCAATGACTCTACTCATCAAAGCAAAGTTAACTTCTTCTCTTGCTTTACTGCGAGTCCATGGTCCAGGGGTGGATGTATCCGGTGGAGCATCCATTCTTGCATCTCGTAATGTGCTTGTACACCATTTAGGCATACGTTGAACTGTTCCCATGGGTTGTGGTTCTATCTGATCAACACCATCATCCCCATCATCACTTTCATCTTCTGAGGGAACATTAGCTTCATTTTTTACAACTGGTGAAAAATCTACATCTTGCGAGTCTGGAGGAGGAGTCTCTGCTTCCTTCTTCTCAAAAAACTCAACATCTCTGCTTGTGTAGACTTTTCTGGTCTTAGGATCCATCAGTCTATACCCAAGAGTCTCTTCACTGTATCCAATGAAGATGAGATTTTGTGACTTCATGTCCAATTTCTTTCTGTTCTGTTTGGGTATGTGCATGCTGGCTTTGCACCTGAATACTCTGAGGTGTGTAATGGATGGTTTCCTCTTTGACCATGCTTCTTGTGGTGTTATTCCATCAAGAGCAGTTGTGGGTGCTCTATTTAACAAATACACTGTTGTTTTTGCTGCTTCTGCCCAAAATGTCTTTGCAAGTTCGGAATCATCGATCATGCATCACACCATTTCCATGATAGTACGATTTCTTCTCTCGACAACACCATTTTGCTGCGGTGTGTGTGGAGGAGGCATTTGTCGACGAATCCCGTGAGTTTGTAGGTAGTCTCTGAACTCATCACTGGTGAATTCCCCCCTTGATCTGAGCAGAGAGTTCTGATGTGACGACCAGTTTCTTTCTCAACTGCCACTTTGAACTTTTTGAATGTTTCAAAGGCTTCACTTTTCTTGCGAAGACAAAAAATCCACATTTTCCGTGAATAGTCATCAACACAGAGCATGAAGTACTGGAACCCTGAATGACTTGGCTGCATCGGACCGCACAGATCGGTATGAACCAGGTCAAGTTTACCATGAGCTTGAAAAGTACTCGTTTGGAATGAAACTCTGTGTTGTTTTCCCTGCTAAGCAGTGACGACACTTGTCTGTATCCTTCTGAAGAGATGGTAGCCCATGTACCATATTACACCGGCGAAGTGTTTCGAGATATTTGAAACTGACATGACCAAATCTCCGATGCCACAACTGAGCTGAGGTGGAGTTTTTAGCCACAAGTGCTTGATCATTTTTGTGAATGAAATCAAGTTGAAACATTCGTCCCACATTTGAGGCTTTTGCAATTATTTTCGAGCCTCTGGATTTATCTCGAATCAAACACATTTTCTTACCGGATTGACTATCAAAGTCAATTTTCAGGTTGTGATCTAGGAGTTGACTGACCGAAAGAAGATTCTTTGTCAACCCAGGGACATATAGAACATCTGATAGTCTGCATTTGCGTGAACCAAGGGGTAGAGAAATGTTTCCAATCCCCTGAACTGTATATGAAGAATCATCTCCCAACGAAACATGATTTTTCAATGGCGTGTCCCTCATTGAAATAAACTAGTCTCTGTGGCCGGTCATGTGTCGAGTGGCTCCCAAATCAACATACCAGACATCACTAGATGACGTGGATGGTTCACTTGATCGAGCAGTGAACAAGAAGTCTTCATTGTCTGACTGTTCTTGTTGCTCAGCAATATTACCTTGCTGGTGGGGTCTTCTTTTCCAGTTCCCCTTTTTCTGCCCGTGATAGTTGTTTGAATGTCCCTTGTAAGTTTGTTGTTGTTGTGGTCCAGAATTGCTTGATGAACCTTTCTTATATGTGTTAAACCAACATTCTTACAAGTCATGTCCTCTTTTACAAATTGGACATCGCTTCTTCTGTTGATTGTCCCCATGATACTGATTCTGATGTGGGGACTTTTGATAGGATTTAGGTTTTCCTTTACCTTTTCCTTTCCATTTTTGATGTGAAGATAGTGCCTGCTCCTCTTCATCATCCTTGTTGTGCATTGCTTCCTCTTGTTGCAGTAGGTTTACTAGCTTGTCAAAACTAATTGTTGTATCTGACAAGTTTAGAGTTGTGACAAAAATGTGGTAAGAAGAGGGGAGAGCTCTCAGAACAATGGGAACGAGAGATTCATCTTTGACCTCTTCTCCTAGGGCTAGAAGTGAAGCCCTCAACTCTGCAACTCTTCTTAGGAAGGCTTCAATTTTCTCATTCTGTTTGAATTTCAATGTATGTAACTGACTCTACAAATTGAGTATGACATTCTTGTTCTTGGCCTCATATATTGTGCTCAGCTTATCCCAAGCTTCTTTTGCTGATGTGGCATCTCGAATGTGGGCTTGCACATCGTCGGACACTCCAAACAAAATGATGAGTTTTGCTTTCTGATCTGCTCTATCAAATTGTCATTGTTGTGTTGCATCCGTTGGTGATCTGGTTAGAGTACCAGTCACAACAGGACAGATTTCTTCAAACTCAAGTTGTGTTTTTATTTTTGTCTTCCAAGCAGCATAGTTGCTTCCTCTGAGCAATTGTGAATCCGGAAGAAAAAATTTGGGGGCATTGGTGCCCATTTTGCAGAGATCACTGACAGGGTTTGGCTCTTATCACTCCAGGTATAAGGTCTCCCAATCTATATACCGTTCAGTCCGATATACCGAACCTTTCTATATACGTGCCCTTCCAATATACCCATCGGTACGTGGAAGAAGCTCGCCCTTTCTATATACCCGGCGGTACGTGAAAGAGGCATTAACGTACGTGAAAGAATTCGATACGTGGTACCAAGACAGTACTGATGGGGTCTGTGTGATTATTGACACCGGCTCAAAGAAATATCCTCATACGCGCGCGTAACTTCGCTATATACTCGGATAATTTCTCAGTCCGGATTTATGTCTTGCAATCGTTCACAGACGGATGGGATGGTTCATAGTGTGTGCACTGTGACCTTATTACTCCCCGTCGATTTATAGGGACGATGCCCAGATGATGTTTTTGCAGCTATATTAGGCGTTAAGTGCAGTAGTAGTCGCGACGGCTTTACCCGTAAGTGCTTCCCAGAGGCACTGTATATACCGAACGCTGCGAATGAGATCTAGGATCTCGTGAGTGTTACAGAACCAATTTTACTGTTTTTTTATTACAAGTCTGCCAGTTTCTGAGCAGTTACAAAGTTTTGCAGTTGACTATGGCAACCTGCAAATTAGTACAATATGCAATACAATTTGAATGACAGGTAAAAAATTTCAGTTTCGGGGTCCTGGTGACCTCCTGAGCCCAAAATGCTAAAAATTGCAAAAAAATAGCTGAAAATGCAATTTTTAGATGGGTCTCCTTTTGCAAAAAATGTCTGGAATGATAAAACAGACCAAATGGGAGAAATTTTTTTTTTACCCTAAATTAGGGATTTCTCCGCTAAATTTAGTTAGTTGTAACTAAATCCAAAAAAGCCTGCTAAATTTAGCAGTTCCGCCAGAATTTCCGCCAGATGCAAAAGGAGAGTTTTTGAGTGTTTTTTGTGGGATTTGATCCTCAAACCTCTCACTCCCAAGGCACATGCACTAACCAACTTGCCCACTTGGGGCGCTTGGACTATGAAAGGAAGGAATTTGTATTTATTGACAAGTAAATGGACTTACCTCTTGGAAAATGGATGCCACGTGGCACATGCTAGTGAAGAGGATTTTTAGGGTTGTATTTGCCTAAAAACCGGATCTGAAGCTTTATTTCCTTGCTCAGGTCGCATTTACTTGCTCAGGCCACATTTTTTCCTTCCCACGCACTGATCAGGCCGTATTTTTGCTGTATTTTTTTCCTTGGCCACATGTTTTGATGAATGTGCATGTACAGGCTGCGGATTCTTTGTTTGGGCACATTTTTTCCCTTTGGCTGCTGTTTTTGAGTGCCTGGCGCATTTTTGTTTTTGATTGTGTTTGCTTGCTTGGGTGCGTTTTTTTCTGTTGTAGATAACAAACTAACCCTGCATTTGTTTTTGCAGGTCGCTGAGACAGCAAATGGCGCGGGCGTGAGGAGAATGGCATTTTTTAGCTCCAAAAAAACATGTTTTTCTTATGCAGGCCTCGTTTTTTTGTTGATGATACAAACTAAGCCTTCATTTCCTTTTGCAGGTGGCTGTAGATAAAGAATGGCGCGGCTTTTGCTATAAAAAAGATTTTTTACCTTGTACAGGCCGCGCATGGGCGCATTTGCTTAAAAAAATGTTTTTATCTCCTTTTTTTTATTCTCTTTGCTCGGTTTGATTCTTGATCACTGCAGGTACATATACAGACCTCCAAAACAAGCCAAGCAAATTCCAAATAGAGTAAAACAAAACCCTTATTGGGAAATTTTTTTTATTATTATTATCAATACCTGGAGCAATTTTTGCCTGGTGCTGAGTGCACCAGTGCAAAAAAAATTTGCGTTCCAAACACCTGGAATGAATTGGGGGATGTGGAAAGGCAGAGATGAGGCTAGGAGGTTGCAGGAGGCTACATAGGCTCTCTATTGCTGCATACTCTTCTCCAATCTTCTCTATTTCTGCTGCATTCTTTCTTCCACACCTTCACAGGGCCAGAATTTCTCTCTGGTACCAAATGTAGATTGAGAAACAGGGACGGAAGCCTGTGTTATTTTATTAATCTCAATCAAGTAAAAAAGTACAGAGGATGGGCTGCAATATTTATAGATATTGCACAGCCAAATACATCCGGGAAAATGAGTTGCACAGGTGCAACCAAAAACCAGAATAAACAAGCTTCCAAATCACCCGGCAAGCAACAATTACATAAAAACAAATATATTGTTTAAAAGAATATAACAATGTGCATACAGACAAATATGGTTGATTAACCATGTAACAATATAACCATTTATTTTTTAATTAATAAAATTAATTAAATAATCTAACTATGCATAATTAATATTTAGGATGATAAAATTTATCCTAACAATATAAACAAGGGCCCAAAATGGAATATCTGTATATCTACCTTGTAATATGATTTTGGATTAGAAAAATTACACCATACTTTACATAAATTGGTTACTGAAATCCTTGAGGATAATTCCACTTTTTGAAGGATTTAGGGAGCCTATAAATGTAAGGAGAGAAAATTTATTGATATTGAATAAGACACAAAAGAAAAATTCCTAAAATAAAAAAATGATATAAAAAATAATATGATTATTTGAAACTTAGTTACTGATCCAAAAATAATCAAGCTTTTATCTACCTGATCTCAGACCCTTGTAGGCTTTAAATATTTGTCGACAATTTTCTCCTTTTAAGTAATAAATTTAAAATTAATGCAAGACAATAAAGACAATTGCACAATGATTGATTACGGATTTTGGCAATTGCCTAGATCTCTGGGTTCTTTCAAACCGTTCCACTAGTCAAAAAATTTTAAGTTACAGTAGTAATTTCACAAGAAAACCTAATGGAAACTTTTTAGAACCTGCTTAGAAGAATAACTAGACCTTCATATGAAAAGGGTGAAATATAGCACCTGAATTCCCCTTTCTTAGCTTATTCGGCAAGCTCTATGGCACTAGCTCCACTGTTCCGAATCCTATGGTTCTCAATCAGCCTTTTAGATGATTCGTAATTCCCTATGGAACTCTGGTCGATGTTCCACTAGTCAAAACTTGTAAATTACAATAGTACTTTCACAAGAAAACCTAATGGAAACTATTTAGAACCTACTTAGAAGAATAACCAAACCTTCAGATGACAAGGGTGAAATATAACACCTGACTTCCCCTTTCCTGGTGTATTCGGCAAGCTCTATGGCACCAGCTCCACTGTTTGGAATCCTCCGGTTCTGGATCAGCCTTCCAAACACTTCATAACACCTTATGGCACTCTGGTTGATGTTCCAGGATTCACAATAATTTGGTGTGGCGCTATGGGCCGATTAAGTAGTATTAATAACTCCTAGTCACAATAATTTTAATTTACTACTGCCTAAAAATTATAGGTCAATAATAAATAAAATAATAATGCCTAGATAAATTAGGACTTCACACAACTATGTCGTTGACATAATATCTAACTCTCCTCTTAGCTCGATCTCTGCCTTTTCGAGCTCTAGGAATGAGCATGCAAGTAGTGTGTCGTTTCCATTACAAAGAAATGGGTTCCCTATTTAAACAAAAATAAGGCCCTTAAATAATGCATTTACATATAATCCTTAGGCTAATATTAGCCTAAACCCATAGCAAAATAAATGGGATAGTTTCTCATAGTGATGGATTGCATTATTTAATGGGATAAAATCCCAAATTAGGCAACATGTTTGAATGAGTTTATAAAATCCCATTTTGGCGGATAAGGGTTACTGGGTTATATCCCACATTTGGGGGAGAAGATAAATGCTTAGGCTTTAATAAGCCTTTTCCCACATAAGTGAAGTGGTCAAAGGACCACTTGATGCTTAACCACCCCACCTCCTTCTCCTCTCCATGTGTAAGCTTCCACGGATGGCTTGGTTTGCCCCCACCGCTCCACCACCACGTGGTCCTTGGCATGTTGTTGGGGTTGTCAAATTTATACGGTTTAATACTTACCACATCACATTAATACATGGATTTAAAAAAATAAAACCCACCCACTTAGACATGTGGCATGTGGACTTACCAAGATAATATAAATTCGACCCATACATTGTGGTATAGAAAATAATTAACTCGGTCGATAGCATATAGTCCACTTGTCATCTCTCGATAGACAAATCAAGCGAATTAGATTCATGGTGGCAAGCCACGTGGTGGCTTGTGGACCCACCATGTCGGCAATAATACCATAGTCCTCACGGCGGCTAGGCTCCCCTCTATAACAAAAGTTGAGCCTCTTGTTTTGATGAGCTATCTTTGTACAACCATCAAAGACCAGAGGTCAAAAACTAACAAACGACTCCCCTTTGCCTTTTTTCCATGTGTCACAGTGTCATTGATCCAATATTGACTAGTTGACCATAGTTGACTTTCCTATTGATTGAAATTTGTTCGGACATAACTAGATCTCCTGATGTCTTATTTTCACGTTTGCACATTCGATGCAAAGCTCTTGCAACAATATTCTACATTGTCACAGTTTAGGGATGTTTAGGGAACTTTTGATATCAAAAATGATCCCCTGATCAGTTACTTACTAGTAGCTGCATGTATAGATAATTGGTAACAAGACTCCAAATACTTGATATCTTCATAAGACTAAATGGCCTTCATTGTGATAAGATCCACATATTTATATGGGAGTCCTGTCAAAAGTTGAATGTCTTCAAGGGACATTCTAAAGGATAGTGTGTGGGATGTTAGTTGAATGGAAAAGTATAAGAGGAATTATTATAGGTTGTTAGAAGCTTGTTGAGTGTTTTGGTGTTTGTAAGAAACCAAGACATATAAACTAGCCCTATTAAACTGGAGGAGTCAATCCATTGTGAAAATGAATTGGGATCTGATAGGAGTGTATATAGTTGAGGAAATACAAGGATCTTATAAGAAAACTTCTGGATTTGAGGTTGTTCCTTCTCGAGAAATTTTGAAATGACCTTCCTTCTTAGCATTTTTGTAATAAATCGAATAGACCTTCCTGTTTAGTCTTTAGAGATGACCTTCCTTCTCAAATTTTTTATAATAAATCAAATAGACCTTCATGTTTGGTCTCTGGAAATGACCTTTTTGCTTTCTATTTAGAGATGAGTTTCTTTGTTGGGCTTGTGGGTATTTTTTTTCTCGTTTGTTGTTGAGATTGGATAAAACATGTTTTTATTATCATATGCTGTAAAGTGAACATGAATAGTATCAATGTATTTTTATACGAAAAATAAAAAGAGTGCTACCAGTCAAGGGCAATTTTTTACATGTTAACAATTGGTAGCATATAGAATGCTACCGGTCAGCAACATATTACATGCTACCAGATGACAACATTATGCATTCTACCAGATGGTAGCAAAGAGAATACTACTGACTGGTAGAAAGGATAATCTTACCGGTAGGTAGCAAGGGTAATGTTACTAGCTACTAGCATTTTACATGCTTCTGGTCACTAGCATTCTATAATGCTACCAACTAGTAGTAAGGACAATGCTACCAGTTAGTAGAATTATCCATGCTACAAGTTGGTAGCATTATTCTTTCTATTTTCTTGTAGCATTCTGCAATGCTACCGATTGATAACATTCAAAATGCTACCAAATGGTAGCATGTAAAATTTTATTGTCCGGTAACAGTGAAGAAATGTTATTGGCAAGAAGAATTATGAATGCTTATTGACTAGTATCATATAAAATGTTACTGGCCTATAGAATTATAAAATGATACCAGCCGATAACATTCAGAATGTTACTAGCTAGTAGCATTTTGAGTGCTACCGGCCAGTAACATTTTGAATTATAACGAATGGTAGAATTTTGGAGGCTACTGACAGGTACAATGATAAATTCTACTTCTATTGTAGTGGAAACCTTTCCCTAAAATTTGCAAAAAATTCTCCATCCTAACTAGTTTTTTTTTTCTAAGATTCACCTTACTTTCAAAAGTGGTTTTTCAAAATTCACCTACTATTTTCTATGGTTTTTTAGAGGGACCCTTAATATTTACCTTGTATGAGGAATGTAATAATATGTCTATCTAGATTTTTTTTCCCATCCCCCTTAAATTTAGGGAATTTCTTCCTAAAAAGTTTTGGAAATTCATGTAATGTAGGAGATATGACCAATAGGTCGGTATTATGTTCCCATGACTCAGGTGCAACTGTTTTTGTTTCTTCTTCTTCTTATTCTAGAGGAATGATATCTAATGGTGCTACAATTAGTTCCTCAAGGGGTTCTTCAATAGGAAATTCAATATCAAATATTGGAAAGTAATCTTAACCAAATTGTCTTGCAGTTTAGATAATTGGAAGTATGAAATTAACATGATGTTGTTCTTCGAATGCAGGGTCAATTATGCCACTTGCTCGATTAGATATTGTGCACATTTTTTTTAATTAAGGGCAAATAGTTTTGAAGGGACTATACCCTATATACAAAAGGGCTCAAAAGCCAGATAGCAAAGATGAGAGAAGCAGCCCAGAGAAGGGCAAAACAACCAACCAAGGAAGGCTCAGCAGCCAAATATTACAATATAGGTGAAAAAAGGATCTAAACGTACATAGATCCAGAAAAAAGAAGGCAAGATAAAAAAGGAACCAAAAGAGAAACATCATAAGGAGCCCCACCACAAAACAGCTCCAGAACCACCCGATGACAGCCGCATCGCAGCCAAAAAATAGCATCACAACAGCCCTTTACTTGATGGCTCTGTCAATTTTGGTCTTGATAGCCTGCAGTGACATGAAGAAGGAAATGACAGTGGCCTGAGAGGAGTCTTGTAAATCAGCTTGGGCAATTGCAATGTCCCTTTTCTCTTTAGGGCCCCATATGTCCTCACTGATCCCACTTAAACTGCAAACACTGTGGAAATGTTGCTCAATGAAATTATAGATGCTTTTGAGGGCAGACAATATGCAGTCATTTCGGATTTTAGCATTCCCCAATCTGCCATCTAGGGACTGTATTTTCTTAAAGACTTCACCAATAACCCCCTCTTCCTCCTCACTTTGAAGGATCCTTTTACCCTTCGCTCTTTCCATGTTTGCAAGATTTATGCTCAACTTAAAACATATTCCTTGACACTCTTCTCAGCTGATTTGGAACTTATCTATCATGTTGTAAAGCTTGGGTACATTCTTCTTCTAAGTTCATAATTCTTGCAGCAATGTGGTAATGAGTATTGTTTCCTCTGTTGTTCTAAATACAATTTCTTAAATCTACTGTAATGTCTTAGAAGAAAATTAAATTTGGTTGTAGGATTGGATTGTTTTGCAATAGATGTGGCAAATATTAAAGATTTTTGTAGTTTATAATGTTATAATTTTTTTGAGTATTTCAGATATGCAATTTTAAGGATTTTTGTGGTTTTAAAAGGGGTGAAAAGACAACACAATCCACCCCATGGTAGATGCCATATTTTTTTGGTGAAATAATTTCTTGTATGAAAAATATTATTTTTTTGCCAACACTCTAGGACTAGGTACCTCATCTCAAGAATGGGGAGGCTAACATTTATTTAATGTAGAAAAATTAAAATATGTTGTGGCCATTAGATTGGGGATCAAACATGAATAATCCATTGAACTTGTAGAAAATTTCTTGTACTATTTACAAAAAGGAACTTACTTGAAGAAAAGGCAAAAGGGAGGAATGAATGTAGTATGTGAAGGTTAATTTTGTGAATAAGAACTTGTTATTTTCACAAGAATTAACTGTAGTAGGTCCATGCTCAACAAGAAGAACACAAATATGTAAAAAATAGTAAGATATCAAACCATAGACATAAATTTAAATTTATTCATTCCTCAAAGATGCAAATATGCTTCTTGTCTGTTCAACATTACAATGATCACAAAGTTGAAGATATGAAATAGAGGAAACATAGAAAATGAAATAGAAGAAAATAGTCTTTTTCTTGTAGTAAGAGAGTAATAATTATCAACCTTTTGGAATGGATAAATCATCCCAAAATCTAGCTTCAAAAAATTTCTCTTCCTCACATCCCACATGATTTTTCACACTCCCATCACTTGTGACATTTCATATTCCTATAGGAATAAAAATAAGTCACTTTCTTATTAATGATAGAGGAATTTTTACAATGTCAAATTAAAAGGTTACTTAAGTGAATAAGATGAAAATTTCAAAAAGTACATTCCCAATGAAGAATTAGAACATAAAGAGAGAGAAGAAGAAAGTGATCATTTTGAAGATGAATAAGCCTCCGATGATGAAGATATAGCTCCTAGATAAATTTGATGAAATGATCCTATAATGAGCTTCCCACATTTCACATCCTTACTAAAATTTGCTAATGCGAGTGCCAACTTCTCCACCTGTGGGATATAAAAAAACCCAAAGAATTGATCCAAGTCTTGAGAATGCCACCAAGGTTCTTACATTGGTTGAATAAGACTCGATGATCTCTTATAGTATTAGAGATTGAACCTCTAATTTATACAAGGTATTCCAAAGTATCTTCATTAAAGGAGAAGGGGCCACTCTTTCTTGACCAAATATTTAAAATACTTGAGGATATGTTCCAAGGATGAATGTTTGTTGAGAAGATAATAGTTTCAAAGATCTCAAATGCATGCTCTCCACAAGACTCAAGTTTTGAGATGACATCGTTTATCATATCGTATCTAGCACTCATTGTGCAAGACCATATGGGAGAAAAATTGTCATAGATAAAGGTGAATACATTTTTACTCACTAAGGAGTGAGAATCAAGACAACTCATCTCATACACCAATGGGAACACAATATCCTAGTGAAATTTTTCGATCTCAATTCCAATTTGGGTCATCTCTACTTTGGAAACAGTGGCAGGGAAAACTTGAATAGTGAGAGAACTTCTAGTAATAGTACCTTTCCTTTCTTGAGAATCCTTTCAACCTAGTTATCATTTGTTTTCCCTTGCATGGTGTAACCTCGGGCTCTTTTGATCAACTTAGGATAAAAGATGATAAGAGGAGGGATGAATTTCTTAGGAGGAAGGGGTAGTGCATTGGGCTCTAGGAAGTATTACACATAGGTAGTGAGAGTTTTCACATGCTCCTCCATTTGATCCATAGTTTATTTGTACTCTTCATTGCTAGTAAATAAGTGGGCCACATACTCCTTGAACAAGTATGAATCTCCTTTATTTATGGCTTTCCGCAAGGATATTTGGGTAAATTCATAGTCATCTTGAGTCAGCTTTGCCATGGGTTTTACAAATTTTAGTCATGCAACTTCCACATATCTAGTAATAAAACATAAAATTGTCTATGATTTCTTAGTTCACTTGGTCTTTATTTATTTTGATATTGCCTCAAAATTAGGTGCAACGGCTTCCTACACCATTCTTGAATCACTACCAACCAACTTTTGTAATGTTTGACATAACTAAGTGTTTTGGAGTGGGAGTTATTTACACTCACTTTGCAAGTTTAACTCAAAACTAAACCATGTTGGAGGATGGTTGACATGTGGTTGCACCATAAAAACTAGGGGAGAATACATACACATTGACACAAGGGGAAATTAAAATCACTTATCACCTGATCATTCCAAGTGTCAGATTCTGGCTTCATGTGAGTGAGATGCAGGGGGTTGAAAATGGATTTCAGAGGTTACACTGAGGATGTCCATATGTACTAAAGCTACTGAGAGAGGTTGAGAAAAAAATTTGGTACCTCATGTCCCTTTTTCTACTGGTGTAATGCAAGGGGACATCACCTGATGAAAAATGTGCCATGGATCTTCATCTCATGAGGGGGGATAATTAGTTAAGAAAACATGCAAGTTTGTAACTTCTTAGGTTCAAAAGTGATGGCCTACAAGTTTCTTGAAGAAAGGAATCATGGGAGAGAACAATTTAGTGTAGTATTTATCCATTTTATTATTGGTGCAATCCAAGGGGACATCATTATCTCATAAAATTGCTAGGGGGGTCTTATCATGAGGAGGTGACAAGGGGTTAAGTGACTTTGTAAGTTTGGGAGTTAGGACTCCCTAGGTGTAAAAGTGATGTTGGGAAAGTTATGGAGAGAAGGGATTCATAGGGGAGAAATTTTTTGTGTCCCTCATGTTATATTTCACCTAAGGGAAAATAAAAGGGGAACTCACATGCTTCCAAGTGCGCCATGGATTTTGCTCATCATGAGAAGGGGACATGGGCACTTAACCATCTCATATGCTTCGCCTAACACCCCAAGTTGTATTTCAAGTGACAAAACAATATGAATCAATGGGGGAGTGCACTTTGGTGTCCCCCCATGTACCATTTGTAGCATAGGGATAATACAAAGGGATGTGATATGATCCAAAGTGTGCCAAGGCTATTTTAAAATGTTGTTGTCATCTCACTAAATCCATTTTAAAACATCGAGAGTAATTTTCTACCCCATTAGCATGGAAGAGTGTTTTTGGGGTCAAACCTCATATGATTTTGAGTCAAAATCACCTGTCAAGATCATCACATCCAATTTTAGGATCCAATTCTTCCTAAAAACAAATTCAGGTCATGTTCCTCTTTTGGCTCGAAGGGGCAACTGTGGTGTCTTGGATTAACATGAAATATTTTGAAATATTAGACCAAAATTATTGTGTCCATCATGTAAATGGTTCAAATATATTTCCATTGTATATTTTTTAGCTCCCAAATCCTCCTCAAACTCCCAGAATCATCTAGGAAATTCAACTTTCTCTATTGGAGTATAACATTCCCTACACCCAAAATGACCCTATTTTACTAGTTTGATTCCCGCCACCAATTGGATATAAATAATATAAAAAATATACCTTGAATATATTAAAAAATACCTTTAAAAATTCCATATGATTTGTGACCTTGCGATCACCTTTTTAAGGGGGTTCACTAGTTGCAAAATAGACAAAAAGGCCCTTTCTAGCCCTCCAGGGGGAGTTGTTCTTCCTTGGAACTTACTAAAATTTTCAATCACCTTAGGAATATATCCATGCATATGAAACACACTTGAAAATATTTTTATCAAATTCCTATAAGCTAGAATTAGGATGATACTATTTGTGAGAAGGTTTACTAGAGGAAGAGTTCACAATGATCGAGAGAGACACTTTTGAAGTGGGGCATTGGTTGTCATGGAAAAAAAAATTCAATTTTTGCAAGCTATAAATTTAACATGAAAACATATGTCTCTAACTCGGGGAAATTAGACCATAATGGGTAATGGAGGACCTTATAATTCTCATGGTTAGGTAGACTAGTTTCATTAGGTAATAGATTCATTATTTCACCAGCTAATACAAGCAACAAACACACAAAAAGAGGAAAAATAAAATAAACACATGAAAAAACGGAAACACACAACAAAAATGGAAATTATGGTACATGGTTGGGAACAAATAACTTTATTACCTACATAGATTCATATGTTTCCCATTACGAGGAAACTCCAATGGGGTCCCATCAATAAATGTAAGTTATTATATATTCACTCTGCAGAAGTGCCTTATCTTGAGAGGGACAAATGAGAGAGAGTCAAAATTTCATGTCTTCCTTTGGGCTCCTGCCTCTTATCCCAGAGTAGGAAAATGTATCCAATTTGAAATATTCTATCTTGTGTATTTTGATAAAAAAATAATATATTCTTTACTTTCGATTTGTTTCTTCTTAGTAAATCCAATGCTACATGTATTTCTTCATTCAATTTATTTAAGTAGAAAATAATCTTGTCAAGAGCATCAAAGTATTCTCCATTTTATACTACCTTTACCAGTTGCAAGGAAGGTAACTCTAGAGAAATTGGAATATGAGATTTCATTCCATATAGTAGATGGAAAGAAGAAGTGCCAAAGACCCTCTTGGGAATTATACAATTACTACATAATGCATCATTTTGTTTCTTATGCCAATTCATTTGATTAACATCCTCTAGTTGTTGAACAATGGTAAAAATATTTTTGTTACTATAATCCACTTGGAAATTTCCTTGCAGATAGTTTATAGTAGAGTGGGATAGTGAAATACCATGGTTGTATAAAAAATCCAACAATTCACTAGAAGAGAAGTAACATTATCAGATACTTTTTTTTTTGTACCCTAATTTGACGATGATATTCTCCTTCAAGAAATTACATACCGTTTCAAAGTTATCATGTTTGCACAAAATAAATTCAACCCACTTTGTGAAGTAATTTGTAGCGGTGGGGACATACATATGACCCGCATAGGGGTGTGGATTTAATACACCAACAAAGTCCAAAACCCATTGTTGGAAGGGTTCTTCTATGATCACGAGCCGGAGTGACAAAGGATCAAGCCTTGGTTTTCTTACAAATTGTTGGCATGGATTACATTTCATTACCAATTTATAGGTCTCCTAAAAGAGGGTGGGATAATAACAATGACCTCTCAAGATTTTATGAGTGGTTACTAAGTCTAAGAAATTCCATCTGCATGCTTGATCATAATATGCTTTGAAAATATTCTTCGGTTGATCTTCTTTAATGCACCTAAGAAAAGTGCCATCTAATCCTTTCTTATACAACATGTTCTCACAAATGAAATAATTTTATACTTTTAGATGTAGAGTATTCCTTTGCTTGTAATCCAAACATGGGGGGAAATTCCTTTAGGTTAGGAAATATGTTAGGTTTGACTAGCAAAGATTGGGGGCACTTACAAAAATCATAAGAGGGAGGTATTTGATCAAGAACTCATAAAAATTCAAGAAATCTTACAATTATTTTTTAGAAAGGAGTTCACATAAGCCATTACCTCATACCAGTTTGGAAGGTCTTATGCCAAGAGGTAAAACCTAAAATTCTTCAAAGTTGTGAGTTCAAAGTTGTCTACTTATAATTACACTATCACAACATGTCCCAATATCTATCCTTTCCTATTTCAATAAAAATTTTCCATCTTTATTCTAAAGCAAAAAACTCTTTAAATTGATAATGTTACCATAAAACAATAGGTTTCATAAGAAACACACAATATTTTATCTTGTCAACTGAAACTTTCATTCTTAAAATCTCCTTTCTAAGCTTCTATTCGAGTTCTTGTAGTCTATATCCGGGTAAGTGCAGGAAGTTGATGGACAAATATAGGGTCATCCGTGGACATCATATTGCAAATAACAACATAATATCAACTTGTAGGGATTATTAGCAATACATACACTCAAAATTAGAAAAAATTATAATAATATGAATCGTAGCATCCGGAATCTAGTTTCTAAAATACTAATTTTTGTAAAAAATGGACAATATTAGCTATATTAAACACTCAAAATTCAATGACTTGGTATTTTTTTTTAAAAATGCCGATAAGATTATAGTCCGTTTGCCCACAATTTGGATGACCAAAAATTGATATATATTTTTTTCCTTTAGTGAGAAGTTATATGCCACTATCTATCTTGGGATGGATTTTATTTTGTATTTTTTTGAGTAATATTTTATTTTTTATGATTTTTTCCATGAAAGTGGTATGAAAACATAAAGAAAACAGAGCACTTTCCGTTTGCCCGCCATAACTTCATCAAAAAATATTGAAATCAAATATGTTTTTTTTTTTAACATGTATATAATTTCACCAAAGTTGGGATGGTATAAGTTTTATCACATTCTGATAAGTGAAACAAATTTTGCAGTCTTAAACGTAGACATAAACATTCACAGGAAAAAGTGTCTTAAAGACCTACTATTAGTAAAAAATTATAAAATGATATTTATCCTCTTCTATTCACTTTAAAATCAGTATTTCTAAAAAGCTAATAGTCTCCCCCTACGCAATGGTACCATTTTTATGACATATTTTTTACTTTTCGGCATGGTTCAAGTCCGCGGAAGACTAAATTTGATGTTTTGCTGTTTTTAATGTAAAATTCAGGATTTGATGTCCACTTAATTTTCCCCCAACTTGGTGCACTTACCCATCCCCTCATAACTTCATTACGAGTTACATTTTTGAATCCTTATATCCCATTTATATAGTTACCTACATTTTTTACTCTTTATTATCCTTTTTAACATCTAATTTTGCCTTTACACACCTTGAACACAAACCCTAACTAGGACTATCAAACCCTAGGTCTACTATATTAAATCAAGTTAGACTTGCTAGAATATTTAATACCTTTTTATACCTATACCATGATTTTACAATGAATTATACTTTTTTTACAAGCCAAAAACCACTAAAATTCCCTTTTAGGAATTCAAATTACATTTTGGAGGGAAACCTCCTAATTCAATTTTTTTGCATGCCTAGACCAACTTAGGCATTTGAATGGACCTACTAGGACTCTACTGACATACTCCAAACCTTAATTTATCTTATTAAACCCAAAATTTCATAATTTTATCTAAAAATCAAAATTGGTTGTTGGTGAGAAGATGCTCCTGCATCAAATTCTTTCATCTGACAAAGTACAAACTGAAGACTAGTTCTTCGACAGGTCTTACAAGGTCAATTCTATCCATTTCAAGTCATGTGTGCATTCTTTAGGAAGGTTTCAAAAATTCATAATAATCCAAAGGTGATATTTGAGATAAAATAATGTGTTGGAATTTATTTAAGAAAGTTTAGGTAGAAATTTTTGGTTTAGGGATAGATTGTGTAAAAGCGGGGTTTTCATGTGTAAGGAATGAATAAGCAAATCATTAACATGAACTCCACTAGTTGATTATGGGAGCTCCATAAGGAGTTATAATTCAAAAAAATAGTAAGCTGGTATCTTAGAAACTCCTCTTCATGGTGGAAGAATAATTTTTTTCATAAGACCTAAGACCTTCTCAAGGCTGCTTATTCTTTGTAGGCACACCCCTTCTGTCTTGAAGAAAAGGGAGCCATTTTTTGGATATTTTAGGAAGAATTAGGTTCAAAAAACATATGAAAATTATCTTATAATTTTATTTGGAATTATAATAATATAAAATTTCATCTCAAAATACCTCTCCGAGCTTCGGGAATGTTATATTTAGGTTTCCTCTAGTGTAAGGTGTACCGATGCCATAGTTATTTTTTTCAAGTACCACATGTTAAATGTTCACTTCTTTCACCCATTTCACCCTGCACCCCCCTTATACCTTTCCCAAGGGGATAGAGGGGGAAAAAAATTGTTCCCCACTTGTAAGCACCTCTCCTGGTTCTTCATATGACCATACCCAAATCTACATGGGGCTCATTTGGTTATCTCCCACTCTTGCACATTGCACAAGATCCCACCAAGTGGAACCATATTACTCAGGAAACCATTTTTTAACCTCTTATCATTTTTTATAAGGGTAAAATGGGGAAATATTTGTCACCCCCCATGTAATACCCTTATGAAGTCCTCCATACAATCATTTTTTAGCCACTTAGGAGCTTAAGCGACTAAACCCCATCTTGTGCACTCCACCACATGCTACCAAGTGTCATCGTCTCTCCAAGGTGTTATTTTTTTCACCTCTTGTCCCTTTTAAAATGGGATATATGGGATGTAAATTGGATGTCATGTGCAAACCCATATTTAAGTCAAAATTCAATCACCCATGGTCAAACAACAATTAACAAGAAAACACAAAAATAAATCTTAACTTTTTGTTGAGCTAATTTCTTTGCACAAGTATGCATATCCACCATTTTTGAAACTTTGAAATCTATAATAACTCTATAATATGATATATATTCTCCCTATGAATGAATACTTAGTGTTTCACATGGCTCTTTATCTGAAAATTGAAGCATGAGATCCCTGCATGAAGCTGAACATAAGTTGAGTTCATTGTTTTCACACATTTGGTCACTTTGGTGAATTTTTTATCGTCAAAGATTCAAGCCTCCATTAATGTATGTCATAAAAAATATTAAACTTGTAATCCTCCATCAAAATTTTTCTTTTTTGATTTTCAATAGTTCCAACTGATGAAAGACAATCAAAACTAGAGCACAAGATCACAGTGTAGAGTTGAATCCAATAATGGCGTTTCGTTACAAAATGAAAAATGTTTGACCAATTACTAAAAACATAAAGTGATATATAAAATGAAATTATAAAAATATTAATTATCTAAAAATTAATATCCCTAATCACTTATAACATTCAAAAATAATTCAAAACAACAAACATGGTAAAATAAACAGTTTTCCCAAAATAATTGGTTCCAAAAAAACAACTTGATAAAGATAGAAATTAATAAAAATGGTAAAGCATAATCTATGGAGGATATTTAGTGCTTCATGATATTCAAAAGATAATATTTTATCAAAAATGAAAAAATCCCAAAATAACAACTCCTGGTCCCACCTGCGAAAAATATAAAGTTTTAGTTTTCAGTCCAAAAAGTTGTTGGCTTCATTTTCACTCATCTCGCTGAATTTTTCCCATCCTCACATGGTTTTAAAGTTATATCACAACTCAAAAAATAAAACTAACTCTCCAAAAGGATTCTAAAGCATCATTCTAACCACAATTGTGTCAAGGAGTGATACTGAGCATATCGAGGGGCAACATGTGAAAATCAGGAAAATCGTGAAGCCGGAAAAGAATTTGAAAAGAGTAAAGAGCCCCATTTGAATCCAAGATTTATCAAAGGATATCATCATGATAGTAAATAAAATGAGAAAATCTGTAAGAAATCTGATAAACATTGTGCACTGAATCCATTGTCCTTTGTCTGAGAAGCAAGTTGAAGTGAGATAGTCAAGTCACGAAAGTATTTAGGCCAACATGTGTGAAGAATCAAAGGATCCTCCTTTCTCATAGAAAAACATATAAACATGAAGTTATGTAAAAATCCCAGGTCTTATTTCATTTAAGTACTTTGGAGTAGTGAATACATTATCTTCATTTGTGACATCACGAATGCAAGAACAAGAAATCATACCAAATCTCTTTTGATGTCATAGTTTTCTTAAACACATAATCAAACACCTATTAGTGTGGTCACTCACCCAAGGATAAATAATTACAAGTGAAACTAAGAGCCATTGATCATGGACCTTCAAAAATGAAGAGAATGAAAAGAGAACACACATTGGTTTCATATTCGAGGAGGATTCATAATAAGGTAAAGCTCATCGTACATCCCGTAGAGCCACTTGAGTAAAACAAGAGTGATCCATCATAGCCTACTTCTATTCAAGATCATCCAAGTGTGTCTTTCTCAATTTCAGAAACCTTCCCATGAGAAACATGTGAATTGGAGGTGTATAAATAAATTTTGGATCCAAGAAAGGATAGAAGGTAATGATATTCATTCAGATCATTGTGTGTACAAGAATGGGAAATCATCTTTGTTTCATTTTTTCCCACCCACTTGGTAGTGTTCTTAAACACTCACCCAAATAATTTTAATGTGATCATATCTTAAGAAGGAAATGCATTACCATGATATCATTCCATTCCAACCAGTGGTCACTTAACTCAAGAATCTCATTCAGGAAGAAATCCTCTATCTGTAAAGTGAAAGATAAACATTAAGAGGTTTGAGAATCTGGGAGTTTTCTCTCATGAATATTGGAATCATTTGTGAAATCCTTAGGAGCAAGAAAGTGATCCCCACTCTCACTATGAGATCAAGAAGGAACCACCATGATTGATTCCCGTAGTCATCTCAAACTTCCATCAAAATGAATCACAATAGTGTTTCTAAACAATCATTCAATAATATAAAGTGTACATGCATCTTGCAGAAGGAGAAAATTCTGAACAACATGCTTAAATTCAACAATTTCCTCTCTATCAACAAGGATTCTCTTCACTAGACTATTCAACTCTTCTTTCTCCCCCTCCAATGTTCTAATTTATCATTAATAATGTACTTTTTTTCTATTTCTTCGTATTCACTTAAGTGACCCTTAGATAAACATTGTAAGATTACTTTTTCCAATAATAAGAAAAATACTCACTTCCTAGAAATATAAAAGGTCACAAGTGATGAGGATATGTGAAGAGTCATGTGGTGGGTAGATGAGAGGACATGTTGTAATGTTATAAATTGGAATGGCTTCTCCATTACAAAGGGATGAAATTTTTTGATTGAATGTATGTTGTTTAGAGTACCAATTATACATCAAGCAATAAATCTACAATTCTTCTATTTCTTTGTCAATGTTTCTATACTCTCTATTTATAACTTCTCATATACAATAATATTGTAAAACCAAGAAAGGTCTTTGCACCTTTGATAAATGAATCAATGGAAGTGCGTCTATGACTTGTTATCTCTTATCATGTTTTACATTATTGTATTCTTATAATTGGATGTGAACTCACTTTTGTTATTGTTTGTGAATTTTGTAAGCATACTCACAATAGTAACCCTCTCTCTCCTTATTCACCCAACTCCCCTTTACCTATATCCACCGCTAATTCCTCCCTTGTACCTCATACAAGAATTTTCCATGGATTTAGTGGAGTGTTCTTGTGTGATCCCCAGCCTATTTTCCACCCCTTAAATTTTAGGTTGTTTAATTAGTTTACATTAAATAATGTGATCCTCCCCATACACAAGGAGGCATTTAGCCCCACACTATTGGTGAAAACTCAATCATTTTTAACAAGAAAAATTATTTCGCCAACAAATCCCCACATAGTTCTATCTAGAGGTAGGTAGATATATTTGTTGTTGTGTAAGTTTTCTATCCACGATAACATTGTATTCTTCCATGTGAGCTATTTTGTATTCTCTTTCTAGTTGTTTTGTGAAACATTTGATAGCTAAGTTCACTAGTTTATTATTCCCTTTTCCATATGAGTCCTTTGAAACATCATAGGAGGATTATTCTATGTTGAGATCATACTCTAGCCTATAAAACTTGGATTTTTCCTCTTGTGTGGCCCCTAAAAGAGGTCACATAGATCTCTCGTAATGGTGTTTCCATTGATGGAGTTGCACTTGAACGATAACATGAAAATTCCCCAAGTAATTAGCAAGAAAAATGAATTCAAGGAACTTGTGAATGAAAAAATAAAATGGTCTTATCATTCTCATAGATCAAAAAGGAGAAAATACATATTGGGAGTGATGTGTAACTCCCATGCCTAGACACATCATACCTCCACAAGGGAGAAAGTAGTTACAATTCAGAGATAGAATATAACTCATATATGACAACTATGATGCATATGACAAGTATGCCATATTCTATGACATAATCTATAATATGTCATATAACTCTTAAAAGACCTATGAATCACCATATATGATGTGGAAATAACCAAATAAGCTAATAAATGGATAAAATAAACCATCACACCAACACCCAACCTTCATCCAAGCTTAGGAATAGGCATTAAAAGCTAGAAATAGAAAGAGGACTCTCCTAAACAAGCTAAGAAAGATGTGTCAGATGGGTCCCGAAAAAACTCCTGATGAGGTATCCATGTATAAATTACAATATTTATGTAAAAATAAAATGATAAGAGGATTAGAAACCCCAAAGAAGATGTGTGGCTATAGTAGACCTCACCCTAATATGAGAGTGCAAGTGAAGAAACTCTACTTTAATGAAGGGTTTAGTAAAGATGTATGTAACCCTATATGAATACTGATAATACTACAAATCAATGATGTATCCATGAATCAACTCCTCAATGAAGTGCATGTGTATCTCAATGTGCTTCCTCTACTGATGCTTAAATAGATTTCGGTAGATGGAGATAGTGCTAGAGTTTTTATAATAGATGATGGTAGGCCATCGTAAGTGAATAAATAACTTAGTTCGAATCCCTTATAGCCAAATAGATTATGTGGTAGTGTTAACCACTCCCATTTATTTTTCCTCTAAAGAAGATATAAAAATCACATTTTGTGTCTTGTTTGACCAACTGACATGACCTAAACCAATAGAAAAGTTGTATCCAGAGGTAGAATTTTGATGATTTAGATCACCATCTAATCAGAATCCTTAAATCTAACTAAATCAAACTTTATCCCTCCCATGTAATAAGTTCCATAAATATATGTGTCTCTAACATAGTGAAGGATCCACTTAGCCACTTTCCAATACAGCTCATGAGGCTCCTGCATGAATCTAGACATAATGCCAATAATACATGAACGATCCAACCTAGTATGAGTTAGGTAGAATTTACTAGTAAAATCCCAGGCACGTTGGCACACCACTCAACCTAGACTGAGCACTCACCCAAAACATGAAAAGGTACCAGGCCCCTCTTTAGGGTTGTTGTCTTAGGATGTTAGAATGATGAAGACTTAATGCATTCAGATCCATAATTAATATTTCATTCTACAGTGCATGTTCATAGCTAGATCTAAAGAATAAACGATTTAAATTATGATCATAATAAAATCAAGCATGCAAGAACTAATTATTCTCAGGGTTAATTATCTGATTCAGCCAATACACTCAATTTTATTAAGCATAACGAATACACAAAAATATCATTACAATAGATAATACCATAGTTTAAGCACACATTAGATATGGCAGCATAAATTCACTGTAATTAGTTCTCACAGATACCTCCAAAAATAGGTCACATATTGAAAATAGCCATGCACCTTTACAAACATAGCCATAAATGCAAGTGTGCTAATAATAGACCTCTTCTAGTTAACTGGTAGTAGTAATTCTATTCTTATCCCACACCCATGCAAAGTGAGTCATATATGTTCTTAAAAAAATAGCTAATGCATGTCACGCTAGTCTTTTCCAGGTTTATGTGCTTTACACGCTATCTCCAAAAATAGCCCGCTCATGTGAAAATGGATAAGTCCCAAATCCACCCTTATATCTAGCATGCGTGTTCTTCCCTATCCTTCTGCACCTTTGACTACGCCCTATTCTCTTACAAAAAAAATTTGTGTGCCTTCTGATAAGTATTCCACTTTCATTGACTCAACATTACCCCAAACTAAATTTCATTGCCGCCCTAAAAATGGCTACTCCTTTAATAATAAAGAATAAAGTAATGGAAATGTAGTCATATTTTATACCCTTTAGACCAATAGTCTAATCCCATGCGCACTACCCTATCACCCAGCGGGTGTTGGGCGCTCACCCGAGGCACGCACGGGTGCTGAGTCTCTCCTTTATGTGAGTTTCATGAGAATGCATCGTCTTAGGACATATAATGAAATGTAGGACAGAAAATAACTATACAACATTCTTAAGAACTTATAAGGAGTTAACATCTCACTGTATTATATGGATATGGTTCATACAAAAGGGAAATGCATAAGTATTATACTCCTGAACACATAGATGATTCATAACAGAGCATTATATTCATACTAACAAAGTCAATAACCCACATTACATCCCTTGAGGTCATAAAAAATCCTCATATAACTATGCAAAGCCAAGTCATGCATCGAAGCTATATTATGCTTATCATATTACAAAGAAAAATGAAAACCCATCCCCTTAGATGTGTCATCGCTCACAGAGATCTCCTAACCCCTAACCCATAGCATCCTTTATCTATTTCTACAGGGCTTCGCCTCTCTTTTCTTCTCTTTTTCCTTCTATCTACTCTTCTTGCCTCTCTCCTCTACTTCCAATGGGCGCTTGTATTTATAACCTTAGCACCCACCACTATGCCTTTTAGAAGTTACAAATCGTTTACCAAGTGTTGAGGTGGTCCTCCATGGAAGCATTCCTTCATATATATGAGCTTTCCACTTCTTGTAATGATGCCTTCAATAACCTTTCATCGCATGCCTAGAATATTCCCTTTTTG
Organism: Taxus chinensis; assembly: GCA_019776745.2. Classification (NCBI taxonomy): domain Eukaryota; kingdom Viridiplantae; phylum Streptophyta; class Pinopsida; order Cupressales; family Taxaceae; genus Taxus; species Taxus chinensis. The sequence continues at coordinate 768,267,868 of CM034153.1, forward strand.
ATCTGACAGTTGCTAAGGTGGCACCTTATCCACAAGGGTCATGTGCTTCCTAGGATGTCGAATGCAACTAAGTACAAAACATGTTTTTCCTTGCGTGCACGCGTCGTGTGTTCTAGAAAACCCTACTAGAACCCTTCCCTATGCACCTTCAACCCGTGGGCCCTTCTTCAACTAGGTTCCACACGCCCACATGCCCTTTTATACTAAGCTGATATTTTGGGGCCTAACATCACCCCACTCTACATCTGTTCTCCATCCTCAACAAAATTCTTTAATAAAGAAATAAAGAATGGTGGATCCTTATAAATGGTTGGAACGGAAGAATAAAGGCATGAAGGAATGAGAAAAGAATGAAAGAATGGGGAAATTTATTTGTGGAGGAGGAGAGGGAAATCCTTCCCTAATTCTACTTCTAGTTTTCCCCAAGTGTTGACCTCATCTTGAGCTTGTTGATAGAGGTCACCCACCTGGGTGGTCACTTCTTTAAAACTCAGTTCCTCCCCCTTAGTGCTCATTGTTTCCACAATCTCCTCAATTTTTTTTTTCAAATCCTTGAGCTCGTCCATCCTCCCAGTGATTTGGGGGTACAATTCCTTCAACCGGCTCTTCATTGAGCCTTGCAAGGTCTCAATGGCCTATGATTTTTTTTCTACTTCAAATAGGATTTTATCCCACTCAGCCATGTTCCCCTTATTCACTTCTTGGAACTCCTTGAGTTCAGCTTCATGGGTGGTAACTAAGATACTTGCCACTCTATCCCTATCTACAAAATTATCATAGGCAGCCTCAGTAACTTGCATGTGGATTTTACATCAGCAAGGATCTTTTCATACTGAGAAAAAAATTTCCAAAACCTTCATCTTATTTTCCTTTTCTTGGCACGTTGATGCCTCTTCTGTGGATTCCAATGCCAGTGGCCACCTCTCCATGGTGAGTATATAGGTCAAGTCCTCTAGGCATTGCAAGGAATATCCATAATTTTTTACAGATGGTGTTAAGTATGGATGCTTTAAGATAATGACATCTATGATCATCTCTATCTTCTTTTATGCCTCGTGCACTCTTGCCTTTTCATCCTTTAGCTCATGCCTTAACTAAGCATTGATTAGTTCCTCTTGCTACAGGTCCTTACTTTTCTCAAGGAGCTCTTCTTCCCTTTTCTCCAGTTCTTCCTTTAGGAACTTGACCCTGTCGTTTCTCCTGAAGAGCCTAGCTTCAACCTCAACTGAGAATGTGTTGAGTGCGTTGCAGATTTACTCATACGATAATATTTGAGCATTCACCAAGCAGTTTATCCCTTTTATTTTTGGCACTTTCATCAATGCTCCTTAGATTACCTTAAACTCAGGCTCATCAATGTCGGACTCAAATGGCCATGAAAGCATTTTCCTTATCTGAGGGTATGCACCTTCCTCATCAGATGAAGTCATGGCTAAAATTTGTTCCATTGGCATGGTGTTGTGGAAGCACGTGCGTAACACCTTGTTTAGATCATCGATGTAGCCCATTCCTTGAACTTGTGATGCTTTGGTGCTCTTTCTCCCTATGTGAGCAGCTTTTGGTGTAACACCCTTGACAATTTTTATATTCCTCCTTTGCATTTCAAGCATTGACATATGATTTTCTTGATAAAGTGTTCTTTTGACTGTTGAAGATCATGCTTGATATGGATAAATCATTTTGTTCTTAAAATCATTAGACTAAAATAGTATGGATTTCACGAATTTGTTTTCACTTTGGAAAGGTAAGCTATAATCTGGATTTAAGAGTTACAAACTTATTCCTATTTCTGACTCATCCTTGGATCAATTTCAGTGATCCAAGGAATGTTTTAAATATCTTTCATAGACTAAATGGTAAATTGATATCAGTAGTTTGAGGGACATAGCGGACTGAACTTTGTATGTTACAAATTCTTTGGTCTTATGTGAACATGTTTTCATTCAGCTATATGTTTGTGCTTGGGTCTTTGAGGATTGATCTTGGAAGGACATAAGGGATGTAAATAAAATTCAATTTATTTTATGACAAAGGAGGAATTTGGAGTCCAAAAACCAAAAGATTATCCTAACAGTATCCTAAGCTAGGTAAGAACACCTATGTTCTAGTTACATCTACTTATTTGGATTTCATTCAAATCTAAGCCTCTTATTCTATTTTGTTGGGTTGGCGTCCTAACCTAAGCTATGTGCTAAATGAATATGGGAGAGATTACTAAAGTAATGCTAGGCTATTTTAACTAACACCTAATACTAAATGGTTATGAATTTAATCTAACCTAAGGTGGAAATTACTATTGACAATGTTTTAAGACCTAAGGTGGTTATTGCTAGACTAACCTAAATTTTATGGGATCCATCCTAAACTATTGAAAGGGAACCTAAGGGTTGCATGTCTTTAAGGTGACGGTTTCGATGGCATTTAAGTGATTTGATAGGGTTTAATAGATGGTGGTACTGTCAGTTTTGGCAGGGGCTAGTTGACTTTAGTGGAGGCATACATGGAAGCTCCACTAAAGATGGAATTGCATGTTTGGATGTAATTGGCATTCACTAGTTTTAGGAGGTGGTGGCAAGGAAAGATAAGCAGGAAAATTGGAATTAATGGCATTGGTGGACCTTGGTTTTTGTGTGCAAACTGTCTTGGAAACTTGGAAGGCGGGTTTGTAGGAGGTTGTTTGGTTTTACATGCATTGCGGATTTTTCTCTGCATGGATCTATCTGGTTCTTCGAACCAACAGTTCAAACTTCACTTCAAAGCTATTTTTGGTTTCTATGGTCTATTTTTATTAAAGGAAAGTATATGACGCATAGGAAGAAAAGATGTTTGATTGTTGATCTTTCATGGAGAAGAAAAAGAGTTGGAATCTCAGCAGGAAGTCTCCTTCGATTTGGCAAAAGCACTATCAGGCATGATAGGCTCTACCCATTAAGATTTCATGCTTTCTTCTAAATGATTCATTATAATAACTTTGCTCTTATGCTTATTAATATTTGCATGATTTGTCTGGTTGATTACTTACATGCTTTTTGGAATCTCTGTGATTTTTGGATATGAATCCATGGCTTAAATAATGTTGTTTTGGAAACTCTCTTTCTCTGTGCAAGTTTAGTGATGTCATGCACGTGAAGCTTGTATGAAAAACATTTTTTTTGTAGCTTTTTTTTTCATTCCGGAACTTGCATTCGAGGTTGTTGTGTTTTTAATAGGCCTTCGTTGCAATATAGGGTTTTAAACTTTATGGGAACCTTGAGTTCCATTTGATCTTGTATTAGGGCTTCGTGTTTCGATATAAACTTGTGATGGAGCTTTGTGTTGTTCTGAACCAATGTTTGGAAACTTGTGTAACCCTGAAATGTTGCTTGAAGTTCATATTTCACATTATGCTCGTATTTTATTGCTTATGCAGTTCTAAAATTTTGTGAGAAGCTTGTGTTAAACATTGTACTCATATTTGGCACTTGAGTGTTATGAGATTTTAATTAGATCAATGAATTCGATTTTGTTCTAGTATTTCTGTGTTGGGTTATACTTGTATTAAAATTTTAAAGCTTATAATTCTTTTATTGAGCAACTTATTAACAGGAAAACTAGGTGATAGTTTGAATGAGTTGTTTGGTAATCCCTTCGAGATCTTGAACTGGGAACGTGTTGTTTAAATGAATGTGATATATTTGTTTTTAAGATGTATCATCTTCTCTGAGATGGTAATGGCGTAAAATTTTAGGGGTATTCTTTTCCCCTCTATTTGAGGAAACTTGCATTCTGGGTTGACTATTTTGTTTAAAACTAAGTCTCCTCTGTCGCAATTTTGAGGTTGTGAAAGTCTTTTTTCGGATTTCTGTTTCAGTTGCATTGGAGGTAAGAATGGGACATCTTCTGACTTAAACATCTTTGGGTTTCTTGCTCTCTCTTCAAATCCTTTAAAATAAGTTTTGGGTCCCATTGGATGGATGTGTTATTACCCTTATACACTGAACTTATAAGGGAAGGATTATTTCTCCGTTTGGTTGTTTTGTGTATAGTTCTTTTTTATTCACGAACTACTTACTCTTCATATTGAGTTGTTAAAGCATTAAGAGACTTCAGTCCTTGAGTTCATGGATACTTCTGAACTTGTTAGCTTAATTTTTTGGGATTCTATTCTTGTTGGATACAATGAATGAGTTCTTGGGTTTCTTTTAAAGATAAAGGAAATATATTGTCTTGGGATCAATATACTGTTTTTGGGACTGTAATGTGTTTTTTGTTCTGAATTGAATTGAACAGGAATTCACTTGTTTAGTAATGTAATGAATAATTATATGGACCTTTCCTAATATAGATCCCTTTTCTCTGTTGTTTGGATAATTTCATTGATTGAACTTCTCTGCACTCGATTCTCTTATGAGATGGTGATTTCTTTATGTCTTGTTAGTATACTTTGTTTGAATCATTTGTTGTAATGATATAGATAGATAGTAGCTAAGTTAGATCGGCTGATAAGTGAATGCATACTTGTTTGATCGACTGTTGTTGACTAAGCCTTGCTTTATTTGGATGGATAGGAGTAGGTTTTGTCTCTTGTACTCTATCTTTTTGGGTGAACTTGAAGTAGAGATTAACCCCTATAAGAGTCTACTTAGATTTGTGATTGTTGGTTTCAGATATTTGAATGCTAACTTATAACATGCAGAAGTAGAATTAAATTTGTAGTTAGACTATTTTGATTCTCTATACCTTCTTGGATTGATATGGAATTTTGTTTAGATGTATATCTTAAATGTTGAATTTATAAGATTGTTATCCCTAAAAGGAAACAATTAATTCATGTTATGAACTTGATCTATTTTTCGGATGTTTTGAGTTTGGGTATGGCACGTAATGGTTCTTTTTATTCTTTGCTTAAGATTTAGATGAATCATCCTAAAATGAACCATGCTATAAACACTTCTTTTGTATTATAGAAAATATAAATGCGGTATTCTATTAGGATAGAATTATGAAATAATGGGATGGAAAGATCTATTGTTTGTTTAAAGGTAATTAATAGGATCAATTAAACTTTAAGTTTTAAGACAGATGTTGTGGATTATATTATGCTCTTCTCTTAAAAGTGGATCTAGATTTATTATTGTACTTCTTTTTTGGTTGGTATCACTTATGCTTATTGTAAGATATATTAATTGTCTCATTAAAGTAGATTTGTTTTAATGAAATAATTAGTGGAATGCACTTCATTTTAATGCTTAGTGCTTATCATGCTCAGTTCATTGAGCTGACCCATGCTAGCAATTTTTGCAGATGGACATCGTAAGTGATAAAAGAAGGAAAAAACTTATATGATGCATTGGTTGATATAAGTATGATTCTTATTAAAGAATTCTGATTCATTCTTTAGTTGTATTGAAAAAGATGAGTTGTATACTTTTTAGAATGAAGGTTGTTGTAATGCAGTACGCCTAAAGTGCATAGTCTTGTAAATATACAAGTTTATAATGATGAATTGCGAGTTGAGATTTACTTGCCTTGGTTATGTAAATTATCTCGTACTTTTATAAAGGAGATGGAAGTCCTATCTTGTTGATATTCTTCATATTATTTATATGTTTATCTGGTTATACTTTGATAAGATGGATAAAGGGAGTTAGTTCAATTTCCCCTATAAGATGCAGCTTGTAAAGTTGCATAAGATGATGTTTATTATATAAACAATTTAACATAGTAATGTGAAGTGTAATGAACATGCAGTATGAACTATAGAAATGTGAAGGATAACCCTGACACTTAATCATTTAGAGGAAGACTCTTCCTATCTTAAATGAATGTAAACCAAAAAGGATTGGAGATATGATTGTAAATCATAGGACTTCATTTTGTATGAAGTCTACTTTAGTTGGACCTATGTGGTTGCTACATCTTCCTAAATGGTTAAGTTACATTTAATGGAACTTATGATGTTGTTGACATGTCCTTTGGATATCTGTTCGTTAAGCCAAATAAAATGAACATTAAAAGAAATCATGTGTTAAGGAAGTACTTTAATGACTAAATGAATCAAATTTAGAAAAGAACTTATGGAGTGTTGGATTAGGGTTTAGCAGGGTTGTTGTAATCAGTGTAATACTCCAAATTAATAATTTATTAATAACCTCCTTCGGGTATGTACATCTTGATGAGGCAGTTTTTGTAGGATGTTGGCACATGCCAACTACATGACTGTACCTTCGAGAAGACAAGGGTCTTCTTGAGGATACTGCATTGTAGTTGACATGTGGAAACACCCTTCTGTATTGATCATCTAGATGTACACACAAATAAGGAATTGAACTTAGTTTCTCTCTAGGTCAAGTTAGTGGCATGTTTAGGATAGGTGGTAGCTTTCAATGGCTTAGGGTGCCTTGGCACATCCAGTTGACTTAGGTCAACCGAGTATGCCCATGTAACCTAAGACATTGTAAGCATCTTCCTATAATAAATTATGTTTCTAACCAGAGCTAGGTTTAAACCTTGGACAAGTGGACTGACGGTAGTCAATAAATACTATTCTAGAGAAAAAAGGAGTGAGGTGAAGGACGTATTCCAGAATGACAAGTATTCCATCTAGGAATAGTAACATGAACAATATATTGAAAATATTTGGCCAAAGTATCATAAGCTACTAGTTGCATTGTCCACTTAGCCCCAAATATATCACGCATTTGGTTATACCACTTCTTTGGGCACGCCTTGTGAGTGGCCATCATGGTTTCACAAGTGTATTTCACAAACCTTTTTGTAGGTGAGGGATCCTCTTCTAGATACTCTCAAATAAATTTTTATGGCCCATCGGGCACTCCAATATTTGAAAATACAATGGTGAGGAGGACCTTACCAAATAGTATCTTCTCCCCCTCATGTGCATTGCTTATAATTTCATCTGTGATGAAAGCAGACAAGTTGTAGATGGTTCCTTTTTATATATTCCGGCATAAATTTAGCCATGCCTTGTTCACTTGTGTCCATCATTCCTGGTCATTGAGCTTGGTGACCAAACATGCGGCCATCCTCATAGCTAGGTCTAGAATCTCAGCTATGTCAAAGTATCGCGACACCTTCTTGTAGTCATATGTGGCTACGGTATCCTTGATATCCTCCTTTCCACTTAGATCGTCATCAATGTTATCTCCTTCATAATTTAGGCCTGTGAACTTGGACATCATAAAAATGATCCTCATGCACACGTGACATCAACCACTGATAGAGGCGCTCAGGCTTGCCAAAGTATGACAACTCATATAGTTGCAATAATCCAGCCTTCTCTAATTTTAACTTCACCTTATCATTGTAGATGGGTATTCCATCTGGCATCCTATTGTTAGTTGGTTAGACCAACTCTAACACTATTTCCTTCTCTATTGTGCTCATATGATTGTTATAATCACTCACAACCATCTTCCATAAGTGTTATTCCCACTCCTTACCTAGAAATACCCCATCTGGGTACTGTATTTCCACGTACCATTCTTCGTTAATGCTTGTGATGGCAATTATTTGCTTTCCCTTTCCCTTGCCCTTTGTTTTATTTAGTGAAATAGTTGGTATCCTTGGTGCCATTCACCTGGGTTGAACTTAAACAATCCTTCCTCTTGCTCTACCTTATTACTCTATTCAATCCCAAAGGTCGCTTCGAAGCTTTAACTCCTGAAATGAATCCTTATTTCTTAGTGTTGTAGTTGCCAAACCCTAACCGAAAATCCGTCGACAAGATGACACTCTTCACACAACTTTCCCCATGCCTGTGTACTTCCCTCCTTCTGGTTTGTAGATCTACTCTAGATACACACTCAAATTCCTCAAATTCTCCTTTCTTCACACAAATTTCTCTCTAGGTGCTCTAGTTTGCAAGTGCTTCTTTTACTTTGTAAACTCAAGGTATCAAATGACTTACCTAACCTTCTATTTATAGTTTTTGCTTCTTTCCGTCATTAAATGTTATACCACCTACCAACATACTTTTAACATTAAATGTGGATTTTTCTGCTAAGCCGACTTTAAGCGCCTATACCCATGCGCCACATCCTATGTGAAAAAACCCTTTACAACCTTCTGGTGCGCAAAAATCCAACCCGATTGAAGACTCTTACATGCGCATCCACAGTGCTAAAGGCACTTCTTCTGTCCTTTATCTGATTTTTTCCCTCATCTACCTCATGTTATTTATGCACTCTTCATCCTTTCTATACGTGGTTTCTGCAAAGCCTTTTTGAAACAAAAATCCAATATCCACCATTTCCTCATGCATTTCTTAACCTTACGCACTTTTTATCCTTCAACCGAGCCATTCACCGTAACTTCTTCTACTAGCTCAAACTTGTATTACAAGCCTATAATTTGTATGACTCCACCCTACACTAAAAAAGATACACCATCCTCTGCGCATACACAACCTTGGAAAATAATAATGTGCTTACCAGTGCACAAGGTGTAAAAATGAAATAAAAACAAAGGAACACACAATGAGAAAAGGAAACACAAGAAAGGAAAATCATAAAGGGAAATTCTAAGCTAACTGGCAATACTACCTTATTACAAACACCAAGAAGAATTATTTATAGTAGGGCTTCAGCGTACTCCCATTAAATTGACTTGGTAACCTCATCTCGTCCAGCGCTTGTAACTAGAAAGTGCCTAAATCAAGAATGTATGAGATGATGTAAGGTCCCAACTAATGGAATTTCAATTTCCTAGGATGGCACAAATACTTGGAATCATACAACACAAACTACCCAACCTAAAACTTCTTGTTATTGATATGATGGTAATTCCATACCTTTTGTCTTTCTTTTTCTATCTTCTCACTCCATCTAGAAAGTGATCGCCTTTCATCTAACTACATCAACTAGTCAATTCTTTCTTCCAGCTCTTGTTCGTAAGGTAACCCTCCTGTGTGTTATACGTTGTGAGAGTAACATGAATTCCACTGGTAAAACAACTTCTGCGCCAAACATTAATTGAAATGGTGTGGCCTTATTCAAACTTTTATAGGTTGTCTTGTATTCCCATAGAACATTGGATACTTTGTCATCCCAATCCTGTCTTCCATCATCATAAATATTAGGTAATGTGTGACTTAGTATCTTGTCAAATGCCTCAGTTGTTCCAGTTGCTTGAGGGTAATATGGGGTATCCTTATGATGGGCCACCATAAATTCTCCTAATAGAATCTTGATTGTTTCATTAAGAAAGTGTGTACCCCTATCGCTTGTTAAACTTATAGGGAAGCCATACCTACTGATTATGTTATTCCTTAATAATCGATCACTTGTTGATGTGGTTCTATCCTTTGTAGGCATTGCTTCTTCCTGTTGTGTCAAGTAATCAGTGTAAGTGATGATATACCATGAACCACTCCTTCATGCGGCTAGCGCAATTGGCCCTACAAATTCAATTTCCCATTTTGTAAATGGTTCAGCGCTGACTATTGGTCGTAAGGGAATTTCATCTCTCTTTCTAGGTTTGTCAAGGCATTGGCAATGGTCATAAACCTTTTAAAACTCAATACAATCTTTATAGATGGTTTCCCACCAAAGCCCTACTAATAAAATCTTTTGTGTGGTAGCATTTCCTGCATAGTGTCCTACTGTAATCCCATCATGTGCTTCCTCCATAATTTCCATGTGCTCATCCTCTAATATGCATCAGCGTAGAAACTCATCATGACCTAACTTATACAGATCTCCACTAATCAACATGTAAGATGTGACACATATTGCTAATTGCTTTCTCTTTAGGGCCTTCATCTCTTCCAACGCCACACTTGTTTTTAAGAACACTACGATATCTTCCAAGTCTGAGGGCATGTGCCACAACGTAGATAGTTGCACATCTGGCATGGTATCCTCAATGCTTTGCACATCCTCCCCTGAATTAATCCTTGATAATTGGTCAGGTCCTAAATTTATTTTCCTTAGCTTTACCACCACTGTGAACTCAAACTCTTGAAATAGAAGGAACCAATGACATATGTGCCCTTGCAGAATGGGATTTTTGACTAAGTACTTTAATGTCATGTGATCTGTGTAGAATATAAATGGTGTTTCCAATAGATACTACCTAAACTTGTGTAGCGCATAGATCATAGAAAATGCTTCAAGCTCAGTAGTTGTGTAATTTTGTTCTATTGGTGTCAATTTCCTACTTGTAAAACACAACAGATGATCAATAATTCCCTCTCTAGGTTGTTCTAGCACTGCTCCCATAACTTTTCCTGAGGCATCAATGTGCACATGGATAGGCTTATCCCAAGAAGGAAAACGTAGTATGGGCGCTGTGACAAGCTTATCCTTTAAAGTGTCAAATTCCTTATGTTGTTCCTCTCTCCAATGAAAGGCACTTTTGTGTTTTAACAATTCCTCCAAGAGTGTGATGATATTGGCATATCCCTCGATGAATTTCTTATAGTACCCCATATACCCAAGGAATCTGTGCATTATGCTCTGATTAGTAGGATCCCCTAATCCTATAAAAACTGTTACTTTAGCGAGATCCACTAATAATCCTTATTTACATATAATGTGTCCTAACAAGGTTCCAAATCGAGTAAGAAAGACACATTTGTTAATGCTGAGCGATATCCTTAATTTCTGACATCTCTTAAACATCAGCCTTAAATTTTCACAATGATCCTTCACTAATCCATACATAGTCCAATAATCTAGGTAAACTTGGAGAAACTTATGGATGAAGTCCTAAAATGCTTGTACCCCGATGCACGAGAACACAACAGACACATTATTTAATCCAGAAGGCATAACTGTGTAGGAAAAGCTTCCCCACTTAGTGGCAAAAATTGTCTTTCTCTGGTCTTCCTTTGCAATCCTGACTTGGTGGCTGGTAAAAGGGGTTAGGAACGGATCAATGACACATACTACATTCAGATCCCTGTAGTCAACACAGATTTTGATCCTACCTTCCTTTTTGGTGCTAATAACGATTGGGATTATCCATTCTGATTCTTCCAGTGCCTCAATGATACCAGATGCTATCATCTTGTCTATTTATTCCTTAACCCGTATGCACAGATTTGGATTCATCTGATAAGGCCTTTTCCAAATCGGACACACTTTTCTTCAACTTGATCTTCATCTCTCCCAAACAATGGTGAACAACTTTGAGTTCATGGTACCCATGAGGAAACAAATCTTGAAACTCACGCAACAGATCATTAACCTTTCAAACTTATTTTTCCAACCAATAATCTCTAATAATAGCTTCCTTTGGTTTTGTCTCCATTCCAATATTAACCTTCTTTGTTTTCAAAATCTCATCATAGGTGTGTGATTGCTCACCAGCACTGTCTATGACTTCATGCATACCTTCTGAATAGTTAACATCCAAAGTCTCCATCTCTTCTCTGTCTATTATATAGACCATCTTTCCTTTTTCTTTTTCCATGTATGCACGCTCAAGCTTTATTTCCTCTAATTCTTCTTCATTAAGGTGTGTCTCCAAATAAGGCTCACCTAGTAGCTCCAATAGTATATCTTCTGCCATAACACTATCTCCCATTGTAAGGGACTTGATTACCTGCGACGCCTTATCCATTGATGGCTTGGTACTCCTATACTCGAAGGCTTGAATGAGATCAATCGCCAATTCTTACCAATTACCTGTTTGATGACACATCTCTGAATGAATATACCATGCATGCGCACATCCTTGTAAAGGGGAATACAATTTATGTACCCATAACAAATGCGGGTAACACTTCTACACTTCCCATCTAAGCCTTCTCGCATACTTGGATATAAAATGAGGCAGTCTCTTTACCATGATAGTTTTGTATGACTATGGGCACTTTAATCCTAGAGAACCTTATAGGAAATGTGATCCTCACCTCACGCCACTCTAGGATGTTATCTTGATGTGTATCCCACCACTGCATTGTAGTTCTAAGTAGGTTGTAGTTGAGCATTCCCCTCCTCTCGTCCTAATTTTTCCACTGATCTTCTATTTCTCGCAAGAAAATTTCAGGATATGCTCCCCCAGAGTAACTTGGTAACTTCTTTCCTTCTAGGAACTTGACTGAGTATGACTTTATTACCCTTGTTACAGATCCTCTCAATTGTCACCCTATTAATTCATAAGACCCATGCTCCAAATTTTTACATACCGCACTAGTGGTATCACTGAAGGACTGAGCATTGTCAAAATGGATAACTCCATATGTGGGGTGAATTATCTCAAGATCTCTGATGGATTGCTCATAGATTCTATTAAGGACTTCTTCTCCCAAGGAGTTAGTACAAGGCATTGACTTCTCATATATCAAAGGGATAACCACCCTTTCCTCCTTGTTCTCAAAGCTAATATACCCTTTGTTAAACCACATGTCAGCATTGTTCTTGTAACACCATGGGCACCCAAGAAACACTCAAAAGTCTTCTGCCTCAATGTGCACCAAGACTTTGAAGTCTCCAGTGAACTTGGCCCCTTGAATGGTGATAGCGACATCCTTCAGAACTCCAATGGGCATTGCCTTAGTCTTGTCTGCCATATACAACACATTCAAAGATGGCTGCAATGTGGTCCTTCCCATTTGATGGTAGGCATCTAAGGTAAGAACATTAACATTTTCTCCCATGTCAATGAGAATATTGTTCAAAATCCATCCATCAAAAATTGTATTCAAAGTAATCTCCTTATCATAGTCGAGGTTGTGAGGAGGAAGGTTTTCATGTAAAACCTACCTTTCACACTTTACTCAGGCATGTGGTACCTTCTCTCTCATCCATTCTCCTAGCAAGGGAATAATATTCTCTTTCCTTAACATCTTGCGTACTTCCTTGACCTCATCCAGATCATCATTTGGAACCTCAACATTCTTCCTTTGCTCTAACTTCTTTGATTGCTCCTTCAAACATTGGATCTCCCTTTGTAAACTCTAAATCACACCCATAGTCTCTTCATATACTTCTTTCTAATGAGCAGTGTCCAGATACTTTCCATGTAATACTTCCTCCCTTAAAAATAGTGTCCTTTGTCTTGGTATCTCCCTGACACACATGGCCTCTACTCATGTAGTCACCAACACAGGTTCTAGCCCTAACTCATGCACCACTCTTGGCATCCACTATGAATCGGCCTTCTTAATGCTTACCATCCTAGCGCCTTTATCTTTCCGGTGTTGTTGATTCTTATGCTCATAAAGTTCTAAACACTCCTCATAATTGTGTTTCTTTCCACACCATGAGCATTGTAATAGGCCACATAACTCAAATTTGTAATGCTTTATAGATCCACAATTATAACATGTTCCTCATGAGGACTCACTTCTTCCTCCGCCATGGTTACTGCGACCATGAAATACTCTGTGAAAACCTCTCCCACATGTTCCTCCATCTATGCCCCCTTCATAACGTTGGTCATCATCTTTTGTATTGCTTGTAAGTCTAGTCCGGCACACACCCAGATCAATAGCATCATGGATTTGATCAATTAGTCTGCAATCCTTAGTATCATGGGTCATAGAGGTACATATCTTGCAATAGAAAGAAACATTCTTATGGATTATGCGTCGGAGTACATGGAATTTACATGCATCATGATCCCCATGGAAAATCTCACAATCTACCGATATAGCATGTACCGACTTCCGAGGGAAACTATCCTTTACATGTCCCTCCACTTAGTAGTCTATACACCAAAGCCCACTACGAACCTCATGCACTGAGTTTGTAGATAGCTTCTCCAACTACTTGGACATTACAAAAATTTACGCCTCCAAAAAAGGGATAACACCGTTATCAATGCTCCCAACAACTTCGGTGTGTAGGGCAGCTTACAATGCCTCACACGGGTCTGTGAAATTCTTATGCGATAGAGCCCTTATAAATGGTGTTATCAATCCTCCAAAAAAGAATTATACTAAGAGGGATGAATTTCATAAGATAGTTTTGACAAGAGAGTCTTGAAATTTGTGTCATACTCCCACACACTCTTTTCCATTCCTTTTTGAATCTCCTTCAGAGCGTTGATGCTTTTCTGCTCAAATTCATGGAAATGGAACTCTTCTAAGAATGCCTTCTTCAATGCGGTGTAGTCTACCACCATCTGATGTGGTTCATACTTCTTATACCAACTAGGCGCGCATCCTTACAATGTTGTTGTAAACTGAATTACCTTCCACTCTGAGGTAGTGATTCCTTTTGTGTGCCATAGTAGTTCACACTTGTGCACATGCTCTGCAACATCTTCAATACCCCTATAGTCTGGTAAGTGTAAAGACATTTCAAGAAACACCTAGGGAGGTGGCTGGGGTACTTGTCCTCCTGATTCAAAGCCTTGGTTTCCTCCGGTGCTTCCTCCGCCACCAGATCCACTAGATCCACCTATTCATGTTCCTCCTGACCCACCAAATCCACCTCATGTAGTTGGAAAAAGGACAAAAAGTGGTCACACCTACTGTTCCCAATGTCCCACTGAACTACATGCCAACGGTTTGTGCTATTGTCCCACTAACAGTTGTATGTCCCGCGCCACTACCGAATGCATTACACAATCCTTGCATTCTTACACCTTATCCAAAGATTCCTCCAAATACATGGATGGCTTGCATAGCCATGGATGTTCTTAATGAGAAATTATATCTCCTGGGCATCAATCGGTTACTACCACTGATACCAACTAGGTTAACAATACTTCTCCCTTGATCTGGAAAATAAAGCACCAAGGGTTGGTTGCTAGGTGGGTTCTGATGTGCATCGACAAATATTCTCTCTCCATGTGATGAAATCTCATCAGAATCTAAAGGGGCCTCTCTCTCATGCTTGCCAAGATGGGGTAGCAAAAACTGCTTAGGCTCCATTTCCTCTATGTTAACCTCAACTTCTTCCTGCAACATATGCCTCCATAGATCCATCACACTTACAACCTCACATTGTTTAATCATCTCTTTTTCACAAGCTTGGCTATACTTGAGTCATCTCTTTACTTCTCAGCTGCAATGTCTACCATCTTCCTCCACCCTAGCTTCCTCTCCCATCGCTCAGAGAAGATTAGCCGGCCATGGGAAATGCTTCTGAACTCAAAGTAATGACCAAAAGCTTCATAGACAAAGGAATAATATGATTAAATGATCCTCTAAGATCCCTCAGAAAGTTGAACTTAGTAACTTCTTGGCAAGAATACATAGAAATGGCATATTTAAGAGTATAACTAGTCAACACTCTCTTCCACCAATGATCAACAACACACGTCCAAGTCAGATTTGCATCCTACAGCCTATGATAGTCATCTTGGGTCCATATGCATGATCTATAGTACCAACTTGATCTAGATGCATATCATAGAATTCATTCAAATATTTCTACTAGGAAGCAACAATAATGTTTTATACATATCATGGTATAGGTTCTGTTCTACCCATCTACATGCATCGAACTTAGGTCCAGTGTTGAATCTTTGAGAAAACTCGTCCTCTATGCTCTTGAACCATGTTTCAACACTTTGTAAGGTCATACGCTCTATCATCACACATCACAGGGATAAAGATGCATTCAATTTCTCACAATAACTTTGAAAAGAGGTCCTAGCAATGGAACCAAGATGCAGTCATATTTTATAGCTTTTAGACCAATATTCTAATCCCACGTGCATCGTCCTATCACCCAGCAGGCATTGGGTACTCACCCAAGGCATGCATGAGCACCGAGTCTCTCCTTTATGTGAGTTTCATGAGAATTCTTAATCTTAGGACAAATAATCAAATTGAGGACAAAAATAACTATACAAAATTCTTAAGAACTTAGAATGAGTTATCATCTCATTGTATGCAGAAAAGAGAAATAATAAACAACATATGGAGATGGTTCATACAAAAGGGAAATGCATAAGTACTATACTCCTGAACACATAGATGATTCATAATAGAGCATTATATTCATACTAATAGAGTCAATAACCCACATTACATCCCTTGAGGTCATAATAGATCCTCATATAACTATGCAAAGCTAAGTCATATTACAAAGAAAAATGAAAACACATCCCCTTAAATGTGCCATTGCTCACAAAGATCTCCTAATCAGTAACCCATAACATCCTTCATCTGTTTCTTTAGGGCTTTGCCTTTCTTTTCTTCTCTTTTTCCTTCTATCTACTCTTCTTTCCTCTCTCCTCTACTTCCAACATATACTTGTATTTATAACCTTAGCATCCACTGTCATTCCTTTTAGAAGTTAAAGATCTATTGCCAAGTGTCGAGGTCGTCCTCCATAGAATAATGCCTTTAAAAATCCAATCTTTCCACTTCTTGTAATGATGCTTTCTGGAACCTTCCATCACATGCCTGGAATATTCCCTTTTTGATCCCACAGTTGCCAAGCTGGCACCTTATCCACAAGGGTCATGCTTTTCTCGTGTGCTACCTAGGATGCTGAATGCGGCTAAGTACACAAATTTTATTTCCTTGTGCACATGCCATGTGTTCTACAAAACCCTTCGTGAACCCTTCCCTGTGTGCCTTTAACTCATGTGCCCTTCTTCAACTAGGTCCCGCATGCCCACGCGCCCTTTTGTGTTTAGCTGATATGTTGGATCCCAATTGGAAAGAATGTGAAATAATTTCTATATAAAGAATAAGTATTTACTTTGCATCACCCTTTGCTTCAACTTGAAGAATGCCTTCTGGATATTGGTCTTTTAGTTTGGCCTCTAATGTCTTCCACTCACTCAGCGCAACCTCTACCTTTTCTGGAATATTTACTACAATATATTCCAATTCATCCTATGTGATTTCTCCCTTCTCATTCTGTAATACTAACATAATGTTATCCATTGTAGATATTCTCCCTTACAGCAGATCCATCTTCTACGCTATAAGTTTTCCCAGTTCATCCAACTTGTTCTTATGGGGCTCCTCCACTGCTACAAGGGCCTCACGCTTTTGTTTTACCATTGCTAGTCTCTCTGTGTGCCCCAAAGTTTCATCCTTCTTTGCTTTGAGGACTTCATTATCTTCTACCATTGTCCTTATTCTGATGATTGCCTCTGGAGATGTATAGATATTCAATGCTTGATCCGCTTTCTTCAGCTCCTCCTGAAGAGTTTGAAGTAACTCCTCATATGACGAAATATTTCTAATCACTAGATCCATTACCCTCTCTACCTCCTTCTCAGGGTTCTTTGGTGATGGCATCCTGACTAGTCCCTCCCCAAGCACCAAATTGACTAATGTACGTACATAGGGCATAGTCGAAGGGAACTTTTTGGGCACCTTGGGCTCTAAGTGTGGTATTTCTTGGAGGAAATGATTCCTTCTCACCTTTTCCATGCTGATAAGAACCCCATTCTTCTTCTCCTCTGGGTCCTTCTCTCCTTTCAAGCATGATATCTTTACATCTTTGGCCTTGATCTATTCCCTTAGCACCTTGATAGTGGCATATTTTTCTATGTTCCTCCGCTTCACCTCTAAATATACTTTTACCAAGGTATTACTTACCTGCTCATTAGACATAATAGTGGGTTTTATAGTCATATGTCTGGCCTGAGGCACCTTCTTCAAACTTTTTGACACACAATGCTATTTGCATATGTCAAAGTCTGGCTCATCCATGTGTGTGTGTATAGACCAAGATAGTTACTTTTGTGTGCGTGTGGTGGCCATGTCCTCATCCATCATCTTGCATCCATATAACTCCTTAGGGCTCACAGTGCTTTGAAAATGAGCATGGACAATCTTACTTGTGTCCTTAGCATAGCCCAAGGACAAAATAATAAACTCTCCATTTTTCCTTTTACTTCTTAGCCCCTTAGGAACTAGCACGCTAAGATTTAGAGTTGTATCTTCAGTGTCCTGAGTAGTATCTTTCTCTGTCTCTCCTTCCTTTACTCCTTCTTCCTCATTCTTCACATCTTCATATTTCATCTCCTCCACGTCCTCTAGTGGTGTAGGGGATTAGAGCGCGCTCTCCTCAGACTATTCCACCTCCTCGTTCAGCTGCAATTTTCTCCTTCTCTTCTTAGTTGTCTCCTTCTGTGGAGAGAGTCGCGGTGTTCTCCACACTGACTGGAGAGTAGCACCTTGATTCCTTGTTCTCCAAAAAACCCTCTTAAAGTGGCATTCCTTAGGGTCTTCTCCTACCTCCAATTTTTCATCCCCTTCTTCTTATATCTAGGGTGGAGTACTTGCACACTCATATACTACCTTATCTGATGGTTGCCTTCGTCCTCTATACACTAAGCCATCACTATCTTCATGCTCTTCTTCTTAATCATCTAATTCTACAGTTTCAGTGCTCTTTGGAGCTGGTACATTCTCCACTGTATGTTTTCACTTAGGCATCTCTGGAAGCGAGAACTTGTTCTCTAAATATCTTTTTCCCTCTAACTTGGGCTTAAGCTGAAGCTAGATAAGCACAACCCCACTATCTCCAATCACAAAACTCACAGGATTCATGCTTATCACATCCGATATTAGCCTCTCTATGTAGGCAGTCTACCTTGGATAAACATAAGTCTTACACAATGTATGGTAGTCATAGTCTACCTTGTTTGCAACAAATTTTAGGCATCATGCATTGTTGAACCAATGGACTGTTGCCTGTAAATAGCGTGTTGTTAAGGCATATGGCAGTTTACACCAAGGGCTCCAAGTACCATCCTTCATCGCAAACCATGTGATGTAAAAGTACTGATATACTATGAACTAGAATGCCCTGCCCACCACCAAAGGTAAATCCTTGGGGATATGCCACTCCTCCTCAAATGTCGTGCAATTTTTTTTAGAGTGTGAATTTGGTGAACCATAGTTAGAAACTAAAATGGATTCTAAAGAGATGCTTTATTTTTTAATTTTCTTCGTATGTTTTGAAGTTGTGATGAGTGCCGTTTACCCGTATTCATATGCATGGAAGATTAAGAGAGACCAGTTGTTACATTAGAAAATGGAGGAGTAACCGTCGTGTTACCCGTGTAGTATTTATAATGTTCTTTTAAAAAAGAGGTTCTATAATTTTAGTTTCAGATATATACCTAATAATTCTTATTTATACCTTTTTATTGAACTTATGTTGAAATCTTCTCCCATTGGGATGAGGGATGGAGTCAACATGACATGCCCATGGGGAAACAAAATAATTTTTACCGTTTTGGACTTGACTTGCCAATCTATGCACTCTCCCATACTTTTTCAACCAATGTTCAAATTGACCCAATTTAATAGGGTGAAATTTTAACTCTGCATAAAAACATCTACAAGGTCTAAATGAGATTTAAGGAAATGCACATTGGAGGGACTAAAGAGTGGCCCAAAATCAATTGTGACACCTACAGTAAGGCTAAACCATGCAAATTTAACTTTGACTTCATGTTATGTTTTGTCAGTATTAGAATTAAAAAACATAAGCACGTCTAACACTGCTTATGAGGTGTGATTGCACTCTAAATATGACTATCGAGCACCTACCCTGGACAACAAAGGTTTGCCCAAGAGCCTAATCTTACTTGATATTAGAGTATGGTTGGGACTTCATACTTACTTCTCGAAACTCTTTACATAAGCCTGGAGTCAACATATTGATTGAATGAAAGTTTGTCCAAATAATATATGAACTCACGTAGTATGTGGGACCACGGATCGCAATGATATTATTTAGAATTGTTTCTTCAAAAACAAGGTTGTATTAGTTAAGTTTGTGAAACATATACTTCAACTTTTCCTAGATGTTGGCTTTCTACCATGAATGAGTTGAGTTGCAAGAAGAGATGTTGTTTTATGGATAACCTAGCCTCTTCAAACTTATGAGTGGTGAAGATAATGTCTACATTGAATAGCCTTATCGTCATAGTGTAGTAGGCATTCTAAATCTTCATGCCATGTGTTCAAAACACTTTGAGCAAAATAAAGCATACCTAGATAGAACCCTTTTTCTATATTTATCTTTTGTAGATATATGTTTCCACTTGTTTAATACTTTTTGACATTATTTTTTGATCATTGAGATAAAACTGAACCTTGTGAAACATTTTGTTTTTTATATTAAAGATTGTTTATTACAATATGATCTCCCAACACTATAAACTCGTTGCACATAATAGAGGTTCCCATATAAGGAAGCCACTAGCTTCTTTAGAAAAAACATTTCCTAGAGCCTTACTTGATACAGACGCGCTGTTGAAATGGAAATTACTCTACAAAACATGGATATCCGAAAAACCTATTAGATGATTTTTAGTCTAAACCATGTAAGAGATCAAAAGGCATGTTACACATGTAGTGATTTTTTGGTTTAAACTAGAGATCAAGAGGCATCTTGGAGCAAATGTCTCTTCTCTGTAAGATTTGAAGTAACTGTGAGAGGGAAAGCAAGATAGGTAGAGTTCTCTAGCAAATGAAATTACCCTATGTTGAGCATAGTAGGCACATGTATTTTCAGGCATTTAAATGAGATTTTTTAAGATTATGAAGTTTTATAAGATGGAATACGAGGTATACATTCAACGGGAAAGGGAATTTGAAGTGTGAAATTGGATGTCAATGACTATAAAGTTATATAAGATTTTAGATGAAAAGAAGAGTTGGCATGAAAACACTTACCTCTTTCTGAGGGACTTGTTTTAGATTGGAACCAAGACAAATATTATGCTAACACGAAGTAACTACTTTTATTATGACATCTTGGGGTATTAGATTAACATTCCTTCACTCATATGGCCCACTTTAATAGAGTCACATAACACATCAAAAATACAAGTGAGACACACAAACAAGAACAACTAGAATAAACACACGATGGAAAAGGAAACACCTAAAAACAAGGGAAACACACCACACAATAAGGAAAAATAACCAAAAGGGAAATAAAACCTAAATCCCCTATTGTACATGTGGGGAACAACCCACTTTCACTCTAGCATATTTTATCCTTTGGATGTTACCCATGTACGGGTAACAGTTTGAATGATTTTTTCCCACAAATACCGTTGACTGGTTCAATGAGGTAAGACCCCTTCCTCAACTTCTTATGAAAGACATGTGTTGTAGGATGGTCTAAAGAAGCAAGCCTACAAGGCACTGGGTTGGAAACTCACATCCCTGAACACAACTTCAAGACTTTTAGGTTATCAATGTCCACCATTCCCTGCAATCATGCTTGTGAAAAAACATGTCTTGAGACTAACACTATCAGAAAAACATTGTTCTTGATCAAATGAAACATCTAATCCATGTTCGTAACTTAACCCCTATTCTCTCCATTTGGATCATTGCTCCATATTTGTCATGTTCTCTATGACATTTGTGGCATGTGAGATGATTTTTCAAAAGAGACATTGAAATTTGTCACCGTCATGCATACAACGATTGTCCTCTTATATTCCATGTCCACTACCCTATGTTCCTCTTTCACGGAGGCTTGTTGAAAAACTCATACCTTGACTCAATTGCATGCTTGTGATTTGAGATTTACATAGCCTTCACAATCCATGATCTTGATGTAAAGAGGCTTTTCCCCACAACATTTTGGGAAAAAATAGAATGGACCATAATTCTCATTATGGCATGCTATAATACTCTCAAAGATGGAGGTACTCAAGGGATCATTTATGCACCTAGAATTCATCATGTGATAAAAAAGGGTTATCCCACTAAATAGGGAAAGTGAAATATTTGTTCCCTTTAAGATGTCATGGACTCATTTTACTACGAATCTTGATTGAAATAGGTTGTAGAGGATATGGTTGACCTAGCCTCTGGAAAACAAATTATGCAGATTGTCTCATTTTCAATATTATCCTCAATTTTTTTAGATGTCACTATAAGTTGGGCATCATCCTCAAGATGAAGGCGTGTTATCTCTCTACCTATCCCCGAGGTATAAAATAAGCATCATCTAGTTATTTCTATATTTATTATTCATGGAAATGAGAAGGCTTCATTGTTTACATTTATGTTAACTTATTTAATCCTACATAGGTGTAGACACGATTTAGAATTTCACAATTTATCATTTGATCCAGTGACAACTTTGGCATTGTTGCACCTAAAGAATGACTTATGCGCACGTTCCAAGCCTAAGTGGACTTGTCATAATCTCCTTTGAAAGTCCTTTCTTATCCTGATCTTCATCATTGTTTACTTGCTCACAAGAACCAATCACATCCATCCCATATGGAGTATGGAATGCCTTCACAGGCATCCAGGATCCCAAAATGTTAGCCTCAAATTTCTCACAATGGTTCAATCACATGTATGAGAACTCTTTCACCATTATTGGGATCTCAAACATATCCAATGGTTTAGTCTTAGGTGAAATGATCTACAATCTCTCGCCACCCATGATAGTATACTGTATTCCAATTTGATCATTGTTTCTTATGATCGGTATCATTTCATCTTTCTTACCAGAAGTAGCTTCTTCAAAGCACCCTTGACGTAGAAATTGATTTTTAGTACATTTTCCCCCATCTCATGTTCACTCCTATGTTATCGTCATCTCAAAACCCTTCTTATTCAAAACCTAAATTTCCCTCCTAAATGCTTATGCCTCTCTTAATTCTTATTTTCATCCTAACATTTTTATCCCCCATTTATCTCATTTTGATCTTATTTAATGACCCACAAATTTATCCATTATCACCCCATATTATTATTATTATTATTTTTCATTTCCCCCATTTAATATTATTATTTTCCTCATATAGCTCCCCCTAATTTCTCCCCACATAGCCGTGGAGCCATAAAATAGCCCTCCACCTCCATTTTACCCATCCTAACACCTCAATATTTGAAATCAAATATGCCCTTCACCTACCTAATTTGCAATCTAAACCAGTTGTCGGTGACTCCTGCGGGTCATTGTCAACCCTTTTTATTCACCTTAACTCCTCTTAAACATATAAAAAATATTAGATCTCTGGAATCCTTACGTGTTTGATGCCTCCTTCCTCTTCCTTAGAGATTCTGTCATCAGCTGGAATCAATCTTGGCACTCTTCACATGATATCATTTGATATTTGTATTTCTTTAAGTTTTCTTAGATATTTATTTTTGTTTTATTGCTTTTGTTTGTAGGTTTGCAAGTTTCTCTTTATATCTTCCCATCTATTTAGTCATCTATGATCCTCTACATGCCCTTTTCCCCATCCATCTAGCTTGTTAAATCTTAAATCTTGATGCGGTCATCGTCGACCCATCCTGGTCTCCATCAATCCACCCTATGCTAACCTTATACTCTATTTGCATCTTCATCTATTTTTATTCCATAGCTCTCCATTTATCCAAAGAACTCTATTTTAGTCACCCATCTGCTTATCAACCCTAATCTAGTTTTCTTAGCTGTAATTGCCATCAATTGAGCCCAGTCGTCATCGACCCTACTATCTCCCACATCAAATTGGATTCTATTTACATCATCTCTACTCACCACTATAGATTCTACATCATACCCAACACCTTGGGATAGAATCCATCTCTACAGTAGTCGCCATCGACCATGCCAGTCAAACCCAAGTCACCGTAAACTCGCGTAGGTTTTCTTTTTTTTCAGCATCTTTCATTACCATATCATCATTTTAGTGTCTCTAGCATATCAGATCTCTATTTGATATTTTCATCTACATCCTTTCATCTATTATCACTTTATTAACGTGGGTTTACATCCATCCTAGGAAGTTTTTGCTTTCTCAGGAATGACCTTATCAAGGAACCCACCATTCTATTTTAGTAATATTTTTCATGTTATCTTATCTTTGTTGTGTGTATCGTCAAGTTCACAATGGATATGTTCTTTCGTGGTCGTACCTTCATCATCACCATCGTCATCTATAATAGGATGTATCCTTAAACCTCACATAGTTTTGAGTTCCTTGATTTCTTGTACCCCTTTCATTAACTTGTCATAAGAGCGGAAAATCTTGTAGAACATTCTAGCACGCTCAGAGGGATCCGCCTTTCCTCTTTAGTGAGTTCTTTATTTTCTTTATTTCATTTCATATTCCATTTATTTCTTTCAACTAACGTCACAGGTAGGAGCTTCAGTTTGTCGCGTGCATGGTAGTTTTTCTTGCTTGGATTGACATCACACTTTCTAAAATAAAATAAAAATATGGAAAATAGTATTATCTAGGTATTCTTATTTTTGTTACCTATTTTATCCTTTCTCCATATTTTTTTGTATGAGCTCATTGAACTCCACATTTCATTTTTGGGCCTAAATAGAACACCTTCATTCTTACTTTCTCATCTAATTTATGCAGGGGTAATCTACTGCATTCACTTATTTCACACACATCCAAACTCACACATCAAACTTACACATCTAAAACATCTTCTACTAGGTGGACGTATTGGCATTTCATCACCCAATAGGAAGTACGCCATGGTGTTTTGACTGCATTATAATTTTTTGACTATCGGTATATTAGCTAAGTTCTCAACACCCTTATTGTTGCGGTGCGTGAAGTACGAGGGTAGGCCCATATATCTCGCCCCATACCGATATTCATCATAGATTTTTGCCTCACGTACCTTCAGGTATATCAACGACATCATCCAAAAAAATCCCTAAACCATCCTTAAATTGGCCATTTCTTAAGTTCCTTATGAGCCTTTTTCTTGTTATTGTTAGAACTATAATATTAAATGCATCATAATATATAGTTTATATTTAAATAATATAGAACAAAATATATTCATATTATTTAAATATAAACTTTATATTAGAGGTTGGTTAATTTATTTAATCAAATACTTAAATCAGGGAGGTATGCCCCATCACTTATTATGGTTATAACCCTTCGGGTTATTTAAATATGGCTATAGGTTATATTGGATATAATCACGTGAATCAAGAGATTCTGGGTAAAAAAAAGGAATATAAGTGAGGAGGGAGTTATTGGACTGGTGTTTTAAATTTTTTCTTTATAGTGGAGTATTCTTCTCTGTGGTTTTTACCTATTTAGGGGTTTTCCAAGTTAAATTTTTTGTCACTCTTGTTATAATGCTCTTTAATTTATTTCATGTTTATAATGTATGTGTAAACATTCGTTGTTATATTAATTTAATATCTCGACCTTGACATGGTACCAAAGTGATATTAATTTATTAAATATAATCCTTATGTAACTTTAGGACATAACAGTTAGGAAGGTAGTTGAAATATTTGGAATATTATTTAATCCCCCCTTCCTATTCTGCATAGTTGGTTAAATGAATATTGCACAGGTGAAAAAGGACTTGGATTTTCAACTGCATGGAAATAATTCTACATCGAGAATTACCAGGACCCTAAAACTAAGGTAAGGGTTGTAAATTCTTGAAACATTTGTATATAGTTTTGTTGGGATTGAAGGAAATAAAAAGGGGAAGTAAAAAATCAAAGTTAAATTTGAGTTTTTAGGGGGAGACAAGGTTCGAGAAAATAGGTCTTTCTATTTTTTCATTGGCCAAGTAAATTTCTCGTCCCTTGTAATACAATTTTTTTTACATATGTTTTTCGGAAACCCTTATTCATGTCCTAAATAGGGCCCCTGATAATTTTTTCTCTTCTCCCTATAGTTTAATTCAACTATAATAGTTGAATTTTTTCTTAAATCTTTTTCTATTTTATAAAAAATACAACTTATATATATATGTATAATTTTTATATTTATAAAAAATATTTGAGTTATAAATATATATATATATATATATATATATATATATATATATATATATATAAACCTAACTTAAAAATTTATCTAACCAAAAACCACACACACACACACATATATACATATGTGTGTGTGTGTGTGTGTGTGTGTGTGTGTGTGTGTGTGTGTGTGTGTGTGTGTGTGTGTGTGTGTGTGTGTGTGTGTGTTATAACCTTATATAAACCTAACCTATCTATAAACCAATCACATATATATATAAATGATATATTTAAAAACTTATAATATAAAAGGGGGGAGGCCCCCTCTCCCCTCCTCATCTACCTACATTCCAAATGGAACTCCTATGCTACTCTGTGTTGTGACCACCCATGTCTAACACGTGTCCCCTGTGGGACCCTCCTCTCCTCCTCCAACCACAACCCCCCTCCTTTGCAGTTCATTTTGTCCCACATTGAGCATGACAAGGGTGGTGAGAAGGCTTTATAATCATGGGTGCGTGGTAGTGGTGGTGTGACTACGGTCACACCACCACATTTTGTATAGAATCCCTTACGGGCGTGGCTCGGTATTCGAATTGGTTCCTTGTCAGTAGCTTGGCTACGGGCTTCTTGCACATTGGTTTTGTTAAAATGATTAGCATTGGCATTCAGTTTAAATGGTAATATGGTTTGTGGCATTCAGTATAAATTGATAGTAATGGCTTGCACAATTGATTATCTAATCAAAAGGGCAAGAGTCCCCAATTTTTTAAATATATACATATATATATATATATAATAAATTATGGGAAAATAATTTATTTATTTTTCTCAAAATATAAACAAATTATTAAACGTTTTTGTGAAATAATAAAATTATCATTTTTTATATATAATCATATTAGGATAAGATTTTTTCGTCGTCATTCTGTTACAAAAATAAAACAAAATCACTCACATTTCAACTTAATTTTTTGATATCATTCAAACCTTTTCGTGTATAGACTACTTAATTAATAGGACCTCCTTTTGTGGCATTAATTTGATCATGATTAATTACGAGGATTAAAAAATGACAAGGTAAATTTCTATAAAACTCTTATTTTAATCCTTGTTTGTTAATCATTTCCTTTTATCTATATTTTACGCAAAAATGGGTTCTAATCAAGTTTCAATTGATAAATATTAGATGTTGATTGGAAACAACTACAACATTTGGAAGATTCAATTAAATGCATAATTCGTGGCGCGAAAATTGTGAGTAGTTGTAAATGGAACAGAAAGAGCTCCTACTGAAAGACATGCAACTTCTGATAATGTCACTACATATCAACAAAAAGTACAAGATATGAGGTCTATTATCTTGTGGAATGTACATGATGACTTTATGCTTCATATCAGAAATGTAGAGAGTCTTAGTGAAGCTTGGGCATAATTGTAGTCGATGCACGTATTTAACCTAATTCTTAGAGAATTTCTTAGAGTGTGATGAAATAGATAATGGTAAAGGTTAAGGAGGAATACCTGCTGAAATCTGGTTGAAGGTTATTACGTGCACGTTGACTTTCTGATCCACAGCTAATCGTGAGAGCTACCTTTTGGCTAGGAGGAACTACCTATAATAGACAACAAGACCACAAGATAGAAGTTAAATAGCATGTGCAGTGGACTGCCTAGCGTATGCCAGATCCAGGAAGTGTGATACTCCTTAGAAGGTTATAAATCCACTGTTTTAAAACAAATTAATGTGAGAAATAAGGTAAATATTTTCCTATTGTAGTCAATATGATTTAGGCATCTCATATAAACACAATAAGTAAAATCTAATCTAATAGGATAGGTTAGGATCAGATTTGGAGGTCGGGTAAATGGTTCTGGGTTATTGTAGGTCAGCTGGTAGGTGGTTGTTGGGTCTGGTCTTCATCAAGGTGTAAAACATAGAGACCGATGTCGATTGCAGATGCCCGATGTTAGTTTTAGTAGAACCGACGACGGTTATGGGTAACCGGCATCGGTATGGTCAAAGTGAAAGGAACTCAAAATAGGTAAAAAGGTATGGGTGATTTGAGGTTGAATAAAGTTTGGACAAGTGAATGGGGGGTCTATGAAGGTCTTAGGTATACTCAGAAATATACAACAGGTGAGAATATGTGATTTGGTGACGTGAGTGAAGGGATCTTAGGTTCACAAGCAAGTGGGTGATGGGGTGATAAGCATGCAAAGAATAGATTAATAACATGAGTAATAGAGATTATTTAGCTAAACTAAACTATATTGATTAGGGCCATACTTAATAAGTTGATGGTCTGATGGCTGACTGGTGGAGGTGATTGATCGGAGGATACGTGTATGGTTCTGTAGCGGTGCTTCCCCAGAGTGCTCCTTTGAATATAATGGTTCTCTAATTAATGTTGGTGATGGCTCTATATGGATGGATGTGTAAAAGGATGCTTGTTTTACTTACATGTAGCTCTAGTCTCCTTTCTTTTTTCTCAGAATGTGCCAACCTTGAAATAAGGTTACCAAAGGGGAATAAAAGGTGACCGACGATGGTTCCGATTTGACCAGCGTCGATTCAGGGGTAACCGGCGTCAGTTAGGGTGGTATTTCCTATGTTTACTAAAAGTGGAAGATCATGGCAATGATTTATGCCATATCTTTCTATTCCTCCAGGCAAGAGCAGGAGTTACCATTTTTTATGTGGGAATGTGGTTAGAGGGGATGTAGGCTTTAATTTTTAGGGTTTAGGTAGGTCTTAGTTAGTTATGGCAACATACTAAGAATATATTTGGGGTGAGGTGGCTAGGTGAGGTGTTTAGGTGAGGTGGCGGGGTAGGAATTATTTTAATTAGGATAATTAAATAATAAATATTGTGAGATTATGGATTAATTTAATTAAATTAATATTAGTGTGGGGTAAAAGGGGTCATGGCTAGGTAAGTGTGTTCAGGTTGGTTATTTAACGAGGGGTCAAGGGAAGTGTGACCAAATTTTGGTGTCTACATTATGTCCCTTTTTGTTACGTAGCTTGTATTGGTAAGTGACACTGACAAAAATAAGATGTGGTTGCCCCATGTGTGGGTGAAGGTGATCCCCCTCAGACTAGGAACTGATAAGGCAAAAAGAAGAATCGTGAGTGGTTTGATAAAAGGTGAATGTGATGAAGAGGAAGGTGGACAATGGGGGTAAGGGGGTAAAGGTCCAATCAGGTAATCAAGGTAATAGGTGAGGGTCAAAGGTAATAACAGTCAAACAAACACACCCGTATAAATTGCAGCACAATACCAGGTTGAAGAGCATGCAAAATCTACATTGTCTAAGGTTGATAGGTTTATCCAAAAAAGGTTGAGGTGATTCCAATATCCAAGGTATAGGATATGGTTAGGAAACACAACACAGGTTAGGTCTAGGAAGGTTTTGGTATGTCCTAGTACACAAAAGGTTGGGTTAGGATAAATGGTCAAGACAAGAGGAAAGGTAAGGTCATTAGGTCTAACAACATGAGTAACAGTGTCACAAGGTATAGCAAGCACATGAGTTCACAGGTCACTAGCAATGTTCCAGGTCCAAGTAGCTAGGTCATGACACGGGTAGGACCGAGGTATGGGTAAAATAACAAGTCCCCAAATGATGAAGAGGTTAGGTGGTAAATGATGACATCAAGAGTGTCCAAGTCAGGCATGGGTGATGTAGAAAGCATTCAGGAAATTAAATTAGGGGTAATGGGTAGTAATAATACTGAGTAGGATAACTGAAAGCAGTCAGAACTAACTGATGTCAGTCACCATGAACTGACCATGGTATGTTAGGGCATAGGATTGATGTTGGTTGAGGTGAAACCATCGCCGGTCAAGTCAAGAAGGTTATAAAAAGAAAAAGTTCCACATTTTTAAAAATCATTTGTCATTTTCCACATAGGAGAAAATGAAAAGAGAGAGAGAAAGAGGTGGAAAGTGACCAAGCAACAAGGAGAGTTGAGTTGGCGAGCCATAGAGTGAGTGATCGTTGGTCGATAGGCGGGTCTATAAGTGCAGTGTGATTGATTTGATTAGGTGGAGAGCTAGCAGGAAATTAGTGATGGAAGAGGTAGGAGAGGGATTGGGTGGACCTGTGCAGTGGTCTGAGGTGCCACCATGTAGATGGTGGCGTGATGAGGTAAGAGTTCATTCCTATTGTTGTTTGTTTTGAGTAAGTGGAGGATAGAAATCAAGTAAGAGGAAAGTGGGTTTTGGGGGGGGATATTAAAATTTGAATGCGGGGAATTTAATGAGAAAAAGGGAACAAGGGATGGTAGATTGAGGTAAATGAGTTGTGGGAATAGGTATTGGGTAGGCATTGGTGGGGGAAATGGATAGAAAGGAGAAGTGTAGATAGAAATAGGGCAGGGCATCGCGGGTTTGTAGTCATGACAGTGACCGACATCTATCCACTCTTAGTCAACGTCGGTTGGTGAGGACTGATATCAATCATAGATGTAGTGACCGATGCCAGTTATTATTTGGACCATGGTCGGTTGATGATGACTGATGCCAGTCAACAAGCTAGAGAGGTAGGCCCACAAAGCGTTAAAATAGACGGGTTACAGATAGATAGGTAGGGGTAGGGAGATTTAGGTAGGGGGAAGAGTTATGGGTATGGGTAGGTGGGTGAATAAGGAAGATCAGTGAGATGGGAAAAATGAAAATAGATGAGGGTCCAAAGTGTGGGTAGATAGGAAGTGTTGATTTAGGGCATAGATATAGGTGAAAGGTTGATTTAGTTAGGGTAAGCGATATAGTTGGGGTGGCAAGGTTGCATGCAGGTATGGTCAAGTTTTAATAATATGACTGGTTATATGCAGGCCAGGGACCAGCTACGGATGAGGGATAGGGTACCTCCCTTACTTATGGAGGTACGGGGGGACAACAGCTGAGGAGTGGACCCATGTTGTAGAGGTGGGCCAACGCGTTGGTCGTGGAGGTTATGGTAGTGGTAGAAATGAAGGATTTAGATGTGGTTGAGGTGGCAGCGGCACTAGTGAGTGGAGGTGTGGGTGAAGAGGAAGTGGTCATGGAGGTAGACACCTTAATGGGTACAAGCATGTCATTGGGTCGGTAAAGCATGTTGCAAGTCTTGAAAGGTGATGGGTCAGCTGAAATGGTATAGGTGTGTCCTTCATGCTCAAACTCTATACAACGATGCAAAGTGGAAGGAACACAACCCATGACATGAATCAAGGGTCTACCAAGCAACAAGTTATATTGAAACTCTCCCTCCAAGATGTAAAATAACTCTAGAACATTACAGGGGCCCACGCGACATAGAGGATGACGGTGCCAAGTGTAGAAGTGATAGTGTCATTAAATGAATGCAACATGACAGGATGTTTATGCATGTAATTTTTCAGGTATTCAAATTTTGTCGAATGCATGGGAAGAGATGATGTTAATGTTAACACCCCCATCTATCATAACACATCGTACACGTCTATTATCGATATGGACAGAGATGAAAAGGGTAGGATCAGGGTCATTGGTTTAGTGTGGTGCGATCTCTTCATCTAAGAAGCTAAGGGTGGATACTTGGTGAGTAGGTGGAGATGTAGAAGAAGGTGGTAATTTGGTGAGAGAGGCTACATGATGAGGTGTAATAATGGAGGCTACGAGTGTAGGGCCATTGGGTAAAACCTCAATAGATTGAAGAACCTCCATGAGAGCTTAGTGATGGGACTCAGAGGTTTGGATGAGGTCATATAGAAACATTTTGAGGGAGGATTGGTGTAATTGTTTGAGTATTATGCGATGTGTAACCCCATTGGAAATAGGGTATGTGGAGCTGAGGATAACAACTTTAGGTTTGGGTGTAGAGGGTATGTTTGGTATAGGGTTGGTTGGTAGGTTGGTTACCTTTTCCTTGCATTTGTCCTTCTGAGCATGGGTAGCAATGTGGATCATGTTGATTTGAGGTGGGGAGTTAGATGAAGTAGGTGAGCCATGAAAGATGTAATGATAATAAGGGAAGAAGCCAAGAGGTGGGAAGAAACCTTGTGAAATGAGATGGGCACACAGACATTTGGGTGGAGGTTTGGTGATTTCTCTTATACGAACCATGTTGATTTCAAATTTTGAGGGTGGATAGAAAGGTTGTGGGGGTGGAGATGTAGGTTGTGGTGTAGGTGCAGGGAGAATAGGTGAGGAAATGGGAGGAGGTCTGATAGGGTCCTCATTAAGGAGGTCATCGTCATCAAGGTTCAATCCAAAAGGGCATAATTGGATGAGGGATACTTTTAAAGCCTTACAATTTTCAACATCATGTCCTAGTAAGAAAAATTTTTGGTGTCTTCAAACCCTTTTGGTTTGGGTTTGAGTGGGTCATAAGGTCTAAGAGGTGGCAAAGTGATGACAAAGGTTTCTAGGAGGTTGGTCAAGATGTTGGCGTAGGACCCTGCTAGTGGATCACAATGGGAAGTGAATGTGGGTTTGGGTAAAGGTGTGGCTGACTGTGGAGGAAGAGTATTTACAAGAGGGGGATTAGTTTGGGCTATTGGTTTTGTGTGTGATGTTTTCTTAGGTGTTGGTCATGTTTGTTTGGCTAGGGGCAAGGTAGATGAACTAGCAATAGAAGGTGTGGTTAGTTTAGCTACTCTACTAGAGGGTAGCATATTTTCAGCTTTAGATTGCACCTTTTTAGTTAAAGGTGATGTGGGTGCATGAGAGGTGGAGGGAAAAGCAGATGGTGGAAGAGGGTGGGTTACCCATGGGGGTAACTGAGGTGTTTTAAAGGTAGGTGGTGTGGGTTGTGCAGGGAGCGTGAGTGAAAGAGAAGGAAGTGTCTCAGGTAGTGAAGAAGTTATTAATGATATTGGAGGTATGGGTGGTAAGAAGGTTACGGATGAGGGCAGAGGTTGTGTGGGTCACTTGGGTATATTAAGAGTTCGTAATGAGGAAACGGGTTCTTGCATTCTTGGTTTACTAGTAGATGGAGGTGGCTTGGCCAGGGTCGAAGGGTGAAGTCCTAGGATAGATGGGAGGGGTGAAGGTGATAAGGGTGTGGTTGGCAAGGTTGGGACATGAGATTTAGGAGATTGGATCCTTGTTTTAGGGGTCAGGTTAAGTTTGGTGTTATTTTTGGAAGATGTAGCCAAATCTAATTTGATGGGTGGGTGAGTAAGGCTAGTAGTTGGTATGACCCCTAAGGTAGTGATGGGTTTAGGAAAGGGAGATGATATTGGTGTGGGTTTGGGTGTAGATGTAGGTTGGGTTATGGGTAGATGCGTAAGTTGAGCCATGAGTGGTGTCATGGGAGATTTTGTGATAGTTGTAGTTGTGTTCGATTTGGTCAGCTGAAACACTTTTGGATAGATAGTGGAGGTATCAGTAAGTGACAACTACATTTGTGTTGAGACAGGAAGTAGAAGATGCCCCCAAACTAAATCTCTATCAACATAGTCTAGGTGATTAGCCAAGCATGAGAAAGGTACTATTATAAGTAGATCCAACATGGATCGAGTGGAAATCCCTATAAAATGTGTTTGGGATACTAGTAAATGTCTAGCCTAAGACTTTATGGGTAAGAGAGCTGAAAGCAACTCAACAAGATCTTGGGTGGTTGATGGTGAATGGTCACCTAGAGGTAACGTCATTTCTACTAGATCTTTGATAGGTGGAGGAGATGATGGGTGCTCCTCTGTGGGTGGAGGAGATGAACAAGTGTCTCCCATGGGTCGGAGAGGTACTGCTAGTGATGTCTCTCTAGGTGGCGAAGTGGTCTCGATGTTAAGAGAAGGATCTTTCACAAATGAGGGAGGAGGTGAAGGGTGTTCCTCTGTGGGTGGAGGAATAGGTGAAGTGGGTTCATGTGTAGGTGGAGGACTTCGGGCTAGGATTTCCTCTATGGAAGGAATATGAGGCAATTGGGAAGACAACTGGTACGTCACTGAAAATAGACATGGACCTCGTGGGTATTGCTATCATTAGTCGAGGTCTCCCCAGTTTGGTCAGAAGAAGGGGCATGATTAGGAAATGGTTTCTTGAAAATGTGTAGGTTTTGGTTAGCAGGTGCGTTCGGATTATCCAAGACTAACTCACCATTCTCGAGCATTTCCTGGACAATGTTCTTGAAAGTGATTCAATTTCCATCACTATGACCTTTTACCTAATGATAGTTGCAGAAGTCACTGCTCTTTGTACCACACAGGTGTGGGGTGAGCAGGATCAAAACCAGTGTGTGGTTTTATAGGAGGAAGGGTGATGGCCCCCTCTTTAATGATCTTTTCTAAAATAGAAGAATAAGGCTCCCCAATTGGGGTGTATTTCCATTGTTCTTGTCTGAATTGAAAAGTCTAGACAGGGGAAAGATTAGATGAGGGCTTAGCCTGATTTGATGGATGAGCTGGGCCAGCCTTGAGTACCACTACATTAGCAGTTCCCTTGGATTTTGGAATAATTATTCTATGGTTTCAAAGAAGAAGAGGTATCATTTGACTTAAATGTCACGTTCTTATTTCGTAGTTGGATTTTCATTTCTTCGATGACCCGAATCTCTAGTTTTCATGCCATGGTGAATGCCTCATCGAAGGTTCAGAAAGTCTACACCTACAAGGTAGGAAAAATATGTCTAACACAAGCAAGAGTGAAGAGTTCTATGAGTTAGGTTTGTGGTAATTGGAATGTGAGTTGATTGATCAGGCTACGCCAACGAGTGACAAAATCTGCGATAGACTCGTCATCATATTGATGCGTAGAGTAGAGATCGGTCATGGTAACCTTCTTAACGATGTTAATCAAGAAGTGATCCAAGAAGGCTTGGGCTACCTGATTAAATGAGTAGATAGAATGTCTAGGTAATCCACTATACCAGTCTAATGCAGGCCCGGTCAGAGACATGGGAAAGGTCCTCAGAAGCAAAGCGTCATCATGGGCGATTAGATAACACCCATGTTTGAAAGACCGCAAATGTTGTTGTGGGTATTCTTTGTTATTGAAGTAGTTAAATTTAGGCATTTCCCAATGTACGGGATATGGACGAATAGGAATGGATGGGTGGATGGGCTCATTACAAATTTCATCACAAGTGAGATAATTGTGTGAGCCAGAAACTGATGCCTCCACTGTCTGAATTTTTTCCATCATTAACTTGATGAGGTCATTGGTAGGTGGTGATGGATGGGTACCTCCTGTAGTGTAAGAGGGTTGATGTTGGACATATGATGGAGGTGGCATTCCAATATATGGTAATCTTGAATAGGTAGGTTGAGAATGAGGGAGTGAGATAGGGAGCACATACCCAGAATGAATGATAGATGAAATGGGAGGCTGCTGATAGTACGTATATAGAGGTGGAAGGGTCGAGGTGACTCTAGTAGCGATGGGGGCTAAGGACTGTGGAATAGAAATGAAAATGTTTTGAAATGGGGTAGGGGTTACCGACACCGAGGGTGGTTGTGTTGCTATGGGTATATGTGAGACAATAGGTGTAGATGAGGCTATGTTTTGGATGGTTGATGAAGGTATAATGGATGTTGCGGGTGCAATAGATGTGGTAGATGTGGAAGTCATAACAGGTATAGGGCCTAGCTACAAAATGACTGGGGGTAAGGTAGGTGTGGGTAGCACGGAGCTAGAAGGGTCTACTGTAGAAGTAGGAGCAAGTTTCGGGGGATAGATACAGGCATGTCGTATATCAACTAACCTAAGGCATCTTGAGTGGATGAGTGGGAAAGGTATAACTATAAGGTGACAGGGTTTCTGATCAAGGAGTCATGTGAACTCCTTGTCACCTGTGGTGATGGTGATAGGTTGGGTAGGATCCATGGGTGATAGAATGGAAGGTGGTGAAGGAATAGGTGGGAGTGGTTGAAGGATAGCATGGAATATGAGGGAGTTTTATTGACTAATGATTCATCACCATGTGAAAAAGTGCTGATTTGGTAGGATTACTTTCTGTAAATGACACAGAAACACAGGAGAAATAGGAAAAACAGGAAGTGGTAGGTGTATTGGGTCAATATGTCAGCTTGAAAAACAACATAGGTTAATCGACACCGGTTACGGAAAACTGATGTCGGTCGGAGGTAACCGCAATCGGTCACTGTGAGAAAAGAACAGTTTGATAAACAAGGCAAAATACTAATAATCTACTAGGTAGATAAATTGTAGGATGGATTTTATCATAACAGAGAAGATGCTGAGAGTTACAGAGACTTTGAATAGTAAAGAAGATGAAGCAGGTGTCCTTTTGGGTAGGTTATCCAAAATAACAGTAAACCGACGCCGATTGGATAAAACCGGTGATGGTCAGAGGGTAATTGACGACGGTTGTTGGAATGACACCGGTTACTATGAAATTGAAACAAAGATGAAGAAAATGTGGTTGTGATTTAAAATCAAGTGTGGAATCAAACCCAGAACTCTGAGAATGATAAAAATGGGGTCAAGACACACTCAAATGAAGTCAGAATACACAAACTATGATGAGGAGCATGCAAGGAGAAATAAAAAGATGAAGAACGCGTCCTCTCACCTCAAAATGCAAGCCAAGTAGAAACACTAAGAAAAATATGATCCTAAAAGTGCTCTTTCTATTATGTTTGTTTAGCTTATGCTATTTAGGACTGATTGTGTGTATTTAGAAAATATTTTTTGGTTAGGAAGGCGTCCTACGAAGAAGGATATCTAAAAGGAGAGGTTTCAAGTATGTTATGGTGGGGGCAGGCCATCCTCTGAGATGATGACTCAATAGAGGCAACGAGCTGGGGAGTACCTGCCAACCAGATCATGTGATCATAGATAGATGTTCCCGGGTAGGATGTTGTTTAAGAAAGATGTGTTAATTTGAATTTGTGAAGTTTGGTAAGACTCGAAGAGAGAGAGAGAGAATGTGATTTTCTACGATTCTTTTGTCAACCATCAGTTGGGCATGACTTCTAGCATATAGGTATCCCTCATTTAATGTGCACTAATGTAGCATACAAGAATGAAATGTCATTAATTTCAAGCCCAAATCAAAATATTAAATTTGATGACACAAAAGATGAACAAGAGAGAATATGATCTTTCACTAATGCAGTATAAATGAAAGAGAAGAAGAGTTCTTTTTATAGCACCAAAACATGATTGCTTTGAGACAATAGAAAGAAGAGAAGATTCCAAGGGAGAAATTTAATGTGAGAACCTTTCGGAAAGGAAACAAACATGTAAATTTTACCTAGGAATGAATAAATGCAAGGAACCCGAATGGGTCCCACTAGGGGTGCCAAAATGTTTCACCTGATTCTTAGAGAATTTCTATGAATGTGACGAAATAGATAAGGGTAAAGGTCAAGGAGGAATACCTATTGAAATATGGTTGAAGGTTGTTGTGCACACATTGACTTCTCGATCCATAGTTGATCGTGAGAGCTTCCTTTTGGCTAGGAGGAACTACCTGTAATAGACAACAAGACCACAAGATAGGAGTTAAATAAAATATGTAGTGGTATGCCTAGCGTATGCCAGATCCGAGAAGTGTGATACTCCCTAGAAGGTTGTCAATCCATTTTTTAAAACGAATTAATGCGATAAATAAGGTAAATATTATCCTATTGTAGTCAATATGATTTAGGCATCTCATATAAACACAATAAGAAAAATGTAATCTAACAGGCTAGGTTAGGATCATATCTGGAGGTCAGGTAAATGGTTATGGGTTATTACAGGTCAGTTGGTAGGTGGTTGTTGGGTCTGGTCTTGGTCAAGGTGTAAAACATAGAGACCTACGTCAGCTGAAGATGACTGATGCCTGTTTTAGTAGAACCGATGACGGTTATGGGTAACCGACGTTGGTATGGTCAGAGTGAAAGGAACTCAAAATAGGTAAAATGGTATGGGTGATCTAAGGTTGAATAAAGTTTGGACGAGTGAATGGGGGTTTGTGGAGGTCTTAGGTATGCTCAAAAATATACAACAGGTGAGAATAGGTGATTTGGTGACGTGAGTGAAGGGATCTTTAGGTTCACAAGCAAGTGGGTGATGGGGTGATAAGCATGCAAAGAATAGATTAATAACAGGAGTAATAGAGATTACTTAACTGAACTAAACTATGCTGATTAGGGCCATACTTACTATGTTGATGGTATGATGGCTAAGTGGTGGAGGTGATTGATCAGAGGATACGTGTATGGTCCTATAGCGGTGCTTCCCTGGAGTGCTCCTGTGAATACAATGGCTCTCTTATTGATGTTGGTGATGGCTCTAGATTGTTGGATGTGTAAAAGGATGCTTGTTTCACTTGCATGCAGCTTTGGTCTCCTTCATTTTTTCTCGG
This sequence comes from Taxus chinensis, assembly GCA_019776745.2. NCBI lineage: Eukaryota > Viridiplantae > Streptophyta > Pinopsida > Cupressales > Taxaceae > Taxus > Taxus chinensis. The sequence goes on from CM034153.1 coordinate 768,305,739, forward strand.
AATGTGCCAACCTCAAAATAAGGTTACCAAAGGGGAATAAAAGGTGACCGACGAAGGTTTTGGGTTGACCGGCATTGGTTCAGGGGTAACCGGCATCGGTTAGGGTGGGATTTCCTAGGTTTACAAAAAATGGAAGATCATGGCAATGATTTTCTTCAGATCTTTCTATTCCTCCAGGAAAGAGCGGGAGTTACCATTTTTAATGTGGGAATGTGGTTAGAGGGGATGTAGGCTTTGATTTTTAGGGTTTAGGTAGGTCTTAGTTAGTTATGGCAACATACTAAGAATAGATTTGGGGTGAGGTGGGTAGGTGAGGTATCTAGGTGAGCTGGCGGGGTAGGAATTATCTTAATTAGGATAATTAAATAATAAATATTGTGAGATCATGGATTAATTAATTTAATAAATTAAATTAATATTAGTGTGGGGTAAAAGGGGCCATGGCTAGGTAAGTGTATTCAGGTTGGTTATTTGACGAGGGGTCAAGGGGAGTGCGACCCAATTTTGGTGTCTACAACACGAAGGTATACGTGTATCAAAAATTATAAAATTGGTTTTAGAGATTATGACAAATCCCATGAAGGGAGATGAAAAAGTGATTAGTTATTTAGAAAAAAATAGAAATATTAAGTCAGAGTTAGATGGATGTTGTAGTAATTTGATTCATTATAAATTTATCTATTTTATTATCCAATTAAATATTCATGAAAAATTTATAAATTGCATTTCAATTTTTAATTTTAAATATCAAACAGAACAAGACATTCCAATTTTTCAAACCCTTAGTTCTCTTTTTATACATGAAGAACAAGTAATGCCACATTTTTGTTCTAAGGAGAATTCCTCATAGGCACTTCTCGCTCATAAAACAAAAGGTAAAACCTCTAGATTCAACAAAAACACAAAGCAAAATTTTAAACCTCCTAGCAAGGTTAAGAAACCTAGAAATATAAGAGTTTTTTTTTATGGAAAATGTCATCATTGTGGTAAATTTGGACATAAGAAGGAGTATTGCAAATTAAAAATAAAACAAATCCTCAATTTCAAAATGGTGAAAAATATGTTCAAAACTAAAATCAAAATCAAAACAAGAATAAAAAAATAACCAAACATCAAATGTAATTGCTTTGTATGTCATTTTTGTCACTACAAAAGGAAATGAATGGATATTAGATAGTGGTGCCTCTACGCATATGAATTTTAGATTTGATAACCCATCTAAACTTAGTGAATGTAAGAATTAGATCTACTTAGGTGATCATTCCATTCTTGATGTCAAGGGTCAAGAAAAAGTAAAAGTATCAAATGGTTTTGTTAACAATGTGTTGTTAGCACCTAAACTAAAAATGAATTTTATTTCATGTTCTCAGCTAACTCAAAATAACTATAGTGTTACATTGTTAAAGGATAAGTGGTCTATTAAAAACGAATATGATGTTACTATAGTTGAAGGTATTCAAAGAGATGATTTGTATTTATTTTCTGGTTTTCCTTCTTCTTGTTGTTTGACAACTAAAAGAAGTGACTTTCATTTTTGGCACGAGAGGCTACGTCATGTCAATTTTAGGAACATGTACGACATGTCTTGACTAAACCTAGTAACTTGTATGCCACCTATTTCCCAAAATCATTAAACTTGTGAAGGATGCTTATGTGGTAAGTAATTTGCTAATCCTTTTCACAGTCATCATGATGATAACTCTTTTGAACCTTTAGAGCTTGTCTATAGTGATGTTAGAGAACCTCTAGAAGTACCTTCTCTTAATATTTTTCTGTATGTTGTCACTTTCATTGATGATTTATCTCGTGTAATTTTGTTTTATTTTGTTAAAAATTATTCAAATGCCTTGCCAAAATTTAAAGCTTTAGTCAAATCTTCTAAGTATAAAATTAAGAGGCTTAGAATTGACAATGGGGGAGAATATGTGAGTCAAGATTTTGACTCATTTTGTATTGAATGTGGCATTCAAAGGGAATTAACTACTCCTAATTACCCTCATCATAATGGGGTAACAAAAAGGAAAACCACACTATTCTAGAAATGGTTAGGACCATGATGCATTTTGCTCAAGTTACTAAGTTTCTTTGGGTAGAATCTATGAACAGTATTGTTCATATCTTGAACAGAGTTCCCACTAAAGCCTTGGTAAATTCTACTCCTTTGGAAAAGTGGTCAAACCAAAAACCTAGTACATCTCATTTGAGAATATTTGATAGCCCAACTTCTCTCATTATTCTGAAATCAAAATGGAAGAAGCTTAATCAGACCCCCTTTCCTTGTATCTTTGTAGGATACGCTATAAAAACTAAAAGTCTTAGGATCTTTGATCCATCTGAAAGAGAAGTTATAGAAAATAAGAATGTTAAAATCTTGTTAAAACATTTTTGTTCTTCTTCATATTTTGTTCCTTAAGATGTTTTAAATTAAAATGAATTTGAATTTGAATTTGAAAATTTTGAAAATGATGTATGTAATGAAGAAACTAGCGTCAAACCTATAGTTGGAAATGAGATTGTTCCTAGTACTTCTGTAACTAAAAATCCTAGATGGGCTGAGTTTATTATTTGAGACTATAATTTAGGAAACCTTCAAAAAATGACCATGAGTCATGATATATATCATGCTTTGATAAATTTGTATGAACATGAACCCCAATCTTCTGAAGAAGCCTCTTCTAATGAAAGATGGTTATATTCTATGAAATATAAGTATGTTGCTTTAATTAAAATTCAAACATGGGAATTAGTATGTCCTCCTAAAAAATGAAGTATATTCGGATCCAGATGGCTATACAAGATCAAATATAAAGCAGATGGAAGTATAGATAAATTCAAATTTAGACTTGTAGCTTGAGGGTTTACTCAAAATCCTGGTATTGACTATGTTGAAACATTTGCACTAGTTGCAAAAATGAGCATAGTAAGGATTTGTATTTCCTTAGTTTCTCAATATGGTTGGGAAATCCATCAAATGGATGTAAAAAATACTTTTTTCAGTGGTGATTTACAAGAAGAATTTTATGTGACCCAACCTAAAGGCTTTGAAGAACTAGGAAAAGAAATGTATGTTTGTAAATTGAAAAAAATATTTCTATGCTTTAAAACAAGATCTTAGAGCTTGATATTCTAAAATTAACTTTTTTTTAATGAAATTGGTTTTTCTAATTGTGTAACTGATAATGATTTATTTGTTACAATTGAAGAAAAATTTATTATTCTCATCATATTGTATGTTGATGATTTACTTATCACTACTAATTCTAACACTTTAATTGTGAAAATTAAAGGAAAGTTAATGCAATATTTTGAGATGACATATTTAGGATTATTACATCATTTTTTAGTAATGGCTATATTTCAAGATAAAAATCCTATTGTAGTATCTCAATCACAATGTGCAACTTATTTTCTTAAGAGATTTAACATGCTTGATTGTAATCTAGCTTCTATTCCTAAAGAAGTAGGATGTAAACTTGATCCTAAACCTGCATGTGAAAAATCTAATCCTACTTTATACAGGAAACTTGTAGGTAGTTTGATTTATCTAACTATTACTAGGCCTGATATTGCTTATGTAATAGGGATTGCTTCAAGGTTTATAAAAGAACCTTATCAGGATCACTAGAAGTTAGCAAAAAGAATTTTTTGTTATGTAAAGGGCACTATTAATTATGGTTTACATTATATTTCATCTAACAATGCATATTTACATGGATATTTTGATTTTGACCATGTTGGTGATGTGATAGATTGTAAATATAAAAATAGATATATATTCAAGTTTGGTGTAGGTGTCATTACTTGGAGTAGTAAAAAGTATTTGACAGTTTCCATTTCTTCTACTAAGGAAGAATATAGAAGTCTAATGGAAGCAACAAAAGAAGCCACGTGGCTAAAAAGACTATTGGAAGAGATACACATGGAATTTAAAGGAAGTACTCCTCTTATCTGTGATATCTAGAGTTGTATTTCTCTTGCTAAGAATGTAGTTCAACATCAAATAAAAAATAATATCGAGATACATATGCACTTTATTCGCGAGAAGGTTCTCAGTGGTGATATAGATCTCTTGTACTGCCCGACTGAATATCAAGTTGCAGACTTGTTCATGAAGCCATTGTGTGCTGTAAATTTATTAAAGTTCTATGCAATGCTTAACATTTCAGATTTTCCACTAAGGGTGAGTGTGCATGATAATGCCACCTCCTAATGGTTGTTTGATTGATTGACTCCTTCTCATTTGTACTTCTACTCTGGTTTAAAAGAATTGTAAAATATCTTGTATGATCTAAAGTAAATTGATAGAGTTTACGGGAAAAATACATTCAAGTGTGCATCTGTTTGTAAATGAGAACCTCATGTCATAAAAGGCTCCTAAAAATGTGGTATAATAGGAGAAATGGTGAGATGTAGTTTCACAAATTATGCTTAGCCTAAATCATATGTCTGATTTATGGATTCCAAATCCTTTTGTACCAAAAGGTAAGTTGAGCATGATGAAGGTGTTATATTTCCTTCAAAAATACATGTGCTATCCTTAAACTTTAGGGTTTATGGATTTGTAAATCCTCTTATACAAATAGGTAATGTTGGCACGTGGATCCCACTTAATATTAAGGGGTAGTGTTAGATCTATAACATTAAGTGCATCATAATATATAGTTTATATTTAAATAATATGGAATAAACTATATTCATATTATTTAATTATAAACTTTATATTAGGGGCTAGCTAATTTATTTAATCAACTAATTAAATCCGGGAGGTGTGCCCTATTACTTAATATGGTTATAACCCTTCGAGTTATTTAGAAATGGCTATAGGTAATATTTGATGTAATCTTGTGAGTCAATAGATTCTAGGTAAAAACATGGAGTAGATGTGAGAAGGGAGTTACTGGACTGGTGTTGTAAAAAATTTCTCTATAGTGGATTATTCTTCCATAGTTTTTACCTATTTAGGGGTTTTCCACATTTAACTATGTGTCACCGTGTTATAATGCTCTTTTTCATGTTTATAATGTATGTGTAAACATTGGTTGTTATATTAACTTAATATCTCGGCCCTGACATTTATTTTTCACATCTTCTAATAAACAAGATAACTAAAACATTGTTTCTTGTCTTGTTTGCCTTAACAACATCTGCATGGGTTTTTATTTATTTCATGCCCATTCTTACTAGATGTCAAATCAAAAAAATGGAACAAAATACCTCATCTAACATCCCCGTCTCCAACAACCTATCCCAACAAACACCCACTTTTACCATTGTTTCTTCCATTGCTTTGATCACTTATTTAGATCCATAACCTACTATTTCCATGGCTCTTTCTATTAAGACCTTTACTATACAGACTCGATCCCTCGTTGAAGCCAATCCTTTTCTATACCACCATTCAGTCCCTTCCATACCAGTGACACCTCCATTTGTCACCTCCTTGGATACCTTTGGGCCTCACATTATCCCTTGCAGATGCTCGGAGTTCCAGGAACTCCTAGATGCTAACCTTTTTGGTCTCTATGAATACCTTCTCCATAAATCCACCAACCTTCCCATCAATGGATGCCTCTTCAAAAAATCTATGCTTGTCACTCTCACCTCGAATCCACTTAGGTCCTCACCTCTCAACTCACCCTTTTATTTTCTAGAGCTATGAACAAGCCTTCCATGGCACAATGTGACCTTGGTTCTGGGTAAGTGCAATAAGTTGGGGGACAAAAAAGGGGTCATAAGTGGACGTCATATTGTAAATAACTACAAAATATCAACTTGTAGGGATTATTAACAATGCATACACTCAAAATTAGAAAAACTTATATCAATATGAAACATAGCATCCAGAATCTAGTTTCTAAACTACTAATTTTTTTAAATGGACAAATTTATCTATATTAAACACTCAAAATTCAATGACTTGGTATTTTTTTAAAACACCTATAAGATTGTAGTCCGTTTTCCCGCGATTTGGATGACCAAAAATTGATATATATTTTTTTCATTTGGTGAGAAGTTAGATGTCACTATCTATCTTGGGATAGATTTTTGTATTTTTTTGAGCTATATTTTATTTTTTATGATTTTTTCCATAAAAGTGGTCTGAAAACATAAAGAAAACAAAGCACTTTCCTTTTGCGTGCCATAACTTCATCAAAAAATATTGAAATATTTTTTTAAATATGTATATAATTTCACCACAGTTGGGATGGTATAAGTATTATCACATTCTGATAAGTGAAACAAAATTTGTAGTCTTAAATGTAGACATAAACATTCATGGGAAAAAGTGTCTTAAAGACCTACTATTAGTAAAAAATTATAAAATGATATTTATCCTATTCTATTCACTTTAAAACAAATATTTCTACAAATCAAATAGTCTCCCATACACAATGGTACCATTTTTATGACATATTTTTGACTTTTCGGCATAGTTCAAGTCTGCGGAAAACTAAATTTGATGTTTTTCTATTTTTGATGTAAAATTCAGGATTTGATGTCCACTTAATTTTCCTCCAACTTACTGCACTTACCCTTCTCATCAATCTTTCACTCTGATCCCTAAACTCATCAATCCACTAAATTTTTGGCTCTTATCCCACCCAATCTTCCTCGCATCAACACAACCCCCTCTTCTTCCATCCCCATCACCTCGTCAACCACCATTGTCATTTACACCCCTAATCAAACTTTACAGGAGTCTCAGCTTCTCTTTCCACCACTCGAACAACACAAAAAAACTTCTTCTCCTATCTCTACATCCCAAATCCACACAAAGGTCGTCACCTCGTAACCTCATCCTTTTGAATCAACCTAAACCCATCAACCTCCTCTCTAGAATATCTTCCACCATATCTTTCCTAATAAATCCACACAAGTATCTCAACCACCTCATACTTACATCCCCACTTCTCAAACACAATCACATCCATCTCATTATATCCCCATGTCTCAAAAACCTATCTCCCAGCTTATTTAGTCACAACCATTAAACTATATATCCCCTTATGAACCACCCTTGCAAACACCTACCTACTCTCAATACTATTGATCAAATCCTCAACTCAATCCTTCCACTTCTTATAATCCTTAACCTCCTCAATCAATCCGCCATCCCCACACATCTAATGACCCTATACCGGCTCGGTTAAGTAGGTTAACCAACCTTGAAGTCACCACCTTGGCTCTAAAGAGCTCATTCATGTACAAACAAATTTTTAATGAGCCCATCCATCCATCCATCAGTTCTGGTCAAACCTTATCCTACACATTGGGAACTCCTTAAATTTTAAAAATTCAACAGTAAGGAAGACCCTCAACAACATCTTTATGACTTTATGTATGCATGTTATCTCATCGCACACGATCAAGACCTCATACTCCATACTTTCCCCATTTCATTGGCTAGTCCCACCCTGGATTGGTTCAATAGCATTCCACATCACTCCCTTTTTTTCATTTACCCAACTCACACAATTATTCTTAGAACACTTCTCCATTAATATTGCATGTAAAATCACCATCACATACCTTTAAGCCATTAAAAAATTCAATGACAAATCCATCACATTTTTTTTCTAGGTGGTGGTGTCTCATCAATCAATTATCATTCTCCCTTCTTCAAACTTAGCTCATCGAGCTTTTCTCCTGATCCTATACCAAGTGCATCTCATCAACCCTCAAGATCTAATCATTTCAGAGCTTTGAAGAAGGATTCACCATGGCTCATAAACTAAAAATCTGTGCCCTTGACCAAGGCCACATAAAAATTTGATCTAATTAACTGAAACCAACATTCAACAAGACATATAAAGACAAAAAAAATCCAAAAAAACTTATAATGTCGTCATTGTTAAATATTTTGCCACATCTACCTTCCATACCAAGCTCCCACAAAGGGATCCTAGATCTACTCCAAATTATTCCCCTAGGTGAATCATATAGTTCATTCTTTGATAAGCTATTGTTTTCCCATCTCATCCATCTTCCTCCTATCTGGCATGTCAATGACACACGTCCTAAGCCCATGTGGTACCATGAGGAATACTATTGAAAACAAAATCAGGTCCATGGTTGTGACATTGAAAATTTTTACACATTCAAATACCTCATACAATTCCTTATCGACCGAGGGAATATTCACTGGGTAATCCTAATGCCCCTCCCAACCAACTTTTTGACATCTTTAAACAATCATTCCCTAACCAATCCCTGAATAAATAAATAGATCCTCCCAAATCATAAGGATCCAATTCTCACACAATCAACACCCTAAATCAATAATCAACATCATCATCCATTCTCAGTACCCCTCCATCTACTTTACCCACCTCTATTACCCTAACACCAATATCCACACCCATACCCACATCTATCAAATATATATCCACCCCATCTGGATCTACCACATCCACATCTCTTATATCTACCACATATATATCTTATACACCATAATCTTCCATATCCATATATGTCCCTACATCAACACCTACCTCTACACCCATGATTGCAACCACTTCTACACCCACACCTTCAATCGAATCCACAACCACACATCTATTAGAATCTACTCCCATATTAACAACACCCCTTCAAACATATTCTATGCAAATATCCTCCCTTGATATGACCTTAAAGTCTATCTCACCCCCATCCTCATCTCCTGTGACTACTACCACTTCTACACCCATATCCTTAAAATCATCTATAAATCATTCTAATCATTTCAAACATATCATCCAAAAACCATTTCCATATTCCATGACCATATCCTCAACAAAATGCATGCCTATATCACCTAGTTCTAAATATCCCCCTATTTAAAATCATCGTCATCCCCACCAAATGTAAAACCTCACATAAAAAATATAATAACCTTGGTTTCCCCACCCAGAAGTCACTCATCGATCCACATAAGAAGTTGAAACTTCCTCCATCAAATCCCCATCAATCAAATCCATCCAACATCCAAACATCTATCTTAGGGCATCCATCCACCTTCTATTTCGGGACCACACCCTTCATCCAAAACATCTACCACTACCCAAATTCAATCTAAAACATCTATCCCTTCCCCCAAGTCAACATCCAAATTATTTATTCCCCTCCTAAATGCATACCTAAATCGTCCATCCCTCCTTAATTTGAATCACAAGTACCTAAATCAAAATCTGAACCTAAGGCTCCTACAAAGCCTCATAGGATCAATGCTCCCCTCTTACCTTCATCATCTTCCCCCAAGCCAAATCCACCCCAAGTCCATAACACTTCACCTTCATAAACCATCATTGGATCTTATAATGAAACCTTTCAACGTCTCCTCCAAACATCTACAATCACCCTTCCCCCTTTCAATCCTTTCAATCCATGAGGTCCAAAACCCACGTGATTTGAATACAACACCATATGTTCCTACCATCGTGTCCCCAAACATGCTATAAAAATTTTAAGAGCCCTTTGCAACCTCATAGAAAAATTTATCAAAGAATATGATCTTCTCATCAAAGAAGATCACCCTTTCCCTTCTACCAATGAATCCACATCCAAGCCCCATCCTCCAACCAAGTCTGCAACCTCAAAAGCCTCTTCCTCATCCTCGTCTTTCATCACTATCTATCCTCCCACCATTACCTCTCTTAAGAATGCTCCTCCCCTTTATATCGACATCATCAAAATCACCACCCGCTCTCACCCTTATAAATATCAACCACCTATAAAATCCAAATCAAAATTATTCATCACTACTCCCTTCGACAAGCCCGCTCCATTCCCTTCATTATCTAAGGTTAAGGTATGCATCTTAACCATGCCACCAACCTAGAAATTGGCCACCATCAAGTAGATCATCGTAAGGAAGTTACGCCAAGATCCTATTAAGATGTCTCTTTACGAGCTTATTTGAATCTCACCCAATCACTATCAGGCACTTATTGATGCCTTGCAATGTATTCCTATCTTATCCAAGTAATCTCACCCCTTTACCATCCTTTTTGGGGCTCTCACCGCTTCTACCACCATTTCCTTTTACAATTCAGAAATTATTGTCATTTCACCTAAAGATCATGACCTTCCTCTTTTCATCATTTTTTACATCAATGACATATTCATCCACCAATATATGATATAAAATGGTTCCAATATCAACATCAACTCATATCATACCTTAGATCAGCCCAAAATTCCCAAATATATCGTTGCTTAATTACACATGGTTCTTCGTGTATTTAATGATACTGTTACCCCCACTTTGGGCATAGTTATCTTCCCCATCTGTGTCGGTGACAAACTCCTCCATGAAGTCTTCTATATCATTGAATGGGAGTTTCAATAAAATGTATTTCTTGGATGTCTACGGATTTATGCCATGCATCGTGTTCCCTTTACCCTCCACTGTTGCATCAAATACAAACATGAGGGGAAGATCCATGTTTTCCCCATTGACCTTATTCCCTTTAAGGCATGTCATATGACCTATCATCTGAATGATGTGCTCCTCCCTAAACAATATTTGTCCTATGAAGCATCCAACATCTCTTTTGTACATGCATCTAAACTTCCTAATGATAAATCTCTTTATAATTTGATATCAATCAATTCTCTTCCCTAGAGATAGATGTTGGTTCACATTATCTCTAGGGAAAATAATTAAGATAGATGAGAAACATCTATATTTGGGGAAGATAATTGATTGATTGATGCAACATCTCTCTCTCTCAATTCTCATCCCTCCCTCAATTGACTTGGTAGACTCGTTAAATCACCTATGTATCGATAAAACATCGGGGATATCATTTCCTTTGGTCGGCCTCATCTCAAAACCAACCTCATCTATGGTTACATCAATTTCCCTTCATCTCACATCGATAATCAACCCCACACCAAGCCTTACACTAATGGATTTGATTTATTGCCCTTCATATCCCATCCTCCTAACACATCCAACCTTCTCAAAAAATACACCATCGACTTCAACGTTGGGACCCTGCAGGAGCCTCACATCCTCAAGTTTGGCCAATCCCACAATCTGCAGTAACTTGAGGCCTTTATTTCCTTCCTATCCCAGCACAACTAAACCTTTTCCTAGTACTACGCCAATATGTCAGGCCTCAATCCATCCATCATCATCCAAAATATATGATAAGAACTACAATATAATATAAAAACACCAAATAATAATATATGGAAATTAAATTCATTTGGGATATCAATTACAATGATATAGGTTACATTTTATAATGTTTGATCTCCTATAAAGGTGGAGTCAAAATTCATCTTCAATCCCTCATATCACTCTCCATGAATCTCTCAAACTTATCCCCTAAGATATCTCTCACACCAAAATAGTTACATGAGTTGTTTATTCAACAACTTCACTCACACACAATTATTAACTATATTATTAATATGAGTTGTATTAACTCATTATTAATAATATTACAATTTATTAATAATGTCACAATATATTTTTAACATTCACTCCCCTATTGTTAACATTATTAATTCCCAATATACACTCCCCTAATGTTGAAAAGGTAGAAAAAATAATCACTCTTCCTTCTGCAGCTTACCACCCATGCGTGCTCATGATTTGGATGCTTTTTTAGGACAACCAAAAACCTCAACAAGGATGGTTTTACAGGAAAACCAGAAACCCAAATATCATGCTGATGTTTTTCCTTTATGTGTTTGTCTTTCTACCATGTCTTTCCTTCAAGGAATCATGTAGGAACCACTCCTTACTAAATACAAACTGAATAGAGGGAAAATTAAACATTGAGACCATGCTCCAGTTCCCCCCCCCCCTCAATGTGAACTTTTCACTTATTCGAACAGGAACTATGAAATCATATTACAAATATGAAATAAAAGAAAACACACATACACAAACATACTGCCACCACAGCTTCGTGTGTCCCCATCATTGGTGACTAAAAAGAGTTCGTTAATTGACCTCTAGCCTCCATTGCCTTCGTACTCCATGATTAATGAACTCTTTACTTAATACAAGAAGTATTCATCAATTTGTTGAGCATTTTGTTTCCTCATTATCAAAGTGGGTAGGCTTCATATCACAATCACTTTTTTCATCTCTATTTTCATAAATGAAGGCTTTATCCTTCAATTTACCATCAAGTAAATCCTATGCTCTATTCTTATAATACATAATACCATGTCTAGGAGCATAACAATAGTGAGAAATAAATTTTATTGAAACTTGGGAGGTTCATTTTTGTTTTAAAGAAGGTTTGAATCTTCCTTTAGCGTATGCTTTTTTTTCTAACATATATTGCAGTTTCTTCTAGATCAATCTTCTTGGTTCTATTTTCTTCTTCTATCATAGAAGAAATTAAATTATCTAGACTCGGATTTATTTTTCTCAAATTTAAGACCATATTAGAATAGTTAGGAGGCATGATATTAAGTAATACTACTTTTGCATCATCATCAAGCACATCAACTTTGATTCCAACTAATTGATTTGAAATAGAACGAAACTTACTGATATGTTCTACCATACTTTCTCCTTCCTCCATTTTGATTCCGAACAACTTTTGCTTGAGTGCCACTATTGTGCTCTCTTCTTGTGACCCAAATAATTTTCTCAATGTCATCTAGATCAAATGTGATGTCTTTGTTAGATGTATGTGATGTAGGTAGGCATCAGATAAACCTAGGCCAATAATCATCATTACTTTTCAATCCTTGCTTTCCCATTTTTCTACTTCATCTATGTCATGTGGTTTATTGATTTTTCCTTCCACATACTCCCACCAATCTTTGTTAATAAAAATAAAATGAGTTCTAACCTACCATGTATGGAAATATTTGCCTTCAAATTTTTCAATTAGATTTAACTTGTCCATGTCGATTTAAAAACTTGGACGTTGGATTCCACTGAAAATTCATCTGAAAAGCAAATTGTTTTTTTCATTTACAATTTTTGAAATGATCAATGTAAAGAAATAAAAAAAAAACACACATTTAAAAAAAAACATCATCTCAATCTGAGTTACCAGCTAAAAGTTATGGCAACTACAAATTTTAAATCCAAAATCTTTCCGGACCCCTTTCCAAAAATGGAAATTTTTTCTATTCTTGTGTTTTTTTACTAAATCAAAAAATGGAATTTTTTTCTATACTTTTTTTTTTTACTAAATCCAAAAAATGGCAACAAAACGAAGAAGGATATTTGTAACTCACAATTTTACGATTGATAGATAACTATCATTTTGACTAGTCTAGCAGAAGATTGATCATGGATCTTGGACGAAAACAAAACATGGATCCATATATGCATGGAATTCTGAGTTGGAGGCAGTGATTTCAGTTGGAATGTGATGCCTTGACTATGTCAACAAATCTACAGCCTCATTATAGAACTTTTTCTCAATAGATCTAATCAAACCTCTTCATACAAATGAACCAGATAGTAGAAAATACAATGAATGGGATAAAATGATAGAATCAAATGCACAATAGTGCAGAGGCATAAGTAAATGGCTTCAAAACAAACTTTGAATATTTAGGTTAAATAGAAATCGAACTACATGCAAAAATGAGTTCCTTGTGACACATGTCAGAAGGAGATTTTAATGGAGATGCATTAGAAGTATGCTAAAAATTTTGAATGGATATTCTCCACGCATGATGTAGACCACGATCTTCTTTCCACCTGATTTTTTTTTGCTTTCGAGGATGTTGACCATGTTATTGTGAGGCCCAAATCTATGATAAGAAGACTCCAAAAACATGCTCTGATACCACTGATAAGAAATGCAATATAATATAAAAACACCTAATAATAAAATATGGAAATTAAATTCATTCAAGATATCAATTACAATGATAGAGGTTACATATTATAATGTTTGATCTCCTACAAAGGTGGATTCAAACTTCATCTTCAATCCCTCATATCACTCTCCATGAATATCTCAAACTTGTCCTTAGGATATCTCTCACACCAAAATATCTATGTGAGTTGTTTATTCAACAAATTCACTCATACACAACTATTAACTATATTATTAATATGAGTTATATTAACTCATTATTAATAATATTACAATTTATTAATAATGTCACAATATATTTGTAAGAATATAATCACCATCCCTACCGCTAATTTGGTTAAGCATAAGCTTCTCCACATGTACCATCACATTTCCCTCCTAGTCAAAGAGTAGTTGCAATGATTTATTTCCACTAACTTCATCCAACCTATTGACTGTCTGCAATGGGTTTCTAACATCATACATGTTTCCAAAGCCTCTAGAAAACTCTACATCTGTACTAAATTTTGAGATTTAAATCTCACTTTCCCTAAGGATGACTTTCCTCTTCCCAACATTGATCAGTTAGTTGACTCGACAACCAGACATGAAATGCTCTCTCTCTTATGGATGGTTTTTTCTTGTTATGACCAGATTCTTGTCAAACTAGAAGACTAACATAATGCTTCATTCATCACCACTTATGGAACTTTCAGCTATCATGCCATGCCCTTTGGTTTGAAGAATGTAGGCGACACCTATCATCGTGTGATGACCTATATTTTCCATGATAATATCCATAACACTATAGAGGATTACGTCAATGAATTATTAGGTAAATATAAATATTGACAAGACCATCTTTCCATCCTTGAAACGCTCTTCACTTGTATTATCTAGTTCTTCATTCCTCTTAACCCTTCCAAGTGTGTCTTTGGAGTTCTAACTAGAAAAATCTGTGGCTTCATCATTTCCATCAGGGTCGTTGAATTCGATCTCACCAAAATAAGAGCCATACTTGAGATGCCCCCTCTTTCTGATCTTAATTAACTTCGTAGTATTCAGGAAAGAATCCAATCCATCGGTTGCTTCATCTTGCAACTTTCTGACCACTTCCAACTGTTCCACCATATCCTTCACAAAGACACCCAATTTCATTTGGACACTAATTGTCAGAATTCCTTTGACAATATCAATAAATACCTTTTATCACCACTTTTTCTCACACTTCCATGTGAGGGATAACCTTATCTCTACATATTTTCCTCTGATCATGCTCTAGGTGTCATGTTGGCACACCGCGAAGAGCAAGACATGGAGCAAGTTGTCTATTATATTAGTTGTTCTCTCCTCAATTATGATACCTACTACAAATGAAGCTAAAAATATATGTTGAGCTCTCTTCTTTTCCAATTCTAAACTCTATCATTATATTCTCAATCACAATTCTTTCATCTACACTATCTTAAATTTCCTCAAAACCATGCACTCCCAGCCTTATCATAATGATCCCATCACTTGTTGTCTCATACTCACGACTGAGTTTTACCTAGAGTTAATATCTTAAAAATATATTAAGGGCCAAGCCATCATTGATGAACTCATGGGTGTCCTTCTTCCCTACAATCATCTTCCTCGTGAACAATTTCCAAAATAATCCATTCATATCATCGATTAGGAATTTTCTCCCCTCATAATGAAGCTATTCTTTGATGGATCCAAGTGTCGGTAAGGGAGAGGCACCAGTGTTATCATATATCCTCCTTGGGATACCCCTATTCCTTTTGCTTATAAGCTTAACTTAAAATGTACTAACAACATGGATGAGTATGAAGCCCTCATCTTGGGTCTTGAAACTGTTGTCTTGCTCAGTGTGCAAATCATTGATATCTACAATGATTCTTAACTTAACATTAATCAAATCAAGGGAGCCTATAAATACAAAAAAAAATCCTTTAGAAGTACAAAGCCATCGTTGAATTTTTCTTGAGGCCTCTCATAAATATACCATCCAATCTTTCCCTCGCTCATCCAACTTTTTTACGAGTACTATGACATTCATCACATCTCTCATCTCATGGGAAACCAAAGAATCAAAACTCTTTGTTGATGTTCATCACCTTGATTAGCCATCTCATGTCCATGAGCTTCCTTGTGTCAATCATGTTTATACCAATCAATATGAACTTTATTAATCTTAGATATTTGACTACCTATTTGTATCCAAAATTCCCTCTGACCTATCTAAAAATGGTTGGAGGTCATTCCTTCAACACACTAAGTGTTATGCCATCCTTGATAGCATCTTCTATAAGTGCATCTTTGATGGCATATTACTCGGTTTCCTTAAATTGCATGAATCTACCGGCATGATCTAAGAAGTCCACGATGCCATCTATGGTGGAAAATTCAACGGTTTGGCTATCGCCAAATGCGTTCTTCACCTAGGCTATTACTAGCCCACTCTCAATAAGGACTATTGTGAATTTGTTAAAAATTGTGCTAAATTCCAACAACATTCTAACCTCATCCATATTCTTAGCCAGGCCTTACAATTGACTCAAGATATATGGCCTTTCTCAAAGTGGGGCCTCGACCCCATTTGTCTCAACAACTTTTTCTCCTCTCAGCATCATCATTATATCATCACCACTACAAATTACTTCACCAAATGGGTAGAAGCCATTCCACTTGCGTCCACCAAAGATAACAAAATTGTTGACTTATTTTATCAACACATCATCTTCTAGTGCAGCATTCCCCATAAAATCATCACAGACAACAGAAAGTCCTTAAAAAATAAAGAACTCAAGAAGCTTTGTGACTCTTTCAACATCAAGCTTAGCTTCTCTTCTTCTTACTATCCTCAAGCTAACAACCAATCCAAAGCCACTTACAAAACACTCCATAATATTCTTTCTAATACAATTGATAAATCAGGACGTAACTGGCATCTTTACATCCCCTTCACCTTTTGGTACTATTAGACTAAAATTCGTTTCTCTATGGGTACTACTCCTTTCTCTCTCATCTAGGCCTCTAAAGTCATTCTTCCTCTCAAAGTTAAAATCCCATCCTTACGTATTTCCTTCTACGACTTTATATTTGACAAGGAATATGGTCAAGAGTGTCTAGCCCAACTCGAATTTTTGGATGAATGTCACTTAATCACTCTTCACCATTGTCATGTTTATCAAGAGTGCATCAAATGCACCTATAAAAAACATCTTAAGGAAATTTACTTTAACATCAGTGAACTTTTCTTGAAATAAAATCAGAATTTCACTACTTTGGAAAGGAGACAACGTGAATGTTTTCTCCTAATTGGATTGGACCGTACATTATCACACATAAATATGGGTCTAGAGCCTGTCGTTTAGCCTCGCTTGGTGGTAAACTGAAAATGGAACCTCACAATGCCTTGCTCTTGTGGCATTTCTACTATTAACATACATACCAACGCAACCTTAGTCAGACTTAATCACCTTACATCCATCATCCACCCTTCCATCTCTCATCTTATTGATTTAGAATTATGTGGTCTATCATTCCTATCTATGACCTTAAATATGGGCACCACGGCTCTGCCCATAGCATGTACCTCATGGATAATTTCCTTATTTTTGGTAGGAACCCCGCAATCATTACACCTATCACCTTCTTATCTACATACTCAAACCATGCTAAGGTTCCATAGGTGTCACTTGTACATCTTATCATCCCTTCCCCAAGAGGTCTACTTGGTTATTCCCAGCTCTATCCAAACTTCAAGACTTTGGATGCTCATCAAAATCTATATTATCTGAAAAGCATACTACTCCCTCAAATGACAGTAGTTCATATAAACAAAATAATGTCAAAAATATAAACTGATCCCTCGAAGGAAAACTAGCATGCACATGTTACCATGTGATTAACTAAAATTGAGTAAAATAATGTAGTAAAGTATAGTTAATCTAATCTAGGTGGATGTATAAATGTAAAAAATAAGTGTACTAAGACAACATGTTAATGAGATAAGTAAAGAAAATAATGAAATTAAAAACTCTAATGTGTAAGAAGGGAAAGGAAAGAAATTGGGTGATAACTCATGACTATCGGATTGTGTCACATTGATGTACAGAAAATAAGAAACCAAGAATGACTATGCAGGAGTGCCAAAAAGGACAGATCTGAATGTTGTGCCTAGACTAGGGTGCCTGGAAGAGGACAAGGGCACCCATGGGTGCTCTGGTAATAAATAGAAGCACTTTGGTCTAGGAAAAATGTTTTTAACTGGTGATCACAAGGTCGAAAGGTGATATAAAACTCTAACTTCCTATCGCATTAATTTTTCAGTACTACGCCGAATGCTCCAAATATTCCCCGAGGAAGAAATAACTTGTAAAAGGAAGAAAAGGAAGTATTAAAACCCTAAAAAAGAAATATATAGAATGAATGGGTCGGACTAACCTCAGTTTCCACAATAGTGTGCTTATTAACTAAGCGTTGCACTACATTTCGGACCTGGATGTAGTTCAGGTGTGTGTGTGTGTGTGTGTGTGTGTGTGTGTGTGTGCATGTCATGCCCTATGTGCTCTTGTGCTAGTCACACTATGTGAAGTAGCGAGAAATAGCTAAATGTAGAAAATTTAATAGAATGTGTGCATGAAATAGAATAGAATCCCTCCCCCTATGAGGTGTGATGCAAATGTCCTATCTTGTGCCTTGATGAGGGAGCTATGTGAATACCAATGCAATAGATGGAGTGCTAGTAGTGTATGATGCTAGGTTCCTCATTATGGTCTCATAAGTTTATATTTATAGGGTTCTCTTGCTCTGATTTTGTAATTAACCTCGAAAAGGCCAAAAACAAGAAAGATAAAGATCTCAAATGGCTAGAAAAATCCCAAAAAGTGGTAGGAAAGTGTTGGAACAATTAGGGTGCCCCCAGGTGGGACCAGGGAGCCCATGAACACCCCATTACTAAATCTTGGTGCCACAGTCGAGGCTAAAATAACGCGGGATGTCAGAAAATGGCTAGGCATATGGGTGTAATAGGTCACAAATTATGAAATAAAATAAAAAAAGATGGCTAAAGGATAGGGGTTAATTAGTACTTTCTTTACTCAAGAACCTTCTATATAGTAGTATGAGACCGGGATAAATAAAATTTCTAAAATGCATGATTTTGTGACTACATTTTTCCCCCACTTTATGTTGGTGAGTAGAAATCTCGATAATATGAAGTAGATAGAGATGTGTACCTGGTGTCCCTAAAGAGTGTAGTAGAAGCATTCCGAAGGAATAGATAAAAGTGTGGAATGATAAAAATATGGATGAGCGTGGAAACTATAGATGAAAAATGCACAAAAAAAAAGTGATGAGAGTGAACCTAGGGTGAAACGTGCGTGTGTAGTTATGACATAGTATAGTGTGATTGCATAAAATTGTGATGTGTGTACTATAGTGTGCTACCACATAGTGTTGTTTTTATTGTTTTTGTTGTTGCCCCCATTTGACTGCTTATTTCTCATACGGCTGGATCTGCAAGGAGAAAATGATCAAATAGTCAAATATGTATGTAAGTGTAAAAAAGCTATGTAAAAGATGCATGTGTATGTAAATGAAAAGTACGCAAATGTAAATGAAAAATGTACATGTAAATGTAAATGTAAATGTAAATGGAACATGTGCACCTAATCCATGTCAAGAAAGAGTGTAGAAGGATATCTTGTACTGTAAGTTTTTTGGGCAATCTCACACCAAAGTCTGAGGAAGTGTAGGGAGGAAATTCTCTATGTCCTCCAATCTCTAATTGATTCCCATAAATGCTAAGGACACCATGTCCTATAAAATCCACTATGTATGGGGTTTGTAGACTAATCTGAACCCACACACTAAATATAACAGAACCAAAATGGTGTAGAATCTTTGTGTTAGTATGTAAAACCCCAAATAATTCCCCCCTCTTTGGGAGCGCATGCAACATCATTGATAGGTGACATGCAACACCAAAAGAGGGCCAACCACATATACATTGAATAGTGCTTGGTAGAAACCAAGGCATGCACAAACAACAAGTCTCGCCAAAGACACATGAAAACACATATGAATGAAGGAAGCAACGTATAAGATACACAAAAATTATAAAAGCTACCAAAAAATATAATGTAAACACGCAAGAAGACAAGTATGCAACACAAAGTAGGTTACAAACATGGGACATCACTCATGATGTTGCAAACAACAGACAAGTCCATCATAGCCATAAATAACAGACAAGTGTACACACCAAACATAGGGCAATGCCTACAAATAATAGCAAACAAGAGTAAAACAATGTAACAGATAAGTATGGAAACCAATATCCTTGCATAGAAAATGATGCACATGAAGCACCCGTTAGCATGTTAGAAATATAGTTAGTATGTCAAAATCATGTAGAAGTAAGTACAGTAAAGTTCTAAGTACAAAATGAAACAATATCACCTGGAAGAGATGAATGTGGATGCCCCCAAAGACCAGTGTAGGAAGGGTAGAAGGCGAGCATCCATGTTGCATCTAAGAGACCTGTATCTGTAATCACAACTAGAAAAAGGTTTGAATGCACATATCAAGCTAGTATGTCCAATAAGGTGACCATGAACAAGTAAAAAGTAAGCAAGAGTATAAGAAACCATAGTATGTAATATGTTGTGGATGGATGGAATGGAATCCATTATGGAATGATATGATCCATGTGCCCCCCGAGTGAATGGAAATCTATGTAGTGAGGTTCATTTTTTTCCCCCTTAGCAGTCAAGAATGAACCATAAATGATAGTGTGTCATCAGGAAATGGTCGAGTAGTGTGTATCATCTCTAGCGTGCTATGATGAAATGTGTACATGCTTAGTGGTGATGATATGCGACATGTAGAATATATGTGCTTATACCTTATAGCCTAAGTGTATACCACAATGAGATAAATTTGGGTTGATGATTTATCCCTAACTGTATATCAATATAAGATGAATGGATGAGTGATGATTTAACACTAAGTGTATATCACTATGAGATGTAAGAAGGGTGTGGTGATGTAACCTAAGGAGTAGACCACTATAAAATGATAGAATAGGTGAAAATTTAGCCTAAAGTGTATGTCACTACTAGATGCATAGTAGGGAGTGGTGATGCAACCTAAGGTGATGATTTAGCCTAAAGTGTATTTCACTAACCTAGGATTGTCGCATGGTAAAAGGTAGAATAGTAAATTTTTGGTGAGTGTAGGGTCCATTTGATTTGTAAACCCTCAGTAGTCAATTATGGATTGAATAAATAAAATATGTCATTGGGTAGTGAGTGCAGCACATAGAAGACAATGTAGTATATGTAAGGATAAAACCGACCATATGATGAGTGGTATATGTAAGGATGTAATGTGTAGAATGTGTAGATATGATATATGTAAAATGTAAATGCAATATGTGTAGGATGTGTAAAGTGTAATGTAGAAAGTGACATGTAATGTATGTAGATAAAATAGGAATGTAATGCTAGACTCCTATATGATGAAGGATAGTAGAATATGTGTGCGAAAATATGTGGCGTAGTATGTATGGTATGTAGATGTATGCAACTATCATGATGTATGAGGTGAAGAGACACAAAATGAACAAATGTTGTAGAATGCATAACACATAATGTGATATGAAGTTTAATATGTAATTCCTATAGTGTGTGGGGTTCATTGTAAGTAATAATCCATCAACAATCAAGTGTGTGAAAACAAAGCACAAGAGTGTGTCATCGGGTAGTGATAATGCTAAAATGTGTGATGAAAGTGTGCCTAGTTTAAAATGAAAATATGATAGATGCTATGAAAAAATGAGGGGGATTCTATTAAGTGATATGTGCCCTAGGATGCATATGGAAGAAGTGGTCAAGTAATATCATCTAAAAGATCATCATCATCATTATTGAGATCATATGAAATAACACAAGAAAACTTTGATAAGCAATAGTCTCTGGTTGTTCATTCAAACAGCCATGAACATGCAAGTTTATACATTTCCATGGCATATTTTTTCATCAGTAAAGGGAGACAATGGACATCCCTAAGTGTACCAAATAATATAATTGGGTAAGTAACAAAGAAAAGAGCTATTGCAAATATGCACCTTACCAAATGGCATGGGAAAAGCTATATCAGTATGACTAGGGTCAAGTCTGCCTCCAATATATTCTAACCAGGATTGACTGAGAGTGAGAAGAAAATAGGTATGGTAACATGCAAGTTGAAAAAAAAATATGGAAGATGTGGATTTCCGTATGCAGTAGTGATAATAACATATCCCATGGTACAAATGTGGATTGTATAAGGGAGAATGGAGGTCCTCAAAGGAAAAAACCAAGCTGAAGGAGACCATAATGTGAACATACAATGACTTTGTAGGAAGTGTCAAGCGGTATCTACTCCCAATATGAGTTATTCATGAAAAGTTTGCAAGTGAATAGTGGGTGTGCTAAGTTATGTGGTGTCAGTGAAGGTGAATGTGATAGATTGACATCCATAGATTAGATAGGTCCCCTAATAAGGGATCATAGCAGTAGTAGTAGTAGGTGGCATAAAATAAAATTACACCTATCATACAAATGGTACCCTCAAGTGGTGATAAGTGGAGTGATCCGTCCACAAGTTGAGGTGATGGAAGGGTCAGTAAAGCAAGGGATTGTTATGGAGAAGACCCTATATAAATTAATCATAGCATCCAGGGTAGCAGGAGTTGGTGATGAAGTATGAGGAACCACATCAACCTTACAAATAGTATCGGTGGAGTCATATGGAGTTTTGAGAGGTTTTGATCGAAGAGCAGAAGTTAGGGATGTAGGAACAAATATTGTATTAAGAGAGTCTACTATATCTAATGTGGGAGAATTAATGGGTGAATGCAAATGAAAAACATCTTGTGATTCATAAATGGGAGGAGATGTAGCTATGTGGTCAGATGGAAGAAACTTGTGCTTCTTCTAGAATCTATGCTAGAACATTAAGCTCAATGGTAGACATATAAGAAATAATAACATCATCTAAAGCGTTTATGATCTATATTAGAAGATGATAGATGAATAAGCGAAGGGCAAGGTCTATAGCTAGAAGGATTTGGCAGGAGTATTGACAAAGGCTTGATCCAAGGCTATCGAATTGTAGGATGATTGGAGATTTAGAAGGATGATTCTTATCCATGATAAGAGTCAGGTTCACCAAGAATGATTAACTAAAAATTGATTAAAATAATGTATTAAAGTATAGTTAAATCTAATCTAGGAGGACATATAAATGTGAAAAATAAGTGTACTAAGACAATATGTAAATGAAATAAGTAAATAAACTAATGAAATTAAAAAACACTAATGTGCAAGAAGGGAAAGGAAAGAAATTTTTGGACTGTGTCGCAGTGATGTATATAAAAATTAGAAAGTAGGAACAATTGTGTAGGAGTGCTGAAAAGGAAAGATTTTGAAATTTTGTATCTAGACTGGGGGCACCTAAAGGTGCTCTAGTAAGGAATCTAGGCACCCTAGTCTGGGAAAAATGTTTGGAAACTAGCGCTCACCAGGGTCAGAAGGTGATCTAAAACTCTAACTACCTGTTGCATTTAATTTTTCTATACTGCGTTTTAATGCTCCAAATATTCCCCAGACAAATAAAATAACCTACAAAAAGGCCAAAAGGAAGTATCAAAACCATAAAAAAAGAAATATTTTGAATGAATGGGTCAGACTAACCTTAGCTGCCACAACTGTGGGCTTACTAACTTAGTGTTGTACTATATTTTAAACCAGGATGTAGTTCTAGTGTGTGTGTGTGTGTGTGTGTGTGTGTGTGTGTGTGTGTGTGTGTGTGTGTGTGTGTGCGTGCTTGTCATGCCCTAGGTGCTCTTGTGCCAATTACACTTTGTGAAGTAGCAGGTAATAGCTAAATGTAGAAAATACAATAGAATGTGTGCATGGAATAGAATAGAATGCCCCTCCCCCTATGAAGTGTCATGCAAATTTCCTAGCTTATGCCTTGATGATGGAGGTATGTGGATGTCAATGCAATAGATGGAATGCAACTCTAGATGGAGTGATAGTAGTGTATGATGCTAAGTCCCTCATTAGGGTCTCATAAATTTATATTTATATTGTTCTCTCTTACTCTAATTGCGTAATTAAACCCCAAAAAAGGCTGACCAAAAAGAAAGATAAACATGAAAAAATAGCAATAAAAAGGCTAGAAAAGTGGTGAGAAAGTGCTAGTAGGGATTAGGGTGCCCCCAGGTGGGGACCAAGGTGCCCATGGGTGCCCCTAGTAGTAAATAGGGGTGCCCCAATCAAGGCTAAAATAATGTGGGATGTCTAGAAATGGTTGGGGCATATGGGTGCAATAGGTCATAAATTAAGAAATATAATAAACAAGAGTAGCCAAAGGATGGGGAATTGATTAGTACTTTCTTTATTCAAGAACCTTTTTAAATTGTAGTATAATACCGGGATAAATAAA
This sequence comes from Taxus chinensis, assembly GCA_019776745.2. Taxonomy (NCBI): domain Eukaryota; kingdom Viridiplantae; phylum Streptophyta; class Pinopsida; order Cupressales; family Taxaceae; genus Taxus; species Taxus chinensis. Next base: position 768,330,017 of record CM034153.1, read on the forward strand.
ATGTCTAAAATACATAATTTTGTGACTACACCATGCCATCAAAAAATTCAAAAATCCTAAATCCTAAATTATAGACCACTCCCTCAAAGGATGGCTACCCTTTTATATCATGGCAATGAAGATTTCCTGCATTGATCAACCTTCTTACAATCTCAAATGCAAAAGAAAAAAATGCCCAAAGTAAGCACCCTAAAAAATCTTCCCTCGTCGATCAATTTCCCCATCCTCTGCAAACTTCCAGCATCGATCACTTTGTGCCATATTTCTCAAATCTAGGGCATAGACCTAGGATTACCACCTAAGGAGAACCTATTTTTCCCGTAAAAGATCCATCTTCATCCCTTTTTCGTGTCTATAGTGGGGCTATAAGCATACTTTTCCATGTCCCCCCTCATTAGGGTTCATTTTAAGAGACCTCTGTAAAAATTGAAGGTGGAAAAAGCCTTGGAGAATATCCCCATAGTTCTACTTTCATGAAATAGGAATTTTTTTTGGGGTTTGTGTGCAACATTTTCACCTGATTTTCAAGACATCTGACAAAAAAAACTCACTGTCACACAACAGAAAAAAATTCAAAATCCCCTATTGTGCATCTATATCCTCCTATCATGCACCAATAAACACATGATTTGTCACGTGTCAATAACCTCCCTGTCATGTGCCAACAACTTCTTATCATGCGTCAACAAACCTCCTGTCATGCGTCAACAACCTACATTGTAAGTTCATGATACTTGATATGCTGCTACCTTCAATAAGCTAGTAGTATGTTAGTAGTATACTAACCCAGCAAATCACTTAGGTTTATATAGGATATTATTTCAAGGGGTTGGCAATGCCGACCCCTAAAAAAAATATACTGTAAATTTTTAGGTGAACATGACACTGACCTGCTCCAAAAAAATTCACCTTTTTCAAATATTCCTAAACTAAAATTTTCACCAAATTATGAATATTCACTGTTAAAAAAATCCCTTCTCCATGGTCTCTGCTTTCCCTGATAAATAGGCCACATAATGTAGCACATCAAGAATTCTAGATGTAACAATGCGCTCGTAGTAGCGCACACCTCCACACCTAATGCATTATACTGCCCTAAGTGATACAATACTAGGCAGGGCCATCTGACTGCCTCCATTTTAAGCCTCTAGTGCCTCAATCCCTGACACCAACAACTATAGATCCAAATATCTCCATATATGCCCCCCATAGGCCTCCCTCTGCCTATGGTACAGGTCTTGTTGTTGTATGACCATTTCTCTCTCCTAGCGCAAACCCACAGTCTTATGTCATGTTACATCCCCTCCTCCTGCCATGTAACATATAACTTTTTCCTATAAGTGAGCTATCTAATTTTTTACTCCCCCATTTCCACCCTCTCCTTGAGGTGCTATTGTAGACACCAAAAATTAGGTCGTACTACCCTTATAGCCCCGTTAATTAAATAAAACCATACCTTACATATTTATATCCCATAGTGCACATGATTAATTGAATTAATTACTTTAATTAATTTAATTAATGTCCTCACTTGACCACTTCACCTAGCCACATCACCCTAGACACCTCATCATGGACCTATTCTTAGCATGTTCATTCTAACTAAGACTCAATCTCTACTTACCATAACTAACTGAGACTTATTCTAACCCTAACATTAGTTTGCCTATCATTTTTCTCTAACAACATGCACACTTGCTTAAGTGGAAAGTATCATTTTTAGACCATGACCAATGGGAAGAACTGGACAAAAAAATGGCCAAGATCTACTATTTTTAGCAAACCTAGGATTTCCCACCCTTAACCGATGCCTAGTTAACCCCTGGACTGACATCAGATTAACTTAAACCGTCATCGGTTACCAATATATTCACTTTGGTAACCTTGTTCCGAAGGTTGGAAGAATTATTTGAGTTTGGAGAGAGAAAAATCTACATGCAAGTATGGACCATTAGCCCTCTTGCACATCCAGACACACACCCTAGTCAGCACCAAGGACCTAATATGAAGACATTGGCATTCACAGTAGCATTCTAGGAAGTGTTGCCGTAACACTGACCCACCAGTTTCATAGATCAAACCATCTTCCCTCATCCAAACACCAGGTTTGTAAAATACAAGTAAGTGTGTCTTGATCTACAATCATTCCATACTTACTTAGATCATCATTTCTTTAGCTTTCTCTTTTAAATTCCATTATCTTTTTCATCCTATCATCATCACCCTTCCTCCCCATCCACCCATCTAACTCCCCCATAACCTTTTAGATCCCCACATCTAATCCCATGCATCTCTGAGCATTATCAACTTCTTTGACAACCTAGCCATCATTCTTCCATTCTCTGTGAAATCATAGAGAATCTCCCAAAACCAAAATTTTATTGAGTTTTTTACCATTCCGCCTCTACCAACGCCGCGTTAACCTAAACTGTTGTTGGTTTCCCTCTCTCAACTGGCATCGGTCATATAGGATTGATGCTGGTCTCTATAACTTGTAATCCTACATATAAAAAAAAATCTAATAAACCTTTACCAAAAATAACCCAAAAACCACCCAAAAATTTGATCCTAGTCTGTTTTTAATCACCTTGGCCACCTACCCAACCTCTAAATCTGATCATAACCTTACCTGTTAGATTAGGTTTGTTTACTGTATTTGAATGAGATACCTAAATCATATCAATTATATTTGTATGCAATGGAAAAGTTGAAAATCTATGGAATGAGGCTAAAGAACCTCAAAGCTTTGTTAACTCATCTATACACCATAAGATAAGAGCTAAACAAGAAACTATCTATTTACATACATATAGAAATTTGAAATAAACATTCAAACCTTAACATATCTAAATATATCTCTACTCCATGAAATCTTAATGAAAGTGAACCTAGTTAGATTTTAAGCAATCAAATTTTTGTTTTGTTTTCTCCTAAAAATAGTGAAGATATCTCTCTAAGTTGGCTACATGGCCAAGCTGTAGATCTTCCCTTACTAACTAGATTTGGAGTTGATGGATGTAAGATGGAGGAGCTATTAATAATGGAGTATGGCCAAGATCCAAATGTTCTATAGCTTAAAGCTATTACAAATGATTCCTAATGCCAAGATCTCCAAATATGAGAGAGAAGGGCCATTTGAAAGGAAAGCCTTCAGCTTGTTTCAGTTTTGTGTTATGTAAAGTTGTAAGATTAAATGGGTAGGCTTGGCCTTGTATTTATAGTTTTTGGTTTGGAAGAATTTGAAATTTTGGTGCATGTGGGACTAAAGCTCAAAAAGCACTTTTAGATTAGATTAGGATAAACATGCTTTAGGATTAGTTAAGCTTGGTTTACGCTAATTAATTAGGGTTTAGGCTAGTTAAACTTGATTATCAAGTGATTAGAGATTCATTGAGAGTTGGGAGGGGTCTAGATAACCATTTATGACTGATAGATAGCCTAGGAAACTTGTAGAAGTGGTTCAAAGAGAACTAGGGAGATTCTGAATGGTCGAAAGGAGGAATGTTTAGCTAATAAGAGAGATATTAGCCCAATTAGTTGATTATAGGAGGAATATGACCGAAAGAGGGTCATGAATGGGCATCCGAGAATGGAGCAAAGAATAGGAAATTAATGAAGTATCACCAATTGGTTGAATTGGATGAAATTCTAAGTGTAATCATATTTTAGGTGTCTACAATAGTATGATGTTATTTCTTTACGTTATTTCTTGCATTAAATTATATTAAACATTGGATTGATAACCATCTAGGAAGTATCACTCTTCCCAAATCTAGCACACACTACAGTTTTAGTTCCAGAACTTGCAGATTCAGTTTCGAAACCTACATAAAATGAGGAATTGTGAATAATCATAGAATCCAATGGGAAATGAGAGAGAGGTTTTTGTTCATTGCAATGTGTTCAATAAAAACCTCATTTAGATTTTCTACAGGTTTTACCAATAAGGAGAAATCTAACATTTAGTGAGTTGCAGTCCAAGGAAAATTGTATCAAACGAGCACTAAAAGTTCCACATCCAGAAACAAAAAATTCATATGGAAAATATGAGAGAGTTTTTTGTTCATAGAATTTTTTTTAACAAAAACCGCATTCATATTTTCTACAGGTTTTAACAATAAAAAGGAATCTAACTTTATAGTGAACTGTAGTCCAAGGAAAAGTGTATCAGACGAACACCAAAAGTTCCATAGTCAAAATTAGAAAATTCAAATGGAAAATATGAGAGATTTTTTTGTTCATACCAATGTGTTTGACAAAAACCTCATTCAAATTTTCTACAGGTTTTAGAAATAAAAATTAATCCAACTTTTAGTGATCTGCAGTCCAAAGAAAAAGTGTATCAGACGAGCACCAAAAGTTTCACAGCCAGAAACAAAAAAGTCAAATGGAAAATATAGGAGAAGTATTTGGAAAAAGTAATTTTTTGTGGAAAAATATCCTTCTAATAAAGTAGGAGAAAAAAATCAATGTGATTCTTTTTATCAAAAATCAAGGATAAGATTTGGGAGCAAATCTTCTTAAAATAAGCGAGATAAGACTTCAACTCCAATATATATCTCTCTCCATATTTTTTGGAGATGGAGATCTTAGTTGTTAGGATTGGAATAAAGATAAGATCATATTATATTTCCCAAAATAAGGAGTTGGTTGGATGCATGAATTATAAATGCAACCTCCCACACTCTTATATGTAATTTTCACTACCAAGAATAATATATTTGTTCTTCCTCATTAATCTTATGAGAGAAATTGTTCTGCAGGTTTTGAATTAAGTTTGAAAGTATAAAATAAGTCATCTTCTGAAGAATGAGCTGGACACTCATTCCAAGGAAGAAAGATCAATGTTTTATGTTTAGTTCTTTATTCTGTAGTTTTCCTTTTGTTGTAAATTTCTGATTTCATGTTATGTGATCTTTCTTTCCATACAATTTCTGTTGTGAACCTGCAGGTGTCTGATTTATCTTTCGTTCATTTTAATTTAGTAATTTCATTTATGTAAGTTTGTTTCCTTCTTGAAAAAATTATTTCTACAAGTGTGCCTTTACATTTTTGCATGTGTGATTTATTTTATGCAAGTTTGGATTGTGTTTAACGTAGCTGTTTTCCAAAGACCTTTTTTCTCTTAATGCATACAACCATCAGACACCAACCCTAGATTGACATTATTAATGGATAGGATTGACGGCCCTCATCATCAACCATAAAACCTTTTTCGTCACTAATAGATACCCCTAAATTATATATATGCCAAGCCCTATCATCATCAATGTGTTGCACATTGGCACATGCTTCTTGCAGACCTGGACCTCAAATTCATCCATCAAAAATTTATCAAAGGCCAAACTATCACTGACCAACTTGCAGATGCACCTCTCTCTAGAGATCAGCCCTCTAATTTTGATTTCCCCGATGAATCCATTGTTACCCTCTCTTTGGATGATACCATTTACCAAATGACCTTATTCTTTGACGGTTCTAAATGTCAGCGTGGGGGTAGTGTAGGTGTTATCCTCATTCCTCTTGATGGGGAACCTATGTCATTATCATTCAAACTAGATTTTTCTTGCACTAATAACATCTCTGAATATGAATCACTTGTATTAGGCCTTTAAACCGCCATCACCCTAGATGTCAAATAAATTAATATCTTTGGGGACTCTCAACTGGTTGTAAACCAAGTCAATGGTATATACTAGTGCCATAATGAAATACTCCAAAATTACAAACAACATGTCGACATACTTCTTACTACCTTTGACTGTTACAAACTTCAAACCACCCACATTCTACTAATAAATTTATAGATACCATGGCATGTTTGACTTCTCAGATACCTTCTTCACCTACCAACTCCAAAATCTTTGTCACTATACAAAGGTTGCAAACACCTTCTTATTTATCTCGAGATGTCAAATCCATGTGAACCGTTGCACCTGACCCACATGATATTTGGTATAAACAGTTAGTAGACTACCTTTCCCTTTCCATTCTACCTTTCGATCTTACTCGTAATGAACAACGCACCTTTTTTAAAGGTGTCTCTCACTATGTCATCATGGGTGGTCTTCTTTATAAATGTGGCTTTGACAGTATTCTCTTACGATGTCTTACGAGTTCTGAAATTCCCTATACAATAAAATAAGTACACGATGGAATTTGTGGAGGTCACTTTAGTGGCTTAGTTGTCGCTAAGTGCATTCTTCTCCTAGGCTATTATTGGCCAACCCTAAACCACGACTATTGTGAATACGTCAAACGTTGTGTGAAATTTCAGCAACATGTTAATATTCATCACACCCTAGTCATTCCTTATAGGTAGCACTAGATCTTTGGCCTTTCTCTCAATGGGGTTTGGATCTTGTCAGAGAGATCAATCATCATTCCTCACAATGCCATCAATGTATTATAAATGCTACTAAATACTACACTAAATAGGTATAAGCCATCCCCCTCATTTGTACAAAAGATGAGAAAATTTGTGAATTCATCAACCATCACATTATTTGTCACTTTGGTGTCCCTCACCGCCTCATCACTGATAACGGAAAGAAATTAAAAAACAAAACCCTACAAAATATTTGTGAGGCTTTTGTCATTCAACTTGGTTTCTCTTCACCTTACTACCCAAAAACAAATGGCCAAGTAGAATCAACCAATAAAACCTTGAAGAAAATTTATATGAAATTAGTTGATGATACTGGGAAGGATTGGCATACGCACATTCCTTTTTCCTTGTGGGCTTACCGCACTAGTATTCACCCTTCGACTGCTGCCACACCTTTCTCTCTGGTCTATGGTACCAAGGTTTTCTTGCCTCTTGAAGTCTAGATTCCATCTCTCTACATCTCACTCCAATACATGTTCAACGATGATGACTTTTGCCATGATCGTTTGGCCCAACTTGAATTATTAGATGAGCATTGTCTCAATGCTCTTGATCATCTCCAAATCTACCAAAAATGTATTAAGCATGCCTATGACAAACATTTCCATGAATGAACCTTCTAAGTTGGTGACCTCATCCTGAAGGAAGATCAACATATCACCAAAGAAGAGAAAAGTAAATGGGGAAAATTTGATCCTAATTATCTTGGACCCTATATTGTTACTCATACCTATGGATCAGGTGTTTAACATTTGTCTTCACTCAAAGGTAAACCTGAATGTGAGCCCCTAAATGCCTTGCATCTTTGACCGTTCTATTGTTGAATCAAATCATATAGCACCTCCTATATATTTTAAGCTCATCCCTTGAGCACCCTTTACCTTGTCATATTACTTATCCTTACGGTCAATGAATAGACAAAAAGCAGGTGATTACCCATCACTTTTCAACCTTATCTTCAATATGAGTACCATGACTCTACTCATGGCATGATTTCCATTAATACTTTTTTTATTTTTCAATATGGAATCCCATGGTCATTCATCATTTAAAACCATATCTTTCATAGTTAACCTTTGTGTGTTATGGTTTTTTTCTTCTAAACAAGAGCCTAATATTTCACTATAGTATGGTCCATGAATTAAAACATCCAAAAAAGCAAAATTGTTTCAAAAGAAAAATGGGATTTAACTCCTTGAGTCAAACTTTCAGCAAAGAGATGAATCCCTCAAAAAATAACATCTCTTCTCTCTATCTCGCCACTGTAAATAGAATGCTCCCTCGAAGGAATAGCTATACACAGCTTTCCATATTGCACATAGTCTATCATAAAAAGGGACTATCCTTGAAAAAATAAAATAAATTATTCAGAAGCTTCCCACATCGATTAATCAACTTCATGAATACCTCAAGGAGATAATATAATTATCCCACGTAGACTTCTCACATTGATCATTCTATCAAACACAAAAACAAAAAATCGAAAAAGGATAATTTTTTCATCATGGACTTTCCTATTTCAATCATGGATTTATTACCCAGGTAGACATGTCATCTCACACTAGGTTACACTCAAACCAAACCATTTTTTACCTCATCACCATCTTCACCCTAATGTCCTGCCTTCTCAAGTTACTTGCAGCAAAAATGACATTTCGTGATCATGCGACTTTCTTCACCCTTGGCATAGTCAATCATGCAATGTCTTTAGGGTCTTACGTTCATAAGCCAATCTTTGGTATGGTAGCATTGTTATGGTTCTTACCAATTAAGTGGATCTTTTGGTCACCTCTTACGATCTCACTTTCTTCATCACCAATTGATTACTCATATACATGACCAAACCACCGAGTATCTACATTTTAAGGATATCCACTTTCGCCTAAAACTCAACCATGCCTATATGACCTAGACTCAACCATACCTAAATGACCTAGACTCAATCATGTCTACGACTTACCAACCCATTCACCTGCTTCATCACCATATTCTTCCCTAGCTTATGGGATAACTACATCGGCCTAAGGCCCCTTTTCATCATGGGGCTATGCATGCAAAACTTCAAGGGCATGGGGTACTTGAAGGTTAGCTCGGACACTCTTTACCCTATCCCATTTTTCTCACATGTTTTCTATTGACATTCACCCTTTATTAGTTTCCATTTTTCATAACATTTGAAAATTCCTCATTCATACATATCTACCAATTTATCACACCATCAAAACATCTAATCAATCTTTCCAAATTTCTAAAACATCAATTTTTATGGAAATTTACACCATAACATACATATAACTCATAATTTATTTCCCATGTTACCAATAACTTGGAAATTAAATCAAAACAAAAAACACGATCAAACCATGTTTAACTATACCTAACTCAACCATTCCTAAAGATGACCTAATTCAACCATGCCTAGCTGACCTAACTTAACCATGACCTATACTTGACTCAACTATGTCTAATTGACCTAACTCCACCATACCTAAAATGACCTGACTCAACCATGCCTAACCGACCTAACTCAACAATGTCTATACCTGAATCAACCATGCCTAATTGACCTAACTCCACCATGGCCTAATCCTTTGGGTTTTCATCTATACAAAAATAACAATAGAAATTTCAAAACACAAGTACATCATCCATACCATCAATATCACCATCTATAAATGAAATTTTTTGTATCCATAAAATATACACTGATAAAAAATAATACAAGTATCTCATCGATACAGCCTCAAAATCTTCAGCATGCGTAAGCCAGTATAATAATTAACTCATAAAAAATCTCATGTATAGCCTCACTATCATCAGCATGCAGGCCATTAGATATCAAAAAAATAAATATAGTGATCATATACTGTGACTAATCATCACCCACACCTAATATTCATGCCAGTCTCATCTTATCTCCTCCTCCTCTCGCTCCAACCCAACGCCCTCCCAAAATCTCTCCACCTCACTTAGGTCTCGTATGTTCCTAGCATGTAACTGGGTCTGGCCTCTGAGAACTTGTGGCCTCACCTTGAACCTATCTCAGAGCTCGTTAGCCCCCCTCTTCTCTCTGAGCTATGAGCACAAGAAATCATTACTCCTCACTCCCTTCTTGTTGGTGCCATGTACTCAGTATAAGAGGGGACATATATCAGTGTGGTCTTCAGCTGATCCTGGTAATATCCGAGCCTCATGCAGGGCATCCCTGAATCTCACCACTCGGCATTGTTTGTGGTGGTTGCCATCAATCTCATCAGCACTTTTGAACTCTTTCCTTACTAAGGATGTTCTCAGGCCCTATACCTATGTACCATGTTCCTCCTCCCTGTACTATGCAAGACCCTATCATACTACTACTGCTGGTTATGGAGGTGTCTTGCGCTATAACTTAAGCCTGTAGAGCCATAATCTAAGCCTATGGAGTGGCTAGACTAACCCTATAAACCTTGTTATCTTGTTCCTGTAAGGAAGATACCTATCCCCCATAACTATCATTACCCTTATGTGGCTTCCTATCCCATATGCAACCTAGGCCTACAGGGCTACCACCTACACCTATAAAGTGGTAACCTATGCCTCTTAATCTTGTAAGCTGCCCCTAAAAATACTCTGAGTTGTGTCAAAAGGGTGGCTACCTGGCCCTGTCAAGGTATCTCATTTATACCGTGATGGTGGATAAGTCAAGCTGCCATGGCCTAGGTGGTGGTGCCTATAACTACACCACCCACCATTTCATGTATCTGTCTGTGACCCTGGCATCATCAATCCTACCTATTCCACCTCCTACTCCTCCTACCCTATCGGTACAGTTGGTTTATGGTAGAGGCATAATCCTATCCATGTCATCTCTCCTATACTGTGGGAATGGTGGAGGCACATCCTGGGGCATCCCAAACTACTGTCTAACCCTGTCTCATTGGGGATCATCTAGTACTCGTTGGCATGAGCGCCCCTCTATCCACTTAGAGCAGTTGTAGCTCCTCTAACTCCACTACTGCCATGCATATGTACGAAGGGACGCCAATATATGACCTCCACATAATGTCCACCCTTGACAACCCCTCCAGTAGCAGGTGCCTGTAATATCCCAGATCATGGTGTGGCCCTCAGCCGTCCTGTGTTATCCACCAAGTAGGTACCCATCACCTGTAACTAACCTTGACTAAACCACCCCCGAACCTATCCTATCGAGGCAAAGCCAACTGGACAGTACACATACAATGTGCTCAGTACGCCCAACAATGGAGAAGGAAGGTACAACATAAATTGAATCTTTGTAGCCTCCCATAGGCCCATAGCTCTCTATACAACTACACCAAGAATACTTGGTGCCCAATAAAAATAGACCTTCTCCTCCATCATGTCCTAGATAACCCCCATCAGTGCTCGTGGGAATCTCCCACCCTCTACATCTGACAAGGGAAAACAACATACCACCTCCATAATCAAGAAACCACTAACCGCATCTCCTGAGGATGAGCTGCATACATATCTCCATAGCTCAAACTCGCACTATGGTACCTCAGCTCTACCATCACCTGCTCCAAAAACAACCACTATCATCTCCTTTGATGCCTCTGAATGTAATAGAATATACCTATGTGCCCAACTATCAGTAGCCATAAGATCTTGTATACATCCTCTAGGGTGACAGTGATCTCACCCGTCGGTAAGTGGAATGTGTTGGTCACTGAGTCCCATCTTTCAATGAGTGCAACCATCAAACTCAGATCTTGAGCTACACACCTATAGCATCAGATCCCACTCAACTCCAACATCAGTCATGTGCCTCCACTCCTCTACAGTCACGACTCAGTCATATCACTAGCAACAGAGGTGGTACTCTGTCCCACATCCACATCTCATCCCTTGCCTGCATCCAATAAAACCACAACATTATTACAAACTTGACCAAACCTTGCACTTATCTATTAACCCCCCAAACCGTACCCAACCACACCAATCCTACTCACCCCATTTTACCTAATTCACCTACCAGCCTACCTACCCCTTTTATTGCAATCATGACTCACCATCCTAAAAACATCATTTCACCTACTTACCTATCCTTTACTAGTTGCCAACACCAACCTTCTACCCACATCACTCTACATGTATCCTCTCTTCCCCTCTCTCACCTTATTTTTCTTCCCACTTAACCTTTCTTACCCCTATTTTTCATACACCCTAACCGTCACCGGTTATCCTTAACCTGTCACTATTATTTAACCACTTAATTTAACCTAATGTCAGTCACCTAAGATCAGGACCAATGTCTAGCTAAAGCCAACTGAATGTTGGCCAAACCCTTAGGTCAACATCAGTCTCTTTTTGGCGCCCAAATTGAAACCCCCCCCCCCCATACCCGTTACCAAAAGTTTCCTAAAAATGACATAAACACCTACTCTACCCTACCCAAACCTGGGCCTAACTTCATTTCCAACCCTATTTACACTACATTGGACCTTCCCCCTCCCTCATTTCACTTCATTTTACCCACAAATTAAAAATAAAACTCCCACCAAAACCCTTTTAACCCAAACCAATTTCCAGCACATTATTTTTAAACAAAGATAAAAGCGGATTGAATCCTACCTCATCTTGGTGCCATCTACGTGGTGGTACATCTGGATGCCTGCACCGGTGGCCCACTCCAAACCCTCTCTCACCTCTGCCATGCCACAAATCAACCTCTCACCTTGCCACCAATCAAATAGCTCTGAATCGATCTCATGGACCTGCCTACCAAATGCCAATCTCGCACTAGTCACTCGCCAACTCAGCTCAAAGCCCTCATATTGTCACTTTCCACTCTTACTCCACCACTCTTTCATTTTCCCAAATAACAACACATTAAAATGAATCCGTAAAATATGGATTTTTCTTTTTATTAACCCTAACCCGACATGACCGATGTCGCAGTCATACCAAATCGACATCAATTACTTTATAACCGGCATCAGTTCACCCACCATTACCATTTTCACCTCATTTTTCCCATTTTGACCTCAACTCATTATTTCCAGATACCCTTTGACCTTACCCACACTTATTGCAACCTACCTACAAGCCCAAACTACCCCTACATTTCCTTAGTTGCATCTAGGGATTTGTTATTTTACCTATACCTTGGCCTTACCCATGCCATGACCTATTTACCTGGACCTGACCTACTTTGTGTGACCATTGAACTTATGTACTGGTACTATACCTTGTGATGTTGTTACCCATGTTGTTTTAGCCTAATAACCATACCTTTCCTATTTTCATGTCATTTATCCTAGACCAAACCTTTGGTGTACCGGAACATACCTAAATGTTCCTGCACCTAACCTATGTTTTGTTTCCAGACCATATCCTATGCCTTGGATACCTAAATCACTTCACCCTTGTTTGGATAAACCTATCGACCTTGGATGATGTAGAGTTTGTAAGCTCTTCAACCTGGTACCATGTTGTAGTCTATATGTGTGTGTGCATTTTATTTCCATTACCCATTACCCAATTTGACCCATGCGCCCATTACCTATTACCTGATTTTACCATTACGATTCCCAATTTGACCTTGGCCCATTACCCATTTCCCAGTTAGACCCTTCACCTTTTCCCAAATACCATCACTCTTCCCCACCTACCTTCACTTCCACCAACTACACATTTATCAAACCACTCACCGATTCCATATAGACACCTCATCAGTTCCTAGTTTGAGGGGGATCACCTTCACCCACACCTGGGGCAACCCCTATTCTCACCCACACATGGGCAATCACTTCCTATTTTTTCAGCATCACTTACCAATATAAGCTATGCGACAAAAAGGGAAAAATGTAGACACCAAAATTAGGTCGTACCACCCTTATAGCCTCATTAATTAAATAAACCATACCTTACATATTCATATCCCATAGTGCACATGATTAATTAAATTAATTATTTCAATTAATTTAATTAATTCCTCACTTGACCACCTCACCTAGACCACATCACCTAGACACCTCATCATGGACCTATTCTTAGCATGTTTATTCTAACTAAGACTCAATCTCTACTTACCATAACTAACTGAGACTTAGTCTAACCCTAACAATTAGATGCATATCCTTTCTCTAACAGCATGTCCACTTTCTTAAGCAGAAAATACCATTTTGGAACATGAACCAATGGTAGAACTGGCCAAAAAGATGGCCAAGATCTACTATTTTAGAAAACCTAGGATTTCCCACCTTAACTAACGTCGGTTAACCTAAACTCATCGTCGGTTAACCTAAACCATCATCGGTTACCATATATTCACTTTGGTAACCTTGTTCCATAGGTTGGAAGAATTATTCAAGTTTGGAGAGAGAGAAATCTACATGCAACCATGAACCAGAGCCTATCTCTCACACATCCAGACACACCCCAACTGGCACCAAGACTGATTTGAAGACATTGGACATTCACGGTAGCATTCTAGGAAGCACTACCATAACACTGAACACGTCAGTTTCATAGATCAACTATCACCCTCATCCAACCACTAGGTCTACAAATACAAGTAAGTGTGTCTTGATCTGCATCATTCCATACTTACTTAGATCATCATTTCTTTAGCTTTCTCTTTTAAATTCTATTATCTTTTACATCCTATCATCCTCACCTTCCTACCCATCCACCCATCTAACCACCCATAACATTTTAGATCCCCACATCCAACCCAAGGCATCTCTGAGCATTCTCAGCTTCTTTGACAACCTAACCATCATTCTTCCATTCTCTGTGTAATCACATAGAATCTCCCAAAACCAAATTTTATTGAGTTTTTACCATTCCACCTCTACTGATGCTAGTTAACCTAAACCATCGTCGGTTTCCCTCTCAACCAGTCATCGTTCATACCAGACCAACGTCAGTCTCTATAACTAGTAATCCTACCTATAACAACAATCTAATAACCTTCACCCAAATAACCCAAAACCACCCAAAATTTGATCTTGACTTGTTCTAATCACCTTGGCCACCTGCCTAACCTCTAGATTTGATCATAACCTTACCTATTAGATTAAATTTTCTTATTTTATTTGAATGAGATACCTAAATCATATCAACTATAGTAGGATGTTATTTGTTTACTTTATTTCTTGCATTAAATTGTATTAAGTAGTGGATTGATAACCATCTAGGAAGTATCATACTTCTCAGATCTAGCACATGCTAGGTAGTCCACTAACATATATTGTTTAATATTATTCTTGTGGTCTTGTTTTGCATTCACAATGTAGTTCCTCCTAGGAAAAAATGAAGTTCTCGCAATCAGCACTGGATCGGGAAATCAAGAACGTGTGCACTCTACCTTCCACCTTCATTTCACAAGTATTCCTTTACAATTTTTCCTTATATGTTTTGCTCATACATACACAACTTATTGGTGAAATAGCTACCTCTTCCTCTCCCACAGGTAACTCCACCTCCACTCCTACCTTCCCAATATCCTCAGTGACATTAGCCACCCACTGTTGTGTCCACCAATCTACGTATCCCTCACCTATACCCACATCATCATCATGATCATCTCAGGGTTCCCCCTCCTCTGCTAGTAGATCTTCCATCATAAGGACAAGCATGTGCCTCTTTATGTCATCACACCTAAATCAGATAGTTTCTCCATCTACCCCATGTACTACTCAGAACTATCTCATCACCCTAGTAAACTTTGCTTCCTCAATCATCTCAGGCCTTCACCCCTGTACTCACCTCACCTTTCTCATGCAGGTTATACATATTTTCCCATCCATATAGGGAAGCCTCTATATAGCCTCTATCTGACATCATCTACATCCAATCTCCCTAATATATCCTCATAATACTCCTCCCCCCACTCCCCCTATCTCCATGAGCATGGTCAGCTCGCCATCTCAAAAATACCACTTCCAGCTTTATATCATCCCCCATCACCCATGGAATTAATGGTGGCCTCACTACAACTATATGTTCATATGCTCAAAAATGAAGTAAGAATCCCACATCCATTCTTTTTCTCTGCCAAATGTATACATCCATAAATCACGATAAACTTGTGTAAGAAATGCAACACTGAACACAAACATTGTCTGAAGCTCCATTATATCCACTAGTACCCCTATTAGTGTCCATGGAAGCTGAGTTCCACCTAAATCCCTAAAATCATAGCATGATATTGTCATCATAATCAAACATATCAATCTAATCCCTAGTGTCATCGACTAGTTTCAATCCTCTATATGAAAATCCCATGAAAAAAATGTAACTTGTGCAACATCTACATGCTATCCTGATCATCGTTGACTTGTCCCAGACATTGGTGACCCATGCCAGTTTTATGGTGACTCACGTAGTCACCATCGACCCAAAACCTAATTGTGCTTATTTTCCCTTGTCTTGACCAATCTCCTCATTAAATTTTCCTTTCCCCCATCTCAAAATTGTGTGTCATCCATAACACACTTTGGTTGATCCTGTGTATCTATCTTACATTTTTCAGCCCACTTCATTTCCATCATTGTTCCCTTCTTGGGGAACCATCGTTCATCTTTAATCTCACCCTCATGGGCATATTTTATCTTTGTCCCACCCAAGATGCATATTTTAACTTCCTCGCACTTGAAGGATAGCACAAAATCTCTTTCCTTACTTTGTTTCCTAGCCATCTATCAAACCATCATTGTGATTACCCTCACATTTTCTTGCACATGTTTCAATATATACCTTTGACCCATTTATCCCACAGCTTGCACATCCATCCAAGAAAATTCCCATTGATTCACTCCATCTCGTTGTGACTTTTTCTGACTCACAGGGTCCATAGATCATTAGCGGCACCTCCATTATAGGTCGTGCCATGCCCGTACCGATGTGTTTCCAAGGTCATCACCATTTTTTTATTTTTTCCCATAAACAATCATCCCCCTTCACTTGGGTAACCTTCCTTTTTATTTCCCCACTCATTTCCTTCCCTCATCCCTCCATCTATCTCTTTCAAAATTGTAATCGATTCCCTTTGTGTCATCAATTACTATTTTTAGGGGGAGCACCTCAACCATCATCTCTCATCATCACTTCTATTTTTTATCTTGTGGCTTACTTAAACACAAACCACTTGACAAAAAGGGGAAAATATAGACATCATTTTTCAGTATATTGTCCCCCATCCCGCGTTTTCTCCTCTTTTATTTTCATCTCACAAAAAACTTGAATTTCCCTCCTAAATGATTATGCCTCACTTAATTCTTATTTTAATCCTAGCATTATTTATCCACCCTTTATCTCATTTTAATCTTATTTAATTACCCACAATTTTTTCCATTATCTCCCCATATTATTAATTCCCCCCATTTAATATCCTTAAATGTCTCACCTACCTCCCCCTAATTTCTCCCCACATAGTCATGTAACCATAAAATAGCTCACCACCTCCATTGTAGTCATCCTAACACCTCGATATTTGAAATAAAATATGACCTTCACCTACCTAATTTTCAGTCTACTCCAACTGTCAGTGACTCATGTGGGTCGTCGTCGACCCTATTTATTCACCTTAACTCCTATCAAACAAATAATTTTTTTTAGATCTTAGGAATCCTTACATGCTTGCTTCCTCCTTCCTCTTCCTTAAAGCTTATGTCATCAGTTGGAATCAATCTTGGCACTCTCCGCATGTCATCATTTGAGTTTTGTATGTCTTAAAGTTTACTCAGATATCTCTTTTTACTTTGTTGATTCTGTTCATAGGTTTATAGGTTTCCCTGGATCTCTTCCTATACATTCAACCATCTATGATCCTCTGTATGCCCCTTTTCCCATCTATCCATCTTGTTAAATTTTAAATCCTGATCCAGTCGCCGTCAACTCATCCTATTCATTTTCGATTCACCATGTCTTAACCTTATTCTCTTTCTACATATTCATCTACTTCTATTCCATAGCTCCCCCTTTATCAAGAGAATGCTATTTTAGTCACCTATCTACTTATCAGCCCTAATTTGGTTTTCTCATCCCCAATCATCCTCGGCCTAACCCAGTCTCTGTCAACCCTACCAGTTCCCACATTATATCTTCTTCTAGTTACATCATCTTTGGTCACCACGTTTTTTGCATTAGACCTAGCACCTCATGTCAGGATCTAGCTATGTTCCTTTTCATCCTTCAATCAACTCTACACCAGTCATCATTGAATGTACCACTCATACCCGAGTCTCCATGGACCCGCTCATGTTTGGTTTATTTTTCAACATCTTTCATTTTCATATCATCGTTTCAATATATCTACCATATCATATCTCTATTTCATATTATAATTGTCATCATTTCATCTATTATCACTTATATCACTTTATTAACGTGGATTAACATCCATCCTAGGAAGTTTTTCTCTTTCTTGAGACTGACCTTATCAGGTAACCCACCATCCTATTTTACTAATATTTTGCATGTTAGCTTCTCTCTATTGTGCAGGTCATCAAACTCACATTTGAGAGGCTCTTTCATTCTTGTAACTTTATCATCAGCATCATCATTTACATCAGGAGGTAGCCTTAAACCATCCATTAGGTTTGAGTTCCTTGAAATCTTGTACCCCTTGCATTAACTTATCACAGGAGTGGGAAATATCAGAGAACACTTTACTAGTATGGTAGAAATTGACTAGTCCAACTTTATAACTCCACCAATGTCACTAAAAAATCTTTGGCTTAGTAACATCCTGTATATTTTTGACATGCTTACCACATCTATCTTGAGATTGATCTTATTATCAGGAAAGTCCACAAGTGCTACTTGAATATCTTTGACTTGACAAACAAGAGGTAATTTTTTGTATCCATGGAATAATAATGGAGAACATTAGGGACAAGAGTGAGACTAATAACATGTACAAATTTTGCAGGCATGACATTATCTGATGCTCCAAAATCAATGGTGCAATTATTCAATTTATATCCATTGAGCAATAAAGAAAATTAGAAGGGTTATATTTTTCCAGAAGTGGAGGGTGTGGAGGCAAGAAATTTTTGAGATACAACATTTCTAGGAATGAGAATTGACTCTTTTTCCATGAGGTTTGTGGAACATGAAGTTGAATTACTATAGTGCCCTCCAATTTCACTCTTTTACTTAACAATAGAGTATGTGATGGATTCAGGTTTGAGAGGCTTAAGTGAATAGTATCATGATTTATTTGAATTAAATTACAATGATTTGGTTGTTACATTAACCCTTGTTATCAACTTGTCCTTGGTAGGATGATATGTGGGGATTGAGAAGCCAATTTACCACCTTATCCTTGTCACTTGGTTTTGATATAATATTATGGGTATTATTGATCTAAGGTTTACATTATTAATATTTTGGACAATGTTTATAAAATTTAATTTTTCAGATATATGTATATTAATTTTTCATCTCTATTTATAATGTGCTAACATAACTTGACAGGTTGTGTATGAGGCACGCTAGTGCCAATATTGTTTCCATTATTTCTCTTTTTTGGTCACTATGGATGTTATGGAAATGAGATTTAAATGGGTCATATTTTATTTTCTATGGATGTATATAGTTTAGGTTATTATCTTTGTATGGGTGTTAATTGATGTTTTAACTCAAAAAATTGATTTTACTAATTAGATGTATGTGGAATCATTTCATTTTTTTTATTGTATCGAGAAGGCATGATGACATGTGAATTGAGTGTGCATGAAACATGTTCAAGCCATAGGAGATCATGGGAATCAGTGGTTGCATCTCTAAGTTACACAATAGGAGAATTGCGCCAAATTTATCTTCCCCCTTTTTTATTTGGTTTGTGTTATCTTGTCATTTCCCAAGGATGAATATATGAGATTCATTAGCATGGCTTGTGTTGCATCCATTTGGTTGGCCACTCTTGGATTACTTTCCCTCACTTTATTCATTTGGTTTTATATATTTTAATTGCATAGATATGTCACATTTATGTCCCATCAATTAGGGGTTATAATTAATTAAGTTTAGATTTTTTTAAGATAGTGTTGGACCACCTAGTCAAGGGTTAGGTGGGCCCCAATACCCCTTTTAATATGCCACTTTTTCCCAAATATTGAAGTTTGAAAAACATTGAAGTTTGGAAGAATGCTTTGAAAATTTGGGGGTCTTTCTTTCATGAACATGAACCCCATAGACATGGTCTATGGGTAGGGGGACTTTTTTGAAGGCCTGAAAGGCTTATTCCCTCCAAAAATTGAACTCTCTTGTCCCTATCAATATTTTTGGTCGTGTTTTGGTTGTCTTCTTAGTTTTGAAGCTACATTTGGATTGGTTTGTATCTTTTGAGGGATTCTCCTCTATTTATGTTTTTGTCCCATTTTTTATGGAGATTTGTGGATTGGGAATGGATGGGTGACACAAGTCATCATCCCATTAGTATTTGGTTTTGGGAATTTCTTACTTAACCCTCTATTTTGGAGAAGAGGGGGGATTTTTGGGGTGAAAATTTTCATTTTTTGGATTTTTCACTTAGAGAGGATGGGAGCTTGGGAAAGGAGGAGAAACCTTTGGAGGAATGGGCTTTCTAATTGGATTTTGGTTGTGTTACTTGTGAGGTATGTCTCACATTATTTTTGTTGATTTAGCATGGAATCCATGTTTGTTTTCTTGGCTATGTTTGGATTGGGTATGAAGGTTGTCTTAAATGCTTTTCTACTTAGCTCTCCAAAAAAAAAAATTGTAAGGCATGGGAATACCTTTGGGAGGTATGGGAATCCATGGAGGCTTGTGGTAGTATAAAAATGTGTTGATACTCAATTGGTTATATGGAAAATTTGGATGCCACAAGCGGGTTCGTTTTATTTCTTCCTTCTTGAGAAGTGTTGAGTTTTCTCAAAGGTGTCATAATGGCTTGAAAGTTTTGGTTTGTTTGTGTATGTGTTTAGTTTTTTTTTTTTCCTCACTCCCCTTGTGCATCTTGAAGGCATGCTCCCTCTCTCCCCCATGGGCTTGTAGGGAGGCTAGCATGCTCTCCTTTTGGGGAAGTGACATGTAATGATGCCTCTTTGTTGGGCGTAAAACCAAACATCTTTCATTATGGATTTGAATGGTTGTTAATGAAGAAGGAACATAATCCTTGGATCTTTGATTAAAGTATACATTGTTGGAGAGGAAAGATTTATTTGAAAATATGACATGTTATTTCCTATATAGAGATACTTTTCTCTCTTTAATATTAGAGTTTATTCAAGCTTCTTATAAATTTTTAAGAAATAAAATGTGAATTTATCAACATTAAATAGAAGAACCTCTTTATTATTTATTGTGTGTATCTCAATTGAAAAGGTGTTAAAGGGTTCTAAGGTTTAAGGATATATCTTGTTTGGAATCCATTATTTGGAAATCATTATGTTTCCCAAATACACTCTAGTGATAGTGTCATTTTTATTGAAATACATACATATATATATACATGCATACATATTAAATAGAGAATTTTCCCTTCCTAATAATTTATGGTTTCACAATGATATTTTTGTATTCTTGAATGATCTAAGAGAATGAGAGAAGTAAATTAATTGTTGAAGTGAATCCTTATACCGGTTGTAGATAAATTCTTGTGTTTAAACCTGGTCCAAACGTTTATTGAGTATTAGATTTCTCATTTGATGTTCATTTAAATCTTTAATTTCTAATCTATTTGATTTTATTTATTTTAGAACAAAAATTATGTGCCTTAAAAGACCATACAAAATCCCAAATGAAGATCTTAAGAACATTTCTTATTTTCCTTTTTGACTAAGTTAGCATAATTTTAAGTACAACTTTCAACAAACATCCTATCACTATTATAAAAAAAATGTTGCTTTCATTCATTCTAAAAAAAAAATTGTAGAAAAGTTTTAAAATTTGAAATACCCTTTTGGATTTGACTAAACTTATAACTACTTCTTGTGAACCTATATAGTAATATCCATTTAAATTTATTGAAGCTTGTAGTGTATTACAAAAAAATTAGAAATATCAAAGAATAGTGCAACTTGTTATATGGTAATAGATATAATATGCATGTCTTTGCTAATATATATTTGTGTTTGGTAGTGTGTTATTATAAGAGATTAACCAAAAGATCCCCGAAGCCTTACGGAGATAAATTTATATAATATTTGGAATCCCTGGGAAGTCGTTATTACCATGGCTTGAAATATGGAAATTTTTTTATTAGTGTGGCTTGTATAGGTTCCAAATTAAATAGGATATATAGTAACAAAAAAAATCTTATTAAAATCAGGGAAAGGGCCACGACTTGGCCATGATCGCACTCAATTCCCATACTCCTGCCGACTCATTTTGCTGGGATGTGTATCCCTTCTGGACACATCCATTATTTTTGACCCCTATATAGGTTTAAGAGTGTTGACCTCCAAATTCACACAACTCTTTGTATACTCTGTTGTGGCCCCATTTCTTATCAATCTGGTATGATGCAACCTATAATTCTTAGTTAACACCCAGTCATGCTAGCACATTACTCAGCCTAGGCTGAGTGATCACCTGAAGCACGCAAAGGTACCGGGTCCCTCATAAGAGTTTTTGTAGCAGATTGGTAGCATGATAAAGTAATAAACATATATTTTTAGAAACTAATCCATCTATTCATCATTATACTGAACTAGATCTATAAGCGCTTAAATGTAAATCATCATGATAACAATAATACACATTGACAAAACATATCAGACATTGTTGTTCGACCAATATTCTTTATATATTCGTCATATCAATAGTACAAAAGATTCATATAATACCAGACACACGTGCATGGATCTGTTACAATTATCCAGTCTCATGTACTCATGTATCTCTCATCCTTCAAAGCATGTGTCTCTGTATATCTCTTATTTTTACTAAGTAATTCATTACATATATATAGGGTGGGGAACTAGCCCTTCACCACTTAACTCTACCAAAAATAGGTCGCATGCTAATAACATCCACGCGACTTTTACAACTATAGCCATACATGCAAGTATGTTATCTATAGATCAATGATAGTTAACTATAGTGGTGGATCTATTCTTATCTTATGCCCATGCAAGAGTGAGTTGACATGTTCTTCAAAAATCTCCATGAAGAGTGGTGCACAAGTCTCGGCATTGCTTTGTGTGCTCTGCATGCCAATCTCTAAGAATAGACCTGATCTCTAAAATCGGCTAAGTCCTTAAAGTCCAACACTACATCTCTGTGCATGACACCTTCCTATATCTTCGTGCCTTTGCTCCTATGTTGTTCTTTCACGCAGAATCTGTGTGTAAGTTCAACTAAGTGTTTTCTCTATTCAACATCACCCCACACTAATCTCATTATCACCTTGAAAATGGCGATGTCCAAAACTTACACAAATAATGGATAAAATAAGGAATGGTTGAATAAATAATTTTGAATAACGTATACACAACCAACAAAATTGTTCAAGCATCAAGCCCCTCTGTTTCATCCTAAAGTAGAAACTTTGGATATTCTTCTTTTATATCTTCTTCCAGGTTCTCCCACTTCGTTAACGCCGCTCCTGCCATCTCAGGCATGTCTGCAATGATAGACTACAACTCTTCCATAGTGAGTTTTCCTTGCTCAATTTGTATCACAATCATTATGCTTGACATAGAGGTTTGCACCCCCTCCAATACATCCATATTTTGAGCAATGAGCTTTCCAAAATCATCTAACCTCTCCTTATGCAGTGTCTATGCCACAGCTAGTGCCTCACGCTTCTGCTTCAACAGGATTAATAGTTCAGCGCGGCCTAGGGTAGCATCCTTTATAGCCTTGTGGACTTCATTTTCCTCATCCAATTTTTTCACCATGATCAGTGCATCTGGGGCTGTGCATATTGTTAGCGCATGATCAGCTTTCTTTAGTTCGTCGCAGGTGGCTTGCATTAGGCCTTCATAAGTAGCAATATTCCTTGCTAATGCAGCCTGCTCTTTCTCTACCTTTTCCCCGAGGTCCTTGGGCTGTGTTGATAAACGCACCTTTTCATCCTCCAACACTAAAGTTATCATTGTCTTCACATAGTGCATTACAGAAGGAAATTCTTTTGGCACTTGGGATTCTAAATGTAGGCATACCTTAAGGACATCATCTCCAATTTCCTCCGCCATATTAACAAAACTATCGTATTTTCTCTTGATCAAATCATTTTCCTGTACTAGGCACGCTATCTCCACATCCTTTGCTTTCAGCTTCTCCATAAGCACCTTAATGGTAGCAGATTTATCAATGTTTCTTCTTGCTACTTCAGCAGATACCTTTACCAAAGCATTGCTTACTTGCTCATCTGTCATCACTATTGGCTTAATTGTCATGTAGTGCATTTCAGGTGCCTTCTTCAACCGTCTCGACTTGCATGATTTTTCATCGACATCAAAGTCTGGCTCATCCATATGCATGTGCATCGACCATGAAAGTTGCTTCCTTGTGCGCAGAGTCACCTTGTCCTCGTCCATGAGCACCCATCTAAATCGATCCTTATACTCAATGGTACTTTGGAACTGAGCGCGAATAATCAACTTTGGGTCTTCTGCGTACCCCATGGTATGTGCCTTGGCGTCCTCCCCTATTCAATGGTATCTAGGCCCTCTAGGAATGGCTACATCAAGGTTAGGAATACTAGATGTATCCCCACCCCTGTCCTATGTAGCCTCTGATTGTTCCCCTTCTTCTCCTTCCATTTTCTCCACCTTGTGTTGAGGCTCTTCTTCTGCTTGAGATGAAGGTGTCTTCTCCTCAGATTCTTATGCTTCCTCACTCAGCCTAAGTTTTCTTCTCCTCTGGCTCCTTCACTTGCAGGATTTCTCCTTGCACCCTTGTGCACTTAAATACCTTTTTAAATCTTTGGTCACCCTGCTCCTCCCTGGGAAGTTTTCACGCACTCCTTCTATTAGCTAGATGGCTACTTCCTCCTTCGCACCAAGCTACCACTATCCTCATGTTCTTCATCCTCTTCCTCATCATCTTGCTTGGGTTCAGAGGGCCTAGGTGCTAGAATGTTCTCCACGGTATGCTTCCCCTTCGGTGGCCCTGGAAGCATGAACTCATTTTCTACATACTTGTTATTTTCCATCTTGGGCTTCAATTGGAGGTATATCAGCATGGCCCCGATATCTGCAATGTCAAGTGTTTCTGGCTTAGTGCTCAAAATCTCTGAGATATTATTCTCATTGTATGCATTCCTCCCTGGATATCCATATGTCTTCTGTAGGGTGTGGTATTCACAGTCCACCTTGTCTGCATTAAACACTAACCTCCATGTGTTGGTGAACCGATGAACTACAACTTGGAAGTATTATGCGGGAAATACGTAAGGTAGTTTGCACTAGGGGCTCCACGACCCATCTACCATTGGAAAGCATGCAATACAGAAATGTTGGTAGACTACAAATTGTACCTGCTTCCCTAGAACTGAAGGCAAATCCTTGGGTATACGCCATTCCTCTCCAAATGCCACGTGGAGCCTATCATACCACATCTCTGCTCACTCCTTCACCTCATCCGTCATTGATCCCTTGCAGAGATACTTGTTGAATCGTTCAGCTAGAGACTTGTGATTCATGGGGTATTCCCATATATTCTCTTTTGGGCCATCTAGTACCCCAATCTCCATGAAGACTAAACTTAGTAAAACACATCCAAAACTTATTTTATTTCCTACGTGCACTTCCACTACTATTTGCTCTGCAATGAAGCCAACAATGTTATAAGTGGTTCCTTCTGACATGCACTTTTCCACATGTAACCACATAGAGTTAACTTGTGACCAACATTCTTAGTCATTCAATTTTGTAACCAGGTGTTGTTTCTTGTACTACTGGACAATTTTTCAGTTTGTCAATGTCCATTCCATGTGGTCCTTTCTGATATCCCAGTGCTTTCTGTGTTTCCAAGATGGCACTCTTGTCAGTTAGGTTAGTTTTAATATCTTCACCTGTTGCCCTTAACCCAATTATTGTGGTAATAAGAATGCATGTCAATCTTACCCTCCATCCTGCAAAGTAGAAAAAGTCCTCATGGACTCGGCTCATTAGCCATCTATACAATATTGCATACTTTCCAAAGTATGGGAGCTCATATAGCTGGTAGACACCATTCCCTTTTAGTAGCCTTTCCCCGGCATCATCATATATTGGCATGCCATCCTCAGTTTGCCTATTCGTTTGAGAAGTGAGCAGGTCATCTAATTTCTTTTGGTTTTCATTGGTCCAATGATTATACTCACTTATCTTACTCTGTTATATGTAGGTATCCCATTCCTGGCCCACAATAACTTCCTCAGGGTACTGCATTTCTAAAAATTACTTTTCGGGGCCATCTCTTCCTCTTCTTCCACCACCACCTTCTTCTTTTCCTTTACTGGTGCTGCTTTCTTCTTTAGTGCCATTCTTCTTTTTAGGTTTTTGTTTTCTAGACCGTTTACTGTGTGTTTTGAGTAGTTTGCTTCAAACCCTAACTTGATTCAACTATGCCCTAATTTGCAATCATGAAATCACATACCCTAGCTCTGTTCTGTTACTCTACTTTGTTCAAACCCTTTTCTTAGGGGATTCAAGCCCTTCCAATAAACAGATCTATCTTTCGCACCTGGTTTGTTTGCTTCGTACCTTGAATCGCTTTACTTAGCTCTTCGCGTGTAGGTCTTTGTCAAATTCTCATAGTCGTAAGGGTAAAAATGAAATCGCATCCCATCCTTATATAGATTTCCACTTTTCACTGCATTAATTGCTCCTCCACCTACCAAATTCTCCTCATTTATTACCCATTTTTATCATTTCACGCAGTATACCTTCGCGCCAAATGTTATAACATTCTAGTGCACCTTTTTACCCTTTTTCACAGACTTCTCTTTAGCACGCACTCTAGCACCTGAGTACCTTGTTACTGCACCATCTCCTGGTAGTTATCATGGCCGCCGCTTACCTTGCGTTATACGTTCCATCATCCATCTTCATCCTTTCTTATCTTGAGAAGAAATCTTTTGTCAGTTACCCTTAACAACCTTTTTTCTCAACACCCGCAGCATGAAATCTTCACAGCATATACCTGAGAGTCACCAACAATCCACCCCACATGAAAAGAATGTGCAGTCCTCTGTGCATGAACATGATTCATATTGTAGTTAGCTTTATGCACACAAGCGCACTTATTATACAAACAAGAGCTAAATTGATAAAGCATAGCAACGATGAAAGAAACACATTAAGGAAATGCAGAAAGGGAAACCTAATTTATCTGGAAATACTGCCTTATTATAAACAACAAGAAGACTCATCTATAGTAGGGCTTCAACCTACTCCTGTTTAAGTAACCAAGCAACCTTGTGCCATCAATTGTGTCTAACTGGCAAGCACCTGACTCAAGTATATGAGTGATAACATACGGCCCCGACCAATGCACCTTGAGCTTTCTTAGATGGTGCAAAAACTTGGAGTCATATAGAAGTACCATTTTTCCTACTGCAAGTTTCTTATCCCTGATGTGTCGATCATGCCATTCCTTTTGGCATGCCTTCTCCTATTTTTGACTCTAGCATGTGATGGCTCGGCGCTCATCTAGTTGAACCATCTTCTCAATCCATTCTTCCAGGGCTTTCTCATCAGCTAGACCTCTAGCACATGCAATGCATAAAGAAGGTAACATAAATTCTATAGGAAGAACAGCTTTCGTGCCAAACACCAATTGAAAAGGTGTGGATTTGTTCAATCTTTTGTATGTTGTTCTATAATCCCAAAGAATAGTAGATACTTTACCATCCCAATCTTTCCTTCCAACATCACAAATCTTGGTCAATGTGTGGCTCAAAATCTTGTTAAAAGCCTTAGCAGTCCCATTTTCCTGAGGGTGATAGGGTGTAGTCTTATGGTGGGCAACCATTAACTTGTTTAAAAGAATTCTTATTGTCTCATTTAAAAAATGTGTTCCCCTATCACTTGTTAAACTTAAAGGACAGCCATACCTTGTAAGAACATTTTCCCATAAGAACCATGCTTTTGTAGCCACTATATAGTCCTTGGTAGGTGCTGCTTCTTCCCATCGGGTAAGATAATCTATACAAGTGATGATATAGTGCAATCCAGTCCTGCACGTGGCTGGTGAAATAGGCCTGACAAAGTCAATTACCCATTTCTCAAAGGGTTCTGCACTTGTAATTGGTTGTAGAGGCATCTCATCCCTATGTCTGAGTCGACCAAGATGTTGACAATGGTAACAGGTCTTACAATACTCTTTACAATCCTTGTACAATGTTTCCCACCACAAACCAGCAAGTAGGATCTTGCGCGATGTTGCATCACCGGCATAGTGGCCACCTGCAATACCACCATGTGCTTCTTCCATTATATCCTTTTGTTCATGCTCCAATACACAATGGCGTAACACCTCATCTCTTCCTAATTTGTACAAATCACCACTGATTAACATGAATGGTGTCGTGCGAATAGCAAGTTACTTCTTCTCTAAAGCTTTCATGCCTTCTAGTGCCATACAAGTCTTTAGAAAGACAACAATGTCCTCAAATTCTAATGGCACATGTTGTAACCGATACAGTTGTGCATCAGGCATGGTCTCTTCTATTGTTTGTGCCTCTTCTCCAGACTGAATTCTAGACAAGTGATCCGGTCCAGAATTACTTTTTCTGGTTTTACCACAACCGTAAAGTCAAACTCTTGAAAAAAGATTATCCATCGGCATATGTACCCCTGTAAAATGGGCTTGTTCACCAAATACTTTAATGCCATGTGATCTTTATAAAACACAAATGGTGTAGCCAACAAATACTGGCAAAATTTGTGTAGGGCATAGATCATGGACAAGGCCTCACGCTCTGTAGTGGTATAATTATGTTCTGCAGGGGTCAACTTCCTACTAGCAAAGAAAATGGGATGATCTACAATACCTTCTCTTGGTTGAGCTAAGACAGTACCAATGGTTGTGCCAGAGGTGTCCACATGAACATGAAAAGGTTTATCCCATGAAGGAAAGTGTAAGATAGGCGCGATAGTAAGTTTCTCTTTCAATATCTCAAATGTGCACTGTTGTGACTCCCCCAGTAGAATGTACCTTTTCCCCTGAGTAATTCTTCTAAGGGCACGAAAAACTTTTGCATACCCTTTTATAAACTTCCTGTAATACCCTGTATGACCCAAAAATCTGTGCACCTCACGCTGACTGACAAGCACTTTCAAGCCTATGATGACTATAACTTTAGCTAGATCAACCAATAACCCTTCCTTACAGATAATGTGTCCTAAAAGTGTGCCAAAGGGAGTAGCAAAGATGCACATCTTGATGTTCAATGAGATACTCAACTGTCGACATATTTCAAACATTAAGTGCAGATTGTCACAATGATCCTTAATTAGCCCATAGATGGTCCAATCATCAAGATAGACCTGTAAAAAGTTATGAATAAAATCCTTGAGGGCTTGTACCACTATCCTTGAAAATACAGCAGGTGCATTCTTCAATCCAAAGGGCATCACAATATAGGCAAAGCTTCCCCATTCAGTAGTGAAGGTGGTCTTCTCTTGATCTTCTGGGGCAATCCTAACCTGATGATACCCTGAAAACCTATCTGTAAATGAATATATCTCGCACCCAGCCACTCCTTCTAATATTTCCTCTGTGAATGGTGTAGGAAAGGGATCTGTAACACATGCTACATTCAACTCTCTGTAATCAACACAAATTTGAATCCTACCATCCTTTTTTATGCTTATCACCATAGGAATGACCCATTTTGATTCATCCAATGGTCGAATAATCCTGAATTTCAACATCTTGTCAATCTCCTCCTTTACTTTCTCATAAATTGGGATTCATCCGATATGGTCACTTCCTAACAAGGCGTGCACCTTCCTTGAGCTTTATCTTCATTTCTCCAAGTGATATATACACGCCTTTAAGTTCACGGTATCCTCTTTAGGAATAAGTCCTCATAGTCTCGAAGTAACTCTATAATCTTTGCTACCTCTGATTCTGACCAGTAATCCCCAATTATCACCTCCTTAGGTTCAGCTTATGTGCCTATATTGACCTTTGTTGTCTTCTTAGGTTCATGATATGTGCACGCATCTACATCCGCACTGGCTAACACTTCACATGTTCCATGTGAATGATCCACATCCAAGTGCTCAACTTCCTCCTCATCAATTATGTAAACCATCTTCCCCTTATCTTTTTTCAGTGAAGCGTGCTCAAGTAATATGATATCATCTTCTTCATCCACAAAACATGCCCATGTCTCTGTCTCACCAAATAATTCCTGAATAAGTTCTTCTGCTTTCCCACTGTCTCCCATGGTTAAGCACTTGATAAAGATTAAAGTTGTGTTCATTGGTGGTCTAGATGAAAAGAAGTAAAAAGTTTGGATCATTCCTGCAGTCAAAGTTTGTCAATTGCCAGTGTCGTGATGTAATTTAGTGTATACATACCAAGCATGCACACAACCTTGTAGAGTAGAATAAAACTGATGCACCCAAAGTGAGGGCGGAAATGCTTCCTGTCCTACTGTCTAGAGTCTCTCACATTGCTGGATATGATGCTGAGTAGGTTGATCACCATAATAAGGGAAAAATTTTGTAGGTGCATTACTTCTTGAAAACCTGGTTGATAAGGAGGTCCCAATCATTCCCCATTCTAAGAGATTATCCCTGTGGACCACCCACCAGTGCGCGTAGTTGTCCTGCCCAAAGTATATGATAGCATATCTTGTCGTTTAAGCTGGTTAGCCCAATTTGTTTCCATGGCCTATACGAACCCAGCCAAATCTTCAGATCCAGTATAGTGGGGTACAGAGTGATCTATACACCGAACAGAGTGAAAACCCTTTTTGCAAGAAACCACATGCTTAACTTCGTGCCCCACCAATTCATAATTTCCATGAGCCCAATTATCACAATCAACATTGGTAGTATCGCTAATTGACTGAGAATCTTCCCAATGAAGGATTCCTTCCTTAGATTGATCCTAGACCTCTGGGTCCTGAATAACACGTATATAGATTCTGTTCAAGTCCTCTTCACTTAAAGGCTCCACATATGGCATGGATTTCCCATTGGTCAATGGTATTATAACCCTTTCCTCCTTGTTCTCAAAGCTAATATACCCCTTGTTAAACCTCAAATCAGCATTGTTCGCATAACACCAAGGGCATCCCAAGCAAATCTGGGAAGCTATCTGCTTCTGCAAGTGCTAGCACTTCAAAGTCTCTTGTGAACTTGGCCCCTTGTATAGTGATAGATGCATCCTTCAAAACTCCTATTGGAGTAGCTTTCATTCTATTTACCATGAACAATACATTAGATGATGGATGTAATGGGGGTCTCCCCATTTGTTCCCATGCATCCAATGTAAGTAAATTTACTTCTACACCTGTGTCAATCAAAATATTGCTCAACAGCCACCCGTCCACAACAGCATTCAAAGTGATCTCCTTGTAGTTCTCAGTTCTTTAGTGCGTGGAGTATTCCCCTTCAACCAATTTCCTAATAAAGGAATAATATTCTCCTGGTGCAACGTTCTACATACCTCTCTGATGTCATCAATATCTGACGGGGCCTATTCTGTATCCTTGTGCTCCAATTTCCGAGACTACTCTTTCAAACCTTGTATCTCACCTTGAAGGCTTCTAAGGACCTCCATTGTTTCCTGATAGACTTCTTTCTGATGAGCTGGATCTGGATACCTAGCATGCAAAACCTCCTCCCTAGTGATTGTTAGTTTCTGTTGCAACACCTCTCTTGCGCGTGCCACCTCAACTTGTGTGGTTATCTTGATTGTTACTGCCTCAAGTTCTAGTGTTAACTTGGGCATCCATTGATTCTCTATCGCGCGTGTTGGATTCTAACCATCCCCATGCCCTTGTTTTATTATTTGTGCTGCTTACTAAGATGCTCATACAAGTCCAGAAACTCTTCATAACTATGCCCCTTTCCACAAAAGGAACAAGAAATATTCTGCAGGTATTCACACCTATAATGGTCAGGTGAACCACATGTATAGCAAGTTCCTCCAGGGAATTCACTCCTTCCTCCACCTTGGCCTCGTCCTCCATATCCACCTCGATATCCTCATCCTTTTTCACGAACCCCTTCAAACCTTCCATCATTCCTGTCATAGCACATTTTATTATAATCCCTATCCTGATGCTCATTCTTCCCTTTAGAATTATCAGCCACACTCACCTGTCTTACCCCAATATCAATGGCATCATGGATCTGGCCAATCAATCTACAGTCCTCAGTATCATGGGTTGTGGACCTACAAATTTTACAAAAGGAGGATACATTCTTTATGATCGCACATTGTAGTAGGGGGTAGTGACTAGCATCATGATTCAAATGGAAAATCTCACAGTCCAACAACAACTAACGTACAGTTCTACGGGGGTAACTATCCTTGGTGTGGCCTTCCACTTCACAATATATACACCAGATTCCTAAGCATGCATTTCATGAGCTGAGTTTGCCAATAATTTCTCTAACTATTTTTCCATAGCTGTTATCTGAGCTTCCAAAAATGGACTAACTCCAGTGTCAATACTCCCAACTGCTTCAGCTCGTAAAGCAGCCTCCAATGCTTCACGCGGGTTGGTATAAGTTTTATGCAACAGTGCTCTTCGAAATGGGGTAATCAATCCCCCTAACAAACCATTATGCATGCTGACTTGCATGAATGTCATAAGAGAGTTTGGATAGAAGCGTTTTAAAATGGGCATCATACTCACATACACTTTCAGTAGTGCCTTGCTTTATATCCTTGAGTGCTCTTATACTCTTCTGCTCAAACTCTGGGATATGGAACTCTTTCAAGAAAGCATCTTTCAATGTTGCATAGTCAATACAAGTTTGATTGGGATCAAACTTCCTATACCAGTTGTGCGTGCGCACCTATAATGTAGTAGAAAATTGAACTTTCCTTGCCCTCAGAGGCAGTAATACCTTTCACACGCCACAATATTTCACACATATGAACATGTTCAAAGCATCCTCAATACCTCTATACTCTGGGAGACGAAGGGACATATCCATATAAATGTTCTGGGGTTGTTGCGGGCCTTGACCACTCGACCCAGAACCTCCTTGGTTTCCTCTTCCTCTAAAACCACCTGAACCACCAGAACTAGTACTGCCCATACCACCCGATCCTCCTCCAGGATTTGGAATAGGGCCCATGGATGCACTCCCCTGTGTCCCTATAGTGGTACTATACTGGACCCCTACAGTCTGTGAGGTAGTCCCAGTTCCAGAGGTGAATCCCACACTCAGCGCGCTCATATTCTGTGCAGATGATGAGCCTGAAAATGTACCCCCAAAGAATAATGAAGCTGTCTATGCTGCCATTGATGTACTTGTTGTCTGACCTATTTCTGTGCTTTCACTTCCTAAATTAAAATTGTTTTTACCTGTTGTACTAGATACTGGAAAACCAAACGCAAGGGCTAGGTCAGCAGGTTGGCTTAGATGCACGCCCGCATCCCAGGTCATATCTACTGGTGTGCTTCCATGTGAGGCCAAAGAGGGTTCTCTGTCATGTTTTCCTTGATGGGGGAGTTCTTGATGCTCTTGCTCTTCTTCCTCCCCATGAGCCTCAAATCCTTCACGAGCCATCTCTCTCCACAACACCATCCATTCTGTAATTTCTTTTTTCTTGCATAATTCCCTCTCACGTGCCTCATCATACTTCAGCGACCTCTCTTCCCTTTGCCGTGCTGCTACTAGGTCTGCCATCTTTCACCAATCCTATTCCTACCCCTGTGCGCGTGGAGATTCTTTTATCTTTCCATGGGTTTAGCTTCCAAGTTCAACGTTACCATTAGTATTTTGATTGCCAACGGAATACCTTGCAAATACGTCCCTCTAGGATATCGTAGGAACTGGAACTCTGCTACCTCTGGGCACGAATAAGTTGAAATTGAATACTCCAGAATATAGCTGTTTAGGACATCGTGAAACCAGGTATCTACCGCATGATTCCAGCTCAGGTCAGCATCATATAGTGTTTGAAATTCCTCTTGTGTCCAAACAAGTGTGCGATACCTCCAATTCCACTTAGATGCATATGCAGTCAACCATTCATATAATTCTACTGGAAAGATAGCAAAGAAGCTTTCGTACAAACTGTCATACAGATTCTGCTCTACCCAAGTGCGTGCGCTAAATCTGGATCTAGTGTCAAACCTCTGTGCGTATTCTTCCTCCAGATCATGAATCCATTCTTCAATGCTCGCCAAAGTTAGCCAATATGTCTTCATCGCAAACCATTCTGAAACAACTGAAAAAGAGGTCCAAGCAACGGAACCAATGATGCAGCCTAGAATTCTTAGTTAACACCTAGTCGTGCTGGCACATCACTCAGCCTAGGCTGAGCACTCACCCGAAGTGTGCAAAGGTACCTGGGTCCCTCTTAAGAGTTGTTGTAACAGAATGGTAGCATGATAAAGTAATAAACATATATTTTTAGAAACTAATCCATCTATTCATCATTATACTGAACTAGATCTATAAGCGCTTAAATGTAAATCATCATGATAACAATAATACACATTGACAAAACATATCAGACACTATTGTTCGACCAATATTCTTTATATATTCATCGTACCAATAGTACAAAAGCTTCATACAATACCAGACATGCATGCATGGATCTGTTACAATTATCCAGTCTCATGTACTCATGTATCTCTCATCCTTCAAAGCATGTGTCTCTTGTATATCTCTATCTTTTTACTAAGTAATTCATTACATATATATAGGGTGGGGAACTATCCCTTCACCACTTAACTCTACCAGAAATAGGTCGCATGCTAATAACAGCCACGTGCCTTTTACAACTATAGCCATACATGCAAGTATGCTATCTATAGATCACTGATAGTTAACTATAGTGGTGGATCTATTCTTAGCTTATGCCCATGCAAGAGTGAGTTGACATGTTCTTCAAAAATCTCCACGAAGAGTGGTGCACAAGTCTCGACATCACTTTGTGTGCTCTGCACGCCAATCTCTAAGAATAGACCTGATCTCCAAAATCAGCTAAGTCCTGAAAGTTTGACTCTACACCTCCATGCGTGATGCCTTCCTATACCTTCGCGCCTTTGCTCCTGTGTTGTTCTTCTGTGGAATTTGTGTGCAAGTTTAACTAAGTGTTTTCTCCAATCAACACAATCAAACCCTAAGCCACAATCATGTTCTCTTTTTCTGTGGTATGGTTGGTCAACCATTTTAGGCTCAGAGCTTTTTTATCATGAATATTTCTCAATAAATTACCAAAATCGAATACCTGCCACAAAGATAAAACAACTACCTATTAATCCATTATGATATTTTCAAACATAAAAAATAATACAACAAACAAAAATGGATGAATGATCCTCCATAAACCTCCATGAAAGCCTTGGTGCGAACTGTAAAAAAAAAAATCATAGAAGGTGAAATGAAAATAAAATATAAGGAAATTTGATGACCAGATAAATATATTTAGGTTTTTTATCTTAACCTAAAATCTATTGTGCCAAATAATTTTATCCCAAGGCCTTAATTGATCTAGCTCCTTCCACATGGCTAATGGTCTCCTAAAATTGACTTGACTAACCATTTAGATTTAAACTAGTTATTTTTATTATTTCACTTTCCCGTAGATGGATGAAGTAAATTGAAATAATTGAGATAGATAATTTATTTATAGATAGGGTTTTCTAATAAATCAATTGAGAAGCTAAATATTTGAGTTAAGATTCATTTGTATTGTGTTATTTTGTAAAGTGAAACTAGGCCCTCAATATAAAGTACACACACACAGGGGCACGCGTGCGTGCGTGTGCATGGATAAGGACAATATATTATCTACGAACCCTTGAAATATTTAAACTTACTCTTATAACATATAAAACATTAGAATTAAAACTATTAGTCATTTAGGGATTTAAAGTCTTATGTTTCAATTTTCCTCCTATCGAAAGAGATCTTTACACTTTTACAATCAATGTTGACTCGATGGTGTACTTTATTAAAGGATTTAATTAAGTATTCCTAACCATGTTTTCCATGGGATCTCATCTTAAATGTTCTAGTAAAAAAAAGAGAAAAAAATATAGCTTTAATCGATGGTAATTTTATTTCGCATCATGAGATCATTTGATGGGTGATAAAAAGTAAATCCTTGGTGTCCCAAATACTAGCATGAACTATTTACATCTCCCGTAACTAACTTTTTAAACCAAAGTTGTTCATTACAAGAAATATTTCATAGCGTAAACAAAACTAGTATTTCCTATTACCATTTTCTAATGATTTAACGAGATGGATCGACGATGTTTCGAGCACCTATTTCTTAAGGTTATATATATATATGCATTAAAAAAATTGTCTCATATTTTAAAATCTACAAAGTTGTTAGATTTTTTTGGGTTAGAAATTGAGGGCATTATAGTTGGTATTAGAGTAGAGGTTCAAACACTTGAACCTTTGAGATAATTTAGATTGGGTTTGTTTGTACTCATCGCGATGTGTGTGTCATGTCATTTCCAGTTGGTGGGAAACACGTGGACATTGGGGTGCTTCTATGATCTCATTTTTAGTTTGGTATAAATTCTTTGCGAAATATGTTGTTTATTGGGTTTCTAGTTCTTGGATGTGGTCTTCGAATGGGGGGACTGCTCCTCAAAAAAACATCTCTTATTATTATTCGTTTTTCTTGGGGAAACTTATGGTAAACAGTTAATCAGGTGACACTCAGATACCATTATGGAAAAGACATGGATATTGTTTAATTGTTCTTGAGCCTTATAAAAACAATGGTTAGGAAATTTGGTTTGGTATTTGATAGTGGTTATAGATATTGTATGTTTTTTGGGTTCCTTAGAGGATTATTTTTCCACCTGGGAGATCAAAGCTCATGAAAGATATCTTATTGGATCCATATTATTTTTTATACCAGGATGCACACTCGATGATTTGCACCCCTCACAGGCATCCCGCGAAATGTTGTGTAGTAAATGTGATGTGGATATTTTCATGTGTTATATTTGCAAACTTGAAATTTACATAACCAATTTTTTATTTAATTGATTTATTGAAAAATCTTTGATGCTCTTCTTGTTATTTTTAGCTTTATTGCGAGATTTTTGTGGTTTGAATGTGGGTACTTAGCCATCTATTTTTTATTGTTGGGATTTCATGGATTTTATATCTTTTTGGTGACTTGAAGCTTTATTATTTTTGGGTTCTCTTGGCTAAATTTTGGTCAATAATGTTACATTGTTTTCTTTTCTTTTTGGTGAGCTAGTTCTATATTGTTCGTATTATTTTCTCTTTTCGTATGTGGGTATGCCCAAGGAGTTATGATTGAATTCTTGGGGCTACAATACATGCCCTTGTTTTGAGGTGATGGGATTTATGTGTCTAGGACTATGGAGTGACCCCGGCCTCACTTTGATACTTGACACTCTTTCCTCCTTTGGTAGAGTGACACTAGTGATATTTGGTTCTCCTTTGGTGGAGAGACATACTTGATTCTTAGTCCTCTTTGGTTGAGATAATCCTATGATTTTTTCAGTCTTCTTTGGTTGATACATCCTCATGGTGCTATATTTTCTTGGGTGGATTGGATTTTATGCTATGCAATATTGATCAGTGGATTGGGAATTGTTTTTTGTTTCTCCTACTTTGTATGATGAAATTCTTCACCGTTGAGATGGATATGGTAATCAATTCAGGACTTATGGATTATGCATGGGATAGTTCACTCTTTCATATTTGTGGTTTAATACAGGATAGTTTACTTTTGGGATATGATGATTCACTGATAGGCATATTGGATGTTCTAAATTGGTAATTTTAGTCTTCCTTGAGAAAAGATTGATGTTTAGACTATAATAATTCATTTGGTAAATGTTGGTATACTTAAATTTCTTCAAGAATTGAGCTTAAGGAAAAAAAATTGGTCATGGGGACTCATATTCAGAGGTATATAGGTCATACTCTCTTTGTTTGTTCGAAGTATACCAAGTTATAAACTTTTGGGTAGTGAGTGTATACTTTGTCAGTTGTGTTTCAGGTAGATTATTTCTATCTATATTCTTTATGTGGGGGTGTTTCTTGGTGATAACGTGTGAAAAAATTATAATAATATAACCATTTCATCTTATAGTCATAATTGGTGACAAGTTTTTGACAATGATAGATTTGGTAAGCACTCATCGAGTGATTATATTTTTGGGGTTAGTCCTTAGATACTCGTTCCTCTCTAGTATTGAAACAAATTTTCTTAAACTTTTAAGAACAAACCTTTGACTCCATAATGTAACCTACACCGATCCTTTCATAATAACTTATGGAATTTGTGTTGGGAGATGCTTTGATGATACTTAAAGTTATTGGGAAACCCTATGTAAGCTTGGTATGTTTGGTTTATTTAATGGTCATTTATTTAACCTTGAATACTTTGTGTGTTATAATATTTTATTTACTCATTAAAAGATAAATGGTGAATGAAACAAACATGAATCTATAGGAACTTTATTTAGGAGGAATAATTTACAAAAAATTATGAGTAAAATGTACCATTAGGAAAATGATTCCTCACACTAACCTTGTAGCTTAAAAAGGAGAAATAATAACAATGTGAAAATAATGAAATATTCTCTCATCCTCTCTCATTTCTCCCTCTAGAAGAAAAATTCTTATGCATTTATCACATGGTAGGGTGAGGATCATACCAAAATTGTTGTTGGTACTTGGTATCGTAATTTTTTTGGGGATGATAACAATGAAAAATATAACAACTAAGCATTACAAGAGTTGAATTGATAAACATACTTATAACTTATAACCATGGTTAAATTGGGAATAATTTATGTATCCATGATCATGCAAAATGTTCATTAATAAACAACCTTAGTGGAAGAAAATTATCGGTTATACCCCTAACAATATGAAAGAGACATGATCTAAATGATAAGAACAATTGAAAAATATACTATTCATCATATGGTGACCTTTTTATCTCTATGGCATACTAGATTTCGTTGTAATACTAATTAGTACATTTTCCTTGTTTTACTTTGATATAACAAATATTATAAATGGATGCAAAATGTGTATGACATAGATACTTGTTGGATTAAATTTGGATTTTCCATTAATTTTTATGGTTTTCTAGACTTATGTATAAGGATATTTTTACCTTAATAGATAGTATAAGCACAATGGATGACCTTGTGTTTTACCATGCTAAAAAGGGAAACTGTTGAATCCAAATGCCTATAGTAGATGATGGATCCTTTGGAAGATGGTGTTACCTCTAGCTGTGTAGAGCTCCCTTAGATTTGAATGTAAGTAATTATTGTTGATAGATAAATTATAGCCATCGTAACCCGATTGTTGTATGGTTCAATAGGGTTATAACTTATTTTAAAAAAACAAGCATATACCTCTAGTTTTAAGGAAAGTATCCTTCCTATTTGGACTTAATGGGTCATTGGTGACCCAGGTTAAATGACAAAGTGTAATAAAAATATATTAAGGATATGAAGGAATTTTGCAATATTCCTTTCCATTTGAAGTAAACTCTCTGTTGTACTCTTGACCTCCTTGGGAAGTATAAAAGGGCAGGTTGTTTTTGTGGTCACATAAGAAATATTTTCAAAATTTCCCTTAGTAACCTTGATATTTTTGGACCTCTTGAGACATCTAATCCACTTAGCTCATTTGAGTTTCCTTATGGAGTAAAAACGTTTATACTTGTGACCATTATAAACTTCAATTGGGCCATGTTGTGTTCAAAACTAATTTATTATTATTAGTAATAGATGTTGGTGGCATGTTTTGGGGTATGGTAGTATGGGCATCAAATTAGTAAGATAAGACTCTGATTAAATTTGGACCAAAATAAAATTTAACCATCCTCCTATGGTTTTCTAAACCACAATAATTAGACATGATACATGATTTAGCAATAAAGAATAAGCTAATGAAACCAAAAAGAAAAGTTTTGAAATTATTCTAACTAGATCCATACTGTGTACCTTGGATGTTTTCTTTACCCCCCTTGTTGACACTATTGTTTAATGTAACCTATTGCCCTTGTCATCAAGCCTTATTTTGCATGGTCATAACCTTTTTTTCCCTTATGGGAAAATGCTAAATCTCATGCAAAAAAAAATTATGAAAAGAGATCTTATATTATATTAATTCAATAAGATACAAGATATCTTTTAGAAAAAAAATAGTTGGTATGAGAGCACATGCCAAAACCACAAACAAGCAAACAATGAAAAAACTAGGCCGACCCTAGGGGAACAACATAAAAATAAGGCAACACCTAGGGAATCACCAGAGCACAAAATTAAGCAGCTTCTGCAAACATTCCCTAAGCAGGAGGATCATGATCATCCGGTCAGCCTGATCCTAGGAGGTCCTTTTCAACATTTGGAACATCCCAACCAGAGGGATTTTCTTCTTCATTTTTTTCCTCCTCCCGAGTGGAGATGGTGAGAGAGAGGCTAGGGAATTTGTCTAAGAGTGGTGGTGGCAGATTCTAGCCATCCAGAGTGTGTGTCTCATGGGAAAAAGGTGAACCCCACCTGAGTTGACAAGCAGGGGACCCCCAACCTTGCTGGAGAGTGGCTCCTTAGATGTTGAGGATGGGATAAATGACAAACCTAGATGAAATAATGACATTGATAATGGCTTTAAAGACCACCACAACCATCCGAAAAGGAGCACCAAGATGGAGAGGCTAGCTCTCAAATGACATTGTATGGGGAATCCCCCTAGTGCCATAGTTAGGAGGATTTCATGCACGCGACATCTTCCCATGCATCCCCCCCAGGGCATCTCATGCAAATTTGAAGTTTAGGATTTGTAATTTTCTATTGTAATTAGGAGGAGGATGAACTGTGAAGTGGAATTCCACAGAAGATGGAAATATCATCCTTTTTAATTGAGGTATATAATGCAATGAGTGGCTTCGTTTGTCTTATATTCACAAATTTTCAATCCTTCTACGATGATAGATATTGTTCATTGGTCTTTCTAACATCAATTTTTGTAAGAAATGACCATTTTGTTATACTATCATACTTTGTTAAAAAAATATAGGGAAAATTGTGTTGACAAGGATACCGATAAAAATTACATTAAATAACCTCATTAATCTTGGCTAATGGTAACTATTTTCCTTTATCTTTTCTAATGCTAAGCCAAATCTGATATCGAGGAACTTTTTGCTAATACAAACTTCAACCATAGGGAATTTGTGGCATCTAAAATATTGTAATATTTCTACCCCTTCCATAAACTTCCAGGAGGAAGTCTAATTATTGGGGAGGGGGATGTAGTGCCTTCCAATTTTTCTCCTCTACTTAACAATCGAGTTTGTGATAGATTCAGGTTTGAGAAAATTTAAAAGTGAATAGTATCATAATTCATTTGAATTAAATTACAATGATTTGGCAGTTACAATATCTTTTTTTGTAATATTTTCCATGGTGGGATGATATATAGGGATCATGAAGACAATTTACCACCTTATCCTTACCTCTTGGTTTCGATATAGTATTATGGGTATTATTGATATAAGGTTTACACTATTAATATTTTGGATAATGTTTATAAAGGTTAATAGTTCGGATATATGTATATTAATTTTTCATCTCTATTTGGAATGTGCTAACCAAATTTGAAAGGTGGTGTATGAGGCACAGGGTGCCAATATTGTTTCCATTATTGCTTGTTTTTGTGTTTTCATTATGGATGTTATGGAAATGATATTTAAATGGGTCATGTTTTATATGTTATGAATGTATATAGTTTGGTTTGACTAATTTAAATTGAAATTTTTATTTGACTAATTGGGCGTATGTGGAATCATTTCATTATTTAACTGTATCAAGCAGGTATGATTACGTGTGAATTGAGTGTGCAAGTGACCGGTTTAAGCCATGAGAGAACGTGGGACTCAGTGGTTGCACCTCCATGTTACACAATAGTTTGGTTGGGCCAAATTTATCTTCCCCCCTTTTTTGTTTGGTCATGTTATCTCATCATTTCTTAAGGATGAATATATGAGATTCATTGGAATGGCTTATGTTACATCCATTTGGTTGTCCACTCTTGGCTTACTTGCCCTCATTTTATTTATTTGGTTTTATATAGTTTAATTGCATACTTATGTCACTTTTATGGGTTCATTCATGTCCTCTTGATTATGGGTTGATTAATTAATTTTAGATTTGTTTAAGATAGTGTTGGACCACATAGTCAAGGGATATGTGGGCCCCATACCCCCACTTAATATGCCCCTTTCTCCCAAATATCGAATTTGAACAAAAGTGGAAGTTTGGAAGAGTGCTTTAAAAAGTTAGGGGTCTTTATTTCATGAAACTGAACCCCATAGACTTAGTCTATGGGTAAGGGAATTTTCCCAAGGCGTAAATAGATTCTTCCCTAAAACAATTGACCCCTATTGTCCCTATTAATATTTTTGATTTTTTTTGGCGTCTTTCTGCTTTTTGCAGTTGCATTTTGTTTTGTTTGTGTCTGTTGAGGGATTCTCCTCCATTTCTGTTGTTTTGTCCCATTTTAATGAATATTTATGGATTGGGAATGGATGAGTGACACATGTCACCCTCCCATTGGTAGTTGGTTTTGGGACTTTCTTACTTAACCCTCCATTTTGGAGAGGAGGGGGGATTTTGGGGGGGAGAATTTTCATTTTTGGGATTTTTCACTTGGAGGGGATGTGAGCTTAGGAAAGGAGGAGAATATTTTGGAGGAATGGGCTTGCTAATTATATTTTTGTTTTGTTGCTTATAAGGTATGTATCATATTCTTTTTGTTGATTTAGCACGGAATCTATGTTTTTTTTCTTGGCTATGTTTGGAATCGGCATGAAGATTGTCTTAAATATTTACTAATTAGTTCTCCAAAGTTTTTTATAAAGGCATGAGAATTACCTTTGGGAGGTATGGGAAATCATAGAGGTTTGTGGTCATATCAATTTTTGTTGATACTCAATTGGTTATATGGGAAATTTGGATGCCACAAGTGGGCTATTTGTTTTCCTTCCTTATTGAGAAGTGTTGAGTTTTCTCAAAGGTGTGGTAATGGCTTTGAAAGTTTGGTTTGTTTGTGTTTTTGTTTGGTGTTTTATTTTTCCCTCACTCACCTTGTGCACCTTGGAGGAATTTTCCCCTCTCTCTCTTGTGGTTTTGGAGGGAGGCTATCATGCTCTCCTTTTGGGGAAGTGGCATGTAATGATGTCTATTGTGCTAGTGGACAACCAAACATATTTCCATGTGGCTTTGAATGGTTGCTAATTATGAAGGAGCATAATAATTAGAGCTTTGATTAAAGTATACATTATTAGAGAAGAAATATTTATTTGAAAATATGACATGTTGTCCCCTATATAGTGAGGCTTCTCTCTCTTGCATTTTAGAGCTTATTTAAGCTTCTTATAAATTTGTAAGAAATAAAATTTGAATTTAAAAGCATTAGGGGAGAGCCACCAATACTTGAGCATGGTCCAATTGTGGACATAGATTCTTGATTACACAACACCCAATAGTTTTCTTAATACAAAATTTATATTTTTCATAAAAGTACCTAGTGATTATATAATTTTGACATGACAACACCTAATCACATCATGACATGTAACATTTTCTATTGTTAAATATTCAATGTCCCAACCATTATCACCCATGTTTAAGTATTTGTTTCCATCATGATGTAGTGTAACTCAATATTATTATTTTAAATCAATTCAAAATATGTATTTCCCTCTAATTAAACACTCCAAATAAAATATATATTTAAGAAAAACTTGAAATACATGTTGGTGAAAAAATCAGGATCCCATATGGTATACAA
Source organism: Taxus chinensis (assembly GCA_019776745.2). Taxonomy (NCBI): domain Eukaryota; kingdom Viridiplantae; phylum Streptophyta; class Pinopsida; order Cupressales; family Taxaceae; genus Taxus; species Taxus chinensis. The sequence continues at coordinate 768,373,313 of CM034153.1, forward strand.
TTGATTTTGTGGGGCCCTTAACTTAGGGTGTACCACTATTAGCTCCTATCCCCTAAAGAAAAATAACCTCCTTATTATTTCTTGTGTGTGTCTCATTTGAAAAGGAGTTATAGGGGTTCTAAGGTTGAAGGAGATATCTTATTTGGAATCCATTCTTTTGAAATCATTATGTTTCACTAGTACACTTTAGTGATAGTGTCATTTTTATTGAAACACACACACACACACACACACACACACACACACACACACACACACACTTGCATAATTCTACGTATAACTTTTAGCAAATCTCCTATAACTATTATAAAAAAATGTTGGTTTCATTCATTGTAAAAATTTTGTTCAAGCAATTTTGAAAATTTGAAATACTCTTTACTTTTGGATAAACTTATAACTAATTTTTGTGAACCTAGATTCGATACAAACCCTTGGAATATTTAAAATTACTCTAATAACATAAAAAACATTAGAGTTAAAACTATTACTCATTTGGGGATTTAAGGTCTTATGTTTCAATTTTCTTCCTATTGAAAGAGATCTTTACACTTTTTACAATCAATGTCGACTCGATGGTGTACTTGATTAAAGGATTTAATTAAGTATTCCTAACCATGTTTTCCATGGGATCTCATCGGAAATGTTCTAGTAAAAATATGGAAAAAAATTAATTATAGCTCTAATCAATGGTAATTCTATCTTGAATCATGAGATCATTTGGTGGGCAATACAAAGTAAATCTTAGGTGGCCTAAATACTAGCATGAACTATCAACATCTCTCATAACCTAAGTTTTTAAACCAGAGTTGGTCATTTGAAGAAATATTTGGTAGCGTAAAAAAAACTAGGATTTCCTATTACCATCTTATAATGATTTAATAAGATGGATCATCGATGTTTTGAGAACTTATTTCTTAAGGTAATTGTGTATTATATATATATATATATATATATATATATATATATATATATATATATATATATATATATATATATATAATGTAATTAAAAAAATTGTCTCATATTTTACAAGTCAAAAAGGTGATTAGATATTTGTTTTTGGGTCAGAAATTGAGGGCATTACAATTAATTCCTTTGATAAACTAGACAATTTTATTAAATTTCTTGGGATGAGTTCTCAAATATTCATACTCAAAATTTTAGACCTTATAATTCTTAACATGTTGTAGATACAGAAGCACGCGCTTTGGGTAATTATCTAGTCTCGATCGCATACTACTATCCATATGATTCCTAAGGAAGAATGGTACTAATGTCTTTAACCACCTTTATTTCCTTTCTGTCACTTTTCTTGTTCTTACAATTTTGTTTTCTTAGTCTCTCTCTTCATACTTTGACATTTGTCATCCTGGACACTAGCACCCAGACCAAGATGCCAACGGTAGGCACCCTCATCTAAAATGGGTGCACATGTCCTATTTGTAATTTACTCACACTTTTGGGTTCCTTTCTATTCGTTTGAACATCTTATCTTTCTGGTAGTCGGCCTTTTTGGGGTTAATTAGAAAATTCAAGTGAAGGAATCATATACATATAAAGTTATGAAATCATAATAAAGAACCAAACAATCATCTAGCTCCATCACAAGGCATAAAATTTGGTTCATCTGAATCACACTTCACAGGAGAGGAGTCTATTGTTTCCATGCACACATTATTTACAATCTACATATAGCTACTTTCTCGCTACTTCAAGTGTGACACACACAAGATAAACTTAGGGAATGATTCTGCACACACACAAAGAACTACATTGGGTATGAGATGTAGTGTAGTGCTCAATTGTAAGTCCACCATTATAGCGTATGAAGATAATTTGACCCCTCATTCTACATCTTTCCTTAATAGGATTTAATGTTTATTTTATGGTTTTACAGGTTCATTCTTTATTGCAGGTTTATTATGACTCCAATGATAATTGTTTGAATCCATAGCGAAAAATGATGAGTATCAGCGAACATCTTGCGAGCCTGAGAATTTGGGTTTCTAAGTATTTCCACAGACCTAGGCACCCAAAATTAGTACCTGGGTGCCCACTGGCACCCTTGTCCCTCTCCAAATGCCCCAATCCAGTCAAATCCTCCAGATATGTAATTTTTTAGGGACCTGCGCAACATTTCTCCATCTCCGTTCATCTAGTCTCCACTAGACACAATTCAACAACCTCTGTGAATAAGCTAAGGCTCTATGAACCCTCTTTACACATTAGGGTTTCAATATTTATTTGCTTAAGTTGTTTTGGTATATTTTTGTCTTTCAGTATAGCATTTATTTATGGCTATTATAACATCATATTATGATTATATTTTACATTTTATCTTAATCACATGTTTAATCATGTTAAATCGAGACTCAGAGGAGGGTGAAGGTGTAGATGCAGTAGCAAGAGAATGAGTAATTTTTAGAATGGCACTGGTATTATTTTTGTTCATATAATTACACTTTAATGCAGAACTGAGAGTAGAAATACCTGCATTGGATGATGTAGAAGTGATTGAGTATACTTTGTACTTCCACCAAGACATCCAAGGACCATACACTAAACATCTACTATCTCCACCTAAGGTTGCATCCACCAAGGCATCGAAGAGCTCCATTACATCCATATAGCTCCATCACAAGAGACAAAGTTTGGTTCATTTTCTTCACACTTCATAGGAGGGGAGTCTATTGTTTCCATGTACACATTATTTACATTCTACATCTAGCTACTTTCTCACTACTTCAAGTGTGACACGCACAAGAAAAACTTAGGGCATGATTTCATGTACACACACACATAACTATATTGGGTCTGAGATGTAGTGTGGTACTCAGTTGTAAGTCCACCATTGTGGTGGTTAATGACAGTCTAACCCCTCATTCTGTATATTTCTTTTTTAGGATTTGATGTTTATTTAAGGGCTTTGTAGTTTCATTCTTTATTGCAGGTTTATTGCGACTCAAGCGATCATTGTGTGAATCCATAGTGACAAAATGTGAGTATCAAATAACAGCAGGCACCCTTATCCCTCTCCAAGCACCCTAGTCTATTCAAACCCTCATAATTTACAATTTTCTAGGCTCCTTTGTGACATTTCTCAATCTCTGTTTAGTCGGTCTCCACTGTGACACAGTTCAACAACCTCTGCAAATCAGCTAAGGATCTTCTAACCATCTTTGCACATTAGGGTTTCATTATTTATTTGCATAAGTTGGTTTCGTATATTTATGTATTTCATTATTACATTTATATACAGATACTATAACATCATATTAGGCTTAGATTTTACATTTTAGCTTAATTATTTTGGTGAACCCAAAATCAATCTTCACAATCCTAGGATCCTCACGCTTTTTATTTCTCATCTTCCTGGGGTTTCATCATCATGATTATCTCAATGAATGAATTTTTTTAGATAATCATGAATTAAGACATAGAGTACAACATCTCCTTGCTACTACTCACATTCCTGATAATATGCATTCATACTCCATATATAACTCCTTTATTGATGCATTTTCTCAATATATAACTTTCCCATCTAATCCTCATGCTGATATTTCTATTTTTGACAATGATCCACCTTTGCACATCATGATTTGCATTTACAATATGGGTATCAAATGTACTTTAATCAATAACATATTTGGGTTTAATCTATATCCCATGTCATACCTTGAAAAGATTGGTCTTTTGGTTGTTAATGTTAGTCCATCATGTATCTTTCTTCGTGCATATGATAGCTTTATTCGTCCATGTGTAGGTCACATTGTTTTAGCATATCACCGTAGGAGCAAAAAACTCTCAACACAAACTTCTTTTTCATTGAATTTTCAAGTTTCATATAATTATTTACATAATGGGTCATGGATCCATGCCATGAAAGTTGTTGCCTCTACAATGCATCATTGTGTTCAAATTTCTACATGAGGTTATCAAGTATATTGTTCTTCATGACCGTCATCCATACAGATTATTGTGACCATGATCCAAATACTATATTTCCTAGTCCCAAAGATGAAACTACTAATGACCCACAACCCATAGATGAGGTACCACATTTACCACCACTTGAAGGTGTCCATTTTCATGATATATTTGGTCCCAAATACATATTTTCCTCCCCCTGCTACTACTACTGCTATGGTTCTTTATCAGGGGATTATTCCAAAATCAAAAATCATACCACCTTTTGTAAATTCTCATAAAAAATTAATGTGTACACCACCTCCCTTTACATGTAACATTTTCATGAATGATTCATATTAGGAGAACATTCCATTTGATCCTAAATGTGATGTCACTATATGTTCACATGATGGTTTGACTCAACTTGGATTTTATTTCGAGGATCTTTATCCTTTAACCTCATGAACCTCATCTCTATCATGGATACATCACTATCACATGTTGCTTATGGTCTATGTGTATTTTGTCTCATCTGTCTACTTTGTGTGATCCCCTCACTCTTCTCCACTTACATTAGGATAAGTATTTGCTTTCTTACATCGGGGGAACATTAGATCTTGTCTCACACTAATATATCATTTCCTATGCCATTTGGTCACATTTTCATTTGCAATGATTCATTCATTGGTTATTCACCTAATATATCTTGGTGGTATGCACACAAGTGTCCATTACCTCCTTTCACTAACGAAGAATATGTTATGGGCATGTAAAAATTACACTTAGATGGTGCTTTACGTAACCAACCTGACATTGTAGCTTATCATAGGTCTCTGATGCCTCACCATATGAATTTTGACCATGACAATGATGACATTTTAGATGACTTCACTTGATCACATTTACTATTACATGTTTCAGGGGGAATTACACCTATTACTTCCCCCCACACCTATTTCACTCTATAAACTACCACAATATCTTACATCACATCACATCTAGATATTCCACATACAACATGTTGCATATTTACATACATTCACATCAATATTTCCCTATAACGCACTCTTATTTTATGGTTCACACTTGATTGCTTTAGGGAATCATATACACATAACACTCACACATTACATAGTAGATGCATACATCTTACTCATCCTCACACATTCTACACCTTTTTGCTTACACATCATCTTCATCTTACATCTATTATGCATCATTCACACTTCTGTGCTTTATATGTCTATACATTATACACATTCTACACCGTACACTATTATAAATTTTACATTGCACGTGCTTTACACTTCCATGCTTATATCATATACACATCTTACATTACACACTGCACATTTTAAATTACACATTACCTACCTTACACATAACATTGAAATTCTCTCACCACCAAAACTAGTACATGTATTCAACATTTTACTCATCTCCTTTTACATACTACACTCACTACTTGATGACACACTTTAGTACCTCATTCTATACTCGAATGTTGAGGTTTTACCAATAAAATGTACCTAATCAGTACTCAAACTTTCTCAACTAATCCTTTTTATCATATTATGTGACATTTTTAGCCACCACCCTCTCCACACATTTTATGATATATGTTTTTTACTACATCACCATGTTTTCTACCATCTTACTCATACATTTAATTATATACACTTTAGGCTACATCATCACTCTTTTTGACATATTATTCACACGTTTAGTGATATATGATTTAGGATAAATCATCACACATCCTACCAACTCATCAATTTGAATTTTTTGCATTCACATCCTACACATTACATAGAAACTTACAAGAAACATCTTTTTATTGCACACTTCAAACCACTTCCCAATGACAGACTATCATTTAAAGTTCAGTATTGACTGCTAAGGGGGCATAAATAAATGAACCTAATTACATACATTTCCATCCACTTGGGAGGCACAATGTTCATATCATTCACATTGCATTCCATTCCATGCCTCATCCATAACATACTACATATTTTGGTTACATTTTCTCTTGTCTTACATTTACTTGTTACATGTTCATTTTGTTATACATGCTAGATAGATATCTTGTATGTCATCATCTTTATATAAACACATCCATGCATTCACTTACTTTCTAGTTGTGATTGTAGACTACTATATATCCACTACACGCAACATGGATGTTTGGTGTAGTACTTATTACTAGTTCCACATTACGGATCCTAGGGGCATCTACTTTCATAAAATAGAGGTGTTATTATTTCATGTTGTTTCATAGCACACTATTTTCTCATGATTATACAAACTTTTACATACTTTTTATCTTTCTAACATGCTAATGGGTGATTCATGTGCAGCATTTTTTATGCAAGACTACTTTGCTTCCATGGTTACCTATGACATTGTTTTCCATTGCTTGTCATTATATGCTCTTGTTTGTGGGATTTTCCCTTTGTCTTATATGCACACTTTTTTATTTTCCGCCACTACATGGCCTTAAATTTATTATGACATCATGAGTGATGTACCATGTTTTCAACCCAATTTTTGTGGTCTCCATTATCTTATTTTGTGTTTACACATTGTCATGTTTGTTAGCTTACATTTCATCTTATACATGAGTGTTTGTATTTTCTTATACTAACACTTATTTTTCCTAACCACTTGTTTGGGCGTGCCTTGGTTTATACCGTAAGAACATTCCCTTCCCCCTATAGGGCATAGCTTCAGCACATCGGTCGGTCCTCTTTTAGGTTGCATACTCATTCAACAACATTCGCATGCACCCAAACGAGGGGGAATCATATGAGTGAATCAGTCACCCCATACAGAGTCATACACAACATGGTACACGTATAGAAAAAAATTTAGTTTCAGATGGGGCTCAAAATTAGACTTGGGTCCTTAGTACAATGGCCTTTCCTAGATGCCTGAAACTAGGGGAAATACAGTGGTGTTTCCTAGGAGTATCAGTAACCAGGGGACAATTAACATAGTTCTTTGACATGTCACAGAGGCTTTTGACAAGGTCAGGGAGTCCTTTAGCACTGGGCATTTACATAAAATTTTACAAGGTAGAGAGTCCTTAACACATACACACCATCTGCAGTGGTGTTTTACATAGCGGGAAGTAGTTAAAGGTTAGCGGACGACACCAGACAGTTCTCCCTACACTTCTTCCATTACATTGGTGTGAGATCACCCAAAAAAATCATGCATTGACATCATCTATAGGATCCTTTCTAAACCTTTTTCTCATCATGGATCAGGTGCACATGTTCTTTTTCATTTTCACACTTTACATACTTTACTTACACAGTTTTTACATATTTTGATCATATACATATGTATTTGACTACTTGTTGGCTTCTCTTTTGCAAGTCCATTTGTATGGGAAGCGGTAGTGAACATCACCACAACAACAAACAACATCACACACATGAACATCAACAACAGGTACATCATGACATCTACACATATGTTTTCACCCTAGGTTCATTTTTATCATCACTTTTTTTCACTTCCTCATCCTTAGCATCCACGCTTCACATTTTTATCATTCCACGCTTTTGTACTCCCTGGAATTATTTTTTTCATCAATCTACATGGATATTAGGTACACATATCTATCTACTTTATATTACCAAGATCTTTCCACTCACCAACATAAAGTGGGGGTAAATGTAGACACTTGAAATCATGCACTTTGGGTAATTATCTAGTCTTGATCACATATTACTATTCATATGATTCCTAAGTAAGAACGTAGTACTAATTAACCCATGTCTTTGGCCACCTTTCTTTCCTTTCTATCACTTTTCTTGGTCTTACACTTCTTCTTACTCAGTCTATCTTTTCATACTTCAACATTTTTCATCGTGGACACCAGCGCCCAGACTAGGACACCAATGCCAGGTGCCCTCATCTAATTTGGGTTCCCTTATCCTCATTTGTATTTTACTCAAACTTTTTGGGTCCTTTCTAGCCATTTGAGCATCTTATCTTTTTGGTAGTCAGCCTTTTCAGGGTTAATTATGAAATTCAAGTGAAGGAATCATATAAATATAAAGTTATGTGATCATAATAAGGTACCAAGACACTAAGCATCTACTATCTCCACCTAAGGTTGCATCCATCAAGGCATCTAAGAGCTCCATTGACATCCATCTAGCTCCATCACAAGGGCACAAGGGTTGGTTCATCTACATACATTTCATATGAGGGAAGTTCATTCTATTCCATGCACACATTATTTACATTCTACATTAGCTACTTACTCGCTACTTCAAGTATGACTGGCACAAGAGAAACCTAGGGCATGATTCCATGCACACACACACAAACTACATTGGGTCTAAGATGTAGTACAGTGCTCAGTTGTAATTCCACCATTGTGGTCTGAGGATAGTCTGACCCCTCATTCTGCATCTTTATTTTTTTAGGATTTGATGTCTATTTGATGGTTTTGCAGGTTCATTCTTCATTGCAGGTTTATTGCGACCTCAACGATCATTGTGTGAATCCATAGCTACAAAAGGTGAGTATCATTCAAACATCTTGTGACCCTGATAATTTAGGTTTCTGAGCATTTCCGTAGGACCCAAGTGCCTAGAATCGATACCTAGGTGCCAATGGGAACCCCTGTCCCTCTCTAGGGACCCCAGTCCAATCAAATCCTCCATAATCTAATTTTTCAGGCTCTTGTGCAATGACGTTACTCCATCTCTGTTCAGCCAATTTCCACTTGTACACCATTGACAACCTTGAATCAAATCATCCAAGGCTTCTTCTATTTCTATTTGCACATTAGGGTTTCATTATTTATTTCTTAAGTTGTTTTGATATATTTCTATATTTCATTATTGCATTTATTTACTACTCCTATAACATCATATTAGGCTTGGATTTTACATTTTAGCTTAATCACATGTTCAATTATGTCAAGCCGAGACTCAGAGGAGGGTGAAGGTGTAGATGTAGTAGAAAGAGACTGACTACTTCTTAGAATGACACTGGTATTATTTTTATTCATATCATTACACTTGAATGCAAAACTGGGAGTAGAACTTAGAAAAGGAGAAGTAGAATTACCTGCATTAGATGGTGTAGAGGAAATTGTGTATACTTTGGGTTTCTTATTTGTTTATTGCATGGGAGAGGGTAGCGGTGATCCTCCTTTTGCTATTATTTTTTGAAGAGTCACCACTTGAGGATATTTGAATTTGTAAGAATTATCCCTCTTTTGAATGGGTTAGCACCATATAATAATGACTCTTCATATCAAAAATGACTTCATCATCTTCATCATGTAAAGAAAGGTTATATTCATAAGAACTGATGTTTCCAGTAGAGTCAATTTTGTCGATAGCCAAAATTCCCGCTTCAATTTGAGTTTCATCATACTCTTCTTTAGGCCTTGCTTCACATGTGGCATTAATAGAAGGCACTTCAAGAGATAATTTTCTTTCTCCTCCACATATTCTATTTCCATTTTGATTTTAATTTTGATTTAAAGGTGTCTTGGGTAAGTTGTTTCTTTTCACATCATTAACAAATTTTTGGACAATAGAATCAGTGGTACCTTCTTTGGAGGTTTGACCCTTTTTCCTACTATTTGGATTATTCACTTTCGTAGACAAAATCATATCATTTTCTACTTCGATGGCATATTATTGGGCCTCTTCAAGAGTTTGAGGTTGAGATCTTCACACAATGAGTCCAACCTTGGGAAATTGTGAATTGATGAAGAATCTCTTTTTGATATCATTTGATGGTAAAGATTCTACATGTATTCTTTTCAAAAATTTTGTTGAATCAGACCAAGAAGTCTCTCATGAGCTCATTCGATTCTTTCTTCATTTGGACCAATTAAACAAGGAAATTTTGAGAGTCTTCAACTGATTTAAATATTACTTCAAACTTGGTTCTAATATCTTCCTAACTTGTTATGGGATGAGAGGGCAAGTGGTAGAACTATTCAACTGATTTCTCTTGAAGTGACTCCATGAACAACCTTACCGAAATGTCTTCATTTGCAAATATGATAAATCCACATGAGGTGAAGAAGATTGTAATATATTTTTCAAGAAGTTGAGTGCCATCACCTTTAAACTTGGGAAATTTCTTGTGAGACCCTTTCAGAAAATCATGAAGAGGTGGTGTAAGAAAAAGCAGATCAGTGTTTCTACCCCATGGAATAGATTGTTGAGGTCTTTCCATTTCATCTTCTTATTTTTCTTCTTCTTCTATGGGAGAAATAATAGCTAACATTGGTGTAACTAAAAACTCGCAAGGAGTCTCAATTGTATTTCCTATTGTGTCACTCAATGTACCAAATGGAGATGATACTTGAGATAAGTAATATTGATTGTTTCAGATATGATATTGTGATCTTTGAAGATATTCAAACTGTGGATCAAAAATACCTCTCAATATATCCAATCTAGTGTATCTATTTTTAGACAGCTTGTGAGAAAACCTACAACAAGAATGTGAAAGGACACAACTAACAATATAAGTGGATTTCAAGCATTTAGTTTCATGTTTTTTTGATATTTTTGATTTTTCACTTTTTATGGATTTTTGGTATATTTGATTTTTAGGATTTTTTGGTTTGTTATAGGGTACAGGAAAAAACAATATTACCGATGGTGAGCACCAAAAACTATTGGAAAAATAATTTATCACAAGGGGAAATTAGGTGCTTTCACCAATGCTCTAAGACTAGGTAGCTTTGTTTAGGAATGGGGAAACTCCATTTATTCAAAACAAGGAAATATATACACTACTCTAACCATCAAGGTGGACTTTTGACCAGGAATCACATAGGAATACTCCACTAAACACATGTACAAAATGAGGTGGAGGAAATGCATGTGTATGTAGAGAAGGGAGTAACTGAGAAGGGGTTTTTATTTAATAAATAGAAAGTTGAGTTCATTGACATCAAACCATAATACTTCCAAGTTAACGATGAGAAGACACCAATATACAAAAAAAATAAACAACACAATCAAAACAAAGTTTAACTGCATTATATTCATCAAAAGATTCATCATTTCCCTGGTTGTGCGGGATTACAATGCTCTATTGGATTAGTAGTTGAGATGGAGAGGAGAATATAAGACAAGAAGATAGAAGAATTGCAGTTTGCTAGAGAGGAGAAAAAATTGATCTCCTTTGGAATAGATAGAGCATTACAATATATATCCAAATCAAATGGGATCTTGACTTTCCTATGTGACTTTTCAACTTAAGGTGTAACCCTAATGAAGAAATAGAAACCTTAAGTGACTTAAGTCAATTTTTACAAAAAAATTCTCCATAACAAAGAAATAGAATTCTAGAAAGAGGAAGAGGGGAGAATGGAGGAAAGAAAATAGAGAGGATAATCTCTAAGCATGAATAAAGAAGGATGAAGAAGCTCCAATCATGAAGAAAATCACTAATGCTCCAGTGATTTAATGGACACTTGATGAAGAAATCTGACCTCTTTGTACTGTGAGAAGACTCCTCTTGAATGATCAAACCTGTAGACCTGTTAGGTACACTAAGGGAATAAGTGAGAAGTAATTGATGAATGGAAAATTGAAAATAATGAAGGATGTCTTCCTTCACTTGAACAAAACTCCTAATCAATGAAACACTTTAATGCCTTCCTGAAAAATCAGTCACATGGAATGAATTTTTTGCACTTTCCCATAGAATTCAATTGTGATGATCCTTGATCCTTTCACCTTGAGAACATTAATGATCAATGATGTAAGTGTTCGAATCACAGAGACTAAGGGGAGAAAACTAGTCTTTGCAAACTATTAATTTAGTTGTCTTAACTTGCATATATTATTCAAAGCAACCAAATATCATCCATTTAAACAATGTGATCTCATTAGTTATCTTATCAAACCATAAAGTAATTTATGCACCATCCACATAATAATGAAACATGAGATAACAAAATAACGCAACATATAATGTGGGAAACCCTCAAGGGGAAGAAAACCCATTGAACCTTTAATTATATTACACAAAAAATGACTTGTATGAATATTACACATCACACAAGATTTATTTAGTGAGACACCAATCCCACAAGGAGCACCAACCCCTATTTAAAAAATTAATTATCTAAAATAGATTATTCTAATATAATCTGAATGTTATAGGTGTAGTAAAATAAATGAATAAACAAAGTAATAAAATATTGAAGTACACCCAAGAAATGAAATAGGAAACCCTACTGTGCAAAGAGGGTTAAGAAGGCCCTAGATGATTTGATGATGTCGCAGGATTGTGTCACAGTGGAGACCGGATAACAAGAGGAGTAGAAATTCACACATGATCCTAATAAAGTACATATCTGAAATGTCTACCTAGTCTGGGGCACCTAAAGAGGGATAGGAGAGCCCGTGGGTGCCCTGGTCTAAGATCTGGGCACCCTAGTCTATGGAAATGACCAAGAAACATCCTCTGAGGTGTTATTAAGTGTTCTCTTATGTTCACTTCCTATCACGTGAATGTCACTGCACTTCATCAGATCTCGCCATAAACCTATAACGAGGAATCAGCTGTAAAACCCCAGACAAAGCATTAAAACCCTAAAAAATGGAAATTGCATATGAAGGGGTCAAATTTTCCTCAGTTGCAAAATTGATGAACTTATCACTGAGTATTGCACTACATATTAGACCCAATGTAGTTCTAGGTGTGTGTGTGTGTGTGTGTGTGTGTGTGTGTGTGTGTGTGTGTGTGTGTGTGTGTGTGTGTGTGTGTGTGTGTGTGTGTGTGTGTGTGTGTGTGTGTGAAGATTGTTCCCTAGGTGTTCTTGTGTCAGTTACACTTTATGAAGTAGCAAACAAGTAACTATATGTAGAATGTAATAAATGTGTGCATGGAAATAATAGCCTCCCCTCCTATGAAGTGTGATGTAGATGAACCAACCTTTGTGCCTTGTGATGGAGCTTGATGGATGCAAATGTAGTTATAGATGCCTTTGATGGATGTGACCTTAGGTGGTGATAATAAGTGTTTAGTGCTTGGTCCTTCATTATGGTCACATTACTTTATATTTACATGGTTATCTTGCTTTAATTTTGTAATTAACCTTGAAAAGGCTGACCACCAAAAATATAAGAATCTCACATGGCTAGAAAGTGCCCAAAAAGTGAGAGTAAAGTGTAAAGAGGACAAAAGCACCCAGAGAGGATGAGGGCACCTGGTGCTGGCGTCTTGGCTAGGCGCTCTAGTCCAGAAAAGGTGAAACTGAAGTATGACAAGATAGATTGGGTAAGTATGAGTGCAAGATCGAAAGTAAAAACATAAAACAATGAAAAATGGCCAACAACATGGGTTGATTATTACTCTTTTCACTTGAGAACCATATGAATAGTAGTATGAGACTGAGACTAAATAATGACTCAAAGTGTGTAATTTTGTGTCCATACAAAACACCAACCATATAAGGAGGCTACAACCCCCTAAGGTGATCAAGAACTAACTCAACCACTTGAATATAAATACCACCTATGGATTGTCTCTCAAACAACTATTTGTGACACAAATTTAGCTCCATGCACTCTAAAACCTCTCAAACAAACTCTTATCCTACTTCGCTCAAACTTGCATCATATCATGTTGATTAGGTCATGTGACCTTTAATTCATTTTCATATGCTCTTCTCAACTCTTCATGTATCTTTTTATCTCTTCCCTTGACCCCTTATAACTCTCCTTTTACTTCCTCTAGCTTGCTCACATCCCCATATCACAACTCCCTTAAATGAAAAATACAATGCAATTTTATACATGAAACTAGCTTACATAACCATATAGGTCAGCCAAGACCAATAAGGTTGGTCATTCTAGGGTTCATTTTAAGACCCCCCCTCTAAAAAAACTTAGAATATTTTAGTAAATCTCGAAAATCAACTTTTGAAAAAATGGCGAATATACAAAAAGATGTTTCGTTACAAAGACAATTTGATATGCCATAGATTTTAAGGGTTTTGAAAGGCTATTGGATGTGAGTTAGATGGATGTTCAACAGGTTATATTGGACATATGTTGGGTGGTCATCTATCAACTTAACATTAGATGACACTAATTTAGACGGCCCTGGGTTATACGGATGACATTTGTTTGGTCGTGTAGTCATTTTTATGTACTCTCAATACAACTATCTAATCCCACTGTGCAAGCCTATCACCCAGTGGGGGCATTGGGTGCTCACCTGAGGACGCATGTGGGTGTCGAGCCCCTCCTTTATGTGAGCATTGTGAGAAGATCTTACCATTGATAGAAAATTAGATGCAGAAAAGTAAATGTTCATGCACTCATTCTGAAAGCATCAGATGAGCTATTACATCTATATACCCATGAAAATAACAAGAGAAACATTATATAAAGAATATATATAACTCATAACATGAAGAATAGACACTAGGTTTTGCACCCATGAACCAGATATTCACAATAGAGCCATATATTCATATTGAATATAGTATCAATAACCACATTACATTCAAAAGGGTCATAATAGACCATACATAACAAAAGACTTCAGACTTATCTCTTGCAGATCCTCCCTGATGTGATATTCTAACTATAGCCCTCCTAGTTCATCCCTTATTACATATTCTAACACCATACAGAGGCCTATTACATCCATTATACCCCTTAACACTAATGCTCTAAATCCTAGCCTTACTGCAACATCATACTCTTAATGCATTCCCTTATGATCTCGCACCTGCTATCTGTTGGCTTCTTCTCCATTAAATGGTATGTCTTCCTTGCTCTAGAGCATCTCTATAAATAGGTTTAACACCCATTGCCATGCCTTTCTCCAAGGATTAGATTATTTTCCAAGTGTCCATGTGGTCCTCCAATGGAGCATGCTTAATTATGTTCCGAGATCTCCACTTTCTACAATGATGTCTTTCGAGAATCTTCCATGCATGGAATATTATTTCCTTGAACACCAAGCCTCCAGGTTGTCACCTTATCCATTTAGCATACCTAGTCGGGTCACATTTTTCCTCAAGTGCCTCTTGGAATGCTAAAAATGGATAAGTCCTTAGATCTTTGTCATGCCTTACGTGCGTACATTGGTTTCTTCTAAACCCTTCTTAAACCCTTATCCTATGCTGCTTTCCCCCACACACCCTTATTCTTTTTGGCCTCATGCATGCACGTGCCCTTTGGAACTCAGCCCATACTTTGAGTCCCAACATCACCCCACGCTAAGCTTGTTCTTCATCCTCGGAAACATACTAATCCTACAAAGAATAAAGAATGGCAGGACTTAGACAATTTGAATAAAGAATGAAGGAATGAAGAATGAGAATTGGACGAATGAAGAATGAAGAATGTTGTTATTGTTGTAAAAGGAGTGTGAACTCCTTCCTAATTATTGCCTCAATTTTCTCCCAGGCATTTACTTCACCCTGCGCCTGTTGGAGTAGGTCGCCTACTAGACCGCTCACTTCTTCAAAACTAAGTTCATCTCCCTTAGCGTTCAACGTATCAACAATCCCCTCCAGCTATTTTCTAAGGTATTCAAGTGCATCCATTCTTCGCGTGACCTGGGGGTACAACTCCTTGAGTCGATTCTTGACCAAACCTAAGAAGGTTTTGATTACTTCCATCTTCTTTTCAACCTTGGCTAGGATCTTATCCCACTCTGCCCTGTTTACCTTGTTCTTTTCTTGGAATTCCTTCAAATCCACCTCATGTGTAGCTACTAATATACTTGTTACTCTATCCTTATCATCATAGTTATCATACATGGTCTTAGCCATGCGCGTGTTAGTTTATATAGCAGCAAGGAGTTCATAATAACGTGTCACTATCTCCCCAATATTTAGCTTCTCTTCCTCCTTTTGGTGCACCAATGCCTCTTATGTTGATTCTAGAGTGAGTGACCACCTCTCCATGGTAAGGATGTGGGTTAAGTCTTCCCAGCATTGTAAGGTTGACTCGTATTTCTGCTCAGGTGGTGTTAGGTTTGGGTGTTTCAGGATAATGGCATCCATGATCATTTCCATTTTCTTGTACACATCTCACACCTTCACCTTTTCCTCCCTTAGTTCATTCCTTAACTATGTGTTGATCAACTCTTCATGCTTCAGATCCTTTCTCTTCTCAATGAGCTCCTCCTTCTTCTTCTCCAGTTCTTCTTCTAGGAATCTTACCCTGTCATTCCTTCTAAACAACATCACCTCAACCTCAACTGATACCTTGTTGAGGGTGTTACATACTTTCTCATCTAATAATTGTTGAGCATTTACCAGTGGGTTTATTCCTTTATTCTCTGGTAGCTTCTTCAGTGCTCCCTAACTAACCTCAAACTCAAGCTCATTAACATGGGACTCAAATGCCCAAGATATCATCTTCCTCATTCGTGGCTACACTCCTTCTTCGAATGAAGACCATGCTAGGAGTTGGTCTGTAGGTACGATACTCTGGAAGCATGCTCGTAGTACCTTACTTGGATCATTTATGTAACTCATCCCCTACTCCTACGCCGCTACCACGCTCTTCCCTCCTATGTGTGCTACCTTTGGAAAGCTTACTACTAAGGTGGGATCTCCGCCCATGCTCCCATACTCTTTTCCTACACTTTCCTCTTCTATCTCCTTGAGTATCTCATCAATGCTTCACTCCACTTCCTACTCCACTAACTCCTTTATTATTCCTGTTACTTCTCGTTTTGTGGTCTCTTCTGTCTACTCCTTGGTGAGGCTTGGGGTCCTTTGATCCTTTCTATTTACTTCCTCACTTTCCCCTTTGCCTTAAGTGCCCTCCTCTTCTCCATCCTTTTCTTCATTTTATTTTTCTTCGTAGTCATGCACATCATACACCAAATGGTCTTGAGCCTCTCCATTCTCATCATCATCCCTTTCACATATGTAGACCTCCAAGCTCCCTATTTCTTCTGAGTTAAACTTATCTACTACCTTTTGTTTCTTACTAACTGGTGATTCTAGTCTAAGATACTCCTCCCTTTCTTCTTCTTTTGCAAGTGACTCCTTCCTTGGCAATTCTTCTTGTGTAGGAGGCTCCTCTTGCTCTAGCACCTCTTCCTCAGGTGATTTTTCCTTTTCCTTAGCGAGGAACTTCTTCTGCTATGCTTATGTACTTAACTTCATGCCTGACTCCTACGTGCCCATCGATTATATTGTTTGTACACTTGGCACCTTCTTCTCTGTAGCCTCTTCCCTCCCCTCTTTCTTGGCATGACCTTCTTTCTTCTGGTGGGGTCTTCTAAGATGGAAACCTCACTCTCTAAGTAGGATCCCTTCTCATACTTGGGCCTAATCCATAGGTATACCCTTGTTGCAGTCCTTCCAACAATTGGTAGAATCACCAGTTTCATCATGCACACCTCATGGGAGACATACTTCTCCACATAAGTCAGCTTCTTGGGATATACCAACTTCCTTTATAGGTTGTGGTGGTCCCAGTATACCTTGTTGAGGTTGAACCTTAGTATTTTTTCTTCTTTAAAGTGATTGACCCCTGCTTGAAAGTATTGCATAGTGAAAGAGAAAGACAGTTTGCACCATGGACTCTTGGTTTCATCTGTCAATATAAATATACCAATGCAAAAATGTTAGTAAATAGAAAAATCAGCCTCTCCATATACTAGCACTGTAATTGTTCGGGTATCCTCCATTCCACCCCGAATGCGTTGCACATCCTCTTGTACCATTTCTCCAGGTGTGCCTTGTGGGCGACCGTCATGGTGTCATAAGGGTACTTTTCAAATATTTTCGCGGGGGAAGGGTCTTCATCTAGATACTCCCATACAAACTTCTCTGTCCCATTAGGCACTCCAATATTTGAGAAGACATAATGGTGAGGAGGACATTCCCAAACATGATCTTCTCTCCTTTCGTGCGCAGCACTGATGATTTCTTTTGGAATGAAAGTGGACAAGTTATAGATGGTTCCTTCTGAAATCCTCCAACACACATTCAACCAAGCCTTGTTTATCTATGTACACCTCTCTTTGTTTAGCCTTAATACCAAGCATGTGACCATCCTCATCACTAGGTCGAAGATATCTGAAATATCGAAGTAGTACAAGCCCTTCTTATAATCATACGCTTAGGTTATCTCCTTAATAGCTTCCTTATCCTCTAAGTCATCATCTAGTGGCTCCCTTCTGTAGACAAGGCCAATAAACTTAGATATTAGTTAAGGGGTTATGTGCATTCTGTGGCCTGTGAAGTAGAAGTGGTCCTCATGTCCATGCACGACATCAACCATTGGTATAGTTACTTAGGTTTTCCAAAGTAGGGAAACTCATAAAGTTGTAGCAACCCATCCTTCTCCAAATTTACCTTCACCTCATCATCATAGATCGGCATTCCTTCTTGTGTCCTTTTATCTGTCGAGTGAACCAGTTCTAATGCCATCTCCTTCTCTGTGGTGCTTGTGTGATGGTTGTAATTGCTCATGAACATCTTCCTTACATGGGATACCCATTATTTTCCAAGAAACACTCCATCTAGGTATTACATCTTTGCATACCATTCTTCATTGAAACTGGTGGTGGCAGTTTATTTCCCCTTTCCCTTGCCCTTCTTTAGGTGAGATGGTTGCCTTCTTTGGTGCCATTTTTCTTGTCGGGTTAAAAATAAACTCTTCCTTTCTCCTCTTTCTTTCTCTGCTCAAATTTTTGGCTCAACTTCACGAAGAATATCTTTACTCCCGTGCCCTAGTGCGGAACCCTAACAAAACCCTTCCACAAGATGGTGTACTCTTTTAAACCCTTCTTCCCTATGCCCATGTACTCCTTCCACTCTAGTTTGCAAATCACACTAGTCATGCACTCAAATTTTCACAATTCCTCCTTTGCACAAATATTTATTTGCAGATGCCCTAGTTTACAAGAGCTCTTCAATATCATAATAGAAAGGTAAACAATAATGTGTCTGACCTTCTACTTATAGCTTTTTTCTCATCTCCTACAATAAATGCCATGCCACCTACCAACGTACTTATCATTAAATGTGGCATTTTCAACTAAAACTGATCTTAAGTGCTCTAACCCACACACCAATCTTGAATGAAAAATCTCTACAACCTTCTGGAATGTAAAAATCCTTATTGACCGAAGACTCTTACACGTGCACTTGCAGTGCTAAAGGCACTTCTTCTATCCCTTAACTTGATTTTTTCCCTCACCTACCTCATTTTGTTCATGCACTTCTCATCCTTTGTACGTGGTCTTTGTAAAGCTATCCTGACACCAAAATTCCTTATGTCCACCTTTTCCACATGTGCTCTCCTACCTTACATGCTTTTTATCCTTCAATTTGGGCCATTGAAACACAACTTCCACTACCAAATTCCATTTTACCTTCACACTACTCCACCCCACACTAAAATAGATGCACATTCCTCTATGCATACACAACCTTTTGAAAGTAATAAGTGCTTACTAGTGCACAAGGTGTAAAAAAAACAACACAAAAAGAAGGGAACAAGCAATGAGAAAGGGAAACACAAGGAAAAGAAAATACATAAAAGGAAATCCTATGATAAATGGCAATATTGCCTTATTTACAAACACAAGGAAGACTTATTTATAGTAGGGCTTTAGCCTACTCCCATTGAAATGGCCTGGTAACTATGTTCCATCCAGCGCTTGTAACTAGAAAAGTTCTTGAATCAAGGATGTACGAGATGATATATGGCCCTAACCAATGGAATTTCAGTTTCCCAGGATGGACACATAAATTTGGAATCATATAAGTAAGACCATCTGCCCAACCTCAAATTGTTTGTTTTTAATATGACAATCATGCCATGCTTTTTTTCGTGCCTTTTCAGTCTTTTGACTCCATCTAGCAAGTGATCACCTTTCATCTAGCTACATTAACTTCTCCATGTGCTCTTGAATTGCTTGGTCATTAGCTAACCCTCATGCGTGCGTAATACATAATGATGGTAGCATAAATTCAACTGGTAAAATAGCCGTCATGCCAAAAACCTACTGAAATGGTGTGCCTTGTTTAATCTTTTAAGGTTGTTCTATATGCCCATAGAACAGCTGATACCTTGTCATCCCAATCTTGTCTTCCCACATCACAGATTTTAGTTAATGTGTGACTCATAATTTATTTAAATGCCTCAGTAGTTCCATTAGCTTGTGGGTGATATAGGGTAGTCTTATGATGGGCCACCATGAACTTTTCCAACAAAATCCTGACTGTTTCATTCAAAAAATGTGTACCCCTATCACTATTCAAGCTTAAAGGACATCCATACCTACTAATTATGTTCTCCCATAAGAATCTAGTAGTTGTCGGTGATGTACAGTCCCTTGTAGGCACTAACGCTTCCCACCTTGTTAAGTAATCAGTACAAGTAATGATATAGCATGAACCAGTCCTTCGTGCAGTAGGTGAAATTGGTCCTACAAAATCAATAGCCATTTTTCAAATGGATCTACATTTGATATAGGTCTCAAGGATATCTCATCCCTTTTTCCTAGCTTTCCAAGGCACTGACAATGGTCGCAGGCCTTGCAAAACTCAATGTAATCCTGGTATATACTTTCCCACCAAATCCCTCCAAGAGGATCTTTTGCATTGTGGCATTCCCTGCATAGTGCCCTCCTACAATTCCACCATGTGCTTCTTCCATGATTGCAATGTGCTCATGTTCTAACACACATCGGCACAAAACCTCATCATGACCTAACTTATATAAGTCTCCACTAATTATCATGTAGGGCATGGCACATATAGCTAACTATTTTCTTTCCAAATTTTTCATTCCTTCTGGCACCACACCCATTTTGAGAAACAAAACAATATCTTATAAGTTAGAGGGAGCACACAGCAATATAAACAGTTACGCGTCTGGCATAGCATCCTCAATGCTCTGCGCATCCTCCCCTAAGTCAATTCTTGACAAATGGTCAGGGCCTGAGTTACTCTTTCCTAGTTTCATAACCACTCTAAACTCAAATTCCTGAAACAACAGGACCCACTGACATATGCACCCTTGCAAAATGGGCTTGTTCACCAAGTACTTCAAGGCCATGTGATCTGTGTAAAATATGAAAGGTGTTTCGAGTAGATACTGCCTAAATTTATGCAACGCGTAGATCATCAAAAGTGCTTCACGCTTAGTAGTGGTGTAGTTCTATTTTACCGGTGTCAACTTCCTACTTGCAAAGCAAAGGGGGTGATCAGTAATCCCTTCTCCATATTGTGCTAGGACTACTCCAATGGTTGTCCTTGAGGCATCAACATGCACGTTGGAAAGGTTTATCCCAAGAGGGAAACCATAATATGGGTACAATGAAAAGTTATCCTTCAAAGTGTCAAACATCGTCTGTTGTGCCTCTCCCCAGTGAAAGGCACTCTTGTGTTTTAATAACTTCTCCAATGGTGTGGAAATTTTGGCATACCCCTTGATAAACTTCTGGTAGTATCCATATGCCCAAGGAATCTGCACACTACGCTCTGACTGGTAGGCTCCCCAAACCCCACAATAACAAGAACTTTGGTGGGATCCACCAACAAACCTT
The DNA here is from genome assembly GCA_019776745.2 of Taxus chinensis. Lineage (NCBI taxonomy): Eukaryota > Viridiplantae > Streptophyta > Pinopsida > Cupressales > Taxaceae > Taxus > Taxus chinensis. Next base: position 768,394,775 of record CM034153.1, read on the forward strand.
CCTTGCATATGATATGCCCCAATAGGGTCCCAAATTGAGTAGCAAAAACACACTTCTTAATGTTGAGGGATATCCTCAACTACAAACATCTTTCAAACATCAACCTCAAATTATCACAATGGTCTTTCACTAGCTCATATATTGTCCAGTCATCAAGGTAGACTTGTAGTAAACTTATGGATAAAATCTTAAAATGCTTGGACCACTATGTGTGAAAACATAGTCGACACGTTCTTTAGTCCAAAAATCATGACCATATAGGAAAAACTTCCCCATTCAGTGGAGAAATTTATCTTCTCTTGGTCTTATTTATCAATTCTAACTTGATGGTATCCTAAGAATCCATCTATGAAGGAATAGATTTCGTGCCCATCCACTCCTTCCAGGATCTCTCCAGTGAAGGGGGTTGGAAAAGGATCAATGACACACACTACATTTAGGTCCCTGTAGTCAACATATATCCTTATCCTTCCATCCTTTTTTATATTGATGACCATGGGCATTACCCATTATGATTCCTCCATAGCTTCAATGATGCTCGAAGCGATCATTTTATCTATCTCCTCCTTAACCTTGACGCGAAGATTTGAATTCATTTGATAAGGCCTCTTCCGGATCGGGTGCACACCTTCTTTCAACTTGATATTCATCTCCCCTAAGGAATGATAAATGCATTTAAGCTCATGGTACCCATGTGGAAATAAATCCTGAAACTCACGCAATAGATCAAAATGATTTCCAAGACTTCCTTCTCTGACCAATAGTCTCCAATAGTGGCCTCCTTTGGTTTAGCCTCTGAACCAATGTTAACCTTATTTATTTTTAGGGGTTCATGGTATGCACGCACTTGCTTATCAGAACTATCAATAACTTCATGCGTACCTTTAGTATGGTTAACATCCAAACTCTCCATCTCTTCACCATCTATCACATAGACCATATTTCCCTTTTCTTTCTCCATGCATGCATGCTCATATTTCATCTCTTCTGACTCTTCTTCATCAAAGCATGGTTCTAAACCATAGGTTCACCCAATAACTTCAATATCCTATCTTTTACCATGGAACTATCTCCCATCGTTAGGTGCTTAACAACATACAACACCCTATCCACTGATGGTTTAGTACTCTAATACTCAAAATCTTGAAGGAGGCTATCATTCAGATCCTACCAATTTCTTGTCTGATGGTGCATCTCTGAGTGAATATACCATGTGCACGCACAACCTTATAAGGTGGAATAAAACTTATACACCCATAAAGAAGGTGGTAAGGCCTCCATGCCTTCCATCCATGATTTCTCACATGCTTGGATGTGAAATGAGGTGGGTTCCTTCCCATGGTAGTCTCATATTGTAGTGGGTCCATTGATTCAGGAGAACCTAACAGAGAATGTGATTCTCACCTCATGCCACTCTAGAAGGCTATCAAAATGGTTTCCCACCAACTAGCATGTTACTGGTCCCAAGCAAGTTATAGCTGAGAATCCTTCTTCTTTCTACCTCATTTCTCCATTGATCCTCCATTTCTTGTAAGAAATCATCAGGGTTGGCCCCTCCAGAGTAACTTGGACAAATTCTTCCCTCACAAGCACTTGACTGAGTGTGCCTTTTTACCCTTTTCAGAAGAGCCTCTTAGTTTTCACCCAATTAACTCATAAGTCCCATGTGCCCAATTGTCACATGCCACACTAGTTGTATCACTTATGGACTGAGCATCTTCAAATTGAATAACTCCCTCTATAGGGTGAATCACCTCAAGGTCCCTGATAGAGCGCACATAGATCTTGTCGAGAACTTCTTCTCCCATGGGCTCAGTATATGGTGCTGATTTTCCATCGGTTAAGGGGATGATGACCCGCTCCTCCTTGTTTTCAAAGCTTATGTATCCCTTATTGAACCTTAGGTCAACATTATTCTTATAACACCAGGGGCACCCAAGTAATGCTGGAAAGTTGTCTACCTAGGCTAGCACTAAGACTTTGAAATCCTTGGTGAACTTTTCCCCTTGGATAGTGATAGCAACATCCTTCAAGACACCAATGGGCATTTCCTTTGTCTTGTTAGCCATATACAACACATTTAAAGATGGCTATGGAATGGGGCCTTCCCATTTGATGCCATGCATCTTGGGTGAGAACATTGACCTCCACACCCATGTCAATCAAAATATTGCTCAGAAGCCACCCATCTACAACAAAATTCAAGGTAATCTCCTTGTCATAATCAAGGTTGTGGGGAGGAAGGTTGGCATGCAAAACCTACCTCTTCATGTCCTTCTCTAATGCGCAGTACCTTCTCTTGTAACCACTCTCTTAGCAAGGGAATGATATTCTCTTGCCTCAACATCTTTCATACTTCTCTAACCTCATCCAGATCCTTCTATGGAGCCTCAACATTCTTCCTTTTCTCTAACTATCTTGACTGCTCTTTCAGGCATTGGATCTCTCCCTGAAGACTTGAATCACATCCATGGTTTCTTGATACACTTCCTTATGATGAGTAGGGTCCAGATATTTTCCATGTACCACCTCTTCTCTAACAACTAGTGGTCTTTTCCTTGGTACTTCCCTCACACGCATGGCCTCAATTCACGTCGTAACTAGTACCGGTTCTAGTTCTGACTTGCGCACCACCCTTGGCATACATTGTGAATCGACCTTCCTCACACTTACCATCTTGGTCATCTTTGTATTTCTGGTGTTACTGGGTCATGTGCTCAAATAACTCTGGGAACTCCTCATACTTGTGCTTCTTTCTACACCACAAGCATTATAGTAGATCAGGGCACTCACGCTTATAGTTCTCTATAGATCCACAGTTGTAACAGGTTCCACGTGGGAACTCACTTCTTCCTCCTCTGCATTTACTGCGACCACAAAATCCTCCTCTGAAAACCTCTTCCACATGCCCCACCATCCATGCATCCTTCATAGTGATGACCATCACCCTTGGAATTGTTCGTGAGGCTAGTCTGGCACACACCAATATCAATGGCATCATGTATATGGTCAATCAATCTACAATCCTTGGTGTCATGAGTAGTAGAGGTACAAATCTTGCAATAACAAGACACATTCTTATGGATCGCATGCTGCAATAGTGGGAATCTACTAACATCATGATCTCTCATGGAAAATTTCACAATCCAATGTCATGGCGCGTACCGATATTCTAGGGAAACTATCCTTTATATGCCCCTCTACCTCACAATCCATGCACCATAGACCACTATGAGTCTCATGTGTCGAGTTTGCAGATAACTTCTCTAGGTACTTCACCATTGCAGAAATTTGAGCCTCAAGGAAGGGGCTAACACTGGTATCTATGCTTCCAACAACCTCATCACACAGGGAAGCTTCTAAGGCCTTGCGCAGGTCTGTGAAAGTCTTGTGTGAAAGCGCTCTCCTAAATGGTGTTATCAATCCTCCAACAAACCACTGAGCATGTTGAGAGGGGTGAATATCATAGGATAGCTTTGATAAGAGAGTCTTGAAATGCACATCATACTCCCACACACTCTCTTCCATTCCTTGTTAGAATCTCCTTCAACGTGCTAATGCTCTTTTATTCAAACTCAAGGATATGAAATTCATCCAAGAAGGCATTCCTGCAAGCACGGTGTAATCCACCATTGTCTAATGGGGGTCATACTTTTGGTAACAACTATGTGCATGTCCTTGCAACATCGTTACAAACTAAATTTCCTTTCTGCTCTGGGGTAGTGATCCCCTTCATGTGCCATAGTAGTTCACACTTGTGTACATGCTCTGTAGCATCCTCAACACCTTTGTAGTCTGGTAGGTGTAAAGACATCTTCAAAAAACACTTGCTGAGGTGGTTGAGGCCCTTGTCCACCTGATCTAGAACCTTGATTCCCTCTGGTGTTACCTCCACCACTAGATCCACTTATCCATGTCCCACCTGATCCACCAGATCCTCCTAGATCCACTAGGTCCACCAGGTCCTCCAGCTCCTATACCACTAGATCCACCTCATATAGCCAGTAAAGGGCCTGAAGTGGTTCGCCTAGTGTTCCCAATGTCCAACTGAAATATGCACCAATAGTTTGTGATATTGCACCGCTACCAGATGTGTGTCTCGCACCACTCCTAGACATGATACCCAAGCTTTGTGTACTCAAACTTTTCCCAAATGTCATTCCAGAAAATATTCCTCCAAACACAGGAAATGATTGTGCAGTCATAGATGTACCAAATGAAAAATTATATCTCCTGGGTGCAAATCGGTCACTCCCACCAATACCAACTATGTTAGCAATACTTATCTCTTGATTTTGAAGACTAAGCACTGGGGGTTGGTCACCATGCAGATTCAGATGCATGTCGATATATCTCCCTTCTCCAAGAAATGAAATCTCATCAGAAGCTAAAGGGATCTCTCTTCTTCCGCACTTGCTAAGATGGGGTAGCACAGACTGCTCAGGCTCCACGTCCTCTGTGTGAGCCTCAATTCCTTCCAGCAATGTATACCTCCATAAATCCATCACTCCCATAACCTCACGTTGTCTAGCCAACTCCCTTTCATGTGCTTCACTATACTTGAGTATGTCTCTCCTCTCTTTCTTTTTCAGCCACAATGTCTTCCATCTTCCTCCACCCTAGCTTCCTCATCCTAACATGCTCAAAGAATCTTATCCGGCCATAGAAAATGCTTCCAAACTCAAGGTAATAAACATGATCTTCATAGATAAAGGGATAGCGTATAGAAATAATCCTCTAGGTTCCTTTAAGAACTCAAACTCAGCAACCTCAGGACAAGAATACGTAGAAATAACATATTCCAGGGTATAACTAGTCAGCACTCTCTTCCACCAATGATCAACAACACATGTCCAAGTTAGATCATCATAATTTATCCTCTGATATTCATCTTGGGTCCAAACATGAGATCTATAGTACCATCTTGATCTAGATGCATACACAGAAATCCATTCATACAACTCTACTGGAAAGCAACAAAAAAGGTCTCATACAACTCATGATATAGGTGTTCTTCTACCCATTTGCATGCATCAAACTCAGGTCCAGTACTAAATATCTGAGAAAAATCCCATCCTCTGTGCTCTTAAACCATGATTCAACATTGTCCAAGGTCAAAGCAGTGCTTCGTCATCACTCATCATTCTCACAATAGCTTCAAAAAGAGGTCCTGGACAATAGAACCAAGATGTAGTCATTTTTATGTACTCTCAATACTAACTTCTAATCCCATGCGTGCCAACCTATCACCTAGCAGGGTCATTGGGCACTCACCCAAGGCATGTATGGGCATCGAGCCCCTCCTTTATGTGAGCATTGTGAGATATCTTGCCATTGATAGAAAATTAGATGCAGAAAAGTAAATGTTCATGCACTCATTCTGAAAGCATCGGATGAGCTATTACATCTATATACCCATGTAAATAACAAGAGAAACATTATATAAAGAACATATCTAATTCATAACATGAAGAAAGAGACACTAGGGTTTGCACCCATGAACTAGATATTCAGAATAGAGCCATATATTCATATTGATCATAATATCAGTAACCACATTACATTCAAAAAGGGTCATAACTAAATAATAACAAAATACTTCAGACTTATCTCCTACAGATCCTCCCTGGTGTGATATTCTAACTAAGCCCTCCCATTTCATCCCTTATTACATATTCTATGACACCATATAGAGGCCTATTACATCCATTATACCCCTTAACACTAATTATCTAAATCTTAGCCTTACTGCGACATCATATTCTTGATGCATTCCCTTATGATCTCGCACTTACTGTCTGTCGGCTTCTTCTCCATTTAGGTGTGTCTTCCTTGCTCTAGAGCATCTCTATAAATAGGTTTAGCACCCACTGCCATGCCTTCCTTCAGGAGTAGATCGCTTTGCCAAGTGTCCATGTGGTCCTCCAGATGGAGCATGTAATATTGTGTTCCGAGCTCTCCACTTTCTACAATGATGTCTTTCGAGAACCTTCCATGCATGGAATATTCTTTCCTTGACCACCAAGCCTCCAGGATGTCACCTTATCCATTCAGCATGCCTAGTCAGGTCATGTTTTTCCTCAAGTGCCTCTTGGAATGCTAAATATGGCATAAGTGCTTAGATCCTATTGTCTTGCCTTACGCGTGCGCCCTGGTTTCTTCATAAATCCTTCTTAAACCCTTGTCCTACACGCTTTCCCCATGTTCCCTTCTTATTCCTAGCCTTGCACACCACATGTTCCCTTTGGCACTTAGCCAATATTTTGGGGCCCAACAGGTCGTCTCTACACGATCAAATGTGTGGCATATGGATTGGATGGTCCATGTTAGATGCTCGTCTTACACACGATTAGTCATTTTGCTTTCATTGTCTTGGCCATCTCTACACTATAAGATGTGTGGCATACAGATTGGATGGTCATCTCCTATTTGGATCTCTTCCCTAGAATAAAAAAATGTCTCTTCTATGGCCATCTCTTCCAATCCTAGACAGTCGTCATTACTATGGTTAGACACTCATCTCAAAAAAAGTTAGTCAAATGGACATCATTATCTTGGTCATCTCTACACGATTAGATGTGTGGCATATCCTAAACCATCCCAAAGTTGATTTGATATGCTGCATATTTCCAAAAAAATATGTTTCATTACAAAGTCAATTCGATATGTTGTAGATTTCTAGGGTTTTACAAGGTTGTTGGATTGTAGTTAGATGGATGTTGAGCATGTTATATTAGACATCTATTGGGTGGTCATCCATCAACTTAACATTAGATGAAACGGGTTTGGATCACCTTGGGTTAGATGGATGTCATTTGTTTAGTTGTCTTATAGTGTGGCATATGGATTGGACAGTCCATGATATATGTTCATCCTACAAATGATTAGTCAAACAAATTTCATTGTTTTGGTTGTATCTACACTATAAGATGTGCAACATAGGGATAAGATGGTCGTCTCTTGTCGAGTTTTCTTTCCCTAGAACAAAAAAAAATATCTTTTGTGGTTGTCTCTTCTAATCCTAGATGGTCATCATTACTATGGTTAGATGCTCCTCTCAAACAAAGTTAGAAAAATGGACGTCATTATCTTGGCCATATATACATGATTAGACATGCAACATATCCTAAACCATTCCCTTTTTATCATCATTTTTGTCTGTTGAATAACCATCTTCAACACATGTGTCCTCAAATCTCTCCACCTATCATTTTTCACCACATGTCCTAACTAGGAACCCTAGACCTCTATATATCACTATGGTCTTCATTTCTTTACTCTTTCACAAAACTTCTATGAATCTATAGCACTCTCACAACCTAGCACCCACAACAACCAATGTGTCTAAACCTGCAATTGACCCGCCCTTCGGCCCCTCCCTCTTGTGTAACTTTTCAACAATGGTTAGTTCCACAACCAATCCTATAACTTACCCCCAAATTATAGTACAAAAATATCATGTTCACTAAAATCACTGCACTAATGAAACTCAAAGAAACACCTAAAGAATGGATGTAGAAAACACAATTCATGGAGCTTGTCGACATGCCCCAATTTCAAACAAACGCTCTTATCCTTGATTACCTGATCAATTCTTATGACCATGAAGATAAAAGGTTTAACGTACCTCTATCTAATCATATAATTTCATTCGGCATGGAGCCCGTAGACATCCATTGATTAACTAGTTTACCATATCCACACCAGATGGTCATGATTACCAAGGCTATCTTAATTGATGCAGACAAAAAATATTTGGAATCTCATTACAATGTGCAATTTGATGGTAAGTTCAATTTTATTTTTCAATTATTTGTTTTCTTAATATCAGTTGACTATCCCTGCATCTAACTTTTCTTTTTTGTTGTTACAACTATAGTTAATCAATCGAAAAGAGGCCTTGTTATACAAAGTGTTACACATAATTTATTTCTTGCAATGATATCAATCTTTCAATCCAAGATTGTATTACAAGGTAGATCCACTGACATTCCGCATTGGGTAGCTCAATATTTATTACGAACACTGTCAGGGAAACAATTAGATTGGTGCATGTATTTGTCTGATCGAATTAAAATAAATGTCAATAATGCCCATTCTAATATCTATGCATCTAATAAATCAAAGAATGTATTTTATTGTACTAATTATCTTCTTGCTTTTTATTAAGAATATTTCCACCAATTGTAGAATGGAAAAATTCTGACTGCAATAAACCAAAAAATATTATCAATAGGTATTTTAGTTGGAGAATAACAAGTAACAATTAATTTTAACAATATAACAATTAATTATTTTTGAAAGCAATAATAACACTAAAAATAATTAATATCCTACAGAGAAGAATTGTAGTTCAAATATCTCATAAGGAGGCTATTGCTCGGGTTAAAGCCCCTCCAGAGGCTTCTGTTGATTTTGATATGGATTCAGCAGACTTGCCCCTAATTTGATATACTCAATAGAAAACATCTAGTGGCTTAATCACCCCTCAATTAATGTCTCCTCCACCACCTTTGCCTCCACAATATTCTACAGGTATTTATATTATTATTTATAACTAAGCTACTATCATGAATTACTAACAAGTTATCTACTTTTTATAGGTGTTAAAGTGTTTTAATATTCTTAAATTTTGTATTTGCAACAACTTCCAACTTTGACGATGTATATCATTCTCAGGCTCAGTCACAAAGTCATATGGTCTCTTTTCCAACCATGCCAGCTAATTTATAATGTGTACTTTATTTTTTTAACTTACAAATATTATATATAGTATTTACAAGGGTATGATGTTTAATTTGGTAATAGTTTGTTTCTTACAGTTAACAGATGAACACAACAGATTTAAAAAAGGCCTCCTATGGTCGCGTTGTTATGGGTGGTACAAACAAAAAGAAAATTTCCATGGAAGAATATTACATTTCTTGTTCATTCCAAAGGAACAATTCACCCTGTAACCTCTGAATTTCTAGGTTTTTCACTAGGTGGTATCTAGAGTGAAACTGGTACCTAGATTTTGAAAGTTAGATCAAGCTCAATGATGAGTTTTTGGGGTTTGATAGTGTTGACATCGAGGCGGGTAATTATTTTGACACTCATGATATGATATAAAGTAATCCTCTACCTATTCAACCACAAGCGCAACAAACTATGCATGAAATCAGATATTCCCCTCCTCAACCAAGTCAAATTCCACTCATAAATAATCAAAAGACATATTTGCCTTCAAAAATATAATATCAACAAGTATGGGGGCCACAATTTAGGAATAGGTTATGACAGATGTGAAATTAGTGCGCAAGTAAGAGTATAGGGCCAAAGTTTTGATTAAAGAAATAAATCTTCGTTACCATAATCATGCTCAAAAGCACTCATTGTTCACTGTTGTAGAGAGACAAGTAACAAGGCTTGACATTTTGCTAAATAAAGCTTAGTTTGGTACAATTTTGTATAATAATGAATATGATGATGAAATTTTAGATATAATGTTAAACATGTTAGAAAATCTTAATGTTGAAGCCCAGGCGTGCCACAACAAATGGGCTAGAGATAAAAATAATGTTTTAATTGCAAATGCAAAAAAAAGAAAAAGTTGTGGTAGGTCATCTTCTACATGTGAAAATTTGTGAAATTATGATTATTGCAATAAATTATTTATAACTTATCTAATACATTTATGTTTTACATGTAAAATATGGAAATTTAAAGAAAGATGTAGTTGTATTTGATGTGCATTTGAAGAATGCTCGCAAAAATTTTGAATGCATTTATATAATTGAAAGAAAGACTTACTAAATAAACAAAATAATACATTGATAAAGATAATCAAGGAGCATGGGAAGGATCCAAAATCTTACTAAAAGATAAGATAGATGTTGATCCATCACTATTGTCGTCAAAAGATGTTGCAAGGGAGGAGAAAAATATTCTTTCCAATCCCAATAGCACAATGCAAGATTTGCAGAAATTGAGAGTTTTAGCACAAAGCATTATAAAAATTGAGCAAGTTCTGCCTCCATTGCAAGAAGAAGCTCAAGCTACCAAGATGCAACACAAAATTAAAAAAAAAATAGTTTCACCATGTGACAAGTGTGTTTTCACAATTCCGACACTGGTATAGGAATTAAAAGATAGTGGCTAGGCAATTTTCCCTTCTTTTATTTTGAGTGGTAGACATAAGGAAAACTATGAATCATAATCATAGGCAGAAAAGAAGATTCCCTTGTATTGTGTTCTTATATGACAGAACTTTCCTGGAAGCTTTGAAAATAAATTGATGACAGCGCCAAATTTTTGTAATTGTATTGGCCAACAATATTTTATGAAAACATGTATGTCTTCACAAATTCATCAGCAACTTATTGGTATGTATACACGTTTAATTATGAATTGGAAACTTTATTTACAATTATGACACACTTTTTTGAATTTTTTGAACAATTTAATATGCACTCTTGTATTCGGATTTCTGCTTTCTTATGATTTTTTTTTATGTTACTATTTGGAGATGTTTTACATGGTTTTAGATGTTTGGTACATGTGTTTATTTGAGTATAGAAAAGAATTATGTTTCATGCAGAGATAAAATATTAATCACACATAGTTAGATCTAAATAAATTGTTATCCTTCTTAAAATAATAAAACAAAATATAAAAAATGAATTGGTTACAAGTAAAACAACATATATAGTCTAGTAAGACCATTTGATACGTATTCGATAAGAAATATATATAAATAATCAAATCATTTTTCTAATAGTGTCTATAATGTAGACAAAAATTTAGGACTCTAGCAATTAAAACAATGTTGGAGCAACCCATTCTTCATAAATGTCTTCAAACTCTACTGAAGTATAAGCATGTTCGATGGATATATTTGGATCCCCTACATCAGTCACAATATTACGTACTCTTCTTCTTTCTACGAGTGAATTCCATAATCCAAGTGCTCTTTCATAGGAAATTTTTCCACAGAATAACTTGAAAAATACAATCTTAGAAAACTTTCTAAATTTCTATCCAATCGATTATGAACTTTTGATTTTACAAAGAATAATGCACTAAATACTATTTCATCCTCAACAGATCCTAGGATCGTAGTTTGGCATAATTCATATTGTCAAAAATACTTGCTGAAATTGCCTCTCAAAATACTGCTTGAATAAATCTTCTTCCAAAGCCTTTTTATGGAACCATTTTCTATTAGTTTGTCTAGAAAACAAAAATTTTCTAACATAGTAAGAGCAAAATGTTGTGAATGAGAACTCAGTAACTTATTTTGCAAAATGCCTTCAAATACAACACCGTTTATATCTTCACGCTTACAGAAATGTTCCATTAGACTATTCATGTATTTTAAAAATAAATTACTTATGGAATTTTCAATAGCACCGCCAACTGTATTCCAAAATAGTGGATTCACAATTCTCATTGCTTTAAGTAGGTTATCTTTTTTAAATCATTCACGGATCTCCATAGATAAAGATTGAGAAATATTTTTCAATTTATTTCATGTGTCATGTAATACTATTTCATATAAATTATGTGTCACTCGTACTTCTTCCTCTCTGATCTAGCCAAATCTGCTCTTCTCTGAAAAGTGTCAAGTGGTATCTCTTTCCCATGAACTGTTATACACAAATGATCATTCATATTAAATTTTAAGTAGCAGTTTGGATTCTTAAGTTTAGTTAGTGTACTCCAACTTTCAAAAATAGGTCCTTGAAAACTTCCATTTGAAAAATATAAATTATCTAGAGTCATGCATACATATTTTCTCAGTTGTATGAAGTCAATAATGTAGATGGAACACTCTTGGGCATGCTTCGTCAAAACATTGATCTCATTCAACATTGGTAAAAATACCACATAATGTAATTAAAGTTTTAATATATGTCAGACGGTACAACAAATATTTAGCTTTATCTACTTCCCTGTGGTATTTATACATAAAACCTGTCAATGAAGGATATTCTTCAAATATTCTACAAGCATGCTCATACATGGAAATCTATCCGGTATCTAAATCTTTAAGAAACATTTTCCCATCTATCAATCCAATTATAAATTTATGAAATTATAAAAATATTTTTAGACTACTTGAATAATATGCATTCAAGTCATAGATGAGCTTCGCCACTCTAGCTACAATTTTGAATGTGCTCACAATTTTACACGCTAGATTTATTCTTTGCATCATGCAATGTATTAAAATCATATACTGTGCAACTGTTGTTTATAGTTTGACACAAAGACCATTTATGCCCCCCTGCATTATTGTTGCACTATCAGTTCCAACACAAACTAACTTTGTGGAAATGGAAAAAGCATCCATACTTGTTATATCCTTTAAACTTGACACCACCAATTTGTAAAGATTTTCAGAATTGTAATTTTCCACCATTTTATGAATAGCCGGGAGATGGGGTTTTCTTACTTCATTTATAAAAGTATAGACATGAATGCAAGCCCAAGAAGTGTTGTCTGTTGTTGTGACCTCATCAATTGAAAGCAAAATACAATTTGCATTTTTAATAGTTTGTTTCAAATCCTCCTTTTCCACCATAGCAAGACATTTTACGAATTCCCAACGACTGCTATATGACCAATGTGATTGTGGAACATTATGTAATCCAATAACCTAATACAAAATTTAATTATCTGAGAAATCTGAAATAGGTATTCCCTTTTTCAATATAATATTATAAAATGAGATTAAATTATTTAATAATAAATTTAGTTTGGGAATTACTTTTTATTGTTAAATTAAAAATAGTAAAAATTAAAATTAAAAATTTTAAAATTATTTTTTTATTGTTAAGAACATAAGAAAAGGAGAGAAGGATAAAAAATCATATTAATCAGGAAGACCGCGAATAAGTGGTTTCCAAATTCCAAGTGTTGTTGTTGAACCAACATGAATCACGATTGATATTTTTTTCATGGTGCATTATCTCAATGGCTTTCCGAAGGTGCCACTTTATAAATGGAGTGTTTAGTATTGATGGAGTGCTTAGCTAGCATTGATTGATCAATACGATCATATGTAATGTCTTTATCATTTTTTAATAACCGAGTTTTGATTGATCTACTAGTTTCTTGAATGTATGATTTTCCATAATAGTAGTTTATCATATAGACACCGTTGTGGAGAGTGGCATCAATTTTATCCTTTAAGGAATTAAGATTAGACCTTAATGTGTTAATGGTAGTGAAGGAAGTGGTTATACCTTTTTTGATTAAATTTTTTGTGATCCTATTAGTGGTTTTTTTATATAGGGGAGGATAATTTTATGGTGTAATTCATGTTGATTTAATGTTTTAGGAGGAAGATTAATAACATTTTAAAGAGTGTTGGAGATTAGTTTATTATTATATCCATTTTTCTACCAAAATTTTGGTTGCCACCCAAGTGTATTATGGACTCTGTTGGTGCCCGTCTTGGGCATCCTTTGACAGGTTGGCTAAGATTTTGTGGGATTATCTTTAGTCTAACCATCAGCAAGGTGGCTTCCAATGATTTGCATGGGATGTATGTACCCTCCCACTTGACCAAGGTGGTATGGAAGTCATTGATGTCTATAAACAAAGCATTTCTCTTTATGCTAATTGGGTCATCATATGCATTAATGGTAAATAAGCCCCTTGCTTATTTTTGACTAACTTTCTTTCATTCCTTCCTTCCTTGTGCCTCAGTCAAATTTTTCCACTTTTTAGGCACTCAAAATTATCTAGAAATGGCTTCATCAGATAGAGAATTTTCTCACCTTTCCAGAAAGGTAAAATTTTCCTTCTAACTCCTTGTATTTTGCAAGTTATGGCTCGGCGGAGTTTTTGAGGGAAATTTTCCCTAGGAAGGTCCGCAACCAATAGGAATGTGCCACGTGGCGGTGGAATGGCGGGTCAGTGGAGGTAAGTTGAAATTTTTCACCAAGGAAGTGGGCGGGGTGCAAAGGAAATTTTTTTTCCCATGGGCCCAAGAGGAAAGAAATGGCTTGAGGCCGCACGAAGAATGAGGATGTGCCACGTGGCGGCAGAGGTCGGACCGGCGGAGGGTAAGTTGAAAAATTTCCAAAAAATGGCAATGAAAATTTTGGCCCAGAACCCCATGCGAATGAGAGTGTGCCACATGTCCATGAGGTAGTGGGTAGTCAGAGGGGTGGAGAAAATTTTGGCTTTTTGCCAAAATAGTAAAATGGTGAAAAGGAAAAAATTGGCCCGTAGGCCCACCAAGGAGGAGGAAATGGAAGTTTTGTTTTAAACCCCACAGACTAACTGGAGGATGACATGTGTCCAGTGGTGGAGGTCAGGGGGTGGGAGAATTTGGAAATTTTCCAAAGTGTTTAAAATGGGCATAAAGGAAAAATTTGGAGCGGGAGCCCAGAGGAAAGAAAATTGATTAAGGCCCATGCCAAATCAAAGTGTGCCACGTGGTCTCGGAGCGGCGGGGCGCGGAGGAAATTTTGGAATTTTTTCCAAAATTCAAAAAAGTGTAAAATGGCCATTTGAACCCGCAGACCAATGGGAAGTGCCACATGTCAGTGGAGTGGTGGGGCATGGATATTTTTGGGGATTTTTTCCCAAATTCAAAAAAGGGGAAAATTTTTAGGTTTCGGCCCGCCGACCCGATTTTTGCCCCAGTTTTGCCCTAAATCTTCAGAGGGGCATATCTTTCGATCCAGAGCTCAGTTTTTCTTGATTTTGGTGTCATTGGAAAGATATTGAAGTCCTCTACATGATGGAATCTTCAATTTTGTTTTTTGGTGGAGTTTAGTGAGAGAAAAATGAGAAAAACATGCCTTTGGCATGGGGAAAAGAGCAGAACTGACATTCAACCACCATTTTTAATGCAGTATGGCTTCCATTCTTCTCCAGCATGGTCAAAAATCTTGGGGAATGAACTTTTAAGGGTACCCATGCTATTTTGATGGATCTGGTTGGTGGTTGAATCATTCATTTCATTTTCCCACGTTTCTCCTTCCTGAACTCAGGTTTTCATTGTTAAAAGCCAGATTTGGCTCATTTGTAAAGGGTTGGATTTTTTTTATGTTCTGCAGGCTCCCTCCTTCACCCTGGCAAGTGGATTTGTGGAATATCAGACCTTTTTTAGGACTGCAACATGTTTTCTACCTCCTTGTTGTTGTAATGCACTGTATTTAAAAATGGAAATGACAATGCAAGCTCTGTGAATGAATTTTCAATCCTTTCTTGTGTTGTTTGCTCTATCCTGATCCTTCATTACAATTTTAGCAATTTGTGCATGATTTGTGTTGCATTTTTATAATCTGTGTCAATCTACAGAAATAGATGTTCACCACTCCTTTGGTGTATCACCTTGTTAGTTTAGTTTTATCTTCTTTTCTCTCTTCTATCCTTGTCTCCTTGGCAGAATTAGAGTAGGATTTTGAGTTAAACCTCTACAAATTTCATGCATACATCTGATCAGAGGAGTAGAGGAACCAACCTTTAATCTGGAGAGTTTTTTCCCATTTTTGCAAGTCCCACACTTGGGGAAAAGATTCCATGTTGTGCAATCACACTGGATGCCCATTATCAAACTAGAAATCTGAGAAAACATCCAGGGGTGCTGTGAATTTGCACTAATAGTTTTGGCACACCCGGTGGGACCTTAGAGGTCTTCATCTTCATTACAACAAAGTTGATGTGCATTTTTTGTAAGTTTCTTGCTTAAAAAGAGCCCTGATTTGCACATCTGGCGACTCCAAAGAGATAAAATCAACTGGTTTCAGCAGTCCAAGTCTGAAGATTCATGAGAAGGATCCAAACAAGGTCAAGGGCCAGAGAAGAGGGATTGTCTGAGTATCTGCAGTTATCCCCAGGAAGAAGAGAGAGGGGAAGAAGAATTCAAAGGTCTCCATCTCCACCAAACAGAACTCTATCAACTCCTCCACCTGGTAGACCTTTCACCCAATCAACAAGGGTTCTCAGGCCAATCAGAATGGCACAACACAACCCTTATGTCAACTTCACTGGTAGCAGCCCACTTGCTCTCAATGCACAAAACCCAGTTCCAGTTGCAGCATTGAAGAACATCCCATACTTTACTGGGGAAAATCAGACCACTCCTGGTGATCATGTCAAAGACATTGCTAATGTTTGTGCAATCCATGAGATTGTTGAGATGCAAATTGCTGTCAAATTTTTGGCATCTTCATTCAAAGGGAAAGCCTTGCAATGGTTCAGGAGCCTTGGGGCAGGCTCTATCCAAAATTGGAACCAGTTGTGCATAGCTCTCCATGAGCAGTTTGGAGAAAAGGGAGATAATTTGTCTCTATTGGAACAACTGACAACTATCAAGAGAGCTCCCAATGAGCAGCTAACAGACTTCAATTTCAGATTTCAAAGGACATGGGATAGAATCCCAGTGACAGTAAGGCCAACAGCTGAAGGTGCTTTCTTATACTATCTCAAAGCTTTAAATTCTGATATTTCTATGTTAATCCAATCCATGGGAGGTGCAAATATACCTGCAGCTTATAGCATTGCCATTAGGGCTGAGAATTGTTTGATCCAAGCTGGTAAACTGGCTCCTAGGCCTCCCATGCCCTTATATCCAAACTTGGAAAGCCCAAGCACTAGTCAAGCACCTACTTTAGCTCCTATTCCCACTCCTAGAAATCAGAGTTCAAATGAAACTTCTACTTCATCCTCTAGTGCCTCAAATGAACTTCAAGAAGTCATGAAACAATTACAAAATTTAGGCAATGAGCTGGTTACACTCAAGAGGCAGCAAGCCCAAAGTTTTAGACCTTCTTATCAGTCTCAAACTCAGCCTAATAGGCAACCATATCAGCCTAATAGGCCACCCAATCCAGCTGCAAATCAAAATCAAGTAAGGCCTCCTACCAATAGACCATTTCAGCCCTATAACCCCAATGTTGCATCTACCTCTAAAGCCTTAGTGCCAGTGCAAAATAATATAGCTCAAGAGTATGATTGGTGTTTCCCATGCAATGAACCTCACAACTAGTCTATGTGCTTCAATGGTGCTTTGAACCAAGCTTTGATGGTGACAACAACTGGCGTAGAGAGTGAGGTGAGTCAAGAAACAAACCAACAACAAGGAACATCTCAGCAAAATACAACTCCAAATGAGACTACACTTGTGAATTGGCAGGCTGAAGATTTTTGTGGTATGAATCAAACAATTTCTCAGAATGTAGCAGCTAACACATGGTCAAAGAAGAGGAATATTGGTGAAGGGAAGTCATTAGCTCCAGGTGATCCACAACCTTCCATCACTCCACAAAGTGTTGGCAAGAAAAATGCAGTTCCAAATGTGCAAGGACAGCCCAAGCCACCTTCTAGACCAGCTCAAATGCCAGCTGTTGCAGCCCATGTACAAGAAAAGAATGTGCAGGCTAAGGGGCAGCAAAGAGATGTTTCATCCCCATTTAACATCATTGAACAAATGAAGAAGACAAATGTGAATATATCTATGTGGGAATCACTATCCATCCCAGGCCAAAGGGATCTACTACAAGCTGCCATGAAGAATTGGTCAACTTCAAATCAGCAAGCTCATATGCAAGAGAAGGTACTCACAAATGCTGCTCAGCCTGAGGGGAAGCTTGGAGGACAGCAAGGTAAAGTTTTGAAGCCCCCTCCATTCTATGTTTCATTGATCATTGGGGATAAACTAGTACACAATTGTATGATTGATTCTGGGGCAAGTAGTTCTGTGATGCCCAAGCAAATAGCTGATCAGCTGGGCCTCCAATATGAAGTCATATCCAAAGGGGTGGTGCAACTAGATGGGACAGCAGTAACAAATAGTAGGGGTAATTAAATATTTGAGCCTCACTTTGCATGCATGCCCCAATGTCACTGTTTTGCAAGATGTGTCAGTGATAGATTTACCACCACTTTTTGCCCTATGTTTGTCAAGGGATTTCACAGCTAGAATTAGAGGCTATTTATCTACTGATTGGTCACACATGTTGTTTCAGACTAGATATGGAACTAAGGCCACAATCAGGTCTGAACCTATTGCAAACTTTCACATTGAGCCTCATACTCCAAGCCCAATCAATGCCAACTGTTCAACATTTGATCAAGAGGATTATCCAGGCACAGATGAAGCTGACACCAAAGTTGGAAGCATCCCAGATTTGACTCTTGATGAATGGGAAAGCAAGGTACATGCTTTTGATCCCTACAAGGAAATAGAGGAATCTGAACTAGGAGTTTATTACATGCATGAAGAAAATCAGCCTATTCCTAGCATCACCAAGCCAGACCATAAAGATGACAATGAGGTATGGCAGTTGTTCTTTGATGGATCAAGAAGTAGACAAGGTGCAGGGGGGAGCTATGCTTGTTTCACCTCAAGGCATTAAGTATTATTCAGCTTTTAGATTTTAGTTTGCATGTTCTAACAACACTGCTGAATATGAAGCTTTGATACAAGGATTGCATTGGTCAAGAAAGAGAGGTATCAAAAAACTTACAAGTCTTTGGTGACAGTGAGCTGATTGTTAATCAAGTTAAAGGACAACATGCTGCCAAAAATGACCTGCTCAAGTGTTATAAGAATAGGGTGTGGGACCTCATTGAGGATTTTGAAGGCTTTGGCATCAACTCCATCCCTAGGAAAGAAAACCAAGCTGCTGATAGGCTTGCAGTAGTTGGAGCAGCCTTTGATGTTGTGGAGAGTATCAAGGAAGATAAAGTGCAGCCAAACATTCATGTGATTGTAAGGCCATCAGTGCCAGACAATAATGTAAGTTGGCAAGTGTTTGAAAGTGACCAACAAATCATCAATTTCTTGCAAGAAGAAGCTGAGTTCTCAGCCAAAAATTAGGAAAAGTTAGAACAACAGTATGGTGATCAAGTGGTACAGCTGAGAACCAACAAACTACCAAAAGGACTTGTCACTTTGGAGTCCATCTTTAATCCTAATGATCAATTTAGGAAGGAGAAAGCAAACATCCAAGTCAAGGGAGAAGATTCAGTGCCCATCTCAGTGGGAGAAGGAAAATCACTTCAAATTGGTAAAGTGACAACCAAGCAAGAAAGGTATGAGTTCATGCAACTTTGCCAAGAGTTCCTAGATATATTTTCTTGGAGCTATGAAGACTTGAGAGGTTTCAATCCCAAGCTAGCTCAACACACAATTGAATTAGATCCAAGTGCTAAACCCATCAGGCAAAAACAAAGACCGGTCAATCCACACATGGAGCCTCTCATGAAGAAGGAATTGAATAAGTTAATAGAGGCAAGTATCATATTTCCCATCAAGCATTCAAGCTGGGTTGCAAACTTGGTTCCAGTTAGAAAGAAGAGTGGAGAAATCAGATTGTGTGTAGACTTTAGAGATTTGAATAGAGCATCCCTCAAGGATCATTACCCACTTCCTTCTATGGAGCAGATTTTGCAAGTTGTTGCTGGCTCTGAGAGGTTTTCATTGCTAGATGGTTATTCAGGGTATAATCAGATCATGGTAAAGGAGGATGATCAGTTCAAAACAACCTTCACCACCAAATGGGGAACCTATGCATATAGGAAAATGCCATTTGGGTTGTCTAACACTGGAGCTACCTTCCAAAGGGCAATGGATATGGTGTTCAAGGGATTGATCAACAAAATAGTGCTGATATACCTAGATGATATTACTGTATTTTCTAAAAGTGCAGCAGATCATCTCTTTCATTTGAGACAAGTGTTCCAAAGATGTAGAAGATTTGGGGTATCCTTGAATCCCAAAAAATGTATTTTCCTAGCTCATGAAGGAAAGCTCCTAGGCCACATTGTTTCCAAAGAGGGATTAGCAATTGATCCAGAGAGGGTTGAAGCAATAAAAGCACTGCCATTACCAAGTCACAAGAAGGCCCTTCAAAGTTTCTTGGGAAGAATCAATTTTGTTTGAAGGTTTGTTCCAGACTTTGCAGCCCTTGTCAAGCCAATAACTATGATGTTGAAGAAAAGTATGGCTTTCAAATGGACAGCTGAAGGTAAGGAAAGTTTTGAGGCAATCAAAGAGGCTATCTCACAAGCTCCAACTCTCATTAACCCAGATTTCTCTAAGGATTTTATCCTTTATGCATTTGGAGGTGATGATACAATTTCTGCAATTTTAGTACAGCAGAACAAAGAAAATGCAGAGCAGCCAATTGCCTTCTTTAGCCAAAGCTTGGAGGACTATGAGGTGAGGTATTCCTTCATTGAGAAGCATGTTCTTGCAGTGATTAGGAGCTTGAAGAAATTTAAGCATCTAGTTTCAAACAACAAGGTTCAACTGTTGGTTTCTCATGTGGGAGTTAAGGACTTCCTCCTCAACAAAGACCTAAATGAAAAACGTGCAGGGTGGATTACTCGTGTCATGGAGTATGACATTGAGATCAAAGTCACCAAGCTGGTCTGAGGAAAGGGATTGTGTGAGCAGCTGGTCTTGAGAAAATCAATGGAAGCAAGCAATGGGAAGGATGTTGTTTTGGTGTTGCAAGACAACCAAGAACAAAGAGGTGTTCAAGAAGAGAATGGTGGTATGCTCACTCCTTGCTGGACCCAAGACATAATGCACTTCTTACAAATAGGCCTATGCCCTCCAGAGATGAACAAAACCAAGAGAAGACACTTCAGATTGTAGGCTATTCCATATGCACTTGTTGATGGTGTCTTGTTCAAAAAGGATATAAATGGAGTGCTGCTGAGATGCATTGGGACAAATCAAATTAAGAGAATGTTAGAAGAGTTCCATGGTGGATCAGCTGGGGGTCATTTTTCTCCAAGAGTGACAACCCTCAAGATTATGAAGGCTGGCTATTATTGGCCCAAGGTGTTTAGTGATTGTTATGCATGGATCAAGAGGTGCAAAAATTGTGCATTCTTCACAGGCAAGGAAAGATTAGCAGCCCTTCCATTGCACCCAATTTCAGTTGACCAGCCATTCATGCAATGGGGTTTGGACTTCATTGGAGTCATTAACCCAAACTCAAGCCAAGGACACAAGTGGATTCTAACAGCAACAGACTACTTCACCAAATGGACTGAGGTGGTGGCACTCAAAGAGGCAAATGAATCTAGCATTCTAGACTTCTATGAGGGGATAGTAACCAGATTTGGTATACCTACCACTATAATATCAGATAATGCATTGGCATTCATAGGATCAAAGGTAACTGAATGGGCTGTTAAGAATGGGATCTATCTGAGCACTTCATCAAATTATTACCCTCAAGGTAATGGCCAAGCTGAGTCTACCAACAAGAACCTATTAAAGATCATCAAGAGGACTCTTGATGAAAATCAGAGGACTTGGCACACTAAACTTAAATCAGCCTTATGGGCTGATAGGATAACTCCCAAGAGATCCACTGGTAACTCTCCATTCAGACTTGTTTATGGAAGAGAGGCAATCTTGCCTATGTCACTTGAGTTGCCAACGTTGGAACTCATGAAGCAATTGGAATTGTTGGAGTTTGAACCCATGGAGGTTAGATATGTAGAATTGATGGAACTCCAAGAAATCAGAGAGCATGCAGCCCAAACAATGGAGAAGGACCAAGCCTTGATCAAGAGAACCTTTGATAGGAAAGCTAAGGCTAGAACCTTCCAAGTTGGAGATTTAGTGTTGAAATGGGATGCAGACTGAGAAAAGCCAGGAAGGCATTCAAAGTTTGATGCCATTTGGAGTGGCCCCTACATGGTCACAAAATGTAAGAACAACAATGCCTTCCAATTGTCTACATTGGATGGTGAAGAACTACAGATTCCAGTTAATGGAATCCATCTAAAGCATTGCTACTAGAAGGGAAACTCCTCACCTTGTACATATTAGCTTAGATTTTCATTCCTCCAAGTGCTTGTGCACATTGTTTTGTTGTAGCTTAGTTTTACATTTCCCTAAGTGCTTTGGCACAAGCTTTGTTGTCCCAAGGATGCATCTTTGCAGGCCATGTTCCAGATCAAGTGATGTTCTACTCTCACAATCTTCTTTCTAGAAATTTTCTAATGAGTTGAGAGTACCAAGCAGTTAAGTTGATGACTCCATGCCCAATGGATGCTTCAGGTAGCTGGTCACTTCATCCAGTAGGCAGATGACCCCTCTGAGTCACCAAAATTGTTATCCAAAATAAGCCCCTTGCTTATTTTTGACTAACTTTCTTTCATTCCTTCCTTCCTTGTGCCTCAGTCAAATTTTTTCACTTTTTAGGCACTCAAAATTATCTAGAAATGGCTTCATCAGATAGAGAATTTTCTCACCTTTCCAGAAAGGTAAAATTTTCCTTCTAACTCCTTGTATTTTGCAAGTTATGGCTCGGTGGAGTTTTTGAGGGAAATTTTCCCTGGGAAGGTCCGCAACCAATAGGAATGTGCCACGTGGCGGTGGAATGGCGGGTCAGTGGAGGTAAGTTGGAAATTTTTTCCAAGGAAGTGGGTAGGGGTGCAAAGGAATTTTTTTTTTTCCCATGGGCCCGTGAGGAAAGAAATGGCTTGAGGCCCCACGCCGAATGAGGAGGTGCCACGTGGCGGCAGAGGTCGGACCGGCGGAGGTAAGTTAAGAAAATTTCCAAAAAATGGCGCAATGAAAATTTTGGCCCAGAAGCCCCACACCAATGAGAGTGTGACACGTGTCCATGAGGTGGTGGGAGTCAGAGGGGCAGAGAAAATTTTGGCTTTTTGCCAAAATAGTAAAATGGTGCAAAGGAAAAATTGGCCCGCAGGCCCGCCAAAGGAGGAAATGGAAGTTTTGTTTTAAACCCCGCAGACTAATAAGAGGATGCCACGTGTCCTATTTGGCAGAGGTTGGGGGCAGGGGAGAATTTGGTGAAATTTTCCAAAGTGTTTAAAATGGCGCAAAGGAAAATTTGGAGCCCGGGCCCGCAGAGGAAAGAAATTGATTAAGGCCCGTGCCAAATCAGAGTGTCCATGTGGCAGCAGAGTGGCGGGGCGCGGAGAAATTTTGGAATTTTTTCCAAAATTCAAAAAAGCGTAAAATGGCCATTTGAACCCATGGACCAATGGGGAAGCACCACGTGTCAGTGGAGTGGTGGGGTGTGGAGATTTTTGGGGAATTTTTCCCAAATTCAAAAAAGGGGAAAAATTTTAGGTTTCGGCCCGCCGACCTGATTTTTGCCCCAGTTTTTCCCTAAATCTTCAGAGGGGCATATCTTTCGATCCAGAGCTCAGTTTTTCTCAATTTTGGTGTCATTGGAAAGCTATTGAAGTCCTCTACATGATGGAATCTTCAATTTTGTTTTTTGGTGGAGTTTAGTGAGAGAAAAATGAGAAAAATGCCTCTGGCATGGGGAAAAGAGCAGAACTGACATTCAACCACCATTTTTAATGCAGTATGGCTTCCATTCTTCTCCAGCATGGTCAAAAATCTTGGGGAATGAACTTTTAAGGGTACCCATGCTATTTTGATGGATTTGGTCAGTGGTTGAATCATTCATTTCATTTTTCCCATGTTTCTCCTTCCTGAACTCGGGTTTTCATTGTTAAAAGCCAGATTTGGCTCATTTGTAAAGGGTTGGACATTTTTATGTTCTGCAGGCTCCCTCCTTCACCCTGGCAAGTGGATTTGTGGAATATCAAACCTTTTTTAGGACTGCAACATGTTTTCTACCTCCTTGCTATTGTAATGCACTGTATTTAAAAATGGAAATGACAATGCAAGCTCTGTGAATGAATTTTCAATCCTTTCTTGTGTTGTTTGCTCTATCCTGATCCTTCATTACAATTTTAGCAATTTGTGCATGATTTGTGTTGCATTTTTATAATCTGTGTCAATCTTAGAAATAGATGTTCACCACTCCTTTGGTGTATCACCTTGTTAGTTTAGTTTTATCTTCTTTTCTCTCTTCTATCCTTGTCTCCTTGGCAGAATTAGAGTAGGATTTTGAGTTAAACCTCTGCAAATTTCATGCATACATCTGATCAGAGGAGTAGAGGAACCAACCTTTAATCTGGAGAGTTTTTTCCCATTTTTGCAAGTCCCACACTTGGGGAAAAGATTCCATGTTGTGCAATCACACTGGATGCCCATTATCAAACTAGAAATATGAGAAAACATCCAGGGGTGCTGTGAATTTGCACTAACATTGGCAACCTTAATGCCCAATGGATCCTAAAATCCTCTTTATCCACTTGAGCTTCGAAGGCTCAACAAGACTTGGAATCCCATTTTGAACCCAAGCTTAATTTCTTTCTTTGGTGTCTCATTTATCAAGGTCTTCCATTGGGAGAGTGGTTAAGCCATATTGGCATCCCCAATCCCAAATGCCCTTGTTATGGTCAGTCTGGAAGTATTTCAAACATGTTTTTTGGACTTGTCCTCAGGCCTAATTTGCCTGAAATTGGATACACTCTCTCTTCTTGCCCTTCCATCCTGAATTTTTTGATTGGAAAAATGTCATCTTTGGTAACTATGATAATATTTCTACTCGTATTATCTACATATGGATTTTTTTTGTGATTTTATTCTCTTTTAGTTGTGGAAAGATATAAATAATGTTATTTTTCAGCAATATGAGCTTATTTTGGAGCTAGTTGTTAATAATAAAGTGGCTATCATCTCTTCTGTGACTATGCAGATCCAGACCAAGGTGTACAAAGTGGCGCTAAAATTCATGCACCTGCAATAAATTTTGGATCATCGGGGGAGCACCCCTTACACTATGAGTTGGATTCCTCCAGAGGATGCTTGTGCCCATATTCCATCCCCTATGTCATGTTGCAGAAGCTGCTCTTGTAGCCGACGTCCCTCTCCTCCTCGGGGTTGTCCTACTCTATCCAACTCTGGATTGGGTTAGAATATTCCACCTTGGGGAAAGGTTGTGGCCAACTCTTCCAACTTGAACTCTCCTCTTGAGGGAACCAGTTTTGGAGGTTCTCCGCCACCTAGCTGGGGTATCATGGTGCCTCTGAATATTCAAATGCTAGATCATGATGGTTGGGTGATTGATCCTCTGTTCGAGGAACCCACTACAGGGGATTCATCCCTCTAAAGGATGATCCTCCTCCACCTCCTAGTGTTGCTACCCCATGAGTCTAATTTTGTGACTTTCTAGTTTTGTTTTGTCTCGGTTGCCTTTTGACATATTTTTTCTTGCCTTCATGGCGTTTTGTGGCTTGTGGACCATGAGTTTTCCGGTCACCCCCACTATTGTAACACTTTTGTATATTAATATAAAGGCATACTCCAATAATAAAAGTGTAATATATCTTTTCTTATATATAAAAGTGCACTTTCAATAAAAATGGATAAAACTAAAAAATTAAGCACTTCTAAAATTTAACAAGAATAGAAAGTGATTTAATGTCAACAATAGACGAAAATAGATTTAATAGCCTTTCAAATTTTGACAATTGAACATGAAATCATAAGAAGAAGAAATTATAATGATGTCATTAATAATTTCAATACTACAAAAGCAAGAAACAAGCCTTTTTTACTCTAATTATATGTTGTTAAAATTTTTACTATAAAATCTTTATAAAAATTGAGAGGAAGACGTTAACTCCATATACTAGCTAAGATGCTTGAAACCCTTAATAAACACTTTGCATACTAATTACTGGTTAGAATATATTGTTAATAATTCCATATTACAACCATACTATATATTGATTATAATATATTCATAATAACTTCATTCCCCACCATATGCCCAGTCACACCTTAATCTTATTTATTCATTTTTTCCAATACTTTTATTAGAGCGACTCATACATGCAAGTGGAACCATGACCATTACATACATATAAAACACACCATCCCTATTTTTGAATGTTGGCAACGAACAAATAGTGTTTAGTACATTGAATCCAGGGTGTATTTTTTAATGTATTGATGATAATATATTGTTTGTTTTTTACTCCCATCTTCATCTTAATGCATGTCTACATATTTTCACATTGACCCAGGCATGTGGTTTTTAAAGTTAGAATATAAGGCATGTGATTGAAATTATGGCCATTTTGTATCACATATGAAACACACCCATTTACTGAAATCTATAGTTGTATTTGGTAGAAACATGTGATTGCAGATCTAAATGACTATAGCAACATAGAAATTAAAATCAATGGCTACTTTGAAATTCCATTCCAAATAGGACGATTTTGTTTTCCTCATGGATATTCTCGTGGAGATTTTTGGGGACCCAGTTACATGTACTGCCTGGGCATACTTGAATGAAGTCCTTCACTTTGTTCGGTAAGCCAGGGCATTGAAATTCCAGCCAAAGTAGAAAAACTTAGGAATAGTAGGTATCCTATCTTTTCATGCAATATTTACATGTAAATGCATCTAAACATTTAAAAGTACATTAAAAATTGAGTCACCAAGCTGGTAAGTTGCTGCATAAAATCTAATTATACTGAGTGTACTAGGTAGTGAGGCTCATGATCTCCAGCATGAAAGTTCCGCAAAGTCAGTAGCTGTGCTTGAATTGTCAAATTTTAAGGACAAATTGGATGAAGAGAAGACACTAGATTATTTCAGAGATATATAGTATGTTTAGTGTAGGACTAGTGTACTTCAAATCAAACCAAATATACATTTTGCAACAAACATTCCATCATTCCCTCTGTTGCCCCTAACCAAAAGTCCTTTATCAAATTTCCCTGACAAGACCCATTTCATATTGGGACTATTGACCATCCTTACTTTTCATTCATTTCGTTTTTTATTCTTCAGTGATCTTGACAAGTCAATATGAGCTCACACTTTTTGGATAAATATGAATTTAAATCCAATTCTAGTTCAATTTTGAATGGGACTCTTTGTGTAGACGTGTTGGGTATTAATCAAAGGAATCCATACAAAAATTTTGGTCACAATCCTCATCCTCCCATGTCACTTCAACCTTATAACATTACATTTTAATATTAATGAATTGTTTCATTGTTTGATTGTAAGGTTCTTTGACCCAGAAGCAATTTTGACCATTGAATGAATTTAACCTTTTATTTCTTGCCTTGTTGATCTAGTACTTGTCTTCATGCTAAGCAACGATTGTTAAATCATTTGGTACCTTGAGCCTCTACATAAATTTCAACTGTCATATTGATGTGTATTTCTCTCAACATCAATGATTTGAATTTCTGCCAAGGACTTTAGGTACCAGAAGCGTTTGTAGGTCTTCTCCACTTGATTAAGGGAAAAAAGGTTAACAATAAAACATACCTTGTTTGGGTTTAAAATTATATTCATGTCCACAAAATTAAATTAGTCTTGTGTGTCTGGCAAAGTAACCAAGCGACTGAACAATAAATTGAACCAATGATTTAAGTTCATAATCCATATGCTAGAAGGCCACACATGACTCCTGAATTGACTCAAGCGTGGGAGAGAGGGGAAGGATGTGTACAAATCATACCGAAAAGATACTTAATCTAGAATTAATCAGCTAGTTTTCTCAAACTTATCTAATCTAGATTTGACCCAACTCAAACATTTGGCAATGTATTATTTGAGTAAATATTGTAGTCCATGCTCATATATCATAGCTTACAATAAGCTAGGGGTACCATGAACATGGAGGCATTTCTTGTTCAATAACATTTCAAGCTTTTTGGGTTAAGGTCCCCATGGAACTATACAAAATTATTCATCTGATTTCTTGGATTTGGAGGCATTTTTGGCAAAGATTCTAACAAAACAATTATGTTAAGGGACATATCCCGGATAGGCAGTGATTTTGGTAGAGCTCCTCAAGATTGTGGGGAGGGGAGGGAAGAGCTGTCCGATTGGTGTGCGCCGCCAAGGTAATGATAGATAATGATGAATAAATAAAATTTAATGTGGGAAGGATATTTTATAGGGGTTGGGAACTTGGGATTGGAGATGTTCCCAATGGCATAAGTAGACCCAATAAAGAGTTAAGGTCTCGCAATGTTTGCCTATCAAATTAATGAGATATTCTTTTAAAAGTTTGTCTTGGCCCACAGTTTACTCATGTGGGTATGGACCATAGTGGCACTGTACCATGTTAGGCTAAGTACTTTGGGCTCTGTGCAAACAGAGGGACAGAACATAATCACCACGTACCATGTACGGCCAGGATTTCAAGTGAAAGGAAAGGCAGGAGTTCTAGCTAGCTATATAGGTGCCCAGATGGAAGAGAGAAACACAATAAATAGTAGGGCTTTATGGCTTGTTATTGCTAAAGAGGAAGGCTCGCCTGCACATTACATCTTTTCGAAGTCCCTAATAGCCATTAGATCCACTTGTTAGGAAAAATCCCTTACAGTTGCACCAGGGCAAGTTCAGAAGGAAAGCACCCCTCCTTTTTTTGAAGTCCACTCCCACAGAGTAAGGAAGAAGGCTGCCCAAAAAGTTGGCTAGCAGTTGACAAAGTGTGCTAGATTAGGTGTGCCCTGAGCTTCTCTTTCTGATCAGCAGGCGTGGAGACAGTCATCAATTGTTCTGGGAAGTACTGCTCTGAATTCATTAATTCCCGCACAAAGAATGCAAGGGCAAGCCCAAGCCAAAGGTAAAGACAAGTCCTTCACGTACTTGGAAGCTGTGTGGGAAAGACTGGCAGCATCAGCAGCAGCTGCTCAGTTTGAGAAATCAAATCAAGTAGATAAGGTGATAACTTTGATTTTGTATATTGATATAATACATCCACCAAGAATTGCCCTGTAGAGTTTGTAGGCGTCTCTGTATGTGTTCCTGAATACCCACAATGTGCTTCATGATGTTTTGCACTGATACAATGTCCTTACTGAGTTACAGTCATGTCTATGTGTGTTTCTGATTCCAACAATGGCCTTAATGCTGTTTTGCACTGTTATGATAATACCGTCATGACCTTGTTGAGTTTCAAGCATGTCTATGTGTGTTTCTAAGCATCATCAACGGCCCTTAAAAGTCATGTTTTGTACTGATATGAAAATACCAAGAACAGCCTTGTAGAGTATGAAGTATTTCCATGTGTTTTCGAAATCTGACTCACTGTTTGCTTTGTGTTATTTAGGAACCCATCTCTCAATCCTTGAAAGCCAAAAAGGCAATGGAGAAATCACAGAAGCTGTCTAAGCCTCAAGAGACTAGTGAAAAGAATGATGGAGCTAAAGACCTGAGCCTTAGTCCTAAGAAGTTCAAACGTTCTAAGGAGGCAGGGAGATATAGAGGTGTTAGGAGACGTCCATGGGGTCGTTATGCTGCAGAAATCAGGGATCCCAAGTCCAAAGAACGTCGCTGGCTTGGAACCTTTGACACAGCAGAAGAGGCTGCTTATGCATATGATGTGGCTGCAAGATCCATGAGAGGCATCAGGGCAAGGACCAATTTTCTCTACATAAATTCTGAGCCATGCAGCATCTTCTCCAAGCCGCCGGCTGTTCCATTGCCCACTTTGGGTGCTTACTCCAAGTTAGGCTCAGTTTTGGCCAAACCCACAAAGGTGCATCCGGACTGTTGGTGTGATTATCAATGGGAGGATTCAAGCATGAAAAATCTTGGGTCAAACGCTGGCTCCTTTGGAGACATGATTGTGAACAATTACACTAAGTCTTCTTTTGATAAGATGGAGAAGAATCATAAATTGCTTGGAGGTGGTTCAGGCAGCTCGCAGATTCCCGTCTCTCTTCCTAGAGATCATAGCAGCAGCAGCAACAACATTAATGCCATTCCAAGGCCTTGGCAGAACTTTTGCCTGCCTAGCCCTAATCCTGATCCTAGTATATCTTCATCCTCTGCACTTGAATTGACCAATCCTGAAGTCTGTTATCAAAATACCGTTACTAAAGATTTTACCATTCCATGCTTATTCCCATGCTGCCAGCCATCCTTAACCCCATTCGGTCAACCTGCCTTCAATACCAACACTACCAACATCATCAGCGCAATCCCTAACACCAACCTTGCGACACCCACTTTGCCAAACCAAGTTGGAAACCATTTTCTTCTTCCATTCTTAGAAGAGTTTGCTTCTGCACCCTCATCTGAGATTTGCAGCCCACTGTCATCAAATCCATTGAGCTCCAACATTGAAAATGCTACCGCAGACGGTTCCTATGCAGATTCAGGTTTGTTGGATCAGATAATTAACAAGTTCCTTCCCTCATCGAACCCCAACTACCACAACAACAGCAGCAAAAGCTTTGACTATGTTAATGGTCTTCCATATGCTACTACTACCTCCACACCCTCTTGCACTACTAACATTGGCACATCTGATTTTCCCACTGAGGATCTACAAAAGCTGGTAGACGCAAATTATCAGTGTCTGTGCTTGAATCAGGCAGCAGAGTGAGAAATATGACATGAACAACATCAGCCAATTGGCAGCTGCATATCAATGGCCCGGTGATACTCTCTACAGCCTAGACACCCTTCTTCAGGAGCTTCTGCAGCAAACCACTTCGGATCAGATGGTTGATATGACCACCTTGCCTCAGTTGCTCTGAATAATATTGCCTCCATCATAACCATGCTGCTGCTGCTGCTGCTTTTTATTTCTAGTGTGTTTTAATGTCGCATTCTGGCATTTCTCTTGCTTTTTGTTTCTAGTGTGTTTTAATTTGAATCATCTATTGCACTGTAAGACTTAGTTCACATAGATGTGAGCAGGTTTTCTTGTAAGAAAATGAATCATATGCTCCTGCAACTTATTTTACGTCCAAAGTCAGTCTTTACTATTCATGTTTGTGTTTGGTTGGATGAAAAACACAATTTTGATATCCAGTGCAATGTCTACAACGAAATATTTCGTAGCCTTGTTCATGATTTATATGTTTTATTTGTTTTGTTCATGGTTTATATGTATGTTTTGTTCATGGTTTATATGCATGTTTTGTTTGTTTGTTCATGATTTATACGTTTTATCCTTCCTTCATGGTGTAGTTTTTTATCAGTGATTCCAGAAGAATTTTATTCAATATTTAATTTCTCAGAAGACATGGCATGTGTAGGTACAAATTGTAACCAGATCTGTTTTAGTGGTTTACATTCAGAGATTACAAGTCAATTAACTGAAATCGTTGTTATCAGTCCACTGCAATTTACAATTTCTGTAATTAAGCCCTTAAGGAATTGTTTGGATTTTTGCTAATAATCTATGTAAATACGAAGTGTAAAACAAACTTTTCAAGTCTTGTCTTGTACAGATTTTTAAAGTATTTTTTGGTTCCTTTTCCTCCCATCAATTCAATCAATTCAAATTATACGTTCAGCATGTTTGCAGGTGAAGAATTGTATGGAGCATTCCCAATCAATGATATTATATATTATTTGCAAGAAGTTTATTGTTTGTTTATTATGCGTTTGTACCTTTTGTAAATTTAGTCAATTTTGTCACTCAACAAAGAACACTTTGTGCAGAGAGAAGTATACAACTTTTTATAAACAATTAATATAGTTATCATTTGTTGTTTTCCCATCAAGGTAGCTTATTGTCATAGATATATGAGAAAAAGGTATAGTCTTTAAGATAACTTTTATGGACAGAAATAGAAATATTTTTCATATAACTTTTATGGACAGCATAGAAATATTTTTGCCAACCCATAGAGAAGGAAGGTCAACCTTACAAAGAAACAATTGGAAGAACGTACTTAACCTTAAGAAAATAAATAATTTTTAAGTAGGGACACAAGTTATCATACTTCATCTGTCTACAAGGGACATATCTCATACTTAGAGAAAATGTAGAAGGCCTGGATTTCTAGTGGATCCAGGAATGGGGTTATGGAGATGATTGTTTGGCATGGATCTTAGTTAACTTGTTTACGAAGTTGGGTATAGTATTGGTTGATGAGTCTGGTAAGCAATAATATATACATTTTAATATATATAGTAATTTTTTATTATTTATAACATATGTAGTTTTTATTCATAAATCTACAATGGACATTTAGATTTTTGGTTGGTTGGATATTTGGTAGGTTTGGATCTTGATATTGTGAGGGTTTCATATTATTGCTCATTACAACCCATGTTTAACATTGCAAATATCTACAATGGACATTTATATGGATGTTTGGTTGTCATGGACCTTGATATATTCTAGGGTTTAGTTCATATAGATTTTTTTGATTTGTTGGATATTTTGTGGCCTTAGAACTTGATATTCTTTAGGGTTTAGTTTCTCATATGATTACTACGGGGTTAATATTGTTACGTGACTATATAGACTTAAGTTGATTGGATGGTTAGATTTTTTTGATTGGTTGGATGTTTGGTGGCCTTGGAACTTGATATTCTTTAGGGTTTAGTTCCTTATATGATTGCTTTTAGGTTAATATTGTTAAGTGATTATATAGAAGGGACTTTAGGTTGATTGGATGGTTAAATTTTTTTGATTGGTTGGATGTTTGGTGGCCTTGGAACTTGATATTCTTTAGGGTTTAGTTCCTCATATGATTGCTTTTGGGTTAATATTGTTACGTGACTATATGGACTTAGGTTGATTGGATGGTTAGTTTTTTTGATTGGTTGGATGTTTGGTGGCCTTGGAACTTGATATTCTTTAGGGTTTAGTTCCTCATATGATTGCTTTTGGGTTAATATTGTTACGTGACTACATGGACTTAGGTTGATTAGATGGACTTAGACACACTTTCTAGGCCTTGGTGTCTCATGTTCATATGATTATTTATTGGTTTAATATTGTTAGTAAGTGTAAACACTAGAATTGTTTTTGGTTGGTTAGATGTTTGGTGGCCTCGGACATTGACACATTTTCTAGGGCTTAGTGTGTTATATAATTATTTTATTCAGATATCCGGTAATTGAACATCAATTTACAATTAATAAGGTGGAGGCATGTTTTTGAATCTTTGATAAATATACGCATGCTTGAACTGGGAGTTTGTTAAATATTTTTAAACATTGGATTTTGTTGGATTCTTAGTGTTTGGAGCAAATTTTTTTAAGGAATAGTTGGATCACTTTACTACTAATAAGTAGAGGTGTGTTTTTAACTCCTAAAATCTAAAAAATATATACTTGTTTTGAACCTTGAATTTTCATATTATTCTTGACAACTTTTATAATGTATTTTCAATTGATAATGAAAATTTGCCGTTTAATATAAAACATAACTTCCATAAAACTTTTCTAAGATCTATTGACCTTACATGATATTTAAATTATTTGTTTCTATTTTGATTAATGTGAAATTTATTATTATATCATTACATATAAATTTCCTTATGAAGTAATCTAAATTTGTTTGATTTTTTTTTTTTAAAGTTTAAGAGATTAATTTAGTAAAAGGGTTTTTTTTTTCAATGCTTTTTTATGAACATATTTGTATATCTTTCATAAATGGAACCATTTACATTTAATAATATAATTTAGAATTGTAAATTTTAATAATTATAAACATGCTTTGAATTTGAATTTTTTATTTTACTTTTTTAAATTTTGAATTTTATTAAATATTTATATATATTTTTAAAAATAGGAATATATTTTTAGTGAGAGATGTTTTTTATTTTATTTGTAATAACATTTTGATCTTCTTTATAATTACAAATTCTTTATTTTTATAGAATTTTGATTAATTGATATTAAAATAAAATATATAAAATTATCTTTGTGAAAATTACTTATATTTTAATTTTATACTTTTAAAATTTGAAATTATGATTAATTCAATATTAAATTCAAACTTATTAATTTATTTAATAAGTATTCTCATTTTAAATAAATTATCATAATTAGTTTTTGTGTTGTATTTCCTTTCAAATATAAGGAAAAATCTTTCCACATTCATATTTAAACATGTTCATTATTACTAACATATTTATTTTATAGAAATTTATGTAAACTATGTCCAGAGGTATAGTTTACTATATTAAATTTTATTGTGATAATAATAATTTTTATAATAAATATATTATAATTTATTATACTTTATAATATTATAGATTTTGTATGTAATTTTTCTTATGTATATATATTTTCTTATGTGATAAATTATATTTGTGTTTTTTTTTTCAACGTAATTATTTATGTGCAATAAGTATAATTTATTATATTAAATTTTCTTGTGATAATATTATTTTTTATAATAAATAT
This sequence comes from Taxus chinensis, assembly GCA_019776745.2. Lineage (NCBI taxonomy): Eukaryota > Viridiplantae > Streptophyta > Pinopsida > Cupressales > Taxaceae > Taxus > Taxus chinensis. The sequence continues at coordinate 768,428,775 of CM034153.1, forward strand.
ATTATAATTTATTATACTTTATAATATTATAGTTTATGTATATAATTTTTCTTATGTAATAAATTATATTTCTCTCTTTTTTCAATGTAATTATTTAAGTGTACCAAGTAAAATTACATTTGCATTTACATTTTTTTTCTTATGTAATTATTTATGTGCAAAGTAAAATTACATCTGTGTAAAATTACATTTGTATTTGTTTTTCCTTGTGTAGTTTTTTAAGTGCAAAGTAAAATTACATTTATATTTGTTTTTATTTTCAAAAAGTTAAGTGGGCCCAGTTTTTATTTGAAGGACAAAAAATTAATTTCATTTCACGGGACATAGACTCTTTCACTCCATATATACATCTATGCCTTGAAATAATTATAAATGTATTTTAATTCATTTAAAATAAAATAAATATTGTTTTAATAATTTTATTAAAACAATGTGATTTAGGACTAATTTAAATTTTATATATTTTTGAAACTTATTATCATAATAATATATTTTGATTGCTATTTTAACTTAGTAACATCATAATTTAATCTAATAAAATTATTTCCATATGTATATAAAGTTGAGGATTCATATTCAACATTTTAAATTAGATCAATAAATTCTTAATGATAGGTTTATTAAAAATCATATATATTGGATTGGAAGGAACCAATTAATCAAACAATATTAAGGGGAAAGGATACATCCCCTAAATGGCCGCTCAGTGATGAAGGAGGTGGGAGTACAAAGACAGCCATGAGGTTCGCCTAGAAACAACGATCCTTCAAAGAGTGCGTAATAGCTTACTGCTCGAGCGCTCTTGCACCGAAGATGATCGGGACTAAGCGATCTACCGAAGCTGTGGAATGTTAAATAAAAAGAACATCGGTAGGGGAGCGTTCTGCCTCATAGGGAAGCATCTGCATGTGTGTGTGTGTGTGTGTGTGTGGGTGTGGGTGTGTGTGCGTGTGTGCGTGCGTGCGTGCGTGCGTGTGTGCGTGTGTGTGTGTGCGCGTGTGCGTGCATGTGTGCGTGGGCGTGCATGCGTGCGTGCGTGCGCGTGTGCGTGTGCATGTGCGTGTGCGTGTGCATGTGTGTGTGCGTGTGTGTGTGCGCGTGTGCGTGCATGTGCGTGCGTGTGTGCGCATGTGTGTGCGTGTGCGTGTGTGCGTGCATGCGTGCGTGCGTGTGTGTGTGTGTGTGTGTGTGTGTGTGTGTGTGCATGTGTGTGTGCGTGCGTGTGCGTGTGTGTGTGTGTGCGTGTGTGTGTGTGTTGAATATGTTTTGTGTTAATTTGTTATGAACACATTCATTTTTAATTATAATGTCTTTTATTTCAAAACTCTTATATAAAAAATTATTAATAAAAAATAATTAAATTTTAGCTATTAAATTAGGTTTAATATAATAACTCTTGTTTTAATTATTGACATATTAAATATATCCAACATATAGTAGTCAATTTTGAGGATTTAAAGTTAAAATATGTGGAATTGTTTTACCACCCTTTTTGGTGTGGGAAAATGTTAACAAGTTAAATCACATGTGATCAAATCCCAACCTAACCAACATGGGTTGGTGTGTATGTGTGTGTAATTTTCCAAAAGAACAACAATACCAATAATATTGTTTGGTGTGTGTAATTATATAAAATAACAACAACAACAATAATAATATGGACGATAAATGGAAGTGAAAGGGTGTAGTTGGAAGAGTAATGAGAGGTTGGTGAATGTGGTGGGTGGATGAACGAAGATGGGAATTGAGGGTGAAGGTTGGAAGGAGGGATGTCACATGCATGAATTGGAGGGCATGGAGCCCCTTATAAGACCTTAGGTATTTTCACTTTAACTATTATTGGTGATAGTTGTCTCTAAATGACTATGCCCATCGATAACAAATATTTCAATTGCCATAGTAGTTTCCTAGAAGCTCGAGTTCATAATATAGCTAATGCATTTGAAAATTGTGTATCCGACATGATCCTTAACCTATATTTTAGGTGAGAAAAGATTGGCATCTCATGTTTTCTTTCCTGCGGGACTGCTAGTGAGCAATCCTATAGGAGGATTTTTCCTAACTGAGATGAACATGTTTCTTCATTTGAATCCTTACCAAACCCATGACTAGTTTTTGTACTTTAAAATACTATGAGTTGAGATTGATCCTTATATGACTACACCTATCGCTAGTCCACGTTGTAGTCAACATATTGTTTTGACTTAAATGAGTCAAGAGTTAGTGATTAAACATAATATAATCATATTCAAATGAAAATGAAATGATCACTATTAAGGGTTTAGATACCTTTAAAATGAGTTATAAGACAACGATACCTTGGTTCTTCTTTACATATGCAAATTAATCTTTGAATACCCGAATATACACACAAACACACTTGAAAAAAAATTAGTTTATATTTTGGTTAAAGGATCTTCCTTGGTGAGATCCCTAACCCTTTTAAGGTAGATAAAATTGACATGATAAGAAACTAAAAGACTATGATTATTGAATGCCAAAAAACAAATGATATACTTGATTGGAGGTTTGTGGGGACCCAAAAATGGTGTCAAATATTAATGATAATGAGTATGAATTTTGTAAAATGATAGTTAAATTGCATGACAATTGCACAAGTGATTTAGATGTGTACAAATTTTCTTTAAAATCTAACTATTGCATACTTGTTGTCACCCACTATAAAACGGTGAAATTTTTGAATTTTGTTTTAAAAATTCGACAGGATGAGCTGAGAAAGGTTTCAAAAGTGCCTTGTGTTCACAAACCAAGTGTTGGTTGATACAATGTAAGGGGAATCTCTTAAAATGAGCTGTTCAATTATTTGAAAGGGTAAGTGATCGAGCTATCAGTTGAGTTCACTGAGCCCATTGGTGAACTATTTACAAAAAACAAGCCCCATTCTATTGATATTCTCAGTACGAAGCCAAATGAGATACCATTGAATATGTATGTGTTACGAAGGGGACGAGTCGTTTACTACTAAACGAGTGAGATATTCAATTGCAGAAGGGGATGATATGTCTCCATCGAGTCACACGAGCTCACATAAATGTTGGCTAGTTGAGAACCCATGAGCTATAAGGAATGTCTATCGAGTAGTTGCGGCTTCCAAACAAGTCGGTTATGTTTGCAATAACCAAACTATACACTGTCATAAGAGGTCAAGTTGTATAAAGGCTTGATGAGCTCACACATGTTCTCATTGTTAGAAAAAAAAGTTTAATTTTGCCCCAAGAAAAGCAAAAAGCAATTTGTTTTTTTACATGTTTCTAATTTTTTAGGTAGTTTGCTTTTAGATTCCTACTTTTAGGAAAATCTAATGAAGCAAATAAATCAAAAGCTTTGTATTGCACAAAAGCATTTACTTTTTAGCTCTATTTTTATGAGTTGAGTGCTTTATTGTTAGATGAAGCCATCTATTTATTAGAGGCAATTGTAAGTGTTTTGACATATCAAACACATTAAGAGAGATTGCATTGAGTCGATGATCCGAAAACGGGTGTTTGAATCTAACACTTTTAATCATTTCAAAGGATCATTAAATCTAATCAACTTAAGAGGTCTTAATAATCCAAATTATTGATTAAAAATCTGATTTAGGACTGAATTCAAACTGACATTAAGTTTGCAATTTTACTCAAAATTTCACTATTTGATCGAAGCCCCAAAAATAAGATGTTTTAGATTTAATTGATTTTCCCAATTTTATCAGTTACCGATTATATTTGCATCCATATTCATGTTATGAATTTAAATTACTTGCAAATATTAGAAACTGAAAATAAAAATTAGAACACAACACCAGATTGTTTACAGGGTTTGGAATTCCTACATCCCCGTGTTCGTGGTGAATCGATCCATTAATAATGTTAAAAAAGTAAATATAATAACCTTTACATTGACCAATATCGAATCAAAATCCTACAAAACTATGTTTCATACCTTCGAAGGATGTTAATGGAGCTCAACCTCTCTAGAAGTTGGTTCAGTTTGCATGCACAAAAAACTAATCACATAACACCGGAAATAATAAGAAATAACACATCATTATTGATTCATCCAGGATATTTTATTAGACAAGGGAGATTACAATATATAGAAGATTGATCTCCTTGATTCTAGGAGTCAACACTCATCCCACTAATCACTTAGCATCCCACAAATCTCTCCCAATACCTATTCTCACTCAACAAACCTAGAATCTCTCTAAGAGATCTCTATGAGTTGTCACCAACTCATTATTTGCACAATAATAATAATGTTCACAATATTAAAATATTGCTAACATTCACTCCCCTATTGTTAACATTATTATTTCCACACATACACTCCCCTAATGTGAACAATGTAGAGAAAAACATTCACACGTCTTCTACAGCTTGCCTGCCTCTGCATGCTCATGATCTTGGTATGCTGAACCTCTGTTCACCAAATACGAACCCCTGTTCGACAATAACGGACCTCTGTCCTAGGTACGAGCCCCTGCTCATGAACCTCTGTTCATCCTCTTCAAGAAAAACATGATGCTGCTTTTTCTTGTGCTTTTATCTTTCTACTATCACATATTTACATCAGGAGGTTATAAAAGGAAATACAATTCTGAACAGGAATGTGACATCTGTTCTTATTACAAACAATGAAACACACAACTAAAAAAATGCCACAAACTCATTATGCGGCCCCGTCGCTTGCGGCTGGCGAGAGGACGTTGGTTGTCCTCCTTCCTTCGTTGCCTCCTGCCTCCATCTGAATGTCCCTGCTAACTCAGCAGAAAGTATAGTCGAGGACGATACGCGTTCCCTGTCGCGATACAGGGCGGGGTCGAGGGGTGGAGCCCCCGAAGCCAAGAACGGTTTTCATTTGCATTTTTCCTTAAAAAATGAGTGTCGGATTACACCGAAAATGCACTCATTTGTCCTTTTTTTTTTTTTTTATTGATTCAGTTTTGATGACAATAGAATGACAATAAACAGATACCCTAAAATCACCTATTTTGACATTTTTAATGACTCTCAAAGACACTAAAAAATAACTCAAGACTTCAAAAAAATATCAAACCTATTGTATATCAACTAAATAAGTTAAAACTCACATCGACCTTATAAAGACTGCAGACTCAATCTTGAATACAATTATAATACTAATTTACTTATTGACTTATACAGACCGTATACTCTACACATGATGTGTGGAAAATATAATAAACAAAAAAACTTAATACCATTGGATTGGGCTCGCCAATATTAGAATTGATCCACACGATCTGTGTTGAAGGGAATCCAGACAGGGTACTTCACAATGGTCAGCCAAGAACAATTAATGATAACTTCCAAACGACACGGTTAGATAGATCCACCCACAGCTTGTTTTACGGACGATTTATTGTGATGATTGATGAGCATGTCGTTAAGAAGTGATCTGATCTCACGTAACACTACGTTCGTCTGGCGTTTGTTGATAGAATATGCACAATTTGCCCAAAAAATTCTAGATTCTGGCAGTATTTGCTATGCACACGAGTGCATCTGAAATAGATCTGGAAACCACATTAAAAATAATGTCTCCACAAAGCAGTTCAAAGCAAATGTGATTCAATGTGAACCTTACTACAAGCAAATACTATCAATCAAAATGAATCGCATGATCCAAGCACGTCCTTCATTCCTCTCAACCCATCAACAGGAGTACTGTAGAATTAAATGGATGTCCACGAATCCACGATGGATTAGTGAAGGTTATTGATCTCAATAATCAAATAGAAGATGGCAAAACTGGCGGATGGATCAATGCTGGGGAGGTAAACTCTTATATAAAGCCGTGTGTGGAGATTTTTCACACTAGGATACATGCAAGATAGGTGGAAACCGTATTCCCTGGAGTTGTTGATGCAAATCTCTGCCAAGTCGTGTCTTCCCAATCATCTAAAAGCAAACCGAAGCAATCTTCAATGTAAATGCAGATGTGTGCATGTGTCAGGCAGATCTACAAATGTGGGCGGAAATGCATGAGCCGAATCCACGTGGTGAGAAATGCCAATGCAAATCACGGTGCAAATATCAAATACAAGCGCATAATTCCTTGGCTGCAAACAAGATCCTCCTTACACAGGTACGCAGATTCACAAATAAAATCACCGAACTAGTAGTACAATACATTTTTCAATACACGGCCCATAGATGTATGCTTACATCTGTGTTGAATGAAGTGTAACGTTGGCAGCTGCAAATCCACTATTCAGTGTTGCACGGTGTCTCCGTCTACAGGATCAAGTGCAGGGCTTTGATGATCAAAGGCATTTGATAAATCAGACCATTGTTACTGAAGACTCCACAACAGTGATCGACCATGCTCTGATACCAAATCTAGAAGTTGGTTCAGTTTGCATGCACAAAAAACTAATCACATAACACCGGAAATAATAAGAAATAACACATCATTATTGATTCATCCGGGATATTTTATTAGACAAGGGAGATTACAATATATAGAAGATTGATCTCCTTGATTCTAGGAGTCAACACTCATCCCACTATTTCACTCAGCATCCCACAAATCTCTCCCAATACCTATTCTCACTCAACAAACCTAGAATCTCTCTAAGAGATCTCTATGAGTTGTCACCAACTCATTATTTGCACAATAATAATAATGTTCACAATATTAAAATATTGCTAACAACCTCGGTCCTTCATCTTCCTGATCCACTTGCAGCAGTGTCTCCCTTTGGTTCTACACCTTCATGTGAATTTAACAGAAACTAAATCTGTCACAAAAGCTCCAAATCGGATAAAAATCACACCATCGCGATCGTCTGAAAATTCCGAACACCTTTCATATATAATTTGAGATCTGAAAGTGAGCAAAAGTGCCCCAAAATTACACTTTTCCAAAACTGTCTCCTTATTCCCTTGACACAGAACTGGCACTTCCCTTCTATAAACCTATGCGAGCTCATTTTATAACTTGATGTGCTCATTTGGAGGATTGGCTAGGCGGGTTTCCTAAGAACCATTGGGTGTGGAGTTCAAATCATGGTGCCTCCTTTTGCGACCGTTTTGGTTTGTTGTGGGTGAGATTAAATCCCATATTGGTCGCGCCGTTGAGAATAAGGGCATTTAAATTATCCCGCCTTACATGTTATAGATATGGCTTTGATCACATTGTGCATTTTTTTGCACATTAATTCAGGTTGGCTATGTTGTTTCACCGTGTATAAGCCCGAGGATGGTGTTGGATGTTGAGTTTTACACTGAGCATGTATGTTATCCACTAGTCCCGCCGGTAACGTGGATTTGGTTGTTTGACTCGCCAAATCTATAAGGAGATAATACTATCCCAAAAAATTATGTGGATAGCTACTTGGAAATAATACCAAGTAGAGTTAAAAACTCTGTCAATTCCGAGCATTGTGACTTTGAACCATATGGCAATACATGGTGAATAATTACCAAAGCAATATGAAATTTGACCACACAATAATATGATATTTCAATAATGAAATATGGAAAAGTGGTGGTAAGCCACGTGGTGGTTTGAGGACCCACCATACCGGCAATGATATAATCGTCCTCACGGCGGCTAGGGTCCCCTCCGTAACAAAAGTCAAGCCTCTTGTTTCAACGAACAACTTTTCACCTGACGAAGACTGAAGGTCACAAACCAATACTTCATTTTTGTCCTCTTTCTCCTTTTTTCACTTTTCCACTTCCGAATGAACCACTTGGCCAATTGTGCACACGTACACATCACCTTGGACCTTGTTGACCAACATTGACCTTCTGGTTGACCAAACTTTGACTGGACATATCTTGAACTCAAAGTGTCTGTTTTTCATGTTCTTATTGTCGTCAAAAAGCTCAGCCAAGGATCTACTGCACTGACATGGTTTAGGGAATTTTAGGGAACATTTGACATTGAAATTGATCCCCTGATCAACTGAAGCTTTGGAACTAGAAGAAGAAATATATGCACATAAGTGTTGATATGAGTTTGTAATTGGGTGAGTGTACCAAGTTGTGGGGCCAAAAAGCAGACAAGAATCCAGGAAAAAGCAAAACGCACGTATGAATTTTAATTTTTTTTGGCTCAAGAATCACCAAAGCATAACGCATACGCGTTATGCTTATTATAAATAAAAAAAATAGGCCTCGAGCCTCTATCATTTTTCCTCCCTCAAAAGTGAGTTTTAGAGCTTAACCATGCCCTCACATTTTTTCATTCAGCTGGATCTCAAGCTCAAAGGATCGTTTCTAGATCACCGGGAAGATCTGAATCGACGATGGCACCACAGAGAAGAGGTAAGCACAATTCTTTTCTCAAAATTGCATTGAAATATGATAATTATAGATTAAAATTTGAATTGAATACATATTTTTTATTGTTACAGTTAGAGGTCGAGGGAATCAACCACAACCAAACCATTGTTATTCCTGTCATCCCTCCTGACACTCCCATAATTGCTCAACATCCCTCGGGTAGTCAAGAAGATTTAGCAGCCCAAATAGTTGAAAACAAAATTGAAATTGAGGATTTAATCAAAACAATGAGGGATGCACAATCTACAAACCCCCACCGCGCCTCTCTTGCAAACACATTGGAGGCATTACTTGTTCAAATTGACGCGGAAATGGGGAAAATTGATCATTGGACAACTTACAGAGAGGGTTGTAGGGTTTATTATTCCAACAAATTGTCATATGTGGATGTAAAGAAAAAAGAAATTTCAAAAGAACTCATATGCACCTTATTCACGGACCCCCGCACTAATTTTCCTGTTCTGTTGACATGTAAATGATTTCCCATCCATTGGTGCAATAATAATTTGATTAAAAATAATTTTTGGGACCGATGGTGGATGGTGTTTGATTTTCCACCTTGTAATAACAACAAGGTGCCACTATACTTTTTGAGGAAACTCTATTGCGAGTTTATCCTCAACGAGATCCCAAATTATTTTGATTTCTGAGATTTCCAGGGCCGAGGAAAAGGATCTGCACAGGATCGACCAGGTGCACAATGTGCACCTATTCAGTAGGGTAGATTCCCCGCATAGAAGCCCCCTCACCCTGAGATTGTCCCTCAAGCAGTGAAGGAGACAGTAGAGATTGATACACTCCACGCGCTTCAGGGGCTATCTTGTGACCCTTGTTTGACATACGAGGGAGATTTCTAAGCCAGATGCTCACAGAGGTACACAGAGTATTCCCTCAGGGAGTACTAGCATGAGGCCACATTTTTGCTCGTCATGTGGTAGCATATGTTTGGGGCCTGAGGAGGATGATACTTTCATGCGTACTGATTTTGGTGCACTTGGTGCTAGGGGTGAACACGATAATGTCACTATGTCAGATGTCCTTTTGAGTGAGACATTTGGATTACATTCATCGGTGTCACCTTCGCAGGTAAATTTGTTATGTTTTGTTATGTGTGTTACAAAAAGTTTGGAGTACCTGATTTACTTATATATGTTAAATTTTTGAAATAATTGTATTTGTACATGTACATGCATTGATATTACAGTGCGCGGGAGGCGCATCTTCATCCTGACCACAGGCGGTGAGCACCATGCATACACATACATTCACAGAGGTAATTTAGAATGTTAATTATGTAAAATTTCACATACATGTGTGTGTGTGTGTGTGTGTGTGTGTGTGTGTGTGTGTGTGTGTGTGTGTGTGTGTGTGTGTGTGTGTGTGTATTAGTTTTGAAGTCAAATATATGTATGTTCTTGTATGTCCATCTAACTCACGTGATATACATGTTTGATAAAGATGTTGACTTCACTAGACACCCCACCATCTCTGCGACAAGTAGATAAAGGTGTTGCCGCTGTGATTTCATTTGCAGCAACTCACTGAGGTATTCAAACAACACGTAAATTTTGTTAAATTTCTCGTGTAATTCATATTATGTTAAATTACATGTTAGTAATGTCTTTCATTGTAGAATTATTAAATTATGTTAATAATGTCCTTCATTGTGTATATGCAGGAGTTACCTGACAGGTAGCAACCCTGTTCATTTGATTCACAGGCGTGGTGGGGTAAAAACAATAGTTCTATATTGATAAAATTAGTTAAAATATTGTCATTATGTAGATACATGTACTTAGCTCTATTTTCACTAATTTTGATGTTAGATTTTCTGATCTTATGTGTATGTAGGGAACTTCAACCCCCCTCCATTTTGACTTTGAGGGCACAGACTCCTCCATCTCGTCATCTTCGTACCCCCATTCGTACTGCAGGAGCTCCCGATGACTCATCTGAGCGTGAGATGCAAATTCGGCGTGATCGACAACTTGCGGTAAGTTTGTGTATTTATGTAAATAATTTCATTCTAGCATGGTCTTAAATACATGTTGAAAACATATATAAATTAAGTTTTGACAAAAAAACATTGTTTGCATTTACAGGCTCATCTACAGGTGAGTATTCAGTGGAAGAGGACTCGAAGCATGGGCTCAGATGATCCAAAGTCATCTCATGGATCTCCATCTTCATCTAAGGGAGGGCCTTCTTTGAGCAAGGCCAAGAGAGGGATAGATTTTGATGAGTAGGAAATATATATGTCTTACATGACATTGTTTTTGTATGCCTATGTGCATGGCATTGTATGTACGCCTATATGGCATTTGAACTTGATGGTATATGACCTATTTGGGCATTTTTGTATTTATTATGCACATTAAAATACTATTTGGAACTTGATAATTTTGTATGAGACCTTACATTTCTGAGATTATTTTCGCATGAATCTAATATGATGTGCACTTGACAATATTTAAGACATTATGGATTATTTTTTCATTTATTGGTGATGTACATGTACTAGCATTTTCAATGTATAATATGCATCAAAACTTTGGAAATCAATATTTATATAATGTATGTATATAAAGAGTTACCTAATCTGAGTAATTATTCATTCAATTTATCAATGTGTATATGTGTATTTACCTTACTTGCTTCTTCTTGCTCATGGTCTCTTTGTACTGGTTCCTATCTTATCATGCACTTACTACATTCTTCTATGCTTCGTAGTCTTCTCCCTTGTTAAAAAACCTGACAGTCATCACAATTTGATGCCTTTCATCTGTTGATATTTTGAGAATGTCTCTCCATATACATTACTCCAATGCTTGAGAATGTCTCCAGATGCAATGACATTCTGATTCAGACACTCAATGATTCTTGATTGTCTAATCCTATCCAATTTGTGTTATTACCTTTAAATCTGTAGGCATTTCAAGTTATTTGGAAATCACATCACACCCTTCACTAGGCTTGATGACTACCCCTATCCTTTTTAAGGTGCTTTTGAAAGCATCCATGGGTTTATCATAACATAAATTATCAATGAATGGAAGGTCACTAAGCCGTAGGCCAGCTGACTCCCATCCAGAACTAAACAAGAAAGATTTACTAGGTGATTGATAACTCCCGTGTGTTCTTAGACATACCCCTATCAAATTCATTCTTAAGCCAATCTAGTCATTCAGGGCTCTTAAGCGACTACGCCCGGACGGGGTAGCCCCTTGAAAGGGAGTAGGGAACCAAAACAAAGCTCCACTAGCATTCACTAGGCCACGATGTGTTGGCGTAGTTGGTTGGATGAGGTCCCACGAGCTTTCGTTTGCAAACTATTTCTAGAGCCCTACACTGACTCAGACTGCACTATTTTGTGTGTTTGCAAACAATAGCACAACGAGAGAACCGGATGGAGATAGAGAAAACCATGAGAGGCTTTTGTAGAGGGTCTCCCCAACATGGAGGTCTCAGATCTGATGAGACATCTCTAGGTGCCATGGAGTCTGAGAAATCACCCGTCGAAGATATGGCATGTTTGGGCCTCAGGGCTCTTAAGCGACTATGCCCGGACGAGGTAGCCTGAAAGCACGGGGAGCGTAGGGAACCAAAAAATGAAGCCTCCACTAGCATTCACCAGGCCACCCTGATGTGTTGGCATAGTTGGTTTCGGTCCCACGAGCTTCTGTTTACAAACTACAACGTCTGACAGCCCTACACTGACTCAGACTGCACTATTTCTCGTGTTTGCAAACAATAGCACATGAGAGAACCGGATGGAGACGGAGAAAACTGTGAGAGATTTCGTAGAGGGCCCCAACATGGAGGTCTTAGATCTGACGAGACATCTCTAGGTGCCACGGAGTCTGAGAAATCACCCATCAAAGATATGGCGTGTTTGGGCCTCAGGGCTCTTAAGCGACTACGCCCAGACGAGGTAGCCGAAAGCACAGGGAGTGTAGGGAACCAAAATGAATGCTCCACTAGTGTTCACCATCTCCATTTAGATGTGTTGGCTAGATGGTTTGGTCCCACAAGCTACTGTTTGCAAACTACAACATCTAGCAGCCTTACACTAACTCAGACTGCACTATTTCGCGTTTGCAAACAATAGGACAGCGAGAGAACTGAATGGAGATGGAGAAAACTACGAGAGGATTTCGTAGAGGGCCTTCAACATGGAGGTCTCAGATCTGAACGAGACATCTCTAGGTGCCATGGAGTCTGAGAAATCACCTGTCGAAGATATGGCATGTGTTTTGGCCTCAGGGCTCTTAAGAGACTACGCCCGAACGAGGTAGCCCAAAAGCACGGGGAGCGTAGGGAACCAAAAAAAATGCTCCACTAGCATTCACTAGGCCATTTGAATTTGTTTTGGCATAGAAATTTTCAGTCCCACAAGCTATTCCGTTTGCAAACTACAATGCTCTGGCAGCCCTACACTGACTCAGTTAACTACACTATTTCACGTGTTTGCAAACAATAGGACTGAGAGAACCAAATGGAGATGGAGAAAACTATGAGAGAAATTTCGTAGAGGGCCCCAACATGGAGGTATTAGATCTAACGAGACATCTCTAGGTGCCATGGAGTCTCGAGAAATCACCCATCGAAGATATGGCGTGTTTGGGCCTCAGGGCTCTTAAGGGACTACGCCCGAACGAGGTAGCCTAGAAAGCACGGGGAGCGTAGGGAACCAAAAAAAATCCTCCAATAGCATTCACCTAGCCAATTTGGACGTGTTGATGTAGTTTGTTTTGGTCCCATGAGCTTCCGTTTGCAAACTACAACGTCTGACAGCCCTACACTGACTTAGACTGTACACTATTTCGCGTTTGCAAACAATAGGACATTCGAGAGAACCAGATGGAGACAGGAGAAAAATGAGAGAAATTTTCGTATAGGCCCCAACATGGAGCTTTCAGATCTGATGAGACATCTCTAGGTGCCATGGAGTCTGAGAAATCACCCGTCGAAGATATGATGTGTTTTGGTCTCAGGGCTCTTAAGAGACTACGCTTGAACGAGGTAGCCTGAAAGCATGGGGAGCATAGGGAACCAAAAAAAAGCCTCCAATAGCATTCACCAAGCCATTTGGATGTGTTGGCCCAAGATGGTTTGGTCCCACAAGCTACCGTTTGCAAAATACAACATCTAGCATAGCCTTACACTGACTCAGACTACACTATTTCACGTGTTTGCAAACAATAGGACAACGAGAGAACCAAATGGAGATGGAATAAAACCATGAGAATATTTCGTAGAGGGCCCCGACATGGAGCTCTTGGATCTGACGAGACATCTCTAGGTGCCACGGAGTTCGAGAAATCACCCGTCGAAGATATGGACATGTTTGGGCCTCAGGGCTCTTAAGTGACTATTACCCGGATGAGGTAGCCCGAAAGCACGGGGAGCATAGGGAACCAAAAAAAATCCTCCACTAGCATTCACCAAGCCATTTGATGTAATTCATAGTTGGTTTGGTCCCAGTAAAGCTACCGTTTGTCAAACTACAGCGTCTAGCAGCCCTACACTGACTCAAACTGCACTATTTCACGCATTTACAAACAATAGGAAAGCGAGAGAACCAAGATGGAGATGGAAAAAACCACGAGAGGATTTCTTAGAGGGCCCAACATGGAGGTCTTGGATCTGAAATGAGACATCTCTAGGTGCCACGGAGTGAGAAATCACCCGTCGAAGATATAAGGTGTGATTGGGCCTCAAGGCTCTTAAGTAGACTATGACCCGGACAGGTAGCCCGAAAGCACAGGGAGCATAGGGAACTAAAAAAAAACCTCCAATATTGAATTCAAGGACACCCTGACATGTTGGCATATTTGGTTCGGTCCCACGAGCTTCCATTTGCAAACTACAACGTCTGGCAAGCAATACACTGACTCAGACTACACTATTTCACGTGTTTACAAACAATAGGACATACGAGAGAACTATGGAGACGGAGAAAACCGTGAGAGGATTTGTAGAGGGCCCTGATATGGAGGTCACGGATCCTGACGAGATGTCTCTAGGTGCCACGGAGTCTGAGAAATCACCCGTCGAAGATATGGTGTGTTTGGGCCTCAAGGGAAAATCTTAAAGGACTACGCCCAGACGGGGGTAGCCTGAAAGCACTGGGGAGTGTAGGGAACCAAAACAAATCCTCCACTAGCATTCACCAGGCCACCCTTGGATGTGTTGGCCTAGTTGAGTTCGGTCCCATGAGCTTCCGTTTCCAAACTACACCCTCTGGCAGCCCTACACTGACTCAAACTGCACTATTTCACGCACGTTTGCAAACAATAGGACAACGAGAGAACCGGATGGAGATGGAAAAAACCACGAGAGGATTTCATAGTGGGCCACAACATGGAGGTTTTGGATCTACTCCGAGACGTCTCTAGGTGCCACGGAGTTCGAGAAATCACCCGTCAAAGATATGGCGTGTTTGGGGCCTTAGGGCTCTTAAGAGACTACGCCTGAATGAGGTAGCCCGAAAGCACGGGAGCGTAGGGAACCAAAAAAATCCTCCACTAGTGTTCACCAGGCCACCTTGACGTGTTGGCATAGTTGGTTCGGTCCCATGAGCTTCCGTTTGCAAACTACAGCCTCTGACAGCCCTACACTGACTCAAACTGCACTATTTTCACGTGTTTGCAAACAATAGGACAACGAGAGAACCAGATGGAGATGGAAAAAACCACGAGAGGATTTCATATAGGGCCCCAACATGGAGCTTTTAGATCTGACGAGACATCTCTAGGTGCCATGGAGTTTGAGAAATCACCCCTGTCGAAGATATGGCGTGTTTGGGCCTCAGGGCTCTTAAGCGACTACGCCCAGACGGGGTAGCCTGAAAGCACGGGGAGCGTAGGGAACCAAAATGAAGCCTCCAATAGTATTCACCAGGCCATTTGACATGTTGGCGTAGATGGTTTGGTCCCACGAGCTTCCGTTTGCAAACTACACCCTCTGGCAGCCCTACACTGACTCAAACTGCACTATTTCACGCGTTTGCAAACAATAGGACAACGAGAGAACCGAATGGAGACGGAAAAAACTGTGAGAGGATTTCATAGTGGGCCTTGACATGGAGGTCTTCAGATCTAATGAGACATCTCTAGGTGACCATGGAGTCCAAGAAATCACCATGTCGAAGATATGGCGTGTTTGGGCCTCAGGGCTCTTAAGTGACTATGCCCCGAACGAGGTAGCCCAGAAAGCACGGGGAGCATAGGGAACCAAAATGAAGCCTCCAATAGCATTCACCACTAGACATTGTTGAAAAGGGTCTGTAGTTTTTTTCAGTCCCATGAGCTTCGTTTGCAAACTACAGCGTCTAGCAGCCTTTACAATGAGTCCAAACTGCACTATTTACGTGTTTGCAAACAATAGGAAAGCGAGAGAACCGGATGGATGCATTTGAGAAAACTAGTGAGAGGATTTCATAGATGGGCTTGACATGGAGGTTTCAGATCTGATGAGACATCTCTAGGTGCCACGGAGTCTGAGAAATCACTTTGTTGAAGATATGGCATGTTTGGGCCTCACGGGCTCTTAAGCGACTACGCCCTAACGAGGTAGCTTGAAAGCACGGGGAGCATAGGGAACCAAAACTATTTGAAGCCTCCACTAGTGGTTCACCTAGGCCACCCGAGAATGTGTTGGCATAGTTGGTTTGGTCCCACGAGCTTCCATTTGCAAACTACAGCGTCTGACAGCCCTACACTGACTCAGACTGCATTATTTCACACGTTTGCAAACAATAGGACAGCGAGAGAACAGATGGAGACGGAGAAAACCGTGAGAGGCTTTCATAGAGGGCCCTGACATGGAGGTATCAGATCTGACGAGACATCTCTAGGTGCCACGGAGTCTGAGAAATCACCATGTCGAAGATATGGCGTGTTGGGCCTCAGGGCTCTTAAGCAACTACGCCCAGACGAGGTAGCCTGAAAGCACAAGGAGTGTAGGGAACCAAAAAAAATCCTCCACTAGCATTCACCTGGCCTCCCCAATGTGTTTGGCATAGTTGGTTTAGTCCCACAAGCTTCCGTTTGCAAACTACACCCTCTGGTAGCCCTACACTGACTCAAGACTACACTATTTTACGCATTTGCAAACAATAGGACAGCGAGAGAACCAGATGGAGATGGAGAAAACCATGAGAGGATTTCATAGAGGGCCCCAACATGGAGGTCTTAGATCTGACGAGACATCTCTAGGTGCCACGGAGTCTGAGAAATCACCCGTCGAAGATATGGTGTGTTTGGGCCTCAGGGCTCTTAAGCAACTATGCCTGGATGCTGGGTAGCCCGAAAGCACAGAGGAGCGGTAGGGAACCAAAACTTGGAAAATCCTCCACTAGTGTTCACCTGGCCACCTCTAGATGTGTTGGCATAGTTGGTTTGGTCCCACAAGCTACCGTTTGCAAACTACAGCATCTAGCAGCCCTACACTGACTCAAATTACACTATTTCAAACGTTTACAAACAATAGCACAGTCGAGAGAACTAGATGGAGACGGAGAAAACCGCGAGAGGATTTCATATAGGGATTTCCTGACATGGAGTTTCTCAAATCCTGACGAGCGTCTCTAGGTGCCACGGAGTCTGAGAAATCACTCGTCGAAGATATGGTAGTGTTTGGGCCTTAGGGCTCTTAAAGTGAATATCTCACCTGGACGAGGTAAGAAAGCACGGTTTGAAATGTAGGGAACCAAAATGAAGCCTCCATTAGCATTTACCCAGGACATTGTTGATATCTTTGGCGTAGAAAATGGTTCTATCCCAGATGCTTCTGTTTGCAAACTACAACATCTAGCAGCCTTACACTGACTCAAACTGCACTATTTCGTGCGTTTACAAACAATAGCACAACGAGAGAACCAGATGGAGATGGAGAAAACCACTGAGAGGATTTCATAGAGGGCCTTGATTATGGAGCATGATTGGATCTAACGAGACATCTCTAGGTGCCACAAGTCTGAGAAATCACCTGTCGAAGATATGGCATGTTTGGGCCTCAGGGCTCTTAAGCGACTACGCCCGGACGGGGTAGCCTGAAAGCACGGGGAGCGTAGGGAACCAAAATGAATCCTCCACTAGAATTCACCTGGCCACCCTGATGTGTTGGCATAGTTGGTTTGGTCCCACAAGCTTCCGTTTGCAAACTACAGCCTCTGACAGCCCTACACTGACTCAGACTGCACTATTTCATGTGTTTGCAAACAATAGCACAGCGAGAGAACTAGATGGAGACGGAGAAAACTATGAGAGGATTTCATAGAGATGTCCTCTTCACATGGAGCTATTGGATCTGATGAGACATTCTAGGTGCCACAGATTCTGAGAAATCACCCGTTGAAGATATGGCATGTTTGGGCCTCAGGGCTCTTAAGCGACTATGCCAGAAAGAATGAGGTAGCTTGAAAGCACGAGGGAGCGTAGGGAACCAAAAAAAGCCTCCACTAGCATTTCACAATTTGGCCACCCCAATGTGTTGTGCATAGTTGGTTTGGTCCCACATGAACCATTTGCAAACTACAACCTCTAGCAGCCCTACACTGACTTAGACTGCACTATTTCTCACAGTTTGTAAACAATAGCACAACGAGAGAACCGGATGGAGATGGAGAAAACCATGAGAGGATTTATCATAGAGGGATTTCCCAACATGGAGCTTTGGATCTGATGATACATCTCTAGGTGCCACAGAGTTTGAGAAATCACCCGTCGAAGATATGGCATGTTTGGGCCTTCAAGGCTCTTAAGCGACTACGCACGAACGAGGTAGCCTGAAAGCACGGGGAGCATAGGGAACCAAAATGAATGCTCCACTAGTGTTCACTTAGGCCACCCCAATGTGTTGGTGTAGTTGGTTCAGTCCCACAAACTTCCATTTGCAATCTACAACATCTAGCAGCCCTACACTGACTCAAACTACACTATTTCATGTGTTTGCAAACAATAGCACAACGAGAGAACCGGATGGAGATGGAGAAAATCCGTGCAAGAGGATTTCGTAGAGGGCTTCAACATGGAGCTCTTAGATCTAACGAGACATCTCTAGGTGCCACGGAGTCCAAGAAATCACCCGTCAAAGATATGGCGTGATTGGGCCTCAGGGCTCTTAAGCGACTACGCTCAATTATCAATACTTCATTGTAGTTTTTCTTGCCAGTATGCTAGCTTTTGGAACTACCTGGTTTGATTTGTGAAGTTGAAGCAGCTAGGATTAATAAAAATAATCAACTTGGCATGTTGTCCTTAAGATTATCCTATGATTCTATCGACAACATCACATAGATCTTCCATTCCAGTTAAGTTGTGATCCTTCCATGCTTCCCATTTTTCCTTTTCTTCTGCTCGTATCTTCTCTTTAAGTTCTTCCAGATGTTTTTGGGTAATCAAATTGACTCTTTATGACTTTCAGGAGGCATTTCTTCTTGAATCATAGTGACATCTTCACCTAATTGTTTTTCTTCATGATGTTCATTGTCATCTAAAGTTGAAGACTGAATATTTATATGGCCTTTGGCTTCTTTTTGGGCACAAACAACCTTTTGTAATGTCCAAAAAAATTCAGGCTCTTCATTCTCTGTTTGATTGAAGATATTCATTCTTTCAAAATGAATAGTTGGAACATTGGTGGTCTCCCCAAAAAAAACTAAGTTCATAGTCTACATAGTTGCATCCTATGGCAAAATCATTGAAATTGGTGGTTCCCTACGCTCCTCGTGCTTGAAGGGCTACCTTGTTTGGGCGTAGTCGCTTAAGAGCCCTGAGGCCCAATCACCATATCTTCAACAGGTGATTTCTCAGACTCCGTGGCACCTAGAGATGTCTCTTTCAGATCTGAAACCTCCATGTTGAGGGCCCTCTACTGAAATCCTCTCGTGGTTTCTCTCCATCTCCATTGGTTCTCTCAATGTGCTATTGTTTGCAAACGCACTCAAAATAGTGCAGTCTGAGTCAGTGTAGACATCTGCTAGAGGTTGTAGTTTGCAAATGAGTAGCTCATGGGACTAAAACCAACTATGCCAACACATCTGGATGGCCTGGTGAATGCTAGTGGAGCATTTTTTTTGGTTCCCTATGCTCCCCGTGCTTTCGGGCTACCTCGTTCGGGCGTAGTCGCTTAAGAGCCCTGAGGCCCAATCACGCCATATCTTCGATGGGTGATTTCTCAGACTTTGTGGCACCTAGAGATATCTCATTAGATCCAAGAGCTCCATGTTAGGGGATCCCTCTAAAAAATCCTCTCACGGTTTTCTCTGTCTCCATTGGTTCTCTCGCTGTGCTATTGTTTGCAAACACACGAAATAGTGCAGTTGAGTCAGTGTAGGGCTGCTAGAGGTTGTAGTTTGCAAACGGAAGTTTGTGGGACCGAAAAACTATGCCAACACATCAGGGTGGCCTGGTGAACACTATTGGAGCATTTTTTTTGGTTCCCTATGCTCCCCGTGCTTTCAGGCTACCTCGTTCGGGTGTAGTCGCTTAAGAGCCCTGAGGCCCAAACATGCCATATCTTCGACGGGTGATTTCTCAGACTCTGTGACACCTAGAGATATCTCATTAGATCTGAGACCTCCATGGTCGGGGCCCTCTATCAAAATCCTCTCATGCGGTTTTCTCTGTCTCCATCGGTTCTCTCATGTGCTATTGTTTGCAAACGTGTGAAATAGTGCAGTTTGAGTCAGTGTAGGGCTGCTAGAGGTTGTAGTTTGCAAATGGAAGCTCGTGGGACCAAACCAACTATGCCAACACATCAGGGTGGCCTAGTGAACACTAGTGGAGAATTCATTTTGGTTCCCTATGCTCCCCGTGCTTTCGGGCTACCTCGTTGGGCATAGTCGCTTAAGAGCCCTGAGGCCCAAACACGCCATATCTTCGACGGGTGATTTCTCAGACTCCATGGCACCTAGAGACATCTCATCAGATCTGAGACAGCTCCATGTTGGGGCCCTCTACAAAATCCTCTCATGGTTTTCTCCATCTCCATCGGTTCTCTCATTGTCCTATTGTTTGCAAATGCATGTGAAATAGTGTAGTCTGAGTCAGTGTAGGGCTACCAGATGTTGTAGTTTGCAAATGGAAGCTCGTGGGACCAAACCAACTATGCCAAGTGTTGGGGTGGCCTAGTGAATGCTATTAGAGGTTTCGTTTTGGTTCCCTATGCTCCCCGTGCTTTCGGGCTACCTCGTTCGGGTGTAGTCGCTTAAGAGCCCTGAGGCCCAAACACGCCATATCTTCGACAGGTGATTTCTCAGACTCCATGGCACCTAGAGATGTCTCGTCAGATCTGAAAGCTCCATGTCGAGGCCCTCTACAAAATCCTCTCGTGGTTTTCTCCATCTCCATCTGGTTCTCTCGTTGTGCTATTGTTTGCAAATGCGAGAAATAGTGTAGTCTGAGTCAGTGTAGGGCTGCTAGATGTTGTAGTTTGCAAACGGAAGCTTGTGGGACCGAACCAACTACGCCAACATGTCGGGGTGGCTGGTGAATGCTAGTGGAGGATTTTTTTGGTTCCCTATGCTCCCCGTGCTTTCGGGCTACCCCGTCCGGGCGTAGTCCCTTAAGAGCCCTGAGGCCCAAACACGCCATATCTTCGACGGGTGATTTCTTGGACTCCGTGGCACCTAGAGACATCTCGTCAAGATCTGACAGCTCCATTGGGGCCCTCTACGAAATCCTCTCTTGGTTTTCTCCATCTCCATCCAGTTCTCTTGTTGTGCTATTGTTTGCAAACATACAAGAAATAGTGCAGTCTGAGTCAGTGTAGGGCTGCTAGATGCTGTAGTTTGCAAACGGTAGCATGTGGGACCAAAATCTAGGCCAACACATCCAAATGGCCTGGTGAACTACTAGTGGAGCATTCATTTTGGTTCCCTATGCTCCCCGTGCTTTCGGGCTACCCCGTCCAGGCGTAGTCCCTTAAGAGCCCTGAGGCCCAAACACGCCATATCTTCGATGGGTGATTTCTCAGAACTCTGTGGCACCTAGATACATCTCATTAGATCCAATACCTCCATGTCAGGGCCCTCTATGAAATCCTCTCATGGTTTTTTCCTGTCTCCATTTGGTTCTCTCGTTGTGCTATTGTTTGCAAATGCGTGAAATAGTGCAGTTTGAGTCAGTGTAGGGCTTTCAGAGGGTGTAGTTTCAAACGGAAGCTCGTGGGACCAAACCAACTACACCAACACATTCGGTGGCCAGGTGAACACTATTGGAGGATTCATTTTGGTTCCCTACGCTCCCTGTGCTTTTGGGCTACCCCATCGGGCGTAGTCCCTTAAGAGCCCTGAGGCCCAAACACGCCATATCTTCGACGGGTGATTTCTCAGACTCCGTGGCAACCTAGAGATGTCTCATTAGATCCAGAGACCTCCACATTGGGGCCCTCTATGAAAATCCTCTCGTGGTTTTTTCTTGTCTCCATTGGGGTGGTTCTGGAGGCTCGCTGTCCTATTGTTTGCAAATGCTGAGAAATAGTGCAGTTTGAGTCAGTGTAGGGCTGCCATAGTTTTCTAGGCTGTGTAGTTTGCAAACAAACGGAAGCTCGTGGGACCAAACCAACTATGGGCCAAAACATTGGGGTGGCTTGGTGAATGCTATTGGAGGCTTCATTTTGGTTCCCTATGCTCCCCATGCTTTCGGGCTACCCCATCCGGGCGTAGTCGCTTAAGAGCCTTGAGGCCCAAACACGCCATATCTTCGACGGGTGATTTCTCAAACTCTATGGCACCTAGAGATGTCTCGTTAGATCCGATAGCTCCATGTTGAGGGCCCTCTACAAAATCATCTCACTATGGTTTTCCATCTCCATCTGGTTCTCTCACTGTTCTATTGTTTGCAAACGCGCAAAATAGTGCAGTTTGAGTCAGTGTAGGGCTGCCAGAGGATGTAGTTTGCAAACAGAAGCTCATGGGACCAAACCAACTATGCCAACACATCAAGGTGGCCTAGTGAACACTATTGGAGGCTTCATTTTGGTTCCCTATGCTCCCCGTGCTTTCGGGCTACCCCGTCCGGGCGTAGTCCCTTAAGAGCTTTGAGGCCCAAACACGCCATATCTT
Organism: Taxus chinensis; assembly: GCA_019776745.2. Taxonomy (NCBI): domain Eukaryota; kingdom Viridiplantae; phylum Streptophyta; class Pinopsida; order Cupressales; family Taxaceae; genus Taxus; species Taxus chinensis. The sequence goes on from CM034153.1 coordinate 768,451,164, forward strand.
CGACATGGGTGATTTCTCAGACTCTGTGGCACCTAGAGATGTCTCGTTAGATCTAAGACCTCCATGTTAGGGCCCTCTATGAAATCCTCTTGGTTTTCTCCATCTCCATTTGGTTCTCTCGTTGTGCTATTGTTTGCAAACACGAGAAATAGTGCAGTCTGAGTCAGTGTAAGGCTACTAGATGTTGTAGTTTGCAAACGGTAGCATGTGGGACCGAACCAACTATGCCAACACATCGGGGTGGATTGGTGAATGCTATTGGAGGATTTTTTTTGGTTCCCTACGCTCCCCGTGCTTTCGGGCTACCTCGTTTGGGCGTAGTCCTCTTAAGAGCCCTGAGGCCCAAACACGCCATATCTTCGATAGGTGATTTCTCAGACTCCGTGGCACCTAGAGATGTCTCGTTCAGATCTGAGAGCTCCATGTGGGGCCCTCTACAAAATAATCTCATGGTTTTTCCATCTCCATCTGGTTCTCTCGTTGTCCTATTGTTTGCAAACACCTGAAATAGTGCAGTTTGAGTCAGTGTAGGGCTGCTAGAGGCTGTAGTTTGCAAACGGAAGCTCGTGGGACCGAACCAACTATGCCAACACATCCAAATGGCCTGGTGAACACTAGTGGAGGCATTCTTTTTGGGTTCCCTATGCTCCCTGTGCTTTCAGGCTACCCCATCCGGGCGTAGTCACTTAAGAGCCCTGAGGCCCAATCACGCCATATCTTCGACGGGTGATTTCTCGGACTCTGTGGCACCTAGAGACGTCGCGTCAGATCCGAAAGACCTCCACGTCGGGGCCCTCTACGAAATCCTCTCATGGTTTTCTCCATCTCCATTTAGACTGAGTCAGTGTAAGGTTGTCCATTGCCAATCACCTAAATAATATAGGTGGTTCATACAATATAGGTGGTGAAATGAGAATTTTAATAAGATATTTTTACAATATAGGTGGTGAAATGAGAATTTTTGTTTGTTGTTCCTTTCTAATATTTAATTTTTCTTAGCTTCACTTGGCTTCGAGAATAATAAATTCTCTACTGACAGTGCCAACCACGTGAAGGTGGAAGCTTTTTTGGCACCACTAACCTACATAAACATGTTAGTAAGCAATTAAATAGAATTTTAAATCATACAAAATTTAAACAAAATCATTTAAGTAAATATTCAAATTAAATTCATGAAGAACATACCTTTGCAAATTCAATCCAATGAACTGTAAGGATCAACTCTATTCTTGACAGTAGCAAGAATTGCTTCATGATCTGATTCACGAACCTTCCACAGATTTTTGTTTGATGGCCGACCTTGATATTTGATCAATTTAATATTTGTTGCAAGGACCAAATGTGAATAGTGAAGTATCTTCTGATGTACTTCATAGTCTTCAAACAACCAAATGTTTGATTTTTTGATAGGATATCGTCGAAGCCAAGTTCCAGTGACTACCACTGATCTAGTGGGATACTCAAGGTCTTCACCATCAATGACTGTGGAAGTCAATTTTTTTCCCCCCTCTACACAACGAGATAAGAAGTAGTTTGTTCCCTCTTCATTAAATTTCATCGCAATAACTACAAAAACGTGCCCTATGTATCAAAAAGTAAAATTGTTTAGTCAATTTATAAATACATTAAGAGTTGACCATTTAATAATTTATAAATCTAAAACATGGCATGTACATATATGTATGTACCTTGTTGCACTAAATCAGAGACTTGGTCAAAGTTAGGTGATGTTGTCATTTGATCTGAAGACCCTGCAAGTTGTAATGCTCATGGAACTTGATGTGTGTTGAGTGGAATTAGAGGTCTACAAGTCCATTCATCCACCCACTGTTGTGACTCACATTCATTCCATGCAAAATCAATGCATGATATACAAAAACATGTCATGCACCTAGTATAAATAGTCCAAGCATTTGCATCTGAACTACGGAATGAGTGCATATCACTTGATCTTGCAACTGTCATACAATCTTCAAAGTTTGTCAGATGTTGTTACTCTATCAACCAAAAATATCTATGAACCATTGATCTCTCTTGAGATTCATGGCCCATATTCTTGACACACCAATCAACAATGCTTTTTGCATTTGTAAATTTAGCACCATCCTTGAACTTTAACTCTTCTCTTGCAAGTGCTCTTTTCACACATGCTCCTGCACCATCATGCTCTCCTTTTCCATGCCCTACCTCAGTAAAACTCCAGATATGTTGTACATTTGTTTCTTTGTGCATCCTTCTTAGCCAATAAAACATCTGTGCATTCTTGAATTGTGATGTGCAGTTGTCTGACCAAATGTAATGTTGATCAAAACTAATGTTCCTCTCATTCAAGTTCACATAAAACACCTGGAAACACCCTTGTACATATTCTGTAGAATGTGTTCGATCATCACTGATGTAGAAATGATACTCTCTTAATATTTTTTGATCTTTCTCAGTGCTTTCAGGAGAGTGCATGAATGTTATATGCACGAAAATAGAAACTTGCACTGAGTTATAATATTGAGACTGAACCTCCATTTGTGGCTGCAATGTGTAATTCTCTGCGAAGTCAACTACTGAAACAATAGTACCAAGTGGGAATGTGTCCTTTCTTAACTTGAATTGTTCATCCAACCATCGAGCTCTATGTGTGTGCCTTGCATACTCATAAAAAATTTCCTCTCTGAATTTGACCATATATCCTGATACAGGTAATTGTTTTGTAACAAGCTCACACCTCTTATATTCTTTTCCATCTTTTAATTGATATGCCACCGATTTATATTTGGTGAAATCAACCAATTATTTTCCTATTGAATATGTACTCTCCTCATGGATACAACTTTTCAGATTTGGCAAGCCACCGCATACATTGCACGTTCCATCCAAACATGCTTTGTTATAAAAAAATTGTCTTGTTGATTTTTCACAAAATATTGTCGGAATAAATTCCCTTGAAGATTTTTGTGGGACATTTATTCCACACTCCTGAAACATGATGTCAGTATGCAAAACATGAGGTATTTGACAAAAAAAACATCATAATGCATTGAAAATTCAACATGATGCCTACAACAACAAGTGGTACGTGAGTGATTGATTTTCACATAAAAGGGTTTGCTCATTTCAAAGAATCTTTGGCTAATGTTAATTTTTGGATTTTCATTTTTAAACTTAGAGAACAATTTTGTTTGAGTCATATCTAAGAAAATTTTTGCACATAATTCACGATTACGAGAACCTATTCTTCTTTTTATTGTATCTCTTCTATTCGGTGACACCCTTGTGTTCTCATTCCAAAATTTTACAATTAATTCTTTTAGAATATCAGATGTATTCTTGTCTTTTCGTGGAAGTCTACTAGAGAAATCCCAATAGTCAGTGTTATTGACTAACTCAAGATGTTTACGTCTCTCTATTACTTTTTCCTTCATCCTTCCTTCTTTTGTGCCTCAGTCAAATTTTTCCACTTTTCAGGCACTCAAAATTATCTAGAAATGGCTTCATCAGATAGAGAATTTTCTCACCTTTCCAGAAAGGTAAAATTTTCCTTCTAACTCCTTGTATTTTGCAAGTTATGGCTCGATGGAGTTTTTGAGGGAAATTTTCCCTGGGAAGGCCCACAACCAATAGGAATGTGCCACGTGGCAGGGTGGAATGGCGGGTCAGTGGAGGTAAGTTGGAAAAAATCACCAAAGAGTGGGTGGGGGTGCAAAGGAAAATTTTTTCCCACGGGCCCGCAGAGGAAAAGAAATGGCTTGAGGCCTGCGCCGAATGAGGAGGTGCCACGTGGCCATGTAGAGGTTAGACCGGCAGGGGGAAGTTGAAAAAATTTCCAAAAATGGTGCAAAGAAAATTTTTTCAGAAGCAGAAAATTGAATGAGAATGTGCCATCAAAGTGTGTCCATGACCGGTGGGGAGTTGGAGGGGCAAGTAAATTTTTCCTTTTTGCCAAAAGTAGAAGGTGCAAAGGAAAAATTGGCCCGCAGGCCCCCAAGGAGAGGAAATGGAAATTTTGGTTTAAATCCCCACGGAATAAGGAGGATGACACGTGTCCTATTCTCGGGAGTTAGGGGGGCACAGGGAAATTTGGAAATTTTCCAAAGTGTTAAAAGGCATCAAAGGGAAAAATTTGGAGTGCATGCCCTGCCAATCGAATAGGGTGTGCCACGTGTCCCAGAGCGGTGGGGGCGGAGAAATTTTGGAATTTTTTCCAAAATTCAAAAAAGGTAAAATGGCCATTTGAACCCACAGACAAATGAGGAAGTGCCACATGGCAGCGGAGTGGTGGGGCATGGAGATTTTTGGGGAATTTTTCCCAAATTCAAAAAAGGGGAAAAAATTTAGGTTTCAGCCTGCCGACCTGATTTTTGCCCCAGTTTTTCCCTAAATCTTCAGAGGGGCATATCTTTCGATCCAGAGCTCAGTTTTTCTCGATTTTGGTGTCATTGGAAAGCTATTGAAGTCCTCTACATGATGGAATCTTCAATTTTGTTTTTTGGTGGAGTTTAGTGAGAGAAAAATGAAAAAACACCTTTGGCATGGGAAAAAGAGCAGAACCGACATTCAACCACCATTTTTAATGCAGTATGGCTTCCATTCTTCTCCAGCATGGTTGAAAATCTTGGGGAATGAACTTTTAAGGGTACCCATGCTATTTTGATGGATCTGGTTGGTGGTTGAATCATTCATTTCAATTTTCCCGTGTTTCTCCTTCCTGAACTCAGTTTTTTCATTGTTAAAAGCCAGATTTGGCTCATTTGTAAAGGGTTGGACATTTTTTATGTTCTGCAGGCTCCCTCCTTCACCCTGGCAAGTGAATTTGTGGAATATCAGACCTTTTTTAGGACTACAACACGTTTTTTACCTCCTTGTTGTTGTAATGCACTGTATTTAAAAATGGAAATGACAATGCAAGCTCTGTGAATGAATTTTCAATCCTTTCTTGTGTTGTTTGCTCTATCCTAATCCTTCATTACAATTTTAGCAATTTTTGCATGATTTGTGTTGCATTTTTATAATCTGTGTCAATCTACAGAAATAGATGTTCACCACTCCTTTGGTGTATCACCTTGTCAGTTTAGTTTTATCTTCTTTTCTTTCTATCCTTGTCTCCTTGGCAGAATTAGAGTAGAATTTTGAGTTAAACCTCTACAAATTTCATGCATACATCTGATCAGAGGAGTAGAGGAACCAACCTTCAATCTGGAGATTTTTTTCCCATTTTTGCAAGTCCCACACTTGGGGAAAAGATTCCATGTTGTGCAATCACACTAAATGACCCAATTCTCACTTGCAGATCTGAAGGTCATTTAGGGGGTGCTTCTGATTTGCACTAACAGTTTTGGCACACCCGGTGGGACCTTAGAGGTCTTCATCTTCATTACAACAAAGTTGATGTGCATTTTTTGTAAGTTTCTTGCTTAAAAAGAGCCCTGATTTGCACATCTGGTGACTCCAAAGAGATAAAATCAACTGGTTTCAGCAGTCCAAGTCTGAAGATTCATGAGAAGGATCCAAACAAGGTCAAGGGCCAGAGAAGAGGGATTTTCTGAGTATCTGTAGTTATCCCCAGGAAGAAGAGAGAGGGGAAGAAGAATTCAAAGGTCTCCATCTCCACCAAACAGAACTCTATCAACTCCTCCACCTGGTAGACCTTTCACCCAATCAACAAGGGTTCTCAGGCCAATCAGAATGGCACAACCCAACCCTTATGTCAACTTCACTGGTAGTAGCCCACTTTCTCTCAATGCACAAAACCCAGTTCCAGTTGCAGCATTGAAGAACATCCCATACTTTACTGGGGAAAATCAGACCACTCCTGGTGATCATGTCAAAGACATTGCTAATGTTTGTGCAATCCATGAGATTGTTGAGATGTAAATTGCTGTCAAATTGTTGGCATCTTCATTCAAAGGGAAAGCCTTGCAATGGTTTAGGAGCCTTGGGGCAGGCTCTATCCAAAATTGGAACCAGTTGTGCATAGCTCTCCATGATCAGTTTGGAGAAAAGGGAGATAATTTGTCTCTATTGGAACAACTGACAACTATCAAGAGAGCTCCCAATGAGCAGCTAACAGACTTCAATTTCAGATTTCAAAGGACATGGGATAGAATCCTAGTGACAGTAAGGCCAACAGCTGAAGGTGCTTTCTTATACTATCTCAAAGCTTTAAATTCTGATATTTCTATGTTAATCCAATCCATGGGAGGTGAAAATATACCTGTAGCTTATAGCATCACCATTAGGGCTGAGAATTGTTTGATCCAAGCTGGTAAACTGGCACCTAGGCCTCCTATGCCCTTATATCCAAACTTGGAAAGCCCAAGCACTAGTCAAGCACCTACTTTAGCTCCTATTCCCACTCCTAGAAATCAGAGTTCAAATGAAACTTCTACTTCATCCTCTAGTGCCTCAAATGAACTTCAAGAAGTCATGAAACAATTACAAAATTTAGGCAATGAGCTGGTTACACTCAAGAGGCAGCAAGCCCAAAGTTTTAGACCTTCTTATCAGTCTCAAACTCAGCCTAATAGCAACCATATCAGCCTAATAGGCCACCCAATCTAGCTGCAAATCAAAATCAAGTAAGGCCTCCTGCCAACAGACCGTTTCTGCCCTATAACCCCAATGTTGCATCTACCTCTAAAGCCTTAGTGCTAGTGTAAAATAATATAGCTCAAGAGTATGATTGGTGTTTCCCATGCAATGAACCTCACAACCAGTCTATGTGCTTCAATGGTGCTTTGAACCAAGCTTTGATGGTGACAAAAATTGGCATAGAGAGTGAGGTGAGTCAAGAAACAAACCAACAACAAGGAACATCTCAGCAAAATACAACTCCAAATGAGACTACACTTGTGAATTGGCAGGCTGAAGATTTTTGTGGTATGAATCAAACAATTTCTCATAATGTAGCAGCTAACACATGGTCAAAGAAGAGGAATATTGGTGAAGGGCAGTCATTAGCTCTAGGTGATCCACAACCTTCCATCACTCCACAAAGTGTTGGCAAGCAAAATGCAGTTCCAAATGTGCAAGGACAGCCCAAGCCACCTTCTAGACCAGCTCAAATGCCAGCTGTTGCAGCCCATGTACAAGAAAAGAATGTGCAGGCTAAGGGGCAGAAAAGAGATGTTTCATCCCCATTTAACATCATTGAACAAATGAAGAAGACAAATGTGAATATATCTATGTGGGAATCACTATCCATCCCAGGCCAAAGGGATCTACTACAAGCTGCCATGAAGAATTGGTCAACTTCAAATCAGCAAGCTCATATGCAAGAGAAGGTACTCACAAATGCTGCTCAGCCTGAGGGGAAGCTTGGAGGACAGCAAGGTAAAGTTTTGAATCCCCCTCCATTCTATGTTTCATTGATCATTGGGGATAAACTAGTACACAATTGTATGATTGATTCTGGGGCAAGTAGTTCTGTGATGCCCAAGCAAATAGCTGATCAGCTGGGCCTCCAATATGAAGTCATATCCAAAGGGGTGGTGCAACTGGATGGGACAATAGTAACAACAGTAGGGGTAATTAAATATTTGAGCCTCACTTTGCATGCATGCCCCAATGTCACTGTTTTGCAAGATGTGTCAGTGATAGATTTACCACCACTTTTTGCCCTATGTTTGTCAAGGGATTTCACAGCTAGAATTGGAGGCTATTTATCTACTGATTGGTCACACATGTTGTTTCAGACCAGATATGGAACTAAGGCCACAATCAGGTCTGAACCTATTGCAAACTTTCACATTGAGCCTCATACTCCAAGCCCAATCAATGCCAACTGTTCAACATTTGATCAAGAGGATTATCCAGGCACAGATGAAGCTGACACCAAAGTTGGAAGCATCCCAGATTTGACTCTTGATGAATGGGCAAGCAAGGTACATGCTTTTGATCCCTACAAGGAAATAGAGGAATCTGAACTAGGAGTTTATTACATGCATGAAGAAAATCAGCCTATTCCTAGCATCACCAAGCCAGACCATAAAGATGACAATGAGGTATGGCAGCTGTTCTTTGATGGATCAAGAAGTAGACAAGGTGCAGGGGGGAGCTATGCTTGTTTCACCTCAAGGCATTAAGTATTATTCAGCTTTTAGATTTCAGTTTGCATGTTCTAACAACACTGCTGAATATGAAGCTTTGATACATGGATTGCATTGGTCAAGAAAGAGAGGTATCAAAAACTTACAAGTCTTTGGTGACAGTGAGCTGATTGTTAATCAAGTTAAAGGGCAACATGCTGCCAAAAATGACCTACTCAAGAGTTATAAGAATAGGGTGTGGGACCTCATTGAGGATTTTGAAGGCTTTGGCATCAACTCCATCCCTAGGAAAGAAAACCAAGCTGCTGATAGGCTTGCAGCAGTTGGAGCAGCCTTTGATGTTGTGGAGAGTATCAAGGAAGATAAAGTGCAGCCAAAAATTCATGTGATTGTAAGGCCATCAGTGCCAGACAATAATGTAAGTTGGAAAGTGTTTGAAAGTGACCAACAAATCATCAATTTCTTGCAAGAAGAAGCTGAGTTCTCAGCCAAAAATCAGGAAAAGTTAGAACAACAGTATGGTGATCAAGTGGTACAGCTGAGAACCAACAAACTACCAAAAGGACTTGTCACTTTGGAGTCCATCTTTAATCCTAATGATCAATTTAGGAAGGAGAAAGCAAACATCCAAGTCAAGGGAGAAGATTCAGTGCCCATCTCGGTGGGAGAAGGAAAATCACTTCAAATTGGTAAAGTGGCAACCAAGCAAGAAAGGTATGAGTTCATGCAACTTTTCCAAGAGTTCCCAGATATATTTTCTTGGAGCTATGAAGACTTGAGAGGTTTCAATCCCAAGCTAGCTCAACACACAATTGAATTAGATCCAAGTGCTAAACCCATCAGGAAAAAACAAAGACCGGTCAATCCACACATGGAGCCTCTCATGAAGAAGGAATTGAATAAGTTAATAGAGGCAAGTATCATATTTCCCATCAAGCATTCAAGCTGGGTTGCAAACTTGGTTCCAGTTAGAAAGAAGAGTGGAGAAATCAGATTGTGTGTAGACTTTAGAGATTTGAATAGAGCATCCCTCAAGGATCATTACCCACTTCCTTCTATGGAGCAGATTTTGCAAGTTGTTGTTGGCTCTGAGAGGTTTTCATTGCTAGATGGTTATTCAGGGTATAATCAGATCATGGTAAAGGAGGATGATCAGTTCAAAACAGCCTTCACCACCAAATGGGGAACCTATGCATATAGGAAAATGCCATTTGGGTTGTCTAACGCCGGAGCTACCTTCCAAAGGGAAATGGATATGGCATTCAAGGGATTGATCAACAAAATAGTGCTGATATACCTAGATGATATTACTGTATTTTCTAAAAGTGCAGCAGATCATCTCTTTCATTTGAGACAAGTGTTCCAAAGATGTAGAAGATTTGGGGTATCCTTGAATCCCAAAAAATGTATTTTCCTAGCTCATGAAGGAAAGCTCCTAGGCCACATTGTTTCCAAAGAGGGATTAGCAATTGATCTAGAGAGGGTTGAAGCAATAAAAGCACTACCATTACCAAGTCACAAGAAGGCCCTTCAAAGTTTCTTGGGAAGAATCAATTTTGTTCGAAGGTTTGTTCCAGACTTTGCAGCCCTTGTCAAGCCAATAACTATGATGTTGAAGAAAAGTATGGCTTTCAAATGGATAGCTGAAGGTAAGGCAAGTTTTGAGGCAATCAAAGAGGCTATCTCACAAGCTCCAACTCTCATTAACCCAGATTTCTCTAAGGATTTTATCCTTTATGCATTTGGCGGTGATGATACAATTTCTACAATTTTAGTACAACAGAACAAAGAAAATGCAGAGCAGCCAATTGCCTTCTTTAGCCAAAGCTTGGAGGACTATGAGGTGAGGTATTCCTTCATTGAGAAGCATGTTCTTGTAGTGATTAGGAGCTTGAAGAAATTTAAGCATCTAGTTTCAAACAACAAGGTTCAACTGTTGGTTTCTCATGTGGGAGTTAAGGACTTCCTCCTCAACAAAGACCTAAATGAAAAATGTGCAGGGTGGATTACTCGTGTCATGGAGTATGACATTGAGATCAAAGTCACCAAGCTGGTCTGAGGAAAGGGATTGTGTGAGCAGCTGGTCTTGAGCAAATCAATGGAAGCAAGCAATGGGAAGGATGTTGTTTTGGCATTGCAAGACAACCAAGAACAAAGAGGTGTTCAAGAAGAGAATGGTGGTATGCTCACTCCTTGCTGGACCCAAGACATAATGCACTTCTTACAAATAGGCCTATGCCCTCCAGAGATGAACAAAACCAAGAGAAGACACTTCAGATTGCAGGCTATTCCATATGCACTTGTTGATGGTGTCTTGTTCAAAAAGGATATAAATGGAGTGCTGCTGAGATGCATTGGGACAAATCAAATTAAGAGAATGTTAGAAGAGTTCCATGGTGGATCAGCTGGGGGTCATTTTTCTCCAAGAGTGACAGCCCTCAAGATTATGAAGGCTGGCTATTATTGGCCCAAGGTGTTTAGTGATTGTTATGCGTGGATCAAGAGGTGTAAAAATTGTGCATTCTTCACAGGCAAGGAAAGATTAGCAGCCCTTCCATTGCACCCAATTTCAGTTGACCAGCCATTCATGCAATGGGGTTTGGACTTCATTGGAGTCATTAACCCAAACTCAAGCCAAGGACACAAGTGGATTCTAACAGCAACAGACTACTTCACCAAATGGACTGAGGTGGTGGCACTCAAAGAGGCAAATGAATCTAGCATTCTAGACTTCTATGAGGGGATAGTAACCAGATTTGGTATACCTACCACTATAATATCAGATAATGCATTGGCATTCATAGGATCAAAGGTAACTGAATGGGCTTGTTAAGAATGGGATCTATCTGAGCACTTCATCAAATTATTACCCTCAAGGTAATGGCCAAGCTGAGTCTACCAACAAGAACCTATTAAAGATCATCAAGAGGACTCTTGATGAAAATCAGAGGACTTGGCACACTAAACTTAAATCAGCCTTATGGGCTGATAGGATAACTCCCAAGAGATCCACTGGTAACTCTCCATTCAGACTTGTTTATGGAAGAGAGGCAATCTTGCCTATGTCACTTGAGTTGCCAACGTTGGAACTCATGAAGCAATTGGAATTGTTGGAGTTTGAACCCATGGAGGTTAGATATGTAGAATTGATGGAACTCCAAGAAATCAGAGAGCATGCAGCCCAAACAATGGAGAAGGACCAAGCCTTGATCAAGAGAACCTTTGATAGGAAAGCTAAGGCTAGAACCTTCCAAGTTGGAGATTTAGTGTTGAAATGGGATGCAGACTGAGCAAAGCTAGGAAGGCATTCAAAGTTTGATGCCATTTGGAGTGGCCCCTACATGGTCACAAAATGTAAGAACAACAATGCCTTCCAATTGTCTACATTGGATGGTGAAGAACTGCAGATTCCAGTTAATGGAATCCATCTAAAGCATTGCTACTAGAAGGGAAACTCCTCACCTTTGTACATATTAGCTTAGATTTTCATTCCTCCAAGTGCTTGTGCACATTGTTTTTTTGTAGCTTAGTTTTACATTTCCCTAAGTGCTTTGGCACAAGCTTTGTTGTCCCAAGGATGCATCTTTGCAGGCCATGTTCCAGATCAAGTGATGTTCTACTCTCACAATCTTCTTTCTAGAAATTTTCTAATGAGTTGAGAGTACCAAGCAGTTAAGTTGATGACTCCATTGCCCAATGGATTGCTTCAGGCGCTGGTCACTTCATCCAGCAGGCAGATGACCCCTCTGAGTCACCAAATTGTTATCCAAAATAAGCCCCTGCTTATTTTGGCTAACTTTCCTTCATCCTTCCTTCTTTTTGTGCCTCAGTCAATTTTTTCACTTTTCAGGCACTCAAAAATTATCTAGAAATGGCTTCATCAGATAGATAATTTTCTCACCTTTCCAGAAAGGTAAAATTTTCCTTCTAACTCCTTGTATTTTGCAAGTTATGGCTCGACGGAGTTTTTGAGGGAAATTTTCCCTGGGAAGGCCTGCAACCAATAGGAATGTGCCACATGGCAGGGCGGAATGGCGGGTCAGCAGAGGTAAGTTGGAAAAATCACCAAAGAGTGGGTGGGGCACAAAGGAAAAAATTTTCCTGTGGGCCTGTGGAGGAAAAGAAATGGCTTGAGGCCCGCGCCTAATGAGGAGGTGCCACGTGGTGGCGGAGGTCGGACCGGTGGGGGTAAGTTGAAAAAATTTCCAAAATGGCGCAAAGGAAAATTTTGGCCCAGAAGCCCCATGTTGAATGAGAGTGTGCCACATGTCCATGAGGGTGGGGAGTCAGAGGGGTGGAGTAAATTTTGGCTTTTTGCCAAAATAGTAAAAGGTGCAAAGGAAAATTTTTGGCCCGAAAGCCCGCAGAGAAGGAAAAGAAATTTGCAAAGGCCCGCGGACCAATCGGAGGATGACACGTGTCCTAGTCGTGGCGGGGGTCAGAGGGGCACGGGGGATTTGGAAATTTTTTCCAAAGTGGTCAAAAGGTCAAAGGAAATTTTTTCCTGGAGCCCGTGGAGGAAATAAAATTGATTAAGGCCCGCGCCAAATCATAGTGTGCCACGTGGCAGCGGAGGGTAGCGGGGATGGAAATTTTGGAATTTTTTCCAAAATTCAAAAAAAGGTAAAATGGCCATTTGAACCCGTAGATGAATGAGGAAGTGCCATGTGGTAGGAGAGTGGTGGGGCATGGAGCTTTTTGGGGAATTTTTCCCAAATTCAAAAAAGGGGAAAAATTTTAGGTTTCGGCCTGCCGACCCAATTTTTGCCCCAGTTTTTCCCTAAATCTTCAGAGGGGCATATCTTTCGATCCAGAGCTCAGTTTTTCTTGATTTTGGTGTCATTGGAAAGCTATTGAAGTCCTCTACATGATGGAATCTTCAATTTTGTTTTTTGGTGGAGTTTAGTGAGAGAAAAATGAAAAAACACCTTTGGCATGGGAAAAAGAGCAGAACCGACATTCAACCACCATTTTTAATGCAGTATGGCTTCCATTCTTCTCCAACATGGTCAAAAATCTTGGGGAATGAAATTTTAAGGGTACCCATGCTATTTTGATGGATCTAGTTGGTGGTTGAATCATTCATTTCAATTTTCCCACGTTTCTCCTTCCTGAACTCGAGTTTTTCATTGTTAAAAGCCAAATTTGGCTCATTTGTAAAGGGTTGGACATTTTTTTATGTTCTACAGGCTCCCTCCTTCACCCTGACAAGTGAATTTGTGGAATATCAGACCCTTTTTAGGACTGCAACATGTTTTTTACCTCCTTGCTATTGTAATGCACTGTATTTAAAAATGGAAATGACAATGCAAGCTCTGTGAATGAATTTTCAATCCTTTCTTGTGTTGTTTGCTCTATCTTGATCCTTCATTACAATTTTAGCAATTTGTGCATGATTTGTGTTGCATTTTTTATAATCTGTGTCAATCTACAGAAATAGATGTTCACCACTCCTTTGGTGTATCACCTTGTCAGTTTAGTTTTATCTTCTTTTCTTTCTATCCTTGTCTCCTTGGTAGAATTAGAGTAGAATTTTGAGTTAAACCTCTGCAAATTTCATGCATACATCTGATCAGAGGAGTAGAGGAACTAGCCTTCAATCTGGAGATTTTTTTCCCATTTTTGCAAGTCCCACACTTGGGGAAAAGATTCCATGTTGTGCAATCACACTAAATGACCCAATTCTCACTTGCAGATATGAAGGTCATTTAGGGGGATCATTATTCTCTACATTTTCATTATGTATTTCATCCCAATTTTCTAATACATTAGCTACATTTGATATAGCGGATGTACCTTGCCCTGCTCAAAGTTTTTGCATTCTCTTCAATTTCGTTATTCTCTTCTCTTCCAATTGCTTCGGTGTTTTATTATTGACTTTCTTCTTGTCCTTAGCTTGAAATTTATCACCCATGATTAGAAAAAATAAACTAGTGGGGTATGGGACAAAATGAAATATTAAAAAATCGTGTAAGAATGTAGATAATATTGTAGACAAAACAAAATGTTTGTAGAATTCCCGTGAAAGAGATCAAAGGGACGTTGGGGGGCCACAATATATAAAAAAAAAAAAAATGAGTACGTGTTCTGTAACGTGTACGTGTTTTGTGTTTTCTCTTTTCCCAAGCCATGCCTCAAGGCTTGGGATCTGGTTTGGATCCCCAAGCCTGAGGCATGGACCTGTAAAAACACAACAAACAACGAGGTTTTACAAGAAAATTTAAAAATGACACTTCCTCTATGATAAATCAAAATAAAATAATCGATCCATTTTAAAAAAATTATACCACGACGTAGAGCAAAGTCTCTTCTTTCTAAAAATATAATTTTCTATTTTTTTTTTACTAATATAAGGTTTCCATATTATTTATTTTCTAACTATGCCTTTTTATAGGTATTTTTGAAGTGTAAATATGTCTATCTTTCATGGTGTATCTTTTATTTGGGTCATCTAGATTAAAGATTTTTTATACTAGCCCAAACTAGGCATAATTCTATACATATTAAAAAAATTCTAATTTTTGATATTTTTTGAGGTAGTTAGGGGGGCCATGGTCGGAGCTCCGTTGTTTTTCAAAACATAAAATTTTTGTACTAAAAAAATCATAAATAAAATTTTTTTTGCTAAAAAAATCTTTAAAAAATGGAGCCCAAACTAGATGCTCCTAGCTATCTTTCTACCAAAGGGTTTTCAAAAATACTAAATGGTGGGGGGCACAAAAGTCACTTTATTATGTTTTTTAACAAAAACATGAGTATGTGTTGGTATTTTAGTTGTTTGACCCACTTAAACTTATCTTTTTTCAATAAAATTTAGTAGCTTAGAAACTAGACTCAAAATGCTACGATTATTTACAGGAAATAATTATGAGTATTGGTCATTAACCATGAAGGCACTATTTAGATCCCAAGATGTGTGGGAAATCGTAGAGAATGGGTACACAGAGCCCAAAAATGCAGCAGCATATAACACACTCTCACAGTTAGAGAAAGACACTTTGAAGGAATTAAGAAAGAAACTACAAAAGTTTTCCTACAAAATTTTATCCTTTGATAGTTTCTATTGAAGAAACTAAGGATCTAAGTCAGTTTTCAATTGATGAGTTGCATACATCACTAATAAATCATGAACAAAGGTTGAATAGATCACATGTAGTTGTAGATCAAGCATTTTCATCACAGGTATCAAGAAATCGTGGAAGAGGAAGAGGACATTTCAACGCTAGATGCAGAGGAAGAAGTTTATCTAGAGGACGTAGCAGCGGTCCATCAAACTCAAGTGGAAGAGGACATAGTCAAGAGTACAATCATAATCATTTTTTAGGCCAAAGATAGGATAAATCACATGTGCAGTGTCACTATTACAAGAGATATGGGCACTACACTTTTGAATGTAGGACAATATGATCAAAACAAGAAAAATAAAAATTAGGTTGGAAACTCTACTCCAAGCTCTATGTTTATTGCATGCACAAAGATTGCCGAAACATCGCCTATTGAGTGTAATCTGTCCCAAGAGAGTCCTAGTGATGTGTGGTATTTTGATTCTAGTTGCAGTAATCACATGTCAGGTAACTTAGATTTATTTTCTAATTTGGATGAGTAAGTAAAGATAAAAGTTACCCTTGGGAATAATAATATAGTGACTATAAAAGACAAATGAACAATCACCATTCTAAAAAAAAAGGGGGAACAAAAGATTATGCAAGATTTTTATTATGCTGCAGGTTTGAAGCACAATCTTATGAGAATTGGTTAATTGGTACAAAAGGGATACAAAGTTTACATTGAAGAAAATGAATGTGTGATCATGGATAAAGCTCTAAATACCCAGGTGATTGCTAAAGTGAAGATGAAAAGCACCATAATGTTTCATCTGAAGATTATACCAACCACATCCGGATTTCATACTATAGATCAATCCAGAGCTAAGGGGACTGGATCAAATTTTTAGTCAGTTGAAAAATATGAATCATGGCTATGACATCTTAGGTTTGGTCATTTAAACTTTGGTGGTTTGAATTTATTACACAAAAAAAAATATGGTGAAAGGTTTTCCTTTGATTCAGAAAATAAATAGAGTTTGTGAAGGTTGTATTTTAGAGAAGTAACATAGAGAATCTTTGTCAGTTGGTGAAACAAGAAGAACAAGTGCACCACTTGGAGATTGCTCATATTTTATGAAATTCATTGATGATTATACAAGGAAGACATGGGTGTACTTTTTGAGAGATAAATTAGATGCTTTTGATATATTTCAGCAGTTCAAGGCTTTAGTGGAAAAGTAAAGTGGGTACTGCATCAAAGTTCTAAGGACAAAAAAAGGAGGTGAGTATGTTTCCAATTCTTTTATGAATTTTTGCAAATATCATGGTATACACAAGTAATTTACTACCAGGTATACACTACAACAAAATGGTGTGGTAGAGAGAAAGAATAAAACCATCATGGAGATGGTGAGAATTATGATGAAGGAAAAACATCTTTCAAATGAGTATTGGGTAGAAGCAGTAGCAACTACTGTTTACATCATAAACAGGTGTCCAATGAAAATTGTTCAAAACATGGTTCCTCAAAAAATTTTGACTAAGAGGAAACACAATGTTTCTAATTTTAGAGTTTTTGGTTGTGTGGCATACACACATGTGCTTGATGAGCTAAGGAATAAGTTAGACAACAAAGGAGAAAAATACATTATTTTTGGATATTCAGAGAATACAAATATTACAAGTTGTTTAATCTAGTTACCAGAAAGGTCATAATCAACATAGATGTACATTTTGTTGAAAATGAGGCATGGGATGAAAGTATTGAGAAAATAGTCAGTGTAGCAGTTGCTATTCCTCATGATGATATGATAGATGAAAGCATTGAGCAATAAGGAATTGTATCTTCTTTGAATCTTAGACATGCACCACAAGTTGTAGCAAAAGCTACACCTCCATCTATATCTAGGAGGTCTCCAAGATCTCAGTCATCTTCAACCATGTAGTAGACACCACAAAGAACACTAGAAGCTACTCCTTCAGTAAAAAACAGCTCATCATCAGGTAGCCCTTTGTACCAAAAAACAAGGAGTCTTAGTGAGATTTATAATGTTGATACAACTAATGCTTTTTCAGTTTTTGCATTGTTTTCTCAAGATGTAGATCCAATATACTTTGAAGAGGCTATAGAAAATTGTTGGGACCCCAAAATATTGGGTAAGTACAAAAAGGTGCATAGGCGCGCAAGGCCTAGTTGAAGAAGGGCGAGTAAGGAGAAGGAACGTAGGATAGGGTTTAAGGAAGGGTTTAAGAAAACCCGTGGTACACGCATGGATAGAGCTAAGGTTTCAGGACTTAGCCATATTGGGAATTTTGGGAAGGACACGAGAAAAGCGTGACCTGATAGTGAATGAGAAGTGGATAAGGTGCTAGCCTGGCATTGTGGTGCCCACAAAAGGAACATGCCTAGTGATAGAGGAATCCAGAAGACCATCGTTAAAAGGAGTGGAGAGCTTGAATCTGAAGGAGCATGCTTCTATGGAGGACCACTTGGACACTTGGTGATGGATATGTAGCCCCAAAAAGCAAGTCGGTGGTTGAAGAAACCTATATATACAAGCACCCACATAGTAGAAAGATATATACAAGAGGAGAATATAGAGAGTGGAGCTCTGCAAAAATACTGCAAGAAATCTATGGGATTGGGTAGAAGCTATATAAGGGAGTAATGTATTAAGGGGATGGGTTATAAATTTTTCTTTGTATACATGAAGGACATGATCCCTGTTGTGATGTATGACTTCGGTTTGATCAATTAGTAGTAGTCTAATGGATCCATTAAATATAATGAGGTTACAAACATGAATGAGTATGAATGTAATTGATTCGGTTCATATCTATACCTTTTCATTTCTGTTCATGGATGTTATGGAATAGATTTAAATCCTTATGTATTTTCCTTTATGTTGTAGTTCTATCTATTATCTGTAAGTACCCTCTGTTTGGAATGAATCCATTTGTCTAGAGGCCATTCTGAGCCCTATGATGATTGTATGTCTCATTTCCACCTTTATTCATTAAGTTCATGACATAGATGATGGTTGCCCACTTAAATCACATAAAAGAGAGACTCGGCGCTCGTGTGTGCCTCAAGTGAGCACCCAGTGCCTACTGGGTGATAGGTCGGCGCGCATGGGATTTATTTCCTTTGTGACAGGTGTAAAAATGACTACATCTTGGTTCCATTGCCGGGACCTCTTTTCAAATTTGTAGTGGGAAGTGGCATACATCATGATCTGTGCAATACATGATGATAGAGAATTTAACCTTGGAAAGTGTTGAATCATGGTTTAAAAGCACAGAGGATAAATTTTCTCAGAGATTCAGCACTAGAATTGAGTTTGATGCACGCATATGGGTAGAAGAGAACATCTACCATGATTTATGTGAAACTTTTTTCTGTTACTTCCTAGTAGAATAGTATGAATGGCTCTTAACATATGCATCTAGATCAAGCTGGTATTATAGATCATGTGTGTGGACCCAAGAAGAATACCAGAGGCTTCAGGATACAGATCTGACATGGGTTCGTGTTGTGGATCATTGGTGGAAAGGAGTACTGGCTAGCTACACTCTAGAGTACACTATTTCTACATATTCTTGTCTGGAAGTTACTGAGTTTGAGTTTCTGTAGGAGCCCAGAGGATCATTTCTACGTGTTATCCCTCTGGAAATGAAGATCATGATTGTTACCTTGAGTTTAGAGGCATTTCCAATGGCTAGATAAACTATTCTGGGCATTAGGTGAGGAAGCTAGGGTGGAGGAAGATGGCAGATATTACGACGGAGAAAGAAAGGGAGGAGAGACAACTCAAGTATAGTGAAGCGTGTGAAAGGGATATTTCTAGAAAACACAAGTTTACAAGTGTGATGGATCTATGGAGGTAGACGTTGTGGGAAGGAGTTGAGATTCACGCAGAGGACGTGGAACTTGAGAAGTCTGTGATATCCCATCTTGGCAAGTGCATAAGAGAGACCCCTTCAACTTCTGATGAGAGTTCGTCACATGGAGAGAGAAGAGTCATTAGCATGTATTTAAACCCACCTAGTGACCAAACCATGGCACTTGGTTTTCCAGATCAAGGAAGGAATATCACTAACCCAGTTGGTATCAGTGGAATTGACAGATCTGCGCCCAGGAGATACAATTTTTCATTTCCCACTTCTATGGCTACACATACTATTCAAGTATTTAGAGGAATTTTTAAACAAGGAGAAAGTACACAAGCCTTCAGTCTCACATCTGGGAGTGGCACGGGGTACACTAGTGGTAGTGGGGCATTATCACAGACTGTGGGCATGTAGTTCAGTGGAACTTTGGGGACCCTTGGCACGACCACTATAGGACCTGGTCTACTTGGTGGGTCAAGAGGAACATGACCTGGTGGATCTGGTGGCTTAGGAGGAATAGGACCTGGTGGATCTAGTGGCTTAGGAGGCACAAGACATGGTGGATCCGGTGGCAGAGAAAACACTGGAGGGAACCAAGGCTCTTGCTTAGGAGGATAAGGGCCCCGGCCACCTCCTCAAGTCTTATTTGAGATGTCTTTAAATTTTCCAAATTACAGAGGTATTGAAGATGCTGCAGAACATGTTCACAAGTGTGAGCTACTATGGCGCACAAAGGGGATCACAACCCCGGAGTGAAAGGCAAGCCAATTTGCAACGACATTGCAGGGGCGCGCGCATAGCTGGTATAGGAAATATGACCCTCATCAAATGGTGGTGGATTATACTGCTTTAAAGAATGCCTTCTTAGCAGAATTCCACATCCGTAAGTTTAAATAGAAGAGTATCAGTGCCCTGAAGGAGATTCAATAGGGAATTTCAGAGAGTGTGCGGGAGTATGATGCATGGTTCAAAACCCTCATGTCAAAATTATCATATGACATTCACCCTTCATAGTATGCTCAATGGTTTTTTGGGGGGTTGATAACACTTTTTAGAAGAGCTCTATCTCATAAAACTTTCATAGACCTGCACAAGGCATTAGAAGATGCTCTACGTGCTGAAGCTATTGGAAATGTTGATACTCGTGTTAGCCCGTTTCTAGAAGCTCAAATTACTGCTATGGCTAAGCAGCTAGAGAAGTTGTCTGTGAACTCAGCCCATTAGACTCGCAGTGGTATATGGTGTACAAATTGTGAAGTAGAGGGGCATGTCAATGATAGTTTCCCCCGTAGGATAGTATGCGCCGTAATAGTAGACTTTGAAATTTATGATGGGGACCATGATGCAAGTAGATGTCCCTTGTTACAGTGTGAAATTCGGAAGAATGTGTCTTGCTATTGTAAGATCTACACCTCTATGACCCATGATAATAAGGATTGGAGGCTTATTGACCAGATCCATGAGGCCATTGATCATGGGGTGCACCAGACTAACATAGCCAGTAGTTCTAAAGGTGATGATCACCGTTATGAGGAGCAGGTAGATGGAGGCGCACGCGAAAGGGGATTTCGTGGAGGATTCCATGGTCATGGTAACCACGGAAGAGGAAGAAGTGAGTTCCCACGTGGAACCTATTTTAATTTTGGGTCTACAAAGAATTACAAATGAGAGTTGTAATGCCCCGCCTCGGGACACCGGAAAACCACTACTGAAAAAGACTAAAATTTTGGGTAATTTTTTTTTTATGAAACTAAATAATACTAGTGTTTGCTTCACTATTTCCCATTAATAATTAATTCATTCTAATTTAATTTACCCAAAATTAAATAAACACTGGCCCAAAATAATATAATTATTTTATCCTATAATAAGTTACTAGGGTCACCATAATAAGTCTACACACCTTATAACTTTACTTGTTTCCTCCTTTTGTTTATTAACTTTCCCACACACCCTTCTTTATTTTATTTCCCGAATTCCCATAAAATTTTCATGACTTAAACTGTGTGTAGGGTTTAATTTGAGCCCTAGGATGGATCTAATATTGACCATTGATTTTGAATTTTACCCTAAATTTACCCTAATCATCTCTCTGTTTACTTTTCCTTTCTATTCTTCTTCTCATTTTGTTTTGTGTTGTCATTTGTATGCACAGGTTGTGGAGGAGCTCAAAGAGAGAAAAATTCATGGAATTTCTCTTTGATGAGAAGGATCCTAATAATATTTCATTATTATTTATTTTGTATACCAATTGTAGCTGGGATCCTCTCAATTTAAGCATTCCTTTCATAGTCACCAAGTCATTATGGTTATTTATTTTGTTTTAGAGACACATTTTCCCTGATATGTATATATATGTTATACCCAATACAACAAAGAAACTGGTAAGACCGAAATACCACTGTTACCTAATCCATGGATTAGAGGAAGATCCCGGCATCCAAGTCTGTGTATAGGTGGCGGTGGTATTGGAAGAGGCGGTTGGCCATGGAGAAGGGGAATAGGGAAATCGATGGATAAGGGCCTTCGCAAGGTTGGGGGTGGAAACTGCATGGGGATGGCGTAAGGGGATGGTGTGGGGAGTTAGAGGATGGACAATGGGCTGTGGTTTGGGAACAATGCAGGTGTGGGGGAGGGCTCGGCCCTCCCCTCAATATATTTTCTTCTTTTTTTAATTTTAAAACATAAACTTTCCCCTCGTATATCTTGTTTAACAAAATTTTTGTTTAGATTTTTTTTTAAATTTATTTTTATTAAGTTTAATTTATTATGTTACACACACACACACACACACACACACACACACACACACACACACACACACACACACACACACACTCACTCACTCACACACACACACACACACACACACACACACACACACACACACACACACACATATAATAAAATGTAATTATATATTATAATACTTTTCTATTATAATTTATATGAGAACAAAAGTAAACATATTTATATGACATAATATATTTATATTAAAATATATAAAATATAATACATCTAAATTTCAAGAAATGGAACCTTATATATATATAATTAATGAATCATAAAATGAACTATAACTAGATTTATACATACACCATCTTGCAATTGAGTAATTTTTTTTACATAGTTCAATATTATAAGACAATCACCTTTTTACATATGTATTTTTATATATTTGTTTTTGTTGTAAATTACTTCTCATACCATGTTAAAGAAAAATTATCCCAAGTTGTATCCTTTGAAGGTATGTTTAGACATTGATATATAGTTTTGAAATACCTACTCCTTTCCAATATATCCATTTCATTTAAAAGAGAGACAACTAATTGTGTTCTATTTGCAAATTTGTAAAATTTATAAGGAAAGATGTATTTCAAAATCATTCCTTATTTTACATTCAATCAATTTACAAGATTTGTCAAGAAAGAATTCAACAAATAATTTTTTTTTTAATAGATCCACTTTCCTTCAAAAAGGAGTTACAACAAGTTCATAATAAAGGAACATCTTGTTACAATATTTCTTTACAAGGAGTTCAAGCTCAATATGCAATATATTTCAAAGATACACGAACTACTCAAGAAAAACATACTACAAGCCCCTTTGCAATATTTAAGGGAGAATGCTTAAACAAAAATGACTCAAGTTTACAAGAAATACCAAATACAAAAATTGAGATTTTACAAGACAATGAAAGCTTCCACAAAGCAAAATTCTTAAAGATACAATTACAAAGATGTCCACAACAAGATGAAGAAGACAATGAGAAGCCAAGATGACAAGAATCTCCAACTATATTCCACATTTAGCTCCAACTTTCAAATGCTCTCAAAGAACCAACACGAGGAGAAAATGCTTGTTTAACCATCCAACATTTAGGCATCACTACATGCCTTTCCAAGGTTGGAAAACATGCTAGCCTCCCCTAATCCCATGGGAGAGAGGACTAGCTTCCAAAAACTTTGCACAAGAGTAAGGGGAGACACAACAACATTACATTTTCACATTTAAGAAAAACTAAAACACTAAGAAGAACACTGAAATTTTGGCAAAGAAAAAAAGAGGAGAAACCATATTCTCCCTTCAAAAAAAATGGGGAAGAGAAGAAGAAATCTCCAAGTGCCAAAAATGTAGTCCAACATTGGATGCACATAAACAATATTCTTCACAACCTCATTATTCCTCCAAAGTCATCAATCCCTCCTTATTTCTCCACCCATTCACCAAAACCCTTCTTGGGAGGATTTTAAAACCCATTGGGTTTCCTCAACAAGAATGGGGATGAGGGTTCAAACAATATATGAACCACCTTCCCCACCTCAAACAATATGAGGGGGGTAAAAAAATGAACCTACATGGCTTGCCCATCAAGCCATGAGGGTTAAGAGGGAAAATCCCTCTCTCCCCCCCCATAAACTCCAAAATCCATCATTCATATGATGGATGGAGAAAAATAAAACACAAGGCATACTCAACAAATAGCAACACACAAGAAACAACAGACACATTTTAACCAAAACAAGACTAAGATCTAACATAATATAAAACATAAAATGAGCTCAAGGATCCTACCTCCAAAAGCTCTCCAACACTCTAGCTTTTCCATTTCCTTATCCAAGAAAGCTCTAGCTCCAAAATCACCAAGCCCCCAAGCAAAAGCTCCAAAAAAAAAGTCCTCTTCTTCCAACATGAGGGAGATTTTGAAGAGAAGCCAACAAATATCCTCACAAATGAGGGGGTGACATGTGTCACCCCTGTCTTCCCTCAAAGTTAAAGATTCTCAAAATAAAAGAGAGAAAAGATAAAATAGCTTTTAACACCCTTCTCCCAAATTACCTAAAATGAAAAACAAAACAAACTTGTGCAACTTTTAACAAACACACATCCCAATCCATCTTACATGGATGGTGACCAAAGAGAGGCAAAATGGGAGGGAAACTCCCTCTATGCCTTGAAATTAAGCCCCCCTACCTATTAGGTAGTGTCCAAGGGCCTATTTTCATGCTAAGTGAACTCCCAAACTTAAAGGGGGCCACTTAAAATGCCTAAAATAGCAAAATTTCGGGTTTGGCACATTTGGGAACAAGTGTAGAGGATGTGGGGCCCATCCAAGAGTTCACACGTGACCCTAATCCCCTCTAATTAAATACATCATTACCCAAACACAAAATTTATGCAAGTGGGGACCATTAAGTCCCCAAATCAAGTTTACAAAGAAAACTAAACATCCTATACAAGATTAATATTACATGACATACTACATTACAAATGAGGGTCACTCATGGTGCCCAAAATAATGAAAGCTAATACTAAGGATTCATACAATAAACATGGTTAGGACTTAGCCCTATGGGCGGCTTGTGCATAATTTGTGTAGCCTCCCTGAAACCCACGTTCTCCTATGACCTGTGACCATGTCCGATATAATGTACATCAACTACTCGCTAAGCAATCAATGAAATATATGATATCCTAACATCATTATGAAATTTTAAGTGCGAAAACATGCTCAATTACACACAGTTTACCATGAGTTAGTCATAGAGATAATTATAAATGAAATACATCCATATAATCTAGACATGTGACTAAGCAAAATATCCAACATATATCAATTAGGTCCAAACAACATCGTAATAAGTTAGTATCTGAAATATCAATGAAAAATTGTCAACAGACTAATCAAGTAAAATTAGTGCTATGCACCAAAATCTCCATACATGTCCAAGAAGGTCAAAAATCATAACATATTGTCCAACATATATCAAATCCCTATCAAATCATGTCTATGAATAAAGAAGTCAAAAGATAACTGAGGCTATAAGAATGTGGGCACTACATCCCCCTCTCTTAAAATTAGACTTCCTCCTGCAAGTCACTAAAAGAGATAGGGATATTTGGCCCTCAATGGTGTAGCATCCTCCCAGGTAGTTGCTTTCTCATCATATCTATCCCACTACACTCTAACTTGGTCCAAGTCTCGACCTCAAAGGGTCACCTCCGGTGCTCCAGTATGCGTATGGGCTCTAGCCTCCACTGCCCTTCGTCCTTTACCTATAATGTCGACTAATCCAAAACATGAGAAACATCTGGTACATATCTACATAGTACAGAAACATGAAATACATTATGGGCCCATGCAAGGCGTTTTGGAAAAGCTAGGAGATAGTTAACTAGACCGATGACCTCATAAATGTCAAAGACCCCCACATAATGAGGTGACAGCTTAGAACCCTTTCCATAGAAGATTGGACTCTTATGTGGATGAAATCTCAAGAAGACTTTGTCACCCACTGCAAAGTGACGATCAATCCTCTTGGTGTCTGCATACGCCTTTTGGCATGCTCTAGCCTACTCAAGATGCTATCTAATTACACCAACATGCTCCTCCAAGTCCTATAGGTAAGCTGGTCCAAGAATAATCCTGTCATCTAGTCTGTCCCAACTTAGAGGTGTCCTACAAGGTCGTCCATACAAAGCCTAGTAGGGAGCCATGCCAATTGAACTGTGATAGCGATTGTTGTATGCAAAATCAACTAAATGAAGATAATCTTCCCACTTTTTTTGCTGGTCCATCACATACATCCTTAACATGTCCTCCAGTACCTGATTAACCCTCTATGCTTTTCCATCTATCTCAGGATGATATGCTAAGATGAAATTAATCTAAGTACCCAGAGTGGCCTGAAAGGAAGTCCAGAAAATTGAAGTGTAGATGGTATCCCTGTCATTGATGATGGTCTTCAGAATCCCATGCAATCTGACAATGTCCTCCATAAATACTTTGGTGATGGCATGCATATTATAGGTGACCTTGGTTGGTGAGAAATGCGCAACCTTGGTTAACTTATCCACAGTGACCATAATGGAATCATGATGATAAGAAGACATAGGGAGTCTGACTATGAAATCCATGGAGATCAAATCCCATTTCCACTCTAGAATATCATGAGGATGTAAGAGTCTTGCGGGATGAGAATGCTTTGCCTTGACCCTCTGACACTCAAGGCAATGTGCAACAAAATCTGCTATGTCCCATCGAAGACCGAGCCAATAATATAACTCCCTTGGATCGACGTGCATTTTATTTACTCCTAGATGTGCCGCATATGGAGCTCAATGAACCTCTGTGAGGATGAAGCTATGTAGATCACCTGACTTAGGCACATAGATGTGCCTATGAAACCGAAGTAAACCATCTGTTTCTAAAATATACCTTGAATATCTGCCCTCTAATGAACCCTATGACTCCAACATTTGTCTAGCACCCTCATAAAAACCTGTCCTATGGAAGATGCTCAAGAATCCTGCCTCTCAAATCTGACTGTAAAGTTAATGATGTAAGTACATGTCATCATCTACTAAGTGCATCTGTAATGACATTTTCCTTTCGTTTGATATACTGTACCTCCATGTCATACTCACATAAGAACTCCATCCAATGCCATTGTCGATCATTGAGGTTTGGTTGTGAGAAGATATTTTGTAAACTACGGTGTTCAATCCTCAAAATGAATGGTCTACCCAAAAGGAAATGATGCCAACACACAAGTGCATGAACCACTGTTTCGAGCTCTAAGTCATGAGTAGGGTAATTAAGTTTGTAGTATTTTAGCTTACATTACTCAAAGGAAATAAATTGATGCTCCTTCATAAGAACTACTCTCAAACCCTCTAGTGATGCATAAGTACAAACAACAAAGTCCTTTGTAGCATCTGGAACTACTAAGATGGGTATCGTGGTTAACCTTTAAGAAATTGAAAGGCTTGCTCACACTTTTTCTGACCAATCAAAATTCTTCCCTTTTCTCTAAAGAGAAGTAATAGGGTGAGAAATCCTAGAGAAATCCTGAACAAACCTACGGTAGTAACCTGACAAACCCATAAAAATCCTCACCTCAGTGACTGACATGGGTGTTGGTCAATCCATGATGGCCTGTATCTTAGATGGATCTACTGAGATACCCTCTCTTGATATGATGTGACCCAAGTACTAAATCTCTGTCTGAAAGAAGATGCATTTTTCTAAGTTCCCATACAACTTCTGCTCTCTCAAAACCTGTAGTACCTATCTCAAATGCTTCTCGTGTTCCTCCTCAGAACAAGAATATATCAATATATCATCCAGGAACACTAAGATAAAGTGATCTAGAAATGTCCTGGATACTCCATTCATGAGGCTCATGAAGAAACCTGGGGCATTAGTCAAACCAAATGGAACAACGGAAAAATCATAATTCCCATAACGTGTGTGAAAAGCTGTCTTATTAATGTTTACGTCTGATATGTGCAACTGATGATACTCTAACTTGAGATCGATTTTTGAGAACACTCTAGCTTCCCGCATCTAATCAAACAAGTCATCAATCTTGGGAAGTGGATAACAGTTATTTGTTGTGACTTTGTTGAGCTGTCTTAAGTCTACACAAATCCTAAGAGAACTATCCTTCACAAATATGACTATCACTCCCCAAGGAGATACACTAGGATGAATGAGACCGTTCTCCAACAACTCCTCTAATTGAATCTTGAGATCATGAAGCTCTGGAGTTATCATCTGATAGGGTTCCCTAGAAACTAGTGCATATCGTGGCACTAAATCAATGGTGAAATCCACCTCTATGTGGGGTGGAAACCCTGGAAGCTCGCTTGAAAACACATCCGCATACTCCCTCAAAAATTCATGATCATCTAAGGGTAAATGCTCCGGAGTGCTCTCTGATCAATCACTGATGGTGATAGAAAACAAATGACCACCTTTACACATGCTCCACTTGAATTTCTTAGCCGATATTATGCACAAAGAGATAGGCCTCTACATCCCTGATATCACAACTACACTCCTAAGATCATCCTAGCACTCAATGACCTTATTCCTATAATCTACCTTAGCTCGATGAGCCTCGAGCCAATCCATACCCAAAACTACCTGATAGGATCCTAGAGGAATAACTCAGAGGTCGAGTGTAGTGGAGAAGACTCCAAAATCAAGTACGCAACTCTCCACATACGAGTCCACGACAAGTTTGGCCTCAGAGGCCAACTCAACCTGCCAACTATCTGGTTGCCTAGCCAACACTAGCCCACACTGATCCACTATAGAAGGAGATATAAAAGAATCTAAAGCACCAGAATCAAAGAGTAATGAGACAGAAATACCCCTGATAGTACCTGTCATCTCAATAACTATGGCCCGATGCTCAGCCTAACAGTTGTCAACCACTGCATACACATGATGGGCATGTCCTATGTCACCAACCGTCTGCTCAGATCTAAGAGGTCTCTGCATATCCATGGTAGTAGGTTTGTGTGGAAACATACGCACATAATGATCAGGGGAACCAATAATAAAACATCCTCCTGTACCCCTCTGAGATGGGGTCCCTCCTGTACTCTGGTGAACTGATCATGCCGTCCCAACCTTAGTAAATTGTTGAATGTGAGCTGGCTGTACCTACTGAGTCTACTGTCTCTTATCCCTGGCTCCACTAAAACCTCCTCTAGTACCACCTCTCTGAAAGCTCTGAGTCTGTCTAGCCTTTTGCTGCTGGTGGCCATGATGTTATGTCTACTGCCATGGATGCGGTGGAGCCCTCAAAGCTTCTGGTAGAGGTGATAATCCTCCTCTATGGGGTGGTGTTGTCCCCCATGACCTCTGACTCTGAAAGGCCTATATCCTATCCTGAAACTTGCTCTTATTCCTATCTCGGTGCTCCTATGCCCTGGTCCTGTTCTCCTCAGCTAAGTAGGCCTTCTCAATGACATTCTCAAGCGTGAGAGGAGATAGCATCCTAACTTCTCCTGCTATATCTGCATTTAGGCCCCGAATAAACCTGTTTCCCAAAAAAAAATCGTCTTGCAGGTAGTCTACATATTGCAGAATATGTAGGAACCTTCTCTCATATTGTAACACTGTGCTAGAGCCCTGTCGTAAGTCATAAAACTCGTCAATCCTCTTCTATATGAAATTCTCTAACATATAGCGAGCCTTGAATCACTCCTCAAACAACTCCCAGGTCATTATCTCTCGAGTCAAATGGATCTTGTGCTCCTCAATCCTCCACTAAATGCCTGATGCATCACAGAGGAGGTGTATGACGAACCTGGCTTTGACATTGCTCTCATAAGTGTGTAATCCAAAGCATCTGTCTGAGCTAAGGATCCATGACTCAGCCTCAAAGCCATCTGTAGATTCGGTGTATATAGGTGGCTGCAAGTGAAGAAGATCCCTAATCACACTGCCTGTGCCACGATCCTGGCACTGGGGTCTAATAGGTGAAAGGGGTCGTCTATCTTCAAATGGTTCCTCGAAGCTGTGTGAGCGACTACGATGGTACAAGGAAACCCTCTCATGGTGAATGGAAGGGCTACGTGACCTCTCTCACTTAGGGGTATCATGCTCGGGTGGCTCTTAATGCGCGTCATCGCCTATCGGCTCCATGTCTCCTGACTGGATGTCCTCCTCTCTCACCTCCTACAACGGTGGAAGGCATTGCTACATAACACTGATCAAACACTGAAGAGTCTCTAAGGTTTGAGGACCTAATTCAGGTGCCTGTGTCTGGGTGTAGGTGAACTACGTCCTAAACCCCTAACCGATCATCGCCTCATGGGTGCAATCCTATGTATGAGGTACGAAAAAAGGATTATTAAATTATAATGATTACATAAATGTTTTAATTATTTTAGTTTTAATGTTATTAAATTATTAATTAAATATTTAAAAGTTTTACCCAGAGAGTCTGCGTGTGTGAACCTCGCTCTGATACCAAATGTAATGCCCCACCTTGGGAAATCGGAAAACCACTACAGCAAAAGACTAAAATTTTGGGTAATTTTTTTTGTGAAACTAAATAATACTAGTGTATGCTTCACTATTTCCCATTAATAATTAATTCATTCTAATTTAATTTACCCAAACTTAAATAAACATTGGTCCAAAATAATAATTATTTTATCCTATAATAAGTTACTAGGGTCACCATAATAATTCTACACACCTTATAACTTTACTTGTTTCCCCCTTTTGTTTATTAACTTGCCCACACACCCTTCTTTATTTTATTTCTCAATTTCCATAAAATTTCCATGACTTAAAATGTGTGTAAGGTTTAATGTGACCCCTAGGATGGATTTAATCTTGACCATTGATTTTGAATTTTACCCTAAAGTTTCCCTAATCATCTCTATGTTTACTTTTCCTTTCTCTTCTTCTTCTCATTTTGTTTTGTGTTATCATTTGTATGCACAAGTTGTGGAGGAGCTCAAAGAGAGAAGAATTCATGGACTTTCAATTTGATGAGAAGGATCCTAATAATATTTCATTATTATTTATTCTGTATACCAATTGTAGCTAGGATCTTCTCAGATTAAGCATTCCTTTCATAGTCGCCAAGTCATTCTGGTTATTTATTTTGTTTTAGAGGCACATTTTCCCATATATATATATCCCAATACAACAAAGAAACCGGTTAGACCGAAATACCATTGTTCCCTAATCCATGGATCAATGGAAGGTCCCAGCATCCAAGTTTGTGTATAAGCGACAACGGTATTGGAAGAGGTGGTTGGCCGCAGAGAAGGGGAATATGGAAATCGGTGGATAAGGGCTTGCGCAGGGTTGGGGGTGGAAACCGCGTGGGGATGGGGGAAGGGGATGGTGTGGGGAGTTAGAGGATGGATGGTGGGCTGCGATTTAGGAACAATGCAGCTGTGGGGGAGGGCTCAGCCCTCCCTTCAATATATTTTCTTCTTCTTTTTTATTTGAAAATATAAACTTTCCCCCCGTATATCTTGTTTAACAAATTTTTTGTTTAGTTTTTTAAAATTTCTTTTTATTAAGTTTAATTTATTATGTTACATACATACATATATAATAAAATATAAATATATATTATAATACTTTTCTATTATAGTTTATATAAGAACAAAAGTAAACATATATATCTGACATAATATATTTATATAAAATATAAGACATCTATATTTAAAGAAATGGAACCTTATATATATATATATATATATATATATGATTACTAATGAATCATAAAATGAACTATAACTAGATTTATACATACACCATCTTGCAATTGTGTAATTTGGTTTTTAGCATAGTTCAATATTATAAGACTATCACCTTTTTACATATGTATTTTTATATTTTGTTTTTTGCTGTAAATTAATTCTTATACCATGTTAAATAAAAATTATCCCAAGTTGTATCCTTTGAAGGTATGTTTAGAAATTGATATGTAGTTTTGAAATACCTACTCGTTTCCAATATATCCATTTCATGTAAAAGAGAGAAAACTAGTTGTGTTCTATTTGTAAATTTATAATATTTATAAGGAAAGATGTATTTCAAAATGATTTTTTATTTTACATTCAATCATTTAACAAGATTTGTCAAGAAAGAGTTCAACAAATAATTTTTTTCCAATAGATCCACTTTCCTTCAAAAAGGAGTTACAACAAGTTCATAATAAAGGAACATATTGTTACAAGATTTCATTACAAGGAGTTTAAGATCAATATGCAATATATTTCTAAGATACATGAACTACTCAAGAAAAACATACTACAAGCCTCTTTGTAATATTTAAGGGAGATTTCTTAAGCAAAATGACTCAAGTTTACAAGAAATACCAAATACAAAAATAGAGATTTTACAAGACAATGAAAGCTTCCACAAAGCCATATTCTTAAAGATACAATGAGAAAGATGTCCACAACACGATGAATAAGACAATGAGAATCCAAAATGACAAGAATCTCCAACTATCTTCCACATTGAGCTCTAACTTTTGAATGCTTTCAAAGAACCAACACGAGGAGAAAAGGCTTGTTTAACCACCCAACCTTTAGGCATCATTACATGCCTTTCCAAGGTTGGAAAACATGCTAGCCTCCCCCAATCCCATGGGAGAGAGGACGAGCTTCCACAAAATTTGCACAAGATTAAGGGGAGACACAACAACATTATATTTTCACATTCAAGACAAACTAAAACACTAAGAAGAACACCGAAATTTTGGCAAAGAAGAAAAGAGGAGAAACAATATTCTCCCTTCAAAAAAAATGGGGAAGAGAAGAAGAAATCTCCAAATGCCAAACGTGTAGTCCAACATTGGATGCACATAAACAATATTCTTCACAACCTCCTTATTCCTCCAATGTCATCAAAACCTCCTTATTTCTCCACCAATTCACCAAAATCCTTCTTGGGAGGATTTTAAAACCCATTGGGTTTCCTCAACAAGAATGGGGATGGGGGTTCAAACAATATATGAACCACCTTCCCCACCTCAAACAATATGAGAGGGGTAAAAAAATGAACCTACATGGCTTGCCCATCAAGCCTTGAGGGTTTGAGAGGGAAAATCCATCTCTCTTCCCCCATAAACTCCAAAATCCATCATGTCATTTGATGGATGGAGAAAAATAAAACACAAGGCATGCTCAACAAATAGCAACACACAAGAAACAACAGACACATTTTAACCAAAACAAGACTAAGATCTAACATAAATATAAAACATAAAATGAGCTCAAGGATCCTACCTCCAAAAGCTCTCCAAAACTCTAGCTTTTCCATTTCCTTATCCAAGAAAGCTCTAGCTCCAAAATCACCAAGCCCCCAAGCAAAAGCTCCAAAAAAAAAGTCCTCTTCTTCCAACATGAGGGAGATTTTGAAGAGAAGCCAACAAATATCCTCACAAATGAGGGGTGACATGTGTCACCCCTGTCTTCCCTCAAAGTTAAAGATTCTCAAAATAAAAGAGAGAAAATATAAAATAGCTTTTAAGACCCTTCTCCCAAATTACCTAAAATGAAAAACAAAACAAACTTGTGCAACTTTTAACAAACACACATCCCAATCCATCTTACATGGATGGTGACCAAAGAGAGGCAAAATGGGAGGGAAACTCCCTCTATGCCTTGAAATTAAGCCCCCCTACATATTAGGTAGTGTCCAAGGGCCTATTTTCATGCTAAGTGAACTCCCAAACTTTAAAAGGGGCCACTTAAAATGCCTAAAATAGCAAAATTTCGGGTTTGGCACATTTGGGAACAAGTGTAGAGGATGTGGGGCCCACCCAAGAGTTCACACGTGACCCTAATCCCCTCTAATTAAATACATCATTACCCAAACATAAAAACTTAATGCAAGTGGGGACCAATAAGTCCCCAAATCAAGTTTACAAAGGAAAACTAAACATCCTATACAAGATTAATATTACATGACATACTACATTACAAATGAGGGACACTCATGGTGCCCAAAATAATGAAAGCTAATACTAAGGATTCATACAATAAACATGGTTAGGACTTAGCCCCATGGGCCGCTTGTGCATAATTTGTCTAGCCTCCCTGAAACCCACGTTCTCCTGTGACCTATGACCTGCACACTCATTGCACATAATAAATGCACATGTCCGATATAAATGTAAATAAACTACTCGCTAAGCAATCAATGGAAATATATGATATCCTAACATCATCATGAAATTTTTAGTGCGAAAACATGCTCAATTACACACAGTTTACCATGAGTTAGTCATAGAGATAATTATAAATGAAATACATCCATATAATCTAGACATGCGACTAAGAAAAATATCCAACATATATCAATTAGGTCCAAACAACATCGTAATAAGTTAGTATTCTGAAATATCAATGAAAATATTGTCAACAGACTAATCATGTAAAATTAGTTGCTACGCACCAAAATCTCCATACATGTCCAAGAAGGTCAAAAATAATAATATACTGTCCATCATATATCAAATCCCTATCAAATCATGTCTATGAAATAAAGAAGTCAAAAGATAACTGAGGCTATAAGAATGTGGGCACTACATCCCCCTCTCTTAAAATTAGACTTCCTCCTACAAGTCACTAAAAGAGATAGGGATATTTGGCCCTCAATGGTGTAGCATTCCTCCCAGGTAGTTGCTTTCCTCATCATATCTATCCCACTACACTCATAACTTGGTCCAAGTCTCGACCTCAAAGGGTCACCTCTGGTGCTCCAGTATGCGTATGGGCTCTAGCCTCCACTACCCTTCGTCCTCTACCTATAATGACCGACTAATCCAAAACATGAGAAACATCTGGTACATATCTACATAGTACAGAAACATGAAATAACATCGTGGGCCCATGCAAGGTGTGTTGGCAAAGCATAGGAGATAGTTAACTAGATCGATGACCTCTAAAATGTCAAAGGGCCCCACAAAATGAGGGGTGATAGCTTAGAACCCTTTCCATAGCGGATTGGACTCTTATGTGGATGAAATTTCAAGAAGACTTTGTCACCCACTGCAAAGTGACGATCAATCCTCTTGGTGTCTGCATATGCGTTTTGGCATGCTCTAGCCTACTCAAGACACTATCTAATTACAACAACATGCTGCTCCAAGTCCTATAGGTAAGCTGGTCCAAGAATAATCCTGTCATCTAGTCTGTCCCAACTTAGAGGTGTCATACAAGGTCGTCCATACAAAGCCTAGTAGGGAGCCATGCCAATTGAAATGTGATAGCTATTGTTGTATGCAAAATCAACTAAATAAAGATAATCTTCCCACTTTTTTTGCTGGTCCATCACATACATCCTTAACATGTCCTCCAGTACCTGATTAACCCTCTATGTTTTTCCATCTATCTCTGGATGATATGCTAAGATGAAATTAATCTGAGTACCTAGAGCGGCTTGAAAGGAAGTCCAGAAAATTGAAGTGTAGATGGTATCCCTGTCATTGATGATGGTCTTCAGAATCCCATGCAATCTGAAAATGTCCTCCATAAATACTTTGGTAATGGCATGCCATATTATAGGTGACCTTGGTTGGCGAGAAATGCACAACCTTGGTTAACTTATCTAGAGTGACCATAATGGAATCATGATGATAAGAAGACATAGGGAGTCTGACTATGAAATCCATGGAGATCAAATCCCATTTCCACTCTGGAATATCATGAGGATGTAAGAGTCTTGCGGGATGAGAATGATTTGCCTTGACCCTCTAACACTCAAGGCAATGTTGCAACAAAAAATGCTATGTCTCGTCGAAGTCCGGGCCAAATATTATAACTCCCTTGGATCAACATGTATTTTATTTACTCCTAGATGTGCTGCATATGGAGCTCAATGAGCCTCTATGAGGATGAAGCTATGTAGATCACCTGACTTAGGCACATAGATTGTGCCTATGAAACCGAAGTAAACCATCCGTTTCTAAAATATACCTTGAATATCTGCCCTCTAATGAACCCTGTGACTCCAACATTTGTCTAGCACCCTCATAAAACCTGTCCTATGGAAGATGCTCAAGAATCCTACCTCTCAAATCTGACTGTAAAGTTAATGATGCAAGTACATGTCATCATCTACTAAGTGCATCTGTAATGACATTTTCCTTTCATTTGATATACTGTACCTCCATGTCATACTCACATAAGAACTCCATCCAATGCCATTGTCGATCATTGAGGTTTGGTTGTGAGAAGATATTTTGTAAACTACGGTGTTCAATCCTCAAAATGATTGGTCTACCCAAAAGGAAATGATGCCAACACACAAGCGCATGAACCATTGTTTCGAGCTCTAAGTAATGAGTAGGGTAGTTAAGTTTGTAGTCTTTTAGCTTACATTACTCAAAGGCAATAAGTTGATGCTCCTTCATAAGAACTACTCCCAAACCGTCTAGTGATGCATAAGTACAAACAACAAAGTCCTTTGTAGCATCTGGAACTACTAAGATGGGTATCGTGGTTAACCTTTAAGAAATTGAAAGGCTTGCTCACACTTTTCTGACCAATCAAACTTCTTCCCTTTTCTCTAAAGAGAAGTAATAGGGTGAGCAATCCTAGAGAAATCCTGAACAAACCTGCGGTAGTAACCTGACAAACCCATAAAAATCCTCACCTCAGTGACTGACATGGGTGTTGGTCAATCCATGATGGCCTGTATCTTAGATGGATCTACTGAGATACCCTCTCCTGATATGATGTGACCCAAGTACTAAATCTCTGTTTGAAAGAAGCTGCATTTTTCTAAGTTCCCATATAACTTGTGCTCTCTCAAAACCTGTAGTACCTGTCTCAAATGCTCCTCGTGTTCCTCCTTAGAACGAGAATATATCAATATATCATCTAGGAACACTAAGATAAAGTGATCTAGAAATGTCCTGGATACTCCATTCATGAGGCTCATGAAGAAACCTGGGGCATTAGTCAAACCAAATGGAACAACGACAAAATCATAATGCCCATAACGTGTGTGAAAAGCTGTCTTATGAATGTTTACGTCTGATATGTGCAACTGATGATACTCTAACTTGAGATTGATTTTGGAGAACACTCTAGCTTCCCGCATCTAATCAAACAAGTCATCAATCCTAGGAAGTGGATAACAGTTATTTATTGTGACTTTGTTGAGCTGTCTTAAGTCTACACAAATCCTAAGAGAACTATCCTTCAAAATTTTTGACTATCACTCCCCAAGGAGATACACTAGGATGAATGAGACCCTTCTCTAACAACTCCTCTAATTGAATCTTGAGCTCATGAAGCTCTGGAGTTATCATCTGATAGGGTGCCCTAGAAACTAGTGCAGATTGTGGCACTAAATCAATGGTGAAATCCACCTCTATGTGGGGTGGAAACCCTGGAAGCTTGCCTGGAAACACATCCGCATACTCCCTCAAAAATGCATGATCATCTAAGGGTGAATGCTCCGGAGTGCTCTCTGATCAATCACTGATGGTGATAGAAAACAAATGACCACCTTTACACATGCTCCACTTGAATTTCTTAGCCGATATTATGCACAAAGAGATAGGCCTCTACATCCCTGATGTCACAACTACACTCCCAAGATCATCCTAGCACTCAATGACCTTATTCCTACAATCTACCTTAGCCCGATGAGCCTCGAGCCAATCCATACCCAAAACTACCTGATAGGATCCTAGAGGAATAACTCAGAGGTCGAGTGTAGTGGAGAAGACTCCAAAATCAAGTACGCAACTCTCCACATATGAGTCCACGACAAGTTTGGCCTCAGAGGCCAACTCAACCTACCAACTATCTGGTTGCCTAGCCAACACTAGCCCATATTGATCCACTATAGAAGGAGATATAAAAGAATCTAAAGCACCAGAATCAAAGAGTACTGAGACAGAAATACCCCTAATAGTACATGTCATCTCAATAACTATGGCCCGATGCTCAGCCTAACAGTTGTCAACCACTGCATACACATGATGGGCATGTCCTATGTCACCAACCGTCTGCTCGGATCTAAGAGCTCTCTGCATATTCATAGTAGTAGGTTTGTGTGGAAACATACGCACATAATGATCAGGGGAACCAATAATAAAACATCCTCCTGTACCCCTCTGAGATGGGGTCCCTCCTGTACTCTGGTGAACTGATCATGCCGGCCCAACCTTAGTAAATTGTTGAATGTGAGCTGGCTGTACCTACTGAGTCTGCTGTCTCCTATCCCTGGCTAATCTAAAACCTCCTCTAGTACCACCTCTCTGAAAGCTCTGAGTGTGTCTAGCCTTTTGCTGCTGGTGGCCATGATGTTATGTCTACTGCCATGGATGCGGTGGAGCCCTCAAAGCTTCTGGTAGAGGTGATAATCCTCCTCTCTGGGGTTGTGTTGTCCCCCATGACCTCTGACCCTGAAAGGCCTATATCCTATCCTGAAACTTGCTCTTGTTCCTATCTCGGTGCTCCTATGCCCTGGTCCTGTTCTCCTCAGCTAAGTAGGCCTTCTCAATGACATTCTCAAGTGTGAGAGGAGATAGCATCCTAACTTCTCCTGCTATGTCTACATTCAGGCCCCGAATAAACCTGTTTACCTAAAAAAAATCATCTTGTAGGTAGTCTACATATTGCAGAATATGTAGGAACCTTCTCTCATATTGTAACACTGTGCTAGAGCCCTGTCGTAAGTCATAAAACTCATCAATCCTCTTCTATATGAAATTCTCTAACATATAGCAAGCCCTGAATCACTCCTCAAACAACTCCTAGGTCATTATCTCTCGAGTCAAATGGATCTTGCGCTCCTCAATCCTCCACTAAATGCCTGTTGCATCACATAGGAGGTGTATGACGAACCTGGCTTTGACATTGCTCTCATAAGTGTGTAATCCAAAGCATCTGTCTGAGCTAAGGATCCATGACTCAGCCTCAAAGCCATCTGTAGATCTAGTGTATATAGGTGGCTGCAAGTGAAGAAGATCCCTAATCACATTGCATGTGTCACGATCCTGGCACTGGGGTCTAACAGGTGAATGGGGTCATCTATCTTCAAATGGTCCCTCGAAGCTGTGTGAGTGACTACGATGGTACGAGGAAACCCTCTCATGGTGAATGGAAGGGCTACGTGACCTCTCTCACCTAGGGGTATCATGCTCTGGTGGCTCTTAATGCGCGTCCTCGCCTATCGGCTCCACGTCTCCTGACTGGATGTCCTCCTCTCTTACCTCCTACAGCGGTTGAAGGCATTGCTACATAACACTGATCAACCACTGAAGAGTCTCTAAGATTTGAGGACCTAATTCAGGTGCCTGTGTCTGGGCGTAGGTGAACTATGTTCCAAACCCCTAACCGATCGTCGCCTCATGGGTGCCATCCTATGTATGAGGTACGAAAAAAGGATTATTAAATTATAATGATTACATAAATGTTTTAATTATTTTAGTTTTAATGTTATTAAATTATTAATTAAATATTTAAAAGTTTTACCCAGAGAGTCTGCGTGTGTGAACCTCACTCTGATACCAAATGTAATGCCCCACCTTTGGAAATCGGAAAACCACTACTGCAAAAGACTAAAATTTTGGGTAATTTTTTTTGTGAAACTAAATAATACTAGTGTATGCTTCACTATTTCCCATTAATAATTAATTCATTCTAATTTAATTTACCCAAACTTAAATAAACATTGGTCCAAAATAATAATTATTTTATCCTATAATAAGTTACTAGGGTCACCATAATAATTCTACACACCTTATAACTTTACTTGTTTCCCCCTTTTGTTTATTAACTTGCCCACACACCCTTCTTTATTTTATTTCTCAATTCCCATAAAATTTGCATGACTTAAAATGTGTGTATGGTTTAATGTGACCCCTAGGATCTATTTAATCTTGACCATTGATTTTGAATTTTACCCTAAAGTTTCCCTAATCATCTCTATGTTTACTTTTCCTTTCTCTTCTTCTTCTCATTTTGTTTTGTGTTATCATTTGTATGCACAAGTTGTGGAGGAGCTCAAAGAGAGAAGAATTCATGGACTTTCCCTTTGATGAGAAGGATCCTAATAATATTTTATTATTATTTATTCTGTATACCAATTGTAGCTAGGATCTTCTCAGATTAAGCATTCCTTTCATAGTCACCAAGTCATTGTGGTTATTTATTTTGTTTTAGAGGCACATTTTCCCATATATATATATATATATATATATATATATCCCAATACAACAAAGAAACTGGTAAGACCGAAATACCATTGTTCCCTAATCCATGGATCAATGGAAGGTCCCAGCATCCAAGTTTGTGTATAAGCGACAACGGTATTGGAAGAGGTGGTTGGCCGCAGAGAAGGGGAATATGGAAATCGGTGGATAAGGGCTTGCACAGGGTTGGGGGTGGAAACCGCGTGGGGATGGGGGAAGGGGATGGTGTGGGGAGTTAGAGGATGGATGGTGGGCTGCGATTTAGGAATAGTGCAGCTGTGGGGGAGGGCTCGGCCCTCCCTTCAATATATATTTTTTTTTCTTTTTTATTTGAAAATATAAACTTTCCCCCCGTATATCTTGTTTAACAAATTTTTTGTTTAGTTTTTTTAAATTTCTTTTTATTAAGTTTAATTTATTATGTTACATACATACATATATAATAAAATATAAATATATATTATAATACTTTTCTATTATAGTTTATATAAGAACAAAAGTAAACATATATATCTGACATAATATATTTATATAAAAATATATAAAATATAATACATCTATATTTAAAGAAATGGAACCTATTATATATATATATATATATCTATATCTATATGATTACTAATGAATCATAAAATGAACTATAACTAGATTTATACATACACCATCTTGCAATTGTGTAATTTTGTTTTTAGCATAGTTCAATATTATAAGACAATCACCTTTTTACATATGTATTTTTATATTTTGTTTTTTTTTGTAAATTAATTCTTATACCATGTTAAAGAAAAATTATCCCAAGTTGTATCCTTTGAAGGTATGTTTAGAAATTGATATGTAGTTTTGAAATACCTACTCGTTTCCAATATATCCATTTCATTTAAAAGAGAGAAAACTAGTTGTGTTCTATTTGTAAATTTGTAAAATTTATAAGGAAAGATGTATTTCAAAATGATTTTTTATTTTACATTCAATCATTTAACAAGATTTGTCAAGAAAGAGTTCAACAAATAATTTTTTTCCAATAGATCCACTTTCCTTCAAAAAGGAGTTACAACAAGTTCATAATAAAGGAACATCTTGTTACAAGATTTCATTACAAGGAGTTTAAGATCAATATGCAATATATTTCTAAGATACATGAACTACTCAAGAAAAACATACTACAAGCCTCTTTGTAAGATTTAAGGGAGATTTCTTAAGCAAAAATGACTCAAGTTTACAAGAAATACCAAATACAAAAATAGAGATTTTACAAGACAATGAAAGCTTCCACAAAGCCATATTCTTAAATATATAATGAGAAATATGTCCACAACACGATGAATAAGACAATGAGAAACCAAGATGACAAGAATCTCCAACTATCTTCCACATTGAGCTCTAACTTTTGAATGCTTTCAAAGAACCAACACGAGGAGAAAAGGCTTGTTTAACCACCCAACCTTTAGGCATCATTACATGCCTTTCTAGGGTTGGAAAACATGCTAGCCTCCCCCAATCCCATGGGAGAGAGGACTAGCTTCCCCAAACTTTACACAAGATTAAGGGGAGACACAACAACATTATATTTTCACATTCAAGACAAACTAAAACACTAAGAAGAACACCGAAATTTTGGCAAAGAAGAAAATAGGAGAAACCATATTCTCCCTTCAAAAAAAATGGGGAAGAGAAGAAGAAATCTCCAAATGCCAAACGTGTAGTCCAACATTGGATGCACATAAACAATATTCTTCACAACCTCCTTATTCCTCCAAAGTCATCAAAACCTCCTTATTTCTCCACCAATTCACCAAAATCCTTCTTGGGAGGATTTTAAAACCCATTGGGTTTCCTCAACAAGAATGGTGAAGGGGGTTTAAACCATATGAACCACCTTCCCCACCTCAAACCATATGAGTGGAGTAAAAAAGAGAACCTACATGGCTTGCCCATCAAGCCATGAGGGTTGAGAGGGAAAATCCCTCTCTCTTCCCCCATAAAATCCCAAATCCATCATGTCATATGATGGATGGAGAAAAATAAAACAACACAAGGCATACTCAACAAATAGCAACACACAAGAAACAACACACACATTCTTAAAAAAACAAGACTAAGATCTAACATAATATAAAACATAAAATGAGCTCAAGGATCCTACCTCCAAAATCTCTCCAACACTCTAGATTTTCCACTTCCTTATCCAAGCAAGCTCTATTTCCAAAATCACCAAGCCCCCAAGCAAAAGCTCCAAAAAAAGTCCTCTTCTTCCCCCATGGGGGAGAATTTTAAGAGAAGCGAAAAAATATCCTCACAAATGAGGGGGTTACATGTGTCACCCCTCTCTTGCCTCAAAGTCAAATATTCTCAATATAAAAGAGAGAAAAGATAAATTATCTTTTAACACCCTTCTCCCAAAATACCCAAATTGAAAAACAGAACAAACTTTCGCAACTTTAACAAACACACATACCAATCCATCTTACATGGATGGTGACCAAAGAGAGGCAAAATGGGAGGGAAAATTCCTCTATGCCTTGAAATTAAGCCCCCTACCTATTAGGTAGGGTACAAGGGCCTATTTTCATGCTAAGTGAACTCTCAAACTTAAAACGGGCCACTTAAAATGCCTAAAATAGTAAAATTTCGGGTTTGACACATTTGGGCACAAGTGTAGAGGATGTGGGGCCCACCCAAGGGTTCACATGTGACCCTAATCCCCTCTAATTAAATACACCATTACCCAAATACAAAACTTAATGCAAGTGGGGACCATTAAGTCCCCAAATCAAGTTTATAAAGCAAACTAAACATCCTAAAAAATATTAATATTACATGACATAATACATTACAAATGAGGGTTACTCATGGTGCCCGAAATAATGAAAGCTAATACTAAGGCTTCATACAATAAACATGGTTAGAACTTAGCCCCGTG
Source organism: Taxus chinensis (assembly GCA_019776745.2). Classification (NCBI taxonomy): domain Eukaryota; kingdom Viridiplantae; phylum Streptophyta; class Pinopsida; order Cupressales; family Taxaceae; genus Taxus; species Taxus chinensis. The sequence continues at coordinate 768,493,552 of CM034153.1, forward strand.
GGCCGCTTGTGCACAATCTGTGTAGCCTCCCTGAAACCCACGTTCTCCTGTGACCTGTGACCTACATACTCATTGCACACATTAAACACACGTATCTGATACAATGTAAATCAACTACTCATTAAGTGATTAATGAAATATATGATATCCTAACATCATCATGAAATCGTAAGTGCGAAAACATGCTCAATTACACACAGTTTACCATGAGTTAGTCATAGAGATGAGTATAAATGACATACATCCATATAATCTAGACATGTTACTGAGAAAAGTGTCCAACATATATCAATTAGGTCCAAACAACATCATAATAAGTTATTATCCAAAATATCAATGAAAAACTATCAGCATACTAATCAAGTAAAATTGGTGCTACGTGCCTAAATCTTTATTTATGTCCAAGAAGGTCAAATATCATAACATACTATCCAACATATATCAAATCCCTATCAAATCATGTCTATGAATAAAGAAGTCAAAAGATAACTAAGGCTATAAGAATGTGGGCACTACAAGAGTGCACAAATCTATTGCAGTGCTCATGGTGCGGGAAGAAACACAAGTATGAGGAGTTCCATGAGTTGTTTGAGTACATGAATCAACATCACTGGAAAGACAAGGGAGATGCAATGGTAAGCATTAACAAGGCTAATACACATTGGATGCTTTGAGTGGCTTGTGACTCAGGATTAGAACCTATCATGGTCATTACTCAAGCATAGAATGAACGAGCCTAGGAGGTACCAAGGTAGAAGAACCTGGTTTTAGGGGAAGAAGTGGTAAATGGGAAGTACCTAGACCCTGCACATCAAAAGGAGGTATATCAAGAAACCATGGAAATCATTAAAAGTTTACAAGTATAAATCCAATGTCTAAAGGAGCAGTCCAGGAGGGAGGAGAGAAGAAGGAAGGTCGATGTGCTAAAGGATGACCTGGATGAGGTCAAGGAATTATGTAAAATGCTAAGGTAGGAGAGTATCATTCCCATGTTAGGATAATGGCTTCGGGAGAAAGTACCACACACTGGAGAAGAGCACAAGAGGTAGGTCATGTATGTAAACCTTCCCCCTCACAGCCTTAACTATGATAGGGAGATCATGTTAAATACATTCGTAGATGGATGGATCCTTAGTAATATCCTCATTGACACAAGTGTGGAATTCAATGTTCTCACCTTGGATGCATGGAATCAAATGGGAAGACTTACATTACAACCTTCTTAAAATGTGTTTTATATGGAAAACAAAATGAAGGAAATTCCCATTAGTGTCTTAAAGGATGTAGCTATCACCATTTAAGGGGATAAGTTTAGTGGGGACTTTGAAGTCTTGGCACTGACCGAGGTAGAAAATTTTCTCACACTACTTGGGCACCCATGGTGCTATAAAAAAATGCAGATATTTAGTTCAATAAGGGATACATAAGATTTGAAAATGATGAGGAACAAGTCATTATACTCTTGGCTGATGGGAAGTCAACACCCCATACTTAACCTTTGGAAGAATAGGTCCTGGATAGAATATATGTGCGCTCAATCAAGGATCCAAAGATAATCCATCATACTGACGGAGTTATCTAGTTTGAGGATGCTCAACTGGTAAGTGACACCAATAGTCTAGCATGTGATAATTGGGGGCATGGAACCTATAAGTTAATCAAATGACATTTGAAAGGATCGGTGATAAAGGTGACAAAGGAACGTATGGTTCGATGCCTAGGAGGAAAGGAAGTACCTAAGTACTCAGAAGGAGCCTTCCCTGAGGTATTTTTATAGAAGATGGAAGCTTAGTGGAAGGAGGAAAATGAATGAAGAGGGATGTTAAGTTACATCCTACTCAAAAATACTGCACATTGGTGGGAAAGAAATCAAGATAATCTCTTAGAATGACTCGAAGTGATTATTTCCTTCTCTATTCGGTTCTCTAGAAGCAACATGCTCACCACCATCAAATACTACCATGGTAAGGAGGAGACCACCTATTTTCCACATCCAAGCCTGTGAGAGATCCTGGAGGGAAGGTGCAGAAGATTTTCCACCACCCCTCTAGGTACACAAAATATATTCTACACTACAGGGTTACGTGCGCGTGTATGGTACATCCACTCTGAGACATGCCACCAAACAGTGAATTGACAAGAACTAGCAGTTTGATATCATCAAAGCATTTGAGTATCAAAGAACACCAAACCACCAGTGGATAAGGCATTCTAGGAGGTCAAGTACCTTACAATGGGGGATAGTGAAAAGGAAGAGGATAGGCTTGTAGAATTTCTAGGAGAGCCATGCTTGGAGGGAAAATTTGGTGAAGATGAGTATTGATGAGGTGCATTTTGAGCACGCGTGTGTAGAGAAAGAAAAAGGAAAGATGGTCTATGTCATAGAATGGTGAAGAGATGGAAAATTTGGAGGTTAACCATTCTCTAGGCTTGTGCAAAGTGATGGATAGTACTGATGAAATAATGTGCACGCCTATCATGAGCCTTTAAAGAAAAAGAAGGTTAATATTGGACTCAGAAGAAGACCCTAAGGAAGGCTATTATTGGAGACTATTGGTTCAGAGAAGGAAGTCTCTAAGATCATTAATCTTTTACATGAGTTTGAGGATTTATTCCCGCATGGGTATCATGAACTCAAAGGCGTTCACCATTCCTTGTGGGGAAATGAGAATTAAGTTGAAGGAAGGTGCGCACCCAGTCTAGAAGAGACCATACCTGATGAACCCCTAATCTGTGCATGAAGGTCAAGGAGGAAATAGACAAGATGATAGTGTCAGGAATCATAGAGGCTGTGGAGGAGTTAGAGTGGATAAGTCCAATGGTGATTAGTATAAAAAAGGATGGAAGGATAAGGATATGTGTTGATTATAGGGATCTGAATTTAGTGTGTGTCATTGATCCCTTCCCTAACCCTGTTCACTGAAGAAATCTTGGAAGGAGTGGCATGGTGTGAAGTCTACTCTTTCACGGATGGGTTCTCAGGCTATCACCAGGTGAGGATTGTAAAGGAAGACTAGAGAAAGACAACCTTTTCCACTGAGTGGGGAAGTTTTTCCTATATGGTCATGCCTTTTGGGTTGAAGAACGTGCCTGTTGTGTTCTCATGCATTGTAGTGCAGGCCTTCTAGGACTTCATCCACAAGTTTCTCTAGGTGTACCTTGATGATTGGACCATGTATGGACTGGTCAAGGACCATTGTGACAATCTGAGATTGATGTTTGAAAGGTGTCGGTAGTTGAGGATATCCCTCAACATCAAGAAGTGTGTATTTTCTACCCCATTTGGGACCCTATTTGGGACACATCATATGTAAAGAAGGCCTACGAGTGGATCCTGCAAAAATTACAGTGATTGTGGGATTGGGGGAGCCAACTAGTCAAAGTGTAGTGCGTGGGTTTCTTGGACACGTGGGCTACTACAGGAAGTTCATCAAGGGGTATGCCAAGATTTCCACACCTTTAGAAGAGTTTCTCAGACATAAAATTTCCTTCCATTGGGGAGAGGCACAACAGAAGGCATTTGACACATTGAAGGATAGGCTTGTCACCATGCCTATATTACATTTCCCCTCTTGGGATAAGCCCTTCCATGTTCATGTGGATGCCTTTGGAATGGCCATTGGGGCAGTGCTTACACAACCTAGTGAGGGAATTGTTGATCACCCCCTATGCTTTGCAAGTAGGAAGTTGACACCAGCAGAGTAGAATTATACTACGACTGAGTGCGAGGCATTGTCTATGATCTATGTGCTTCATAAGTTTAGGTAGTATCTGCTGGAAACTCCCTTTATCTTCTACACTGACCACATGGCATTAAAATATTTGGTGAACAAGCCCATCCTACAAGGGCTGCATATGTTCGGTGGGTGCTATTGTTCCAAGAGTTCGAGTTCACCGTAGTTATCAAACCAGGAAAAAGTAATTCTAGACCTGACCATTTGTCTAGGATTGATTCAGGGGAGGACACACAAAGCATTGAAGATACCATGCCAGATGCACAACTATTTAGGTTATGGCACGCGTGCCCTCAGACTTAGAGGATATTGTTGTGTTCCTTAAAATGGGTATGGCACCGGAAGGGATGAAGACATTAGAGAAAAAACAACTAGCCATACGCATCATGCCCTACATGTTGATCAGTGGGGACTTATACAAACTAGGGTGTGATGAAGTTTTGCACAGGTGTGTACTAGAGCATGAGTGCTTTGCCATCATAGAGGAAGCACATAGAGGAAGTGCAGGTGGACATTATGTAGGTGATGCCACCGCACATAAAATATTAATGGTAGGATTGTGGTGGGAAACTCTGTATAAGGATTGCAAGGAGTATTGTAAAGCATGTGACCATTGTCAGTGCATTGGCAAGCTAGGATGGAGAGATGAAATGCCTTTACACCCTATCCCTAGCACTGAACCTTTTGAGAAATGGGAAATAGAATTTGTAGGCCCTATTGCACCAACAACGTGTAGGACTGGATCACGCTATGTAATCACTTGCATGGACTATTTGACAAGGTGGGCAGAGGCAGCCCCAACTAAAGACTGTACAACAGCTACAACAACAAGATTTTTGTGGGAGAACATTATCACGAGGTATGGATGCCCTTTAAGTTTAACCAGTGATAGGGGTACACATTTCTTGAATGAGACTGTGAGGATCCTATTAGCAGAGTTCATGGTGGCTCATCACAAAACTACACCTTATCACCCACAAGAAAATGGAACCATGGAAGCATTTAACAAAATACTGAGTCATACCCTGACAAAGATTTGTGATGTCAGAAGACAAGATTGGGATGACAAGGTATCATCCATATTATGGGCTTATAGGAAAACTTATAAAAGGTATGAACAAAGCCACACCATTTCAATTGGTGTTTGGCGTGGAGGCTGTCCTACCGGTTGAGTTCATGTTACCTTCTCTATGAATAACACGTAGGAGGGCTGGCTGATGAGAAAGTGCTGGAAGAAAGGATTGATAAATTAATGAAGCTGGATGAAAGGTGATCATTGGCCAAATGGAGCCAAACAATAGAAAAAGCAAAGAAAAAAGCATGGCATGATCGCCACATTAGGAACAAGAAGTTTGAGGTTGGCCAGATGGTGTTTACTATATGATTCCAAGTTTTTACACCATCCTGGGAAGTTAAAAGTGCATTGGTTGGGTCCCTACACCATCTCATACATCCTTGATTCGAGGCGCATGCCAGTTACAAGCGCTAGATGGGATGAGATTTCTAGGACACTTCAATGGGAGTAGGCTGAAGCCCTACTATAAATAAGTCTTCTTGGTGTTTGTAAATAAGGCAGTATTGCTAGTTAGTTTAGGATTTTCTTTAATGCATTTTCTTTCTTGTGTTTCCCTTTCTCATTGTTGTTTTGTGTTGTGCCTTGGGCACTGGTAATCTCATTACTTTTTGAAGGTTGTAACTACGTAGAGGACCATGCATCATTTTAGTGTGGGGTGGAGTAAGGTGGAAGAAATTGAAGTGTGAAGCACCAGGAAGGATTGCATTGGAAAGCCCAGTTGAATGGCCCTGTGAAGGAAGTACATGCAAGGAAAGGTGAAAAAGGATGGTTGGTGTCAGGATAAGGCTACATTGGGGATCCACATATAAGAGAGGAAGAAGCACAAAAGCAACATGAGGTAGGTGAGAGAAAAAATCATGACAGAAGAAGTTCCTTTGGTTCTGGTTATGCATGTGCAAGAGTCTCCTGTCAAGATGGATTGGTTGCATGCCAGAAGGTTGGAGAATTTTCCATGCAAGGTTGGGTGTGTGAGTTAAAGTGCTAAAGTTCAGGTTTTTTGAAAAATATGCATTAAGTGTTAAAGTATAGTGGTAGGTAAGGTAGCATTTAATGTTACAAAGTGGGAAAAACTATAAATAGAGGGTCGAGGCATTTCATTATTTACTTTGTGTATACGAAGAAAGAAGCACTTTTGCATCATTGCAAACTAGGGCTTCCAGAACTGATCTGTGTGAAGAAAAATTTGAAGAGTTTGAGTGTGAGTAACTAGTTTGGATTTACAAACCAGAAGGAAGGGATTTCATGGTGTAAGAGAAGTTGTGAGAAGGCATCATCTTGTGAAAGAATTATCCCAGTTAGGGTTTGAAAAACTAGGGCATGGGTTTAAGAGGTTTTCTTCACAAGTTTGAGATCTAAGGTTGGAAGAAGTGGAAGAGTAGAGTAACAAGAAGAGATTGAAGTGATAAGAGGACCTAGAAAATGGCACCCAAGAAACCAACCGTGTCACCCAAGAAGCCAAAGGGAAAGGGAAAGGGTAGAGAGCCAACAACAACCACCACAAGCATGAATGAGGAGTGGTATGCAGAAATGCAGTACCTAGATGGAGTTTTTCTTGGGAAGGAGTGGGAATCCCATTTGAGAAAGATGGTGGTGAGTGATTATAACCATCACACAAACACAACAGAGAAGGAAATGGCACTGGAGTTAGTGTGCCCGATGAACAAAAGGACACCAGAGGGTTTTCCCATCTATAGCGATGAGGTAAAAGTGAAGTTGGAGAAGGCAGGGTTATTACAACTCTATGAGTTTCCCTACTTTGGAAATCCTGAGCACCTCTATCAGTGGCTGATGTCACGTGTGCATGAGGACCACTTTTACTTCATGGGGCACAAGATGTGCATAACCCCTCAGCTGATTTCAAAGTTTACAGGCCTCATCTATGAGGGAGAAAGCATAGATGATGACCTGAGTGACAAGGATGCCATCAAAGAAACCATCACTGCATATGATTACAAGAAGGGGTCAAGGTATTTTGATATTACAGAAATCCCAGATCTTGTCATGAGAATGGCCATGCACCTGGTCACAAAGTTAAATGATCAAGAAAGGTGGACGCAGGTGAATAAGGCCTAGTTGAATGTATGCAGAAAAATATCAGAGGGCACAATCTATAATTTATCAGCCTTCATTGTAGATGAGATAATCAGCAGCGCACAGGAAGGAGACAAGATACTCTTTGGAAATATCCTCCTGACAATTGTATTTTTGGAGATAGGAGTGCCTGACGCGGTAGAAAAGTTTGTTTGGGAGTATCTGGCTGAAGATCCCTCACCTGCAAAAATATTTTCAAAGTATACATGTGAAACAATGACAGCCTCCCACAAGGCGTGCCTGGACAAGTGGTATAAGCACTTAAGGGATGCATTCAGGGTAGAGTGGAGAATCCCAGAGCAACTACCAGTGCTTACAAAGGGAGAAGTTGAGTTTTGCTATGTACCAACACTTCTGCATAGGTAGATTCATGTTGGTGGATGAAACCATGAGCCCATGGTGTAAACTCCCATTCTCCTTCACCACCCAGTACTTCCAAGTGGGAGTTAACAGGTTCAAAGAAGCAAAGAGACTAAGGTTTGACCTTAGTGAAGTTGATCAGGACCATAGGGAGATGCGCAGGATGCTGGTCTACCCCAAGAAGCATGCATATGTGGAAAATTACGTAGCACATGAAGTCAGAATGATGAAACCCCTGACTCTACAATTGCAGGAAAGTCACGTGGTGCATGTATATCTCTGCATTAGGCCAAATTTTTGAGAAAGGTGCATACCTGGAGAATGATGTCTCCATACCTGAAGATCCCATGGGTAGAAGAAATCCCACACTCAAGAAAAGGGAGAGAGAAGAAGAAAAAGCACCAAGTGTGTAGACTACCCAGCCAGTAAGTGCACTGGTGGCAAGTGCCAAACCTAGCACCTATACGCACAGGAAGAAATCCCTGGTAAAGGAGAAGACCTTGGAAGAAGAGGCACCAGAGAAACCCCTCACCAAGGAGAAGTTCACCAGAGGAAGCAGAGAAGGCTGGATCCCCTGGAAGAGTCACCTCTCAGAAAGAAGCAGAGGATAGAAGAGGAGGCTGACTCAGAAGAAACTGAGAGCTTGGAGAAATACATAGGTGAAAAGGATGATGATGATGAAGAAGATGATCTTGAAGGAGATCAAGAGCCACTTGTCTTTCAAGTGTGCATGATTTAGAAGAAGAGGGTAGAGAAGAAGAACATGGGTTCCTTTTCATGTGGTGCAAGGGTAGCTAGGAGGAGGAAGGCACCCAGGACATGGGAAGAAGTGAGGAGGTTGGCATGTAGGAGTAGAAAACTCCAAGCCTTATGCAGGAGAAAGTAAATGAGGTGGCAGAAAGAGAAGCAATGAAAATAATTGAGGCCTTGGTAGAACAAGAATTGGAGCGCAACACTGACATAGTGATGGAAGAGGGTAAGGAGGAAAGCATTGAGAAAGAACAAGTCAGTATGGGAGGAGGTCCCAGTCTAATGGTGAGTTTCCCCAAAGCCACATGCTCAGGAAGGAAGAGCCTTGATACAGAATGAGGACAGGTCATGGGCTATGTTGATGACCAAAGGAAGGTGCTACACGTGTGCTTCCAGAGCACTATACCCATGGAAGAACTTCTAGCTATGGAGTCATTTGATGAGGAGGGCACGTACCCCAGGACAAGGAAGATGCTCTCTTGGGCATTTGAGTCCCATATTGATGAGCCAGAGTTTGAAGTATACCAAGGGGAAATCATGCCAGTACCAGAGTCTAAGGGAACCAACCCCTTGGTAAATGCCCAACAACTCTCGGATGAGAAGTTATGTAATGCGCTCAACAAGGTCATGGTCGAGACTGAGGCTAGGCTCTTTGGAAGAAATGACAGAGTAAGATTTCTAGAGGGAAAGCTAGAAAAGAAGGAAGAGGAGCTGGCTGAGAAGACTAAGGGCTTGAAACAAGAAGAGTTGATCAGCGCGCAGCTGAAGCATGAACTAAGGGATGAGAAGGTGAAGGTGCATGAAAGTATACAAAAATATGGAGTCTATCACAAGTGCCATTATGTTGAAGCATCCAGACCTAACGCCACCCGCGTAAAAGTATGGATCCACTCTTGAATGCTTAGAAGATCTGACACATCCTCACCATGGAGAGACAACCGTTGGCCCTGGAGTCCATGGAAGAAGTGGTAGCACGCTTGGAGAGGGAGGAAAAATTGAAAGTGGTAGCAATCATTGCTGAGTATAGCAAGGTACTTGTGGATGTCAAGATTGCTACCCAATCTACTGAGGCCGCGTATATGATAATTTGCAGATAAGGATAGAGTGGTGAGCATCTTGGTCACCACTCATGAAGCAGAGCTGAAGGAGTTTCAAGAGAAGAATAAGGGAAATAGGGTGGAAAGGGACAAAATCCTTTCCAAGGTCAAAAATAAATCTGAGGCCATTGAAACCTTAAGGGGTTCAATCAAAAACCGGTTGAAGGAACTGTACCTGTAAATTACTAGAAGGATGGATGCACTTGAAGACATGAGCAAGGAGTTGGAGAAAATTGTTAACACTATGAATGCTCAAGGAGATGGATTAAGTTTTTGGGGAGGTAAGCACCCTAGTCGGTGACCTCTGCCAGAGAGCACAAAATGAAGTTGATGCCTAGAACAAGTTGGAGGATGACTTGCAAAAATATTTTCCTAGCTTGTTGCAATAATGCCATCACTTCCCCATTCTTTCTTCTTTCCCAAATTCTTCATCCCCTTATTCTTTTTCCAAGACTGAAAGTCTACTATAATTATTTATTCATTGGAGAAGTGTTCCCATGGACGGAGAAAGGTGTAGTGTGGGGTGATGTTGGGACCCCAAAATATTGGCTAAGTACAAAAAGGCACGTAGGCGCGCAAGGCCTAGTTGAAGAAGGGCGCGCAAGGAGAAGGTGTAGGATAAGGTTTAAGGAAGGGTTTAAGAAAACCCATGTGGCACATGCACAGATAGAGCTAAGGTTTCAGGACTTAGCCATATTGGGCATTTTGGGTAGGACATGAGAAAAGTGTGACCGACAGTGAATGAGGAGTGGATAAGGTGCCAGCTTGGCAACGTGATGCCCATGAAAGGAATATGCTTAGCGATAGAGGATTCCAGAAGACCATCATTACAAGGAGTGGAGAGCTTAGGATCTGAAGGAGCATGCTCCCATGGAGGACCACATTCAGACACTTGGTGATGGATCTGAGGCCCCAGAAGGATGAGTTGGCACTTTGGGAAACCTATATATACAAGCACCCACATAGTAGAGGAAGATCAGATATAGAGAGGAGAATATAGAGAGTGGAGCTCTGTAGAAATACTATGAGAACTCTGTGGGATTGGGTAGAGGCTATATAAGGGAGTAATGTATTAAGGGGTTGGGATATAAATTTTTCTTTGTATGGATGAAGGACATGATCCCTGTTGTGATGTATGACTTTGGTCTGATCAAGTTGTGGTAGTCTAATGGATCCATTGAATGTAATGAGGTTACAAACATGAATGAGTATGAATGTAATTGATTTGGTTCATATCTATATCTTTTCATTTCTGTTCATGGATGTTATGGAATAGATGTAAATCCTTATGTATTTTCCTTTCTGTTGTAGTTCTATCTGTTATCTATAAGTACCCTCTATTTGGAATGAATACATTTGTCTAGAGGCCATTCTGAGCCCTATGATGATTGTATGTCTCATTTCCACCTTTATTCATTAAGTTCATGACATAGATGATGGTTTCCCACTTAACTCACATAAAAGAGAGACTCGGCACCTACGCGTGCCTCGGGTGAGTGCCCAGTGCCCGCTGGGTGATAGGCCGACATGCATGGGATTTCTTTCCTTTGTGATGGGTGTAAACACAATAAGATTGGTTTTAACAATTGCAACTCAAAACAAATGGCCTATTTATTAGATGGATGTAAAATAAGTATATTCTTAAAGTTCAATAATTAGAAGCTGGAGTTTTTATTTCACAAGTAAGGTATGCTAATGATGTTTTGAAGAGATTTAACATGTTGAATTACAAGCCAGTACCAACACCTGTTGCAGTAGGTTTGAAGTTAAGCAAAGATGACAACGAATATTGTAGATCCAACATTGTTTAAAAGACTAGGTTGGAAGTCTCATGTATTTGATGGCCACAAGGCCGGATATTATGTATGGTGTGAGCCTCATCTCAAGGTTCATGGAATCTCCAAAAGATTCACATTGGCAAGCTGGAAAAAAGATTTTGAGGTATGTATGTGGAACTAAGAATCATGGAATTTTGTATTCAACATTAGATAAGTTCAAACTCATAGGTTACACAGACAGTGACAATGCTAAATGTATTGATGACATAAAGAAAACATCCGGCTATGCTTTTCACTTTGGAACAAGTGTAGTTTCATGGGCATCAAAGAAGCATCCCCTAGTCACACTATCTTCAGCAGAAGTAGAGTATGTAGCAGCAATAGGAGCAACATGTCAGGATGTTTGGATGAGAAGTGTACTGAAATATTTGAGCCAAAATCAAGAGGATGCTACACAGATTTTTGTGAAAACAATTCAATAATAGCATTGACCAAAAATCATGTTTTTCACAAGAGAAGCAAGCACATAGACATGGGGTATCACTTCAACTGGGAGTTGGTTAACAAGTAAATTTGTCTTGAATTTTGTAGATCCGAAGATCAATTTGCTGATATCTTTATAAAAGATTTGGGAAATGATTTTTTCGAGTATTTGAGAAGTTGTTTGGGAGTTTGTGATTATGAATATGTCAGATTTGGAAGTGTTCACTCAAATCGAGAAGAATAAAAGTTTGAAGGTCAAAATGAAAGGGGGAGTGTTAGAAAAAACAATTAATTTTGCCCCAAGAAAAGAAAAAAGCTAGTTTGTGTTTTGACATGCTTTTAATTTTTTAGTTATTTCACTTTTAGAGTCCTACTTTTGGGAAAAGCTAATAAAGAAAATAAATTAAAAGTTTTTTATTGCATAAAATCACGTGTTTTTTAGCTCTATTTTTATGAGTTGAGTGTTTTATTGTTAGATGAAGCCATCTATTTATTAGAGGCAATTGTAAGTGTTTTGACATATCAAACACATTTAGAGAGATTATATTGCATTAAAGCGTTGGAACTAGAAGAAGAAATATATGCATATAAGTGTTGATCTAAGCTTACAATAATATATTTTATTTGTAATTCTTTATTTTATTTCTATTAGTTGTTATCTTATGTGCCTAATTTATACACCCGTGATGGTTCATATTGCATGTGTCAAGGAGCTCAGAACCAATACAGAGTATCATAGAGACCAAACCAGTCCATGAAGTAAGAGTGAGATCTGTAAAAGTAATTGAGGGTGGAGGATGATTCAATTGATACACATGAACCAAACCCACATATTGAGGAAGATGAGATCAAGTTGAGCTCTGAATTGAAGGAAAAATGATTCACAAGGGTGATCCCATCACAAATGGTTGGCAATGAGTTCTCTAATTATGGGCTTTTAACAATGAGCACAAAAGACTTGAGCAAATGGGAGCCCATCAGAATGAGTTAAGGATAGACAGAACAAAAAAATGATGGCTCGTGGCATGTTTAAAGAAACAACTCGGTCAGGAAGAGCTAGTTTGGGCTCAGATCAAGGAGTAGTGAAATGAAGGACCAAACTATTGATTCAAGGTTGGATAATGCACCGTGTTGAACTCTTGATCAAGCAACTAGAGGAGCTACTAAGTTACATTGGGCTGAGTCCGGCCATCACTTGAAGATGTCGAGTACGGTGAAGGAATTCAGATATGCATGAGTAAGTGGGGGCGAGATGGTCACAAAAAATATCAAATCATAGTTGGAGTGGCTCACTCGGCTCAATAAGCATGAGGGAAATAGGGAACTCGGAGAAAAACCCTACAAAATAGAAACTGAGCCACTTCAAGGAAAGCTCAGGGGATCAAGTCGAGCATCGAAAATGAGTAAAGGTTAGATTTAGGCAGTGTCAAGCACTTAGTAAATTTAGAAAAGAAGAATGTCATCTCACCGAGTTCTTCTGGGTGTAATGCAAAAAAAGTGGAAATGTGTGTCCCAAACGGCCCTCGTGGACTTATGACAAACGTGCCAATAAATTCTAAAATCACCACATAACATGAAGCTCAACAATCTAATAATGATGGTAGAGAAAAATGGCCCAAGTGGCCCTTAGGACACCCGTGCCCATAAATCCTGACTTCGTTGAAATGCATAGTGTGGGAAAGTGGCTCAGTTAAGGAATCGAGCGGTCAAGGAAAAACGGTGAAGTATTGCGGGGAAGATGACTTTTCGGGTCCTAAATGACCCACAAGAAAATGGGCTTGGCTTGTCAAAGAAACCCATAATCACCAAAAACACATTGGCATGAACCCAAGCACAAATACCAAGTTGGTAAAATTATTAGGCAGGCAATGTGAATATGATGGGATAGATTGGGGATTGTTTGAGTTGGCAGTCAGGAAACAATGAGCCCAAACAGGTCGACATGGCCCATGAATGTAAAAGAATGAAAGCATGATGCAACTAGAAAATTGGTGATTCAAAAGCATAGGTTTCAAGTTAGGGGTTGAAGCAATGTTGATGGTGTAAAATAAAAGGGGAAGACACGTGGAGGTATGAAGGGATCCAACTCAGCCGGGTTGGCTGAGTTGGCCCAATATAAAAAAAATTCAATCCCTCCCCAATTTGGAGTCGTGAAATCAATCAAATCAATGATGAGCCCCCTGTATTTAAATGCCCCAAGACATTTTGATGATGTGAAAAATTAGAAGAGGAGAGAAAAATATTTAAAATGTCTTTAATTCACAGTCTCTTAATAATGAAGTAAGCTTCGCAATCCCAAAACAACTACCTCTTCTCAGATGGCAGTATCTTGAGTAATTCTCAATGAAATTGTGCAAATAAATGCTCGTTGGAATCATAGCTCCAAGATCTATGGAAAAAAATAAAAAAATCCAGAAATTGATGAATATTTCATGGATAATTTTCAGGAAAAAAACCCGGTAAAAAATGGCATCTTAATGGTGTTTGAAAGTGAAATTAAGAGACATGGGCATTATTTTCTCCAACCACAGGTTATGGGAAAATATGAAGAAGGAGTGAAATTATCATCTAAGTCTTCATCAAGTGAATATGAAATGATAATTAAAGTTGAAATATATTTAATTAATTTTTTCACCAATTTAATTAAATGTTATACATTTGTAAATTGTAATAACTCAAGTTGAGTCAACTTGATGTTGGGATTGGGGTTAAAGATTAGTCAATTAGTTCTATAACTTCTTCTTGGAGAAGAATTCCTATATAATTATTCATTTTAACGGTAACAGGGATCTATCTATTTTTTCATTCTCTCATTTTCTTCCTTCCATGCTCAAGGAGAAAACTATTCTATCTGCACATTTTCTGTAACTTTATGTACAAAAATCAATACAATAATTTATATATTGTTGTGTTAATGATTTCTCAATTATAAAATCTACTAAACTACTTGTGGGGTAAGTGCAAGAAGTTGATGGACAAATATGGGGTCATCCGTGGACGTCATATTGCAAAATAAAATAAAATATCAACTTGTAGGGATTATTAGCAATACGCGCACTTAAAATTAGAAAAATTTATATAAATATGAATCGTAGCATTCAGAATCTAGTTTCTAAAATATTAATTTAAAAAAAAAATAGACAAGTTTAGCTATATTAAAGACTTAAAATTATATGACTTGGTTTTTTTTTTTGAAAAAACTTATACGATTGTAGTCCGTTTGCCCGCGTTTTGGATGACCAAATCTTGTTTTTTTTCCTTTGGTGAAATGTTAGATGTAGTTGTCTATCTTGGGATGGATTTTATTTTGTATTTTTTTGAGAAATATTTTTTTTAAATGATTTTTTCCGTGAAAGTGGTCTAGAAATATTTAGAAAACGGAGCGCTTTCTGTTTGCCTGCCATAACTATATCAAAAAAATATTGAAATCAAATATATATTTTTTAAACGTGTATAGAATTTTTCCACGCTTGGGATGGTATAAGTTTTATCACATTTTGATAAGCAAAACAAAAGTTACAGTCTTAAACGTAGACATGAACATTCACGGGAAAAAATGTCTTAAAGATCTATTGTTAGTAAAAAATTATAAAATGATATTTATCTTATTCTATTCACTTTAAAATCAATATTTCTACTAAGCTAACAATCTCCCCTATGTGATGGCACCATTTTTGTGAAATTTTTTTAGTGTTTTAGCATGGTTCAAGTCTCTGGAAGAGAAAATTTGAGGTATTTTGACCTTTTACACTTCATAATGACCTTCCATAGCTTTGGTTGAGGAAAAACAAAGATTTCCCAAACCTTGAGGGTCGGATTTGATGATACAATAAGAACCACGATCACGGTTTGTAAACTGTGTTCGTGGTGCTAAAATGGTGGGAAAAATGAGGTCCACAGATGTTTTTTGGTATCAGAGAACCATGATCGAGATTTTTTACAAAGCATGAGTGCGGTTTGAAAAGCACGAGCACAATTTACAAAGCGCAAGCGTGGTTTATAAAGCATGAGCGCAATTTTACGTTTGGAATTTCCCAAGCCTAGAAAAAGAGACCGTGATCATGGTTTTTAATACCGCGATCGTGGTTTATAAACCGCAATCGCAATTCATAAAATTCGGGATTTGATGTCCACTTAATTGTCCCCCAACTTGTTGCGCTTACCCTGTGATTGGATTATTAATACTGATGTTCCTGCATAGTATGAATGATTCCTAGGTGAATCAAAATTTTTGTTGATCATCCAGGTATGTGGAATTTGTGCCATATCAACATATTCTGAGGGAGAAGAAGACATTGTGCTTCCTAGATTCCATGCTCATTGTATGTATTTTTTCAGATAGAAGTGTTCTCCTATTTTGAATCCAACAAACCTTGTAAGACAATCTTGTACGACCAAGAAGGACTAGTGTATCGTTGATAAGATATATTAATAGAACTTTGTGTCTCAGATTTTTCCATCTTGCCTAACACCTATAGGGTTGTGTTCTTTCCCCATTCATTATTCTTTCCTCTTTGTATTTTCCATTTCTAAATTTTACCTCCCTTTTGTGCTTTCCAGTTAAAAGCACCAAAAATACAAAAATAAGATCATACAAGGGAACTGCCCCTCTCACAAAGCAGAGAAAATTTCACCCTGTCCAAACTGTTGCTGATTTTTGCATACTTCCATTGGGCATATTCAGTGAAAAAAATCCAACCAACAATACTTATACCTACTGCATGTACTTTTCCTTTGCTTTTGGGAGCACTTGCGAGGTTACATGCACGAGAAAGATGGATGAAAGTGATCAAAGAGTCAATACAGGCCAAAATAGACTACGGGCCTTCTTTTATGGATTTTATGGATATGTGTAGGCGAGTGAGTGTTCAGACCTTAGTGTATAGATATATGGGAGGGAATTTAATGTTGGTGGTTGAGTGGTTGAGTGTAGTTGATTAATGCATGAGCGGATATAATGTCTTATTATTGTGTTGGATATTTATGGTGTAATTTTTATATTTTTTGATTTTTATAATGCTTTGTGATTTTAATACTTTTGAGGTATTTTATTATTTTAATGGGATTTTAATACTTTTTAGTGTTTTGTTTCATTTATAAATGATGCAACCTCTTGTGCCAAGATGCATTTTAGAGTAGCTACATTTCACCTCTTATTGAGCTATGTCGTGTATGGGGAAGGATGTAACTTAAAATTTGAAGACAAGATGGGGTCTGTCGGACCCTAAGAAAATGATTACCACATGTTACAGGCTTAGGCTGGTGACTTGGATAGAAAATATCTTTGAAATGATGATTGATGGGCCACTTCAACAGAATTTGCGAAGGGATCCATAGACTAATTTTGTAAGGTAATTGCTATAGGGTTGGTTTGATTTATTGAGTGATTGATTAACAAATTGATTGTTTTTGGTCATATGATTGATGAGTGAAGTATTTTTTTGGATTGTGCCCCCTCAATTGATAATTTTTCCCCATCCTAGTACAAGCCAAAAATTTACAATTGACAAAAAGGAATGTTTACAAATTTGTAAAGAGAACATGTAAATAGTAAATGTGTATTTGGTGTTATGATGGCTGGTGGGGTTTATTATTATTAATATATTTCTTATAGGATTTTTGTGATGTTGTGTGATTATTTTAATTTCTTGTGGTGAGGATGGAATGTATAGGGACCAATTTGACTACAGGGGATCACTATAGTGATCCAGATAGATGTTGGAGCCATATTACATAGGCAACTAGAGTATGTAGTGGATGAAAGGTGAAATGGGTGATAGGGAAAGGGAAGTGTGGTGTTGGTGATAGGGGTATGTTGTTATAAAAATATATATGGTGAAGTGTGAAGGGTTACACGACTGAAAAACAGAGGTGGAGAGCATGGGAAGTGTGGTGAAGAGGTAAAAAGGGTATAGTAGGTCACCCAAGTGATTCAAGGATGAAGGGTGGATCACAATAGCAATGAAAAAGTAAAACAGTAAGGGGCATATGTGGGGTTGTTATAAGGTGGGTTTCTTACAAAATTGAGGGAAGTTTGGGTTAGTGGGAATGGGACTAGGTTTGGTCACATGGATGACTAGGGATAGAGGGAGGTTAGACCACAATGGGAGTGAGTGGTGTAGATAAGGGAATATGAAGAGCATAAATGCGCCAGTGGAGAGGTTGAAAGGGGTCGTGATGAGTAGGGGCTAGAGATCATGATTTTAATTTGGGGGTGGCAAAGAAGAATGATTGGATGGGTGAACTACAAACAGTTAGAGGATTGGTGAATGAATGTAAAGAGTGAGTGGAGTGTCATGAAAAGGAAAATAGGGTAAGGTGGATTTCCCAAATAATTGAGGGATTCAGGGAGATTTGTTGAAGGGTAAGGGGAGTGTGTGAGGTTAGTATAAAGTGGGTCACATACGCGAATGGTGGAAGATGGGTTAGTGGTGATGGGATTAGGTCAAGTTGCATGGGAGAATAGGGGTAGAGGGAGGTCTGACCATAATGGTGAGTGAGTGGAGAGATGGATTGAGAGGTGGGAAGAAAACATGAGTGGAAGAAAGGAGTGTGGAATGGGTTTACCAAGTGACTAAGAGAGTGGCTTGAGTAACGATAGGTGTAAAGAGGCGAGGGATAGAAATGGGATTTTGGGTGTTACCGCATGGGGGAAGTGGAGGGGGAAATAGAGGCAGTGGGAGTGGAAGGTTGGAGAGGAATATTGAGCAACAAAATAGGTAGCCAAAGTGGAGGGATGTGTTGCTCAAGTGAGTGGTTGGGTGGGGGAAGGTTTCCCAAATGAGTAGATAACAAACTGAGTGTAGTGGGTAATTTAGTGTTTGCCCAATAATAATATAAGGAGTTAGAGGGAGGTGAGTCACCTAATTGATTGAAAATGGGAGGAAGGATTGTTTTCTTGGAGGGATGATTTTTTTTGGAGGCATGAGTAGCAGGAAGTTTTTTAAGGCACCTGAAAAAAAAAACTTGTAGAAATGGTGAAATTTTTGTTCTAGCTAGATTCACAGGGGTGATGAATCTAGTGAAAACAAACATCGATTTAAGTGGTGAAATTAGAAAAAAAAACATAGAAATGTTTAGATGAAATGGTGAATCCAACGTTAGTTCTCTAATTCTTAAAATGGATTTGGCAAATGTCCTTAGTGACATGTCCTCTCTAAGGAAGATAATAAATTATCTCTATTTCACCCACTTGATGTTATAGTAGAAGAGCTCCTTGTTTATCCATTTCTTTGAGCCCATGAAAATAAATACAATAAGAAATATTTGTGGACTCTCTGACATTGCATCCAAACCTAATTAGTTTGGAGTAATTGTTAGGCCGATTAAAAATTATGGTACATACTTTGTATATGAACCCTTGGTTATTTTCTTAGATGATGTAGAGTTAAGACTATGTTTATGTTGTTTCCTCTACATAATTTCCTAAAGATTATAAACAATTGAGGAAACTATAGTAAATTGTACACAATACGTAGGAAGTCATTTTTATTATTAAATGAACTTCAATAAATATTTAACAAGAAAATAGAGTATCATGAGGATGTTAAGGATTTTTTAAGGACCATAAAGGATGAAAACATGCTTTTACCATGTAAAAAAAAAGTCTCATTCAAAATTTCCAAATTCATCTGCCATATTTCTTTTAACATTGTTAGTTTAGGAGTAGACTAATTGTAAGTAGTTTCACATGCTATTGTTTTATTTTTTGCAAAATAAACAAGGGATTTATTGGGGCCATCACCCTTGAAACTTATATATGTATATATATAGATACACACACACACATACATATACATACATACATACATACATAAAAAATCCTTAAATATATTATGAATTTATTAATATGCCAATTTTATTTCGAGCATGTAAATTATGTCACATCTGGAAATTATTTCAAATTTGGAATCTTGAGTGCCTAATTTCTTGATGTGACGGGACTTTATGTGGGTATGTGACTAGTTGTATTGGCTATTTTTAAAATCAAATTTTAGGATTAAAAGTGATATGTACGTATGTATATGTATATGTATGTGTATGTGTATGTGTATGTGTATGTGTATGTGTATGTGTATGTATATGTATATATATATATATATATACACACACACACACACACATACACATACACATACACACATACATGTACATACATACATACATACATACATACATACATACATACATACATACACACACACACACATACATACATACATACATACATATATATATATAATACGTAGGAAGTCATTTTTATTATTAAATGAACTTCGATAAATATTTAACAAGAAAATAGAGTATCATGAGGATGTTAAGGGATTTTTTAAGGACCATAAAGGATGAAAACATGCTTTTACCATGTAAAAAAAAAGTCTCATTCAAAATTTCCAAATTCATCTGCCATATTTTCTTTTAACATTGTTAGTTTAGGAGTAGACTAATTGTAAGTAGTTTCACATGCTATTGTTTTATTTTTTGCAAAATAAACAAGGGATTTATTGGGGCCATCACCCTTGAAACTTATATATGTATAGATATATATACACACACACACACATACATATACATACATACATACATACATAAAAAATCCTTAAATATATTATGAATTTATTAATATGCCAATTTTATTTCGAGCTATGTAAATTATGTCACATCTGGAAATTATTTCAAATTTGGAATCTTGAGTGCCTAATTTGTTGATGTGAGGGGACTTTATGTGAGTATGTGACTAGTTGTATTGGCTATTTTTTAAATCAAATTTTAGGATTAAAAGTGATATGTAATTAGGTTAATTAAATTAATTTGAAAAATTAATACATTTTATTATTATTTTGTATTCTCCAATACTTATCATATAATATATTACTTTAAAAACATGATTATTACTGATGATTTATGAGTGGGTTAATAAATAGAAGGCAATATCACACATTTTTTGTTAATGTAGTTTCCCACAAATGTAAAATCACATCATGATTGAAACAGTATTATAATTTGAGGTGGATGACGTGGATGTAAATATTGGCTCAAATATAAATGTTTTATCATGAGAACTCAAAGCCTAATTTTAGCAATATTTATTTCTTAAAAAACAAGACCAACTTATATTGCACTTTTGTTTTTTTGTCACAGTTCACATGAATTTAAATTAAATGCAAATTTTTTTGGTCTTCTAGTCATGGTGAATTCTATATAAGGAGAACTAGTCTAATTCACAAGTTGTAGAATTATGCAAATTTGAGATTTTTCTCTCTTTTCTCATCCTATGTTATTTAAGCTTTAGAGTTCCCCTAAAAATTGGTTATTTCTATTTACCCACTATGGATGAAATTCTAAGGAACTTATTGCATAAAATATTTTATGCTAATGACATCGAATTGGACTTTTTCCATCATATCTTAACCTTGTCTAATTCCATGGAGTCACTGGAGGATTTGTCTTCTGTTGACAATGTTTGTTTTGGTTTTAATTATAGGCTAGCTAATATTACCCCTATCTTTGAAATGTATCAATTCCTAGTTTGAAAGCTTTTCATTGAAGGATATTTTACTTCCAAGTCTGACATGAGTCTTATCTAGAACAACACCCACTTGAATGTTATGGGGGTTGGAGGTGCTAGTCCTAATGTAGATTATTTGACAAAAGGCATTTCCCATTTGTCAAATAAAGTAGGAATATTGGAGCAAATGTGTAAGGAATTCAAATGGAGAACTGTAAGTGTAGCTTTGTACTCTAAGGATAACTCTTAGTCACAAATTTTGGAGGGAAGGGGAATATGATCCTTCCTCTAGTGTGGAAAATGATGTAAGACTGGTTGGCCACAATCGAAGGGAAGGGTCATATTTTAAAGGTTTTAAGTGGCCCTCATATGTCTCATAGGATTTTAATTGAAATGGGCATTTTTTGCATCATGCATTAGTCAAATTTGGTAAATATTTAGGGCTATCAAAAATTGCAAGGAATTTCATGAGAGAAGGGA